>OY282411.1:4440284-5917928 GCA_958295455.1 Coleophora deauratella
CCCGGTCTCAAGCGACAAGACCACTGGACGGATTTGGATGAAATTTGGGTAAGGACAATATTTTATAAATATCTCGGGCCGTTTTTTTTTTATTTTTTAATATCGTAATTTTTTAGCGTTTAGTAAAAATCTGAACCCAATATATTTATAATTATGAATGTTTATTGCTAATTTATGTTAAGCGATGAAAATCCTGTGTATGCCAGACGATATATGTATAAGGAATTCGCAAGAAAGTGTGCACAGCGTGGCTGTACAATTTATTTAATATGGTTAGGTTATTTAATATATACTGGAAAATAGTTGTAAAGCTTCAGTTATCAGGTCGTATATCTATTTTTTTACACCCTAAATCCTAACATCAAAGCTTTAGGTCAAATCAGAAAGATAATAGTTAACAAATATTCTTTTTTAAGACATAAAATAAGAGAAATCGAAAACGTATTCCGAAGTGAAATAAAAAGTACGAAGCATTGTAGACTCCAATCTAAATAATGTAGCATTGTATCGGTCTTGTAGCGACCTACTTCACAGAAAGGACACTTCGAACATATTGACTTTCATTTCCTGTAAATGCATTCAGTAAGGAACCGTTTTTCTATACTTTTCTTAATTAAATACCTACATCGCTGAGCAGTGAATAGGGTAGATATTTGTATTTTATTGGACTCCTATTTCCGTATTAAGACTCAATTTGGTCCTTTATACGTGTAGGCATGGTCGGCTATTCCAGCCATTCCAGCTCCTTCCAGAAGCACAGAAGTCTCCTGGGACATTCAAAGGCTTCTCGGAGCGACTTTACATCTTGAAGAATTTTTGTCCGTTGTTCGGCCAGACCAGTGCATTTCAGGATCACGATTCACGTTGCTGACGGTTTCCTCTGTTTCGAGACAGCCTCTGCACAGCGGGCTGTCTGTAACGTTAATTATAAATAGCTGCTTATTAAGGGGTAGGTGCCCACTAATAGTACCTACAACTATTCGAAGATCGCCGAGGTGCAGTGTAGGCTGAGCAGTTTTCGAGTCAATTTTGGCATAACCTGTGTTAACACCATCTTTGACTGCCTGCAGCTAATTACATCGGCCCATCTGGTGTTATGTTGGTGAACGGTTTGCAGCCTTAGAATAGGGTAGATGTAGTTAGATACTGTAATGATAATAATATCCGGAACAAATCACAGACGGTCATTTGGCCCTAAACTAGGATTCCCTGTGCTATGGGAACCAGAGACTGATATACATACACATATACATTTAAATACATACATATATAGATATAATACACCCAGACTCAGAGCAAACAAATCTGCTCATCACAGAAATGTTTGCCCTGTGTGGAGATCGTACCCACGACTCTCGGATCAGTGGTCAGGATCGCTTACCACTTAGCCACTGAATCAGTCGACTGTAGGTGTTTATAAAACTGACATTTTAAAATAACCTTTTGTATTTTAGTTGGTGTTTTACACTTTCTTTTAAAATAGTAGGTATTCTTTTTCTATCTAGAAGGTACAAAGTTCTTACCACTTGAAATAAATTTATTTATCTGTACATATTATTTATGTCATGGCATCGTTTCACCTGATAGTAAGTGGCGATGATGCCAAAGATGGAACAAACATTCTCCAACGCAATGGGAAAGAACTATCTTGTCTCGATGCCGAAACACATCAATGCTGTTTACATTAATGTTAGGCAGCAACGTTTAGATACAATGCTAGTAGCTAACCAGGCGGATTCATAAAATGCCCAACTACCAAGCAAACCGAATTTCACAAAGTTTGACCCAACCTGAAATCGAACCCGCGATCTCTTGATGAAAAGAGAGTGCCTCGTCATGGTTAAAATATCGGTGGAAGAAGGTATGCATCGCTTTTGTAAGTAGTAATCTATGCTTATACTAATACATCTAATAAAATTCCAGCAACCCTGAAACAACTGAAGATAACAAAGTTAAGCGCTACAAACAAATACTCAAGTGAAGCCTCGAGTTCCTCTCAAAATAGACTTGATTACATGACTGCGAAAAGCAGAAGAGCGAAAAATGTTATTGCGAAGTACGTTACTGCGAAAGACATCAAAACTCCTACTAAATTTATGCGAAATATAGGTTTCTTGAATAAAGTTGTTCACTTTCATAATTCGCCCCCACCCAGTGCCATTTTCAGAATGAAAAATCACGGTATTTAAACTGATGTACTATAATTGTTGTGTATCTTAAAGCCTCTTATCGTGAAACTGAACAACATTTTTTTTTGGAAATATTTGAATGTCCAAAAATGATTAAGTATAAGCCCTACGACGAAAAAGCTAAGGATCTCTCTAACCAAAATATGTTTCGCAGTAACGTAATTCGCTTTTGAGTACATCGCAGTCGCGTTACCAAGTCCTCAAAATAGATTGAATTATAAGTAGGTAGGTTGTTGGTAAATTAGGTTTAGAGATCTGGCTGGGTTGAGTACGTGATATTGTGTACAGCGTGAATGAGAATACAACGATATTTTTGACATGCGACTTTGTTTAGCTTCGTGAAGTATGGTACATCTAAGTATACAGGGTGTAGGGGACAGGTTTCCGAAAACTTTAAGGGCTTGCTCAGTAGACGAAACTGAACAACTTTTCGCAAGAATTTTTTTCAGGAAACGAAAAAAAAATCGGCTTCTCCGTTTCTATCGTTTCCTGAAAAAAAATCTTGCGGAAAGTTGTTCAGTTTCGTCTACTGAGCAAGCCCTTAAAGTTTTCGGAAACCTGTCCCCTTACACCCTGTATAATTCGGGTAAACAAGCCTGGGTTACTCATTTATATACATAGAGTTGAAATTATGAAAAAATGTAAAAGGATGACAGGTTTCATGTCTCCATAGTCCATACAGTGAATTTTGAACCTCATACTTTATTTTGGAAAAGTGTTTCAGTTTTATAATGGGGATAATAAAAGTAGCTCTCTATTTGCAAAATTTCAAACATCAGCAGAATAGTAGGATTATGAGATGCAATTTTTCGATGAATTTACTGCCCCTTGGGGAGGAGAAATCGAATTATCGCGTTCGTCAGGTTATTCAGTAATTTTGATACTCCGTAGTCAAATATTTGATAGTCAGATTCGTCAGCTACGTTTTCCACTTATAAAAAAAAAAACTTTAATACTGATTGACTGACTGACTGATATGTAAAGCATAAGATCTGAGCAGTAAGAAACTTTGAACATAGAACATTCTTGAAAGGTGTAGCGACCTTGCAGCTTCTGCAAATCTGCATATTATCACATCTCGGAACGTGCTTGCAAAGAGCATACCAATATGTGTGACGTCAATTATAATCTGTATAAATACCCTTACTTAATACCAATAAAGTGTGCAGTATCCGAGCAGTACCTGAACAGCAATCATGGAGTAATCACTACATCCTGTCCTCCGCTCCGCCATCCGGGGTCGAGATGATTACATAGCTGCAACCTCCTCCATTTACCCTACAACTCTGGCAACTCAACTTTACCACCACATTGGCAACACACATATCGGCAAATTGGTGACCCTGACGTTGGCAACACACATATCGGCAAAGTGGTGACCCCGACGAAGAACAACATATCGGCAAATTGGTGACCACCGACGAAGAACACGCATTTCTGAAGACATGGAACAAATAACTGGCAAGCAGCATCAACGGGTCAGCTTCGAAACAACTCTTCAAGTCAACTATAATGTAACCGCAACAGTGTTGTACTAATCGTATCAATAACCTCTGCATCAATGGCAACGAGCTAACGTAAGATCTGAGCAGATCTGAGCAGTTTGGAAAAAGAAAGAAAAAATATAACAACTATAAATCCCTAAACGGATGAAATGCCACTCAATAGGAGATACTATGTAATTATGTAAGTCTGAACGCCAATCAGCGTTAACAAACAGCCATTTGATTGAGAATATAATAATAATAATATCTGGGACAAATCACACACTGTCATCTGGCCCCAAACTAGGATTCCCTGTATCTTGGGAACCGGAGACTGATATACATACACATATACTTTTAAATACATATATATATATATATAATACACCCAGACTCACAGCAAACAATTCTGCTTATCACAGAAAAGTTTGCCCTGTGTGGGGATTGAACCCACGACTCTCGGATCAGAGGTCAGTATCGCTAACCACTGAGCCACCGAGTCAGTTAATATAAGATAGGCAGTTTGTCATTGCGTTGGAGAAGTCTTCTTCCATCTTCGGTACCATTATCATTTACCATCAAATGAGACGATAACTTATACTTTAGGTACCAATATGTGCAAAAGAAATAACCTTTCAAAAGCTCTGTTTTAGGATTTCCTCATTCCAGGAATTCAGTCCCTGGCCATTCAAAAACAAGACTCAGCTAAACCACGGCTCCATTTAACGGGTATTAGGCTGTGTGTGGATATGACATCACTAAGCCGGCTTGACATAAACGTAATCCTGGAAAATCTTGATGTAGGTTATAAGCTGAAGCGCCCGGGAATCGAGTTCGGAGCTCAGGTGATGGAGGCTATTGGGAAGTAATTTTCGGAAATGTTTCAGCTTGTACGTAACATATACAGGGTCAGGGAAACAGGTAGAAATACTTTGATAGTTTCTACCAAAGATAATTTAGTCAGAAATAGGTAATATTTCTAACCTCAATTTAATTCAATTAAATATACTTTATTGCCAACACAAATATACATATAAAAACAATAATAACAAAAACATAGGCAGCTTTATTGCTAGTAAGCAATTTCTTTCATGTAACTCCCATACTTCTTCTTTTTATCGTGTGGCACAATTTAACCGTCCTATCCCACTAGGTATAGGCGGTGGTTGCTTGGTGTTGCACTTATAAAAATAATAATTCTCGAAAACGACTGCGCCAAGCTCTACTGGGACCGAGACATCATCACGGACAGGTCTATTGATCATAATAGACCTGATATCGTGTTGATGGATCGGGCGCAGTCAAGGGTATTTGTGGTGGATATCACTATTCCACACGACGAAAACCTCGTGCAAGCCGATGCCGACAAACGGTATCTTAACCTGGCGCACGAGGTTACGGATGTGTGGCAAGTGCAATGCACTGAAATCATTCCTGTAGTTCCGTCCGTTAATGGTTTAAAACGACTGACAATACGCCTTAAATAACGTTTCTTTTACATATTTTGTACAGCGTGCGAGCCTCCGGGCCAGCATATTACATCGGACAGACAACGCCCTATGCTCCCTATCTATGTCGCAGTCATGTTTTAAGTCCAGCGTTACTATATGCCCCAGGTACTTAAATTTATAAGTCCGAGCTAGAGCTACCCTTATTGAGCATAACTGGCGGCACAAAGTTCGCTCATTGGTGCACTGGCCAGGATTTGAACCCGAGACCTCTGGTTAGGAGGACGGAGTCACTAACCGTAGAGCCACCGACGCCGACCCCCATACTGAGAATCATATATCAAATTGTTACAACTAGATGGCGTCAAGTTGTTTCAGGCCAATCAAAATTAGGTGGCGCTATGTTATAATTTTCTTAATAATTAATTTCTGGAACTTTCTTTAAAAGTCAAGTTGCCAAGGGCTCCAAGTAATCTAGATAGACTAGGTGTAGCTAATAAATGAAGTTACACAGTTAATACAGGGATTATTAGACTTATTATGTCGTAAATGCTATTTGCTTCCCTTAACGAAAATGAACAAATTTTGACTAACAACTTTAAGGTTACGACTAAAACTCGAAGATTGAAAGCAAATTCGTCGAACAAAAGTTGTTAAAAATCGTGAGCAGAGTATCAATACAAAAAATATAAAATTATCCGTAACGCAAAAGGCAAATTAATTTTATTAAACGTTCAGCTTATCTGTAGTCCAATTACATGTGAATTTGGATCAACTGGAATTGGATATACAGGGTGTTAAAAAAGTGCGTTTGAAATTTTAAGGGGTTACTCGGAATCAAGTATAGGATACAGGAAAAATATTGAAAAATCCGATCCACAACTTATTTTTTCAGCTGTCCATACAAATTCTTGGTTCACTATTACAAATTCAGATTTAGTATGTGAATCTGAAAAAAAAATTGAAGAGCGGATTTTGTCAATATTTTTCCTGTATTCTATAGTTGATTCTGAGTAACCCCTTTAAATCTCAAACGCACTTTTTTAACATTCTGTAATTAAATTGATAAATAAATGCAAGTGAAAAACGTCTACATTCAATGCTCTGATAAAATTCGAACTCAGTATCCATAATCTGCCAGAAATACCAACGAAAAAGAAATTTTCATTTTGTCTCTTAAAATGACTGATTCGGTAGCTTAGTGGTTAGCTCTCCTGACTACAGATCCCAGGGTTGTAGGTCGATTTCCACCCAGGGCAAACATTTCTATCTCCTTTTTCTTATCGTGTGGCAGAACGTTTTGATCCTTATACATATACAACTTCTAGTCATAAATGAGTCATTCCACAATAAAAACACATAAAGTCTTCCAAACAATAGAATAGGCTACCTAGGCAGAATAAAAGACAACCAAGTCTGCCAATTTTTTTTTGGCAACTTCCATCTCCAAACCATAATTCACCCATGGAAAACTGTGTCCAGCCGATAGCAGTCAATATATCACAAGACAGACAATGGTGTCGCTGAGTCCAGCGAAAAGCGGGCTTTGTCCAAATTTCTATTGTGTCCGGAATGAAGACGCCTCAGATTGAATTTTGGATATCACATAATTGGTCGTGACGGAAGCGCTTTATAACGATTTGGGCGAGACAGTGTAGTGTGTGTTCCACTGCGGTCCGACATATTGAAACAAAAAAGTTTTTTTTTATTAAAGTAGATAGGTACTTTACACACTATTTTAACATAATTGGTTAGAAGCACTCACTGAGAAGAGTACGAGTTTAAAATAGTAGACCCTTAATGTTCTCCTTGTGTGCAATAAAGTGTTCATACATACATACCCTTACCACCAATAAATACATAAAAACCCTGCATATGATAAAATTGATTCAAAAATGAAACAGACTGAGAGATTTAAAATCTGTCCTTAAATTACATCATCATATCTTCAGTTCTTTCAAAATTCACTGCAAGGTATTAACGTTTTCCCTTTAAATGCCATTATTTCTATTTCTAGCTATCCGTCTAGCGTCCATTGTTTTTAGGCATGATTTGGTGTTCATAGCCACCACTGCTTCAAAAACAGCTTTCTTCGCTTATTCCTTTTTGTGAAAAGTGCAATCAAAGACTATATGCTCAATGTTTTAAGGCAATCACGATCAAAATATGATTGCACTTTTTATAATGTACTGTCATCGCTTGTTATAGAGCTTATAGTCAATTGCAATCGATTTCAAGCAATCCAACGCCATCTGTTGATGTTGTGGAGAAATTCTACCATAAATGGTAATGTTATGGGGAAAAAAGCTGTCAGAACTCGCCGATAGAGGCGCTGATATCGCTTGACTCATAACAATCATCACTAACTGTCAAAAGTTATAGAAAAACTGTTTACGTGAACTAAATATAACATTTATTAAATAAATGCCGCGTTTTATGGCGATTGGTTGCAATAATAATGGAAATCATTAATTTCCTTAAGAATCTCGGATGAAGAAGACGTGGGAAAACTTACGTTTTCAATTATTTATTTTTGAACTTCGCCTTTAATTAAGGAACAGTCCAAGTCACATACATTTTCCATTTAACAATTTTACAGAAAAAAAACTATTTTATTAAACCTCGATAATAAAAAACGTGGAACAAATTGACAGTTGTTATGAGTCAAGCGTCCGTAGCGCCATCTGCAAATAGATTTGCGTTTTCTTCCCCATTGATAAAAGTTTGGAAATTCACGTGGCCTCCACTAAGGAACGCAGAGGACCAAATCATTTTGGTACTGCCTGGTAGATGGAAACAAATTGAGGATCACAGTGTAATTAATTTCAGGGTATCATTTCTACCCATACCAGAGGCATGTATAAACACAATGTAAATACATACAAAATCAATCACATGTAGTCTATATAGTACACATTATTTAGTCAACGAAAGATCGCGTAGTATGTATAATTTGTTTCAGGAATAAACGAATAATGAAATATTGGAAATATGCGTACCTTTTTAGTAGGTTACAAAAAACGAATTCAATGTAAAATCAAACAGTAATCGATGGAATGTAAGATCGAGAAGAGTGTTCAAATTTCAAGAATTTTCGAGTATTTTCTGACACAAACTTGCCTTTTTCAGTCGCAGAAACCCAAAACAAAAACTAACCAAGACATTTCCAAAGTAAGTGGGTAACTCCGTACAAAGGAAAAGGCTTAGACTTCCCCGGGTCAAGTATACTTACTTTACGAATCAAAATGTCTGAAGACCTCGCCATAGTATAGGAATGCTAACAGAAGTACAACAACTTACGGACAATCTTAAAACTATGCATACTGTTGGTAACGGCCCACTTCTAAAACTCGTTACTTTATTGCCAATGAACCAATAACCTAAATCAGAATCAGTAAGTCATTAATCAAGATCAGAAACTAATACTTTTTTTCAACCACACTAAATTCAGCGAGTCGTGTTTACATAATATGACTTACGTGTTTACATAATATGATGTTTACATATACCGACTGACTCGGTGGCTAAGTGGTTAGCGATCCTGATCTCTGATCCGAGAGTCGTGGGTTCGATCTGGGGATCGAACCCACGACTCTCGGATCGGATCTCTGACTCTCGGATCTCTGACTCTGCTCATCACAGAAAAGTTTACCCTGTGTGGGCACAGGGTAAACTTTTCTGTGATGAGCAGAATTGTTTGCTCTGAGTCTGGGTTATTATATCTATATATGTATGTATTTAAAAGTATTTGTGTATGTATATCAGTCTCTGGTTCCTAAGATACAGGGAATCCTAGTTTGGGGCCAGATGACCGTGTGTGATTTGTCCCAGATATTATTATTGTTCGAGAAAGAGATCAATCGTCGAATCCAACTCGGCTGGGCAGCGTTCGGGAAGCTACGCAATATCTTTACGTCCAAAATACCGCAGTCCCTCAAGACTAAAGTCTTTGACCAGTGTGTGTTGCCAGTGATGACATATGGATCCGAGACATGGTCGCTTACTATGGGCCTTATAAGAAGGCTCAAAGTCACCCAAAGGGCGATGGAGCGTGCTATGCTTGGTGTTTCCCTACGTGATCGAATCAGAAATGAGGAGATACGTAGGAGAACTAAAGTTACCGACATAGCTCTCAGAATCGCTAAACTTAAGTGGCATTGGGCAGGGCACATAGCTCGTAGAACAGATGGCCGTTGGGGCAGTAAAGTTCTCGAATGGCGACCGCGCACTGGAAGGCGCAGTGTGGGCAGGCCTCCGACTCGGTGGACCGACGACCTGGTAAAGGTTGCAGGAAGCCGCTGGATGCGAGCCGCACAGGACCGGTCGGTGTGGAAATCCTTGGGGGAGGCCTTTGTCCAGCAGTGGACGTCTTTCGGCTGATAGATAGATAGATAGATAGATTATTATTGTTATTATTAATATAATACTCCAGTTACCTAACAAGAATTGTTTTATCGTCTTATCTTTATGTTGTAGGCCTACTGTTATTGCTTGTGTATGGCGCTAAATAAAGCCTTGACATTTTCGTTGTACCAAAGGCAGACATTTTATGTAGCGAATGAATTTTTAATCTCATAATTTGAAGGCTTTTAAAGTATTAACCCTTTGCATCCTGGGGCTGATTATAAAGAAAATGTGGAAATGGTCGGCTAATCTTTAAGGATTATGAATGGTATTAAAATTTATTTTTGAATTGTTGTTGTTATTGTGTTAACAACCCATATATAGTCGCCACTGCAGGATAAGGGTCTCTTCCCATAACTTGGGAAGGTCAGGCCATACTCCACACACGGGGGCCAAGTCCGGATTGGTGGAGGTTGTGGGGCTAGTGGCCAACCCTAGTAACAGAAGTTTTCAAGCCGCCTATAAGGCCTTCGAAATAGCTTAACGACTGCCATCTAGTGATAGCAGCTGGCACCAACGGCTTAACGTGCCTTGCGAAGCATGGAAACGGTCGAGGTAAATGCCACTAGCAGTCAAATCCATCCAGGTTGTGACCGTGTCTGTCTGTAGTCAGTTAACCTGCGTGATCGATGCGATCATTCATGCTGCAGTGAGCCACGACCGCTTCAAAGCTATTTAATTATTTTTTGTGAATAATTCATAAGTGTAATTTTTTTATGCCTTTTGTTTTATCCGCAGTTGTTTGGCATCATCTCACCGGTTAATAAGTGGTGATGATGCCAAGGATGGAAGCGAGTTAAAGGGAACTGACTAACTTATCTTCATGCCAAAACACGCAAAACGCAATACTTAAATAAGATGGTAGTAGCTAGCCAGACGGCTCAGAAAATGCACTATCCAGACGGCTCAGAAAATGCACTATCTCCAAACAAACGCCAGGAGTCGAACCCGCGACCTACTGATGTGAAGCAAGTGAGCGAGCCACTGCGCCGCGGAGGCGGTTTATTTGTGAATTATAAATTCTAAGGCCTTACCTCTCTTTTCCGAATTTTCCAATTAAATATTGATCTCTGAGCATTAACTTTTCGAAATCGTTTCACCATTTATATATCCGCATCTATAAGGTTTCCATTTTTATATATTTTCGTAATTTGACTGACTCGATGGCTAAGCAGTTAGCGATCTTGACCTCTGATCCGAGAGTCGTGGGTTCGATCCCCACACAGAGCAAACTTTTCTGTGATGAGCAGAATTGTTTGCTTTGAGTCTGGGTGTATTATATCTATAAATGTATTTAATTAAATGTATATGTGTATGTATATCAGTCTCTGGTTCCCAAGATACAGTGAATCCTAGTTTGGGGCCAGATGACCATGTGTGATTTGTCCCGGATATTATTATTATTATATATTATTTTAAAATATTTAACGTTGTTTCGAATAAACTTTTTGGTCGGGTCACTGATCGCCGATCGATATCTTATGTCTTATTTTACACACGATATATAAAATATTAAGAAAACGATGGGAAAATTATTTAGTACCAGTTATAAATTATTTACGTGAAAGTCTAAGAAACGTACGTCGTCAAACAAAGACTTTCTACTTTCAAGTAATAATTAACCGACTTCAAAAAAAGGAGGAGTTTCTCAATTCGTTGGAATCTTTTTTTTTTTTTTTTATGTATGTTCACCGATTACTCGAAGACGCCTGAACCGATTTGGATTTTTTTTTTTGTTTAATAGTCACAGGTGGTCCCATATAAATTTTATCGAAATCGATTCAGCGGTTTTTGAGAAAATCAACAAAAACATATCGAAATTTGGTGTTGTTGCAATTAAAGTCGGTTGTTTTTAACGTATTCAGCGTGGTCAATTATTTAGACCAACTTTGGATCAATCACTAGATATTGTTAATAAAAATATAAAAATTATGCTAGTTATCCTATGTTCTGTCAGTTTCAATTCCTACATTTAGTAATAATTGACAACGCAGAACCCGTTTAAAACAACCGACTTCAAACGTAACAGCTACCATTTTTCAGTTTTTTTTGTTTTTGTTGATTTTTTCTCAAAGCACTGAATCAATTTTGATAAAGTTTATATGGGACCACCTCTGAAGTATTACCTACTAAACAAAAAAAACCGGCCAAGTGCGAGTCGGACTCGCTCACCGAGGGTTCCGTATAAATTCATAATCACACATGTCTTGAACTCTATATTTTTTTTGTTTGACTTGATTGAATGAAAGGTAATTTGCGGTTTACGATTTATGACGTATTAAAAAAAACTACTTAATAGATCTCGAGAAAACCAATTTTCGGTGGAAGTTTGCATGGTACTGTACATCATATATTTTTTTTAGTTTTATCATTCTCTTATTTTAGAAGTTACACATTTTACCACTTTGGAAGTGTCTCTCGCGCAAACTATTCGGTTTAGAAAAAAATGATATTAGAAACCTTAATATCATTTTTGAAGACCTATCCATACATACCCCACACGTATAGGTTTGATAAAAAAAAATGTTTGAGTTTCAGTTCTAAGTATGGGGAACCCCCAAAATTGATCGTTTTTTTTATTATTATTTTGGTGTGGAAATCTTAATGCGGTTCACAGAATACGTCTACTTACCAAGTTTCAACAGTATAGTTCTTATGAAAAAGTATAGTTCTTAAGTAAGTATAGTTCTTATAAAAAAAGTGGCTGTGACATACGGACGGAGAGACAGATAGACAGACAGACATGACGAATCCATAAGGGTTCCGTTTTTTGCCATTTTGCTACGGAACCCTAAAATGAATCATCAAAATCAATTCATAATTGGCAGAGCAATCGTGTAACATACTTAAAAAATAAAACATATAGTCAAATTGGGAGCCTCCTCCTTTTTTAAAGTCGGTTAAAACCGGCCACATTAACACTTCATCAATGATTCATGTAACAGCAATCAAACCTGTCCGCTGTTATGGATATCAATCAAGCTATAATAATTTCGATAGTAGTTATTGAGTAATTATTATTTTATGATAGGGATCTTCCAAATTGCCTGAAAAAACTGCGACTTTAGTTCTAGTCATGGAAATATTGAATGAATGAATGAATGAATGAAAACACTTTATTGCACAACAAAACAGGAAAATAAAAACATCAACATTAAAATACTGTAATACTGTAATATCATATTGTATTTTTAGAACCCTATATTTCCACATGTCAAGGAATATTGACATGCTGACTGATAAATACATGTAAACCTCATAACCTGTGGCAGAACCGCATGACACTGAACAAGTTGTTCTGCAATTTTTTAAACATTTTTTAATTTTTATATAAAATAATTAGCTTCTAAGCCAAGTTTGTATGAAAAGTCCAAATTATTTCCGGTTAAGGTAACAATTATACAGGTATCAGTTATGTATCAGTCGCCCTGTATAGTATTTTTTTTATCCAAAATAATTGGTAAGCTTTTGCCATTATTATTTTGGTACTGCATAAAAGTTCTTTGTCCACAACTTACGTAGTACAAAATGGTTCCGACCCTTACAAGACTTTGTACCTTGTACTTGTTTAGCGATCGCTTTTCTCTAAATCCTTAATATTTATTCGTAGACACGCCATTATAGAGTAACAGATTTGACAAATAGTAAAGTAAATATAAAAGGGTGTAACTATGTCCAGATAAGATTTGTATCAAAAAGAAATGTTAAGACCTTTTTGCCTCATTTCAAAACGTATCTAACTCTCATAAGGACTACTGAAATAACAGCAGAAAAAATTAAAGCATATTTTCTTCTCATAACAATTTTCCTCAACCTACACAATCGGAGAGAAAAAATACGTTTAGACTTATTAACAGTACTAAATTTAAAATAAAAAATCTGTTTACAAAAAAAGTTGTTAATAACCCATATTGTCTCCACTACTGGAGGACAGGTCTCTTCCCACCCATGGATCCTGAGTCCTGATGAGTCCTGGATCGGCCACTCTCAGAAGGGACCCTACTCATATACCTAGACAGACGCTAGAGTGGACCCCCACAAGAGAAGAGAAAACTTGGCCGTCCCAAACATACCTGGCGGCGCTCAGTGGCAGCTGATATAAAGAATATCGGGTTATCATGGCCCGAAGTGAAGCGCGTAGCCCAAGACAGAACGCAATGTCGGAGCACTGTGGACGCCCTCTGCCCCACCTTGGGGACTTAGGACATTAAGTCAAGTTAGTAAGTCCATAATATTCCACATTAATATGGAGGCCAAAGTTAGATTGATAATATTTTGTTCTGATTGTATTTTTGATTAGAGATTTTTAGTTACATAAATAGCTTCTACCTTCATTTGCCGCTTGTCAGTGAATAGAAAGCCACTTTTGCGAAGTAAACTTAATGATCATCAATTTCGCGGCTTAACAAAATTCTGAGTTATAACGACTTCTATTGCTTAAGCTATCGAGTTACATCGCCGGCAGTTAGATAAAGCAAGCCGACCATAAATTGTAATGGCACCCCATCCCATTTATCAGGCTAGTCGTTATTGAATCCTAGGGCTTGTATGGCAGACGAGCGACTGGGGAGAGGTCCGCTTCTTCATATCTACGAGTGACGTAGAATTAGACATAGGTAGATCACATTTAAATAATTACAAATAGTTAAAATAGTCACATGTTCAAAAAACTACATAAGAAATATTTAAA
Organism: Coleophora deauratella; assembly: GCA_958295455.1. Lineage (NCBI taxonomy): Eukaryota > Metazoa > Arthropoda > Insecta > Lepidoptera > Coleophoridae > Coleophora > Coleophora deauratella. The sequence goes on from OY282411.1 coordinate 4,454,500, forward strand.
AAAACTAATTTAAGAAATATAAAGTAGGAGTGGTGCAAGAAAAATGGACCCCGACTCAGCATATGCTGTGACTGGTGTCACAGCGCTAATTTTCAGTTACAATTTCTAAACCCTGACGCAAAAAAGGGATGTTATAAATTTGAAGCTTATGTGTGTCTGTGTATCTGTTTTTGGCGTCGTCTCTCTAAAATGGGTGAAGTTATTTGAATGCGGTTGTTTTTACTTGAAAACAGGTTAAACCGCGGTGTTATTTAACTAACGTTTGATGAAAATCGGTTAGGTGGATTTCGAGTTATTCGACTTTTACTATCACAGTTGATTTTTCAAATTTTGATATACAAGCCTAAAAACATAAAATCATTTTATTTTTACCTTCAAATAAAACTGTACCGTGACTGATTGAATTGGTCTTTTTTTGGCATTTCTTAGAACTTAAATTTCTGAAAAATAACTGAAATCTGCTCGTCTGCCATACAACAGAATCCTTCGAGATTCTGCTCAAGATCGAAACAATCTGAAGGGTGGAATGTGCTTCTGATATTGACAGAACAGCTTATGGTTTATCTTGAAATAGCTGTTATTGTAACTACATGTTATGGTAATTTAACGTAGCACTTAAAGTGTTAGTGTATGGGTAGGGGGAAGAGGTAAATATCATAAAAGATGAATATTTACAATTATTTTACTCAAAGGACCGTAATACTGCTAATAATAATCATAACAGCTCAACCAATACTTGGTGATAAAATGAGTAAACAAAATTTATACATTAGCAAATTTTTACGGAACGAAGTTGTGTATTGGGGTTGCCAACACACAACTTTATTTCGTAAAAATACTTCATGATCTTATTACAAGCAGATTATCACACCTCTGCTGTTAATAAAAAGGTCGGGCCCAGAATATTCTCATTCTGTTAACTTTTCGTTGATAAAATACACACAATACGTCGAAATTGGGGTCAGAGCATCCCAACGGGAGCCAAGTTTGTGAAATTATCCGAGCTAGCTGCGAGGTACAATAACTGCTCATTTCGGCCTCGTCACATAGAGATTTTTCCACTGCGATCCAGGAGTAATGAATAATTTATAACTTTATTTTATTTTATAAGTGACTTGTCATAAATAATAAAATATTATCAATAAAGTATTTAATATGACCAGCGAAATGTGTAAACACGTATACTGCCACTGCGATTAAACTTTTATCATTTAGTTTCACATAAAAAGTAGGCCAGGGAGTTAGTTCAAAGAATTCTAATATCAGTTTTAGCGCCAACAAAACGGTGCCATTTGTCGCTTCCGTTGGACGTGTTCTTTATATAAGTCGATGTAAACAGAAATCTAATAAATATAATTAATTGACCACGCTGAATACGTTAAAAACAACCGACTTTAATCGCAACAACTCCAATTTCGCTATGTTTTTGTTGATTTACTCAAAAACCGCTGAATCGATTTCGATAAAATTTATATGGGACTACCTGTGAAGTATACCCTTTTAAACAAAAAAATAATTTTCAAAATCGGTTCAGGCGTCTTCGAGTACATAAAAAAAAGAAAAGATTCCGACGAATTGAGAACCTCCTCCTTTTTTTGAAGTCGGTTAAAAAGAGTAACTGCCTTCTCAGTTATACATTGATTATAAAGGGCCTTAAAAAATTACCAAAATAAATCGAAACACCTTGAAAACTAGGAGGTACCTAATATGAATTTTTATCACAATATGTTTTTGACGATTTTCATATATATAAGTACCAGTAATAATATTTAATTTCTACTTGATTTTTTGGTGATACCTGATAAAGGACTGATAATAATATTCTCTTCAGATTCTCATTGCACTACCGTAATTATAAATATGAAATCCCTATATGTGACTGCGGTCAAATTTAGAGAAACAATGACTGAATAGATAATAATATTACACAATAAGAATTATTTTGTTTGATAAAAATCTTTCCTATTTGTTCATATCGAGTCTAAATCATTTACATTTATAACACACAGTGAACTTTCCAGAAATATTACTTACCTAAGACTTCCAGTTAAGTTATACACGAGTTCGAATGCCTGGCCCATAAGGGAATAAACACGACATAGCATCTCACAGAGACGTATTCGAGCAGGTGGGAAATTAAATACATAAATAATAAGATTTTTTTCAAAGCTTTCATTATTTTTCAATGTTTCATTTCATTTACATTTCAAAACGTTTATTTATCATAAAACAAACCATTTGTGGATATAAAATAGCTGCTATTTTTGCCGCGCAGGTATTTTGCGGCTTGCGTGGTTGCGTCGATCAAATATTGTCATAACCTTATCCAGGTTTGAGTGTTAGTAGCATTTGGAAACAGATGTCAGTCGTTAACTGTCAGTCGAAGTAATGTCAAAGTAGCTTAAAACTTCTGATACTGGACTTTAGTTACTTGCCTCAGAACATCTACTGAACTTGGCCCCCGTGTATGGAGTGCTGCCTAACTTTCCCGAGCTGTGGGAAACCTTCCCCACTAGCGGCGGGGACGCTATTGCTTTTCGTCACATTCTTTCTTACGCGTTTTATCATAAACGTTATTCGTCACAAACATAGATTTATCACAAACCTTATGCGTCATAACGCTGCTCATCATTGAGGTAACGACCCATATCGTCCCTTCTGCAGGAGCATGGTTCTCTTCCCATACATCGGGAAGGTTAGTCCATAGGGCCAAGTCCACACATAGGGCCAAGTCCGGATTGGTGGAAGTTGTGAGGCTAGTGTCATAAACCCGTGACGAGGACGTCACAAACGCTATTTACCACAAATAAAACTTTCACAAAAGAACTAAATGTGTGTGTAGATAAAAATAAATTAAACTGGAATTGCCTAGATCCGTCTGAGTTTAGACAACAACTGGCAGATATGAGACAGATGATACGTACAACACATACATACGTACGTAACATTCCCAATGTCTGGTAAATGTTTCATTACGGAGCGATGAGAGGAAATGATAAGCCGGTCTCCGTATTTCGGTCTAGCGCATTCTTTTCGCTATTACATTCGTATTAAATATGTTTGTTTCAGAGTAAAATATTTGTAGTGTAGAACAGTTTTGTGGACGTCTGGTTTATATTAAAAAGAGTACCTAATTTAAAAAAAAGCTATTTTTCAGGTTTTTTTTTATCCTTAATTGCTTAGCTCTTGGCATTATCAATTCAATTTCATTCAATTCAATATTTCATTAATCGTTATATTGTTACTAACATAGTTTTTAAGTCTTGTAATACTAACAAATAATATGGAATTTATTCTGAAATAAATTTGATTTGATTTGATTTGAATATACTTTATTCTGAAATAAATTTGATTTGATTTGATTTGAATATACTTTATTGCATCATAAGAAAATTTTATATTACAAAAACAAAGACAAAAGAAAATTGGTGACAACAATAGGCGACCTTATTGCTAGGTAGCAATTTCTTCCAGGCAACCTTAAGGCAGGAAATAAACTATGAGATGTACTGGGGTTGTTGTAGGCTTTAACATTACAACACGCCCCATACATTCACCTGATGGTAAGTGATGATGATACAGAAGATGGAAGCGGGCTTACCAAGATTCCCTAACGCAATGAGGAAGTGACTACCTTATCTTCATGCCGGAACACATCAATGCTGTTGATGTTTAGCGGCAAGACTTAGATGGTTGTAGCTAGCCAGATGGCAACACATCAATGCTGTTAACATTGATGTTTGGACACAAAATGGTGTGACACAACGGCGACATAGGGACTTGAATAAGATGGTAGTAGCTAGCCAGATGACTCAGATGCACTACCGCCAACCAAACCGAGCCCTAAAAGGTTGGACCCCGCCTGGAGACGCCAACGGACTAGTAATTAGACGACGGAGGCAGTTACTACAGGTTCATAGAAATACATAGGCTATAAACCTTACTGAAGTGGTAATGGGCCGGTCAGTGGAGACCGCGTTTGGGCAAACGTAGCGTGGGACGCCCCTCGGCTAGGTGGAGCGATGATCTGCGCAAGGTTGCTGATAACAGCTGGATGCGCGTGGCCGAAGATAGGTATAAGTGGCGTGCCTTGGGGGAGGCCTATGTCCAACAGTGGACTAATACAGGCTGATGATGATGACGATGATGGTGATAAACCTTACAACACGCCCCATACATTATTATCTCATCATTGGATATTATCAGATAAAAATATTATATTACATCTAATCCTGCTTAAAGCAACCAATACCCAGCTTAAAGCAATCGACCAACTTACTTCTTACTTAGTCCATTTGAAATGTACTCTATACGAGTAATCTATAGATAATCACCTGTTATATCGATTCTATTTCGGCAAAACATTACCAACCTACTAGTTTCTATTAAATATAATATGGGTATACCTTTTAATATTGGACAAGCATGTAACAAAAAGGTGAAGCTATGTTTTTTTTGGCTTCTACTAATGAAACTGAATAATTTTGGTTGTATGACTGAAATCCCAAGTAGATTTGGATTTCTTATGCAAAAAAACGACTATCGACTGACTAGGTGGCTAAGTGGTTAGCGATCCTGTCCTCTGATCCGAGAGTCTTGGGTTCGATCCCCACACAGGGCAAACTTTTCTGTGATGAGCAGAATTGTTTGCTCTAAGTCTGGGTGTATTATATCTATATATGTATGTATTTAAAAAGTATATGTGTATGGTTCATTCCAATCAAAAAAAAGCAAAACGTAAACAAACTTACTATGGAACTGACACATGTCAATGTCATCTGCATACTACATTTGTTTACCTTTTGGTTTTTTTTTGATTGGAATGAAATACATCAGTCTCTGGTTCCCAAGATACAGGGAATCCTAGTTTGGGGCCAGATGACCGTGTGTGATTTGTCCCAGATATATTATTATTATTATTAAAGATCAATGTTGTTGGTGTTGCCAACATACAACTTTTTTTCAGTAAAAAGTTTGTAAGTGGAAATTAGGAGAGGTCAACAAGACTTTTTAAATCCACTATAAGTAAGTCCTTCGCATTATCTATCTCGCCTAATGTTAAGTGATGATGAAAAGCGGGCTTGCTAAGATTTCCCAACGCAATGGAATAACGTTCGTTGATTTCATAATAAATAAATTAAATTATCTCCATACTGGAACACATCAGTTCTATTAACTATGATGTTTGGCGGCAAAACTTAGATAAGATGATGAAAAAGACCTACCACCATCCAAACTGGGTCTTACAAAGTTGGATCCCGCCGGGAATCGAACCCGCGACCTCCTGATGTGAAGCATTCAGAGTAGGTTATGATCACCGGATATGATTGAGGCTGACTAAAATTTCTTTCTGTGATTGCAGCAGAATCGTAAAACAAAATAATTTTGTTTTCGTGAGAAAAAACCCACCTAAAAGGATTACTCATTAAAATGTTTTAGCCTATATGTATTTATAACGCATCTCTCTAGTGTAAGCAATACTAAAAATAACAAAGAACCCCTCTTTTTGTAAGGCAATACTTAAAGAATTAGTTGGCGAAACTTTAAAAAAGTGTTGCCATAATTTAAAACTACGTTTTTATTTATAAAACTGAAGAAGTTTGTTGATTTGGCGGTTGCCTGGTGTTACACTTTTCGTCACCCGCTATTAAGTATAGTATAGTATACTTTACTGTTAAAAAAATGTATAAGTTGTAATAAAAAATACAACTTATAGAACGATTTTTTTATAGAGATTTCATTATGGATTTCTTAATAAAAGTAAATAGGCAGTAGACATCACCCAGATTCAATTGTAGATTTCTTAATTAAGTATGATGAGAAAAATCCTTTTTTTACGTTCTGAAAAATTCCTTTGTGCACCGTTGTAAAATTTGTATTAAGATTAATGTTTTTTTTGCGAGTCGACTATGGATTCCTTGGGGAAAGTTGTTCAGTTTATTGAGTAGAAACCCTAGTTAGTCAGCACTAAATAGTTTGAGCTGATTTCGTTAGAACTTATATAATTACTATTAGTTATTTTGTCATTAGTTTTTTATCATGTGGGTGTATAACTCCTGATTTTGAAGTTCCCACTCAGGTGCAAATAATGAAGGAGCGAATCACGGAAATGCAATTTTTTTTATAGCAAATACCTGAAGCTCGACAGCACATTGGTGTCGATTCGGTGTTTATGATTAAACTTATTTGACAGGACTAAAATAATTTTAAAGTCTTGTCGATATAGAAAGAAAAAGACAGAACACTTAAATTAAGTGTAATCCTGTCAAATAAGTTTAATCGACACCGTTTTCTCCTAATCGACACCATTTTCTCCTAATACAACTACCTTATTTTATTATACATACGTTTGCTTACAGACTGCAGACTCAAAATATATTTATGATTCACTACTTAATAAAAACAAATAAAACCACAAACCAAAATAGAACTTCATATTTCGATAATAAATCCTAATAAAACCAGTGATTCCCCAAATTGGCAAGGTGCCACTGTAACTAGTAACCACAGCTGTTAGGTCCCTTTACTATTTGTCATTAAACATTCATAGAGGGATCAACTTACACTGGTTTTTAGAAGTATAAATAGATTGACTGCATACAAAATAACCAATCTATTGGGAATATGGACGTACTCCCTCGATGTCAACTAATGTTAACTCACCCCTTGTTGACATGGGTGTAGCGAAATATGTTCTGTTAAAAACAGAGTTAGCTAGTTTGATATAGAGTTCGGGTCGGTAGCTATTGGAAGAATAATTTATTGTGATGTTACTTTTTTCTTTGCTTGTTATTGCCGAGACTGGAAAAAGGCTGACTTTGTCTTGAAGCAACTATCTACAGGATGTAACAAAAAGGTGTGGTAATACTTCAAGGTGGGCATCAAACTGAACAACTTTTGTTCTACAACTTTGTTGAAATACGATAGCAAAAACAATTTTGAACTTTTCATACAAATCAGCTGGTGAGCTAAGTTTGTATGAAAAGTTAATTTTTTTTTCTCTTCCACGTATGATAAACAGTTGCCTTCGAAAAGTGTATAACGCTACCTAATACGAATGCCTACATATTTTTGATTTCTAGTTGATTTTGTCAGTTTCGTCTTAAAATCACCTATTTACATTCATCTATAAAATTAGAGTTCTTTATTTAATTTAATGACGATCAATATTGTCCTCTGACATGACATTTTTAAATTATATATTGTAAATTTGACTTTGATAATTTGAAACAAATAAATAGGTATAATGTGATTATCCTGTAGTTTAAATTTCGACATGTCAAAATGTATTCCAAGTACTTACAAAATGATTCAATTTAAACTAGAAGCATTGAAAGAATACTTTTACGCTCTGTTAGTTAGATAAAAACTTACTGGTTTTCTTTAATAAAATTGGCTCCATTTTCAATTTCTAAGATAGCAAATAATCAACTTTAAAACACGATAAACTTGAGAAGTCTTATAGTCTTAGTCTTATTATAAATAAATTGTATCAATTTAATACGCAGTTTGTAGTAACGGAAGTTTTCCGCAATGGAATCCAATTTTCGAAATGTGAAAATAATGTCCGTTAGTCTTGGTACACTAGTCCCGCTAAGGTATAGAATGACTGATGGATATATTTTTTTGAGTCCCGTGGTCCCATTACGGTAAAATTGGTCAATATGCGAGAATTTCACTGTACTGAATTTCACTAGGCAACCGCCACATGTGCCACACGATAAGAAGAAGACTGTACTCTTTGTATTTTTTAAAAATATTTTCTTAAAGTATAAAAAACAACTACTTAATTTAAAAAAAAGAGCTATCAAACAAAGTAACTATAACTGATCTATCGCAATAGCTTATCAATTATTAAGATAACATGTGCAAGACGACGGAATATGTAATACTATTAATATTCATTGGTATAAGTGTATGTTAAGCTCCTTTTGTACATGATTAATACGTTATTACATTATACAATACGCGTACCGATGATTAAATTCAACCGTGCCGTACCGGGACTCATGTTCATGTTCAAAGTACCAAACCGTGTAATTCCTCTATCCTCTCGCACGCTTGCGTTCTCGTTCGTCAAACTTTTTGTCTACAAAAATATCTCATAGCCGGAGATACGAGTGATGAATGTTTGGACGACTCGACGACTGTCACGGTCTGTGTTCGTACAGACTAGTTGACAATTTATTTCGTTGTTATAGCCATCCTCTTCTTATCGGATACCTGGTTTTTAATCGCCGTAGCCTAGTGGCTTGTCTGCTCGCTTTACATCGGGAGGTTGCAGGTTCGATTCCCGTCGGGGTCCAACTTTGTAGGACTCGGTTTGGTTGGTGATAGGGCATTGTCTGAGCCCGCCTGGCTAGCTACCACCATTTTATCTAAGTCTTGCCGCCAAACATCAGTGTTAACAGCATTGATGTGTTCTGGCATAAAGATAAGATAGCCAGTTCCCAATTGCGTTGGGGAATCTTGGTAAGCCCGCTTCCATCTATCATCATCATTTACCATCAGGTCAGATGATGCCAAGGGCCTTACCAATTAAGGGTAAAAAAAAACCTGGTGTTGCACTTGGAATTACCTGCGATCAAGTCATGATCCATATTTATTATTATTTCCATATTTTTTTTTTTTTTTTATTAAATCTTGAATAACAAAAAATGAGCTTAAACTGTTTAAACTGAGCCTTTACTCACGAGACTGAACAACTTTCTACAAGAAGGTCACAATTGTTGAAGTTTGATAGGGGTTGTAGGAAATCTTGTGTAGTTTCATGAGTCATTGCTTTAAAAGTTTCAGATAGTTTTTTTAGGTATTTTACACCTTAATATTTGGTCTTGTCATGCAAATTGATCACTTTGATCAAATGTCTCGGGAAAGCTGTTACGGTACCTAATATAACCCATACTTATAACCAGTTATGTATCTAAACAGGAAGACAGCCTGTTTTTTCAACCGTTAACAGCCTATATCGCTATACTACTAGAGCACGAAACTCTTTCCATTGCTCCAAAAGTTACTCACCACAGATATAGACCACCGTACTTTTGAAGTCTTTATAATCCGTGGGAGAGCCATGCTTCGGCACGAATGGGCCGGCTCGACCGGAGTGATACCACGGCCTCACAGAAAACCGGCGTGAAGCAACGCTTGCGTTGTGTTTCGCCGAGTGAGTGAGGGTACCGGAGGCCCAACTTCCCCCCCAATTCCCCCCATCCGCCCATCCCATTTCAAAGGTCAGCAACACACTTGTGACTCCTCTGGTGTAGCGGGTGTCTATGGGCGGCGGTAACCGCTTACCATCAGGTGATCCGTCTGCTCGTTTGCCACCTATCACATAAAAAAAAAACTGTAACATGGCTTTACGACTGCCATTCTAAAATAGCACCTGGCACCAACGTTTTAACGTGCCTTACGAACCTCTGAAATTATCGAGACAAATACCACTAGCAGACAAACCCATCCAGACCATGGCCGTGTAAAGTAATCTGCAAGACACAACAGCTTCAGCCAGTTCTTCAGTTTTTACAATATATATTTTATTTATATTCTTTGCGTTGCGTTGTATCATACGCGAAATCTTAATCACAGTTCAAAACCCTGTTACACAATAAGAAAATATTTTTCCGATATTCTGATAAAAGACTTTCAGAGATAATCAACAGATTTCATCAAAGATATAAAATGAACAAAAGCTGTCTGAATATCTTTGAGTTTGTAGGCTTTTAACAGTCAGACGTAAAAGTCTCACGTGTGTTGCTAACGACAGAAAGTATCGATTTCTGCCTTATTAGAACACAGAACTTATTTTTGTTATTAAACTTCTTTTCAACTGAAGGTTATTGTTGTAATTCCATTGTGGTGTATTCTTTCAATCATTTTACGAGTACATAACCCTTGTCTATAATAAATAACAATAAAAAATAAATAAATAAAAATAATATCTGGGACAAATCACACACGGTCATCTGGCCCCAAACTAGGATTCCCTCTGTATCTTGGGAACCAGAGACTGATATACATACACAAATAGTTTTTAAATACATACATATATAGATATAATACACCCAGACTCAGAGCAAACAATTCTGCTCATCACAGAAAAGTTTGCCCTGTGTGGAGATCGAACCCACGACTCTCGGATCAGAGGTCAGGATCGCTAACCACTTAGCCACGGAGTTAATAGATAATTTGTTCAGAAAATCAAACAAATTCAAAAGTTCTGATAAAAATTCAACCTGCAATTGGTCATAGTTATTCCATAACGATCCAACTGATTTAAAGTAAGCTAGGGGTAATGTACTTTATTTCAGTGACATAAAGTACATTATCCCTTACTTACTTTTAATCAGTTGGATAGTTATGGCATAACTATGGCAAATTATCAATTATTCTTCTTTTTAACCGACTTCAAAAAACGGAGGAGGCTTTCAATTCGTCGGAATCTTTTTTTTTAATGTATGTTCACCGATTAGTCGAAGACGCCTGAACCTATTTGGAAAATTCTTTTTTTGTTTAAAAGGGTTATACTTCACAGTTGGTGCCATATACATTTTATCGAAATCGATTCAACGGTTTTTAAGAAAATCAACAATAACATAGCAAAATTGGAGTTGTTGCGATTGAAGTCGGTTGTTTTTATCGTATTCAGCGTGGTCAATTATTTATGAAATTATACTGCAGTTCAATGTCCCCATGCATTACTACACTACAGTCGATGTAGTCCTATAAGGTAAAAGCTAGGTAATCAGCTTATAAAACCAGTAGGTAGAGAAAATATTTGTTTAGTTAATTTCAAAACTTTTGGTTATTGTTGTCAAGAAAATAGAAGTCGCAGTATACATAGAATACCTACTTTTTTGTAAACGACTGTGTAAAAAACTATACAACTGAGTTGGGTGGACGGACGTACAGTTTGTTGCCACTGTAAACAGGGTTTCCGGCGGAACTTTATCTATTTAGCTTTTTTTGGAACTTTAAAAAAAAGGATTAAGTTACTTTGACATATTACTAATTTGGCTGTTTTACAGTACTCTAATACTGTTCAAACATATCGTCCCTCGCACCACTAACTCACGTATCTCATTTTTGCAAGTTCTTCAAAACAACCGTTTTTCAGTTAGGGAATTTCAAACTTCTATTATATTTTAATTCCAAGGACATGCTGAAATAAATCTAATATACCTATATATAGAGTAAAGTTTCTGCTTTCATTTGATATATTACCTACTCACTTAATTGTATTTGTAATATTTTTTTTGATTTTTGAAAACAGATACGAGACTTTGTGAAAACTTTGTTTTTCAATATCCGAATAATTTTCCACTTACGATCCTACAGTTACACAAGTTTATGAAAATAAACACTCCAAAGTGATCATAGTTTTATTATGAAAATAAGAAAATTTCCGACATAAAAGGTTTGTTACATCATATATATATAATATATAAGTTTTCAACCTATATGTAATAAAATATAACAAATCATTAAAGAACTACTTATCACCAAGTCCTATAGTTTAATTAGCCAGAACTTCCCTGCGCCACCATCGTTCACCCCCCGCAAACATCCTAAAGGCGCGGGCGCACTCATCCAATCCGATCAGATCCGACAGATGATGTCACAGTCCGTTCCAGTCGCTGTACATTTTGTATGAGGGCGGGTGTACTCATCCGACTCCGACAGTTTACCGGACTTATAAAACGGATCTTATTTTATCGGTCTTACTATTCGCTGTACATTTTCTATGAATGTGCTGCACTCATCCGACACAGTCTGACACTGACATCCTTACAGGACGAGATGAAGTGTTATGCATATTTCATCGACATTTAGATTTTAGTTATCGATTTACATATATATTAATATGATAATGTTTTATAGGTACCTACAGAAATCAATATAAATTTATAGAATATTCAAATGCATATGTTTGTATGTTTATTATGGTATTTTGTATTAATAGAAAAAAAAATACGATTTAGGAAAATGTGTAAAGCATCTACTTAGATAAAAATACTTTGATTTTCAATAATATTTACATATTTAGGTTCTGTACTGTAGCCACCCAAGCCTCTTCTTATTTTAATGTAATGCGTTTTGAATAAAAAATAAAAGGTTCGTTTTTATCTTTGGACCTATTAACATACACTTTTAGAATATCGTCGGTGAGCAAACAACACCGCGTATGTCATTTTTACCTACTTTACAAGTCACCCAAAGAAACTATTTGATTAGTGGTGGCACAGAAAAAATACTTAGGTAGTGTTATTTTTTTTAATAACGGATTCTTATCGGCCGATATGTTTACCTAAATCTTATAGGTACATAGGAGTGCGTTTAAAACCTGCATCCAAAGGCTCTCATATCGGAAACGCAAAAATCAACTTGTGCGGTGTTGTTTGCTCACCGACGATATGCAGTTTCATGTAATGATATGGTATTTTTAATATGAAAAGTTCTATGAGTTCACAATTTTAGATGTATTAAAACACTTGGTTACCTACCTAGGTAACCAAGTGTTTTAATACATCATAAATCAAGCATAGGTATACTTATACTTTTACGCTGTATTAAAAACAACAACTTCAATAATTGGTGTTGGCTAAAAGCCCAAAGCACACATGTACTGGGCACAACACTATTCAATAACAACAAACAACAACAATTACATTTGCAGACAGATTAGTACCCCGTAACTTAAAGAATAAAAGTACACCTGACAGCAATTATAAAGTGGTTCCGAGATCTCAATGTTCTAGTAGGCGATAGCGAGTGGCGAATGCAATGTCGCGACAAACAACTGAGTTTAGCGGCACTTTATAAATAAGTCATAAAATGTATTGTATATTATTAAATAATAAAAAAAAAAAAAACGACGCGACGACACTTACTTTGTGGCTAACAGCGCTGCTGCACTCATCCGATCTGGTCAGATCTGACAGAAGATGACGTCACAGTCTGATTCAGTCGCTGTACATTTGGTATGAGTACTACTGCACTTATCCGACATCGACAGTTTACAGGACCGATGACTTTCAAAGCGGCTCTTATTTTATCGACTCTTACTAGTCGTTGTACATTTTCTATGAACGATGATGCACTCATCCGACGCAGTCCGATGCTGACATTCTTACCGGACGAAAAGAAGTGTTGTGCATAATTTATCGACATGTTTTTACTTACTATGTTAAGGTTTAATGTATAGTTATTGAATATGCAAATGCATATGTATGTATGAATATATTATAGTATTTTGTACTAAGTGAAAAATACTATTTAAGAAAATGTGTAAAGCATCTACTTATGCAAAATATTTAGATTTCCAGTTTTTAATATTTACTTGTTTAGGTTCTGTTACCACCCACATATTTAAGCGTAATGCATTTTTAATCTCACTAATCTCATCTCACTAATATTATAAATGCGAAAGTATGGATGTTTGTTTGTTTGTCAGTTTATTTGTATGTTTGTCAGTTTGTTTGTTTGTTTGTTCCGCTTTCACGCCGAAACTACTGAAACGGATTTGGATGAAATTTGGTAGGTAACTTAAGAGTTCCCGTAGGAATGCTTAAAAACTCAAAATTTTAACTTCGTCACTAGATGGCACACAATTCTGAAGTCCACGCGGGCGGAAGATAGTGAAAAATAAATACTTACGTATAGATTCATACAATATGTCTATGGGCTATAAATATAACTAAACATACGAGTAAAAATTATTACATAATATTATAATAGTTGGTGTAAAAGTCGAGCACATTTTCTATCGTACAATAGACAACACTATTCAAAGCGACGACGACGCTTGCTATGCGGAGCGGGCGGAGCTGTGGAATATCTGTTTTCATCAGACAGTTATCGGACCAGTGCAGCAGCGTACATCCGACAGGTTTTTACAGAACCGATAGGTAGGCGTGGCTTGGCTGTCGAATCTGACCGGATCGGATGAGTGCAGCAGCGCTGTAAAACGGTGGAATGACTGTTTCCGTCCGACAGTTTACCGGACCAGTGCACCCGCGTACATCTAACAGTTTTTAAGAGGACCGACAGGCTGACGGATCTGACCGGATCAGATGAGTGCACCCGCGGCCTAACAGCATATCAACCGTCTATCTCTCGCCAAAATAAAGAACAGTATAATAATATCGTATCGTATCTCATTGCCTAAGTAAATAACATTTCACTAAAAATCCTATATGAGATACGATATAATATTTTATCAAAGTCTTAAAACAGGTTTTGACTAAAACCCCTAAGTGAGTTACGTCACTTAGTTGAATTTTTTCCTGGATTTTTATGAGATACGTTAACTATGTAAATACCAATATCATGAGAACCACTATTCATACAGAAGCGTGAGTTAAAGGAAAACATAGAGAACGACCCAAGGAAGTCAGTGGCAGTCCTAACTCAAAACATCAAAAAACTGAGATACGTGACTTAGTGGTGCGAGGGACGATATGACACCAAATTTAAAAATCATACCACACAAACATAGCTCGAAAATTTATATTTGCTTTACATATACGAGTATTTACTTGCGTTATCATAACCTAATATCTCCTTGCTTCAAATCTGCGTAAAACCACAGGGTGTCCTATTCTGTACGCGACACACATCCAGTTGTTTCATAATAAATCCGCTTGCACATGGTGCCTCGTATTGCTGTACTGGATATGATGGATCGACATAATATGCCGTCAAGAGGAAACCGTAATGATTCTAAATACTCATCCTGTACAAGATATGTTGGGAATTGCCATTTTTGAATAAAATGGAATGATTTGCGCATTTTATCTAGCGAATCATGTAGGTACAACTTTGAGAAGGGGAATATTGATTACTATGTTTTCAATATACTTAATGTATTTTCACATAATATACTTGAATTTAACAGAACACAAGCTCCATATTTTATGTTCATCTGGGTTTTTGCAATGATACGATTCTCTTATTCTCGTTAACAATTGTCCCCACTGCTGGGGCATGTCTTTTTTCATAGCTCGGAAAGGTTAGGTCATAGTCCTGAGACGGAGGCCAAGTTCTTTTTAGTGTTAATGGCCAACTCTAGTATCAGAAGTATCTAAGCCGCCTATTATGTCTCAGATATAGCTTAAAGACTGCAATTTACCAACGGCTTAGCGTACCTTGTGAAGCTCGAAAACGCCCAAATAAATGCCACTAACTAACAGTCACATACCGGAGGCCCAACCTCCCCCCCACCATTCCCCCATTCCCCATCACATTTCAAAGGTCGGCAACGCACTCGTGACTCCATTGCTGTTGCGGGTGTCTATGGGCGGCGGTAATCGCTTACCATCAAGTGATCCGTCTGCTCGTTTGCCAACTACCACATAAAAAACCACATAAAAAAAACATCCACATTATCCATGTCTGTAGTTCGTTAACCTGTGTGATTAACGCAACTACGCAAAACGCACTGAGCCAGAACTGCTTTCTAATTATACTGCGATATACAAAATACAGGTAGGTATATGATTTTGTACTAAAAATAAATAATTGCAAGTAAATAAACACGCTTCCAAAATACTCAAAATAGTATAAATGTAAAATACATTTCGAAACTAATTCTCGTTTAAGATTCGAGAATGTCAACAAGAAACCTATTTGCAATTCAAATTGTTTTTGCAAATTATTTGAGTAAGTATAATATGAATTTGACAAGAATTATTTATTGCAAAACCTAATGAATGAAACCGATTCCAAAATTTCGAGATTTTTCATACAAATCAGCCGATTTTTTGACGTGTTCAGTTTAGCGACTCTGTATTTGTCTTACGTTACCAGTTCGCAAACTTCGCAATTCATCCATGGCATCATCTGATGGTAATTGATGATGATAATGATGATACTGAAGATAGAAGGGAGTTACCAAAAATTTTAAACGCAATGGGAAACTGGCTATTTTATTTCAGTCTGAAAGTCTGAAACATTTAAATGCGTTAACATTGATGTTTGGCGAGTGTGCGTCATCCCAGCAAAATGTTATGGAATTATGGAATTTTGACTACGCTAGGTTTTCAACCGACTTCAAAAAAAGGAGGAGGTTCTCAATTCGTCGCAATTTTTTTTTTTTTTTTATGTATGTTCACCGATTACTCGAAGACGCCTGAACCGATTTCTAAAATTCTTTTTTTGTTTGAAAGGGTATACTTCACAGGTAGTCTCATATAAATTTTATCGAAATCGATTCAGCGGTTTTTGAGAAAATCAACAAAAACATAGCAAAATTGGAGTTGTTGCGATTGAAGTCGGTTGTTTTTAACGTATTCAGCGTGGTCAATTATTTTAGAGTGTCGTCTTGATGAAATGTGCGCCAGCAATAAGACTTTTTTATTTTATTATCTAGGTATTTGATTGCGGTAGATTACTAGGTAGGTTCAAAAAATTACAAGCTTTGATAATTTTGATCCTGCCTTATAAGTAACCTATGGTTGTAACATAGCCACATAGGGGGTTGTTGATTATAAAAATTGCATGTGCTTTTTCAAGATTTCCCAGACCTCGTTACTACCTAACTTGCCACTATTATTGTTTAGTTTATGTCACACAAAGTCAGTTTGATTTGATACTAGCTAGAGTTTATTTCATCTTCACCAGATGAGACACAAACAAACATCTTAGTGTTTTCACTTTGACACAAACCGAGCTATAGTTCATTATGAGAACTCCTCCTAATAAATTCGGTTCAACAAAACAATTGTGTCGGATCAAGATGAATCGCTTTGTTTACAAAATCTTGATTAGCGGCTAGGGATGTGGTTGATGGCGGTAGTTTAGCTAATAAGTCGGCTTGAATAGCGGATTTGACATAATTAACAAAAACAAGATGATACATTGCAAGGGTTAATCTGTTTGTTCTCCATTTAACTAAGAGTATTTCCTGTGGTACACCTGAGTAGTTAAGTAGTTCAATTTCGATGTTACCTACTAGTACAATTTATCCAAGTGGAAACTCATGATTTTAGTTATGTGTATGGTTTTCCCTTTCATTGTTAGCGCCTGTAGCCATCATATCTTAATGGATTTTATTTGGTAAGCGAGTTGTTACTTTGTGTGCTAGGGTTATGATATGACTTTAACCTCGAGCTGTATGATTTTGTTCGCTCAGGTCAGGTTTTTTTAATTTAACTTCAAATTCAAATTCAAATTCAAAATATGTTTATTCGAAGTAGGTAGCACTGTACACGTTTCGAAGGTCGTCTTTTCCTCAAGTTCCTACAACTTCCTTTTTTTTTTTTTTTTTTTGCGTGGAGGAAACTCATTTACGAGTTCAACCAGCCGCTCCGGGGAGAGCGACTGGGATATGTGGGACTCACCTACCTGAAAAGAACAGGCAGGAATACCCACTAAAACCTCCACGGTGTACCTTCAACCGCCTTCAGCGGGGTGCCATGGGAAGTGCGTTCGCATTCATCCACAACACCCCGGCGGCCGGCTCAGCATCTGCTGTGCCTCGTCACGTGGTAGGGGCAACCAGGAACACTTGGTTGCCCCCATGTGTGCACCGTGCAATGCGTTGCTGGTCCCCCGACCCACAATGCTGGTGGCACTTAAGTTGGAGGCAGGAGGTGAACAAACCTCCTCCTTCTGCCTCCCGGCCGTCGCCGTCGAAGCGGGTCTGTGGAAGCTGTGTTTTCGCGTACCCGCTCCGCGGTCTCCTTCTGTGTAATAACGTCCTCACAGAAGGAGACCATAGCCCCCCAGGCCTTCTCACTGCGGAGCATAGCCTGAACTACACTCGGCAGGGACAAGTCACCTCCCACAATAGACACAAGTGTCCGACGCTGCTGATCCCACGCCGAGCACACCTCAAGGGTATGCTGCGCCGTGTCCTCAGCTGCACCGCACTCATGACATTGGGGAGTTTGCTCCCTTCGCGCAACTCGGTGCAGGTACCCACCGAAGCATCCGTGCCCGGTAAGCACCTGCACCATACGGAACGTCAAAATGCCGCGTCCTCTCGCGGTCCACTCCGGTAGAACCGGCGTGATCGCCTCTATAGTCCGGACTCCATAATCTGGAGACGCGAGGCTGTCAGACCACTCTCGGAGCAAGGCGGTCCTCCCTGCGAACCTGACTTGGGCGACCTCTTCCGGGGCGGTGGGATCACCCCTAGCTCTCCTCGCTGCTACGAACTGGTACACGGCTGCGAGGATCCTCGCTTCTAACTCCCAAGGGGGAGTACCGGCCAAGAGGCAAGCTGCTGCCCAGGATACCGTCCGGTATCCGCGAATCGCTCTGATCGCCATAACCCGCTGCGGTCTACGCAGCTGGGCTTTGTTTTCTGACGTCAGAGCGTCCACCCAGATCGGAGCCCCGTACAGTGCCATGCTCCGCACTACGCCAGCAAAGAGCCGGCGACAGCCGAATTCCGGCCCACCCACATTAGGCAACAGCCGGTTCAAGGCCCCTGCCGTGCCAATCAGTTTTGGAGCTAGCTGGCGAAAGTGCGCAGCAAAGCCCCAGCGCCCATCGAGATGTAGCCCCAGATACTTCATCTGGGGCTTTAGTGCAATTCGCACCCCCTCCACCACAATGCTGGCTCCTGGAGGAGGCCCCCTACGTGGCCTATGGAACAAGAGGGCCTCCGTCTTGTGGAGGCCCACTTTAAGCCCAAGAGTCCGAATACGGCCGATCACCACCGTGGTGCTCTCCTCGGCTATTGCGGCCGCCTCCCGGAAGGAGTCCCCGCGGGACACGATAAGGGTGTCATCTGCATAGCAGATGAGGCGCGTTCCCGGTGGGAGTGCGCCACGAAGCACCCAATCGTATCCTACGTTCCATAGCAGGGGACCGAGAACGGACCCCTGGGGGACTCCACATCTCACAGGATGATAGAGGATCTCTCCGTTCCTACCCACGAACATAACCTCACGATTAGTGAGGTAGTCCTCCAACAACCGTCGCAAATAGAGGGGCACTCCAAAGAACCGGAGCGCTTCCCTAATAACTGCAAAAGGCAGGCTGTTGAAGGCGTTCGCGATGTCCAGTGAGACGGCCATCGCCACCTGGCTCTCGTCGACCGCTGCCATCGTCCAGGTTTTTAACGTGGAGATGGCGTCAATCGTGGAGCGACGGGCCCGGAAACCAAACTGGGCGTCCGAGAGATTCGGCCCCGTTTCCACCATGTGCTGGACGATCCGATGGGAAATTATTCGTTCGAACAACTTTCCAGTCTCGTCCAGCAACACGATTGGCCGGTAGGCGGAGGGGGAGTCAGGAGGCCGCCCGTCCTTCCTTAGTAGAACCAATCTCCCATCTTTCCAGATCTTCGGGAACTGGCCAGCCACAAAACAGCGGCTGAAAAGTTCCCGGAGATCCTCGCCCATATTCTACAGGGCGACCGCCAGAAGCTTGCCCGGAACCCCGTCAGGGCCAGGTGCAGTCCTCTTTGCTCTGAGGCGCAACATCACAGCACCCATCTCTCCATCACTGACGGGAGGGACTACAGCGGATTCCTCTTCATCAGTACTAGTTGAAGGAGGCATGGGGGGAGGGGTGCACTCTGGACTGTCAGGGAACAGTCCTCCCATGATATGATCCAGGAGCTGGGGCTCGAGGGTCTCCGTTAGAGGAGCCGACTGGGCCCGGAGTTTCTTTCTGGCCGTTTTGTAGGGCCGGCCCCAGGGGTCCCTGTTGAGTCCCTCAAGGAGCTCAGCCCTGGCAGCCGCCTTGGCCCGAAAGATCGCCAGCTGCAGTGACTTCTTGGCTTCGCAATAGGTCGCATACAGCTGGTCCTCTGTGGGCAAATCCCGCAATCTGCGGCGGCGGCTACGGGTGTACGCCCGATGCGTCGCAACACAGTCTATTCGGAGGTCGGTAATTTCTGCCGACCACCAGTACACAGCCCTGCGAGGCTGAAACCTTCGTGCGCGGGGCATTGACGCGTCGCAGACAGCAGTGAGCGAGTCCCGGAAATGGCCCGCAGACTCATTGACCCCATCATGAGCAGAGGCGGGGGAAATCCAGCTCTGGACTATAGCTGCCTCCTCCGCCAGTTCAGGGTCAAGGCGTCCGACAGCCCACCGCGGGAAGCGGTCCTGACGGGGGCCCACTTGGTTTTGAAGAGAGGAGATCCCAAATCGAATATACCGGTGATCCGATAGGGTCTCAGTCTCTTCCAGTACCCTCCAGTCCCGGACCTGGTGTACAACGGAGGGAGAGGTAAACGTTATGTCCACCACCGAACCCCCATTTCGTCGCACACACGTGTGCGCGGCTCCCCTATTGAGAAGGGCCAGCCCTGTGTCGATGGCCCACTCCTCCACTACCCGCCCCCGCGCGTCAGTTGCGGGATTGCCCCAAAACCGTGATTTGGCGTTGAGATCACCCATCAGCACCACTTTTTGTGGCGTTGCCCTCCTGATTATCGGACTCAAGGTGTCAAGAAACACCTCGAAATCCGATAACGGTTTGTTTGGGGAGAAGTACACACCGACAATAGTGTACTCTCCCCACGATACGGAGATGTATCCCGAGCCTCTTTCCTTTATAACAAGAGAGGGATGAGCACCCGGCCTCGTCACAATGGCAACCGAGCCATCAAGGTCCCCGGCCCAATGGGGCAGATCGGGAACGAAATATGGCTCTGCTGCTACCGCCAAATCAATCAACCACTCTGCCATTGAGTGCACAAGAAGGTCTTGTGCACCGGCACAGTGGTTGATGTTACTCTGGAGGAAGTTACATTGGCGGTGTACACTCATTGTGTTTCCATTGTAACCTCCTCCTGAGCCGGCTGGCTTCCCTCAGCGGGAGTGGCGGTCCGGGTCCAGGGGACAGCCTTGCCCTTCACTGGAGGTGGGTTACACTTCCGACCCCCCATAACATGGCCGTGTGGCCTTCCCGCATCTTGACAGATTGCACATCGTGGCTGCGCCGTGCAATCAGCTGTTTTGTGACCCGTGCGACCGCATCGGAAGCACAGGTTGCCCCTGTCGCAAGCAGAGGGGCATGTTGGGCGAGTGTGCCCCAGACCCATGCACTTAAAACAGCGTAGGGGTCGGTCCTCCAGGATGCGTACATGCCCCGAGCTCCATCCTATACGAAGCCGACCACCCTCCTTGATCTTCTTCGCCGCCGCCACTGGGCATTGTAGGTGAACAGCAAACAATCCATCTGGACAGATGCGTATATCTCCCACATTGACCGACTCCGCAGGGCAGCCGCCTTTGGTTGCTACTGCGGCCTGGACCTCCTCTCTGAGGATGGAGTCATCGAGTTCCGAAATGCGTACGTCGACGCATTTGATGGGTCTCGAGACTTTGGCCACCTCAGAGAGCACCTCACGGAGCTTTCCCGCGAGCTGGTCCGCCTTCGTACCACTCTGGGTTCCAGGGAGCTCGAGAACTCTTGCTCCTGTCGCGGCTGTCCGCATTTTCATAGTGCCAATGCCAAGTTCCGAGAGGGCATCCGACCCAATGCGGTTCCTCGCTTGAGTGAGGACGTCCTTATATGTTACCCCTCTCTCTACTGCTTCTGGCTGCAGGGTGATAACTACAGCTGAAGAGCGAGGGGGGGTGAGTTTGGCCTTCTTTGTGGCCTTGGTTACCTTCGGTGCCGTTTGCTTTGGCACATTAGCCCTAGCAGCAGGTTTAGGTGCGCTGGTCCTAACAGTCAGCTTCGGGGCACTTCCTTGGGCGTTAGGGGACGTCTGGGAGGGCTTGTTGGTCGAGGGCGAGGACTTCTTCCCCTTCCCCTTTCCTTTTCCCCTTGCTTTCCCCTTACCATTTCGGGCCACCGTGGTTCATGCTTCATCCGTCTCATTGGCATTGCTGGTAGATTGTGCAGGTTCCTGAGAGGAAGCCTGTGAACTCGCCAGTGGCCTAGCTACTTGGACTGCCTGAGGAGGATTACCCTTCTCCTTTCGGACCACTGTGGCCCAATTTTCCATCATGTTGGCGGTACTGGTTGATGGTACAGGCTCTTGAGAGGGAACCTGTGATCTCATCGGCGGCCCGGCCACTCGTGGTTCGGCAGGTTTAGACGCCTTTTTTCCGGCTACTTTGGCGTCGGCCGCGAGTGAGGGACGTGCACGGTGTACGCGCTCTCCGTCGATCTTAGCGTCAATCATGGCTCCCACAGTGAGCACGATACGTCGCTCCATCTCTTCAATTAGGGCTTTCCACTCCCCATTCGGGAAGGAACTATTTGACTCTTGCGCAGGAGGAGGGGTCTTCCTACCCCTCTCAGAGTAATCTCTGCGAAGCGCCTTTAGCTCCACTTCATTTAGTTCGAGGCGATGCCTCAGCTGCATGACCTCTCGCTGGTACCTGCTAGCTTCCTCACTCATCGTGCGACGCGGAAGGCTGTCCACGATATCCTGAAGGTCCACTGTTGATTTATTAATGTCCCGTTGAAAGGTACCCTTCAGGTTGCCAGACTTTTTAGCGATAAGTGCCACTCTAGCCAGTCTTTCGCCCGCCTTGGCCCGCAGTTCTGCGGCGCCTAATGCCTCTATATTGCCCATGTCACTGAAGTGGGCCTCCTCGGGGACGGCCGATTCCTTGCGGAATTTTTGTTTCGCTAGCACTTGGCTAAATTCAGCCTCAACAGCAGTTTTTGGCTTGACTTGCCGCTTTTTGGTGGTTTTGGCTCGGTTGAGCACCACAGCAGGGGTCTTGAAGCCATCGAGAGTGACGGTTGACCTCTTTGACCTCCTCACAGTTTGCTCAGTCTCTGTTTCTGAGCCCGAATCCATTTCGGAGAACGGTCTCTTATGAGATGTATCCGAAGCCGCGGAAAGCGAAATAACTGACTCAGTGTCAGACATCGCTGAAGACTTAAAATTTTACAGAACGCACACAAAACACGGGAGACGCACGAACTCTGGGACCCACTCAACCTGCAACTGGAGAAGTCCTCGACAGTCAGGGAGCTGGGAAGAACAGAAAAACGCACGATCACAAACAAGAATAGACTTTCAAAATCACCTTCTGCACAGTGCACTTTAGCCGCCGGCCTGCCACTCCGTTACGGTGGACAGGCGCGACGTTTCCAGGGGACACGACGAGGACGTAAGCACTGTGAGGGGGTCCCCCGGAACTTGTATACCTATCTTGACCTTACTCAAGTATTACCTAACGTATTCACCGTAGGATTTCAAGCCTAAATGCCACGTTAAAAGATATAGTAGTTAAATTTTCGGTCGAAGAAGAATTATCAGATAACCTGCAAAACTAGCGCATCACTATCAAAAATATTGACTAATTAAGAGTTTTTGTACCTCCGCACAACTTACACTTGAATTTTAATAATATTAGTCGATTATAATAATAGTCGAATAACCTACGAAACGAGAACATCACTACGAACGACAGTGAGTTAGTAGAGATAATGCCGTGCCGTCATTGTTCCACAGATTAAGTAAATAGCTGCGCGAAATCTACTAATATATACCAGAGTAAGAAAAAAAAATAGACAACATTTCTTTTTAAGCTGCCATTTTCATTTGTGTTTTCCTTTTTGATTCCATATGTTTCTTTTCTCTGCTTTTATTTTATATTTTTAAGGTATTTACAATACAAGTACACATACTACAGCCCAATCGGCGTTGGCATTTATACAGGGTGTAACAGAAGTGTGTGACAATACTTCAAGGTTGGCTTTTACCCATCAAACTGAACAACTTTTGTTCTACAACTTTGTTGAAATCGCAAAAAATTTTTTGGACTTTTCATACAAACTTGGTTCGCCAGCTGATCGATTTGTATGAAAAGTCCAAAAAAAAATTTGCGATTTCAACAAAGTTGTAGAACAAAAGTTGTTCAGTTTGATGGGTAAAAGCCAACCTTGAATTATTGTCACACACTTCTGTTACACCCTGTATACTTAATATGAAGTGACTCAATTTCAATTTTAATTTTCAATTTAAATTTATTTATTGCTGACATGTACATGCACAGAATAGGTCTTTTATCTAGGGTTAGTAAGGTACATGGGCCCTGTTAGAGCATTGCAAGATAAAAAGAGGAGAAGTCCGAAATATATTAATATTTAATCAATTTAAAGTAATTTGGATTCTATAATTGTTTGATGATTTCAAAAGTTAGGCCTTGACTAAATTTTATCATTCATAAATTCATTTATAGAGTAGTAACATTTACTCAGTAAAAATTGTTTTACTTTACTTTTGTAGACACTGTCTTTTATTTCTAATTTTATACATATATTGTGGAATTTTATTGTAAATTTTTATTGATCTGTAATATGGGCCGTTTTTATAAATCTCTAATTTTGGTTCCGATGGTAGCGCCAGCTGGTGTCGTCGGCGGACACTAGTACAGAATTCATATATATTTAGATTTTTCCGTACGAATTTAGCAGTTTCCAAGATATATAGGCATGGGAGGGGGAGAATTTCCCCATTTTTAAAGTAGGGCCTGCAACTTTTCCTTTGTTTTATATTAAAAAGAATTCTAACACACTTTTTCTGAAGCACAAAGATGTCGTGTGCATTTGTACTCTGTCCCCACAGCAATACACCGTACTGGAGCCAGGCATGTGCGTAAGCGTAGTATGCGGCACGGGCTGAATCAAAATGAGTATTTCTTTTCAGGATTGTCAATGCATAAGTGAACTGCGATAGCTTATTCTTTAATTTTTCTATATGGCTTTTCCAATCTGTGAAGGTGTCTATGGTAATGCCCAACAATGTAAACTGTGTATTTTCTGCTATATTTAATTGTTTTGACAGTGGTTTCAAGTTAATTTTTTTTCTTTGATGAGGCCGAAACTGGATTAGGTTAGTTTTTTAAGGTTAATTTCTAAATTATGGTCATTTAGCCAGCTTTTTACGTCCTGAAAAGTTTTATCTATTTGTATTAGACTGTCGCTATTGTTTTCACATCTAAACAGTAACGAAACGTCATCTGCAAACATAATGCATGTAGAGTTCACTACTTCAGGCAAATCGTTTATATAAATAAGAAAAAGTATACATCCTAAGACACTCCCCTGCGGAATTGAACTGGTTACGTCTCGCATTTCAGAGTAGACTCTACCAACCTCACCAGTATGCGCGTCGTGGCTATCCACTTCTACAAGCTGTTTTCTATCCGATAAATACGATTTAAACCATTGGTAAGATTTCCCACGGATTCCTATACCATATAACTTTTCCAAGAGGATATTGTGCCGTACCTTTTCGTAGGCCTTGGGCATGTCTAACAGTAATCCTACTCCATAAGAATTATTACGGATATATTCTAGAGCCTGATTTATGTATTTGAAAACTGCATCTGTGGTTGTTTTATTTTTCCGAAAACCGAACTGATTAGCGCTTATCAACTGAAACTTATCGACCGTACGTTGTCGTCGGTATGGAGGGAATTTCTTTGGGGGAGGCCTATGTTGTGTCCAATAATACGGGTTGATGATGATGTTGATGATCTTTATTACATAACTGATATGGAATAATGACTAAACAATACAAAGCACATCACTACGAAATACTTACTGACTTAGATGGAGTTCCGTCGCCATTGTTTCGCAGATTTAGTAAGTAAATCTAGATTAACGAAGATTGTGTTTTAACGATGACACAGGCAGTATTGTAACAAGACAGCAATAATTATAAATTGATAACGAAAGTAGGTTATGTATGGACCTCTTTTCAAAATAGTGGCCTTTATATTTAGGGAACAGAGATCAGAGATAGGTCGTTTCTCAGTGCGGCTTGCGTGGTCGCCAAAGGTTAACTGACTACAAACACGGTCATAACTTTCGAGTTTGACTGTCAGTGACATTTACTAGTTGCTCTCACTAAATGGCAGTCTTTAGGCCATGTTAATGGACTTGTAAGTGACTTGGCAATGGACTGGCCACTAGTTCTACAACCTGCACCAATTGAGACTTGGTTCCCGTATATGGAGTATGGGCTACCCTCTACGAGTTATGTGAAAAGAGACTTGCCCTAGCACTAGAGACAGCCAAGATATGAAATGAAATGGCAATGGGTCCTATTCGACACCGCACTACAGCGCAGCAAAGTATGAATTTTCTTTTTGTTTTAATTTATATTTAAATATGTTTTTTGTGAGTTATTTATTTAGTTTAATTTTTATACTTCTGTCACTGTTTCGTATATTTTGTATTGTTTGTTTCATGTTCTGTATGTATGTCGAATAAATGATTGAATCTGAATCTAAAATATGATTTTGTTCTAATGTAACCTGCGAAAATTCTCAAAATTTTGTGAACCACTTGTGCAAATGTCATTTTCAGGTACTAAAGTCCTGACGATGTGAACAATTTCAATGGCCAACAAAAACATCTGCTTTTATAAATCCAAGCTGCTAAAGTAGCGACAATGTAGGTAGCAGCCCATTATTAGACCCTCACAGTTTGAGATTGATTGTGTAAAAAAATGTGATAATAGAGTTCTTACCATTTATCGGGACAATTATTTTCAAACCCGAAGCTTTTAGCTGTAGTAGTGTCCAAAGTGACTTAATCATCTATTGACAGAGTGTCATAGGTATCCTAGGAACCCCTGAACTAAGTTAAGAACTGTCTAAATAAACCCAGCTTTGAAGTCAATAAAAACGCATTCAAGTCTCAGATTGGGGTCGACTTAATTTGGTCCAATTTAACCCCACTAAGACACAAGTTTGCGCGTTCACTGCCAAGAAAATGCCATTTGTCGTATCACCTCGTTTTGAGGACACTCCCCTAAATGCCTCAGCTAGTATCGGAATTCTTGGTGTCGACATATCGAGTGAAGTCCAGTTCCGTGGCCATCTAGAGGGTAAGGCTAAATTAGCCTCGAAGAAGCTTGGTGTGCTCAATAGATCGAGACGGTATTTCACTGCGGCGCATCGCCTGCAACTTTATAAGGCGCAGGTTCGGCCTCATATGGAATACTGTTCTCATCTCTGGGCAGGGGCACCCCAGTACCAGCTTCTCCCTCTGGACCGCATTCAACGAAGGGCAACTCGAATCGTCGACTGCCAGGATATTTCAGATCGGCTTGACTCCCTGGCGCTGCGTAGAGATGTAGCCTCGCTCTGCATTCTCTATCGCATGTACAATGGGGAGTGCTCCGAGGAATTGTTCGGATTGATCCCTGCCGCCTCTTTCCGCCATCGTTCTACGCGACAACATATTCATCCCCATCACATAGATGGTTGGCAGTCCACAACTGTGCGTTTCACTAGAAAGTTTCTACCTCGCACAACCAAACTGTGGAATGAATTGTCGCCTGCGGTATTTCCGAACCGATACGACATTCAAACCTTCAAGAAAAGAGCGTACTCCCAAATCAAAGGCCGGCAACGCACTTGTGACTCCTCTGGTGTTGCGGGTGTCTATGGGCGGCGGTAATCTCTTACCATCAGGTGATCCGTCTGCTCGTTTGCCACCTCTGCCATAAAAAAATAAAAAAAATAAAAATGGTTTCACGTGATTAAAAGCTATTTTGCCACAGAGAGACACGCGTGATCTTCAAATTTATAATAATACCTCTTCATAGTAAAGGTTCGAAAATTTCAAAATTATAATTCGTTTTATTCAAATCAATTTGATTCGACTTCAACTCGTAGAGATTTGTGCTGTCCCACTTTCTCATCCTTAGGAGTAAATGAACAGCTGAGTTTGAAAATTCTGTTTGTTTGTTTTGGCAAGAAGAGAAGATTTACTACATCTATAACACAGGTAGATTTGATTCAGTATGTTCATATTTTGTTGAACAATTAAAAATTATGTATTTGCTTTTAATTTGTATGTTAACACAGATGTTCTTCACCCATATCGACTCCTACTACAATAAGACCAGTCAGCACTTCCGTTCCAGCAATTTTCCAACAAAATTAAATTCACTCCACACACGATTCACACGAACATGTTAATTCAAACCCAATATTAGTACAAACTTCAGTATAAAGCGTTATGGAGCTAGAACTATAATTTGCAAAATCATTTCGATGGTATTATTACGTACAGGCGGTTTCAAATAGTGACAATGGTACTTACAGGTTGTAAAAAGACCACCCCTGAAAATTTAAATGGTGGGTAGGAAAGAAAATACATTTACTAAAATAAAACCGAATAAATTTTCCCAAGGAACCAGTCCTGAATTCCCAAAAAAAATCTATTTCCACAAAAAAATATAGTAAATTAAGTACAAATCATCACGATTTCATAATGAACATCTTGTAAGGAATACTAGATAGAAGGAAAGAGAGGTAGAGAGAGCCTGAGAATTGGTTGCATTGATGAAGTGAAGGACAAAGTCAACGTCGTATCGGATCAAGAAGTCAAGGAGATAGCGAGGAGTAGGAGAGAATGGCGGTAGCTGGGCCGACTAGAACCTAGCTCTTAAGACAAAGATGAAGATACTAAATTGGCCGATCATTTCGTATGAAAAGAACAACATTTTTCTTGCAAATTTAGTATTGCTCCCATAGAAAAAGTTGTTCAGTTTTACAGGATGTTAAAAAAGTGCGTTTATAGTTTTCAGAGGTTACTCAAAACCAAGTATAGATTACAGGAAAAATATTGAAAAAATTCGATCCTCAATTATTTTTTCAGTTTCATATCCAAATTCTTGATTCACTATTCGGATTTATTATGCGAATCTGAAAAAAATATTGAAGAACGGATTTTTTCAATATTTTTCCTGTATTCTATACTTGATTCGGAGTAATCCCTTAAAATCTCAAATATAACTTTTTTAACACCTTGTATTAAATAGAACAGACTATTAAAGTTTCCGACAGTTCTGCGTTAACACCCTGTGTAATAAATTCATTAGTACAATTTGTCATTTTCGCCCCTAGCACTGTGTAATTGCCTTAATAAGTTTATTCTAAACGTGTCAACGTAACCTGTAATATGTATAATTGCCAGGTTATATAATATTTAATAGTGAAGTGGTCGTGGCTCAGTGCAGCTTGCGAGGTCTCATCGATCACGCAAGTTAACTGACTACAGGCAAAGTCATAACCTGGATATGTGACAGTTTGGTATTTATCTCTAGACAAAAAGTACCTATTTGTTACAGAAGAACCTCGATCTTTTGAAAAAAAATGGTTTATTGTAGTGACTTCTTAAAGGTTTGTCAAAATGGACGAGACATGGCTAAAGATTTTGCTTAAATACATTAATACAGCGCCCTCTTAAAAGAACTAATAGCTTAGGAGAGAGACTACTTATTGTAATAACTAATTCATAGTAATTACAAATTAACTATATGTAGATCCTAAAGGTAACGTTATTACTAGGCTGGTATAACATACTAATAGTACATTTTTAAACAAAGTAAATATATTTTTAAACAAAGTAAATCGACAACTTTTGTCACCTAGTACCTACAAAGATCAATTTTTTTTTTAATTTTCATATTTTCCATATTTCATTAAACTGTGGAATCGTAGTAAACTGTTGAATGCGTGATTTACTTGATGAGTCTGGCATAGCGTTTATATAGTCTTTCAAACACTTTAGCCAAAAGGAAAGGGGGCGTGCGTCATCACGAGATTTGAGGAATTTCGAGGAGTATTTTGGTAGTTATTTACTTTCATAGGATGAGTATGATATGCGAGGGTTGCTAACAGCAGATGAGTAATGCACCAATATATATGAAACATGTATGAAACATATATGAAATATATGTATGGAAGAAAGCGGTAGATGATATGGGGTAGATACTAAATAAACTATAGATTGAAATTATATGGCCAAATCAGTAAGTAATTGTAGGAGCAGCACCAAATGTCACTATTCCAGCAATCTAATTTATTCCAATCTACACTGTTCCCGCCCACATATCGCCCACAACACGAATCACTATATTAGATATAAAAGGGGTTCCCTATTCCAGGGACAAATTAACACTAATTTCTGAACATTTGTTCCGTTTGAAATCACTAGTCATGCTCCCTATTATTAGATTTAAACGCACGTGTCCCTTGGGGTTAGCGACAGAAAGCTTAATATTTCATATTTAACGATAGTTTCTGTATAGTTTGAGACTTTTATTTCACTAGTTTATTTTTCGATGGTTAACAACCCATATCGTCCTCACTGGTCTCGGGTCAAGAGACCCTCTTCCCATAACTTGCGAAGGTTAGGCCATACTCCACACACGGGGACCAAGTCCGGATTGGTGGCGGTTGTGGGGCTAGTGGCGAACCCCAGTGTCGGAAGTTTTCAAGCCGCCTATAAAGCTTCCATCCATTGATAGCATAGTGATAGCAGCCGGTACCAATGGCTTAACGTGCCTCGCGAAGCAAGAAAACGGTCAAGATAAATGCCACTAACAGTCAAACCCATCCAGGTTGTGACCGTGTCTGTACTCAGTTAACCTGCGTGATCGGCGCTACCACCCAAGCCGTACTGAGTCACAACGATTTTTCAATATTGTTGTTTTATTTCTTTTTACTCTAGGTTGTAAACTTTATCGGTAGTTTTCACTTGAAACTGATATTTTTTTTTACCACGAAACCCTGAATTCTGAATAAAAATTTTGGACTCTCCATACAAAGCTGAAAAATTTGTAGAGTTTTATAAGTAGAACAACCTGTTATATTATAGTTTCCGGGAGTGGTGTTAGAAAATCTTGTAGGTATTTAATCTCTGTACGTTTTTTTGTTTGTTTATATAAAAAATAATAATAAAAATCCGGGACAAATCACACACGGTCATCTGGCCCCAAACTAAGATTCCTTGTATTATGGGAAACAGCGACTGATATACATACACATATACAGATATAGATATAATACACCCAGACACAGAGCAAACAAATCTGCTCATCATAGAAATGTTTGCCCTGGGTGCGGATCGAACCCACGGCTACTGTCGGACCAGTAGTCAGGAGCACTATCACTGAGCCACCGCGTGCTATATAGTTTTAACATTTTTATTTCAGTTCTATGTATGTGTGTATGTTTGTTCTTTGGTAAAGCCTGTGACTTGAAAGGCTTTTTTGCTTTGGATTACCAGGTTAGATTTTCCTGTAAAAGAATGCGTACAGAATCTACTTAAATAAAAAAGATTTTGAGTTTGTCATAAGATATACAGGGCAGTTTTATTCGCAGACAAGCAATAAAAGATACATTACTCATAAAAAAGGAAAACTTCCCACAATGAACCTATATAATTTTCAAAACTTTTTAAAGAAAGTCAAAAATGTTTTGTTGCAAACCCACGCCTGAAACCTATCATTTAACTAGTATAAGGATGCGATAGTGGATGAGCTTAAATTTAAGAGCGTTAGGAAACCAGAAGGGCTCCGAAAATATCCTATCAATACCAGTACTATACAGTTGCCGCAAACCAAAAATCGAAACTACGACCTTCTAGTGTAAAGTAAATATTCTAAATACAATTGCCAAAGAGGTGATTATGAAAAGAAAAAGATTTAAGTTTTTTAAGAAAGAATTTCAGAACTAAGTAAGTACCTCCGCTAACGACCAAGAGGCGTTTAGAGATCGAAAATAATGACGTCCATAAATCTAAAGCGAATACGCCCTCAAAACAATAATTCATACGCGGCTATCCACATCGTTGTGATGTTCATAATAAATTGGTATTTTAACAAAGTGAAACAAAAACAAAGGGTTAAGTACCTAGGTAGCACAAAAAGTCTCTCGAAACTTGCGCACGCGCTCAGGATAAATCATATGTGATTTATGTCGCGTATGTCATTTACTTTTTGGTCCGGCACATATTGGGTGAAACAAATCTTAGAACGATAAAAATATTATATATGATTGATAGTTGAATTCAACTGTAATTTTTCTTGCCTTTTTTCCGAGCTCCAGGTTGTCTGGAAGAAAGGAAACCGCTTTTAGCGATAAGAATTTTTGAAGTTGTGCGTGTATTCCTTTTTAATTGGTATTACAATAAAGAGTTTATTTTTATTTACAATTGGCATCATCTCTGATTGGTGATGCGGCTTCTTTTTAAAATTTATAAGAATATTCGTACCCAAATTTTGTAAAAAGGAATTCAAATTCGTTGATCTTCTGTTTTATCTGCTTTACTGTTGTACAATTTTATGTTTTAATTTACTGACTGCGGTTGGTTGGTTGGTTGGTTGGTTAACAACCCATTACGTCCCCACTGCAGGGGCACGGGTCTCTTCCCATAACTTGAGAAGGTTAGGCCATACTCCACACACGGAGGCCAAGTCCGGATTGGTGGAGGTTGTGGGGCTAGTGGCCAACCCCGTGTCAGAAGTTTTTAAGCCGCCTATAATGCCTCCAACATGGCTTAACGACTGCCATCTAGCGATAGCAGCCGGCACCAACTGCTTAACGTGCCTTGCGAAGCACGGAAACGGCCGTGTCTGTAGTCAGTTAACCTGCGTTATTTCACTTACTAACTAAAATATACATATATCTGGGTCTCAAAAAGGGCGAATTTTAACCCCCTTCGTAGTCTAGTGGCTAGTCCACTCGTTTTATATCAAGGGGTCGCGTATTCGATTCCCAGCGGGGTCCAACTTCGCAGGACTCGGTTAGGTTGGTAGTAGGGCACCAACTTGTCTAATTATAAGTCTTGATGACGATCATCAATGTTAATAGTATTGATGTGTTCCGGCATGGTGATAAGATACCCATTGCGCAGAGGAAGCTTGGTAAGCCCGCTTCCATCTTCGGCATCATCATCACTTACCATCAGGTGAGATAATGCCAAGGGCTTGCCAAATAAGGATGGATTAAAAAAATGAATCAGATTTAAATAGTAATATTTCAGTATCATGTTTTTGAATGAATGAAATTTAAACTATATCAATATCAGAAGAAAGATCTGAGCTCAAAGAACAGACTCGTAATAATTTTAAATCTTTTAATTGGTTGTAATTTAGTTGAACTAGAGTCAAACTATAAGGTACTGTAGTGATGGAATCTCTACAGCCGCGCATTGTGATCTTTTCGGCGTTAAAACGTTTCCATTAAAAATAATAAGGATTTAAATCGTTCGCTGTCGGATTTTGATTGTTTGGAACCGACGTTTCTCTAGGGGTTCGTTATGATGAAAACATCTGTGTAAATATTTCAATAAGTTTAACTGGAAATAAACAACAATAGTTAAAATTACTCAAGAGTTTCCATCAAGAACCTTATAGTACTTAGCAAGACATATTGTGACGCTGCTGTATGGATTTAAGTCTAAAGCAAATAATTAATTCTTAATTATGTTCTGTAACCCTAAACGCCTAATAGGTTGACTTAACACTAACACCTGGTGTCTGCAGAGTGGCAGTTATGTAGGTAAACTCCGAAACTGACTTTAACTTTAATAACTACAGCCCTACGTAAATATGTGACTTTATAAACTTGGAACTTAAGAGGCATTGTTACACTGTTTGCTGTGCAAACTATCCTTTACATTGATTATACCTTGTGGCGTTAAATTGATACGATGTAAGCCAATATCAATCAAGAAACTCTAATGAATCCTAATATTCAGCTCGAATAACTTACATGTGGATATCAGAATGCAAATAGGCATTTTATGTATATGCAAACTTTGAAATTAGTTTTGTTTGAAACAAATCGTCATCGTCACTCAAACTAATACGGTATTATTTGAGTGCAACAAAAACAAAAATAAAATATTATTATGACAGGAGCTACATGGGTCCCGTATGTAGAGGCGAGTGACGCTGTGGCGAAACACGCTGTGGCGAAAAAATTTCAATGTGGTACGCTGGAGCGAAAAGCCATTGGAGCGAATGACGCAGAAGCGAATGTCGCTGCAGCAACTGACGCTGTGGCAAAAAAAAAAAATGTACACTAATTTGAAAACTCACAGGTAGGGTAAAAATAATGAAAGGACGCGGGCACAAAATATGTAAAAAACATTTAATATAAGTACTTATTAAACCTCAGACTAACAAACAATTGAATTAAACATATACAGTGTGAGTTTTTATAAAATGAACTTACGACAGGGGGTGAAATAAGACCCAATTTTAACGCCCAGAAAAATATATAAAAAAAGTAAAAAAAATTGTAGACGTTTACTTTTTTTATATAGCATCTGCTGTCCCCAAGTAAACAAAACGGTGTAACGGAGTAACTAAATAAAGACTTACACTGTATGTATTTTTTAATTGTTCAGTTTCACGAGATTCTAACATCTTTTGCTACTTTCAGTATAAACTTAACAAAATCAGCTGTAACTACCGTATACTCGGAAACTAAACAACTTTCCACAACTAACCCCAGTAGCTGATTTAGACGTAAGTATGTATGTTTTGTATGACTTATCACAATCACACACCAAAAGTGAAAAAATTAGCTCACTAATTTTCTGGCTTAAAAACAGTAGGGTCGAGAATACTTTTAAGATCATACAAACATTTCAAACAAAATGAAATATGAGTATACCTTACATCCTGTCATTAATCATCACATTGTCAAAATTCCAGAGTGAAGAAAATGAGTCGAGCATCCGCTAGGGGTTTTTTTAGTTTGTGCGTGTAGGGTGTCCATAAATAACGCTTCCACGCAAAATCGGGTTAAGATAGTTTTAGGTAGAGTCGTTACCACTGATATAAGTAACTAACAAAATTAAAAAAAAATACCAGCTCAGCAGTAAAAGTCAAATAAGTGTATCTAAAAACACTGAACCGATTTACATCAAACATAACTAAAATCCTGAGCAACAAGTGTCTTTGTAAGTTCAAAAAACTGCATTTAAAATGGCTCACCCGTTTGAGATATCTTGTTTACTTTGTGTCCGGGAGTAAAAAAAAAATATTGAGTGGTTTTTTATTGCATAGAACGTCTTACTAGGGGCCGTGAGAGGGTTATGCAGGATAATCATGTGACAAAAAAGTGATTTCGAGAAGTTCGTGAAAGTTAATACGAGATAAATGCTAGTTACTGCTAGTCAAACCTATGTACTATATGAACCAAGTAGTCAGTTAACCTAAGATATTGAGATGACCCCGCAATCCGCACTGAACCACGACAGTTTTTAAATGCACGTTACAAAATTAATAATCATGTCAACGTAAAGACTCATTGCGTGACAACCAACTTCCATAAAAGGCCTCACAAAGACCTTTGTCATGTCAAAACTTTTTACTTCATCTGACTTCATTACGCAGAAGAATAACTAGGTAACCGAATTCACGAAATAATAAAACCATTCTAAAAAATACTCATTTTAGACATATATTAAACAAAATACTGCGCTACATTTTAAAAGAAATTGAAAAATTACCGCTTGCAGTTTACGCACTGCGCACCCTAAACAATAGTTACGTAGTACTATTATCTAATCTGTGGTATAGTCCTAAACGATGTATATGCGGGCGGAGTCGCGGGCAAAAGCTAGTAGAGAATAAGTAGGTTTTCGCCCGCGCCTCGATTAAGGATAATTATTATTTTAAACAAAAACAATATTTTACACATTTTTCGTCGATAGCGGAAAAAAGCTTTAATCATAAATTTTAATGAATGATTGAATCATTAATTTTAGTGAAGAATCAAATGAGATCTAGCCGTGCCACAAAAAATACCTTTGAAGAAATACCTAACAATATTACAGGGTTATTTTTGGACCCCCCACCAAAACTGCAGAGTGCCTTCTACTCATGAAACTGAACAACTTTCCCCAAATAACCAATGGTCAATTCGCAAAAAAAATGTAGGCACCTCCATACAAAATGGGCCGATCACGTGATCAAATAAGTATGAAAGGTCCAAAAATTTTTTTGCGAATTGACTATTGGTTACTTGGGAAAAGTTGCTCAGTTTCATGAGTAGAAGCCACTGTGAAGTTTTGGTGGGGGGTCCAAAAATAACCCTGTTTCTTGTTTCTGTTACCATAATACAGAAATTCTTAGTTTGGGACCAGATGACCGTGTGTGATTTGCCCTGGCGTATTTATTTAAATAAATAAATACTTATAAATCAGGGTTTGTCTCAAAAGACACAGCTGAGTACAAAAACAAATTTACTACCGAGCCGCTTCGTAGATATTTAAATTATAAATGTCTTCATTACCCATATCCACGTGCTCGCATAAGAAATATAAAGGGAGGTTCACATTTGGAATACAACATTATATTGTATAAGGTCATTTTTAAAGAGCAGATGTGAACTTATCAGGCTATTCGGTACTCTTTTAAAATTAACGTCAAACTTCAACATTACTGTTTTAATATTTTTACGTTAATTGTATGTATTTAAATTTATATGTGTATTTATATCTATCTCTGGTTCCCATAGTACAGGGAATCATAGTTTGGGGCCAGATGACCGTGTGTGATTTGTCCCGGATATTATTATTATTTAAAAATGGCACTTATAACAAAACTTATCACAACTGAATCGAATCAGATCTATGTTTATTCGAAGTAGCATTTCTGGATCATTTTTATTATACCTAATACGAAATTTCTACCACTTGGAACTCCTACACACAACGTTTCGGAAAGTGTTTGCGGAAAAAAAGGAACTCCCACATATCGTCTAATAACAAACCACATTCTATTGTAAAAATAAAAATTTCCTTATACCACTAATTAAAATTGAATAATTCATATTATGTACTTATATTGTTCTACAACCTGGTCTTACTCGTACATGTTCATTATGAAAACACCTTATTTATTTGGGGTGCTACCGTTTAATAATTTAATAGGTTATGTTCACCCTATTATTTTACTTGCTCTAAGGGTCTTGTATGAGGGTACATTTTAATTATAAATCAGCAATATTATTTGTGTTCTTTTTGAACTAGCTAATCTAGGCGATATATCTTAAAAATGCAATAATTATAGTACGTTGAGTATGTATTAGACAGTTTTTGCTGATTTATAGGAAAATGTAGTGTGCTTGACATAAAAAATTAATTCGCAATCGCACTTTGCGTTCTTTAAAACTCACATGGAATTTCAAATTTTCTTTGTTTTGTTGAGAAATTACTGCACGGTGTTATATTTGAACCCCCCACCAAAACATTTCTGAGGCTTCTACTCATGAAGCTGAACAACTGTCCCCATAACCAGTGGTTAATTCGCAAAAAAAAATTGGGCATCTCCATACACAGTAGGCCGATCACGTGATCTTTGTTTAAAGTTCCAAAAATTTTGTTGCGAATTCACCATTCGTTCTTGGAAAATGTTGTTCAGTATCAGTTAATATTTAGTGGAGGTTCCAAAAATAACCCTGTATGACAGATGTCGGTACTGCAAATATATTTTTAAAAAGTGAGATTTAAAATTACTGTTTTTAGCGTCCATATTCTTACGCTCGGAAAACATTATCACCCTTTAGAGCAGTTCTGTAAAAACAACGTTTTTAGTCATGTTTTATTGGGAGACCTTCCTTTGACATAACATTTGAAAATTCGTACACTAAGCATAGTTATTTATACGTAGAAATATTCCTAAATCCACGCTATTTACACAAGCTTACCGGCCTACCG
Source organism: Coleophora deauratella (assembly GCA_958295455.1). NCBI lineage: Eukaryota > Metazoa > Arthropoda > Insecta > Lepidoptera > Coleophoridae > Coleophora > Coleophora deauratella. Next base: position 4,491,916 of record OY282411.1, read on the forward strand.
CTTCCCCTTTAGTTTTTGCTTCCCTAATACTAATTTACATACTAAACGCAACACATGGTACCACCCACTAATCTCTAGGGTTCCGTACACAATTGAAACTATTAATATCACAATGCATTGTCCCCCGGTCTAGGCTTAGTTTAGTTTACTGGTCATGAGGTTTATTGGTCACAGTTTCTGTATAGGCAGTGTTATTTTAGAGTAAAACTTTTTTGTGCTAAATGAATTTAGAATGGCTTGTAGGACTGTTTCTTTTAAACCTATAAGTAATGATACATACTTTTGTAGGAACGGTGTAACTTGTGTCTCACTCTTTGCAGGAAAAGGTGGTAACTCCGCCATCCGAGGTGGTATGCCTGAGGACCGGCCGTGGTTTAACCGTTAATGGTTGAAAGTAATAATATAGGCAAGTCTCCGAAAAAACTTCAATAGCGCGTTCTAGATAGTTCGTGGCGAGTACAGCAGATGTCGCCACACTTGGAGAAAAGAAAAAGAAAGAAGAAGAAAAGAGTGAACTTAATGTTGGTGTGCGTGAACATGGACCAATTAGTTCCTTCTAAGCATTCTGACCCTTTGATTCCTAAGTCTGTGCTTATGACAAATAACTAGTAGACACTATTGAAATACGAAGAATTTGGGAAAAAAATCCAGAACGTCCAAATTAATCTATTTTTCTTGTAATATTATGTAGACCACTTTTATTTTGAAAATTTTTCGCATTCGTTAACAATTCATTGCTACTATAGGGCTAGGGTCACGGTCACGGAGGCCAACTGCTCTAACTAAAATTAAAAGATTTTACGTGAGTACTTACAGACTAAGTGAACTAAAAATGGAAGAAAATCTATTATTCATAGTATCGTCAATATTAGCCGAATATGACAAAATTATACTGTGACTAAAATTTACAAACTTAAATGTACTACACCTATTCAGCGGATTTAGTCGCTCCAAAGCTCACTATAATCAGTTTTGCGTTGAAATTAATGTAATTGTTTCGTTTATTGCAATTTATTTCGATACCGCTTTTGGTGCGCTTTTATGTTGATAATATTTTGGGGACTTTACTTAAGGGTAAAAAGGTAAATCAACACTTTTAGACTAAAAATCACCAAAGCAAACAAGGCGCAATTGAAATATTATAGGTATGCGGTAACAACATCATATTTCTAAAAGTTGACACAGTAACCAGAATGTTGACAAATGTAGGTTTTTTGTCAGTTCGTTGCAATATCAAACCTATTTTTTTTTATTTGGATCAAACAAACAGTTACACAATATGTTTAGGTTTTATATAATAATAATTTTACAGTACAAATCATTGTGAAACCAGCATCGTTAATCGCAAATAATATATGGAATTGAATATAATTTTTATGGTTACAATGAAAATTACATTCAATTCCATAAAATATCTGTGATTAAACGATGCTGGTTTCACAAATAATTGTACTGTAAGATTATAATTTAAATCATGTTAAACCTTATCACTTTCTCTTACTTACTTATAAAACATAATGTGATAAGATAAATTCCGGAACAAAAAATCTAAGAAAATAGGACTGAACTTCTACAACAACAACCTCGAAAGACTGCAGTGCGACAAATCTGAGTTCGACAACACTTACAACAACAACAACAAGTCCGTAATACGAAAGACTATTCGATAAGACGTTAGTTCGACAATAGGGTATTTGACACTATAATAATTGACCACGCTGAATACGTTAAAGTTAAAAACAACCGACTTCAATCGCAACAACTCCAATTTTGCTATGTTTTTGTTGATTTTCTCAAAAACCGCTGAATCGATTTCGATAAAATTTATATGGGACCACCGGTGAAGTATACCCTTTCAAACAAAAAAAGAATTTTCGAAATCGGTTTAGGCGTCTTCGAGTAATCGGTGAACATACATAAAAAAAAAAAGATTCCGACGAATTGAAAACCTCCTCCTTTTTTTGAAGTCGGTTGAAAATTAAATTGAAAAATATTATTCACTAAATAGCATTTGTCCTAGAATAGCGAAAAATAATACTCGATTGATGTTTTTATTCATTTTAAATTGTATATTCATTAGAATCAAAAAATAAGTTCGTCAAAGACTGTGACGTCACAGGCCAGTAACACGTACAATTTCAGAACCAAATGTCGTTTTTGGGAGTTAATAAAAAGTCACTCAAATGACTAGTAGTCAAATACCGTATTAGGTTGATACATACGCTTATTTACCGGATTTCCTGAAAGAAACAGCTTTCAGCGATAAGATGTCAAATAGTAATCAGATGAAAGAGTGCCTGTCGAAGTTGTACTATCGAAGTTGGATCTTTTAAAGCAGATGTTTTTTAACTTCAGTCCGCCACTCCAAAAATCACATGGACACTATACTTACAATTTTATTTGATTTTAATTTGTGTAAATGAATTAATATGTAATTCAATGTGTAGCCAAGAGCTGAAGTTTTTTTTTTATGTGATAAGTGGCAAACGAGCAGACAGATCACCTGATGGTAAGCGATTACCGCCGCCCATAGACACCAGAGGAGTCACAAGTGCGTTGCCGACCTTTGACCTGGTGTTACACTTACCATCTCCCGCAGTCACGTTAATGGCATTTAGATTTACATCTACGGACGTGTGCAATGAGTACTTCATACACATAAAACGGCCTTCAATACCCTGTAGATAGACGGCTAATTGTGCCACACAATAATAAAATTGTGGCGACATCTACCGTCCTCGCCACTAAACTAATCTAGAACGCGATATCGAAGTTTATTCGGCCGTCCGTATATATATAACTTCCAACCATCAACGGTTGCACCACGGCCGGTCCTCAGGCATACCACCTCGCCTGGCGGAAGTACCTCCCTTTTCCTCCGAAGAGTGGGAACACACAGTTCCTACAAAATTATATTTTATTCCATGCGCTAATATTTACCAATTGTAGATGCACTGATAACTCAGATTACCACTTCACCAGTACAGCACTTTCAGCATCAAATTTTACTTCGAATTTAATACAAATTTCGATAGCCGACTTTCGATCTTGTGTTGGAGAGCTCTTCGCTTCTGTCATATTCGGAAGTGGAAATTCGAGAGTGCCTCAAGGAACAAGAATTCCTCGTAGATAATTAGATTGTGTGTTCAAAACAAAGCTGCTGTTTTCTTCATCCAATATTACTTAAAAAAAAAAAAAAAATTATAAAACTGCTGACGTACCAACAATGCCAATTCAATGTTTGGATATAATATGCCAGGCCAGATACAGCTAGGCCACAGAATACAGACATTGCTTTTTAAATGTTAAGATCATTATATTTTCAAAATCTGCTGTATATTACACAAATTCAGTAACAATGTTCATCTATGGAACTGCTTCATGTCATTTATAACCTGTAATAACGCTTAATTTTTTTTTATCTCCAGACTTCAAACGTACTAAAGCCATTTGCATTTGCTTTAACCATGTCGTCGAAATACAGGGTGCAACAGAAGTGTGTGACAATACTTAAAGGTTGGCTTTTACCCATCAAACTGAACAACTTTTGTTCTACAACTTTGTTGAAATCGCAAAAAAATTTTTGGACTTTTCATACAAACTTGGTTCGCCAGCTGAACGATTTGTATGAAAAGTCCAAAAACAATTTTGCGATTTCAACAAAGTTGTAGAACAAAAGTTGTTCAGTTTGATGGGTAAAAGCCAACCTTGAAGTATTGTCATTTCACTTCTGTTACACCCTGTATATTGATTATTTAAATTCTGATTGTATATGACAATACTTCACGGTTAAAAAAAAGTAGTAGCATCGGCGGCGCTCACACGCACTTCATATAGATTTACGCCTACTGCACAGAATACTTAATAGTGCAGGTACCTACGGAACGAGACATTTAAACACATTCAGTACATCTTGTACACCTCTGGTGTTGCGGGCGTCTATGGGCGGCGGTAATCACTTACCATCAGGTGGTCCGTCTGCTTGTTTGCCTGATAGCATAGGCTATAAAAAAAAACAAGATAAGTAGATAAATCTTCTCTAAAAATTTCACTTACCGTGTGTAGGTTTCTTTGCGAAGTTTTTCTCTAATAATAAATTAAATCATTTGTTAGTATTTTTTAATTTATTAGGTTCACAGAATTCAGACCTCTAGTTACAAAAGCCGTTCACGGTCACTATCGACGAGCCACCGACTCCCTAAAAGACTCATTAGAACTTTAAGATAAAATATGTTCTAAATATCAAGTATTTATATCTCGTGAAAAATATGTACATCGTGTTTTTCCACGGAATAGACGGTGCGATTCTTGCCCATGGTCAACCTGGTTGGTACACCTGGGTGGATCATGGCTTAGAGCGCTCAGAAACAAAAGAAATTACCATCACCCGCATGAAAGAGACGCACTTCGATGTCGGAGGCAAAGGTCCACTTTGGGTCGCTAAACCAACGATGTACTTAAGTAAGTATAAGCCGCGTGCTTAATTGTTATCTAAATCTAGCACCTATATTACGTAATAAAACTTTTCTCACCGAGAAATCACCCTTCGTATTTCAAATAGCCTCAATATTGTCAGCATAAAGCCTGATGACGTTAAAGGTAACGTGTGCACAGCGGCACTAGATACAACTGTGCACTTCTCACAAATCTAACAATACTGATGCACAGACCGTCTCTTGTAGTATCACCATGATTTTACACACTTCTTGGAATCATTTGTCTCTTTTGAGTTGAGTGTACAAGTTCCGAGTGGTAGGAACTTTGTACTAAGTAGAAAAAAGACGAATTAAAAGTATGTGTACAACATCTACTTAATACAAAAAACTTTTTACATTTTTTGACTTTTGACTTTGTATTGCCATTTTAATTGGGTATTGATACGTCAAATTCTGTAAAATTACTGACTAGCCTGTTTTATGATGATTTTTTGAGAGATGTATCAATAGATCCAACTGATCTATTTCCAGCAGTAGAAGTCTTGTGACTGTTGAAGACGACGATAGATTCTAGTGAAGTGGAGGAAGGTATGCTAGTTTTTATACAGAACTTTGTTGCAAATAAAGTTGCGAGATAATAAATTATTGAATTAAATTAAATAAACAAACCCTTTCATGGAGAGCTATCATAGTAATAATGAGATTTAGAGCCATTTGAGTTTGTTGAGTATTAATTAGTATTTTTTTTCTATAGAAAAAACAAGTTCTAGTCGGACTGACAAACCATATTAGAAGACACGCTCACTCGATGTTACACTTTTCATTTTACAAAGTTGATGGGCATTCTGCAACAATTTAAAACCATAAGTCCGAATAACATAAAGCAAGTCACTAAATATCATTTCTAAATCCACATGACATATTTCATTTCAAAAAGTTATATACATTTAACACATTTTCAATTTATGAGTCGAATAACATAAAGCAGTTCACAAAAAAAGAGCGTACTCCTACTTCAAAGGCCGGCAAAGCACTTGTGACTCTACTGGTGTTGCGTGTGTCTATGGGCGACGGTAATCGCTTACCATCAGGTGATCCGTCTTCTCGTTTGCCACCTATGCCATAAAAAAACCTGCAAGTTGCAAAACTCGTGGTCACCCTATAATGTCGCTAAGCCGGATTTGCATGCAACGCGGTGCAAAGCGGTACAAAAGGCGATCAAATTAAGATAATACGAATAGTGCTCCATACACTGACGTTCAACTCTAGACCTGTTTTACTGAACACTAAGCTTCAAAGAGTTCTAATATGTATCAATACCTACTGTAAAGCTAAGTAACAAGAGATAATACTATTCGAGATTTCTTTTGACATTTTCATTTTAAGTTTATACCCAATGATGAAGAAAATAATAAGGTGGCGCCATCTAGTAACGAAGTGGCAGTTTTGTGTTTTTAAGCATTCCTCCGGGAACCCTTAAGTTTTTCAGGATAAAAAGTATCCTATGTGTTAGCTAACTGCTTTATCTATCTACCTACCAAATTTCATCCAAATCCGTTCAGTAGTTTTGGCGTGAAAGCGAAACAAACGAACAAGCATCCATACTTTCGCATTTATAATATTAGTAAGATAAGAAGTTAGATTAGTGAGATGAGATGAGATGTTATGAGATGAGATACTGTGGTAATACCTAGTTAATATTCTTTGTTTAAAGAGCGACTCGTCTTGCACTAGTACGCGCCGTAAAACACACCTTAAGATTGTCAGTCAGTGTTAACTGACAACTGTTACATTGGGCTTCACAATAGTGGAATTTCAGTCCTGATAGACGTATCCATACGTATTATTGTATAAGGTCTTTGTCTCCTATGCCATATGTTTATTTACATAAAGGCTTTCAAATTGAATTTGACAACAGTTCGGGTGGTAAAGGTTTAATTTTAAACGCTTTTGTGGGATTTACTGTACCAATTCTGCAAAAGAAAACAATTCAATTTTGTTTTATTGTGTGATAGTAAATTTATTTGGTGCAGATTTGACTATAGTTGTAAATCGTGAATGAATAAATAACTGGCTTTGTTGCCCTAGCTTGCATTATTGTCGGTATCTGTTATACAGGGTTATTTTCGGACCCCTCACCAAAACTTCACAGTGGCTTCTACTCAGGAAACTGAGCAACTTTCCCCAAATAACCAATGGTCAATTCGCAAAAAAAATTTGAGCATCTCCATACAAAATAGGCCGGTCACGAGATAAAATTAGTATGAAAGGTCTGGGCATAGCTTTTAATAGTTATTGAAGCGCAGTGAAGTCGGATTCATTATTGTTTTATTGGATATTACCATTTTTAGTGAACTGCAATACAGGCATTTTCACTTAAGTCAAAAGAATTTTTTGACTTTAATCCTAGTATTTACGGTGTCTAACAAAATAGATATAGGAACCGGTAACTGGAAATAACTTTTGGCCACCTGTGGTCCAGTGGCTAGTTTGCTCGCTTCACATCAAGAGGTCGGGGATTCGATTGCCGGCGGGGTCCAACTTTGTAGGACTCGGAATATCGTAGAAATGGTCGAGCCTGCCACGAACATTCAAACCTATCCACGTTCTGACCGTGTCTGTAATCAGTTAACTTGCGTGATCGACGCGACTCAGCAAGCCGCACTGAGCCACGACAGCTTCTAACAAATTTTAATAAAACCACGGAGAAAACAAGGGGCCGCCACCCTTATAACGCTAACAATGCAAGCGACACCCATGACATTTTTAATCTATAGTAAAGGCACGTGTCAGGGGGTACAGAAAATAATTCTACACGGTGCGGTGTGGTGCGGTGTAACAACCTTCGACTGGGATAATCGGGTGATAGATTTTTGGTTACATATTACAAGATATACGATGGATAAGTTATAATTAACCACGCTGAATACGTTAAAAACAACCGACTTCAATCGCAACAACTCCAATTTTGCTATGTTTTTGTTGATTTTCTCAAAAACCGCTAAATTGACTTCGATAACATTTATATGGGACCACGTGTGAAGTATACTTTTAAACAAAAAAAGAATTTTCCAAATCGGTTCAGGCGTCTTTGAGTAATCGGTGAACATACATAAAAAAAAACCGACGAATTGAGAACCTCCTCCTTTTTTTGAAGTCGGTTAATAAATATTTTGGCATTTTATTGCTTTGAATATTGAATTGGAAGAAATGCTTTTTGTTTTTCGGAGTAAAAAATAGACAACTATTTCATTATGGTTTTAAATTAGTTGTAATTTAAATGTGATGAATGTAGGTCTACTAATCAAAATATGTGTAAATATATCCGAGTATCAGGTATGTATGTTAAGCACCTAACTCTTTCCTTGTACCACTTGTCAACAGCCCATAATCGTCCCCACTGCAGGGGCACGAATCTCTTCCCATACCTCGGGAAGGTTAGTCCATACATCATACACGGGGGCCAAGTCTGGATTGGTGGAGGTTGTGGAGCTATAGTGACCAACCCCAGTGTCAGAAGTTTTCAAGCCGCCTATAAGGCCTTTGACATTTACCACTGAGAAACAGGGAAATATGGACGGACAAATAATAATCGCATTTTTTATTAAATCAATATTCGAATATGTGTGAACTTTTGTGCCAACTTTTGACACATTTTATCCAAATCGCTAGTCTGTATCTATTTCCCTTTAGTAAGAAATCGTTTAATTTTCACTCTGACATCAGGGGAGCCCATTATGAATCTTTAAATTGTAAAAGGGACAGACAGGCTCTACTCAGATACTAATCTTACCTTAGTTCCGGAACGGGACCTAACTAGAGACCCGTGACATAGGACGGACAGATAGCAGAGTGACAGAAATATAGCTAGGTATATTTTGCCCTGTAGGTTCGGTAACCTAAAAAAAACCAGCCAAGTGCGAGTCGGACCGAGGGTTCCGTATAAATTCATAATCACACATGTCTTGAACTCTATAATTTTTATATTTGAGTTGATTGAATGAAAGGTAATTTGCGGTTTACGATTTATGACGTATTAAAAAAAAACTACTTACTAGATCTCGTTCAAACCAATTTTCAGTGGAAGTTTGCATGGTAATGTACATCATATATTTTTTCTAGTTTTATCATTCTCTTATTTTAGAAGTTACATGGGGGGGACACACATTTTACAACTTTGGAAGTGACTCTCGCGCAAACTATTCGGTTTAGAAAAAAATGATATTAAAAACCTCAATATCATTTTTGAAGACCTATTCATAGATACCCCACACGTATAGGTTTGATGAAAAAAAAAATTTGAGTTTCAGTTCCAAGTATGGGGAACCCCCAAAATTTATTGTGTTTTTTTCTATTTTTGTGCGAAAATCTTAATGCGGTTCACAGAATACATCTACTTACCAAGTTTCAACAGTATAGTTCTTATAGTTTCGGAAAAAAGTGGCTGTGACATACGGACGGACAAACAGATAGACAGACAGACATGACGAATCCATAAGGGTTCCGTAGCCAAATGGCAAAAAACGGAAGAGTAATGCCGGTGAACCCAATACACCTTTTTTTATCTGTTATGCGGCGAAACTGGTCACAGGAACCGCGTCAAATTACCACATTCCAATTACACAAAGATAGAATGTATAGAAGTAAACAATATACCTTTTAAATAGATCTGAGATACGAGATAATATCCAACAGTTCCAAAACGGGTATCAGGGACATAAAATTAAAACGGAAAATCACTGGACGTTTCGCGTTTATTTAGGGCAGAAACATTCGCTGTGGATGGTAAGTTTTATTCGGTAATAAAAACAAACGGTGTTTTATTTTCAGTAGATGCTTTACACATTCTTCCTAGTACAAGATAAATAAAAAATATGCCCTCAAAAATTCAACGTACTCGAACAAAAATGCACAAATAATAAGCCAAATAAAGCAAAGTATCTCAACAAAGGCATGTATTTTAAATCCATGTATTTTTTCACTAATTTTTGTTGTGTTATTTTGTCGTACAATAAAGAGTAGGTATACAAACAAACAAACAAAGGCCGGCACGGCAACGCACTTGTGACTCCACTGGTGTTGCAGGTGTCTATGGGCGGCGGTAATCGCTTGCTTGGTGATCCGTCTGCTCGTTTGCCACTTATGTCATAAAAAAAAACAATTGAGTAATTATAAAACAGTTAAATATCTCCGTATTAGGATAGACACAATTTCAGTATTTTCTGATGGCTTAAAACTACAGCACTTTTCTCAGCTTAAGTTGTAAAATCAATGTTAAATTCATGTTAGTAACTGTCATAGACGCGTTAGGCCAATGATTTTTTATATGATGTTGACACTAATAAAAAATAAGAATTACAATAACAATAAATACATATCATAACAACTTATCATGTACCATAGTACAGGATAAGGCCTCCCCTCTTAGTTCACTAGGCAACACGATCTAGAATCACATGAATATTTTACCGTCTCACGTCATCTATGTTTTCTTGAAAATATTGGTATTCTCATTTGTTTTCCATATATTGAATTACATGGTACATGGTCCTCGAATTGATGTCTTTTTTATAGCTGAAAAGTTATTCAAATATAGTACAATAGAATAGTGCTCACGTTAGTGTCTTTACTATGACTTTGTTACACGGTTCTCGTGTTGATGTCTCATTTAAAGGCAACTATTAGTTAGGAATAGCGTGGTACTCACAAATAGTGATTTTAATATAACTACATAAGTATAGATAAGACAAAAAAATAAGTTGAATTGATGCAGGCCCGCGTTGATGTGTTATCAGTGGCGATGGTGGTTCCGATTGGTGATCAAATATTGGTGGTCCGATACAATAGGTGATCAAAATCCGCACCGCATCAACTACACTCACACATACACACACATACACACACACGCGCACACATACACACACAAACACGCACGCACACGCACACACATACACATACACAACACACACACACACACACACACACACACACACACACACACACACACACACACACACACACACACACACACACAAACACACACACACAAACACACACACACACACACAAATGCAGTTCTGTCGTATTTTGTTTTTGTTTTCGTGGATTTAAATCGGCTTATCCATAGGTTTACACTCCCAATTCAGCCTTATCAAAGTTTAAGCCGTTCTTGCGTGAGACTTACAATACAATGCCAGCTTTTAACTCTGATAGTGAGAGGGCTCTTCCGTCCAAGTGTTTGGCTCAGTCTGAGGACCCTTGTGCCTGTCCTGTGATGTTAAATAGACGAGAAATCTCATATTTGAGTCAAGTGGGCTGTTAAAGCTTTATTGTGTTGTAATTACAATTGATATTTTTTGTAAAGGTGCGGAAAATATAATAAGATGCGGAATTGATGAGTTTCCGCAAATGTCCGATCCGTTTTAATATAAATAAAGGCCATTAAAAACGCTGGCTGGATAAGTTTATGTTATGTTATTATTATTATAATCATTGGATTTGTTTTGCCGACTTTTGGGAAACGTGGAATGTATTGTATTTTATACTTATTTTGAATTAGATTTGATATGATTTGTTGTTTTCATTTTCGTTTATGTCGTTTCTAGAAATACAGCCTACAAAAGTACGTTGGGTTAAATAACATGGTTTTATTTTGTGCTTTGATTACTCTGTCTGCGGATTGAGGTTTAGTATTTTGTTTGTAGTTTGAATTATGTTTTGGATTGGATATTTAATTGAATATTTACAAGAAATAGAGCAATGTTTTCAAAACTCATTTCAGTAGTAGTACCTATAGATTTAATACATATAATAATTTGTAGGTTTCTTAAAAACTCTGATCAATCTCATAACTAGAACTTACAGGTTTGTTTTTTAAGAGAAGAATACAATATTTTTGCAACCCCTCATACAATAAGGTATTAATTTCATAAGAATCCCGTATTAAAAAACCCAAATACACCCCAACCTGCAACTAAACTAAGCACTAACAAGAATTTATCTCGACGACTCTCGAGTCTCGACCGGAGCTAAACCTTATTCATGAGTACGACCTCTTTTCGCGGTCAAGGGAATAAAAATAGGTCGCATACACTACAGTACAGTACAATACAACAACAGTTACTTTTTACTGTCCAGTAGCGATGGAGGGCGGTGGCGCGATACGGAAAACTTGGCTTCAAAAGGGAATGGTTCCTTCACAGAATGTCCGGGTTGCAAAATGTCTTTAAAGCTCAAAATGTCTGAATCACTTTAAGGTTTTTGTTAGCTAATGTTAAGTAAAAGAATGTTGAGATGGGAGGTAATGAGAGTGGTGGTAGAGATAAACGAAATAAAAATTGAAAACTGATTAAAAAAGTCTACTAACCAATTAATTAATGGTTAATAACCCATACCGACCGCACTGCAGGGGTACGGGTCTCTTCTCATCCAGATTATGACAGTGTCTTGTAGTCAGTTAACCTGCGTGATCGACGCGATCACGCAAGCTGCACTGAGCCACGATCGCTTCAGGTGGATTAATTAATAGAGGTACATCCGTCCAAACTTCCAAACTGATAGTATAAATGTAAAAGTGTGTCTAGTCTGTCTGTCTGACTGTCTGTCTATTTTGTTTTCACACTTAAACCGCTGAACCAATTTTGATGAATTCTGGTATGAAGATAGTTGGGACCTTGAAGACGGACGTAGGCTACTTTTTGTCGCAAAAATAAAACTTGAAGGGGGTAAAATAGGGGATGAAATTTTGTATGGGGAATTAATAATTTCTCAAGTTAGAGATACAAAAACGTTGTCAATGCGAGTGAAGCCGCGAGCCGAAAGCTAGTTACTACTATAAAACAATGTCTACCATTACCATTAAAAAGAATTTCACGAATTCCAAATCTTATGGATAAAATCATGTCAGTTTAGACATGATTTTATTAAAAAAATAATTCTCTATAAGAAAATTAATTATTACGATCTTTTGTTATAATAACAGATAATTACGAAGACACTAATAAGCATCTCTGTAATATTAACATTTACATATTTGACATTTTGGTAATACGACAAGTTGCGCCTATTACCCCTCAGTTGGACACATAAATACTGCGTAATCTCCTCACAAATATCGCTTTAGAGTGCCATGTGGGCGGTGCCTTATTTTTTTCACTTACCATCTGACGCAAAACGTTACTGCTAGGATTAGGAGGCCTTATGGTGACCATGTGTACTGCTCCGAGAAAGAAGGCCGCAAAGTATATGGAAACTTCATGTACTTTCTTTCTTATCATGGCAGTATACACAGTTTTTCGTATTTTTGTTTTAGTTTCCGGCTTAGAGTATACATAAGTACTTAAGTTATAGAATGGCGATATAACTGACTTTAGAGCTCAGTGGTAAATACTCTTGACTACTGATCCAAGGGTGGAAGCTTACGAAAAAGAAATTTATTTTTCGGTTTTTTGAGTAAAATTCCTCGAATAATCTTCTTTATTTTACATATTGCCGTCTTTCATAAAATCAATTCCCATTAGGGTATTTGCATCACCAATTAAACAAAATAGGTAGCTCTTTTATAGAAACAGCAGAAAAACGTACCTACTAGCTTGAAGTTTTATTAATGTTCAAAATTTATAAAAACAAGCTGCCGCCCGCGACTTCGTCTGAATTGGGTCTAGAAAGAAAGATCTAGTGACGAAGTGGAAATTTTGAGTTTTTAAGCTATCCTCCGTAAACCCTTAAGTTTTTCGTAATCAAAAGTATTTTATCTGTTAGCCGAGTGCCTAAGGATATACCTACCAAATTTCATCCAAATCTGTTCAGAAGTTTCGGCGAAAGTAAAAGTGGAACAAACACACAAACAATAAACATCATACTTTCGTATTTATAATAATATAAGTGAGGTGAGTTGCAAGTTCGTAATGAGTATGGAACGTATGATGTCATATTTAGTACATTTCAAAAACATGTTTAAAACAAATTGACGTTACGAAAAGTTAATCAGCCGACTAGCAGTCAACTACCCAATCGTTATAAAAGACTTCAAAATAAAAGTTTATTCCATCCCGTTCCTTTTCTCACTCCATTCCTTACGGAACAAGTCGAGTGTAACGGAACGAACTGCACTGTACTGACAGCTACAGGACTTATAGCAAGGCAAGAGCAAAAGAAATTGTAGCTCACACAACAGCAATGTCATTGGAAAATAATAAAACATTAGTACGAACCACCCTGAAACTAAAGAATCCTTATTTCATAAGAACCACTGATCAAGCTAATAGGCTAAACTGCCACAAAATGTTCAGTATCTATCTATAACTTTTTACGACACATAATATACAATCTCTTTAGACTGAAATTCTCAGTTTTATTAGTGAAATAATTGACCACGTTGAATACGTTAAAAACAACCGACTTCAATTGCAACAACTCCAATTTTGCTATGTTTTTGTTGATTTTCTCAAAAACCGCTGAATCGATTTCGATAAAATTTATACCACCTTTTAAACAAAAAAAAAAGAATTTTTCAAATCGGATCAGGCGTTTTCGAGTAATCGGTGAACATACATAAAAAAAAAGGATTCCGACGAATGGGGAAGAAAACGCAATGCTATTTGCAGATGGCGCTACGGATGCTTGACTCATAACAACTTTCAATTACTTCCGCGTTTTTTATTATCGAGGTGTTATAAATTAGTTTTTTTTCTGTAAAATTGTTAAATGGAAAATGAATGGGATATGGACTGTTCCTCAATTGAAGGCGAAGTTGAAAAGTACATAATTGAAAACGTAACTTTTCCCACGTCTTCTTCATTTGAAAATCTTTAGGAAATTAATAATTTCCATTATTATTGCAACCAATCGCAATTTTAATAATCTTATGTTTAGTTCACGTAAACATTTTTTTTCTGTACGTTTTGACGGTTAGTATGAGTCAAGCGATATCAGCGCCTCTATCGGCGAGCTTTGTGAGAACCTCCTCCTTTTTTTGAAGTCGGTTGAATACAGATTGTAATGCTCAGACTAAAAATAGATTTAAAAGCATGTAATATTTTTTTATTGACGTTCTACCTGCTTCCGTGGCATTTTATGCAGTAAGATTTTAGCAAAGTGGGAGAACAAAAGTTGATTTTTTAAATCTAGACTTTACTTAGCAGCTAAAATTATTTTAACCGAATAACTTTCTCCAGTGAACCAAATTTACTCATTTCGCGAAAGAAGTTTGACTCTGCATACTGAGTCAGTCGATCAGTAATTGACTTACGATGAGAAGCCCCAATTTAAATATCTGCAGTTTCAGCTAATCTTATTAGACATTTTGTACAGTGTAACAAAATAGTTATAGGACCTGTTAACTGGGACTTCTACAGACTATTCTGAACAACTTTTTTCATTCTAAAAGCTCGACTCGCATAAAAAAGAATTCATTCTCCATAAAAAATTGGCTAAACAGCTGATCAGCTTGTAGAAGTAGTATTATATTCACTTCATCTGCGTGGATTTCAGCATTGGGTCCAGAGAGAAATAAAATGTTAAGGCAGCGCCGTCTATTGACAAAGTAAAAATTTCAGTTTTTAGCCATTGCTCCGAGAACCTTCGAGTTTACCGGGATAAAAAGTCGGGATAAGATATATATGTGTTAGCCGAGTGCTTTACCTATGTACCTCCCAAATTTCATCCAAATCCGTTCATTCGTTTCGGCGTGAAAGTGGAAAAATAAACAACTTTTTATCGCGGAAAACTCAAAGGCTCCCGAAAGAAAGACTAAAAACTTAAAATTATACTTCGCCACTAAACTTAATTGATTTAATATTTAAAAATATTAAGTAGAAGTAGAAGGGTAGAAGTCCCAGTTAACGGACAATACATAGATTTTTTTACACCCTGTATACGTTCTTACAAGACGTACTATACAGTAGCATTCATAAAATCAAAAGCGGAGCAGCTGCATCAAAACATTTGATCTCATAAAATTTTATTCACGTCCAAAGTATGACGAAACTGCCACATATACGTAGATGTACATAAACACAGATACAATACGCATACATGAACTAGAGTTGTCACAAAAGTTATATCACGTACGTTGCATTCCAAATTCACAGAAAATATTTATAGTCTATTCCTTCCTTTTTTTTAATAAACTCTTTTATATTTTCTACGGTTTTTTTATTGTGAATTTGAACCAACTTGCATAGATTTGTACGTACTTTATGTGTAAGGAAAAATTTTGTACATTATCTACTTGAACTATGTGTATTTAGACCGTATCATTATATCTCTAGTGAAAAAAAAAACCAAACGATTTACTCAGTCCTGATTTGCCAGTTCGCAAAAATGTTGATGAAAACTGTTTGGTCAGTAGCTGCTTTTAAATATTAATTATTTTTCAGTCTTTGATCAAGAACCTGCCTGACCAAACATTATGGATCCTGGTACCTGCTTTGTTCATGATGGTCATTGTTTGGACTAAAATCCTCTGAAATCCAGTTGTCCCCCTCTCGTACCGTTTTTGGTGCCAATAATTTATGACGCCTAAAGATTTGCTACCCCTCGCATTGAAATGCTCCGTATAGCGC
The DNA here is from genome assembly GCA_958295455.1 of Coleophora deauratella. NCBI lineage: Eukaryota > Metazoa > Arthropoda > Insecta > Lepidoptera > Coleophoridae > Coleophora > Coleophora deauratella. The sequence continues at coordinate 4,507,916 of OY282411.1, forward strand.
TATCTCTGTCGCACATCAGTAACACCACCCTAGTGCGTGTATCAGCTTCGTAGCCAACGGACGTGCGCGTCTAAGTTCCAGATTAGGAACGAATATCGCGATTTAAATTTTTAAATTTCGATCACGATGCGGCTTTCTTGTTAGTTTTGACGTTTGTGAAACTGTGACGTCACGAAAGTTTTGTGGTTTGTGGATTTAAAAAGTGTTCGCAGTGAAGTTTTCTAATACAAACAAATATTACTGGAATAACATTATTTTTGTGCTATAAATATTAATTTGAATAAGTAAAATTATATAAAAAAAAAAAAAAACAATTTTTGTGAGTTTATGTAATTTGTCGAGTGCAACTCTTGTTTGATTTATTAAGGAGTAGCTAAACAAAAGAAGAATTTAAGGTGGGTGTCAATTTTGTATTTTCCTTATTTTACGGACATTTATTTTAAACAAGGAGTTATAATATATTCCACTTATTGCGTTTTTGCTTGTTATCAATAAGTTTTAGGAGACAAAATAGTTTATCGTATAACCGTGTAATAAAATTACCCAGATAGGAAAATTGTTTCAAAACATAAAAATACAGGAACATAAAAATACAGGATGTGTTTTTCCGGTCTTGTAGCGGATGGATGCAAAATGTCGATAATGATAACATTTTGTTTTGTACAAAATAACATATTTTTGTAGGTATGTTTTTAAGTGATAAGATTTTACAACATTTAAAAAGAGTTTTGTGTAAATGCTAAGTCCTACAAGGCAAGTACCTCAACCTTTTTTATATACCATTTATGTTTGTATTTAATGTAGAATATTTTTAAAAAAATGATAATGATCGAATTAATCTTTATATATAAATATGTATGAATAGATCTTCCCATCAAGTCGAGCACGAACCTTTTTTTGTTAATCATTTCTTACCTTCATTACATTAAAACCTTTACGGAGGAAAATAACACTTCCGTTAAAGATATGTAGATAATATATAAAAAAATGTTGCCTATTCTCTATAGACATAAAATGAAGATAAAAAAATTAAATGTTTTCAATAATTAATATCAATTTCTCTAAAAATTTTAATCTTGTTATTTTGCATGGAATCCATAAACCCATACGCGCAAGAAAATATTACAACTTTAAAAAACACTACCCGTCGGTCGAGTGTACAACCTTCAAGAACTTACTACCCAGTAATATTTCCGAAATAAGGTAGAATTTTCGATTTATCTCTATAATATTAACAATCAGAGAATTATAAACAAATTGACTGAAAAGGTGTTTTTTGCATATTTTCAAAATTACCTAAGTGGAAATTTCAATTGCAAATTTTCGTGATGCAGACGAAAGCTGGCCATTAAAATTCCAGTTTCAAATTCTGATTCCAGAAATGGCGTACAAAGTCTAGAAATAAACAAAGAATAACTAGATATTTTGTGCTAGAAAATGTCAATGGCAGACTTTTTTGTTTTCAAAATTTTACATCAAAAATTGTAAAAGACCTTCTAATGTAAAAGCTTTAATATGAACACAGCATTACAAATTTTCAACGAAAAACAATTATTTAACAGGAAAAGAATAATCCCTGTCATTTTGGACGGAAATGTTCTGAAAAATGGCGGGAACGTTAAAATGCAAAGGAATTTCAACACTGTAGATAAGGCGGGGTTGTTAAAAGAACTCGTATTCGGATTTCTGTACTTGTTGTTACGAAAAATAATATCTGAATGTTTTTAGGGTTCTATTCCTCAAAAGTAAGAAAAGAACCCTTATAGGATTATCGTGTGTCTGTCTCGTGAATATTCTGGGCCGATTAAGTTGAAACTTGGTACACATATTAATTTCTGTGACCCAAACACGGACGGACGTGAAACGACAATATATCATAAATAATTGTCTGTATGTGGCACAGCTCTTTAAAGAGTACATCTATTTGAACGCGGTTTTCTTCACTTAAAAGCAGTTTTTGTCGCGGTGTTTTTTATGTGTGTTGGAAATCGGTTTAGTAGTTATAAGACTTTTTTCTATCAGGGATTGGTATAATATTTTACAGCCGGTTCAAATCGTGAGATTAGATTAGCGCGAGATTCCATTATCGTAGTGTTCTCACTGTTCACTTTATTTGGTGGCTGGGAATATCCATTAATGTTTTTTGGTATGATGATGAAGAAGCGAGTTTCTTAGTTGGAAATAGGTATTTGGGATTCCGCTTATGCGATCGGAATTTACTTACGACGAGGAGATCGAAATTCATTTTCGCACTACTTGACTTATATTGAAGTAGTGCCAAGGGAAATTCAATCACAGAGTAATTTATATTATTATAATACAATTTTATTCATGGCACTAACGGTAGGGACACAGGCGAGAAAAAAAATCCTTTGACACTAGTGCTGCCGCGCTTATGATAAGAGCAGTAAGTCGGATTTTTCGAAAAAGTAGTTAATTAAATATTTGAAGTCAGCATAAAATTCTTTACAAAGTGGTCTAACCTGCATTTTTCTAGCTCTACTGCAACCTTTAAATATCAATAAGCATAATAGCAGTAAGTCACTATTTTAAGTATTTTTACTTAGCATTACATCAGGAAGTATACTTACTTCCCGTTAATAAGTGGAGCTGCGATATTTTTGTATGTATGGATATCGATATTGTATGTATGGATTACTTACCATAACAGCAGTAATTAAGATACTTACTATGTTTAATCTTTTAACTCATACTAGGTATAAAGTGTTTTTGGCATTTATATATTTTTAATAAACATTTGAAATTAATTGATTATACATAATGATAGAGCTAAATTTACTCTGCAAATTTCATTAATTAAACTTAATATAACTTAACAAACCGAGGCAACACAGTTAAAATTGTAGCGAAAACTTTGCGCGTCATTTACTCAAAACTAAGATTTCGGACTTACTGCTCTTATCGTAAGCGCGGCAGAGTGGTAATATGTATATTTTTAAAATTTAACTCTTAAGTTTTAAATTACATATAAATATTTATAAAAGTGGCATTTACATTTACAGCCAGTGAACATAAAAAGTTAACAAAAATCGTGTGCTAAGTGAACCAGGATATTTTTACGTAACTTTTTTTTCCGATCAATTAATTCGTGAATGGTACCGAGTACTGAAGTATTTGAAATTTCTGTACAATTTGGGATTCATTGAAATTTTTTGAGTCAGTAACTTGTTTTAAAGGGTCCTACAGACAGTTCGTGAAAAGCTATATATTTTTTTGTTTTAGGAACTATTATTAATAATTATATTATTATTATAATAACATTAACTATTATTAACTATTATTGTATATCTGTTATCGAAATATGTAGGTATGTCCATGGCAGTACCGCGTTACTTTTTTTTAAAGTGAACTGAAAAATAGATTAATAGTTAGTGCTGAGAATTTACAATATTTTGCGCTTAAACGATACACATTTACAAAGTTCATACGATTTTTAGTATCTAATATATTATGTTATTTATTTTTAATAAAACAATGACTGTTTTAAATTACTAGTTAATTTTAAAAAAATAAACACAAGACCACGAATGGGCTTCTGATGTTCAGCGAAGTTTTTAGAAGCTAATGAGTTTAAGTTTAAATTTAAATCTCGGGGATCCTGTGAAAAATTTTACTTACGTGTTTTATTTTTAAATCCACATTTGATTACTTAGCTCTTGGTATTAATCAGTAGTAGCCGAAAGTTCGGATACGGCCCTACGTAACATCGTCGGTACATCACTACAAATTGGTAGACCTTTTTAGAATAATGTGATGGGTCTTAAGTACGCACTTTCTCCAAACAAGCAAAATAATTTTATCCTTGTATTTATAGGTAAGTAGGCTAGGAGGGTTTTGTTTTTATTCCGATTTCGTTATTTCCTTTTTATGTTTCGTTTTATTTTAGACAAATTAAATGGAGGGGCACTCGTTTATGGTTTATTTTCGTATGCCTAAGTGCTTTTTGAAAAGTTATTCACGATTTTATCAGTGTTCTAAATAAATATTTAACTTTAATATACTTACTTGTATTAACAAATCTATCGTACGTATACATCATTATAGAAGTACAAAAAAAAACATTAGGTATGACAATACTTTTGATGGCTTTTATATTATTCTTTTTATTGTGCTGCTCAAGCGAAGAGTTCCAAGTTTTCCGAGTGTATGTATGTCTGCTACAGTGTTAACGCCTGTAGTTACTTGATGGAATTTTGAAGTACTAACTGAAATTTCGTCTTGACCCCAGATTGGATATAGGACATAATTTATTCAGTCAGGTCTAATTTCAATAGTTTTGATCTTACAAATAACTAAGAGTATTGCATCGCTCGTTGATGTCTTTTGTATGGCTGAGACATTTCACTTGGAACCATAATCTTTAATATCAATTTAATATCTATTTGGAACCATAAACATAAGGTAGATTAGTAAGTGTACGATAAAGCAACATTCGTTAAAAAAAACTGTCGTTTCTCTAATCGCCCACCCCTGGGTACAGAGGCGTTCTAATAGGTTTTAAATTAACAAGAGCATAGAAATAACGCAAATATTTTATGGAGATGCGAGGTTCTTACCACTTGAAACTCGTATATCGACCGTTTATTCAGGATTTTTCAAAATTGATGTTAAACACGTTAACCGTAACTTCCACTTATCATACTTAACAGCGTTTCATAGGATAATAATAATAATATTTTATTTCATACAAAAGATATACAGTGCTTTCTTAAAATAAGTAGTTCTAGTAAAGGCCGGCAACGCACTTGTGACTCCTCTGGTGTTGCGGGTGTCTATGGGCGGCGGTAATCGCTTACCATCAGGTGATCCGTCTGCTCGTTTGCCACCTCTGCCATAAAAAAAAAAAAAAAAAAAAAAAAATCGAAAAAAAAACTTGGAAACTTAACAGAAATTTTATCATCTGTGACTTGGCTATGAGATTCCAATATTTTGTTTTGTAACTTTGTGTTAGATGATGGAAAGCTTTTTCAAAAATCGTTGCACGAGTAAAATTTTTTTGCGGGCCAAAATTTCTAATAATTATAAATTATAATTATTATATATTTAAGTTTTAGTAAGATGGTTTAGAGTAGTTTTTTTACCCTCAATTGGCAACTGATGGTTGTACGAATAGGTATAATGTTATTATAATTTTTAATTTTCACGCAGTTACTACAAAAAAATATATCCTCGTTTATCTAGTTAGGCTTAAATGTGCTTGAGAGAACGTAACGTTACTTTCCATTTGATGGGTTCTTAATAAGGTCTAAGAAAATCTGTCTAAAATATTTAGAATACAATTAGGATTTTTAGAACTGTTTAAAATGAGGCTTCTATTTGTTTTTATCCACAATTGGGTCTCCAATTCAAGAAATCACTAAGTCCAAATTTGACGGGTTTGATTTTTTTTATTTTTTTCACGACATTCATTGTTAACATAAGGTTATGATTATTTAAACAAATAAACTGTTATTTTTTTTACTATTACTTGTGTTTTTCATTATTTTTTAACCTGCGCGTATTATTTCAGAACACATTTAAAACATAATAACATCAATATGTCAAAAGTAACTTTTGGACTTGTTTTTTTTTTTTTTAAGTGATAGGTGGTGATTTCTTGAATTGGATGACCCAATTGGTAAGCCCTTGGCATCATCTCACCTGGTGGTAAGTGATGATGATGGTGCCGAAGATGGAGGCGGGCTTACCAGATTCCCCAACACAATGGAGAAACTGGCTATCTTATCTCCATGCCGGAACACATCAATGCTATTAACGTTAATGTTTGGCGGCAAGACTTAGATAAGATGGTGGTAGCTAGCCAGTGCGGGCTCACAAAATGCCCTACCACCTACCAAACCGGACCGGAGGAATACAGAGTTGGACCCCACTGGGAATCTAACCCGCGACCTCCTGATGAGAAGCAAGCAGACTAGCTACTAGGCCACGGTGGCGGTTTTTTATGAAACTGAGAAGATTTCCAAGAAACCCATACTGAATTAGCGTTATTTTTTACTTTTCTAAGAAATCGGTCAGCTGATAGCTAATTTAATAAGGTAAGTCGAAAAACTTTCCGCAGAAAAAAATCTAAATCTAAAATCAGAGTATAAAATATTTATTATCGCGGCTGTAACGTATAAAATCTGTGTTTGTTTAGCCACCGCATATCTACGATCCGAGAAAATATAAATATACTATTTTAAAAACTTTTTGATCTACCGCATTAGCAACAACCCATTACGTTCCCACTGCAGGGACACGGGTCTCTTCCCATACATCGGGAAGATTAAGCCATACTCCGCACACGGGTACCAAGTCCGGATTGGTGGAGGTTGTGGTCAACCCCAGTGTCAAAAGTTTTCAAGCCGCCTAAACCGCTTATACCGCATACAAAATGTAAAAAAAACTTCAACGATGATAAATCCCCACTCATTTAGAAGTTCGAGTGTCAAATGACCTCAAATAGAGGGTGTATCTAAAAGCGAGGGCTGACCCGAAAACCTTTGGCCGCGCTGAAATCCCCAACGATCGGAAGTAAATAAATCATCCTGTGGATTTCGAAGTCAAAGCTAAAATTCTGATTGAAGAACGCGATCTAAATTAGATTTGAATATTTTATATTTCGACGATTGATGTTCCTAAATAGGTAGCACTTATGTGAAACCATAATACGTTATATGATTTGTATCAAACGATAAAAAAACATTTGGAAGCCTTAATAACATGAGAGACGTTCATAATTTTCATATTTTTCAATAGCTCATAGTGAAATGTAACGTACGTATATTTTTAATTTTAAATCGATATGCAGTTTAATAAATTACTAGTTTATAACGCCGTTGTTGAAGTATTTTGTTCTAAAGTTTAATTATACTACATTTCCTCGAAACTTTAATTACAGTTATAATCATTTTAAGTTTTCTGTTATTAAAGTAACAATAAAATGTTATTTAAATTATGGGTCTTGAAGACAAAACGATTTAAAAGAATGTGTAAATCATCTACTTAAATAAAAATAATTTTGAGTTTGAGTTTGGTTTGAAATAAATATGTTTCGTAGATATGTCACTGTTATATTTTGCAATCCATAATTTCGCGAATAAACGCGTAATTTCACTAAAAACCAAAAAAATGCGTTTACTACCATATTATACGCAATGCATTTTGTGACGCAACTACATTCAAATCTGACCTATTTCCTAAGAACGAAGATTTAATTTTCGAATGAAACTTTGACACTACCTAAAAATAGGCCAAAATGAAATCTTGAATCCATCTTTAGTACTAGCAAGCAAGAAGAGCACCATAGTTGAATCTTTACTAGCCTCAGGCTAGTACTAGACCCAAGTAATGTTCCCCTCTGAGACGAGCCTTGAAAACCCCCTGATACGTTTCCCTCAACTAAAGGCACTATCCAACTGAATAACACAGCCTATAACTCCAAGTAAATGGCAGTAGTAGATGGAAATCCCTGAAAAATAGCCGGTTAGCTGGAAGCATTGGGCGAAATCGGACGCGAGGGAGGCATTTTCCGTATTACGTCCGATAAGTCGTGATAACGGAGAGTAGGGTTGCCATGTGTACGCGATTTTTGTGCAAAAAAGAATGTTACCATAATTATAATAATAGTCGGGAAAAAATTATCTTGTCGTATTGAATTTGATGTTAAAAAACTACGCCTTTTAGTTCGGTCCGAAACTTGCATTTAGATTTTGACCAAATTACCGAATAGAAGTTATGGTAATTTAATATGTAAATAATATATCTTTAATAATATATCTTTATTTGCAACAAATTTTTAGATACAAAAACAATTTGAGCCCTGATATCCACACTAGGATGCCCTGTATTGTAGATATCAGTCTCTTCCGCCATAAAGTACACAAAAATTAATTATCCTAGAACAGTTCATTTATTATTCCACATTAAAATATATAATAGCATAGTAAACAATGATAATTACTTTTGTATATTTTGCGTGTTTAATATTTGCATGCTATCAAATATGGCTAAACAAGTGAATCAGATAATTATAATACCACCTAAGAACCTTACCTTGGTTAAGAGCAAATAAAGAATTATATTCTATTCTAAATTTAGTCGTTTAGTAGCTCGAAAGAAATACTATTGCACTTTTTTTTTCTGTTATTCAAGCACTAAAGTGGTACATTTAATTGTAGTTTTAATTAAATTGAACAGTTTTAATCAGAAACTTCAATAATTCAGCAAAACCCAGAGAGGACGCACAAACTCTCAGAGAGTTAGCCTTGAGAGATATTGGTACGTGACGGGGTGGACGGTAAAGCTAAAGTGACTGTCAATTTACTCAGGACATTTTTATTCGATCAAATCAACTGTCGCCGTAGTGAGGTAGTTAGCTCTCCTGACTTCTACGATATGTTGAGGGTCATGGGTTCAGTCTCTACCCAGGACAACATTTTTTGTGTATGAGCAGTTTTGTTTTTGCTTTGTTTTAATTTTAATATTAAGTTTGTGTCCCTCGATAATTTAAAAAAAAAACACCTAAAAATTTCAACTTTCTTGTGTTCATGTATATAAGCATTTAAGTACTCTTATTGCTAATGATTTGCTATGTGTATAGTCTATCCATGCAATACAAAAATTCGTTCAAAAAATATGTAATTTTTGGTTAATAAAAAAACTATGTATGTCGTGAACTCCTTCAAACGTCATATTTTTTTTGTATTGTAGTAGTAGGTAATACCATGTAATAACGGTAACGCGACGTTTGTATATTAAGTGTCCGAGGTGTGCCAAATGTCAGTCGGTTATAATTACCTCCGTCTCGTTGTATCCCTCCATCCACAAGGTTCCATCATGAATTCCAAGAGATCAGCGAAAACAAGCTGATATACAAAAGACTTACACATACTGTTATAATTGGGTTTCTACTCATAGAACTAAGTAACTTCCCCCGAGAAACCTATAATAAATTCGTGGAAAATTGTTGGTCTTGCCATGCTAACTTCTCTAGTTAGCTAATCAATAGTTGGAAAGCTGACCTTGGCTGATGTCGGAATAAAATAGGGTAGAAAAAGAAGATTTGACTCGTATCAAGTCGAAGGGGGAATACGTTCAGTTTCATGAATAAGTTTTACCAGTGGTAGGATCTTATTGTGCAAGGTCCAAATGGGTGGGTACCACTGCTCGCTCTATACCTGCCGCCAGCAGCTTGCTGTATTCCGGCGGGTGGGGCAAGATAGCCAGCGTAATTACCAACATAAGAGGCATTCTATCTTAGCCCTTAAGATTGGCAAGGCACTGATAAGGCTTCTGGGGTTAGAGATGCTCATAGGATGCTGCTTTCCATCAGGTGGACTGTCAGACTTTTGCCATCTTGCACAATAAAATATGCATATACATATAAAAAAACGCCTCAGATTTTATGTCAAAGTATCAATTTAGTTTTGCCAGGGTGTATTATTGCCATAAGTTGTCAGTATGATAAGTTTATGGAAATTTATCTATTTGGATTTTTCTTTGTTCTTTTTTGATTTAGTTGGTTATCCCTCATTATGCCTTATTAAACATGACGTGGCCTAGAATTGTTAAAACTTTTTTATCGTCGCCTTGGGAAAAAAAACCTTGCTTAAAAAGTTTCTGTCTGGTAGCCTAACTTCATTTTTTCTAAGGTAGGTAAATATTTCTTAAAATTCCAATTAAAAATAATACTTAAAAAAATTTTCATTTGACCTAGAGTTCGCTGAACTTTGAGCCTACAAGTATTACCCTTAAAATTTAAATTATACAGGGTGAAATTGAAATCGTGGAACAAATTTTGACACAAATTTTCCACGCAACAAATGTTCCACGATTTCAATTTCACCTGTATAACTTAGATGGTTTCATTTATTAAGAATTAAAACTACTAACTTACTATGATAAAAGGAAACCTTTAAATTAAAAAAAAGAAACTATTTTTTGCCAAAAAATCTCTCCGTTCGAGCCGGCCCATTCATGCCGAAGCATGGCTCTCCCACGTTGTAAAAAAATATTTAAAAAATTCAATATATTAACTAATAATGTAGGTAATTTATATTGTTTATTACAGCCTTGTTTTGGTTCACAAGAGTTTTAAATATTGTACTCATTTATCATTTTTATCCTTATATTCTTAGTCAGTCGATTTCGGTATCTTAATCCAGACCTGTCTCCTAATTACCATCAGCACCACTCTCAATTCGACCCTGTGTGTTAATTATCATGAACATCGCATTAGGACGAGTTTTTGCTTGCCCAGCGATTTAGTTGTCATTGTGTGGTTCTCGTCCTTAATAACAAACGGTCTGTGTTCTCGGGACCCTTGCCCTTAATCAAATTAACTACATTGGGACGTGCTCTGTCAGCAAGAGGTTGGAAGATTGTGTTATAGTTGGAGAAGAGAGTTTATCTTTGGTCTTCGTACTTGTTAAATCCGGGCAAAAAAAAGATAATGTGTCAGGGACATGATCACAAATTATCTCTCGAAGAATCGATATTTGTCGGTGGAGTCTAAATTTCTCATTTGAAATTCTGAGGAGAGAAGTGACGTGTGCTTCTACTGAAGTTTCTGACTAGGTATGATTATAATTAAACTAGTGAACTGTCAGCAAAAGGCTAAAATACTGTGTTATAGTTGAGAAGGAAAGTTTATCTTAGGTCTCTCGACCATAAAAATCGACAGTGTATCAGGAACATTGTATCTATAAAATAACGAAATTGCACATTAAAATTCTGATGACAATAGTGAAGTGTGCTTCTATTTAAGTTTCTAAATTGACAACCCTTATGGCCCCCACTGATGGGGCAAAATTTCCTCCCAGGTTTTCCTTCACACACGGGGCCAAGAAACTGAGAAGATTTCCAAGTGGGCCAAGTCAGGACAGCTGGAGGTTGTGGTATTAGTGACGAACCTCAATGTAAGAATTTTGCGAGCTGCCTTGTAAGGTGTTTGCCTGACTTTGCAACGAGCGGTCGTGGCTCAGTACGGCTTGCATGGTCGTGTCAGTCACGTATGTTAACTGACTACAAACAAGGTCTCAGCCTACATTTAATTCTTAAAAATGTTCAGTTTCCCATGCAACTTTGGCCCATTTACTGACTAATTTGGAATTCAGCATGGGTTCCTTGGGTACGTTGTTCGATGTTCGAAGTCTTATTTAGGTAAAAGTCTTAATATCCCTTTAAACACACAATCAATGGCATTACAATTTAAGGCAACAATTTCAGTCCAAATTCTAAAAAACCTAAAAATTCCGACCCACGTCAAAATGAAACAAAATGAACAATTCATATTAATACAAAAATCACAGTACAACCCCTCTTTCAACGTCGACGTGAAATTTATTCAACTCAAATCTGGAACGCAATCATTATTTCAAAGCGTAGCTGCCGACCTTCGTGGATTACTGTTCAAAATTAAAATTATTCGTCCGTCCTCCATTCGGAGTAGCACATAGGATCTGCAATGTGATTGAGAGAGATTCTCAAACTGTGAAATCGCAGATATTGAATACTAGCTTCCGCCCGCGACTTCCTCTGCGTGGACTTCATAATTTAGTCCAGGGAGAAAGAAAATGTTAAGGTGGCGCCATCTAGGGACGAAGTAAAAAAAACCGTTTTTAACCATTCCTTCGTGAAACCCTCGAGATTTCCGGTATAAAAAGTAAAAGGCCATCCATACTTTCGCATTTATAATATTAGTGAAATGAGATGAGATGAGATGAGATGAGATATGGTGGCAAATGGTTAAAGGCCCACCTGGTGGAAAGTAGTTGCTGCAACCTCTACGAGCATTCGGTTGATCAGAAACGTCAAAGACAAGGTCAAAGTATTTATCAATAACTAGCTTCTGCCCGTGACTTCGTCTGCGTGGACTTCATCATTTTGAGTCCAGGGAGAAAGAAAATGTTAAGGTGGCGTCATCTAGCGACGAAGTGGAAATTTCGAGTTTTTAAGCATACCTCCGTGAACCCTTAAGTTTTCCGGAATAAAAAGTATCTTATTAGTTAGCCGAGTGCTTTGTCTATCTATCTACCAAAATACTTCCAAATACGTTCAGTAGTTTCGGCGTGAAAGTGGAACAAACTTTCGCATTTATTATTTTTATTATTAGAAGATATTATTAGGAGACTGCTTATGGTGGGTTAAGCTCACCTGATGCAAAAGTAGCTGCTACAACCTCTACGAGCATTCGTTAAATCAGAAAGGTCAAAGGTAAAGTCAAAGTCTTTATTTGCCAGTACGATCTTATTAATTACATATTTGGTCTAAATATATTACCCTAGATATTCAACCTGCATGTATTTGTGCAATAAAATGTATAAAATAAAAATCTTAAATCATTCATTATGTAAACTTGTCAAGCAAAAAAAAACTCAAAAAATTAATCATTTACTGAGTAAAAGCAATTATCTAAAAGCCATTTCGTCAATTGAGTTTTAAAATATTTAATTTAAAGTAATACGCGCAAAAAACATTTCTGTTCCAAGAAAAGTTAAGCTTTAATATTATTTTAATTTGTTTCAGTGCCCAAGTTTTATATAGATTAAAATTGAATCCAAAAAACTAAACAAGTGCGAGTCTGACTTGCGCGCCGAGTTTTCCGTGTAATTCAAAATTTTAGGCTCAGGATTTTCGGAAATACGGGGGAGAATGGTAAATTTTTGAACTACCTATCTTTTTTAAATTATAAAAAAAAAATTTGAGATCTTTTATACAAGCTCTTTCATTTGATATGTCACACGGTACAGTTTGCAATACTTTTTTTGTGATTTGTTTTATGTTGTATGTTTGAATCGCGATCTGTGTGGTTGAATCTTAGAATGTTTCATATTCTCCAGCATTCATAGCATGATGTGTAGATAAAACTTTACCCAACGCTAGAAAATATGTTCTAGGTTGTCACACAATGTTTATTTATTTATTGTTTTGTATTACTTCCCTGTTTCTCTTTTGTTTTTATATGTGTGTGTGCTTGTCTTAAATCCAAATAAATGTTTTCTATTCTATTCAATTTCATTTAGCTCAGCGACTTTAGAATGCTTTATAAAGCACGATATGTATTTAAGCCGTGCATATGGTTCTAAATCACATTTTGAGAACCTTAGGCTTGCCAACAGAAATGTAAATGATTTCACGGCTTCCGTAACGAATATGTATTCATGCATGATTGCCGAAGCTATCGAGCTTCGCTTATTCTCATTTCGAAAGTCGATTGTGTCACAAGTGTAAAGTCTAGTCAAATTTGTAAAAACTTAGATATACTCTTTATTGTACACACAGAAAAAAAACAAAAAAGTTATAATAATAACATACAATGGTACAATGTGGGCAGTCTTATCACTTAAAGCGATTTCTTCCAGACAACCCGGTGCTCGGAAAATTAAATAAGAGAAAGTAGGCAGCGCACGATTTACTTACTAAAACAAACTTATCAATTAGGTACAAGTTATACTAAAATTTAAATAATGCTTTTAAATATATACAAAATACGTAAACAGATATAAAATACATAAAGACAAAATTTTATATATTAAAAAAAAAAGCAGAAACAAAGGAGGGACTCAAAGCACATAAGCACATAGAAGCGTTACCTAATTATCTAATTTTGCGCCACAGACATGTTTTTTAAATTATTCTCTAACTAAAAACGAATTTGCCATTAAAATTTTTGGTACCTATGCCTATATAAATAATTTTAAACTACAACTAGGCCTCTGTTAAGCTGAATTTTGACTAGAGGTTGCTTAGCTGGAGCTGTTTTCATCTCAAAAAAATGTAATATTATAGTAACTATAAATATTTCCGAATTCAGAGAATAAAATCTTAAAAAAATTTACACTGTGGACGAAATCACCTAAATTCTCAGTAGCTATCAATTAACCACTGAATGTCGTCGGATAATACAGCTACAACAGAAATTTAAAAGTTCTTAAACAGAATCTAAAACACTTTTTTTTTCTTAGAAAACGTGCCTCGAAGATCTCTTCCCATTCACTTCTTGTTATTGAGTTAAAATAAATTCGCATTGAATTCATTTTAAGGGTTCCGTATTTAAAAGGTACCGACAATGTGACTAAGTCATTTCCGCGTTTCAAATGGCTTCATGGTATCTCTTAAACAGCCTTAAGAGTTAGGAATAAGTATTATTTTTCGCAGTTTTTTTTTTCCTTTTTGTCTGATTGTTTTGTCAGCTAAAATAATAACAATATATTTAAGTTATAGTCTGAAATAATAGAACATTAAGTAGACACGTACGATGAACGTGTATTTTTTATGTACACTCTATCATAAAAACGGGAATATGTTTTTAGCCTTGATAAGATTAGTGCAGAACGTAATGTATTATAAAATAGCGTATAAAAGTTACTAAATAAAATCTAACCAAGTGAGAATCAGACTTACGCAGATGTTCCAGAACTTGATGAAACAAATCTTCTTTTTTTTAATACATATCAGTTTTATAGAACGGAACCCTCGTTGCGCGAGTCTCAAACACACTTGACTAGTTTTGAGACTCGCTAAAGGAAATTCAAAGTATGCCGTAATGGATCAAACACTTAAGAACTTCCTTTAAAAACATCGAGTTCCCGCTTTCATTGGCAAACACAAAGTAAGACGGGACCGAATGAAAAGAGAAAAAAAGAGTAGGTTAGGTATTCGTAACAAAGTTTCTTATTACTTATAAAAAATATTTAAAAATGTCTGCTCCTTTAAGTATTTTGTAGATATACAGGAATTACAGGATGTAAAAAGACAGTGGGTTCCACACTTGAAAGTGAACAAATTATTCCCAAGGAATTTATACTGAGTTATTAAAAATATCCGATTTTAACATTAAATATTTCAGTGTCCTTTTTTATTCATAACAATTTCGTTATTCATAGCAAATTACTGTAATAAATATTAACGTCGTGATAAAAAAAATCGAACATTCTAAGAACATTTTTTTTTCAACGTTTAATATTATAAAAAGTAATTCAGATTTTATTAGGAGTCAACTACTGGATTACCTAAATTACTTTTCAAATCATAAGTTTCACTACTTGTAATCTTTCAACATGGAAACCCTTTGTTGTCTCAAAACTCCTAGTCCTATACTATTCACATATACAGTAAGAACTAGTAAGGCACGTTATTACGAGTGTTAATTGAAATAGTTCGAACATAATGGAAATAGTTACAAACGTATTACAGATCCTACACGTGGCAGGTAAGAATGTAGATATTAATCAATAAATTAAGGCGCGAAGTACACTCAATCTGAGCAGGTTGATGCATGACAATATAATATCGACCGTAACGCCATACTCATTTTAAGTTCAGATCAGTGTGGGTACCATCGCGGCGGTTACGTCAAGGCCGAACGCAAAATTCTCGAGATTTCGATGTTTTTATTACTTTTCTTGGCTTTCAAATAAATTAAAAAAAAATCCGTTCAAGATAAATTGAAGGTATTAAAATGGCTGATTTTTGTGTGTTGGTTTCAACATAAACAATTATTGTGTTTCCGAGAGAATTTGCAATTAATGCAAAATACAGGGTCTACAGGATATTATTTTTCATCAAAGTTTTAGTGATTTTTATGATTCTGTTCAAGACAATTTGTTTTTCATTGTTTGAAGTATGTTAAATATTTTTTCCATAATGATAGCTTTAACCATTATTTCATGAATTTGAATTGAATATTGCGATTTGGCTATAGTTAGCGCCTTAATAGTCAGAAATAAATAGCGTCGGTGGCTAAGCGGTATTGACTTCGATCTCCTAACCAGAGGTCGTGGGTTCAAATCCTGGCCAGTGCACCAATGAGTTTTTTGAAACTTACGTGCATTTTCATACCGACTGCTTTAACGGTGAAGGAAAACATCGTGAGGAAACCTGCACATCTGATTTCTAGATGTGTATGATGGTCGCGTTGCACACGTCCGTAGGTGTAAATCTAAATACTCTACACGTGACCGCGGGTGATGCTAAGTGCGACAAGTAGGTAACCGCCGTCTATAACTTGTGGATAGAACGGTTAAATGTGCCACACGATAAGAAGAAGAAGAAATTAATTATTTGTGAACAAGTTCAAGTAGAACAAAAAAGCTTTAAAATACAATATTTCCCTTTTTACCTACTAGGTGTTGCCCTGGGGTCCGCCTACGCAAATTTTCGCATTTTGACATAAGTAAAGAATTGTACTGTTTTCCGCAAACTTAATATTAAAAAAAATCATGACAGAAAACATATTAGTAAAACGTCTTAAGTCCTGTCTCCCTCTGTCTCATCTCATTTAAGGGAATATGAAATTTAATAACAATTTCATACAATTTCACATCCGTCACTCTGCGGTTGACATTCTCATTAATTGCATGTACTAACAGTGATGGATCTCTTTAATTATACTAAGTAATACTAATATGTACTTTAAACATACCTAAATATATAAGCACAGACACATAGAACTTCTTTGGATATAAATATATTTATGGGGTCCTACACAGGTATCCGTGTAGCCTAGTTTGTGAGCTAGAACGCTTATAAAAAAAGTTTTTACTGTGACTAACTAACAAATACTTCCCAAAACGTTGAGTGTATTAATTCTGCGGTAGAAACGTTGTACTGCTGTAAAAAAGTTTGTTAAGAGTGTGTATTACCTTCTGTTTTTTACCACTCTACAGCTAAGAATCAGAACAATAAAAGCTGCATATAATTTTTTAGGGCTTACCAACTGAGGGTAAAAAAATGCATTTAGTTTCTTTCACCGGTTATAATAGAGCTACGATGTTAAATACGGATACAAAAGGTATCACAATTAATAGCCTATATAACAAACAATACGCCATTTTTAAAATAATGTTTTTATTCTCAAAGACCAAAACAAATTCACAAAAACCGATCACAAACAATTGAAAATTCTTCTAAAATTATGATACAACTAATCTTAACACAATTAGTACACAAAATAACAAGTAATTTCTAAACTTCTTAACTACAAAACTTTAAACACCTAAATAACACCTTATTTTCCAATTTCATATAATTTCTCACGAAAGTACTCAATTAAAGTTAGGCTTTTAATGAATTACAAAGTAAAGCCGACGAAAACAGGACACTGTGTACTATGTTAATTTCAAATATTATTTTAGGACTGAGTAAGAGAAGGTTCTTGTAAGGTCATTTTGTTTTGTAATATAATTTTCTAAATTATCCGTCTACTGTAAAGGGGAGCAGCCATTGTGCTGAAATAGCACACCCTTACCTAAACTTTGAACTGGTGAAATTGTTCTATGTATAATACTTATATCTATGGCCAGCGTTCACGAACAACGACGCTACTATCGCTGCCTACTCCTCTGCCGTGAAGCGAACTCCATCTCGGCGATCTGTCTCCAACAAGAAACTAGACAAGGAGACCGAACGCTCTTCAGCTACCAACCGAGTGGACAACGACGGGTTCGTTACTGTCCAGAAGAAAAAACGAACTCGTCCGAACAACAACAAGTGCGGTACGGCACGAACTAGGCCCAACTTTCTGCTGCGCGCCGCAGTGCCAACTACACTGTTGTACGTGTCTCGGCTGCACTACTCCACCACCTCCTCAGATCTGACGGAGTATATCAAAGTGAAGACAAAGTATACCTTGAGGGTAATGCCGCTGGAATCGCGCCACAACGTCAACTTTAAGTCGTTTGTGGTGCGAGTCCTGTCAGAACAGCTGGACTTCTTCACCAAGGAGGAGTTTTGGCCGAAGGGTGTGGTGTTCCGCAAATTCCGAGGGAGCCTGCTGACCACTACTACCGACGCAGCACTACCGACAGCTCGTGCAAACTAATGTTATGTTTTATTGAATAATTTAAATTGTATGTATTTATAGTATTTAAGTTAATTTATTGTATGAGTTTCTATATATCTATGGGCCCTAAGTTGCCTGAAAATAAACGTTAAAATAAATAAATAAATAAATAAATATCTCAGGATAAAAGCAAAATACTATCATACAGTATGGACACCGTAAAAGAAGATTGCGGCGAGACTTGGCGGAGTCACTACCGTGGCTCCAGATACAGTAAAGACAGACCAAGTATTTTTTTTACTTCCAATTTTCAATTATTATTACCTTTATCCCAAACTGAAAAAATACAAGTATATAGAAAACTGCAATTCTGGATATTTAATCCAGTACTTTAAAATATTTTTGTACCACCACAAAAACTAAATATGCTAAATGTTATTTCTTATATTTTAAAGGAAAGAAGGGAAAACAAAAATCTTACATAAGCTTACACTATTATTTGAAGAAGTTTCAAGACTGATAAACAGGTCAAAACCTACCTTTTCAGTATCGAAACAACTTTTTCCCTATTCGGCTGTTCAAATACCGAAAATACTTAATATTTTACAATTCCACTTTATGTTATCTATTCATTAGATTTCATTTCATAAGAATCTAATGTATAATGAAGTTTTCGAGGAACTGATATTTTAATTTTATATTTTTAAAAAACTTATAATAAAATGATCATTTTGTTTTATTAAGATGAATTCATGTTTTCTTTCTAAATTTTAACGTGCCTAATTGCACCCACTTGTCATTAATTAGAACAGATCTCTTTAAGAGATAAGCTCACCTTTTCACAAACATCCTTTTAATTACAAATTGTTGTATGTTATATATAAATATATTGTCGCATAATAAAGAGTTTACAAACAAACCAAAACGGACGAATAAAATTCCCTCTCATTGTATGGCACTATTAACCATTCTATTCCCAGGGGATACATGATGTTGCCTGGTTTTGCACTTAGCATCACCCGCGGTCACGTGTAGGGCATTTAGATTTATACCAATCGACGTGTGCAACGCTAACATCAAACACATCGACCCTTGTAATATCAAATGTAGTTGTTTGATAAACCACAATTGCTTCCGACCTCTTTGATGTATCAAGTAGGTTGTTGCTGCGTCTAAGGAGGTGGCATAGCGTTTTATGAAAAAAGAGACTTCTTGTTGGAAGTTCAGTGGTTTTTTACGCGTCTTGGATGGTGTAACGCGCCGATCGTGTGCCATTTTTCTTTCGTTTCTATGTGTTCTTAAAAGCCTGTGGCTGAACAATAATTACTTTCGTTAACTATATTGTGTGTTTTCAACTATAAATATGTGGATTATCGTCCCGGGCCCGGACACAAGAAGATAGCGCTGCCACTCCACGTAAGTAGCTTCAGCCTCTATTTGTTATATCACTGGGGAAGGTTGCAATTGTGGTACTTTAAGGGGTTCCAACTAAAGCTGGTCCTTCTAAAAACTCATTTATTTGCAGACAGTAGTAAAAGCCAAAACACGACTTTACAGGAGAAGCAAAAAACAAAAATGGTCATCATATTAATGTCCATAACTTTTTTGATTTTAAAGTTATTTTAATAAATTTAATAAAATAAACATGGAACTAAGAGTTCTATAACATGAATAACATGGAACTTGCGTACCATGCGTAGTTTAAGATTTAGCATTGCATTTACTACAAAAAACATTTTCAAAATGGTTTTTACCCTAATTTTAACCCTAATTTTAACCTAAAAAACTTATAGCTGTAGTTAAACATTGTAGTGCAAACCATTGGCATTAGTTTCGTTGAATATTTTATGTATTAAAAGACTCGTTTTTAATGTATCAAATGGAATTTATATTGATAAATTTAGGTGAATAGTCACTAAAACAAAAAGATAGGAAGCAAAATTGTTTATCAAATGAAACAATACAATTGAAAACAACAAAAAGACAACCAAATCATAGGTTTACAATTTAACAGAACCATTTCTAAAATTTTCACATTTTTTTAGTATTAAAATTGTTCATTAAATTAAGTAATAGAATTTAAAACATCAAAGAAAATATCTTATCTTAAAAATGTCCTGTAAATTATAAATTTAAATTTAACAGAAACATTAACAAAAACTGTGACACAAAATATTTTTTACAAGAAGCAACTTTTTTTTTTTCAAATTACAAATATACAGTTGTAATATTATAACTACAGTAAACTACAACAAGTAACAAAACCAATTATTACTTTAGTTATTGATAAACAATTAAACAACACAACATCAAACATTAACCGTAAAAAATATAACAAAATGAAATTCCGTATTTTTCCTGTAAGTCACCCTAGATCATCAGTAAACGTAGTCAAAAATCATACGTCCTACATTACGAATTTCAGCAAAAAATAGATATTTTTAATCAGGTAATAAAAACGTAACAAAGAAAACATAGCAAATTGAAAAATAATGTAAAGAAATAGTGATCTTAAATTCTATTCTTAAATTAGCCTCTTGATATTCCTACATCCTCCTCATGTAGATCAGATGAAAAAATACGGTGTAGCATTTTGTTATTTTGTTACGGTTAATATTTGATATTTGGTTGTGTTGTCTGTGAATAAACTAAAGTTATAATGATATCTACTACTTGTTGTAGTTTACTGAGCCCACTTTTTTGTAAATTGAATGTGTTTCTTGAGATTAAGATTTTTGATTATACATTATTATTTTCCTCACTGTCTAGATCTTCTTTATCAGTTGCAATTTGGTTATCAATGTAATTGCCCTGGAAGGGCATTTTTAAGTATTTCCTATGAAATCTTTTAGGGATGGTTCCATCTAAACACAGTTTTTTTAAGTCTTTATATTTAAGTTCAGAGAGAGGCCGTTTTTTAACAACAGTAACAAATATTATTTGTTTCAAGAACTCAACGATTTTTATAATTAATTGCAATAGGTTCATCCGATTTTTTTACGAAGTCTAATACGACACAACAAAATGATACACCGTATTTTTTCATCTGATCTACATGAGGAGGATGTAGGAATATCAAGAGGCTAATTTAAGAATAGAATTTAAGATCACTATTTCTTTACATTATTTTTCAATTTGCTATGTTTTCTTTGTTACGTTTATGTTACCTGATTAAAAGTATCTATTTTTCGCTGAAATTCGTAATGTAGGACGTATGACTTTTGACTACATTTACTGATGATCTAGGGTGACTTACAGGAAAAATACGGAATTTCATTTTGTTATTTTTTTTACGGTTAATGTTTGATGTTGTGTTGTTTAATTGTTTATCAATAACTAAAGTAATCATTGTTTTTGTTACTTGTTGTAGTTTACTGTAGTTATAATATTATAACTGTATATTTGTAATTTGAAAAAAAATGTTGCTTCTTGTAAAAAATATTTTGTGTCACAATTTTTGTTAATGTTTCTGTTAAATTTAAATCTATAATTTATAGGACATTTTTAAGATAATATATTTTCTTTGATGTTTTAAATTCTATTACTTAATTTAATGAACAATTTTAATACTAAAAAAATGTGAAAATTTTAGAAATGGTTCTGTTAAATTGTAAACCTATGATTTGGTTGTCTTTTTGTTGTTTTCAATTGTATTGTTTCATTTGATAAACAATTTTGCTTCCTATCTTTTTGTTTTAGTGACTATTCACCTAAATTTATCAATATAAATTCCATTTGATACATTAAAAACGAGTCTTTTAATACATAAAATATTCAACGAAACTAATGCCAATGGTTTGCACTACAATGTTTAACTACAGCTATAAATTTTATGAGTTAAAATTAGGGTCATAAAAACCATTTTGAATTATTTTTTGTAGTAAATGCAATGCTAAATCTTAAACTACGCATGGTACGCAATTTCCATGTTATTCATGTTATAGAACTCTTAGTTCCATGTTTATTTTATTAAATTTATTAAAATAACTTTAAAATCAAAAAAGTTATGGACATTAATATTATGATGACCATTTTTGTTTTTTGCTTCTCCTGTAAAGTCGTGTTTTGGCTTTTACTACATTTGATATTACAAGGGTCGATATTTTGGAGCAGCACCCAACCAAAACATTAATTCAAAGTGCTGTAAAAGCCACACATTGTGAAACTGTGTATTTTACGACAAAACGACCTGATAAGTTTACTTTAAATGAATTTATTTAAAGTGTTGAAAAGACCATTCGGTAGTGGATTATGTCTTTAACGACAAAATTCCATGATATATTTACTTCAATTTACACTGCTGTATAGGGCACTCGATAGTGAATTCTGTATTTTACGACAAAATACCCTATCAAATGGGCGTTTTTTTTTTGAAATGTCGTAATAACTTGTACAGGCAAAAAATGTGTAATTACAGCATTTAACTGACTATTGCATTGTCGATTACTGTCAATTACAACACGATTTCCAAAGAGAATCTGCATAATTTTCTAGGTCGTAATTACATTTTTTTGCGAATATCGAAATTTTAAATACACAGATCGATAGATCTCGCGAAACTGAGTACGACGGTGTCAAAACGTCATTTTTGCTAAAATGGCTTTTACTACATTTGATATTACAAGACATTTTGTAATCTGAATGCAAGTTTTACTCACGATGTTTTTGTTGACTAATAAAGCAACCAGTATGTAATAAATGTACGTAAGTTTTTGAAAAATTTAAGTGGTGATGAAATCATTTTTTCTATACTTTTTTTTATGTGATAGGTGGCAAACGAGCAGACGGATCACCTGATGGTAAGCGATTACCGCCGCCCATAGACACCCGCAACATCAGAGGAGTCACAAGTGCGTTGCCGACCTTTGAAATGGGATGGGGGATGGAGGGAATTGGGAGGGGGAGGTTGGGCCTCCAGTACCCGGTACTCTCTCTCTATACTCCAGGCTAGTATATAATAATCGACAACGCTGAACACATTAAACACAACCGACTTCAATCGTAAAAAAACAACCGACTTCAATCGTAAAAAGTATAATTTTGCTGTATTGTTTTTTTTTTGCTTTTGTTGATTTTTCCAAAAATCGCTGATTCGATTTCAATAAAATTTATATGGTACCACCTCTGAAGTGTGACTTACCAAACAAAAAAATAATTATCAGCATCAATTCATAATTGGCTGAGTAATCGCGTGACACACATACAAAAAAAACAACATACAGCCGAATTGAGAACCTCCTCCTTTTTGAAGTCGGTTAAAAATATTACATTTGTCCATGCATAATGTGTGTTACGTAACTTGTGCTAAGCTTCTATCGCAGGATGTTACCTGCAGGAGCGGTAAGCCAGGGAGTATCCATATTGAATGAATTAATAATGTATATGTTACGCGCAACTTTATAAACCGGGCTGGAATAATACGGACCGGTTATTATAAATAAGCAACTGAGCTTATGTGGAGCTACTGGCCATTACCACAAAAGACATAGATACAGAAGGTCCGCTCTATACAAACCACTAAAATCGTAAGCATATACATGTTTATAGACGTATACTTACAGTCGTTTTAGGCAAGATCACGTACTGTGCGATCGTGACCTTGCCTCGAACGACCGTATATTTCTATAAGCATGTATATATATACAGATTGCTTAAGATTTTAGTGGTTTGTATTGAGCGGACCTTCTGTGTCTGTTTTGTGGCATTACTGTAAGTAGGTATTGTCTGCGCCAAAATGGTCACACTGCAATGCCTGCCCGGTTTACATAGGTCAACTACAGTGGTGAAGACAAGTATTATAGTAAGTAGAAGTCCATTGCTTTCTCGCAACTATACTTTTCGAAGAGTACAGTTGCGAGACAAGCAATGGACTTCTACTTTCTACTTACCATTGTACTTGACCAATGTAAACCGGGCTTAACATCGTTAACAACCCATATAGTTAGGACACGGGTCTATTCCCAATCCCCGGGGCCCTGGGGTTGGGCCCTCGCGTGTGGAGCATCGCCTATCCTTCATGAGGGCTATATTCCAAATATAATAAATCTGTGTCTACAATAAAATTACATAAGAAATCCGATTATAATTTCTAACTAATCAATACTTAGAATCACTGAGCTCTAAAGTGGAAGGTTTATAACAGAGGTATAGTTTATTTACTAAGTACTTATTAGTTCGTTCTAATAACTTAATAAGATTACCTACAAGGACTAGTAAAGTAAATCATATTAGAAGTCCTGAGTCAATAATCTAAACAAAAGTACGAGATTGTCTGGGGAATTACAGTTACTGAAAAAAGCGGTCAAGTGCGTGTAGGGCCACGCGCAATGTAGGGTTCCGTAGTACTTCAATAGACACTGCTTCAGGGGAAAAACTACCCGTCTTACAAAATTGACTACTACTCATTAACTTGTAAAGCCTACTTAGCTGTGATAGTTTTCCTTTTGTGTTCGTTATAATATACTACTACCGTGAATTTTTTCACATTTCTAGAAACAACCGTTTAGCTGGAAGAGGGGGGGGGGGGGCACGACTTTAACAAAAATTTGCAATTAAACGCTTAATATTTCGAAAAATCCCTGAATCGAAAAATGGTTTTCACAGACCCATAATATTTTTGATAGACCTATCCAACGACACCATGGAATAATCGAAAAAAAAAAATCATCCCCACTTCACTTGTAGGAGAGGGGTACCCCGAAAAAAAGTTTTTTCCATGATTTTACCACTTTGTCGGCGTGTCAAATTACAGCTCTCTACTACTAATAGTCTCTGAGCTAAGCCGCAGACAGACATACACGCACGTGGCGAAATTATAAGTATTCCTTGTTGACTACAGAACCCTAAAAAAATATATTTTTAAACTACTTTGAAAATGAGGTGTTTTCGTAATTAATTTTATGTACTTTGGTATGTACCGCGATATACTCGCTGATTGTGATGCGATTTTTTTATTATTTTTTATTACTAAGATTTCCCGAAACGTTGAGTGTACAAGTTTCGAATGGTAGGAACTTTGTACTAGCTAGAAAAACAGACGATTTAAAAGAAAGTACAGCATCTACTTCAATAATAAATATAACCTAACCATATTTAAAAACAAACAAAACTTGACTGCAATAAAATGTCCTGTGTCAATCTGGGGATCAAGTCGAACCTAACGACACCTCTCAAGCTAAAACCCATCAAGCCGTTTAGGCTACAGAGCGTACCAAAGAAATATACAGACATACACTCAAAAAACATAACCCTCCTTCTGGCACAGTCGGGTAAAAAAACATTTTAATTTGATTAGATTGACTCTCAGGTGGTCTAATTTAAACTGTATTAAAATCAGTTCAGTACTTTTTGAGCAAAATAAATAAAAATAAAATAAAAACACATGACATTTATAGTTGTAACCACTGAAGCCTGTTGTTATTAACATGTTTCATCATTTCATTTAAAACACGTCCAAAGCTTTTATATACTCGGTGGCTCAGTGGTTAGTACCCCTGACTACTGATCCGAGAGACGTGAGTACGATCCCCACCCAGGGCAAATATATCTGTGATGAGCAGATTTGTTTGTTCTGTGTCTGGGTGTATTATATCTATATTCGTATGTATTTAAACGTATATGTGTATGCATATCAGTCTCTGGTTCCCAAGATACAGGGAATCCTAGTTTGGGGCCAGATGACCGTGTGTGATTTGTCCCAGCTATTTACTATTATTATTTATGTAAGAATCGGAATCCACAGGAGAACATAAAAAAGAATTTGTAATTGAATGTATTGGTAAAATAAAACAAAACATATTTTTGTAAGACAAGGTTTCTGTTGTGACTTTTATTCCCAAGAGGCAGACAGCGGTTGCCTGGTGCTGTACTTCCTTGTTTAACCTATTACCTGTGGAAAAGTTAAGGGGATTTCTATGCATAGTTGGTAAATTCTCTTGATGAAAAGATTGAAGATGAAAGACTCTTGGTATATCCGCGAAAGTAAGATAAGATTTAAAATGGGAAGTTTCTTTTCAAACTCAAAATGTTCTTTATTAAAAATATAGGTTTTACGTTTTTTACACGATGTGTTCCTTAAGCTTTTCTTTTTAAATATGTGACATATTTTAATTCTGACTAAAATACATCAATAAGTAAGAGAAAGTTTGCAAATCATAAACCACATCTACCAGGAAAACATGCCCTTAGAAAAATTTCGTTTGAAAAAGTATGTTAAAACACGCAAAGACAAGTCACAAAACCAAACGAGTTTATTAACTACAAAGACACTGGGTGTTTTTCAGACTTATATGATTTTTAAAAAGCAAGAGAAAATGAAATTCAATTTTGCTAAAACACACCCCCGAAGCCTTATTTGATCCGGGTGGCTTGTTAAAAGGATGTTTACGTGTGGTACAAGTGATACTTTGGTAGCGATTATTAAGGCCTGCTTACCTTATGAGGCCATCCCTAGTACTCTACAAAATGTTTCCATATTATCTGGAATTATCTACTACTACATTATGACATTTTTACATACATATTGGTACAACCTCCACCAGTCCGGACGTGATCCCCATATATTAGTATGGTCTAACCTTCCCGAACAATGGGAAGAGACCCTTGACCCGTAGGGAACGCTAGGGGTTTATATCACAGACATAAATGTGTATGTTTCATGAGCTAAGCAACTGTCACCTGATCTGAACTGCAGGCGAGCAAAGGTCGCTTTTAAAGTAGGGAATGTAGTGGTACAAAGCTGTATTACAGATAGTACTTATCTATATGAGATATTTTGAGTGAAAGTTTGTCAGGCGCTAACAGAAGCCTCTATAGGTCACATCGAAAAAGAAACCAACATCAATCCCATAAAAAAATATTCCTGGGAAAGGGGGGCACTTCCTGGGAAAGGGGGGCGGCTGCAGCCTCTCTCGGCTTCAGCGGAGCGGTGACAACAGGGGCGGCGGGGGCTGGGGCATCAGACGCCCCTTTCCTCTTTCTGCGTGGCTTCTTCTTCTTCTTGGTGGCTGGCGGAGCCCCGCTCCTGCTGGCGGGGGCCATCAGACTCGTTGAGGCCGACTCATTCACGGAGAGTCGAACCCACAAACTCTTGATGCAAAGCTAGTGAACTAGCCATTAACGCAACGAGGACAAAAATATTTAAACAGAATTTTTGTTTTACACTATGCAATCTTGGTTTTTGTGAAAATACCTCGTTGCCCGACATACAGGGTGAAATTGAAATCGTGGAACAAATTTTAACTGTGGTTTCTGCTCATGGAACTGAACAATTTTCTCTAAGAAACCAATTGAATCGGAGTAAAAAAAAATTGGACTCTTCATACAAATCGATGACCTTGGTAGCCAACTTTCTATGGAAAGTTCAAATTTTTGCTCCGATTAAATTGGTTTCTTAGAGAAAGCTGTTTAGTTCCATGAGCAAAATCTACGGTTAACATTTCTTCCGCGATTTCAGTTTCAACCTGTATTCTATGACTTGAACCCTTACGCAACCCATAACCCATAGGCTCGTTTTTCGGGATAAAATCCGGCGAACACATGTGCTTCTATGATTGAGTGCTAGAAGGGATCCCATGAAAATCAAAGTACCATAAATGGCTTTGCCGATATCCAATCTTAAGTCCCATGTGATTTTGTCCCATTGACTGAATGGTGATTTTTGAATGATGATCTCGTGCCATACCTCCATCAACTCAGTTAAGTTGCGGAGTGAAGGGAAAATATAGCTATGTCGTTTTACTTGAAAAGTGCGCGGCTCTCTTTAGGAAATTATGGGACGAAATGAATCCAAACATGCAAAATTAGCTGATTTTTCCGTAGCAAACAGCCGTAGGAAAAGTAGAAGCAGTGAAACTTTGGGAAGTTTCTGTCTATACAATTTTGGTTTATATTAACCTTCTCCGTAGCCCAGTGGTATGTCTGCTCGCTTCTCATCAGGAGGTCGCGGGTTCGATTTCCGGCGGGGTCCAACTTTGTAGGACTCGGTTTGGTTGGTGGTAGGTCATTTTCGCGCCCGCCTGGCTAGCTACCACCATATTATCTAAGTCTTGCCGCCAGACATCAATGTTAACAGCATTGATGTGTTCCGGCATGAAGATAAGATAGCCAGTTCCCCATTTCGTTGGGGAATCTTGGTCAGCCCGCTTCCATCTTCGGCATCATCATCACTTACCATCAGGTGAGATGATACCAAGGGCTTACCCATTGAGGGTAAAAAAATATATATAATTCATGCAAGTTTCATGGGTGGCCGCTAATTTGTAAAAAAAAAAACGCGGACAGTAGGTAGACCAGTAAAATATTCTAAGCCCTTTGATTATCAACATATTCGACGAGCTCTTTAAATCTGAAGTCTGCGCAGACGAAGTCACGGGTACTCCAGCAGTTTATTATAATCACCTCTTGAAAAAGATTGCTATATTTCTTCGTACCCTGAGAGCTCTGGGCCCATTATTGTGTACTTGATTGATTGTGATGTATGGATATTCGATTTAAGTGCAGAATTTTCTGAAGAGTTCCTTTCTTCACAATTCATTATGGCATTTGCTTTTTCTCTTGAGTGTTCATTGAGGAAAATTTATTAAGGTGATTAATAATTGAATTATATTTTGTTATTAACGTTACGGGACTTAATGCAACGGATATCTCGCAACAAGAAATATCCCTATGTGCTATAGAAACTTATAAAGCCATAAATTGTGTAATCCGATATTTTGTAAAAAAACTAGTAATTTCATGAAATAACCGAAATTTTAAGAAAATATGGCTCGATATGTGATCTTATGATATTGTTCAATAGTAAAATCGCAATATAGAGCATTGATTACAAGAATTTTTTGAAATGAAATAAAGAATCATGCGATATTATGCTGATACGTTTCAAATACATACGAGTACTTACCTATATAAAGTCTAAAGAACCTAGTCCAAATTTTGGTTTTACAATTTCCTGTATTGGTCCCTTGTACAAAATTGATCAGTTTCATATGTACTAGCCACTCTGCATTATCTGCTGTGATAAAAATAGCCCTGTAAAAAAATGTGCACTTAAACTTATTTAAACGGCAACATCCCCAATTCCCAATAAAAACCTCTTCAATGACGAAATTGTTGAAACTGGTAAAATTTGTTTTTGTTTTATTTTTATTTTATTATTCGGTCGGTACATACCACAGTGAACGATCCTCGAACGTACACCCTAGAGATATGGACAAGTTAATCAAAACGACGCCACAGCCTATCCCGTTGAGTGGTCGATGAAAGCTGTTTATTTTTCTCTTTTACATAACAGCGAACTGTATATTACCATCCTTTTCGCTCACTGGCTGAATTTTCATGATAGTTCACCCAATATCGAATGCGGGAGAGAATTGTTGGAGGCTTAAGGGCTTTTTGTGTCCATTTTGTCTGTGTAGTAGAAATTTTACCGCTACAGATAATTGATATTTTCAAAACAAGTGACGGTTTTTATCCACAAATAGACACAGAAGGTCCGCTCAATACAAACCACTAAAATCGTAGGCATATACATGCTTATAGAAATATACGGTTGTTCGAGGCAAGGTCACGATCGCACAGTACGTGATCTTGCCTACAACGACCGTATACGTCTATAAGCATGTAAGCATGCTTAGGATTTTTGTGAGCGTATTGAGCGGGCCTTCTGTTTCTATGTGTTTTGTGCTGTGAGTGTATGTTTGACGCATACACTCACAGCACAAAACACATACACAAAACACATAGAAACAGAAGGTTCGGTCACTCTCAATCGGGTGACCGAACGGGTGATCCTACGCGTGAAGTGGGGATGAAATATATTTTTTTCGATTATCCCATAGTGTGAAGTGTCGTTGGATAGGTCTTTCAAAAATATTGTGGGTTTGTGAAAACCATTTTTCAATTCAAGGATCCGTTTTCGAAATATTACGCGTTAAAGTGCAAATTGTTAAAAGGAAACCTATCACAGCTAATTAGGCTTCACAAGTTAACGAGAAGTACTACGGAACCCTACACTGCGTGTGGCCCGACATCTGAAAAGCATGAAAGCTGGATTCATTCTGGTGGTTTTAGCTATGTTTAATGAAAATTGAATATAAGGCTTTCTAACGTAAAAAAAATTGTTATTTTTATTATTGTATTCAGAATTTATATTGAGCAAGGGGAAAAATGATTGAATAGGCCAAGAGTAAATATTGTATTTACACAGGTAGGGCTTGATTAGGTACTACTATAGTCTGGAACGCTTTGATAATTATCATATTTCTAGACCGTCGCCCCCCCCCCCCCCATATGAAAGCTATAGCTACAGCCCATGTCTACAGTAACAACTGCTTTGCAAAATAAAAAAATAGAAAAACAAAAAAGCACAAAAATATACTTCTTTATTTTTATTTTACAAACATTGGATGAACACAAACGGTAACATACAATAATTTACTTAAAATAGATGAAGCAAACAAGTAAGTATGTACGTTCCAACAACGTGTTCCACATATTATAAAAAAAATATTGGTTAGAAATCAGTCTACCATAGCTAAATTCACGGTCAATACACTGTGATTCCGACCAACCACTTAATTAACGTATTTATTAAAACAACTATACGTTTACATAATTTCTAAAAAAGTATGTTAGGTAATTACAACTTTACAAATAAATAATCAAAAAACGAGAAACCCCGCTCGAATGGCACAAAAACCAACAACAATCATCAAACTCCAGAATAGCTACTTTATACAATAAAATAGTGTTGTAATAATGACATTCGTCTTTCATAAACGAAACAATAATAATAGTTTATGCTGTGTTTACATAGTCTTGATTAAAGAGATAATATTACTTCTATATTTGGTCAAGGGTGTGTTGAAAATGTCTAAGTCTGAGAATATTTCGTTGTATCCGTTTAACATTCTGTAGATTGGTGATCGCTTGCCCGCGTTGGTACGACAAATGTTTAAGGAAAAGAGTCGCTTTGATCTTAGGGACACTGCAGGCACGCGAAAACCAATATTATTAATGTGATCAGGACAATCAATGTAGTTATTAATCAACTTATATAGAAATATTTGTTCTAGCTGAATTCGGCGCTGTTTCAGAGACATGAGATTAAATTCTTTATTAATTTCGTCATAATTATTATGACGACGACGATAACAACGATAGCTAACCATTTTAAGGAACTTTTTCTGTATCCTTTCTATAGCGTCTATATAAATATTGTAATAGGGATCCCAGACCATTACACAGTATTCTAGAATTGGCCGAATAAGACTACAATAAAGGTAAATGTATGTACTGGGTTCTTTAAAAAACTTGGAGATTCGTGACACAAAACCGAAAAGTCTAAACGCTTTATCAACCACTGTATTAACATGATCTTTAAGTATTAATTTCGAATCTAAAATCACACCTAAATCCCTTATTTTATAAACTTTTTGTAAATTAGTACTTCCAAGGCTATAATTATAACTAACAGGTTTAGTTTTCCGTGTGAAAGAAATAATTTGACATTTAGGATAACTCAAATGAATTTTATTAATGTCGCAGAAGTTTTGTAGTGATAGTAAATCCAACGTCGTAATGTACAGTCATTTGTGTTCCGAATAGATTTATAGATTTTTAAATCGTCAGCATATATAATGAAGTTTGAATATTTAATATATTTATTTATATCATTTATGTAAATAACAAACAAAAATGGTCCCAAAATGGAGCCTTGTGGCACACCTGATGTAACTGTAAATGAGCTGGATTCATAGCCATTCACCACTACCCTTTGCATCCTGTTATGTACATATGATATTCATATTACATATTCTGATACCAATAGGTCTTTTTTTCCATATTAAATTTAAAATTTTAATTAATTTACTTAGGGATCGATATTTGAGAAATCTCTACCTCTGCATAGTCCAAGAAACAAATTAAAATTATTAAAATTGAAAATATTTTATTTCGATGTAGTTGTTATGTTAAGTACTCTTTTTGAAGATGATTTTTTATGTACCTGCATCATTTTCGTATATTTTAAATGGCTGTGCGTTGTGTGTCAGTCACTGTACTGTTTTAGGTTTAGGTTTGTAAATCTAATTTCGTAGCCCCAAATCAAGATTCAAGGATTTAATGTCTTCTGTTTTGATTTGTGTATCATTTACATAATAATAGTGTGAAGCCGCATGATTTATAGATACAATTTGTTACAATAATTTCAACGCACCTCACGACTCACGCACAGTTATATAGGGTGACTTTAAATTAGTTCTTGATACGAAAGGCAAGTGCTCATGAAAACAAACAACTTTCCCTAAGGAACCCATACTCAAATTGCAAAAAAAAATGTGGGACTCTTCATACACTGGCCAATCAGTTGATCGATTTATATAGAGAGTCCATTTTTTCCGATTTGACTATGGATTCCTTAGGGAAAGTTGTTTGTTATCATGAGCACATGCATACCCTTTCGTATCAAGAACTAATTTAAAGTCGCCCTCTATATAGTGTATGGCCAATGAGGTACTTCTAAAATACCTGAAAAAATCGTAACCCTGTATTCTACTTATGAACCTGATTAACTTTGCCAAAGGAACCTATACTAGTTCGCAAACATACTTTTGGACTTTCGATACAAAGATAGCCAATCACCTAACCAATTAACAACAGTCCAGCCATAGGTCCAATTTCGATAAAGACATCAATTTTCGAATCCAATTAGCCTAGGCATTCGGGAAGCTCTGCAATATCTTCACGTCAAAAATTCCGCAGTGTCTCAAGACTAATAATAATAATAAAATAATAATAATAATAATATCTGGGACAAATCACACACGGTCATCTGGCCCCAAACTAGGATTCCCTGTATCTTGGGAACCAGAGACTGATATACATATACGTATACTTTTAAATACATACATATATAGATATAATACACCCAGACTAAAGTCTTTGACATGGGTTTATTGTCGCTTACTTACTTACTCGCTTACTTATGGGTCTCATAAGAGGGTTCAAGGTCACCCAAAGAGCGATGGAGCGTGCTATGCTTGGAATATCCAGAATCGCTAAACTGAAGCGGCGGTCGGCAGGGCAGTATGAATTTAGCATTAAAGTTCTCGAGTGGCGACCGTGCACAGAAATATTATATAATTCAATTTTTTGTGAAATTATTTTAAGTTTAGACGCGGAAAACTTGTTTAGTTTTGTAAGTTGAAAGTGTGGTTAAATTTTTCCAAGTATTTTTGAAAGACTGTATAAGCAAAAGCAAAATAATGTAACTAGTTGTTGTATTTCAGCAGCCGACTCCGACTTAAATTGACAAATATTGTCCTTAAAATAGGTATGTTTTTCGAAACTGTGCTTTTAACTACAATTTGTAATTGAGTTTTTCTAATTTTATTATTGGACGTTTTTATTACATTGGACATTGCGTTAGAGTATTTTTCCCTTTGGGCGTAAGTCGTACAAAGAAAAAGCAATATTTTTCACAATATTTATGTACTGTAAAGAGGCAACTCAAAAAAGAATTTGCTCATGAATATTAGAGTCTAGTGGATCATTTCGAAATGTATTTTTTATATTTTATTTAGGTATCTGACTATAAATAAATAAATTGTATTTTTCACAAGTAGTGTAGGCTTCGTTTCAAAAAAATTACAGTGGATTCTAATAAACACGAGTTACTGTTATTATTTATTTGGAACGAGTATAGTAATAATATTAAACAGCTGAATTTCCCTATGAGTCACAAATTTATGTATTCCGTGATAAAATTATGTATTTTATTAAAGATCGAAAAATTAGGGTTCTACACGAAACTTAATAGCTAACGGCACGCAATCCATAGTTTCTTAAGCCTTTTGGATACAGGTGGTGACAATAAAAAATAAGTACCTATATGAATAAAAAATATTCATAATATCATTCACTTACTCAGATCATCACAATATATTTTAATTACCATATTTTTGGACAGTCGGGTAAAAACAACTGATAATGAGTAAAGAGCGACGAACTTTTAAGAAGATAGGTATAAGCAGCGTGCTTTTGAGAGGACTATCTCCAATAGTGGACTAATACGGGCTGAAGATGATGATTAAGAGCTTTTATTAGAACCATAATATTGAAATATCATCGGAGCTCAAATGCAAAATTTTAGCTCAATCGGATATCGCGAAGTTGGGTCTAATTCGGCTAGCAAGATGTCATGCGCACACTAGTATAAGACTATCACAGAAGCTAGGGCTCGGAAAGTAAAACTCCAGTCGATTTCACCAGTAGTTCTATATTAGTTGTCTCTTCAAAACTAACTTTAAAATAGTTAAATCAAAATTACAATCCAACCTGAATTAACAATCTAACACTTAAATAGAAGAATTATAGTATCTAACGACCATTTCGTTTGAACGTCAAGCCCTGAATGTCTCATTGGCAAATTGTTCGAAATGAATGAATGAAACCTTACACTACGATACGATAAACGGACAAATGAAGTCAGATGAAGTGAAACTTAATAAAATCCTGTAAATTGCACTGCGAATTTGCGAAATCTTGTGAAAGCAATAAAAAACATCCTTTCATTTTATAAGGATTTACTTCTGTCTGTAAAATCACTTAGTATTCTTTCCATTTCTAGATCAGCACAGCTGAAGAGTATTGATCTGTTTACTAAGAAAAAGTGGAACGCGTTTACACCCTGGGATATACGAATGTTCCAATTTTCGTGTGTATATCTTCAATGACTTAGGCGGG
Organism: Coleophora deauratella; assembly: GCA_958295455.1. Taxonomy (NCBI): domain Eukaryota; kingdom Metazoa; phylum Arthropoda; class Insecta; order Lepidoptera; family Coleophoridae; genus Coleophora; species Coleophora deauratella. Next base: position 4,542,444 of record OY282411.1, read on the forward strand.
ATGTTTCCTGCCTCTCAGTCAGGATGTTAGTCAGTCACAGTACTTGTTTTATAGGTATAGAATATTTCCATTTGTGGATATCTGTTAAGGCTTTTCTTTTAAACATGTATCTATTAGTTATGTGCTATATTGTACAAGCTGTTAATTTCCCAAAGAAAATAAAATAAAGTAGAAAAATTGCGAACAATTTAATAATACAAAAAAATATTTCGACAGAGTCGTAGTGGTTGCTAGTAAAATTTAAAATTATGTTAGTAGATACATTTAATTAATTACATGATTATTATAGCGGCACTTACTAAGACTAAATTTTGTCTTACTTTTGTCTATTTATTTAGACTCAATTCCGTCTGAAATATCGGTTTTCCCTTGTTTCAAAGATTTACTTCGTTAAAAACCCTTATCGTCCCCACTTCTGGAGTACAGGTCTCTTCCTATAGGTCGGGAAGGTTATGTCCTGTTTCATACACTAGGGCTTATTCCGTTTGATTTAGGGATTCAGTTTGTTTGTTCCCTCTTGACGCTTTAACGCCATAACCAATTTTGACGCAATTTGGCACGCAAATAGACTGTAACATGGAGAATAACAAAGGCTATCTTTCATCTTCATTTCTTGAAGTGGTTCACGTGGGATAGCTATTATTATTATTATTGTTTTTTGTATATTTCATTATCGTTACCATTTCTTCTGAATATAGGCCTCCCTTTAAAATGTTTACTCCATGACTCTCTCAAGCTATAAGTGTTGCAAATGCTGATCTTTGTACTCTTGCTGAGTGGTCTAAAAACTTTGGGCTCGTTATAAACGCAGCCAAGACGCAAGCCATTGTCATTGGTAGCCCTCACTTCATTGCTAAATTCCAGACCATGTTGATGCCTAACCTTGTGTTTAATAATACTGTCGTAACACTATCCTCCACAGTGAAAAATCTAGGCATCATCATGGACCAAACCCTATCTTGGACAGCGCATATCAATGAAGTGAGTCGAAAAATTTATGCTTCCTTTCATGGTCTAAAACGCCTGCAAAATTTTCTTCCTTTTCATACTAAACTAATAATAATAATAATATCCGGGACAAATCACACACGGTCATCTGGCCCCAAACTAGGATTCCCTGTATCTTGGGAACCAGAGACTGATATACATACACATATACTTTTAAATACATACATATATAGATATAATACACCCAGACTCAGAGCAAACAATTCTGCTCATCACAGAAAAGTTTGCCCTGTGTGGGGATCGAACCCACGACTCTCGGATCAGAGGTCAGGATCACTAACCACTTAGCCACTGAGTCAGTCTTGCTTGCTCAGTCTTGCTTGCTCGCTCTCTTCTTCTTCCATTACTAGACTATGGTGACGTTGCTTTTCTAGATCCCACTGTTGAGTTAGTTCTTAAGCTGGAGCGTCTCCAAAATTTGTGTATTCGTTACATATTTGGCCTGCGGAAGTATGACCACGTGTCGGAGTATCGTGTGAAACTGAACTGGCTACCCATCCGCCAACGTAGGGACACACATATCTTAACACTCCTTTATAATGTGTTGTTCAACCCTGCGGCTCCACAGTATCTTCGCGACAGGTTCAGCTTCCGTACGGCCATGAACTCTAGACTCCGCTCCAGCCATAACCTTTCGCTTGCGATTCCGATCCATAGCACGGATACCTACACCAAGTCGTTCACTGTACATGCCGCCCGCCTGTGGAATGATCTCCCACCCGACTTCAGGTTGAGTCCCTCTCTCGCCACTTTTAAGTCCTCACTCAAAAAGTTGGGGAGTCCCAACCCTGGCTCCTGAGCTCATTATTATAATTATATTATTTTTGTATGTATATTACTGTATGTATTATATTTAATATTTATTTATATATTAAAATATGTATATTTAAGATGTATTATATTTAATATTTATTTATATATTAAAATATGTATATTTAAGATGTGTTATTTATAAGATTTATAAGTCGTGTTTGTAGCCTTTGCTCTACCTAAATTATTAATGTAATTCCTCTTCTAAAGTCTAAGATTGACTGGAAGAGATCCCGTAAGGGATAAGTCCGCCCTTGTATGTCTTGTCCTTGTTTTATGTATTGTATTCTGTTCTTTCACAATAAAGAGTTTACAAACAAACAAACAAAACAAACAGACTCTCAAGCTTTATTATCCAGGTTTTTCAGGTGGTATTTTACTTGAACATTAATTCTTCATGATCGGTTATCAGTTCGGCTTATTTTTTCTATTCTGGGAGGGGAGGGAGAAGAGAGGGGGGGAGAGGTCAGTGACTAGTTCGTCCACAGTACAAGGACATTATAAATATTTATTGTAAAAGTCTGTCGTTTTTATTCATATCTGTCGTACAAAATATCAATTTCTAAAACCGTCAACATAACAAAAAGAAGTTTAACCTACGACAAGGCAGTATGATCAAGAAGCCTTTGCGTAAGCAGCCCTAGATACTCGCTCACACATAAACACGTGTTCAGACATGAATTAGGCGAATCGCACACTGAGGCGGTTTCTGACCGCGGCGGTAGCCGCCGAGGTTGGAAAATGTACTACTTAGAAATGTATGTAGCCGCGGCGGCTACCGCCTGGTACGCGGTTGCCCGCCAACCGCGCTAGCCTTGCACACGGGCTAGCGCGGTTTTCATACATTTCTAGTACATTTTCCAACCGCGCCGCTACCGCCGCGGTTGGAAACCGCCTCCCGTGTGATAATCGCCTAAGTGTCAAATTTGTATGTAGTAAACAATCGTCTATGGAATTAAAAATTAAATATCTACTTTGGCGTAATCTTATCTTTAGTGTTTATGTATATATCTGCTATTGCTATAATGAATTATGTAGGCAAACCAATCTTCTACATGTGCTAATTTAGGCAGATTAAGAGACCTACCGTTTACCTACATGTTATAATGACAAAACTGAACACGAAACAATCGACTTACATCGTTACATCTACAATTTTGCTATTTTTTGTTGATGTTTTGAAAAAGTGCTGAATCATTTGGATAAAATTTATATGGGAACACCTGGAAAGTATTTTCAAACAAAAAAAGAGACCCTTTCAAACAAAAAAAGATTATTACAAATCGGTTCAGGCGTCTTCGAGTAATCAGGGGAAAAAATAAAAAAAGATTCCGTCGAATTAAAATCCTGCTCCTTTTTTGAAGTCGGTTAAAAATACAAAATAGGCCCAGAACGCATAAAGTGGATCTTCTACTCATCATCAGATATTAGAGAATTCTGGACTTCCATAATAAACTTGGAAAATTTTACTTAAAAAACAAGCGGCCAAGTGCGAGTCGGACTCGCCCATGAAGGGTTCCGTAGCAGCAAGTAACATAATATTAAAAGTTCTTGTAGTTCGTTGTAGGTAAATTCTCGCGCAAACTATTCAGTTTAGAAAAAAATGATATTAGAAACCTCAATATCATTAAAAAAATGATATTAGAAATCTCAAAACAATTTTAGAAGACCTATCCATAGATACCCCACACGTATTGGTTTGATGAAAAAAAAAATTGAGTTTCAGTTCTAAGTATGGGGAACCCCCAAAATTTATTCAGTTCTAAGTATGGGGAACCCCCAAAATTTATTGGTTTTTTTTTCTATTTTTGTGTGAAAATCTTAATGCGGTTCACAGAATACATCTACTTACCAAGTTTCAAAAGTATAGTTCTTATAGTTTCGGAAAAAAGTGGCTGTGACATACGGACGGACAGACAGACAGACAGACAGACAGACATGACGAATCCATAAGGGTTCCGTTTTTTGCCATTTGGCTACGGAACCCTAAAAATTATCTAAATCACAGCACTCTTTTTGGATTTTCTTTTTTAAATTATCGGGAACAGTATTTTGTCAGTTGGTTTAAATTTGACAGGGAATGTTTAATTTTAATAAAAGCTGCGAACTTTTAAGTACTTTTTTTTTTAAGACTAACGCATTTTATATTCTGACCTTTATAACCTATGTCTGGACTTCAGATAAGGTTTTCTATTCTGTAACACGATACCGACATACCTAGATCCAAATCTCATCTCATCTCACTAATATTATAAATGCCAAAGTATGGATGTTTGTTTGTGTGTGAGTTTATTTGTTTGTTTGTTTGTATGTTTCGCTTTTACGCTGAAACTACTGAACGGATTTGGATGAAATTTGATAGGTAGATAGATAAAGCATTTGGATAATGCTTAGGATACTTGCTGTGCGTTTTGCAAACGATTTACCGAATATCTGGGCGCATTCACACAAAGCTCGAAACATGAATAAGGATTTATAATATCGCAAGAAAAAAATAATTTAAAATGCAAATAGGAAGAAACGAGCCATTGAAGACGGCTCGGCCATTTTGTTTTATATTATTTTTCCGCATTTTCATTGGAAATGGCAAACAAGAAAGCTACGAGATTCCATTTGAAGTTATTGGCAGTTTATGCGCGATATTAAAAAAAATCGGCCGAGTGCGAATCGGACTCGCGCACCGAGGATTTCGTTTTTAGTTTATAATAGCAATTTTTTTGTGATGTACATAACTAAAAATTTTCGGTTTTCGGACTTTATTTGTTCCATAAGATATTGCTTCTTGCCACATGATTCTAATCTTCAGTCCAATAAAAAAAAAGCAAAAGGTAAACAAACGTAGTATGCAGATGACATTGACATGTGTCAGTTCCATAGTAAGTTTGTTTACGTTTTGCTTTTTTTTGATTGGAATGAAGTATAGGTCAACGGGAAGTACCTATAGGTTTTGATTCCCTTGCGAGTGTCAAAATATGCGGCATAATCGGCCGAATCTTTTGACTGTGATGACTTAGAAGTTAGATTTTGTCCCAACTTCAAGGGATTGCAGACCTCAGGACGTGGTATTAATTTCAACTTTGTAGAAATATTGAAACGTTGAAATTTCAACTGCGTTCCTGAGAAAAAGGGTCTTGACAGACGGACGGACAATGAAGTGATCCTATTAGGGTTCATTTTTTTCCTTTCAAGGTAAAGACCCTTATAAAAGCTAAAAAGAAGCTGTTTTTGTTCTTTTGATGGCATACATTATATGTGTCTACGATTTATTTAATATCGTAAAATAGGTTCAGGACTGCTAGACCAAAAACCGACATTTTGTTAAAAATTTTTGGAAATAGTGGGTTTACTAATTGTGAATCCAAAGAAAAACCTGATACCTATAGTATCAAAGAGCATGATTTTAACCTCATATTATTAAATGGTTCCCGAAGGAATGTCCGAGTGAGTTATGTATGTTCCACAGAATAAAAAGACGGAAGGAAATAATTTTACTTTAGTACTGGCCGGTTTTTCGTAAAAGACTTCAGTTTCATAATAACCTCAAATAAATAGATATAATAAAAGAACAATTAAAAATTTTACAACTTTGCTGAAATTGCATAGTTGATAAATTTTTATTCAGTGACTTTAACAGTCCAATTTTGTTTGATTGGATGCAGTACTCATTTCTGTATCTACATATTTCCATAGGACTGTTGCACCGGAACCTCCCCGTGGAAATGTTCATTAGTAGATAATAGACAACATTTATTTTCGACACCACGTTAAAAAGTTACAAGTATTTAAAAATATAAACCCATAAAGAACACAAAAAATAACAAAAAGAAACTAAACCTATACAATAATCGTTTGAGTGCTATGGTGCCAGTAAAATGGACCCCGACTCAGCATATGCTGTGACTAGTGCCACAGCGCCGATTTCTAGCGGTGCCCAATCATATGCGCGTGCGAAGCGGCCACCAATGACGGAACAGGTGCGCATTAAAAGCAGGTGAATAATTAAATAAATAAAAATATCTAAATAAAGATAAGAAAATAAATATAAAAGATAGTTAGGCTTGTTGTATGTGTATAGTAACGTATATCCTTCGAAAATTGTAACCTTGGTCACGGTTCACATTAGTACTTGTACTTACTTCATTAGTGCGTACTAATGGAACGTACGTACTACATTAGTACTACATAAAGTATGGCACCTGTCCAAAGCTTGCTCAGCGGTAGCTACGCAACACTCACATTAAGCCTCTGTTCACACGTACCACAAGCACACCACAACCTCACCACAACCACAACTTTACCACAACCACATCACAACAACAACCACGTGGGCGGGCGCTAATTTGTAGGAAAATGTATAGTTTATTACACGGACCACACATTGCCGTCAAAATCGACCGCGTGGATGATACCGACCACACGAACAATTACAAAAATCTGCAAGCAGCGAAACTATTCACACATAACCACATTTTGTCGCTGCGATGTGGTGTGGTTGTGGTACGTTTGAGCAAACCCTAACGCATGTACACACGTCATATTTCATGTAGTAGTATCATGGTAGGTAATAATAGCGTGATATTTGTATGGTGTGTTCGGGGCATGTCTCGGTTAGTAACGATCTACAAAACAAGTAAACCTCCCCTTGTCATGTCAAAGGAGAACTTTACCAATTTTTTCGCAATATCGGAAGGTTTCATAGCGTGTCGCACTCACTCAGTATGTAAATAATATTTTCTTGCTTACAGTACAAAAACAGATTGTGCCACGCACGGAGCGGTACCCGAATATGTGAGTATTCCGTTGCGATCCGGTGGTTATGGTCCGGTTCTGTATTTAGTATTATTCCAGATGGATCCGTTAAACACCAGACCAGAAATAAATTTAATTTGTATTCCATATTGAACCTTTGGGATCCTCAAAGGAAAGAAGTGTTGACAGTAAATAGAAGAAATATTTGGTCTTCTAGGGTGTGAAATATATATATACTGGGTGTAACAAAATTGGCGAAGGACCCGTTATCTGAGGATTCTACTTATCATATTGAACAACTTTTGTTCTACGACTTTGCGCAAATCGTAAAAAAAATTTTGGACTCTCCATACAAAAATGGCAAAACAGATGATCAATTTGTATGGAGAGCCCGAATTTTTTTTGCGATTTGAGCAAAGTCTTAAAACAAAATTTGTTCAAAACGATGAGTAGAATCCCCAGTTAACGGGGCCTACGCCAATTTTGTTACAACCTGTATATAATGTTAACAGCTCATACAGTTTCTATTGCTGGAGCCTGGTTCTCTTCCCGTACCTTGGAAAATAAAGGCCATACTCCGTGTGTGAAGTATATAAACAAACAGCCGATGTATTTGTAAGGTAATAATAGCGAATACATCACTTTGTTTGCCGACAACATCATAATCTCTCTTAATAATCTGAATCTCCGAACTAATCGGTATTTGGTTCCCGTATTTGGAGCAAGGCCTAATTTTCCTGAGGCATGGTAAGAGACGTAGCCTCAGCAGTGAGAACGATATTATGTGTTGTTAATTTAATATACATATAGGGTGACTTTAAATTAGTTCTTGATACGAAAGGCTATGAATGTGCTCATGATAACAAACAACTTTCCCTAAGAAACCCATAGTCAAATCGCAAAAAAAATTTTGGTATCTCCATACAAATCGATTAACTGACCGGCCAAATTAGTATAAAGAGTCCAAAAATTTTTTTGCGATACGACTATGGGTTCCTTAGGGAAAGTTGTTTGTTATCATGAGCACATTCATAGCCTTTCGTATCAAGAACTAATTTAAAGTCACCCTATATATTTTTAGTCTTGTTAAGAATTCTCTATTTAAAAAATCAGAATTCAATCGCTGATTGGTACCGGATCAATCTGAACTGTATGAACGAGGCCGCATGAAAGCCACCGGATCTTAGTGGAACAACCCGAATATGTTTCCATGTTTCCCTCTCTCATCCCACTATGATATGAATAAAACATTAGAGTGTTCCCGCCCGACAATTTTTTGCCCAACGATGTTTCTAGGCGACGATGTTATGGATTTTTCCAGATTCCAATACGAAATACAAATATATTGGTAAATTTTTAGGACTACAGTTTTGCTTATTTATTTTTCAGCTAGCAACAATTTTACTGGAAAATTCGTTATATTTAATTTCTAGTTTTGTTTTTCTGTAAGATCTCAACTTACCACAATGAAGCCATAAGTAATTTGCAAAAAAAAAACAACCTCCCTACGAGTAGGTACTATTTATGTTGTCTGATTAGCTGATCGACTTTTTAGAAAAAGTAATAAACTTTTTCGCGATTTCACTATTGGTTTCTAAGGGAAATATTCCTAATATGATTAATTAATGTTATTGTTAAATAATAATGTAATTGAGTTAACAATGAAATTATTATTTTATACAGAATATAAAATTGCGCTTCGCCTCACTCGCGTTAAAACTGTAAAATTTTTAGTAAAGTATTATTTATTATTATTTAATAAATTGTACTTTAAGTGTTTTATGTGTAAGATAATGAAATAATAGTATATAAGCGGTAATATTCGGGTGCTGTCAAGAAATTTTTAGAAAGCTTCAGTAAAAATTCTATATTTAACACTAACTCTAAGACTAAAAGAAAGTAATGCCGAACAACGTTGACTGACATTCTGACAAGCTACTAACGACAAACTATTTTTGAACTTTCCAATAGTCATTTTGTAAAGAAGATTTTATACATAAGACAAGGCTACATAGTAACAGAAGCTATTAAATCCTTGCCACCAGGAAGAATAAAACAAAAAATCTCTATAAACTCTGCCTACATTCATAATATTAATAATCTAAAAAAAGGATCGCAAAGAGAATTTCGTGAAATCATAAAGTAAAAAAGCGTTCAAAAACGATGACTCACCCCGACTAAGCGTAGCGGAAACCAAGCCTAATCCAGCAAAAACCGGGATGAAATAATAATGAGTTGACGCGATGCGGAAAATTCGCAAACTTGCTAATTTCACTGCATAGATTGTAATCTCCTTTGTCCCTACGTCACAGTCAAAGACCTTAATATTATTTTGATAAGGACTACTCACATACACATGGGCATTGAAAGTGGGACCAATTTTTTGGAGTCCGTAGTCGTCAGTTATTTATAGGTAATGCCCTTCGAATAGGCCATGACGGAATACATAAAAGAAGGCCATTGGAGCTCAATATTGGCGACTTTCTAGTGATAGGTGCCTATCCAATGATATATTAAAAATACCTTCAAAAAGCGTTTCAATGTTTATGTACTTCAAATCAAATATTTTTTATTTTCACTACACTCTCGACCTGCTGAATTTTCAGTGTGATATAAATATTATTTTTAAGGTAGCAGGTCTAAAGTTGTAAGTCTATGTCCTCAGTTTTCTTTATTAGCTTACAAAATTAAGTGGGCATAAGAAACATGGCATTTTTACTGAGGATTTTTTTTTCCTTTTCTTTTTAACTGTGATTGAGTAAAGGCCACAGTAAAGAGGATTTCAAGTATCAAACTGTAGAAAGAAAAAAAGCACTTAACCACTCTATAGAATATAATTTGAATATTATTTAAATCGAAAACCTTCAACTGGAATATTATTCAATTAAAAAACTTCAATTTCAAATCGACGAAACAACGTAGAATACATATTTAAGTATTATATTCTCTTGATTCTATAAAGGCTTGAGATTCATATTTGATGATAATTGTAATCCTCATGATGTATGCTCAATGCTCAAGTAATTGAAATTCAATCTACAATTCCATTATGTAATGATATTATTCTGTAACTCTAATACTCGTACATGTCTCTTGTTTTAGTAAGTTAGTAATGATTTTGATTCAGATTGTTCTAAGAGCAAAATTTTCTTTTTTTACAGAATGTATGAGAAGCACACCGCAAAAATCAAGAAAAGGTAGCGTCCAATGACAAAACTCAACAAAAATGACAATAAACTTGAGTGAAACCTTCAACAGCCGAACCTGACGTTAACTACATAACCAAGTGCCAAACAATGTTTTGCTATAAAGAACTGAAACTACTCTACGCCACTATTGTTCTGTTACTCGAAGCTGAATTGCTAGTGAACACAAGTGCAATGGAGTCGAAGAGGTCTTCCATATTGTCGCAGAATGCTGATGAGCTGAAGTCGTTGGAATTGTGCATATCGAGAAACCAGCAGAGGTTGGGGAGTGTGTTTGGAAATTTCACTAGGCATCACAAAAAAGGTAAGTTGAATTACCATTACGGTAAGAATAGAATAGAATATCATTTATTGCAAGCCCACACATACAAAGTACATTACAGAAGAACTAAATTAAATAAACATATTAAAAATCAATACTACAATACTTTAAAATAAAAAATAAAAACTAAAATAAAGTGGGCAAAGAAAATGACCTATGGTCAGCTTAGGAGCTGCAAGCCTTATGGATGGTTATCCTTCTAGCTATAAGAAGATCAACACATCGATATTAAAAATAAGGATATGGTTAGTCACACACACTAAAGCGTGATCTTTCAAAGAGATGAAGCAGATTAGGAGGAGGGTACGTTAAATCCTATTTGTCAAACTTGATATAAGCCAAAAGGTATAAACGTTTATTTATTTGCTATTATAGTTACACTTGTTAAAAAAATTCACTAATGTTAAAGCATAACTTAAGTTCTCTTTTTGATGTCGACATACTGGACACTATCAACCTTTTGGTTTTCACTTAAACATTTTTGCTTCATTATATGAGTGATTAATGGGATTTTAGTTTCAGGTAGCTTCGCGATAGATCACAAATTCTTCCTTATAGAGACCACCATGGTGCATGACATTATGTTACCACTTATAAAATTAAATGTACCATAGTATAAACTATGCGTCGTTTCCGTGCGTGCGTAGTCGCAAGGCACGTTAAGCCGTTGGTGCCGGCTGCCATTACTTCATGGCAGTCGTTAAGCCATGTCGGAGGCCTTACAGGCGGCTTGAAAACTTCTGACACTGGGGTTGGCCACTAGCCCCACAACCTCCACCAATCCGGACTTGGCCCCCGTGGGTGGAGTATGGCCTAACCTTCCCGAGTTATGGGAAGAGGCCCGTGCCCCTGCAGGGGGCGATATGGGTTGTTAACGATATACTCCCTGTCCCTCTCTAAAGGTGATCTCACTCCCATGCGGTTTAGATGGTGGTGCGTTTACGCATGTCATATTTTTACGTAGTAGTAGAAGCTAATAATAATGAGACCTTTGAATGGAGTGTGTGGAGTATACTTAAGCGGTAATGGTGATACGCATTTACGCGTTTACGCATGTCATATTTTTACGTAGTACTAGAAGCTAATAATAATGAAACCTTTGAATGGAGTGTGTGGGGTATACTTAAGCAGTACCCTAGTACCCGGACCGGATCTCACTTGAGCCGGCAAAAATCTTGTCTTTGCTATCGTTTGTCAAAAACATTAACTTGAATATTCTCCGTTTTGAATATTGTGCATTTATCCTTAGTAAAGCTCTCATGTGGATAGGTAAAAGGAGCGTTATTATTTATAGTAAAATAGCTAATTTAAAAGCATTTATTATTAATAATTTTGGCTGGTTTATTTCTGTACAACTTTTTCTGTTTTAGTTGCCGGGAAACTCATTAGCTTAATTAGATTACAATTTGCTTGATCGTAAGGTCGCGATACACACGTACTTATTACAAATTCTAATCTGCCCCCATAAGTAAGTAGGCCGCAAATTATAAGGAGTTTCCGTATACTTTGCGGCCTTCTTCCCTATGGGAGCAGTAACGCCCTACACGTGAGCACGTGTGATGCTAAGTGCATCATCAGAAAACCGTCATCTATACTGTGGGCATAATGATTAGTTGTGCCACACAATAAGTAGAAGAAGAATTTGCTTGCCTTTTTTTGTCTACATTGAGTTCGTTGTTTAACATAATTATTTTGGACTTACATATACAGGGTGACTGGAAATTGCTCGCATTCCTTTCGGGAGGTGAAACTAGGACAGATTTGGAGTGATTTAAGTCCTATCACTTCGACCCCCAAGTGATAGATATTAAATCACTCCAAATCAGAAGAACTTTAAACTGGGGTTTCAACATTGCCATGCTCAATAACCTTTGTTCCACAGATTAGCGTAAATCGTAAATTGGTTTCTATTTAAAATCAAGCAAATACTTGATCAATTCGTTTAAAGAGTCCAACAATTTTTTTGTTCCCTTCTCACTTAGATACCTAAATTATTCTCTGTAATTATTTTTATACAAGGCTTTATTTATTGTGATTGGTTTTTTAAATAAAATTCTTTAGATTGAATTTCCTTAGCTCTTTTAAAATTGAAGGCCTATATCGTACTCCCTAATACTGAATAACTGAATATCGTCGTCGAAAAACGTCGCAAACAAGACCTCGACACTAAACGCGAAGAATTAAAAGCCCGTCCGCCTGCGGCTATCACCTATAAACACGTGAGCGGTGTTCTCTCCTGTGTCCACTGCTCACGGCAGTTCTCACACAAAATTGGCTACATCAGCCACACAAATAATAATATCGAGGGTTCACGGGCGACTTGTATTAAGCGACATTTTTAGAAATGTTCAGGAGACTGATTTTAAAAAATATTTCTTAGAAAAATAATCATTAAAACTTAACTTCTTAGTATTACATAGATTCTCGATATTCTTAATATTTTAAATATTATTCCGAAGTTATTTTTTGTGAGGTATTTTGTAAGAAATAAATTTTTAAAGTAGAGGTTACCTGTGTTTCCAAAAATGTCGCTTAATACAAGTCGCCCGTGAACTCTCGATATAATAATAATAAATCATTTATTTCAGATTCATAAAATCCATAATACAAAATCCATAATATAATTAATAATAATTTAAAATACAAATCAGGTTAAAATAAATAATGCTCACAGTAAAAATAGTAAAAATAATAAAATCAAATCTAAAAATAATAATTCAGAAAAATGAATAAAAAATAAAATAAAATAAAATTAATACTTAATAGAAATTACAAATAATATTAGAAAATAATTGAATTATATAATTATGTGATGTCAATTGTAGCTATACTTACTTTTTAATATTGTGAACTTTACAACAATGGTTCACGTAGACACAGTCCAGTCTATCTTATATCATCTTCAGGAGGCTGTTGGAGCTGGACCGCACTCTGCCCACTAGCGCAGCGCGCACAAAGGCGCACATGCGTCAAAACCCGGACGGAGTCTGAAGTGGTCACTGTAGTCGATATCGATTCGGAAGGCATCACTTACATTATAAATCTGAAAGATTCGATGTTTGTCAAACAATCGCGCAAAATCGGCTCAGTGTATTTAGATTACATTTGGCGCACAGATTGTTTTTAAACTGGATTAACACATAGGATACTTTTTATTCCAGTAAATGACAATTTGAAAATTTGAAAGTTCACGCAGACGAAGTTTTGGACGGAAGCTAGTAAACCAATTAATGTAATATTTATTCTTCTTCTTCATCATCATTAGTGAAAACACGTCCACTGCTGAACAAGGGCCTCCCCCAAAGACTTCCATGCCAACCGGTCTTGCGCTGCCCGCATCGAGCGTCTTCTCGCTTTTTCTTACTTTTTCTTTATCCATAGTTAGATAACTCTTTACTAGTAAATTATAAGAGTAATTTACTTATTAATAATTTAAAGTTGGCATCACTGAGTTCCTGTGTGTTGGTTCTCTTTATAAAGTAACTTTACAAACATCTAAATTTTGTTGTTTCACGATGACCTTAGATTAAGATTAAACTCTTAATTGCTAATCTATGTTTCTACCGAGAAAATAAGTAGGTAATTTGTTGAATTAATATTTAATTTTCTTGTTATTTAAAGTAATTATTGTTAGGTTTCAAAGTTATTATTTACTTTAAATTTTAAGTTTAATGATACTAAGAAATGTACCTAGTATTAAAATTCTTATTTTTATTAATTCACATAAAAATAATCTCACTTAATATTATAAATGCAAAAGTATGTATGTTAGTTTTTTGTTCCACTTTCACGTCGAAACGACTGAACGGATTTGGATGAAATTTGGTATGTAGATAAAGCACTCGGCTAATACATAAGACTTTTTACCCCGGAAAACTCGAGGTTCTCGAAGGACTTTTTATTTTATTTTACCCTCAATTGGTAAGCCCTTGCCATCATCTCACCTGATGGTAAGTGATGATGATGCCGAAGATGGAAGCGGGCTTACCAAGATTCCCCAACCGTTATTTTGACCGTGGGAGAGCCAAGCTTCGGCACGAATGGGCCGGCTCGACCACGGCCTCAAAGAAAACCGGGGCGTGAAGCAACGCTCGCGTTGTGTTTCGCCGAGTGAGTGAGGGTACCGGAGGCCCTACTTCTCGATTGATCCCGAGAATGACATAGAAAACATTTTAATATAGTTATGTTTTTTTTGTATGGTTAGGTTATTTTCTAAAAGTAATCCTGGTTAATTGTGGCCCATACATACATATTATTGACTTACAATTCGTACCAGTAACTCACCTGATGGTAAGTGATGGTGATGGCGAAAGATTCCATCTTTTAGATCTCCAACACAAAAGGAAACTGGTTTATGTTTATTTTGGATAACATCAATATTCTTATTATCAATGTTTGGTGGCAAGATTTCTATAAGATACTGGAATCTAGGTAGGCAGGCGCAGAAAATCATCGTCCTATCATCAACAATTCGGTGTCCTACAAAGTTGGACCTCGCCAAGAATCGACGCCGCGACCTCTTTATGTGAAACGAGTGGACAGCCGCTAAGCCACTGAGGTGATGATTCTCCTCACTTCCTTCTTCAATTCTCCACCTCTATGAATTATCCTCAACTAACCCTTCAACGTGAAAGGATCAAAGCCAAAAAAAACAATCCTGCTTAAATATTTGTATCGAACCACTGATACATATCTTTATTGAAGTATAATGGAGTTACAAGGATGACATGTTAACAAAGACCTATACACGTATTCTTCATGAGGACAGGATTATAAGCACCGAAAGAGGGGTCGCTGGTGACCACAAGTGAAACTTATAGGCTTTAAGCTTTCAGTTAGCGTGACATGGTAAGCTAAGAGTAGGCAATATCTGCCCATGAGAACCATAGCGTTGTCACAATGTCACCGCGCATATAAAACGACATAATATGTCATTTAATGAAAAAATGGGTACCTCATTTATGTTTTGTAAATTTGCGGAATGAATCCAAACTGTAATTATTCGAATTAAAAATGTTCTATTCGTAAGATCGGGTAAATCGTATATTTATGTGATTAGATTCCACACCCTCAAATTTTAAGGGTTGATAACGACCAGGGTCATATAATGTTCAAAGAGATCGAGTCCAGAGATAGACGTCAATGCCTGTTGACATATCCGCTCCAGCGCACATTAAAGGGCCAAAAAACCATACATCAGTGTATGTCAAAAAGGTTACAAATGACATTGTTCGTCTATAAACTATGACAAATTGGCCTTGTCAATATGTTCTGTGTTTAGGTACTGAAATACTTATGTTAGTAGTGTTACATGTTGACCGCAGAATGACTGACAGATAAAGTACAGGTTGTATAACCGAATATCTAGGTAAATATTATTATAAAACCTAACTACATATTTTTTCCATAAAAATTCTTGATTCTTTATTCAGATTTAGTATGGGAATCTTAAAAAATATGGAAGTGTGGATTTTTTCAATATTTTTCATGTACTCTATACTTGATTCTGAGTAACCCCTCAAACTCTCAAACGCACTTCTTTTAGTAGTTTGTATATTCTATGGATCTCATTTCTTGTTCTGTGAACCTCCTGGTTCTCCTCCTGACTAGCTTTTGAACCTAAATCATCCGTATCAGAGGTGCACCAAAACTCCGAATTTGCTAGAAGAAAACGACGTACCTTATCGTAAAGGTTTTGATTCCCTAGCTAAAAAAACCTAACTACATATTTTTTCCATAAAAATTCTTGATTCTTTATTCAGATTTAGTATGGGAATCTTAAAAAATATGGAAGTGCGGATTTTTTCAATATTTTTCATGTACTCTATACTTGATTCTGAGTAACCCCTCAAACTCTCAAACGCACTTCTTTTAGTAGTTTGTATATTCTATGGATCTCATTTCTTGTTCTGTGAACCTCCTGGTTCTCCTCCTGACTAGCTTTTGAACCTAAATCATCCGTATCAGAGGTGCACCAAAACTCCGAGTTTGCTAGAAGAAAACGACGTACCTTATCGTAAAGGTTTTGATTCCCTAGCGAGTGTCAAAATATGCGGCCGTATCTTTTGATAGGGTTGACTTAGGAGTTTCATTTTTCCACAGCTCCAATGAATTATTGACCTGAGTATTTGATGTTTATTTCAACTTGAGACCTCTAAGCGTTCCTGAGAAAAAGGGTTTTGCTTTATATACAGACAGACAGGCAGGCAGACAGACAACGAAGTGATCCTATAAGGGTTCCTTTTTTCCTTTTGAGGTGTGAAACCCTAAAAATAAAGAATTTTCACCCATTAATTTTAAATTTCTTCAGCTTCCATGAGCGTTCGGCACAATGAGCTGTCTTTTCGTTTTGGCATTAGAGATAACCAAATCTAAATCCAGTTTCCAGTTCCATTTAGGTAATTTGATAAGCACGCTTTCAATTAATATTGAAGGGAGTTAATTTATTTCTGGCATAATTAAGTTCTGTTCACACGTAAGCAGAGCTACACCACATAATGACATGACGAAATGAGGTTTAACGAAAACAGTGTCCCTGCAGCTTTTTGTGGTTGCTGCTCTTGTGGCCGATAACAACCACAACTTGGACGACAGAATGTTGTCGGTGTGATACATTATTTGTTTCAACATTTTTTTTCTATCTATCTAGTACTAAGTCCCTACTACTCGGAACTTATACAGTCAATAAAACTACGCATTCCATACAAATCTCCCCACACAGATGATGTAGTTGCCGTTGAGATTTTGATACGTCTCAACACAGCCCTAATGAGATTGAGTTTATGAAATAGGTACATAAATAATTATAAGTGACTGCCTTTTCCCGCGGGTCCGCCCGCGTAAATATCGTTTTTATAACTATCATTGAGGGTGTGCAGTATGCGAGCACGGATCCCGTTCACGGAAATTAGATTTTCGGGATAAACCTATCCCATGTTATTCCGCCCTTTGCCAAATTTCAACGAAATCGTTTGAGTACAGCAATAAATAACGTTGCTTTAGCAAGTTGCTTTTTTTTGGCTTCCCGGTTTAAACCTGAGAGAATTTATGTAACAAATTGTAGCCTATTTTATTTTCCATAATGTCAACTATCTCTGTCCAATAAACATGTCGATCTGTGGTTTTGCTGTGACGTAAACGAAGGACTAACAAACAATAGAACTTTTTGCAATTATTATCTAAATAAAAATGTTCAGGGATGACGCCTAATTAATTATCTGGCAATAAGCGATCATTTCCTTTTTGATAAAATCCTGTTCCCATATTATTTTTTTTGTAATAAATTTACTAGACAATTGATGATTAAGAAACGTTTTCATTAAAATATTATGTGATACGTGTTTTTCTATTGTATTTTGTATTACTATCCCCTTATTAAAAGTAATAAACAGGTAAATATCTTTCATCATAAAAATTAAAAATACTGATTTCTTGGCGTGAATTTCTTGGAATAATTAAGTAAATATTTATCAATGTATAATTTTATTAGGAGACTTAACAACCCATATTGTCCCCATTGAAGGCGCACGGGTCTGTTCCCATACCTCGATAAAGTTAGACCATTATCCACACACTCCAACAACAACAAAGATTATTGAAACATTCGCTTTTATTACCATATCAATCCATTCGCTGTTGGATGAGATATTTTTTAAAATATTTTTGAGGAAGTTGATAAAGTTTTTCTATTTATTCAGGCGTCATTTATCCAGCCAACCTTTAGATAAATTAAATATATGTCAATATATTAATTGAAACTAATACAACTATTTGTCCCCAGGTCACAGAAGAAGAACGACAACAACATCAACACAAACAACAATAATATTTACTACAACAGTTGAAAATGAAGATGAAACCACAGAAGCCTTTAAAACCACAACAGAATATATCACTACTGAACCGTCACATTCAAAACTACCTAAACCATTGCGAATAACATCGCAAGACTATGAAGATAATGTAAATATAGATAACATTTTAGATGAAGTTGAAGATATAAGAGAGAGACATAGACCAAAACATCATGATCATGAAAGAGATAAAGTAAAAGAATTAGTACATGAATTAGATGAAGAATCACTGTCTAAGTCTAGAAATAAGATTAAGAAAATGTATAGAGATTCATCAGCGTCCGCTGTTAATAAGTTAAGTGGTAAAGGTTCGAGGAGTGGTATATTTTTGACTGAAAATTGTACAACTGTTATAGCGCAAATAGGCACTACAGCTATTTTGCATTGTGAAGTTAGTGACATTACAGAAAATACGGTAAGATACGTTAAAAATATCCAATTTTTATTAATATGATAAGCGATATCTTAAGAAAACAATCATAATTAGCAACAGAAATAATTGTAAACCTAAGTATAACAATTTTCTGAATTTGGCCATTGTGACTACAGAAAAAGAGAGTTTTTTTTTTTTTATTAGGTATCATCCATTTGTCAAAAGTAACCTTTATAATAACACTAATGGAGCAAAGAAAAACCCCTTCATCGATAAATAAATAGAAAATTCATTTCAAAACATATACAAATCAAGGAATTTTTATTATAGCCATTGTACTTAAAAAGTGATAAATCAGTGGGTAAATACTGTAAAATGTAATCGACATAAGTAAAATAGATAACTTTACATAGCTTAATATAGCCTATCATGGAACTTAACATAGACTAGGTGATAAAGTTATAACGAATTTCGTCTTATCAAGTGGATTTAAAGTTTCATGGAAACGGGTGATATCAGGCCTATTTTATAGAGGTCCTCTGAAGCATTTTGACATTTAAGGCGCGAAGTACACTCAATCTGAGCAGGTTGATGCATGACAATATAATATCGACCGTAACGCCCTACTCATTTTAAGTTCAGATCAGTGTGGGTACCATCGCGGCAGTTACGTCAAGGCCGAACGCAAAATTCTCGAGATTTCAATGTTTTTATTACTTTTCTTGGCTTTCAAATAAGTTAAAAAAAATCCGTTCAAGATAAATTAAAGGTATTAAAATGGCCGATTTTTGTGTGTTGGTTTCAACATAAACAAATATTGTGTTTCCGAGAGAATTTGCAATTAATGCAAAATACAGGGTCTACAGGATATTTTTTTTCATCAAAGTTTTTGTGATTTTTATGATTCTGTTCAATACAATTTATTTTTCATTGTTTGAAGTATGTTATATATTTTTTCCATGGTGATACCTTTAACCATTATTTCAAGAATTTGAATTGAATATTGCGATTTGGCTATACTTAGCACCTTAATTGTTTTTCAGGTTACATGGATAAGGAGGAAAGACTACTCTTTATTATCTGTGGGGCTCGTCACCTACAGCGCTGACAGTCGGTTTTTCTCGGCACATGGCCGACATGTCAAGGTGAGTTGTGCTTATTAAATTTAATCATCGGTAATATTGAGAAGAAAGTGAGAGAAGACGGAAAATGTGGTTTTTAGAGGCTGGCTTCGCCCAGTTATGTTTAGCTTCTATGTTAATTTTGGAATTATTTATACGGGAGCTTTTCTATATAACACTTCTCGAAGAGTTAAGTGTACTATACTCCATTTCCTTAGGTACTTACCAAAACGTAAACAAACATAACATGCCTTTTTATTCAAAGGTGCATGTTAAAATTCTGATGTTTCTTGCAAACGTTGGTACAAAGTTTATTTTTCATTTCTTTTAAACACGCAATTCATTCTACTAGTTTGTGGATTTATACATGCAGATATCAATAAAAAGTTATATTAAGATTGTCTACATTTATTTAATTACCTGAAAAATGGAGTATAGTTCTGATTGGTATGACTTTGTACCGTAGGGTTACTATTACTAAGTATTAAAAATTTGTACATTTTACTACAATAGGCAGAAAACAAATGACGATTTCAAATAATACGAAAAAAAAAGAACATTTCAAATTCCCATAAAAATTATTACCTACTTATCATTATTTCTTCTATTTAGAAAAGTAATATTAACACAGTTGATAGCGTCAGATATCGAATTTTATCTTCATTTTATTATCAGCCACTAGCCTAAATTATGTATTATTTTACACGTGCCTTTTTATTTTCCTTATGTGCGCTGTAACTAATTGAATTACTGAAGTACCATCCTCAATATACGAGGAGTCAAGGATAATTACTATCTCTAAAGATCGGCTAATATCTACTCTCATTTAATATAAATAACATTGTAAGAGGAAAAAAAAGAAACTTTGTTTCGATAGAAACAACTTGCCATTATTCAATCGCTTTCGTAATAAAAATATTAGCGAACAACTTGGTGTTCTTCTTGGTAGCACGAGTTTAGTCTATGGATTTTTCTTCTATTACAATTCTTTTTTTTACATCTACCCTTAAAACAATAGCAACTCAGAAACACAACCAATGATCATTAAACTCTTAAATATCTCAATCAGGCTCTCGGTTGTTAGACCGTGATAGTCAAATCTTTTGCTAACACTGTTTTTTGTTAACTTTTACTACTAGTATAAAGTGATTTCAATATTATTGGATATTTAAGTATAGTAATAATAATATATATAAGACGAGGCTAAAATCATGAATCTAAACAATCTTTGTTTTACGCCTTAACCGAAAAGGCAAAAAACAATACAATTTCATAGCAATGTCACCTTAATAGCCATTTCTTCAGCTTAGTATCAACCAAGGAATTTGTATATGTCGGATCAGGAAGGCCGATAAAACGAAATAACTACTATTCGAGGATCCAACATCATTATTCGGAAATACAATGTGGGCAAGAAAACTAAGTTTAGTAATTAAATTAATCTCAACGAAAACGTAAGTACAACTTCCTAGGCACATGCGCGGGCGCAACTACTCATGAATAAACTGAAAAACTTAGGAGCAGTCCCTCGGGCCCTGAACCGTAGTACTATTATCTAATCTGTGCCTGAACGCGTTCACACGCTCCGAGGTCCACAGAGATTCTGCTGAAGCGACCTGCCTGACAGGCAGTGTCACTTGCGTTTTCAGTTACTTAAACTGATTGTTAAACATGCCGACATATACATATAAATTCCTTGGTACCAACATACAGTAGTTGCAGTCCTCACATAAACTTTTATAGTAAACGTTTTGCGGCGGCGAAGTTTAAGACCCTATGCGGGCGAACTCCAAGTCGCGAAGTTGCAGCATAATGAACAGTCATTATTTCAACCGCGACAGTCGCGAGATAACGACTGTTCTCGAATAACTAATTATTATAGTCATTTTGTGACGATTTGCTGATTTTAGTTACGGTGTGGTTTGGTTATTACAGTACAGTTCTGTTTGGTATGGTAACTTTGATAATTGATGGTTAGTCCACTCGCTTCACATCAGGATTTTGCAGGTTCGATTCCCAGTGGGGTCCAACTTTGTAGGTCTTGGTTTGGTTTGATAGGTGGTAGCGCATTTTCTGAACAGATCTGTTTAGCTACCATTTTTTATCTACAAATGGTAAGCCCTCGGCATCATCTCACCTGGTGGTAAGTGACGATGATGCCGAATATTTATGCAGGCTTACCAAGATTCCCCAACGCAATGGGGAACTGGCTATCTTATCTCGTTGCCGGAACACATCAATGCTGTTAACATTGATGTTTGGCGGCAAGACTTTTAAGATCGTGATCACTATTAGGCGGGCTCAGATAAATGCTCTTCCACCAACCAAACCGAGTCCTTCAAAGCTGGACTCTGCTGGGAATCAAACCCGCAGCCTTCTAGTGTGATGCGAATGGACTAGCTACTAGATCACGGAGGCGGTTTGAGGTGGTTCTTATATTATATAAGTCTAGTTACCTAACATCAACGTTAACAATATTGATATGTTCCTGCATAAATAAGATATTAGATACTCAGTTTCCCACTGCATTAGGAAATCTTAGTAAGCTCGCATTCATCCTCGGCATCATCGTCACTTCCCATCAGGTGAGACGATGCCAACGGCGCACAACTGAAGGAAAAAAAAACAGAAAGAGATTAAGCATCAAATACAACTCGGTGGGTAGCGTTTGGGAAGTTCCGCAATATCTTCACGTCCCATATACCTAAGTTTCTTCAGGGTAAACTTTTTGCTCAGTGTGTGTTTGCCAGTAATGACATACGCAACTGAGACATAGTCACTTACATTTGGTCTCAAAATAAGGCTCAATGCCACTCAAATAAGATGGAATGTACTATGCTCGTAATTTCCCTATGTAATCGAATGAAAACCCAGACCTTCTTCTGAGAAACTTGTCCAAATATCACTGTTGCCAAGCTCCACAAATATTCTCCTTGCGAACTGGGATTTCTATGAAATATTACACTATTACACTTGCGAGCAGAGGTATAATTTGCAGACATTTAGCACTAATTGTGACATCTTAGAGATGGAAGACTACTGAAACAAGGACGAAAGCCTCTTAATGTAATATTTTTCGCACTTTGCTAGCAAAAGAAGTCCATTTCTTTGTAACGTATTTTTGAAAGAAAATGTTTTATATTTATGAGTATGAATATTTATTCTTTGTGTTTCCGAGATTATTATAAGAGACATTTCTTGATATTCTTACATAAGTACATTTTACTTTTGTTTATTGAAAATAGTAAGTATTGTTTTTTAACTTTGGGTTTCATTACGGAGCAAATCTGAGACAAGAAAATTCGTAGAACTAGAGTCACTGACACAACTGAAGTAGTAAGTAATTTGAAGTGAAGCTATGGGCACAGGCCACGTTACTCGCAGAACTGATAATCTATAGGGAAGAAAGGATGAGTGGGGCCTGCGGGCGCTTTTATTGTCATGCGGATTTCTGCCCGCAAGCATGCCGTACCTGCATGCGTGCGGCGTTTCCAAAGCGACCCGCGTACGTGTGCCACGCATGACAATAAAAGGGCCCTAAAAACATGTAATAAAACGATAAGTTGCGGGCGGCACGCATGCGGGCATGGCCCGCGTGCGTGCACAAATTCGTATAACAATAAAAGCGCCCTATGGTGCGGAAAACTTAGTATATGAATATTAGACGGATATCACGGGCATCATCCATATGAAAGGAACAAAAGATATTTATAAACATTTCGTAGCGGCAACCGTGTACCGGAAGACGCAGTGTAGGTAGGCCTCCCACTCGGTGAAGGTTGCGGGAAGCTACTGGATGCGGGTAGCGTAGGACGGGTCGATGTGGAAATCCTTGGGGGAGGCCTTTGTCCAGCAGTGGACGTCTTTCGGCTGATGATGCTGATGATGATGATGATTTTCATACAAAAGCACCGTAGTGGTTTTCCTTTCATTTAACTTACTGTGTATGTTAGAGAAATTTGATCCTTATGATTGACCCTATCGATGAATACCATAAAAGTACAGAATGTTATTTTTTCGAATTTTAGCCGGTTTGATTCCTGGGTGTGACAAGCGTATTTTCAAAAATATTTGAATATAGTTTTGCTTTTTTTTTAGAAATAAAGGAATGTTTCCTATTAGTAAAATTTGTTATCTCTAGTATTTAGAGTACTTTCCCTCCAGGTGAGGTTACAAAATTCCATCCTGTATACAGGTTTTTATTTTTTATTTTTATGGCAGAGGTGGCAAACGAGCAGACGGATCACCTGATGGTAAGCGATTACCGCCGCCCATAGACACCCGCAACACCAGAGGAGTCACAAGTGCGTTGCCGGCCTTTGATTTGGGAGTACGCTCTTTTCTTGAAGGTTTGAATGTCGTATCGGTCCGGAAATACCGCAGGCGACAATTCATTCCACAGTTTGGAATGATTAGTAATTCGACGTGATCCTTCGAAGGGGTTATACTAGAGGTCATTTGCAACAAATTAAGTCCAGTTAACTAGGGGTCAAAAATGTATGGTTACTGAGATATTATGGTATTAAGGTTTTTTAGAAATATTCTGCCTTGTTACCAGAAACAATTAATTATGAAAAAACCATTACACTGTTAACATTAAATTGATACTTTTTTTAAGCTGAGAAATGAGCGCTCAATTTGAAAAAAGTCTTTGCCCAAAACTCATATATTCTCAAAAATAAACGGTCTTAAGTTGCGTACTATTTTTTATAAATTTTCCATAAGTAATTGAGTATTACTAGAAAAAAAATGTTGTGAACTTGGCGTATAAATTAATGACATAAGTTGCTTGTTTCATAAGCTTTCAAAAAAGGTACAAATGTTATCAACTTTTGCTCGGGATCGAAAAAAATTCCAATAAACCAAACAAATAACAGATTTTTTTCCATACATATCCTGCACGGTGCCGCCCTCTCTTTTACTCGTATCGTGCGTGACTCGTGAGCTTAACATGATTAGATAATTTCTGGCAATCTTCGCGACAGTTCGTGGACACGAACTCGCACAGTTTCCAACCAGATGGTTAGTTCGTGCGGACAGAAAACTCACAGTATTCGTTAAATAATAGTTGATATCCTTGTAAATTGACTAAAACTACGTTTAAATACTTTTAATTTTGATATGGGTGATATTGGGATGCCTCCGCAGCACGAACGTAGAAGCGGTCGTGGCTCAGTGTGGCTTGCGTGGTCTCATCGATCATGCAGGTTAACTGACTACAGACACGATCAAAACCTGGATGGGTTTATACTGTTACTGGCATTTATCTCGACCGTTTCCGTACTTCGCAAGGCACGTTAAGCCATTGGCACCGGCTGCTATCATTAGATGGCAGTTGTTAAGCCATGTCGGAGGCATTAACAAAGATATTAACTATTATTTAACGAATACTGTGACTTTTCTGTACGCACGAACTAACCATCTGGTTTGAAACTGTGCGAGTCCACGAACTGTCGCGAAGATTGCCAGAAATTATCTAATCATGTTATGCTCACGAGTCACGCACGACACGATAAAAGAGAGGGCGGGGCACCGTGCAGGATGTGTATGGAAAAATGTGTTACTTGTTTGATTTATTGTTTTTTTTCGATCCCGTGCAAAAGTTAACATTTGTAACATTTGTACCTTTTTAGAAAGCTTATGAAACAAGATATTTATGTCATTAATTTCTACGTCAAGTTCACTATATTTTTTCTAGTAATACTATATTACTTATGGAAAATTTATAAGAATAATAATTTTATGCAACTTAAGACCGTTTATTTTTGAGACTTTGTGAGTTTTGGGCAAAGAGTTTTGGTTCAAAGTGAGCTCTCATTTCGCAGCTTTTAAAAAAGTATCAATTAAATGTTAACAGCGTAATGTTTTTTTCATAATTGATTGTTTCTGGTAACAAGGCAGAAAATTTTAAAATATCTAAAAACCGTAATATCTCAGTAACCATATATTTTTGACCCCTAGTTAACTGGACTTCATTTGTTGCAAATGACCTCTAGTATAGCTCCTTTGAAGGATCTCGTCGAATTACCAATCACCCTGTATAATAAAGTTGCCAGAAACAAGAAAGTTGGTTATTGGACTTTAATCACTATAATATTAAGGAATTACTACAGCAATTTTATTTAATCCTCTAGTTCCTAATAATTTATATTTTTTTGAAAAATGTATAATTTTGCATGCCGTTGCCTTGGCGAAACATAATATACCTATTTATTGTATAATTTAAACCATGTCAACCCCGTTCAATGTTTCTGCAAAATAAATACTTACTTACTTACATGGCATGCCCAAACATTCACGTTAGGTAATTTCAACATTTGTCTCGCTTTGTTTTCCATTAAATCCTTAACTTTCTCGAGTGTTTTCTTAGTCAACTAGTATAACCAGATGACGCAATGTTATTTTTAAGAATTATCTTAAGACAATGATTTCGCTGAAACAATAATAAATACACTTACTTATCTTTCTAATCTTTCAATCAAAACTTTTGATAGCTTGTTTTCGATGCCAAATCAAATCTTGTTTTGATAAAACAACACAAAAGACAATAAAAGATCAATATAAAAGGTTGCGGCATTATGTAAAGAGCTGAAGAAAGAAGTAAGATTACTCCTCGAGTTTCTTATTTCAATCGCTTTTCGATTGAAATCCTTGTTTTATCGTATAAAATCCATTATTTCATCAATATTATTTACATTCCTCATTAAAATTCATGGTACCTAAGCAAGTGCAGCAGTGTAATCTTGTAGCCACCCTCACCCTCTTGTGGTTATTTTGCACTATTCTATCACTGTACTTACATACCTTAGAACCACAATATAAGGACATTATACAGTGTGGATGTCGTGGCCAGATCATAGAATTGATCATTTCATGATGTGGCCGACCATTTCATGAAATGATCATGTTTCATGAAATGGCCAGCTAAAACTGACCATATCGTTTAAACGTCAACGTTTAATGATATGTCCATCCACGTTTGGCCATATCATTAATGTAGGGTTTCCATGATATCAAAGGTTTATTAAAAAAAAAAGCGGCCAAGTGCGAGTCGGACTCGCCCATGAAGGGTTCCGTAGCAGCAAGTAACATAATATAAAAGTTCTTATAGTTCGTTGTATGTAAATTGCGGTTTACGATTTATGACGTATTAAAAAAACTACTTACTAGATCTCATTCAAACCAATTTTCGGTGGAAGTTTGCATGGTAACATTACCGATGATATTATTATGATGTACATACATCATATATATTTTTTAGTTTTATCATTCTCTTTTTTTAGAAGTTACAGGGGGGGGGGGGGGACACACATTTTACCACTTTGGAAGTGTCTCTCGCGCAAACTATTCAGTTTAGAAAAAAATTATATTAGAAACCTCAATATCATTTTTGAAGACCTATTCACAGATACCTCACACGCATGGGTTTGATGAAAAAAAAAATTTTGAGTTTCAATTCTAAGTATGGGGAACCCCCAAAATTTATTGTTTTATTTTTTATTTTTGTGTGAAAATCTTAATGCGGTTCACAGAATACATATACTTACCAAGTTTCAACAGTATAATTCTTATAGTTTCGGAAAAAAGTGGCTGTGACATACGGACGGACAAACAGAAAGACAGACATGACGAATCCATAAGGGTTCCGTTTTTTGCCATTTGGCTACGGAACCCTAATTAAAAATACGTTGAAAGTTACTGGTATTATTTAAATCTGAGTAATATTGGTTAACAAATAAATTATACATTTTTGATACTTAGCTTTTAAGATTGATATCTACTAACCTATAAAATAGTTTCCGAACTTCAAGGTTCTTACGTAGCGCTCGTTTTTTGATTGACTTAAAAAAAAAAATTGTAGATAGTTTAGTGTCGTCGACATTTAACTTCTATTTTATATTCAATTGGTGCGTTATTAATAGCATTTTTTTTATTAATTGTACGCCGCCATGATGACAAAAACAAAAAGATATCAGCGCCTCTAACGGTGGATACTGTAACTATTTTACGATATGATCACTAGCGCTTGACCATTTCATGAAAAGGCCGTGCGTTTAGCTGTATATCGTGAAACGTTGATGTATTCATAGATCTGGCCAGACCATATCATGAAGTGATCAGCGGATATTCTCCATTTCATGAAATACGATCATTTCATGAAATGGTCGGCCACATCATGAAGTGATCAATTTTATGATCTGGCCACGACATGGACACTCCCTGCCGCTCTCTGAAGGTTACCTCATCCCCCTGTGTGACCGATCTTTGACCATTTGTCAAGAGGTTGGCACAGTTCCAAAACGGTTCCAAAGCACAGTATTATAACCAAAGACAATTTTATTTTTAAGGAAAGAACTAAGCCTTGTCTGGCGTATACGGCATTTACTTTATTTGTAAAAGTCTAGCTAATAATAAAGAACAATGAGGGCTAATTGAATCTAGATTCAACCCTAGTACATCACACATACATTTACATGTGTACAAACATGAATGTCTTTGTAGTAAACAATGACGCGAAATTGTATGATTGTGTGAAGGGTCCGGGGTGTGATTAGACTGTCATAATGCCCTAAACAAGACCGCGGGTGATGCTTAATGCAACACTAGGCAACGGCCACCTATACTTTGTGGATAGTGCGATTAAATTGTACCACACTATAAGAAGAGAAGATAATTAGCTGGCCTACTCTTAAGGTGACCTTATTCGCCCTTTTTGGGAAAGGTCGGATGTCAGTCAGGAGCTTAGCGCAAACTACGCACTACACAAACTTAGTTGTGTATTAACATGATATTCGTAGTAATAATAGATAATTATATCACGACAGTGTTTTGGAATGGGTGGCACCCGTCCCGGAGGACCCCGATGCGTGATGTGACTAGGCAACCGACCCAATGCTCAATCGCTCAGTTCCAGTTACTTTTTATTCCAAACGCTTTCAGCTGATAGTAAACACAAAGGATATCCACTTTTACGCTTGCGACTGTACCAAAAACCGCTTAGTTACAGAAACAAACCGCAGAACCGAACACTTAAAGTTTAACAGCGGAACGAAGCCACCTAATTTATCTCGAAACAGCGCACTTTGATTATAAATTCAGAACCACAATTTACTTTATCTATTACTTTGTAGATTCTAGGAATTTTTGGTAGAACAAAGACGTAGAAATCTGAGATTAGGACTTAAGGAATAATGGGACATGTTATTTTTCCTTTGAATTTAGAATTCAAATCTTCTTCTTTGTACTTTTTGGGTCTTCGCGACTTATCATACATAAACAATCCATCAAACCCGCTGAAAATTCAATTTTCCATACTAATATTCAACAAACAGTACCTATATACCTATTATAACATTTACATCCATATAACTGACAACTTTAAGATATAATTTCTTAGTACTCCTTTATATAAACCACGCTGACGATAGAAGTGGGCTTACCAAGATTACTGGTATGTTAAAACCTTTATGAAGAGATATGATAATAACATCAGTTCTTGTTTTCAGGACTGGGCACTCCACATCAGGTTTGCGACGTCTGCCGACGCTGGTTACTACGAATGCCAGGTGCCAACACATCCGCCAACCAGCATATTTTTTAAACTGGTGCTTGTTGGTAAGTTTGTCATTGTTACTACAGACTTCCATTGACCGACGTTTAGCATGAAACTGAGCAAGTTGACACAACGGTTTTTCGTGCCACATACGCCAGGATTTGAGATTTTCATACATTTTCGTCACACGATTTCTCACAGCGTAGCGTGGTGACAATGGAAATAGAAGTATCTGACTCGGCCCCAATAAATTGGCCGTAGTTATACCATAAAGATCCAAAGTAAGTAAGGATCGTTATGGAATAACTACGGCCATTTCTTCTTCTAATGTTCTCACTGACTTGACCTCATGATGGTCACAATCCCCAATCTCCGGGGATACAACATGAAAGAAGAAGAAGCGTCGCGGTCAATGGGTTAATTTGGATTTACCCTACTGGTATAATAGACGAAATAGTAAGATCGACGTATGTTGCATTGGTTGATACAGAAGTTATGGATGTACAGTTTTCGTATGGTTTTTAGATGACCTCGGCGGTGTAATTATTATAATATCTGTAATATCTGGGTCAAATCACACACGGTCATCTGGCCCCAAACTAGTCCTAGTTCCCTGTATCATTAGTAGTAGTAAGTAGTATATTAGTAATATTTGGCCTCGGTTTTATCGTATGCGTATATATAGGAGGTGGTCTGTTAACCTGCTGCGTCCCGCAAGCTTGATTAGCTCATTAATTCAACAGTAACTAGTAGAAACCGTCAAGTAATAAATTTTCATGTTTTGGTCCCTTGTCCCAGAAGTATCACAAATTTTTGCCGTCGTCTATAATACCACTACCTATATGTATTCTTCTCGGTTAAACAAAACCTCTTTCCTATTTACGATAGTATCCAAAAGCCAAGAATCGGTCTGTAATAGGAATGCTACATGTTACAAATAAAGTTTGATTCGAATATTATGTGTCTCTGTGAAAGCAGCACTGGAATAGTCATTTTTGATTTTTTGAATACGTCATCTTTTACCTAGATATTAGCTTCTACCTTGAGATAGATGAATTGATATACATCAACTATTGTAAGTAAGGTAAGTAAGTAAGTAAGTATGATTCTAATGTAAGGTTTCAGAGGAGCTTCTTACCGAGAACACTCAAGCTGTGGAATGAGCTCCCACCAGAGGTTTTCCCTGAGGGCTATAGTATGGGACTCTTCAAGAAGGGATTGAAAAGGTATTTAAAGGATCGGCAAAGCATTGATAGCACCTCTGGTATTGCAAATGCCCATAGGCGGCGGTAACCACTTTCCATCAGGTGGGCCGTCAGCCTTTTGCCTTCCTATATAAAAAAAAACTGCTAGGTTCCCTCAACTTCAAGTTTACTAACAGTTCACATTCTTTTCCAGCTGCATACGCAGAGATCATGGGGGAATCTGAGAAGATAATCCATGAGGGTTCTATGTTGCGGCTTGTTTGTATGGTGAAGAGGTCTACCGAGCCTCCTTCGTACGTGTTCTGGTACTTCGAGAACAGAATGATCAACTATGACCAGAGTAAGTAGTTACTATCTACCAACACAATAAACCAGCAAAAAATTACCTCCCATACAAATTTGGCCGGCCAGCACATTGATGTGCTAGAGAATTTTTTTTTTTTGACAATTTATTAGAGATTTCCTTGTTAAGACCTATAGAGCTTCTCACCTGATGGTAACTGATGATGATGCCGAAGATGGAAGCGGGCTTACCAAGATTCCCCAACGCAGTGGGGAATTGGCTATCTTGTCTTCATGCCGGAATACATCAATGCTGTTAACATTGATGTTTGGCGGCAAGACTTAGATAAGACCATCAATCTCGTGCTCACCTTAAATCTCTTCTTTCCTATCCTCCCCATTCCACTGACTTCTACTCCTATTCCTTTTCCGTGCATGCCGTCAGGCTGTGGAACTCGCTTCCGCATGACATTCGCGATAGCCAGAGTCTGCCACTCATTTAAAAACAAATTGAAAGATCATTTCCTTTCTCTCTCCTCTTAAGTAAGCCATGTAAACTTTTTATGTATATAGATATTATATTGTTTTTTAGTCTATTTATATAATATAGTGTTATTTTTTTTATTTTTTATTTTATTAAACATTTGGAGAACATAAACGGTGATGTACAAAATCATTCACAAAAACACTATAACTAACATAAACATAAAATGAGTACAACCCAACAACATGTTCCACATGTGAGTAGAAAAAAGAGGTATTTTTGTCAGTTACCACACGAGACACAATAGAGAAAAATAAAGGTATGTACCTATATATAAAAATATATGCTAGAGTAAACAATGTTCATACTTGTTAGTAAGGATAAAAGAAGTGCTTTCCATAACAATAAACACAGTTGGTTAATAGAGAGAAAAAAGAGGAAGGCGGAAGCTCAAAAACATGTTGATAAAACATATCCAAGAAACAACATCTCCATAGTTTATATAAAAATATGTAAGTAATCATAAAATCAAAACGAGTAAGTAAATTCATGCTGCTGTAAAGATGCGAGTTTGAGACATTTGAAATAAATTTCCGTTTATATTTGTTTAGTGGCAAGGCAAAAATGTCTAAGTCTGTAAATTGTTCATTGTATCTATTAAGCATTCTGCGGGCTGGAGAACGCAAACCTGAGTTGGTTCGACAACAGTTTAAAGAAAATAGACGCTTCGATCTGAGGTTAGAAGCAGGCACAATATATTCGATTCTATTAAGCAAATCAGGACTGTTAAAGTGATTGTTTATTAATTTATACAAGAACATTTGCTCCAATTGTACTCGACGCTGCTGAAAGGTAACAAATTTAAAAAGTGTTTAATAACATCTGGTAACCACCGTATTTTTGAACGTGACATCGATAATTAACCAATTTAAGAAATTTCTTTTGCACCCTTTCTACTGCGTCGATGTAAATTTGGTAGTAAGGATACCAAATGATAACGGCATACTCGAGTATTGGTCTAATAAGACTACAGTAGAGATATAGATAAGTGGTCGAATTCTTAAAATCTTTGGCTATTCTAGATACTAATCCAAATACTTTGAAAACCTTACAAACTATATTGGAAACATTGTCTTTCAAGGTCAATTTAGTGTCGAGTAAAACCCCTAGATTCCTAACAGTGTTGACCTTTTCTAAACTGTGGTTGCCAATACCGTATGAAAAAATGATTGGTTTAGTTTTTCTAGTAAAAGAAATAAACTTACATATTGGAAGACTTAAATAAATTTTATTAATTTCACACAATGTTTGAAAGGACTGTAAATCTGCTTGAAGTTGTAAACAATCATCTATATTTTTAATCTCTTTGAAAATCTTTAAGTCATCCGCATATGCAATAAAATTAGAATACTTTATATATTTCATTATATCGTTAATATATAGAATAAACAACAATGGCCCCAAAATTTAGCCCTGCGGCACACCTGAAGTTACTGAAAATGAGTCTGACTCATACCCGTTAATTACATTTTTTTGTGTACGATTATGAATATATGATGCAATCCAGCGTAGTAACGATTCTTTAATCCCATTGAAGCTTAATTTTTCTAGAAGGATTAAATGGTCAACTTTGTCGAAAGCCTTCTTGAAGTCTGTATATACGCAATCTACCTGACGGTTGTTATCAAAGGTCTCAAATTTGAATGTCGTAAATTGTAACAAGTTTGTAGTGGTGGAACGATCTTTAACAAAACCGTGTTATTGAGGCATAATTTGCTTAGCGAGAAGGGGGTACAGAGTTCTATGCACCAGTTTTCGAAGACCTTCGACAAAGCAGACAGTATGGAAATCGGTCTATAATTTTCGATTTCAGATTTGTTACCATTTTTAAATACAGGAGTAATCTTCGCAGTTTTCCAACGACTGGGGAAAACGCCATGTTGTAAACTTTTGTTAAAAATGATGAATAAAGGTAATTTAATAGAATCTGCTGTTTGTTTCAAAAAATATGAATGGATTCCATCAGGACCTGCTCCCTTATTGTGATCAAGCGACAAAAATTCCCTTTTTATTTGGTCAATACTTAAAAATATGCTAGTAACTTAACACTATCAGCAGACTCAGAGGATTCATTATGTGGTTCCCATTTATTAAGATCGAGGCGCGTCTTCTCATAAACTGATTAGAAGAAAGTGGAAAACATGGAACATATAGTCAGAGGATTACTCGAAGTTTCATCATTGTATGACATCACCTCAGGAAATGAACTTTTATTATCTTTCTTAGATGAAACATACTGCCAAAATTGTTTAATATTTTTAGATATTAGAATTTCAGTACGCTCAATGTACTTGTTATATCTAGGTTTTAATAGAGATTTAAAATAAGCTCTGTACATGGAGAACTTCGTATGATTTTCATTTGATGTATTCTTTTTGTAAGCAATCCAAGCTTTGTGCTTCAGTTTGCTTAATTTGATTAATTCAAAGTTAAACCATGCCGGATATACAGTGGTTTTTATCTTACCAACAGGTACGCAGTTTTGTATGATCACAAACAAATTGTCATAAAAGGCTTCAATAGAGTCATCAACAGATAGATCATTAAGTAACAATGTCCAGTCAACGGACAATATTTTTCTGTTGACCTCTTTATAGTCCGCTTTAGATAACAGAACTTAGAGTAATCACTCTTTCTCATGTTACTACCTGTTTCCAGCGGGAGCTCCAGCATAAAGTTAAAGGCTTTATGATGAGAGTCCTCAACAACCAATGGCGAATCTGCACATGTGATATTAGCAGTACAGGTAGCCAATAAGAGATCA
Source organism: Coleophora deauratella (assembly GCA_958295455.1). NCBI lineage: Eukaryota > Metazoa > Arthropoda > Insecta > Lepidoptera > Coleophoridae > Coleophora > Coleophora deauratella. The sequence goes on from OY282411.1 coordinate 4,576,234, forward strand.
AGAGTCCTATTGTTAATATTACGCAAATAATTGAACTGTTTCAGTGTCAAATACGATAAAAAATTAAATAGTGAAATATGTACACCTGATACAGAATTAACAGACGGTTCTAAAAACATTAAGTTATTTTTAACTACTACCCAGTCAATATCAGGCAAATTGAAATCACCTACAATACAAGTAAAGGTAGGTTCTATTTTTGTATGAAGTTCACAAATGACATCAAAGTATTCATTATAGATTGTTACAGGCGAGTTAGGGCGGATGTACGTTGAGACTAACAATAAACAGTAGGGAATCTACCGTCGTCTGCCACTGGCTATAGGTTCTATATCGCTAGTATGTAATAAGACAGCAACCGATTCGACCATACTTACAGACTTTAAAAATAACTGAGATGCACGTAGGTCTCGCCGAACAGCTATCAAAGTACCACCTCCACTTGCCTTAGAGCCTATCGAGGTCTCTGTCACACCTAAATACACAATACCTTTCATCAATAAACTCATAGATATAGATATGTTTGAAGTTAAATTAGTTTCCGTCCACAAAATTACGTCAAAATCATTTTCCAAAATGGTCAAATATATCGTGTTTAATTTCGTTCTCAGTCCGTTGCAGAAGTTGTGTTATGTAGGTATTATAATACATATATTTGTTATTTAATGTATGTTTATGTATTATTTTAAGAATTAGGTATCAGTTTGTATTCTTTGTCACTATTTTATAATTGTTATATCTTTGTTTTGTACACGTCTTTTCTGCCTCTTTTTTCTTTAACTTTCACTGTCCAAGGTCTGCTAGAAGAAATTTCTTATAGAAATAAGCTGCACCTTTTATATGTTCTTTCCTTCTTAATGTATGTCTTTGTCTTTTATGTATACAATAAATTGTAAATAAATAAATAAATAAATAAATAAGATGGTGGTAGCTAGCCAGGCGGTCTCGGAAACTGCCCTACCACCAACCAAACTGAGACTCGAACCTGTGACCTCCTGATGTGAAGCGAGCGAACTAGCCACTACGCTACGGGGCGGAGGCGGTTAAAAGATAATGAAAAAATTCGCAGGTCAACTGATTGATTTGTATAAAATGCCGAAAGTAAATTTTGAAAATGCAGTGTGAATTTCTTTGAAGAAAGTTGTTCAGCTTGATAAGTAGAAGCCAAGTATTTTTTACTAATGTTGCACAAATATGCAAACCTCCAACTACATGTGATTTTTAAACATTCTTCCACAATAAACCGATACTGATTTAGTGAAATATAAAATGACTTTTCATACGAAATAAAGCGCATAATATGACATCTATTTATACAGGCTGTAACAAAATTGGTGTAGGACCCCTTAACTGGGGATTCTACTCATCGTACTGAACAACTTTTGTTTTACAACTTTGCTCAACTCGCAAAAAAAATGTTGGACTCTCCATACAAAAATTACAAAAAACGGAAAAACAGATGATCAATTTGTATGGCGATCTAATTAGGAAATTCTTATAAATTAAAAATTTCAAATTTTATGAAAATTAAAGTGATTAAGGTTTTCAAAAATTTCAATTAAAGAGCTATTTAGTCAGTAATATTTCGTAATTTATTTTTCATGCAGTCAACTCCCGGATTATATTGGTTGTTAAAAGAGTGGATTAGAAATTTTAAGAGGTCCTTAGAATCAACTACAAATTACATATATGAAAAATATGACAAAATTTTTCAGTGTCCCATTCTAATTCTTGATTCACTTTTTAGATTTAGAATGGGAAAATGAAAAAAAAATATTGTAGATCGGTTTTTTTTTTATATTTTTCCTGTATTCTATACTTGATTTTGAATACCTAATCCCGTAAAATTTCAAACGCACTTTCATTTTTCTAATTTTTAGCAAGATCGTGGCATAAAAGTTAATCAGTATTCTACAATCTGCATAAAGAACATGACACATTTCTGGATCTAGGAATATCTTGATGGTTTCTTAATTATAATAATCACAACATTAATAGCTTTCTAAAAATAATAGTAGGAACAGGAACTTCCAAAAAAAAGTTACAATAAAATCCTTCGTATCTCTGGTCGTAAGTCTCTTTAAGCCTATGTGATAGACACAATTACGCAGAAGGCATTAAGGCGTTAAGTATAGTCAAATCGCAATATTCAATTCAAATTCTTGAAATAATGGTTAAAGCTATCACCATGGAAAAAATATATAACATACTTGAAACAATAAAAAACAAATTTCCTTGAACAGAATTATAAAAATCATAAAAACTTTGATGAAAACAATATCCTGTAAACCCTGTATTTTGTATAAATTGCAAATTCTCTTTTGAAAACAAAATATTTGTTTATGTTTAAACCAACACAAAAAATCGGCCATTTTAATACCTTCAATTTACCTTGAATGGATTTTTTTAAATTATTTGAAAGCCAAGAAAAGTAATAAAAACATCGAAATCTCGAGAATTTTGCGTTCCGCCTTGACGTAACCGCCGTGATGGTACCCACACTGATCTGAACTTAAAATGAGTGGCGTTACGGTCGATATTATATTATCATGCATCAACCTGCTCAGATTGAGTGTACGTCGCGCCTTAAAGCGAGACCGCTTTAAGTTATATGAAACTTGAAAACGTAGGCGATGTGTTCAAAGAGAAAATCAAAACCACCGTCTCTTCTTACTCCGTGTGTACAAAATTATATGTATGTATGTTTATAAATACCTCATGTCTACAGGTGTAACAAAATTGGTCCAGGACCCGGTAACTGGGGATTCTACTCATCGTACTGAACATCTATTGTTCTACGACTTTGCGCAAATCGCAAACAAAATGTTGAACTCTCCATACAAAAATGGCAAAACAGATGATCAATTTGTATGGAGAGTCCAATTTTTTTTATTGTTCAGTACGATTAGTAGAAGCCTGAGTTAACGGGTCCTACACCAATTTTGTTACACCCTGTATATTTGTAAACACCCCACTTTGTGTAATTCCGTTAAGGAAAACACGTTTACGTACGTTCCGCTTTTAAATTATAATAAATGTTACATTTGACGGGAATTTTGTGTCATTGGTTTGGCGAAGTAAATTGAATAGGTAATCCAATATTTCTAAATGCGTCAGTTTGATTGATCATTTTAAGCCGGAAAGCTTTGGCATCATTATCATTTGCCGCCAGATGAGATGAATTAATCAACCCATCTATTTTAAACTTTATGCCGTCTATTTATGAACTACTAGCTTCCGCCCGCGACTTCGTCCGCGTGGACTTCAGAATTGCGTCGAGAAAGAAAGAAAATGTTAAGATAGCGCCATCTAGTGACGAAGTGGAAATTTTGAGTTTTTAAGCATTCCTACGGGAACCCGTGAGTTTTCCGGGATAAAAAGTATTCTATGTGTTAGCCGAGTGCTTTATCTATCTACTTACCAAATTTCGGCGTGAAAGCGGAACAAACAAACTGACTAACAAATAAACTGACAAACAAACAAACATCCATACTTTCGCATTTATAATATTAGTGAGATGAAATTTATGTCTAATAGACTCAGACTAAAGCATCTTTATCTTTTACAGAGGTTTTCTTCTTTTCAAATATTTGCCTAGTCTTTTTATCTAAGATTCAATAAAATGTCACTCTTCATTTTCCACAAAAATAATTGACAACGCTGAACACGTTAAAAACAACCGAATTCTATCGTAACAACTACAATCCTACTTTTTTATTTTTGTGTTTCTTGATTTTTCAAAAAGCGCTAAATCGATTTCAATAAACTTTATATGGGACCACCTGTGAAGTATGACCTACCTAACAAAAACGGGTCATTAAAATCAATTCATGATTGGTGGAATAATCGCGTAACAAACATACAAAAAAATTTGGGATGCATCGATACGCCTTTTTGCCGATACGATACCGATACCGATACTCTTATAAAAATATCGGCGATACCGATACGCTTGTTGAATTTAAATTAAGGTTAAATATTGTAAATAAAATACGGGTTGGGTTGTTTTTAATAAATTTGAAAAAATACAGATTTAGAATGAGATTATTAGTTACTAATATTAATAATAGTTCAATAATTTAAATAAACACGAATAAACGAAGCCCTCCAATATTTTTATGAAGTCGACGCCCCTGATAAGCCCTGCAGTGAAAATAGTCTCTCAGCCGATGCAACAGAACTCATTTGGAAACAAAAGTACTTCTGCACCATTTTTTTCAAGTTTGGATTAAAAGATGTCATTGCGCCAGGAAACAAGCGGATCTGCGTCTCTCGATATATTAGGAGGCCTTAGGTACCTTTTGACTTCTTCTTTAAGAGAATTACAGCTCAGAGTGGACAGCGGCTCATCTTCATCGAACTCTTTAAAAGTATCGTTGTATCGGGAATAAAAATATCGCCGATGCCGATATATCGGCAACTCCAAAGTATCGCCGATATATCGGTATCGGTATCGGTATCGGATGCATCCCTAAAAAATACAGTCGAATTGAGAACCTCCTCCTTTTTTAAGACGGTTAAAAATTACATTCACGTATGATAAAGTCGTGCAAAGTCACATTGAATAAATGTCATCGATAAATGGGATACCCATTCCCTATATTTTGTAAACAAGCTACCTATAGTGAAAATATTACAGAATCTCTCTTTTTTCTTAGTTAGTGCTGAAAATGGCATCGATAAATGAGATACCCATTCCCTATATTTTTTAAACAAGCTATATTTGGTTACCTATTGTAAGAATATAAACTGAATCTCTCTTTTTTTCGTAGTTGAGTAAACCATTTGACACGTTTGTGATGGAAACTAATGATCTCACACAATACATCATTTGTCAAATGGAGTGGAACATAAAACATATATTATCCAGGGGGTGAAGCCTTGTGTCCTGACATACAGGTTTTTTCCTACTATAGGCAACTCACTAAAATCATCTGAATCCATTTATTTTATTGTCTTTTCATTTTATGTATTTGTACGTGTGAGTTCTTTTGTTTTATGTGAGTGAATAAATAAACCCCGCGTGTATGTCGCTTTATGACTGTCGCTAAGGTATCCTACGGGATCCATGCATTTTCCTTAAACAAAAAGTAGCCCAGTATTTGATCTATCTACTTACCGAATTTCATCCAAATCCATTCAGTAGTTTCGACGTGAAACAAACAAACAAACATCACTACTTTCACATTTATAATATTAGTAAGAAGTATTATTATTTATTATACGAGCACATATACATCCCCTATAACACTTCTCTTACTTTGCCGTAATTGATCGAAAAAATACGAGTGCGTGACCTACTCTGGGGACAGGAGGTAAGCTAATGATTCTATCCTTAACTTTGACATTAACTGTCCCATTTACGTCCAAGGGAAGGTAATGTAAATGTACTGACCTAATTCCTAAAGAAATCTCAGCTGAAGTAAAGCGGTAGAATAAAGTTGGACGGAATGGGATGGGCTGTGACATTATTTTAACTCGACTAGTGATGCTTTGTCCCGTAAAGAGGTTTTGAAATTCAAATTGAATTCGTTCTTTTCTATTTTATTCGGGCGTGTTATTTTATTCGAGAAAGTAATTATTCTTGGGACACTCGATTTGCGATGAAATAGGAACTCTGTTTTTTTGGACTGAAGCAAATTCGAAGCTACGAAGAAAGAAAGAAAGAAAGAAAGAAAGAAAGAAAGAAAGAAAGAAAGAAAGAAAGAAAGAAAGAGAGAGAGAGAGAGAGAGAGAGAGAAAGAGAGAAAGAAAGAAAGAAAGAAAAGAAAATACATTTATTCGACATCACAAATAGCACCTTAAAACTAAAACAAAGACAACAAAAATAAAACTTAAAAGTACTGAAAAAGGTGCCACTCAGACATCGAATGGGTCTCTACTCAGCATGTGTTGCAATCAGCAAGCTGGCTGACAAGACACGCATTTATATATATAAGCAAATTATATTAGGTGGAAACTAAGATAACATAAGATCACTATGGATTATAGATCCTGTAGGGCACAGCTAAACATAAAAAGGCGGTCAAGGGCGTGTCGGGCCACGCGCACTGTAGGGTTCCGTAGTACTTCGACAGACACTGCTTCAAGGGGAAACCCTCCCGTCTTACAAAATTGACTACTACTCGTTAACTTGTAAAGCCTGCTTAGTTGTGATAGTTTTCCTTTTAATTTCGTTACTATACTACTGCCGTGAATTTTTTCACATTTATAGAAACAACCGTTTAGCTGGCAGGGGAGGGACATATGATTTTAACAAAAATTTGCACTTATTTCGAAAACGGATCCCTGAATAGAAAAATGGTTATCGCAAACCCACAATATTTTTCAAAGACCTATCTAATGACATCCCACACCATGGGATAGTCCAAAAAAATCTTTCAACCCCACTTCACGTGTAGGGGAGGTACCTTGAAATTTTTTTTTCAGTATTTTATTTTACCAGTTTGTTGGCGTGATTAATATGCATATCCATGCCAAATAACAGCTCTCTAGTACTAACAGTCTCTGAGCTAAGCCGTGGGTGGACAAACAAACAGACAGACAGACAGACAGACATGGTAAAACTATAAAGGTTCCTTATTGACTACGGAACCCTGAAAAGAGAGGACGGATAAAATTTGTTATTTTATATATCCAAATATGGGGCCAGATGACGTGTGTGATTTGTCCTGGATATTATTAGAAAAAATAACTCGAGTTCGAGTTACAAACCCCCCCTGGTCACAGCACTAGCACAGCGGCCATACGCGGTTCTCTTATTGTGCAATCTCGGCGAAGTGGGCAAAGCCACGCCACTTACATTAAACAGACTTGCAGCTGTTACCCATTGAAACTTGCGTTTCCCAGTCAAAAGAGTGGACATTCTTAGGGTAACAGAAAAAAACACGCTGACAAATCAGATACTTACCTTAATTTATGCGCTATCGTTACCAGTATTTCTTATTACCAAACTTTCTATGCCAAGGGTTGTGTGGAAGAGATCTCTATTAACGATAAGGACGCGAAATATTATGTTGTGAAAATTCCTTATGTGCTGTAAAGCATTTTTTTATGTGATAGGTGGCAAACGAGCAGACGGATCACCTGAAAGTAAGCGATTACCGCCGCCCATTAGACACCCGCAACACCAAAGGAGTCACGACCTTTGAAATGGGATGGGTACCGGAGTGAGGGTTCACTCACTCGGCGAAACACAACGCAAGCGTTGCTTCACGCCGGTTTTCTGTGAGGCCGTGGTATCACTACGGTCGAGCCGGTCTATTCGTGCCGAAGCATGGCTCTACATACATACATAATTTTTTTAGAACCTCTACTTTTTTTAAACATTTTCATACAAATCTAACATCATCGTGTTCTAACATCATCATTCTTTTCAGACGGTGTGAGTGTCCACAACGGTAGACAGACCAGTGAGCTTGTCATTGGTAAAGTGGAAGCCAGACACGCAGGAAACTATACTTGTGTGCCAGCCAACGCTAAGGCTGCCTCCGTCACCGTACACGTTGTTCAAAGTAAGTATCTGTAGGCCTCTATAACAACTCCTCTTTACAACCCATAGGTATCGTCCACACTGCAGGGGCACGAGTCTCATCTCATACCTCAGGAAGGTTAGACCATACACGACACACGGGGGCCAAGTTCGGATTGGTGGAGGTTGCGGGACTAGTGGCCCACAGTGTCAGTGTCAAGAGGTTTTCAAGCCGCCTGTTAGGCCTCCGACATCGCTTAACGACTGCCATCTAGTGATAGCAGCCGGAACCTACGGTTTAATGTGATTTGCGAAGCACAGAAATGGTCGAGATAAATACCACTTACAGTCAAACCCATCCAGGTTATGATCGTGTCTGTAGTCAGTTAATCTGCCTAATCGTCGCAATCACGCAAGCCGCACTTAGACACAACCGCAACGATTTTATCGCCATTCAGCCTCGAATTCAGCGCTGAAATATCGATGAAATCGAAGTGTCGCGTTCACTTCAACATTTTCATATTCAGTAACTTTGACACTTATAGCTGAATATTTGACATGGTCGTGTCATATAGACCAGTCTTTTTCAACCTTTTGAAATTACCAAACCCCTTTACAAGTTAAAAAGTTCTTGCGACCCCCCTAAGGCCATAAACATACAAAATGTTAGTGATTTGAAAGACTAAGTTTATAATTTTTTTCAATTAGAAAATGATTTCCTTATAAACGTCTCCAAAATAGAACCACGTTTTGACAAATTGTTAAAAAATAAACAGGACCAGCTTTCTCACTGAAATCGTATTTTTTCATTTCAGTGTAGGATTACCCACTTACTTTTTCTTTTCCCGCGACCCCTTTAGAAAGACCAAAGGTTGAAAAACACTGATATAGACCAAGAGTAAGACTAATGTAAACCTCGTTCTATTAAATAGTTTGGCTCAGGTTTTTTTTAAAGGTATAGCCTCGGATCAAAGGGTGCCGTTCTAAATATCGTAGATATACTGTTTTTCACACTTTTTGTTTCATGTCTTAAGTACCTACCTTCTTTTACAAAATTTGTGTCAAGGCACCAGACAACCTAATCCACCCATCCATCCGTTCGTGGTCCGTCTGACTCGATTTTATTTATTCATAGTTTTTTGCTTAAATCATATGAAAAAGTGATTCTAAGGTTCTTTGTATAGTATTTTCAAATTATTCGGATCTCGTGATACGGTTTTAGAGAGACCATGAGTTTCGTGGGGGAAGTTGTTCAATTTGATGGATAGAAGTCACAGTAAAAATTTTGACGGTAATTTTTTATCACCTGTATACTGTGGTCTTGACCTGTCTCCTACAATCTCCATAACATACAGAAGATAACTGCATTCCAGTTAGAATTCAAACAGTTATATCATTGTGTCAGTGCTCAGGGATTCGACGTGCAACGCAGGGTTCCAAAGTGTATAAGTTTATACAGTGAAATAATAAGGTCAGTTTTGCAGTGATATTATGCCTTTTCATTAAACTGTTTTATGTGGGATTTCGTATCGTGAAACCCGTTTTTCGACTCAAAGTTCCAAGGAGCTCAAAGTATTTTTTGCGGACTTCTCAAATCAAAAGATCATTTATGTAGTTAACTTTGTATAGATTTACTATGTTTTTTTGCGATAAAAAACAGTAATATTTGTAATGAATGGAACAGAGAAAAATTAAAATTATTTCTTACAGAAAAGTTATTCGATAAACAGTAAGTTTCCAAACCTTAAACTTCAACTTAGGCGCTATAAAGGTCGTTACAGAAGACTCAGTTATTCAATAAAAAAAATACAACAAACAAATGAAATTGGTTCTAAGTATAATACCTCAGATCACAGGTTGTAATATGAAAAAATCTACGATCTATAACTTACAACACAAGTTAACAATACAACACTACCACAGATCGAGAAAAATACCTTTTGTAATACAGTGAAGACCACGTTTGGACAAATGTAGCGTGGGAGTGGGAGGCCCTTTGGCTAGGTGGAGCGATATTTTGTGCAGGGTTGTTAGTTGACAGTTGGATGAGAATGGCTTAAGCACAGTTTAATAAATTGTACTTATATAGGGTATGGACACTTCCACATGCTCCGTAAAGTTCACCTCACCCTACCTACCCCTCCTGTAGGTAAGATCCGGTGAGAGTTCATACAATCGTCACTCAATAATTTCGCTCGGTCCTGCGTGTAAAAAAGGGAAGACGAGGAAGAGAAGAAGGATAAGTAAATAACTCGGACGATTTATATGGAGCGTCCGGGTGTGGTCGAAGACAGGTAAAGGTGGCGTGTCTTGGGGGACGCCTATGTTCGACAGTGGTGTCCCCGAGCAAGCACTTTTTACAAAAGTTAAAAAGCTGTATAGCTTTGAAACTAATATGAATACAAGACTGGTTCTTGTGCCCAGATTTAGAACAAAATTAGAGCAATCTGCTCAAAAAAAAAAAACTTGAATTCCAAACGTTATAGTTACAGCGTTAGACGCTAAAACTGATTTTTCACCAGTTTTTTGTGCACCCGTTGTGCTTGCTGGGTGGAATTTGACCCAGCAAGCACACCTTTAGGCGCTCGTATCTCGAAAAATGTAGTTGCTCTAATTTTTTCATTTGGCATGATGATTGCTCTAATTATGCTCTATTTGGGATATCCCATTGAGCTCTCCGCTATTCTCTGACAAATCGTGCCCCCAGCACCAACAACGGCTACAGCTGACAAAAATATATTAAAATCTCAAATCCTAGCGCCTGTGGCACGGAAACCGGTCGTCGGCCCTAGCCGACTGTGGCGCTCAAAGGGATAGGAAGGAGTCTTCTAGGAGCCCTAGGAAAAAAGTGCTTGCTCGGGTCAGGGACACTCAACAGTGGACTAATGCGTGCTGACGATAAAGATTGTAAGGACACGTCCTTACAACTTTATACCGTGGTTCGCGACGTAACCGATAACCACGGCTGCCCTTCTTGGCGGAGATGTGTGGGAATTGAATGTTAATTAAACTCACTGTTACAACTGTTAAAATATATTATTAAATATTAATGTTATGAGCTACGTTGATGTTGGCTGTTGGACTGTCACTAGTTGCTCAGCCTAGATACTGCGTTGAGCAGAAGCGGCTAGCGCAGCCAAACTATAGTTCATTCCAATCAAAAAAAAAGCAAAAGGTAAACAAACTTACTATGGAAATGACACATGTCAGTGTCAGATGCATACTATCTTTGTTTACCTTTTGCTTTTTTTTTATTGGAAGGAACCATAACTAAAAGTAGGTTACATGATTAACCTACAAAAATGTACAGTACTGACTATACAAAGATGTTAATGAATACTTTCAGTAAATTATACAATATTTTGCTATTGTAATTTGATTAAAAACAAATGTTAATCACCACGGACCTAATAGTTTCCGTGAGTCCGCACCTGTTAACAAAGTTTAGATGACAAACTGGTTTAGATCTAACATCGCTAATTGAAACGTAAGTTTGGCCACTGGGGAAATTTCGAGCTTATTTTGTTTGCAAAACCTCAGTTCTATTAAATTTCGTTGATCTTTGAACCTTATTGGAAAGGGCGAATAAATGAACTATGCCTGAAATGTGGTTAAAGTTGACTTTATATTGATCTAATCAAAAGTATTTTTAACTGATTTTCCAAGCTGAAGCTAAAGTATTTCGGATATTATCATCATCTTGTTTTAGTCCACTGTTGGACAAAGGCCTCCCCAAGTCTCACCATTTACACCTATCTTCGGACATGCGCATCCAGCTATCACTAGCAACTCTGCGCAAATCATTGCTCCGTGGGGCGTCCCACGCTACCACAGTATAAAGACATTATACAGTATGGACACTCCCTGCCGCTCTCTAAAAGCTACCTCACCCCCCCCCCCCCCCCCTGTGTGACTTCTAAGTGCCCAGTTGTCAAGAGATTGGCAAACCAAAGATAATTTAATTTTCATAATGAGAGAGGTGAGGCTTCTAAGGCTATACAGCCTTGTCTCGTGTATATAGTATTCACTTCATTAAAAATGTCTATTGTAAAAGTTTTCGTTTATATTCCTATCTGTCGTTAAAAGTTCTACTGTTTTCGGAAATATCAATTACTAAAAAAGTCAACATAACAAAAAAGAATGTTACCTACGACAAGGCGGTATGAACAAGAAGCCTTAGTCTAAGCAGCCCTAGATACTCACACCCACATTAACACCTGTACAGACACGAAGAATTGTCAACTATGCAACTAGTAAACTAGCGATATTTGTATGAAGTGTCCGGGGTGTGACGCTACGCTTGCCCAAACGCGGTCTCAAGATGTGTCCGGCCCATTGCTACTTCAGCAGTATGTAATTGTATGAGCAATGTTGGTACCATTGGTTCTCTGAATAATTTACTTTCGGATTTCGGGTTTGGGATACATAACACACACATTTACGAGCGTTTAAATGTCATATTTTATGTAGTTGTAGTAGGTATTAACGTGACTTTTTTATGGAATGTCCCGCGCCGAAGCTATCGTGGCTCAAAGTGGCTTGCGTGGTGGTGTCGATCACGCAGGTTACCTGACTATAGAAACGGTCATAACTTGTAAGAGTTTGACTGTTAGCGGCAATTAAAGTGACTTGCCGTGCTACGCATGGCACACTAAACTTGTAAATTTTGCTGGTTACTTTCACTGGATGGTCGTCGTTAAGCTATGTCAGAGTCAGAGGCCTTATAGTCGAATCCCAAACCTATCATCGACACTTTCTCCATATAGACTGGTTCGTCAACAGAACGTTTCATTTATGAGCAATTCGTCGACAGAATCTTTCAGCTACGAACGATTCGTCAGCAGAATGTTTCGTTTATGAGTGATTCGTCAGTAGAACCTTTCAGCTACGAACGATTCGCCGGACAGCTTGAAAACTTCTGTGACTGGATATGGTCACTAGCTCTACGACCTCCACCAACCCGGGCTTGGCCGATGTGTATGGAGTACACTCTTACCTTTATCAGCTATGGAAAGAAACCTTTGCCCCAACAGTGGGGAAGCATCCAGGGTGTACCGTGTACCCAGCAGTAGGCTTATTTGGGCTGACAGATATAAATCAGTGGAGTAGTAAAACCTGTAACTTGTCTCGCCAGTTTGAAACTAGATTTGTGGCGATTCTATGAAAGGATCAAAGTAAATTATTCAATAATTGGTTACAATTGGTCCAGACAATTTGGAACAATCTTAGTCAGAATTTCAAACTTGATTAAAAACAACTTGTCCCCAAAAGTTAAGGGACGTTTTAATTTGAATATAAATCGTTGACAATTATTCTAAAAGAGGGTCATCTAGGTATTTTCTAGCACGGTATTTGTCAGTCCCAGGTATTTATTTCTATTGTTTAAAGAGGTAGATAGTTGAAATTTACACAGATTTTATGTTTGGGTGGCATCCACTATAACAAATTATCTAGACGTCATCAAAAAAAGATTTGTAGACAATTTTGAACTTGTATGGAACCGTAGAGTATACTCTAAGTACGGAACCATCATTTATGAAAAAGTCCGACTCGTACTTATTGGTTTTTGGCTGGTTAAAGTTTTGCATCAAAATTTGGAGTGCTTTGAGAACATGAAAGTAAAAATACAATTAATTATAAGTAATTGAAAGCCGTCTTAAAATAAAGTTAGGTATTTCAGAAGAACCCTAATACTATTTTATTGAAGGTAGGTTTGGCATTATAGCGAAAAATAATAAAAAACTATTTTTTTATGTTTTTAACAGAAATATTAATAATTCTGCCATTGTTTTTAAACTTTTTGACCATCATTTTTGAACGATGCGAGCTCTGAATATATATCAGAGCACCACGCTACAGATATTATAATTTAGGTTCAGAAAGCGCACACAATATCAATTATTTGATAATAGAAGAATCATGCATGAGCGAGCATAATGGCCATCCTAGGCCTCTCTCATAGACTTCACATAGAATTAATGTATTTTCCTTGTTCCAGGTGAAACTCCAGCGGCCATGCAACACGGTAACAACTCAGCTGCCTCCATACAATACTTACAAATCATACATTTTCTTATAATAATGACTTCGTTCCAAGTCTTATTGTTAACTTGTTATCAAGATGTTGGATAACGAACAGTTTTTATGTATACAGCTCCTAGAGTAGTGCGTCATAAGTGAGACACAGTATAAAGAGATACGGTGAAGTAACTTGTTTTCAATAATTATCGATTTTTCAGTGCGGATTTTTGTAAAGAAAGTTTGTTTTTGCTCTGATGACTAAGGGAAATTATATGGAAAATGGGCTCCTCAAAATATTAATAAAATCTGTAAAAAAAAACTCAAAAAATATTGTATAAAATTATCAAAAATAACGGTATTACCATAATTTCATGTATTTGGGTTTAACATAAGTTATAGTTATGGTATCGGAATATAAGTTTGTGTTACAATTATTATTTAAGTAATTAAGGCTTATTTTATTGTACAAATGAATGATATGAAATATCCGAGAAATCATATTATTATATAAGTGGTCATTAGGTTTTAAAAAATCCTGCTTGGGTTTTGAATATTTATTATATAACTTTTATATTTTCATATTTCATTTTCAAAACAGCAAGCATAGCAGTGAAAGGGCTTTCTGAAACGAAAAAAAATCTTGAAATGTATTCGTATAGTCGAGTATAATATTCAGTACTTATAAATGAAAACCAAAGATTGCCAATTACAATTTATTTATTAATCAAATTACAGCATTTATGATTTCATGGTTCAAAGTTTACACTTCTAAAAAACAATGTCATAAAAAAATATATAAAGGAGCGTCTGTTACGTACTGTATTATACTGTTATAGTCATTTCCCTGTATGTGTTATTGTATAATATGAGTCTCTCCAATGGTTGAAAATATAATAACAGTTTTAGCTGAAATCTTACAAATACATCCTACATACCAACATTCTCCGACCGAATTCACTGCATCTTCTCAGGAATGTTAGAAAGTTTAGATTAAGCGCACCCCGAAATTCTATTTTTCTATTTGGCATTCCACATCTCATTAAAGGAGTGATTTTGCCAATGTCTAGTAAAAATGGGAGAATCTTCAATTAAAAAAAATGGCGGAAACGCCAATGTCAAGTGAAAGGCACGGCTCTAAGGGTGATGGGCACTTAAAGACGCTCCACGTGGTGATTTGTTGTTGGAACTCGAAAAACGGAGCTGTCTCCCGAGTTAATCCTCTTCTTATTATCTCTGAATCTGGATCACAGCTATTTCCCCATCACAAAAATAACGTTGAAACTACTCTAAAACGGAAATAATTGAAATAATAACTTAGCAGACGTGTGCTCGGTACACGTCCCGGCAACCAACCACGCCGAAATTCGTCAAAACCAAAGACAGGAGTATATATATTACAATTCTCCATGATAATTTCATAATACACCCTTAGGCTTATAATTAGATTGTGTCACTGAGTTTTTAAATTAGTTTGGAAGCAGATCCTTTTTCTTGTCTCTGTCAAAACGCAGATTTTTATTTATTTCGATAGCGTACAGCCTGATTAACTAAGCAGAGGGTTATGTTTTCCTGATTTAAGTATGTATTGTATGTTCAGTTCTTTATTAGAGCCTGGAGTCAAAATGGCTGATTCATTTTACATTCCAAGATTTAGTTACATTTGTATCCTATATCAGGATACGTTTCAGGCAGCCGAGATTCGGTTTTTTGTTACATCGTTGAGTTATCATGATATCTCTTTTGGGTTTTTCATTTTTAGAAAAAAATATGCAAATAGTGTCTATTTAACTTAGTAAACACTTGTAAACATGTATACTATACTTCAGATCTACAAAATTTCTGTTTGTTTTGTCTACAAAAGGAAATGGGTTTTTGTCAAAAACGAGACCTCCAAACCAAACACTACAAACATAACCGAGACTGCTTGTTTTGTAAAACATTTGCACATCAAAAGCAAACATTAGTTGTTTAACTTACCTTGGTGGGTGTAATTTATCCGTTGTTTACCGTTTCATTTTCTCATGTGCGCGCACTTAGCACAGAGAGGAAATATATGAAAAAAATAATGAATACATAATATTTGTACATTTACTTGCTTTTGATTAAAGTTCTGTTGATTTTGTATCTGGAATATTAATTTAAAACAGTGTTTTTCAACCTGTGGGTCGCGACCCCCAGGCTTTGTTTAGTATTTGACGCTATATACACAAAAGAAATTTAAATAATTGACCACGCTGACTACGTTAAAAACAACCCACTTCAATCGCAACAACTCCAATTTTGCTATGTTTTTGTTGATTTTCTCAAAAACCGCTGAATCGATTTCGATAAAATTTATATGGAACCACATGTGAAGTATACCCTTTTAAACAAAAAATGAATTTTCCAAATCGGTTCACGCGTCTTCGAGTAACCGGTGAACATACATATAAAAAAAAGATTCCGACAAATTGAGAACCTCCTCCTTTTTTTGAAGTCGGTTAAAAAGAAGCTTTACTCGCTCACTGAAAAATAAAACTTGAAAATGGAATTCAAAAATTAACTAGGTACTTTAATTCTAAAACTTCAAAAAACTAAAAAGAGTATTGGGATTATTCATGATATTGTAGGTACATTGACTAGTGTTGATTAGAAAATTATTTTTGGGAAGCCAAAATTTTGTGATTTTGACAACATCGTAAAATACAGTTTTGCCGCTCCTTACGAAAACCTTGATTTTATAAAATGTAAATATTAGAACAAATACTTACCATATCAGCTAAAACTGTTTTATGTTTTTTAAAGTTGATAAAAACTATAAATAAATGAAAATAAAACTATTACCTAACTACCCTATAATTATGTATTTTAAAAAGTATACCAATTGAGTACAATAATGATACAATTCTGTAAATATTTGTGAAATATAAACATAAATTAAATTGCTGTAAGAAATTTTAGTTAATCTGTAATTTGGTTTTAAGAATAAATAAAATTAATTTTCAATTAAACGTGCCAAGAATTTGTTTTATTTCATATGTCCATTAAACCCTGAAGTGTATGAGAGCTAGCTTTTCAAGAATGGTAGATATATGACTATTTGGGTGACATCTTTGAGAGTTTGAGAGTTACTTTTCAAGAATGGTATATGACTATTTGGGTGACATCTTTGAGAGTTTGAGAGTTACTTTTCAAGAATGGTATATGACTATTTGGGTGACATCTTTGAGAGTTTGAGAGTAACTTTTCAAGAATGGTATATGACTATTTGGGTGACATCTTTGAGAGTTTGAGAGTTACTTTTCAAGAATGGTATATGAATATTTGGGTGACATCTTTGAGAGTTTGAGAGTTACTTTTCAAGAATGGTATATGACTATTTGGGTGACATCTTTGAGAGTTTTGAGAGTTAAAGATGTATATAGTTTTTTTTTATCATAATTATTAAAGATATTTACGAAGAAGAACACCTTCATTAGCTGATCATTTTCATAAACGAGAAATTTAGATATTAAAAATATATATATATGAATTTGAAATAAATGAAGTATGTAAAAAAACTAGTCTCGGAAACTTTAATAGGGTAATACTAATACTAATACTTTTTTAATACTTTTTTTCTACTTATGAAACAAAACAACTTTTCCTATGGAACCTATACTGGTATTCAAAAGAATTTTTGAATTTTGATGGAGGTTTTGTATGGAGAGTTCAAAATATATTCGGGTTTTCTTCATAAAACTAAAGAACTTTTCCTCAGAAATCAATTCTTAAAAAGCAAAAAAAAAACTTCTCACCACTTACTCAGCTGAAAAATAAAACTTTCATTTTTTATGATTTGAGTACTTACTGTACATTGTCTTTTTTAGCACAGATTTTAGCTTTATTAGACAGAAGTAAGAAAGATCTTATACGACGTACTCGTAGGTCAAACTGGAAACAGAACCGCATCAGAAACTTCGAAAATATTAATTAATTAAAGCCCATGTCATTGTCTCACCTGATGATTATTGCCGGAAGATGGAAGCGGGCTTGCCGGTTTCCAATAAAATAAAATAGTGAAAAATGATAAATAGCAGATAGGCTAACAGAAATAATATGACTGACTCGGTGGCTAAGTGGTTAGCAATCCTGACCTCTGATCCAAGAGTCGTGGGTTCGATCCCCACACAGGGCAAACTTTTCTGTGATGAGCAGAATTGTTTGCTCTGAGTCGGGTGTATTATATCTATATATGTATGTATTTAAAAAGTATATGTGTATGTATATCAGTCTCTGGTTCCCAAGATACAAGGAATCCTAGTTTGGGGCCAGATGACTGTGTGTGATTTGTCCCAGATATTTATTGTTATTATTGCTTATATTAATACATATTGTATTTTAGTCTAATGTAATATGTAAATACAAATTCGAATTAGTGGTATTTTAGTTGCGAAAAATCCAGTTAGAATTAATTACATATATTATTTAAGCTTATAAAAAGAGAAAGTACGTGAAATAGATCAGTAGTAGTAGGTAGGACTGTGCTTGTCAAAGTATTGCTTCTCTAAAAACAAAGTATGATACTTATAACTTAGTTGGACGACGCGACGTCTGATAAAGTTATTAAGATGATTTTTATATTTTAACCGCCTCCATAGCCTAGTGGCTAGTCCGCTCGCTTCACATCAGGAGGTCGCGGGTTCGATTCCCGGCGGGGTCCAACTTTGTGGGACTCGGACTCGGTTTGGATGGTGGTAGGGCGGGTCTCTATAATATAGCATAACTTTTTTATGACTATTTGGCCTTTGCATAACATTATTTGGCATAAAATATTTTGGCATAAAAAAAATTGCGCATATTTACGTTTTCCTAAAATTTATGAGCATAATATTACTTGGAATAATTAGTAATGTCCCTAACTATAAAGTTGCATAATGTTAAATTTCCTAATAATATTATAGCATATCAAACTTAAGCATAATATTCATTCGAATAATAGAAAATTTGCCTAAATAATAAGTTGCATAACATTAAATATACTAATAGTATTTTTGCATATCTTTCGTTTCTAAGAAGAAAAATATGAGTTAGGTTGCGTTTTCCTCTCTATTGAATATAATTATTCCACACAACGTTGTAATTGCCATTATTTATTTACTCAAAAAGCAAAAAATCTTTTGATGAACTTTGTATGGGAAGTCCACAATTTTTTTTGCTTTTTGACCATGACTGACTTGGGGAAAGTTGTTCAGTTTGATGAGTAGAAGCCACAGTTAAAATATTGCCAGACATTTTATAATCACCTGTTATATTATTAATTTGAAAAGTATATTTTAAAATGTTATTGTCTAATTTAAATTAAATTTAATAAGGTCAACTATAATTAATTATTATTCAAAATGAATTTTGCATGTTTTTAACTAAAATGGCATGAGTAATTTTTAATATATTATTTCAAATTTTTATATTTTTAAATTAAATCTAAATAAATGTAATACCCAATGTATTACGCATATATTTCTTTAAATTATACAGTAATTTTAAAGCTAGTCTACCTTGTTTTATTTATTTTTAACTTCATTTACTACTTATAGCGTAGGTTGTAAGAACCAGTATATTAGTACAAGGTAGTGGTAAGTAGCAACCTGCCTAAGGTTGCTAGTGGTAACTAGCAACTTATCTAAGATTGCTAGGAAGGGAAGCATTCAATCAAGTATGCAATCACGCAAGCAAGCAAGCATGCAAGCAAGCAAGCATGTTCAATCAAGTATGCAAGCACGCAAACAGGCAAACAAGCAAGGAAGCATGCAAGCATGCAAGCAAGCAAGCATGCAAGCAACCAAGCATGCAACCAAGCAGTCGATCTGTGGATGTTTTATCAATCAAACCTAACACTGCGACTGTGAGGGGAGGCGAGCAAGCTCGCCTCCGCCTCACAGTCTCCGAACCTAAATTAACCGTGTCGGGGTGCTCCGAATTCCCGAGCTCGCTTCGCTCGCTCCAGCATTAGTTTAGGACTTCCGTGTTCCGTGTAATTACTTCATTTACTACTTATAGCGTAGGTTGTAAGAACCAGTATATTAGTACAAGGTAGTGGTAAGTAGCAACCTGCCTAAGGTTGCTAGTGGTAACTAGCAACTTATCTAAGATTGCTAGGAAGGGAAGCATTCAATCAAGTATGCAAGCACGCAAGCAAGCAAGCATGTTCAATCAAGTATGCAAGCACGCAAACAGGCAAACAAGCAACGAAGCATGCAAGCATGCAAGCAAGCAAGCATGCAAGCATGCAAGCAACCAAGCATGCAAGCAAGCAGTCGATCTGTGGATGTTTTATCAATCATACCTAACACTGCGACTGTGAGGGGAGGCGACCAAGCTCGCCTCCGCCTCACAGTCTCCGAACCTAAATTAACCGTGTCGGGGTGCTCCGAATTCCCGAGCTCGCTTCGCTCGCTCCAGCATTAGTTTAGGACTTCCGTGTTCCGTGTAATAAGGGCTTTTAATATTTAGGCCTAATTAAAATTATGAACTTTACAGTTATGTCAATTACTATTTAGGTCATTTATTATTTAGTCAAAAGTATATTTATGCAGTTTTCAATTAGGACAATTATTGTTTAGTCATTCCTAATTTAGGACATTATTGTTTATTACTTTTGTAACGTCCTACCCTCACCTTCAAATTTTTTTTTTTTTTAATAAATTATAACGAATCAAAGACATCAACGATGTCATATGGCACGTGAAGAAATATTAATGGCAGTGTCGTCTAATGATCAAATTGGTAGGACCCCAAATATGTGAAACCGAAGCAACCGCAGAAGATTCTTTTTAGAGGTACACCGGAACATATGGGGAAAGCAATATATATTTTGTTGAATACATAAACATCTAAATAAAGAGAAATGTGGTTCTAGATACAAATCAATATAACATAATTAAGCATAACTCTGAACTAATCATGAAGTACTTATTAGTCAAGACAAATCAAATGGAAACACTACAATTTAATACGAGCAGTGTATAAACTTTAAGCTTATACACTACTATAAAAACCGCAACCCTAAAGGGTTGCGGGAGGATCCACCATAGCCTCCCCTCATCCTCGGCCTGTCTAAAACCATCCTTTCCGGTCAATAAATGCAATTTTATTGACTTCATGATAGTTGAATGCCTGAAGGGCCAAAGGGGGAGTACAACGATACAGATCGAGGTACATCCAAATAATAATATAATGAATATTAGATACATAAATGTATGATATAAACCAATGTATATTAACTTGATCAGATTCCAAATATTTCAAATATAAACAATGAGGAACAGCAAATTCTCTCATGACTAGTTAACACAGATACCCATGTTCTGTGCGTAATATATGCGTATAAAGACCATAGCATCGTGAAGGTGATAGAATAATAGACAGTTGACGTGGGAGTATTCGATGCACCAATTCACCACCTACTCCATCCTCATCTTGGTACGAGTCAGTCCAAGACTATCTATGACCAAGCACTCATCCAATGCGACCTAACTCCTGGGCAATGGCCATATCAGGGATCCAGCCGATTGGTATGATAACCCGATTCATCTCGACCAATACGTGAGGATGGTATCAAGAGTTAAATGAATGTTACAACAATAGCTCATAATAGAACGCCAAAATAATATAGATATTAAAATCACCATACTCCGCCAAAGGCCAGTTGAAGAGTGTAAAATAAACAAATCTCCGCAGCCAGTGTAGTATTCATGGTTTTGTTGTATGGCATTATGCCAACCAGTCATGATAAACAAACCAAGAATAATAAAGTTGTCAATATATGTAAAGGCAAGTCAAGTTGGAAGTCCGACACAAATACAAAATCTAGTGTACAGTAAGTGTATTATTTAATAAATATATAGACAAATCAATGCCAGATATATTAGGTGGTATCAACCCCACCATCAGGTGTAAATAATAAAATATAGGCAAATCAATGCCAAATATATTAGGTGGTATCAACCCCACCATCAGGTGTAAATAATAAAATATAGGCAAATCAATGCCAAATATATTAGATGGTATTAACCCCACCATCAGGTGTAAATAATAAAATCTAGGCAAATCAATGCCAGATATATTAGGTGGTATTAACCCCACCATCAGGCAAATTAAATAATAATTAAATAATAAAATATAGGCAAATCAATGCCAAATATACTAGGCGGTATTAACCCCACCATCAGGTGTAAATAATAAAACGTAAGCATACCAATGCCAGATATATTAGGTGGTATTAACCCCACCATCAGGTGTAAATAATAAAATCTAGGCAAATCAATGCAGATAAACTAGGTGGTATCAACCCCACCAACAGGTATAAATAATAAAACGTAAGCATACCAATGCCAGATATATTAGGTGGTATTAACCCCACCATCAGGTGTAAATAATAAAATCTAGGCAAATCAATGCCAGATAAACTAGGTGGTATCAACCCCACCATCAGGTGTAAATAATAAAATGTAGGCAAATCAATGCCAAATATACTAGGCGGTTTTAACCCCACCATCAGGTGTTTTTATAACAGCCAATGAAATAATTTGTGAATAATAGTATAACTCAAAATAAAATCAGTGTAATTGGTTATTGAAATATTACAACAAGAATTGTTTAAATAAGTAAGTTACCTTTTATAGTTTAAGCATAAAATATTTTACTATAAAATTATAGTTTTGAGTTATTCCAGAAGTGACAGAACTAAAACTGCAGTGTAAAACACAGACCTCTCATAAATAAAATTAATAAACAATTACGCATTTGCAAGTATATAGCCCTACGCTTATCAGGGAATAATCATCTAAAGCCAGCGATATGATCATACCAAGCACAAACACTGGACACGAAGTCAAGGAGTCTTCAAAACCAGAGGGCCGGAAGGGTTACAGAAACCTCAAGTGCTGCGTAGCAGACACTGGACACAAAGGTCAAGGAATCTTCTAAACCAAAAGGCCGGACACCTCACCGGGTTACAGAACACCTCAAGCGCCGTACTGGCAGACTGATCACTAGGCGAAGACTTAAGGTTCTACTGCTGGCCATATTCTTCCAGAGGGTTAACAAAGTACCGTTCTCTTCAGAACCATCCCACACCATCAGTAATTTCGTGAAGCCTTTTAACCAATTCCCCACGTTAAAACTGATCGCGTAGTTTTATTTAACAGTTCAGCAGAGATGAATACTCATGCTACTTCCCGTCTCCATGGTTAAGTAAAGAAGAATGTGAATCTTAATGAACCAAACATCGAAATCCTGCTTTAATATACCTCAGGGCTATGCCCCTACAGTTACCTTGCAAAACCGCCAACCTTGATTACCATCAGGACTTCTCAGATTGATTACTTAAGGTCACTTCTCCGATCCTAATCCCAGTCAACCACGCTAGCACGGCTGTTAGCCTTCACGCCGAAGCGCCGGCCGAACCGAACTGAACAGGTTCAGAAGGAAGAGGTAATATAGAGTCCTAAGACCCATCGGCAACCCGTAAGAAGTGAAGAGTCCGAAGACCCATCGGCAAGCCGGAAGAAGAGTCCGAGGACCCACCGGCAAGCCGTAAAGTGGCCGAAAGGACATGTCCAACAATAGATCCAAATAAAAGACCGAGTACATTATAAATAAATAGAATAAAACACACACATTGAGGCCCGCTATTTACACTGCGTAACTAAATTAAACGTATGAAAAGTTATTGGGATTGAATTAAAGTATGCCTAAACTTTACACTTTATAAATATGATATACCTAAAATCTCGGCTGGCTTCTTATAATTAAAATTTCCCTACATGCCAGTAAAATGGTAAATGATTTCCCTAACATTACTTATATAAATAATAAATTAACCTTTAAATGTGAATGACAAGTAAAATGTCTTTATCATAGCTAAATACCTAGAACAGAATAATATCCTCATCATCTATTCAAGAAATACCTAAAACCCCTAAGAAATTATTCTTTAAATATTATTGTACCTACGCGTGTAACGTGTGCCTATCCCACCTAGAGTACGAGAACGCAATACCTACCTAAATCTATTCGGTTATAAAAAAATTACCTAAACGAATAACACAATGTTTATCCGGTCAAATAAAGTAAACCAACTGTATTCCGTATTTAAAACGCCTATACACACCCGCCTATATACATAACTACGCGCGCAATACCTAGAATTAAATAAATAAACCACACATTCACAAATAACCAAATAAAAGAGAAACTACAAGAGTAGACGCCGTTAAAATCCTATGTAAATAGTAAAATCTATAGCTGTCCTTCCAGTTTAATTTATAAAACAAAATCACATAATATACAGAAAATATAAGATACTCATACACAGCAATATTTCTCAACAAATCATCACTTAAAATGGCCTCAAACCTAGATTTTGCTTTACTTTTAGGTCTCTTAAGGACCGAAACAATACCTACATAAATGTTTCTGCCGACGGGAATCGAACCCGTGCGTTATTCTCTAGGTTTTGTAAAAACACTATAATACCTTCATTCATTTGTTACTTTTGTCTATTTGTAGGCTGAAACAAATGTACACGTATTTATATTAATTGCTCTTGTATATTTTTAGACCAGAAAGAAACAAAAGAATAATAATTTAGTATTTAAATCCATCTAGACTTTATTCCTCCAAATCATCTGTTACTTTTACCTATTTTAGTCTGCAACAGTATGATCTTTATTTGAACACTACAGTTATTTTATCGGGAATCGAACCCAACAAATATTGAACAATTCAATGTCATAAGCTGAAATAAAAGGTTAGTTACACACAACACAAAAATAATCAAACTGGAAGGGTCCCTAGCGAAGCTAATCACTATAATAATATACTGTGCTAAACAATGGTTATAAATACCTGAATAACGCCTGCGCATCCTAACCTTGGAATTAACGGCCCTACTGATAGAAAACACTACCTTACCTTCTGCCCGGCTACAACACTCCTTTTACCTCGTCTGCTACTAGGGCTTCGTCCGTGACCTGAAGACCTAGAGGCTCCGGGCACTCCGGCACCCCCGTGACCACGCCCCGGGTGGATGCGCATGATTCGCGGCCGTATGTTTATCGCGGAATGTCAGACCTTTTATTTTACAGATTTTCGCGAATGCACTACATTTAGTTTGGGCTCCCATAAAAAGGAGAACCAGTAAGCCAACAAACGGGATCTGACGCTCATCTAACCTAATAACTATTCCACATGGTATACCGATACCTAGAAAGCCACGAGGCTTGCAAAACCTAAGCTATACGCACAAATATTTTCAGGAATAAAACCACCACTACAAAACTCGCGAGGGGCTCAGACAAGGGTCTCCCCAAGAACAGGGTCCTGCGCCGCGTGGACCTTCGCTGCTCCTGCTTCGGCATAGTAACCGCGTCGGACTCCGCCAAACTAAAGAGAGCGAGCCTCCCGTCCTTCGTCCTTTTATAACCCCGCACACATCCATCTGATTTTTGATCACTTACATAAATCCTGTTGTCTTATTGGTTAATCACAGTTTTGTTTATTCACATACATTGTTTTTACCCGCCATGCTACCCTCCTGCAGCAACTCGTTGCCAGCGTTCGTTGATTTTCCCACACTGCAGGGAATTTATTTTACCCCTATAAACCCGAAAGTTCATAAAATGTACTTTTTAATGTGATGTCGAATAATACTGAACCCATTTTATGTTTACTAGACATTAGTCGCTACCTAAAATAACTAAAATTCACTGATCGAACTCAGATGTAGGTTTGTGTGTCAACCATCACCCTTCGTATAAACATTTAATCACCGAGTTGTTCCTTCACATACTTTTAACTATTGAGCCTATATATAACAAGCTACACAAAAATATTGTCTTTCATTTACCTATTTTAAACTCCCTACATTATGACGTATGCATTACGGTTTTATGGGGATTATTTATGGGGAATTACTTAGAAATTAACCCGGTATCCCCACAGCGGTTTTTTGAAAATACCGGTTTCGGTCATTGACCCCTATATCGAAATAATTTCGGTTAAGGTTTCGTTCAGGTTTCGGTTACCGGTATATTTAACCGGTTTAACCAAAACCGATATTTTTTCGTTGGAACGGAATTAACCGGTTAATTTGAAGAATATGCAACTTTGTAGGCATGTTTGCCGCGTGCAATCAATTGAAAGCGTGCGAGAAAGTAAACAGAAGACTCGGGCAGTGGCACCCGCGCGACGCGCCTGTACTTGACTAAGTTTGGTTTTAACCGGTTAATTTAGTTCTTATTTCGGTTAGAAAACCGCTTCCTGATTAACCGATATTTTATTCAAATTTACCGGTTAAGCTGGAAACCGGTTTTAACCTGAACGGAATCGTTAACCGAAATTCGAACGAAATTAACCGGTATTTGTTAACCGGTTCCGAACCTTGGGTTTGACACACGCACACATAAATGGTAGACCCGTGTCAGAAACTCTGTCTATCAACATTTTACATCAAAATATAGTTTGATTTCCCTTAAATTACAATACTATTTATATTAACTTAAGCGACAAAACATAAATTCTCAGAAAAGCATATATTTTACATACATTAATAAATTTCACTGATAATTATTATGACAATTGTGCAAAAGTGCTGTTTCACATGAATATACAGTCTGATATAATAAGACGGAGTGCCTCTGAAAGTTCAACCTACTTGTATGGCCGCACTACATCAAAAGGTAATACATGAATCCTTTACTTGATGTTCTGTTGTTTCCCAGTTATGAATGATAAAATATATATATGACGAGCATTTCACAACCTACAAGTGTGCACATCCATTTCTAATGTTTGTCTCTGCCTATTTGTATTTTTAATGCTTGGTTGTAATGCATTTCGTCTGGTTTTCAGTTTGCCTGTGCATGGAATAGGGTTTTACAAACTTATATGTGCTTGCTGGATGCGAAGAACCTAACCTAAACTCAGCCACATCCATAATTGCCTAAGTGATAATCTCTTGATTCAATGGGATGTCCCATGATGTCAAACAGCACACAGCAAGGTAATATGTTCATATTTAAATAGTGTTACACGTTTTTTACCCATCCATATCATTAAAATCATATAAGCGACTAAGGCGCACAGCTAAATTTTGGTTTTATTCTTATTTTATTTGTTACTTGCTATAAGAACATTTTTATCAGCTTACTTATGTGATGTTTTGTTTGGTCTTTTCAGTTGCTTTTGTGTGAAAATGTGATTCCTACTAACAACTGCTCGGTACCATGCATCATAATGGCACGGAAACCTTCACCGCACATTCTAGCTAACTCGACCAAACACAGCATGTGATGCTGCTCAGCGCTTCGCCTGGAGAAGTCTCCAATGTGATGAAAGAAGTATACAGTGCATCGCTCCAACATGAAACTACCTACATAACATTGGACCGACCCCGTCTTCAGTGAAATTTCTTCTATTAATTGTTACCCTAAATTGAAGAACTGAAGCCTGTTTAAGTACCTACGCAAAATGACTGTTTTTATAAATAAGCTGAATCTAGTGATGTATGTATATTGAACAATCAATCTCCGCTCAAGTTACATTTCTGTGATAATTAGCTATTGCAATTTCTATTTTATTTTTTAGTCAAGGTCAATGAACTATGTATAACATATTGACACAGTATGGGAAGAAAGTAATGTAAATAAATTTATTTGAGTTTTAAGTTAAATATTATTGTTACTGCTTCTATAATTTATATAAGTTTATTCCTAGCACTTTGCATTCTTTGAATGATATTGTTACACCTTAATAAATTGTAATACGCAAAATATTTTTGTTTTTAATTTAATCAAACCCTTGAATATAATTATGATCTTTTGTGGTTCTCAATTATAACAATGTTCCAAACCCGTTCATTACTACTTTGTAGTCCAATATCAGTTATTTTATAAATTACATTTCGGCCACTACCCTAGCGCCACTACTTGCCGTCAGATGGCGCTAAGCTACAATATCTTCGCGGAATGTTTGGTATGAGTTGGTTCCGTCACACTTTCAAAGTTTAGGGGGAATAATAATTATGCAGAATTACGATTAGGCAGATTTATATTTCTGCGCAAGATTTTTATGCCTTACTTGTTATGCCATAGGCAATTATGACATAAAATTTTATGCGATACAAAGGGCACCCTGGTAGGGCATTTTCTGAGCCCGCCTGGCTAGCCACCACCATCTTATCCAAGTCTTGCCGCCAAAACATCAATGTTAACAGCACTGATGTGTTCCGGCATGAAGAATCCGGCGTTGAGGAATCTTCGTACGCCCGCTTCCATCTTTTGTATCATTATCACTTACCACCAGGTGAGATGATTCCAAGGGCTTACCAATTGAGGGTACAAACTTACATATTTTTTAATGTCTGATAGAACTTGGAAATGTTTTGTTTTTTATTTTTATTGCTTCACTACCTCAAATTATTTGGTAAATCCCTGATATCATCACCCATACAAACTTATACCTAATTACACTTGAAAATGAACAGACTAATGGAGCATTTTTCCACTGGCCGTCAGTCGGGGAATCATAATCATCATTTGATTGGATGATGCCAAAAGACGTCCACTGCTGGACACAGGCTAAAATGTAGGTATAGAAATATATGAATCGTTTTTCCTACTATCAGGTAACGGCATTGGTAGCGGAAGTGCCAGCCAGTGGAAAAAACACTCACTCTAATGAAACTACGAGTAGTAACTCGTAAGGAAAAAGCCGAACTCGTTTAAAGTGTACCTATTAATAAAAGTAATTTTCAAAATAATACATTACGGCAAAATATTACGGCATTAACCTCAAAGACTCCTGCTTTTGTCACAGTCAGCTATACGTAGCCTGCTTTCGAGCAGGGAATCCAAAAAATGTTTAACCCCGGATAACAAATAAAAAACATAGTTTATAAGCAAGTATCATAAATAATTAGAATATGTTTTTAATAAAAAAAATACCTCTGAGGTTTTAAACTTTATCCTTTTATATCAACTACCACACGATCTGATATCAACTTCCTGAGCGAAGCCGGGCAACCCAGCTAGCTACGTAAGGTCCCCAGTTAGTTAAGTAAGGTGCCCAGCTAGTTACGTAAG
Organism: Coleophora deauratella; assembly: GCA_958295455.1. Taxonomy (NCBI): domain Eukaryota; kingdom Metazoa; phylum Arthropoda; class Insecta; order Lepidoptera; family Coleophoridae; genus Coleophora; species Coleophora deauratella. The sequence goes on from OY282411.1 coordinate 4,604,830, forward strand.
GTCCAACCGATCTCGGTCTCGGTCTCGGCATCAGTCATTCTCGGCTGAAATCGGGCCGAGATTCTCGGTCTCGGTCTCGGCGATAAAAAGCCGAGATTCTCGGCCAGGCCGAGACAGTACGCCTGGCGACTTCGGTAATTCAAATTTACGTGGCGCGGCGCGTCATTTGATCGGGATTGGTTTGATTTGACCATTCGCCCGCGTTGTCGATACTTGATATATTGTGACTGGCTAATAAGTATCTACGGCGGGCGGCACGTGCTCCAAAGGAGAAAACGCTGAAAAACTCCTTTTTCTGAATTATGATATAAGTTTATTTAATTTCGATTATTAAACATTTTATTATTAAATAACATTTGTATTTATCATATTTTTGATTCTTAATCAAGTCTCGGTCCCAGTCTTGGCCGAGTTTTTTTTCTCAGTCTCGGTCTTGGTCTCGGTCTCGGCCGAGACTGAAAATCCTGGTTCGGTCGGATCTTATAGTTAAGATATAATTTTGTATAGGGGGACGACTTGTTGTAGATAGAGTTAATTCCGATTCAAAAGTTTTCTACAGTCACGTCTGAATTTGTCATGTCAATTGTCACTCCAGCCTTCTTACATACAAAGCGTTGCATTGTATTTTGTACGAACAATACTATCACGATCCCTACCCAATTAGGGTTGCGCCCTAGGCATCAAGCAGTGCCTTTTTCCTTCCTAACCGAGTGACGTGTTTCCCGCGTATCTGTTCCGGACAGGGTTTGAGAGCGTTGTCTATTTTGGTCACAATATTGTTTTGGCTCAGGGTTGGAAATAATGTACAATAACTAAGATTGCTAATGACTTCCACGATGTAATGGTGAGTCTAATTTATTCAAATCAAGAGGAAGGGTTAAAGTTTCGTGGGGGACTCCAATTCGATGGTGGTAAGGAATTTTGTAAGGCCACCTTCTACCGTCTTATTCCTAAGTGACGTTTTCTTGTATGCAAATTAATTAGTTAGTTCCTCATTGTATGAGTAGGTATAAGATCTTGACAAACAAGCTTCCATCTTCGGTATCATAATCTCAGTGAAATTATGCCAACTTACTATTTGTAGATATTTAAAAACATTTCATTTCTAGATTGCTATATAATTAATTAGTGTAGGATACCTTAACTGGGACTTTTCACTGTTCTGAAGCTTTTTAATTTGCGACTTTGCTGAAATCCCAAAAAAAAATTGTCCCAAAACATTTTGACTATAGGTTTAAGAGAAGTTGTTCTGTATGATAACCCCAATCAAAGGATCACACATATTATCCTGTTACACTCTGGATATCGCTCACTTCGAACTAATGACTGAGTCACACCGTGACCAAAATATACCAACATGAATCGGGAGGTTTGCTTCAAGGTCCATTTAATGGACAATCGGGGCAAAGGGCTGGCCCTCCACGTGGGACATGCAATTTGTAATTCAATTACCTACCTACGCTACAGCAATAGTGTGGGAATTAATTTATGACTATCGATATTTCTTATTCGATGAGAAGCTGCGAATAAAATACCTAGGTGCTGGTCTTAAAGCTAAACATTTCTTTAAATAAACCTACACAATTGAAGCAAACAATACGAATTCCCATATAATATTTTTATGTTCAAAAGAAAGATCCTGAAAGGCCAGGATTTAAACAACAAAACATCACTGGCATGAACTGGCATAGGATCGGATGCATGGCGCCAAAAGTGTCAGAGGCCAAATAATACCAAGATCCTCTTCGGTTCGCACAAACGACACAGCAATTACTTATGTAAGTAAAAAGAAACAAAGTAAAAGACTGAAATTCACTAATAAAGGGTTCTCGAATAGTGACCGCGAGCTGTAAGATGTAGGTAGTATTGGACTGAAACACCAGGCGGTAGAATAATAAAATTACTCTTATAATAATTACTCTTACTCTAGAATAATTACTCTTAACTGACTCGGTGGCTAAGTGATTAGCGATCCTGACCTCTGATCCGAGAGTCGTGGGTCCGATCCCCACACAGGGCAAACTTTTCTGTGATGAGCAGAATTGTTTGCTCTGAGTCTGGGTGTATAAATTATATATGTATGTATTGAAATGTATATGTGTATGAATATCAGTCTATATGATTTGTCCCGGATATTATTATTATTTTTATTAATTTTGGTGAGGTTTACAAGAAACTTCTTGAAGCATGTGGCGCTCAAGCACGCTTGTGGTTTATGAGGGATGGTTAAGAGGACGTCATCTATCATCATCATATTAACCGTTAGACGACCATTGCTGAACACAGGTCTCCCTTTCACTTTCAAGTCTGAATACAAGTCTGAATAGATGTGCGATAGGTTGGCGATAGGACCACTACCATTTCTTCATGTGCCAATTCGTGCATGCGCGAGAAATTTTCTATGCAATTTGCCTCCTAACACAGTCCATCTACCGGAGCCATGCAACACTACGTCTGCGGACCCGCGGTCGCCACTCAAGAGCCTTTCTTTTCAATTTATTTATCAGTTTCGTAACCTTTATGGTTTTATAACGCATGAGGTAAGCTGGTTGAAGTTCTAAAATGATGAGTATATTCATAAGACAAAAGAGCGTTCACGTGCTGCACGTGTGAAAGTGTTAAACCCAGTTTCCCAATTAACAGCTTACACAATTATAGTTTATTCGTTTAAAATTAAACAGCTCTAATGACTGTCTGATTACGATTCGCGTTAATAGCCTACGTCATGGACGTACACCTCTAGATGCGTTCTACCTAACTTTGTCAATAAAAAAAAACATGGGTCAATCCAGCTTCAGTCCTGGCCAATTTACCAATAATATGTAAACAGTTTACAGTATGAAAACACACACAAAATACAGTAGATTGTTTGGACAAAAAAGAAGACGGCCGCGAATTTTATAGACAATACCTTTTCAAAGAACCTTGAACAGTGTGATTCAGCAGTTGCTGCAGCGGCGCGATACATGGACAAGATACAAAGATATTAGTATATTTGTGTGTCTTAAGTAAATCATGTATATATTAGTTTTAAATTTTGTAAATAAAGTTCAGACTTGAACCGTCTACGCGTCGTTCCTTTCTCAGCAACTTACCTTACCTCTCACTGTGGCCAAGGCACCTTTAGCTGTCAGCTTAGGCAGCTGGTCAGTCGTCGTTGGTGAGTCTGCCCGACTGACAGTGCGAAAACCATTTCCGAATCCTCGTATCCTTCTCACCATCCGTCTGTTATCTTAGGTAGCACGGTACAGGCATCCTGCACTATTTATTTATGCATTTTTATATGTTAGGGATATGGTTGTATGGACTTAGGCTTTGTAGGGTGATAGGTCTCCCTTTCATATTACATGTGCATAACCGCACAATACCATTGATTAATATCCCAGCACCTAGGCTATTTCTCATATAGTACTGGAGCTAGCAAGGTATATGGGCCTGAACATATAAGAACGCTGGAAGCAGTCTATCTCGAAAGAACTTTTTGTTTTCAATCGTTTGGCTCGAGTCCAGATCGGTCACTGAAGTTTTTTATGACGTTCAGAAAAACTTAAAAAAGTCGTATTTGGGCATAAACATATAAGACTCAAACTGAAATTTGGATATGAAAGTAAGTACATTGGACAACCCCCTAACATTTTTTTTTCGCTGAAATCGGTCACCGTCCTAAATCAGACAGGGGTCAGAAATCGTAAAAAATCGGTTTTGGAACTAAATATATAAGATGTCTGCAACCAATGTAAATCAATAAAACACACTTCACCTTATACAAAAAGTTCAGTCTTACAACGTGAATCGGTCACAGTTCCAAAATCTGACTACTTTTATAGCTTAGGTTTTTTCGCTGACGATGGGCGATAACTCGATAACCATTAAGGTTAGAGGTATAGTTACTTCGGCAAAAATTAAGTGCATAAAATTTCCAACAAAAAACGTTATATTCATTTTTATTGTGGGATTAATAGATAATGAGCAAATTGCAAAACTGTCTCTCATAAACATCGTTTTCGTCTATTTCTCCATAACCTTTAAGATTACAGGTATAGTTACTACGGTAAAAATAAAGTACATAAAATTTGTAACATAAAAAGTCATATTCATTTTCACTGTATAATTAACAGAAAAAGAGTAAATTGAAAAAAATTATGTTTATATTTGAAATTTTCATCTATTTGTTGATAAATTAAAGATTAGAGGTATTGCGGCTTTAAAGAAATAAAAGTAAAATTAAAATTTTAAAAACCCCCCGACACAAAAAATAAACTCTAAAAACTAACAAATAATATTTTAAACCTATTATAATTATTATCGTCACATATATTATGTAAGTTCAAATATTTTTATTTAAACTATTAAAGAGCTGATGATCTTCAAACGGCTGATCAGGTCATGGTTACCTTACCATATACTTTCAATATCATTGAAGTAACATGGTACCAAATTTCGAATCGATAGGACATATGGAAGGTAGTCAGATCCCCTCATCAACTATTAAAGAGCTGATGATCTTCAAACGGCTGATCAGGTCATGGTTACCTTACCATATACTTTCAATATCATTGAAGTAACACGGTACCAAATTTCGAATCGATAGGACATATGGAAGGTAGTCAGATCCCCTCATCAACTATTAAAGAACTGATGATCTTCAAACGGCTGACCAGCTCACGCTTGCCTTACCACGTTCTTTAAATATCGTTGAAGTAACACGGTACCAAATTTCGAATCGATCGGACATAAGGAAGTTAGTCAGATCCCCTCATCAACTAGAAAAGAGCTGATGATCTTCAAACGGCTGAACAGATTTTCATGAAACATGGCTAAGAACACTCGGGATAAAATTATCTATGATACAAAAAAAACAAAACGAAAATCGGTTCATCCGTTTGGGAGCTACGATACCACAGACAGATACACAGATACACAGATACACAGATACACAGATACACAGATACACAGATACACAGATACACAGACACGTTAAACTTATAACACCCCTCTTTTTGCGTCGGGGGTTAATAAAGCTTATAACATTTTTAATGAAAAAGGTTTGATTCATTTTTATTGTGGGATTAATTGATACAAAGATACAAAGAAAAACTCCAACAACCTATAACACGCCTAGAAAAGGTAAAAAAACAGGGGCTACATATAAAAATTATAATGTATAATAAATTGTTACTACAGATAACAAGATTGCCACTTAATGAATTTTCGAATAAAATCAAATACTTTTTCAAAAATAATCCCTACACTATAAACGAATATCTTTCGGCCCGTCTAAAGGAAGATTTATTTTTAGAAAGACTTTAATATAATAATAATAATAATATAAGTGTTATAATGTAATTTATAGAAATAAGTACTGCTGTAAACTGACTTACCTAGTGTAACATTATCTGCTACAGGGTGAATAAATGATTTGATTTGATTTGATTTGATTTGATAAAGAGTAAATTGTAAAATTGTTTCTCATAAACAAAGCTTTTGCCCATTTCTCCATAATCTTTGAGATTAGAGGCAAAACTAGTAAAGTAACGGTAAAAACAAAGTGCATAAAATTTTCAACAAAAAAGGTTATATTCATTTTCACTGTATAATTAATAGATAAAAAGTAAATTGAAAACACTTTTTTATTTTACAAATTTTCATCTATTTGTTGATAAATTAAAAATTTGAGGTATTGTGACATAAGAAAAAATTTTATACATAAAATATGTAACAAAATTGTTGCATTTTGTCTGTAGGATTAATAGATAAAATTTAATTGAAAAACTAAGTTGTAATCAAACTGTTTTTATAGAATAATCTTAAGGTACAACAAAAAAGTGAGTAACATTGTTATTTTCATCAATACCAGCATTTATTTATACTTTTATACGTATACTCAATATTGATATTATATCAATACCCTGTGAAGTATACAAATATTAAAGCATAGAACTTAAATTTCTAAATGTAGACAATTAAATATTGTTTTCTAGTTTTATGTAGACAGCGCCAAAAGTTCCCAGCCTGACATATTTAGAGTTGTACAGCGATGATTTAAGCTATATTTATAGATATTGTAAGTCGGATAATAGTCACTGATGCAATCAACGAGATCAGTATTTTTTTTTTATTTATTTACTGTACAAGTAAAACTCTAATAGGTCAGCCGTATCATAAATCGAATATCATGCAGTCGAGTTGTTTTACCAAAATAAGGTGAAAGTAAAAAGATAATATTGCTATGAGTACGGGGAGGCTTTACCTTCTTATTCAGGCATAAAGAATATGATGATGACATGGTTTATAGTAAAATTTTATTGAAATGTTGATTTTGTTTGTTTTTGATTTTATCTTATAATTATTATTTTTTTATGGCAGAGGTGGCAAACGAGCAGAATTGTCATAATCATTAATTAATCTTTTCCAAATTTTGTTCATAGTATTGTCATAATTTTTAAGTGCTATTTTAGAAAAGTAAGTTATTCACATTCCTGGGGCCTAATGATAAATTATTTTTCATAATTACTTACATAGTGTCGATTTTAATATAATAATTTGAAAAAGAGCTGTAACTTAAAATAAATTTCTAAACAAAACAAAGAAAAATCTGTTGAAGTAGAAAAGTATGACTAATAGTTAAACTACAGGTGCCAACTGAATTAGTTTACTTTTAAATGTAATATGACGGGTTTTATTAAATAATCCCATCTAAATGACCGTCATCTCGATTTCGACATTCTTCTAAACGAGCACAAAGATTCTTCAAAAAAGAGACCGTGATATTGCATGGACATCTCTTCTGTAATGTTTGCTTTGACCTTTTTGTGTTGAAAATTATATGCACTTTATTTTTACCATATTCATGCTATGCCTCTAATCTTAAAAGTTATGGAGAAATAAGCAAAAACTTTATTTATGAGAAACAATTTTACAATTTACTCTTTATCTATTAATCCCATAATAAAAATGAATAGAACCTTTTTTGTTGAAAATATTTTAAACTTTGTTTCTTTTAAAGCCGCGATACCTCTAATCTTTAATTTATAAACAAATAGATGAAAATATCAAATATAAAAATATTTTTTTCAATTTACTCTTTTTCTATTGATTATACAGTGAAAATTAATATGACTTTTTATGTTGCAAATTTTATGTACTTTATTTTTACCGCAGTAACTATACCTGTAATCTTAAAGGTTATGGAGAAATATACGAAAAGGATGTTTATGAGAAACAGTTTTACAATTTGCTAATTATCTATTAATCCCACAATAAAAATGAATATAACCTTTTTTGTTGGAAATTTTATGCACTTAATTTTTGCCCAAGTAACTATACCTCTAACCTTAATGGTTATCGAGTTATCGCCCATCGTTAGCGAAAAACCCTAAGCTATAAAAGTAGTCAGATTTTGGAACTGTGGCCGATTCGCGTTGTAAGACTGAACTTTTTGTATAAGGTGAAGTGTGTTTTATCGATTTACATTGGTTGCAGACATCTTATATGTTTAGTTCCAAAACCGATTTTTTACGATTTCTGACCCCTGTCTGATTTGGGACGGTGACCGATTTCAGCGAAAAAAAAAATGTTAGGGGGTTGTCCAATGTACTTACTTTCATATCCAAATTTCATTTTGAGTCTTATATGTTTTGGCCCAAATACGACTTTTTTAAGTTTTTCTGAACGTCATAAAAAACTTCAGTGACCGATCTGGAATGTAAGACTCGAGCCAAACGATTGAAAACAAAAAGTTCTTTCGAGATAGACTGCTTTTATGTTCCAGCGTTCTTATATGTTCAGGCCCATACACCTTGCTGGCTCCCGATCTAATAGAGCATCTATACAGGGTGTAACAAAATTGGTGTAGGACCCGTTAACTGGGGATTCTACTCATCGCACTGAACAACTTTTGTTCTATGACTTCGCTTAAATCGCAAAAAAAATTTTTTGGACTCTCAATACAAATTGATCATCTGTTTTGCCATTTTTTGCCATTTTTGTATGGAGAGTGAATAAATTGTAATAATTTTTTTTATTATTGTTTTTGTTGATTTGATTCGATTCGATCCGATCCGGTCCGGTCCGGTCCGGTCCGGTCGATTCGATTAAATTTTATTCAATTTAGTTCAATTCAGTTCAGTTCAGTTCAGTTCAGTCCAGTCCAGTCCAGTCCAGTCCAGTCCAGTCCAGTCCAGTCCAGTCCAGTCCAGTCCAGTCCAGTCCAGTCCAGTCCAGTCCAGTCCAGTCCAGTCTGTTCAACTTTGCTTGAGCAGAGCGTATTAGGGCTTAGAAGCGTAGATTTGGTTAAAAACAAGTAGAATTTCTTTAATAGTTTATTCAACGCACTACATCGGTAAAACAAGTGAACGTAATGACATAAGGCAATAAGTATTACTACATCTAGATTTTTTAAAATAACTAATACAGTAATAATGTTAATGTTACCATACTAAATAAACAAAACTTCCATAAATTAACACTCCCACTAAATTTTGTTTACCTACAGACACTTAAAAAAACATTAGTAACAACAAAAAAAATAATGTTCAGTCTCAACAAGACTTAAATACCTATTTTCTAAAAAGAACTTGAGATAAATTATACTCATATTTAACCTTAGCCAAAGCTTTAGTCAGGAAATCTGCTAACTGGTTCGATGTATGAACATACTTAAAACATATTTCACCTGACTTAACTTTCTCTCTAATAAAATTAAACTTAACATCTATATGTTTAGACCTCTTGTGAGACACAGGATTATGTATTAATTTTATGGCACTCTGGTTATCTACAAATAAAGTAGTTGACTTAGTTTGAGGTTCACCTATGTCTTTCAAAAACTGCCTTAACCACAATATTTCCTTAGCAGCGCTACAAGCTGCCATAAATTCAGACTCCATAGTAGAGAGAGCTACCGTCTGCTGTTTTTGACTATTCCATGTTATGGGGCCATTATTAGGGCATGCAAATATTCGAAAATTTTGGTATTCGAATATTCGAATATTTTTGCCTGAGATATTCGAATATTCGAATATTATTCGAAAAGTTATAAAGTCAAATAAAATAGGGTTTTACGTGGTAGGACACTATTTTGCAATTAGATAAAATAGACTCATTAAAATTTCTAAAATCAATCATATTTATTTGCGACAACATGTTAAAAATTATAAAATCAAACAACTACCTACTTCAAATAAAAGAAACAAGGTAATTAGTTTTAACTTAATAAACCCCATCTCTTCCCGTGGGTGTCGTAAAAGACGTCTAAGGGATCCATAAACCGAAAGATGGGCAGCAGCGTCTTTTCCGCATACCATCTCGGCTCACGCCACACTGCGATCGCCAACCCGCATGCCAAGCGTGGCGATTACGGCAACTCCCCCCCATGGATATAAACCCTAAAAAACGGCCCCTAGTCCCCGGCAGCCCCGCTATTCCTGACTCCGGTAGCGGTCACGGTAACGGCGGGGCATGGGGTGCGAAGAATCTCCGGCAGAGGCCAGGCTACCAAAAACGAAGACCTTTGGCCCTGGCAACATAAAACACGCGCACACTGCGAACAGACGAGAAACTCGCTGAACGGGAGGAGGAATTGAGCAGGCTACGGTGGGACATTGTAGGATTATGTGAAGTCCGAAGAGAGAGAGAGGACACCATGATCCTTAAGTCCGGAAACCTGCTCTATTTCCGGGAGGGCGACCATCTGTCCCAGGGTGGTGTCGGGTTTATTGTCCACAAGTCCCTCGTTAACAACGTGGTCCAGGTCGAGAGTGTTTGATTGATTGATTGATATACTACGACGAGGGTAGCGTACCTTATACTCAGAATCACCAAACGGTATTCGCTGAAGGTCATACAGGTATATGCACCGACCGCGGTACACCCCGACGACGAGGTGGAGGCTATGTATGAGGATATCTCCAGAGCCATACATAGCTCCAGGACCCATTACACCATTGTGATGGGGGACTTCAACGCGAAACTAGGCAAGCGAAGTGACAACGAGCTGAGAGTGGGGAAATTTGGATACGTAGAAAGGAATGCGCGGGGTCAGCTGCTGGCCAGCTTTATGGAGAAGGAGGGCCTCTTTATGATGAACTCTTTCTTTAAAAAGCCAAAACAGACCAAGTGGACATGGCTGCATCCCAATGGTGTAGTAAAAAATGAGATTGACTTCATCTTGTAGACAAAAAGGCAAATATTCAATGATGTCTCTGTGATCAACTCGCTGAAGACAGGAAGCGATCACCGAATGGTAAGAGGCACATTGAACCTAAAAACAAAGCTGGAAAGATGTCGACTGATGAAGTCCACGCTCCGACCAGCGCCTATCCAACTCCAAAACCCCGAAAGCTTTCAGCTCGAGTTGCACAACCGCTTCGAATGCCTAGGAGAATGCGAAAATGTGGACAATTACAACGACAAGTTCGTGGAAATTGTCCAAACGGCTGGGAATAAAGCTTTCAAAACCAGACGTTCAAAAAGAACATCTCGTATCTCAAACCCCACCAGCAAGCTCATGGAGGAAAGACGAAGCCTGATTCTAAAATCCTCTGAAGATGCTTGTCAGTATCGGCGACTCAACAGACAGATCCCCAAGTCCTTGACCTGATATACGTCAATTTAATACAAATCGTATTAAAGAGGCTATCGAGCGTAATAAAGGGTCAAAAGTATTCGCAAGGGATCTGTCTGCTGGTCAAAGCCAACTGACAAAACTGAAGACCGAGGATGGAAGAGTCGTGTCGTCCAAGCCCGAGCTGTTTGAAGAGGTTGAGAAGTCCTACGGACAATTATACACGACTACACGCGTACCTGTCAGTAATCAAGCTGAAGACCCGAGAGCCAGATTGACCCGACACTATACCGAAGATATCCCAGATGTCAGCCTGTGCGAGATTAGACTGGCTCTCAAACAGCTTAAGAACAACAAGGCACCGGGTGATGATGGAATTACGGCTGAGCTTCTGAAAGCAGGTGGAGAACCGGTACTTATAGCTCTTCAGAAGCTATTCAATTCCGTCATGCTCGAGGGACGAACGCCTACAGCATGGCACAGGAGTGTGGTGGTCCTCTTCTTCAAGAAGGGTGATAAGACTCTGCTGAACAATTACAGACCCATCTCACTCCTGAGCCATGTCTACAAGCTGTTTTCGAGAGTTATTACGAATCGTCTCGCACGCAGGTTTGACGACTTCCAGCCTCCCGAACAAGCCGGTTTCCGAAAAGGCTTCAGTACCATAGACTACATACATACGCTGCGGAAAATTATACAGAAGACTGAAGAGTATAATCGGCCACTATGCTTGGCGTTTGTGGACTATGAGAAAGCCTTTGATCGATCGAGACCTGGGCTGTGTTGCAGTCTCTCCAACGGTGCCAAGTCGATTATCGATACATCGAAGTATTGAAGTGTTTGTATGAAAACGCCACCATGTCGGTCCACCTCCAGGATCAAAACCTATCCGGCTGCAGCGTGGGGTGAGACAGGGAGATGTTATATCTCCGAAACTGTTCACCGCTGCACTGGAAGATGTTTTCAAGCTTCTGGACTGGAGAGGACTCGGCATTAACATCAATAGCCAGTACATCACTCACCTTCGATCACGATATCGTGATCATAGCTGAGACCTTGGAGGACGTAGGCGCGAAGCTCGAAGGACACAGTAAAGCCTCCCAACAAGTGGGTCTTAAAATGAACATGGATAAGTCGAAAATCATGTTAAACGTCCGTGTTACACCCACTCCTCTGAAGGTTGGAGACTCTACACTCGAAGTTGTTGACGAGTATGTATACCTGGGACAAATAGTTCAGTTAGGTAGGTCCAACTTCGAGAAAGAGATCAATCGCCGAATCCAACTCGGCTGGGCAGCGTTCGGGAAGCTTCGCAATATCGTCACGTCCAAAATACCGCAGTGTCTCAAGACTAAAGTCTTTGACCAGTGTGTGTTGCCAGTGATGACATATGAATCCGAGACATGATCGCTTACTATGGGCCTCATAAGAAGGCTCAAAGTCACCCAAAGGGTGATGGAGCGCGCTATGCTTGGTGTTTCTCTACGTGATCGAATCAGAAATGAGGAGATACGTAGGAGAACTAAAGTTACCGACATAGCTCTCAGAATCGCTAGACTTAAGTGGCAGTGGGCAGGGCACATAGCTCGTAGAACAGATAGCCGTCGGGGCAGTAAAGTTCTCGAGTGGCGACCGCGCACCGGAAGACGCAGTGTGGGCAGGCCTCCGACTCGGTGGACCGACGACCTGGTGAAGGTTGCGGGAAGCCGCTGGATGCGAGCCGCACGGGACCGGTCAGTGTGGAAATCCTTGGGGAAGGCCTTTGTCCAGCAGTGGACGTCTTTCGGCTGATAGATAGATAATAAACCTATCATAAATGAGATCATCAATTATTATTGATTATCTAAAATAAAGTAATGAAAACAAAATTAAACAATTTCTGTTAACTTGGCAGTAACCTAAATAGAAACAATCAGTCTCTGAGATCACATGCATAAAAATAGTCCTTATTGGAAAATATAACAAATGAAAATACTTTAACAAATTTAATCCAGGTAAATTAATATATGGCAGTTTGCCATTATTCTTCCCGAATAACGGCGAGCGCTCACGCAGGAATCGCACGATCCTTCTTTTGGGTGTGTTCACGCAAGATGCGTTTGATGAAATATGTTAAAAACATTTTTTTAGATTTTTTAAAAAATAATTGTAATACTGTCTTTTAATATTTAATGTGATGAAATAAATAAACTCGTTACCACTATGGATCAAATATTGTATAAAATTCGTTTACTAGTCAGTTCAAATGTCTAAAAATAATCGAATATTCGAATATTCGTAAACATTATTCGAATATTAAAATGAGGCGAATATTCGAATTATTCGAATATTCGAATATTCGATTGCAGGCCCTAGCCATTATTCATCAAAAACAGGTAACCTGTAGTTGATTTACGAGAATCAATATCACTGGCAAAATCGGCATCAGAAAACCCTACCAATTCACTGCTGCCTGTATACTGAATGCATACATTCTTACTTTTAATTAAATACTTAATTACCCGTTTTACAGCTTTGACATGTTCACTACTGGGATTGTTTACAAAACGTGAGAGCAAACCCACGACATATGAGATGTCTGGTCGTGTTACAGAGGCAAGAAATAACAAAGAGCCTACTGCTTCTCTGTAAGGAAAATTTACAGATTCTCCACAATTCTTACTTAAAACTACATTAACGTCTGCAGGTGTATCACTTGTAGTTGCATCACACATGTTAAATTTATTTATTATTTGTTCAATATAATTCTTTTGGTGAATAAAAATTGAATTTTCTTTTCTTTCAATCTCCAATCCAACATAACAATTTAAATTCAAAGTCTTTATGCTAAATTTACTTTGCAACATGTTCAATACAGACTGTATGGCATCAAAATTAGCTGACAAAATAAGACCATCATCTACAAATAAAATTAATAAAAAAAAAAAAAAAAAATAATAACTCTGTCATTCTCAAACTGTCCTGTGAAAACACAATAATCAGACTCGGACTGTACAAAGCCATAAGACTTCAAAAACTCTGTAAACTTTAAATTCCAGCAGCGAGGAGCCTGTTTTAGCCCATATAAAGATTTAATTAATTTGCATACCTTTCCATTTTCTGAAGGAAGGCCTTCTGGAATGTCCATATAAATTTCTTCCTCGAGTTCTCCATACAAAAATGCAGTCTTTACATCAAACTGTTGTATGTTGTAGTTGTACTTTGCTGCAATAGAAAGTATTATTCTAATTGAATCATACCGTGTGGTAGGAGAGAAAATTTCAGTATAATCCACTCCTTTTACTTGGCTAAAGCCTCGAGCACATAGTCTTGCTTTGTATCTTTCAACTTCTCCTTTATTATTTCTTTTTACCCTAAATACCCATTTTGACGTTATTGGTTTTCTAGAATCTGTCTTTTCTGTGATTTCCCAAGTGTTGTTTTCTTTGTGTGCTACCAATTCTTCGTTTATAGCTTCACACCATTTCTCAGACTCTGGACCAGTCACAGCTTCTTGATAAGAAGATGGTACATCAAATTCAATGAGATTTGCTTCTAAATTTCTATTTATTCTTGGTCTCAATCTCGAAAGTATATCACTGAGTATAGTGTTATTTTCATCTTCTTCAATTTCTTGAGAAGGTTCATATGTTGAGTCACTGTTGCAACCAGTTATTGTTGTGTCATTATTGCAACTAATCATACTATCATCACTTGTAGATTCTGAAATGGGTTCTTCAGGAGTTTTCTGAACAAATTCAAAAATATCTTCTAGTTCAATTGTAGTCATATTGTTATTGATTATGCAGGAACTTGATTCGTCAAAGACTACATCTCTTGATATTTTTATATTGTGAGTCTGTGGGTCGTACATCCGGTAGTTATTTTCATCGTAGCCAACTAACATTAATTTGTTACTCTTCCTCTCCCATTTTGTCCTGCAAGCATCAGGGACATGTACATAACCACAGCATCCAAAAATTTTAACATGGTTCAGACTTGGCTTCGTACCATACCAAAGCTCATGAGGGGTTATCAAGGGTGTTTGGCTAGATGACATTCTATTAAGTAAATATACCGCACAGTTCACAGCTTCTGCCCACAAATTTAATGGCAGATTACGTCCATGAAGCATAGAACGAGCACATTCAACAATTGTACGCAATTCACGTTCTGCACGTCCATTTTGTTGGGGAGTGTATGGTGCTGTACATTCATGCATTATACCTTGCTCAGATAAGAATTTCTTAAAATCATTGTTTACATACTCTCGGCCATTATCAGTATGAAGTATCTGTACACTATGGCCAAATCTGTTCTTTATCTGAGCATTATATCTTTTAAAATAATCTATAACCTCACTTTTATGCTTCATGAAGTAGACATTTTTAAAATTAGTTGCTGCATCTTTAAATAATACAAAGTATTTCATACCTTGAATCGACTCATTTTTCATTGGTCCACATACATCACTGTAGACTAACTGGCCTGGTTTCATATCGCCTCGGTCAGATGAATGGAACTGCTGACGGGTTTGTTTTCCATATTGACACGCTTCACAAACAAACTGTTCGTTCTCCCACTCAATGTTTTGTCCACTGACCAGTCCACTTTTTAACACCTTTTTCAATTCTTGAATGTTCACATGGCCTAAACGCTCATGCCACACTTTCAGGTTACATTTGACCACCTGGCTGACATTGCAACTGTTGCTGACAATGGTTTCAATGTCCATTTCATACAAATTGTTGTCTTTTTGATTAGCACACAACACTAACTGTCTGTCTCTGTAAATTAAGGCCCTTGTATTCTTCTTTATGATCACAAAACCTTTTCTCATGATAGTTCCTTCTGAAAATAAGTTTCTGCGAAGCTCCGGTACATACAAAACATCTTTGATGATATTTGTCTCCCACTGTCCATTGATACATTTCTTAAATAGCACAGATCCTATACCCAGCACTTTAATGTTTACTTGATTTCCCAATTTCACAAATCTGTCATTTTGACCTTCATATTCAGTGAGTTCATGAAAGAAGTCCTTTCTGTAGGTCATATGAGCCGAGGCCCCGCTGTCTAGTAACCAAGAATCTTCAGGACACTTTTCAGATACATTGACAGATTCCACATTAAATGCTAACATTTTACTTTCTTCCTGTGACTTTTGTACTGGTTTCTTGGGAGGTGCCCGGCACTGCTTGGCAAAATGACCTCGTTTGTTACAATTATAACAAATAAAACGATGTCTTCCCTTTTCATTAGGCTTGGATTCTTTCTGCTTGTTTATGGCAACAAATGCACTATCCACCTCTTCTTCATACGTGAGACTAGATTCTTCATCTAACAGGCGAGCTGTGAGATTGTGTATCGTTTGCTGCTTTTCATCAAGAGAGATCCACGCTTGTCGAAGTGAGCGATACTTGTTAGGCAATGTACTCAATATTTTGGTCATTATAGCTGCTTCGCTTATTTGTTCACCACTGTCTTTAAGCTGTTGTGCAAGGCTTTCTACTTTGGCAATATGCTGTGCTATTCCATCAGATGGATTCATTTTATATTGATAAAATCGTTCATGCACCAGCATTTTATTGAACTCCGACTTTTGTTCGTAAATGGATTCCAGTTTTTCCATTATTTCCTTCGCTGTTTCGCAGTTTTCAATGAGAGAAACTTGTTTATAGTCCATTGCAGAGGTTATGATGAACATAGCCATGCCATCACTTTTAAGCCAATCTGCATCATCTTTGCTAGGTTTCTTTTCATTGATATCAATGCCCTTTGCGCGCAATGCACACTTTATTTGGAACTTCCACTAACTAATACAGTAATAATGTTAATGTTACCATACTAAATAAACAAAACTTCCATAAATTAACACAGTCCAGTCCAGTCCAGTCCAGTCCAGTTCAGTCCAGTTCAGTCCAGTTCAGTCCAGTTCAGTCCAGTCCAGTTCAGTCCAGTTCAGTCCAGTTCAGTCCAGTTCAGTCCAGTTCAGTCCAGTTCAGTCCAGTTCAGTCCAGTTCAGTTCAGTTCAGTTCAGTTCAGTCCAGTTCAGTTCAGTTCAGTTCAGTTCAGTTCAGTTCAGTTCAGTTCAGTTCAGTTCAGTTCAGTTCAGTTCAGTTCAGTTCAGTTCAGTTCAGTTCAGTTCAGTTCAGTTCAGTTCAGTTCAGTTCAGTTCAGTTCAGTTCAGTTCAGTTCAGTTCAGTTCAGTTCAGTTCAGTTCAGTTCAGTTCAGTTCAGTTCAGTTCAGTTCAGTTCAGTTCAGTTCAGTTCAGTTCAGTTCAGTTCAGTTCAGTTCAGTTCAGTTCAGTTCAGTTCAGTTCAGTTCAGTTCAGTTCAGTTCAGTTCAGTTCAGTTCAGTTCAGTTCAGTTCAGTTCAGTTCAGTTCAGTTCAGTTCAGTTCAGTTCAGTTCAGTTCAGTTCAGTTCAGTTCAGTTCAGTTCAGTTCAGTTCAGTTCAGTTCAGTTCAGTTCAGTTCAGTTCAGTTCAGTTCAGTTCAGTTCAGTTCAGTTCAGTTCAGTTCAGTTCAGTTCAGTTCAGTTCAGTTCAGTTCAGTTCAGTTCAGTTCAGTTCAGTTCAGTTCAGTTCAGTTCAGTTCAGTTCAGTTCAGTTCAGTTCAGTTCAGTTCAGTTCAGTTCAGTTCAGTTCAGTTCAGTTCAGTTCAGTTCCCCAACGTCTGGGGCACGGCTCTCTTCACCGACCTAGGGAAGGGTAAGCCACTAAGTCCGGTTAAATGGAAGTTGTGAGGCAAGTGGTCACCCGCAGTTTCAGACATTTTCAAGCCGCTTATACACGGCTTAACGACTGTCATCTAGCAATAGTAACTAAATAGCACGGAAATGTTCGAGATAAATATGCCACTAACAGTCAAACCCTTTCAGGTTATAACAGTATCTGCAGTTAGTTAACCTCCGTGATCGATGTAATCGAATGGAGACAACTCGCTAAAATGATTCAATTTCCAATGCCAGTGAACTTCTCCATACGAAGTAGTATATGTGTTGTGTAATGTCCCTGGTAACAACTGTAGGTATTCTCGTTAGTGCAATCGGCGATACAAATTTAACATTTGGGGCTAATTTGCGAACATTAAAAAGCTTTTATGAGCGGCGAATCGGTAATCCGATGTTTCAGTGTTGGTAATTAGGTACGAATGCTTTTTGCTACACTTTAAATTGAGCAAATATAATGATAATTTGGTTATTTTTGAACCTTTCGCAGAACAAATTACAAACGGTTTTCTGACCCCAAAATAGTATTCCCAGCTCAAGGGAACTAGACACTAATTACAAGAGATATGAATAGGTGTAACAAAATAGCTGGAGCTTTTGCCTTTTATACCGAAAACTCTTATTCTACGTCTTCGACGAAATAGCAAAAAAAGAACTATACAATATTGTCTTATCTAAGTTACGTGATTTGTATGAAGAGGCCTTTTTGCTATTTCAGTTATGATTTAGAGAAAAACTAGAAGCCTAGGCTCTACGTCTACTTTAATAAAACCTGTATAGGTACTACATATTTAAATACATAATATACCTGTAAGTATTGAACATACTATTTATAACAAACACCCAGACTCGGTAATAAGATTGGGTTAAAGTGGGACGAAAAAGATGGATGAATACGAAACACTCTTTCGTAGTTTGAAACTTGAATCTAAAAAGTACCATGTTCAAACTTCTAGTAAATGCAAACAAAGAGTTCAAAAATCGGCCAAGTATAAGACGCGAACTCACGCATCAGGGGTTCCTTACTTTAACTCATTAGGTATATTATTGGAAGCTATGTATTTACCAAAATTTAGTTTGGTATGTTTTTATTTTTATTTAATTCGGAATCGTCACCGCTGGCCCATCACACACTTATCTAGTTGAGTTAAATTTATTTATTTAGTACCTAAGAGTAAATACTTTCAACAATGTAGGTATAAACTTCTCACGATAGAAGAAGACACACAGTTTTCTTGTATGGTACCAACGAGACCCATGTAATCCTATTGGATACGAAACGGAGGAACGCGTAGAATTCAACAATGTGCGAGTTTTTTGTAAGGTCAATGGGTCCGTAGAGTTACTTTTCGCTGACCTTTTCTGCCTACTGATTACGCTTTGAAAACTATAACTTTTCTTACGGCGTTCTCACGTGTCCTCTGTGTGGGACATCTCTGCTTTATTAGCCGTATTGGATTAGCCATGTCGGAGAAATTGGCTATAATTAGCCATAAACTCGGCTTAAGTCGAAGCAATCGCCAATCGCGATGGGTGAAGTAGGCTAGATAGAGATACTAGAAAGATACATATCTTTGAAACGTTCCAATCTCAAATTCTCAAGTCTTAATTCTAGAATAATTGACCACGCTGAATACGTTAAGATAAGTTTAGATACTATTTAGATTCATATTTATTCCCGTTGTTAATTATTAAAAGCACCGTTGGACAATTCAATTCTTATCAATCGACTGATTTTGAATGCATCAATCTTTTTATCCTTTCCTTTGCACAAATATAGCTACGTATATATTCTTATATATATCCGAACTAAAACCAGACAACCCACCTACCTACAGGTCTGTAATTAAAACCAAAAAGGTGTAACTCTGGTACAAAAGATTCATTACTTCCTGCATCCGAATTTACAATGAGATGAGGGCCCCTAAGAGCTTCTGACTGAAACGTCGAGAAAATTCTATTCTTTGTACCTAGGTAGTTACCCTTTGTTTTACATTTCCTTGTTGCAAGAACAGTAATTTCTAAGGTTTCGTATTCAAAGGGTGCCACTTCAGACTACGGTGTCTGGCAGTCTGTCAGATCTTTAAATGATTAGATTAATTTTAAAAATATTTTTTAGGAAGACTAATTTAATTGCATATGAATTTCATACAAATCATAAGACTGTATTTTTTACCTGCTAATAAATAATAATAGTAAAATTGCATGCTAACACTTTAGCAGGTTACAGTAAAATGATACTCTTACTTTCAGATTTATGCTTTGTATAAATATTTTTTTTAACCGACTTCAAAAAAAGGAGGAGGATCTCAATTCGTCTGAATCTTTTTTTTATGTATGTTCACCGATTACCCGAAGACTCCTGAACCGATTTGGAAAATTCTTTTTTTGTTTAAAAGGGTATACTTCACAGGTGGTTCCATACAAATTTTATCGAAATCGATTCAGCGGTTTTTGAGAAAATCAACAAAACATAGCAAAATTGGAGTTGTTGCGATTGAAGTCGGTTGTTTTTAAACGAACAATGAACACATCTAGAATTACACAAAATACTTACTTAAAAAAACATCAAAATAAGCTCTTTTTAAGCCGCTATGGAGTTCTAATGAAATTGGGATAGGTAAATGCCAAAAAACACCTGGAAAAATCTCATTGCCAAAAATAATTTAATGAAATAGTCCTCATGTTACCTAGGGCAGATTCCCTGTATCCCTTATGGTTTCAGATTTTAATATACTAACCGATCAAAAATACAGTCTGTTACTATAATTAATTCTGTTACTATTCATTAATTAATTCATTCATTAATTAATATAATTTCCCATTGACCGGAGCGGTGCATGCTCGCTTAAATGTTCGTGCGGATGGTGGCGTATCGGGAGCCGGGTCGTTCCCTTCCCTCAAATATGGTTGAGGGGAGCGATGACTGACTCCCGCGTTATACTCGTGATCGGGCGCTGTCCGTGTGAACTGGCCTGTTCTTGTCATTGGTGTTTGATCACAATAATTATCTATTTGCACATTGTACCTGTATGTTTTTGTTGATCCTTTCACATTCGTTTGTAATAGTATACAAATAAATTAACTATAACTTTGTTGTGTACCCGAATTATGTAATAGCATGTAAGAACTTTATTTAAAAAAATGTGTTGGGAGGGAGTTTCTTTAGGGCCCGACGACGTTTCTTCTCTCTCCGCAAACATTTCCCGAAACGTTGGGTACATGAGTTCCGAGTGGTAGGAACTTCGTATTAGGTAGAAAAAATATGACGTTCGAAAAGTGTACAGAGATACCTACTTCGAATAAATATTATCTATTTGTTTTAATTAATTATTTGTTTTCTATAATATGTTACCTGACATACCAAGCTCAAGTCCGATCATGTGTGGAGTACTATTCTCACTTATAGGACTCACACGCTTATAGAACTCATCTCGTTACCAGCCAGATACTTTGGATTTATCATCCGATACGCCAGGAGACTCATTTTTCGACGAGGAGCTGGTTTCTAGTAACTCCAAACATCTAGCATAGCCGCAAGTTCTTTATTCCATCATAGGACGACCAGATGAAGGTAAAGGTTATATTATTCATCACTAGAGGTTTTAGTATTGTGCTTCATAGTTTTTTATTTATTTACCCTCAGTTGGTAAGCCCTTGGCATCTTATCACTGCGTTTATTATGCGAATGGCCCAAGACGTAGGTAGAATTCTCTACCCGCGACTGTGTTCTCTGATTCATAAAATTTATGTATCCTCAAGGCTCGAGTAAATGGGCAATATTTAGATCCATAGCAGTACCATCACTTAGCAGTACCATACTAAAATCTAAAATAAAAACCTCTAAGCAACCTCATAACTTGCTCAGCTAATGTAGCTTATAGGACTGCAATATGAAATTAAAGGCGAGCGTACCAATAACTAGATATATTTAGGAAGCAAGCAATACAAGGAACAACAGAAGAAAGACAAAGTCATAAAAGACAGACAGTATAAAAAGAGTATAAAAAGTAAAACAAAGTATCAAAAAAAGGTGCGATTCCGCACATTTCTCCGGTTAGGTCACACAAGGCCAAAGTCAGAATTGTTAAAAATTAATCTTTGGGCAGTAAAAAGTAAGGATTTTTTTACGGATAAGATTTATGCAGTATAACATCCCTAGTTGTAATATAATTCAGTTACTGTTGTGCTTCCGGGTAAGGATAGCTTTCCTTTGAGGAAGTAATAAGAAGTTTTTACGTATTGAAATTAAATTGTCTATTTTATTTTCTTTGTGTATTTTAAATTGAAATATAATGAAAATGAATGAATGAATGAAAACACTTTATTGCACAACAAGACAGGAAAACACTATTTTTTTTTTTTTTTTTATGGCAGAGGTGGCAAGCGAGCAGACGGATCACCTGTGTCTTAGTGGGGTTAAATTGGACCAAGTTAAACCGACCCCGTTCTGAGACTTTCTTTAAAAAGTACTCAATTTCCGACACAAAAGACACTGACCATCTATGTATGGAAGTTGGACCAAGTGCTGCCCAGAATGAACACATAGTGTATTTTGTTCCTTAGGTGAATACTATTCTGTAAACCGAAGCGCTTCAAAATCTGTCCGAGGAGTCAAGAGAAAAAAGGTTTTTTTTGTGAAATATCTTTTTTGCAAAAAATGAACTTAATAATTATTTTCAGTGTAACTAGTAGTGTATTAATGGTACTTATGTAATAATAATATCATTTATTAATCCGTAAGATTACATATTTATACATTATTAGTGATACCGATATTACAATTATATGCAGATAAGTACAATTACTCAGTAATATACCTGTGTCAGTAACACTAGTGACAGTGACTTTTACAGTAATAGTATAATAATAATAATTATACAATACAATAATACAGTATTATAATTATGTAATTGTAATTAATTATGCATTAATCATCTTCATTGTCATCGATTATATTTGGGTCAAGGAATCTTTTGTGGCTCGATTGTGATTATCGCGAGCCTGTGTCTAAAGCATGCCTAATACCATTCAACTGATCACCGATCGTATGTTCTGTAAATCGTGATGACTTTCCAGGTGATTAGTACAACAGATGCTTTCACTTTTTCGTTGTTGCCTATCTGTGCCCAAGTTGGTGTATATTATGAGAACCTCTCAGACTTGATTTTTCCGCAAGAGGTTTCTAAGCTGGACAAAGTTTTTAAAGCCACGTTGGAGCTTATCCTCAGCGCGTACCTCAACGAGACCTAGTGGCTGCAGACGTCGCTGCAGGTTTGCTATGGGGGTATGGGTATTAGGCGTGTGCAAGACGCAAACCTTTCTGCTTTGTTGGCCTCCTCCAGTCGGGTTGTCGGCCTAGATCACTGAAATACTCCATGTACAGGATGACAATACCGACATGCCTTTTAAAGCCTCAAAGCCTGGGTTACTGTGTGTACGTCCGCCGACTGGCCAGAGGGCCCTTTGATCCAGCGTCAATGGGATGATGAACTCTGTGGATCCCGACCTGCTGAGCGATTGGAGGCGGCATTAGGAGCGGATGTTACTTGAGTCAAAGCTACATCTTTCCCAGAGTTGGTAGCTTGGCTGCGTGTTCTTCCGTCCCCCCATTTGGGAATCGTCCTCGATGACGGATCCTTCAGGCTGACCGCTGCTCTTCGTTTAGGGTGTAACGTCTGCGAGCCCTTTTACTCCAGGTGCGAGGTGCGCGTGGATGCTGATAATCATCACGGGTTGAGCTACAAGAAGTCAGCGGAACTTCGACCACGACACCATATCACGACATTGCTCAATGAGCTCATCCGCTCTCTTGTTTCGAGTATCCTGGAGCCGCCCGGCATGAGTCACTCGGTTGGCAAGCGGTCTGATGGGCTGACTTTGATCCCTTGGGGGTGAGGGCGTTGTTTGGTGTGGGATGCGGCGTGTGTAACCACATTTGCACCCTCCCATTTTGCCTGTACCACCCACACAACGGATTCAGCTGCCGATTGGCCTGCCGTTAAAAACATATAATAATAATAATAATGGGTCGGCGCTTGATCAACAATAGTAGAGCCACGCCAAATCGTACCTGAAGCAGCGAATCTCGCTGGCGATACAGCAAGGCAATGCTGCCAGGGTAATGGGCATATTTTTGAATTTACATCAAGGGCACTTTTTGACTAAGGCTTAGGCTTTTATGGTGTCTAAGTTGTAGTTTAAGGTTTTTTAAACTTACTGTTTAACGAATCTTGATTTTTAATTATATTATTTTATGAATAAAAAACTAGGTAATCTTCATCAATGTAATTACTGATTGATAAATAATGATATTATTATTACATAAGTATATATAATACACTACTAGTACACTGAAAACAATAATTCACAACAAAAACCTTTTTTTCTCTTGACTCCTCGAACAGATTTTGAAGCGCTTCGGTTTACAGATTAGTGTTGGCCTGAGGAACAAAATGCACTATGTGTTCATTTTGGGCAGCACTTGGTCCAGACATCAATGTAATTACTGATTGATGATTAATGATATTATTATTACATAAGTATAAATAATACACTACTAGTTACACTGAAAACAATTACTAAGTTCATTTTTCGCAATCAAATAATTCACAACAAAAAAACTGTTTTTCTCTTGACTCCTCTTACAGATTTTGAAGCGCTTCGGTTTACAGATTAGTGTTGGCCTGAGGAACAAAATGCACTATGTGTTCATTCTGGGCAGCACTTGGTCCAGACTTCAATGTAATTACTGATTGATGATTAATGATATTATTATTACATAAGTATAAATCATACACTACTAGTTACACTGAAAACAATTACTAAGTTCATTTTTCGCAAACAAATAATTCACAACAAAAAAACTTTTTTTCTCTTGACTCCTCGGACAGATTTTGAAGCGCTTCGGTTTACAGATTAGTGTTGGCCTGAGGAACAAAATGCACTATGTGTTCATTCTGGGCAGCACTTGGTCCAGACTTCAATGTAATTACTGATTGATGATTAATGATATTATTATTACATAAGTATAAATCATACACTACTAGTTACACTGAAAACAATTACTAAGTTTATTTTTCGCAAACAAATAATTCACAACAAAAATACTTTTTTTCTCTTGACTCCTCGGACAGATTTTGAAGCGCTTCGGTTTACAGATTAGTATTGGCCTGAGGAACAAAATGCACTATGTGTTCATTCTGGGCAGCACTTGGTCCAGACCTGGTCAATGTCCTTTGTTTCGGCTCTCGATAAAGTTTTCCCGAGAAATATTAGCACGGCCGGTATAGAAGGCATCACCTGTGCTGTCATCCGCATAACAATGAGTGCTGCTGATTTGCAGCATATCATTGATATGCAGAAGGAACAGTGTAGGCGAAAGCTGTGTCTGTGAAGGCTGTGCCTTGAGGGACAACAGCATTCACAGACATAGAATCTGAGCATGCACCGTCGACTACGACCTTTATGCTTCTGCCTGCAAGAAAACTAGTGACCCATTTGCATAATTCCTCGGGAAGCTCATAAAAAGGAAGCTTCGCAAGAAGTGCTTTGTGTCAGACCCGATCGAAGGCCTTCGCTATGTCCAAACTAACTGCAAATGCTTCCCCTTTAGTCTCGATCGCCTATGCCCAACGATGTGTCAGGTAGACAAGAAGATCACCAGTGGACGGGCCCTTACGGAAACCGTACTGTCCGTCACTAAGCAGCTGGCGGTCGTCTAGATACCGAAGGAGCTGGCTATTGATAATGGACTCCATTATCTTTGTGAATAAGGGGGTTATGGCTATCGGCCTGTAGTTGGACGGATTCGAGAGGTCACCTTTTTAGGGATCGGGTGCACCAAAGCTGTTTTCCATGACTTCGGGACTACGCCAGAAGAGTAGGAAAGCCGAAAAAGGCGCGTTAAAACTGGGGCCAACTCTGGAGCACACACCTTCAACACAATAGGAGGGATTCCATCAGGCCCACTCGACTTATGAATGTCGAGGGAAAAAAGTGCTTTACACACTGCGCGTTGGTGGAACCGGATATCCGGCATACAACTCTTGCACCGCGGTATGGTCGGCGGCTCGTTTCCCCCGTCATCCAATGTCGAGTTGGACGCAAAGAGTTTGCCTAGAAGATCGGCTTTCTCCTTTGCGTCGTGGGCCAATGAATCATTTCCCATGTGCAGTGATGAAAATAATGGCGTGCAGAAATTCCACAGCTTTGGCCAGAGACCAGAACGCACGAGTTCCCGAAGGAAGACGCTTTAGTCTCTCGCCAATTCTGCCTATGTGCGCCGACTTCGCCCTGGCAATGTCTCTTTTGAAGGACCTGGAGGCAAAGTTAAACTCCTTTTTTAATGCGCTGGTTTTTTCATCCCGTACCTTCGCTGCATTTGCCCAGGCTTGGTAACATTCCTGCATTAACATAAACATGAAAAGAAAAAAGTTATACAGGTAGGCGGTCTTATCGCTAAAGAGCGATCTCTTCCAGACAACCTTTAGATGAAGGAGATCGTGTAAAAACATATTAGGGTAGTGCGCAATAAAAAATAAAAATTATATTGTAAAACTAAATACTGAACTTAAGAAGCTACTAATATTATATATATACATACCATAAATTCATTTATTGTATATACAGGGTGTAACAGAAGTGTGTGACAATACTTCAAGGTTGGCTTTTACCCATCAAACTGAACAACTTTTGTTCTACAACTTTGTTGAAATCGCAAAAAAATTTTTGGACTTTTCATACAAACTTGGTTCGCCAGGTGATCGATTTGTATGAAAACTCCAAAAAAAATTTTGCGATTTCAACAAAGTTGTAAAACAAAAGTTGTTCAGTTTTAAGGGTAAAAGCCAACCTTGAAGTATTGTCACACACTTCTGTTACACCCTGTATACTACATACAATACATTTATAGTAATACATACATATTATTATATAAAGAAAATATATAAATTTAAAATCTTTCTTCCTATGTAACTAAACAATTTAAAAAGTATAAACTAAATAACAAGTTGCTATTGGTGGTGATCTCGTTGTCCTCTATGGAAATATATCACCCCTCTTTTAATTTCATTAAGGAGAAAACAGAAGGCCAAAAGTGGTAAGTCATTCCACATAAGGTTGAAGCTTATATTATGTGTGTCTGTGGCAATGTAACTATCAAAGAGTGAACAGATTTGATTGCGGTTGTTTCACTTAAAACCAACTTTTGCCGCGGTGTTTTTAAACTATGTTAGGTGAAAATCGGTGGAGTGGTTTTTGAGTTATACTTTTACTGGTAATCTTATAAATATCGTATCTTGATAATACTGATATCTAAAAACAGACTCTGAAAAAGAGTTTCACAACTTTTTAAGAGGTATATTTAAAGGGTATTTTCAAAATGTGTTGATAGCCTTCACAACTTCTAACTTAGCAAAAGTTGCAACGTAAATCAGTTATTTCCATCCAATATCAGGACTTTGTTGAAAGAATTCGAGGGAAACTTTATAAACAAAAGCAAATATCTACCTCACTTAAGTTCAAGACACAAAACGCTTTATATTTCACCTAATATCATTTTACTTTTCTCGGATTCGATATGATTTTTCCTTGATAATAAAATTGTGCAAAGTATTTCCGTAACACTGAAGAGAATGATAAAATACTTTTGAAGGTATACATTAGGGAAAAATTATGAAATTTTTCATAATTTTTGTCAAAAATAGAGAGTTTTTTTTTACTTTTCATCTAAATCGATCAGCTGTTTGGTTTTTTATGGAGACTCCAAATCTTTTTTGCGATTTTATCAGTCATAGTCAAAATCAGTTATCGCGTCATACATCAATTTTTTTTACACATGTTTAGCTAATAATGTTTATGATATTACTAAGCTATCTGATCTTTTTATAAAAAGTTTTTGTAAATTTATAAATTTTCGATTAGAGAAAATTATTTAGGATTTCCCCCCAAGTACGTCTCTCCCTTTTCTCCCAATTCCTTTATAATTTTTAAGGACAAAGTATCAGACAGATTAGCAGGGGTACTTCTGTAACTGTGTGCCAAAAAAATGATCCTTACAGATTTTGGTTGGATTGAACAAATATTCAAGACCCAAAACTTTCACACTGTTTACCTGTGCTAACGTATCTGAAACTTATACATGTATTTGAGAATTAAAAATAAAATAGGAATTGCAACGGAGATAAAACTACAAGCAGAAAACCCCACAGGGAGTTTTTTAACATATTTTACTCGATTCGAAAATTAATTAACAATATTTCTCAAATATAAAAGTAAAGTAACTTCCCATATAAAGATTAGATATCTAGGTAGCTTAATGAGAACATTTTTATTAACTTAACCTCCCAAATCATAACATAATAAACAAGAATCCAACAATCACAACGGGCATACAATAGCGAATACCATTCATATACTTACAAACCCATGTAGACTGAATCGTATTAATACATGTCAAGGAGCCTTTAGAAGACGCGTCGACAGAAAAAAGGCGTGCTGTCACAAACACTGACAGATCAAATGGGCCGCCGACATCAAAAGATGTAGCCTGCCCCACTCCGTTAAGATTAAGGCGTGTCTACCAGTAAGGAGCTAGGCGAAGATATGTATCTGGAGCAAGAAAAAATCCATTAACACTCGACTGCACAAAACATATCCTATTTGAATCTGGGATCACTTACCTGACAGTTTAAAACTCATCATCATTCTCCTGCCCTTATCCCAATCATTTGGGGTCGGCGCAAAATGTTTTCTTCTTCCATACATCCCTTTCAGCTGTCATCTCCGTACACACACCCTTTCGACACATATCATCCTTCATACAATCCATCCATCTCTTTTTTGGTCTCCCTCTCCCCTTATATCCATCGACACTCATCTGTAACACTCTCCTTGTAACGTGTCTTTCATTCCTCCGCATTACATGCCCATACCACGACAAACGATTTCCTCTCAATTTTTCTATCACTGGCGCAACTTTCAAACTTCCTCTTATATACTCATTCCTAATCTTGTCCATTCTTGTTACTCCACACATCCATCTCAACATTCGCATCTCCGCAGCATGCAATCGTCTTTCATCCTTTTCCTTAGTGGCCCAACATTCCGATCCATACAGGACGACAGGTCTTATGATAGTTTTATATATCTTCCCCTTAAACTTAAGGGGAAGTCGGGGGTCGCAGGTAGTCCCTGTGACCTGTCGCCACTTCATCCATCCCAAGTTGATTCGGTGCTCAATGTCTCTGTTAATGTCTCCGTCGCTCTGAATAAGTGAACCTAGGTACTTGAAATCGGAGCAGACCGGTAGCGCTACACCATCCAGTGCTATCGGTGTACAACTGGAGAGACCGCCGAAATCACAGAACAGATATTCGGTTTTGGTTCTGCTGATTTTCAGGCCAACGTTCTCCAGTCTTTGCTGCCATGCAACCAGTCTGCTCTGCACCTCAGGTCCATCCTCACCCACAAGGACAATGTCGTCGGCAAATAGCATGCACCAGGGTGCCTCTTCCTGTATGTCCGACGTCAAAGCGTCCATAATCAACAGGAAGAGGTATGGGCTCAATGCTGACCCTTGGTGCAAGCCCACCGCCACTCCGAACCCTTCCGAGGTACCAGCGACGGATCTGACTCGTGTACGGATGTTCTTGTACATGGCGCGAATCAACTCCACATACTTCCCAGGCACTCCTTTCTCTTTCAAGGCCCACCACAACACTTCCCGAGGCACTCGGTCATATGCCTTTTCGAGGTCGACAAACACCATGTGCAAGTTTTTGTGTACACTTCTGTATTTTTCGCACAACTGACGAAGTCCAAAAATTGCGTCCGTCGTCCCTCGACCAGGCATAAAACCAAACTGGCTTCGTGAAACCTCGGTCTCTTCTCTCACGCGTCTCTCAATCACTTTCTCCCACACTTTCATACTATGTGACATAAGCTTTATTCCTCGGTAGTTGTTGCAATCCTGTACATCACCCTTGTTTTTAAAGATGGGTACCAACAAGCTGTTACACCATTCGTCTGGGATTACCTCTTCATGCAACAACTTGTTGAAGAACAAAGCAAGCCACATAAAACCATCTTCACTTAATAACTTCCATACTTCAACTGGTATTCCATCCGGTCCCACCGATTTTCCATTCTTCATATTTCGCACGGCCATTCTTACCTCTGACACATCTACTTCTCTTACCATACCTAGATTCAACGGTGGATCCAACAGTACTCCACTCCAATCATTCTCTTCATTCATCAATCTTTCAAAATATACCTTCCATCGCTCTTTTATATCCTCATCTTTCGCAAGAATCCTTCCACCATCATCTTTTATACATTTTACATGTGATACATCTCTTGCGTGCCGTTCTCTTGCTTTCGCTATACGATAGAGCTGTTTCTGGCCTTCAGGACAGTCTAGAGATTTATACAGATTGTCCTGCGCCTCAGCTCTAGCAATGGCAACCCCTTTCTTTGCTTTCTTCTTACATTCTTTATACACTTCTCTCTTTGCATTTTTTACACTTACGCTCTCATTTGATACGATCTGCCATTCTTTAAAAGCTGCCTTTTTTTCTTTTATCCTTCTTTGCACCTCGTCATTCCACCACCACGTTTCCTTATCGATCATTCACAGTCATTCACAGTTTAAAACTATTGAATGGAAAGAAATTCAAAAATCTTTTGACTGAATGGTTAAATAAAAACTGTTTCTATTCCGTTAAAGAGTTTTTAGATGCCTGTAAAAAAAAAGCATAACAAATAACATTTGCATGCCTTTGATAAGGTGGAATTCATCAACTACCAATATTTATAAGAACTGAAATGTAATATGTTTTCTTCGCAAATAAAGTTATCTTATCCTTTCTTATCTTATTAGGGCGACTCAAATTCGAAAGTCTATCGAGGCATATTGACAAGGCCTTAAAAATGAAACAGAAATACACTGTATGTTTTTACATTACATTATAATCGATAATTATTACCCTCCGCTTGGGCAGTAGGGTAAAATAAAAATGTCCATTAGATAGACTCTTTTTGTCGCTGTGCTTTCGCGAGTTATTTTGATTTTTAACCGACTTCAAAAAAAGGAGGTTCTCAGTTTGACCTGTATGTACGTATGCATGTCCGCGTTTGGCTGAACCGATTTTGATGCGGTTTTCACAAAAGTATTTGTTACATTTAGGAGAAGGTTTTGGTATTTGAACCAACTTAAAAAAGGGAGGTAGGTAATACTTCAGAGGTGGTCCCATATAATTTTTATCTAAATTGTAGCAGTTGCGGTTGAAGTCGGTTTTTTAACGTGTTTAGTAATACACAGCAAAAGAGCTTTCTCGTAAACTTAAAGCGCAAAATTAATCTTTTATTCATCACACTTTACACGAGAAACCCATACTGAATCTGAAAAAAAACTATTTCACTTCCCGTACCCAGTTGTTAGATTAGCAAATTGAGATGTATGAAATCTCAAAAAAAAAATACTCAGTAGCTTTTTGGGAAAACTTGTTCAGTATGGTAAGTAGAAGATACCATTTAAGTTTCCGGGAAAATTCTTTTAACCCCTTATATTACTCGTATTTACTCGCTAAACATAGCTTCGCTATGGTCCATGACCAGCCTTATTGTAGAATAGAGTAACGAAGCTGAAAAAGAATCGCTGGGGATGGTAACTTTTCAGCTTTTTATGGCGATCTACTTAAGATGCTTTCCTTAACTTGGATTAAACAAGGAAGCCACCTAAACGTTTGAAACTCGTCTTACCAAAAGTGCAACTTTCTTATACTATACCCAAAATTATATATTTATATTTTTCGATTATATATTTATATATTTTCCGAGGCAATACCTTGGAAACTATGTAATTTTGTGTATAACGGGTTTTCGCAGACAAAAGAGGACAAAAAATAATGAGATTATGTATAGTTAAGTCCTTTAGAGTAAAAACTCGAGATAATTAGATTTCTGAATAATGGTGAAATGAGCTTTTTAAAAACGACGTTATGACGTTTTTACGTCTGCTAAATCCATTAGATTTACAAGGTGACGTTTTCGAAAAGCTCATTTGTAATTTTTGGGGTAACAACCAACGAAATATAACAGTTTTAATATAATATCGATCCACTAAATTGTAAATGAAGACATGAGGTATCCAAGTTCCAAAAATAACTTTGAAGTATGATACACGATACATATCTATTCAATTATATTAAAATGTATATATAATGTTAAAATGGAATAACTGAGCAAATGCTGATAATCAAAATACGGATTGCTTAGATTACTACCGACGATTTCAAAAGAATTAAACGTCACTTTATATACCAACTCCTAAATCTGTCAAACTGTTAAGGCACCCGGTTACCCAAAAAATAGACAATCATACACCCAAAGAATATGACACCCTTTTTAAAACAGTCCGATAAAGATATCGCGAAATACACAAACAAGCAACAATAATAATAAACTGTATCTTAAACAATAAAGAAAGCAAAAAGAAAAAAAAACTAAATGGTTTTCTGAAGTTCATTCTTGAACATCGTGCCAATTTAAAACTTTCTAAGAGTGGAGATAATGAAAACTTTGAACAGCGCGGTGGTTATTGAGAGGCTGCCTGCCTACTGTCTGAACTTTTTTCTTATAAAATTATAAGTGATAAATACGTTTAGAACAGCAAAAAAATGTTTAGAACTCTGTTGTTTTCAAAGGCCTTTTACTTACAGGAGATACGAAGAAACAGAGAATTTCTTTAAAATGTTTTGATAACTACAAAAAATTTACTAAATATACTTTATATTTTCCTTTTGGAATCTTTACTCAATTCGCAATAAAAGACTTCTCTTATTACTTAATTCGATTCGCAAACTTCGTGTCGGAAGTCGCAAATATTTTTTGCGAACTGAGTTTAGATTCCTTGGGTTTCAAGAAGTGTTAAATTTTATAAGCCTATAATAATTTAAAAATACCTTATTTATAGTGTTGACCGTCCTTAAAAAAAACATTCTTAAACGGTTGCTATACGGTCGCCAACAAGCACCCCAACCAAGGTGACATTCGTTGTTGTGGTTGGTGACCAAATTTCGTAGTCTTCACGGTTGGAAACAACGAATCGTCACCTGAGTGCTTATTTGTTTAATGTCCTTAAACAAAACTTTATACAACAAAGTTTTTACTGATTATTTCACGTAAATTAAATTATTTCTTACAGATTGCGTTTTCAACAGGTAATTATATTTTTAATGTTCTTAAGATCTAAATAATTAGAATCATACATCAATCGACGGGAAATTTAAATTTTATGATAACTGCATTTAAAAGTAAATTTTGTTAATATGGTCCATTGGACAAATAAGCACTCAGGTGACGGAATGTCACCTTGGTTGAGGTGTTGTTAGCAACCGTGTAGCACCCACCTTATATTGATACGCAAGCTGATTGGACCATGTATGCTAAACGATTCAGGGTCCGTATGAAGTTTGAATTGTCTGATAAGATTTCTACAGTAAAGTCTTTCGCTTATCTTCGGGTCGACTGTTCTATTTACATACCACAAAATACATATTATCTCCTAAACTGTCTGACAGACATTGAAAATCATTCGTAAAATACTTAAAAACCAAAATGTTTTCCTTTCTTATTTTATTAGATTAGATGCTTTACATAATCGTTAAATTTGTATATTGTATTTTACTTATCGTACTTAACATGTATACAGGGTGTTAAAAAAAGTGCATTTGAAATTTTAAGGGGTTACTCATAATCAAGTATAGAATCCAGGAAAAATATTGAAAAAATTCGCTCTTCAATTTTTTTTTGCAGTTTTTCATACAAATTCTCGATTCACTATTTAGATTTAGTATGAG
This sequence comes from Coleophora deauratella, assembly GCA_958295455.1. Taxonomy (NCBI): domain Eukaryota; kingdom Metazoa; phylum Arthropoda; class Insecta; order Lepidoptera; family Coleophoridae; genus Coleophora; species Coleophora deauratella. The sequence goes on from OY282411.1 coordinate 4,637,967, forward strand.
AATCTGAAAAAAATAATTGAAGAGCGGATTTTTTCAATATTTTTCGTGGGTTCTGTACTTGATTCTGAGTAACCCCTTAAAATTTCAAATGCACTTTTTTAACACCCTGTATAATCGTAAAAAATGGTTTCTATGTAACTGAGGGTAATAAAAATGCTTAGGTTTTTAGTAATGATTCCCATGACGATCTAGGATAATATCGCCAAGAAACAAACCTAGCGGTTTTCTTATATCGATGTTGGAACATGTATACAGGATGTAACAGAAGTGTGTGACAATACCTTCAAGGTTAGCTTTTACCCATCAAGAAATCGCAAAATTTATTGCGATTTCAACAAAGTTGTAGAACAAAAGTTGTTCAGTTTGATGGGTAAAAGCCAACCTTGAAGTATTGTCACACACTTCTGTTACACCCTGTATATAGATAAGCATTTCCACTTTTACAAAGGTTGAAGAAACATGATAGATTTTAAAGGATTTAGATACACATATACGATATTTAGCAAACCGATGTTACAAACCTTAAACAACCCCCACATACAGCATACACATACATTTGACTCCAAATCCTTTTATACTTCAAATAACAGATACGGTAAGCCACAATAAAGGCTATTTTTAGTCTGAGCAGTGACCTAACAAGTATCCTAAATTGCCTTGAAAAAGAGAAGTTATGGGCGCGTTTGCTTGTTTTACTAGCTTGAGACAACAGATAGGTACTAGTAATCAGATACCATCATTAGCGTTGTTGGTCGTTGCTGGGCTAAACTAGCGAGGTCTGAGACGAATACGCAAACGGTCTGGCGCAACAGTGGAATATCTATACAAACATATAACTTACATATACATATGTACAATATTGTATATGTAACTGACTCGGTGGCTAAGTGGTTAGCGATCCTGACCTCTGATCCGAGAGTCGTGGGTTCGATCCCCACACAGGGCAAACTTTTCTGTGATGAGCAGAATTGTTTGCTCTGAGTCGGGTGTATTATATCTATATATGTATGTATTTAAAAAAGTATATGTGTATGTATATCAGTCTCTGGTTCCCAAGATACAAGGAATCCTAGTTTGGGGCCAGAAGACTGTGTGTGATTTGTCCCAGATATTTATTGTTATTATTGCTTATATTAATATTGTATTTTAGTCTAATAGGTATAATATGTAAATACAAATTCGAATTAGTGGTCTTTTAGTTGCCAAAAATTCAGTTAGAATTAATTACATATATTATTTAAGCTTATAAAAAGAGAAAGTACATGAAATAGATTAGTAGTAGTCAGTAGGACTGTGCTTGTCAAAGTATTGCTTCTCTAAAAACAAAGTATGATACTTATAACTTTGTTGGACGACGCGACGTCTGATAAAGTTATAGATGACTGTGTGTGATTTGTCCGAGATATTATATTTATATTATATTATTATTATTATATAATACAAGGCTTAAAAAGACCTCCCCCCAAAAACTTTAACAGAGGCTTTCGAACTAATTTACTCAAAGAATTAATTGGTCTAACGCAAATATTTTTTCTTGACGCAGGTTGACTGCTTCCGTGCTTCCCAAGGCACGTTAAGCCGTTGGTGCTTAAAATTTCTGACACAGGGGTTGGCCACAAGGGTTAACCTTCCCTAGGTTTGGGAGAGAAATGCCCTAGCAGTGGGGACGATATGGGTTCGATAGGAATTCTGAATTATAATGGTTACAAAAATACTCATCATAAAATTTGATTTGCCGTACTCGGGTTAGTGTAGCATTGGTAATATAGCAGAGAATATTATCGAGATTAGATTTTTTATATTTTTCAAAGATCACCTTTTCTTCGATTCACCGTTATACTGTCAATTAAAACAACAGTTACAAAAATGTTACATACGTAATAATTTGTACACATTTATATAGCTTAATGGAATTATGGCTTCTGTAAAAGATATTGTTAGGATTTTATTATTTAATATATACATTAATTAGATTGTAACTTAACGTTTTCACGTAACATGTAAGTATTAACCCGTTGTATGCCAAAACAACCAACAACTTTCGTGACTTATACGGCGATGGACAATTATAGCATTTATAAGTTTTATTTAGTTTTGACATTTGAATATTCAATCTCAATGTGCAGATCAAAATATTATTAACACAATAAAATAGTAATAAAATCAAAATCAAAAAAATAGTAATAAAATAAATAAATAACCAATAGACAAACCACTATCATCCAGTCCTAAACTATAATTCTGAATTACGCTTAATCAATCAACTTATCAGAGTATAATTTTAATAAAAAAATAATTAACGTTATTTCACGTAAATAAATAAGCTAATACTGCTATACACGTTTTTGGCGCCTAAAAGGTTAAAACGACATTTTTATGTCGAAATTTACGACCACCTTGACTCTTTACAACATTCTTCATAAAACTGTTTTAATTTTATTATTATACGCAAAGCTACAGTAAATTAAGCGGATTAAATTAAAAAGTTGTGAAAAAAAGGTAACTGCCACTTTTGTCGAAACATAAGCCATTTCCGCAGGCCAAAAAATATTTTTTCCGAACACTGGTCGGAAGCAATTTATTTTATTAGTTCGGGAACTAATTTTATGGTAAAACTCACGATACAACCAGCCCAGCGTGCATAGGGTTGTGAAAATCATTTCGAGTTTTTGCTACTTTTCAATCGAAATCTTTTCTTTTACTTTATTTTCAGTTTTATGTAGCCAAACTTAATTTTTTGTAATTGTTTTGTGTTACTGTAATAATAAATAATTAATTAAATAATTAAAAAATATTTAATTAAATAATTAATAAATAATTTAAAATACAAATCAGATTAAAATACATAATGCATCACAGTAAAAATAGTAAGAATAATAAAATCAATTACTATAATCAATAAACAAGTTTCTTTCTTTCTTTAAACCGTGTATAGTATTTACATGTACATTTTTTATTTACATTAACATTATTTATATTTTCATTGTTTACATTTAAAAAATATACTCATCAACTGGAGATGGCGGTGCCCATTTTCATTCGAAAATGAAAAACGGTTATTCGATCTAAGAAGGAATGTTTACTTTTCAAAGGAAATAGTCTATCTCATTTGAAGTTCCTCCAAATTGCTGTTAAAGGAAAAGAAACAATAATAATAATAATAAATCATTTATTTTAGATTCATAAAATCTATAATACAAAATTCAAAATCCATAATCCATAATATAATTAAAAATACAAATCAGATTAAAATAAATAATGCATCACAGTAAAAATATAAAATCAAATCTAATAATAATATTAATTCAAAAAATAAAAGAAAATTAATACTTAATAGAAATTACAAATAACGTCAGGCCCAAAAAAACTTACAAAATTATGCAATCATTTTCAGATCGATGGCTTGTATTACTTTTGTCGTGCCCGGTGTAATTAACACTTCCTTGAATATCTTACTAACCTTTCTCCAACATATAAATTATTGTTATTTAAAATAATTACATGTTCAAAAAGCTTTCAGTCCATTCGAGGTTTCAATGTAGTATTCTTTTTTCTTATCTTTAGTTTTTTTACACAACTGAAGCGGTCGTGGTTCAGTGCAGTTTACGTGACTGCGTCGATTACGCAGGTTAACTAACTTCAAAAACAGCCACAACCTGGATTTATTTGAGTATTAGTGGCATTATACAACGAATAACGAACGTTTTCTTGCTTCGCACTGACCTTAACACGGCACCAGATAGCAGTTATCAAGCCATGTCAGAGGCCTTATTGCCAGCCTTAAAATCACGTCCCCTACTAATTCGGACTTGTCCTCCCTGTATGTAATAAAGCCTTACCTTCCCGAATTATGGAAAGGGACCCCGAAACCCAGCAGTGGGTACAATATTGGTTGTTAACTGTAACCTGACGCAACCCTATAGGTAGACACTCGAAACTTTTACAGCTTAATCGCACCGAGGGAGATTTTACTGCGAAACCGTAAAAAGTAGGAACAAGGCTGGGTTCCACTTGATATGCCTTCTATTTTCATTTAGTGGAAGTGCCACTGACGTCATGAAAGTGGATTTGATTGACACACCGTTTGACTTTACAAGTCTTTGATGGGTTAAGGTGTGTACACAGTGAAATTAATGTTCTGGAATCACTTAAATCTATTGTATGCTTTTATTGAAAAAGACTGGCTGTTGATTTGATGTTTTAGGTATTTTAGTTTCCTTCATATCTACATATCTGTCACAATTTAAAAAAATACTATGCACAAAAGTAAAAATTTAATAACTCTAAAGCCACTTTACCAATTTCCATAAATTATTATGACATACCTAACGGCAGTCAACTGAAGTTACTAACAAAGCCTATATTAATTAAGTTATTGTCAGAACAGAATTAATTAATTAGTACTGAGTTAATTATGTCAGCAGGTGTGTAGTTCAAAAGCGAAATAGAACAAATTAAAATTGAACTGTGATTGTTATAGTGGCTAAGTCGAAATTTATGTGATTTGATAGACACGACATACTTATTAAGAGGCCATGAACTTTGAGATACGTATAATAACGTTGTTATGAGATTATATTATTATTATTATATTTTTTCTTTCAGGTGACTCAGTAAAATTTTACAAGCCCATAGATTAATACAAACTTATACAAAAAAATAACTACATACATACAATTTTATTTATTTTAAAACTACTTTGCATGAGCTGTCAAAACATGTAAAATATAAATGTTTGGAAGAAACAGGGAGCTTTCGAGTGTCCTAGTAGTGCGTAAAAAACAAAAAAAAAACACAATCAATAGTTAAAGTCGAATAACTTGAAAACCTGAAGAATGAAAACGAAGCGGTCCTGACTCAGTGCGGCTTGCGTGGTCGCATCGAGCCGCAGGTTAACTGAATACAGACACAGTCATCACCTGGATGGGTTTGACTGTTAGTGGCATTTATTTCGACCGTTTCCAAGCTTTGCAAGCCACGTTAAGCTGTTGGTGCCGGCTGCTGCCAGAAATAAAATGAAGGTAACATAAAATGACCATCGATTAGAAATCATAAAATTACTTAAACAAAAAAGAATTTCAAAAATCCTTCGGTACTAAAAGCAAAATAATTTTAAAACCACTTAACCGATTTTAGTTAAACATAACAAATACAGCAATATACCTGCTTTTAACTGCCACAAACACAAACACACACACTTTTGTATTAAACATACAAACTATCCGAGGCTGTTACACAATTTTACGAGTGGCAAATTTAAGGGTAGCTGCAGGTAACAACCCTTTCAGGATGGGGTTGTTTATGCCCATTTCGAGGTTAGCATTGTTCCAAAGGTCACCTAACAAGTAACCGAGGATCATTGATAGAAAAATAACGAAATATGTGGTTTGCTAAACAAAAATGCCGTAATCGCCTTCCTTGGGAATATAATAATAATAATAATATCTGGAACAAATCACACACGGTCATGATTCCCTGTATCTTGAGAATCAGAGACTGATATACATACACATATACTTTTAAATACATAAATATATAGATATAATACACCCAGGCTCAGAGCAAACAATTCTGCTCATCACAGAAAAGTTTGCCCTGTGTGGGAATCGAATCCACGACTCTCGGATCAGAGGTCAGGATCGCTAACCACGTAGCCACCGAATCAGTCAATATGAAGCAGATGAGGAGGGATGGACTGTGTTCATTCAACTTTAAGGGTGATATTAGATTGGTCACAGGATTTACGCGTTCATTCTTTACTACTAGTGACATCTATAGAAAAATATAAAGACTTCTGCAAAGGTACAGTAATAAGGTTCAATTTAGACCATGTTTATTTCGACACAGTTGACAAATCCACAGGTCACTTCACCCCTCGTCTTACAAAGAAGCCTGATCTATTCATCCTCTCATATCAATGCCAAGGACCTTGCATTGCACTAGGTATGTTCAATTAAAAAAACATTTATAAATAACAGGATTAAAAAAGGTTTCCCAAACTATTCTTTAAACTATACATACATACTCATATACATTACATAATATATCCCTCTGTTACTTTGCTGAAATATCAAAAATGTTTTGAGAGTTTTGTAGTTAAAATTTGTGTAGCTTACAGCCAACTTTTTCTTAAGCTATAAGTTCTCAGTCGGTTACTAAGTGGAAGATTAAATATTTAAATTTAATTTTATAAACACAGATTTAAAAATTAGAAATTCTGTGGTTACAACAATCGTAATTATAATAATATGTCCATGCAATGTTTCTTTGCCGTCTAAAGGTTTAAATATTGTTATTTTACGTATTGCAAAAAAACTTAAAATACGACAATTTGTTACTAAAGCAAGTCACTACGTTCAACATTTCATTTTCAAGCCTTTCAGCCTACTTCTTAATAGGGCTTCCTTACAAATGCTTCTTATCAATCAGAAAATTTGTTTTCAGTTCCTTTTTCTGGATCAAAACTTGGCGATTAATGGATTCCTTTCACCTCCACTATTATGAACCTCGTCTAACACCTTTCCACTTAATTCCAGGACGTCTATCGCCACCTTTTTTACGTAAGGGGCGTCTATCCCGATCCCTATAAGATTTGCAGTGGGGTGCTCCATAAATCCTCCGCGGGCCGCACTGCAATGCGGGCCCCGCCACGGCAGCCCTGCCCGCAATTTGTAAGAATAACGACTCTTAAGTGGATGCTGGCGACGGATATATTCTTTTCTCTTTCTGTTGTACAGGAAATTAAGAATGTATTTGTGTGTTTTTGTTTTGTTAGTGTTAGTGTATTAATTTTAAAGTAATGTGTGTAACAGGATGTTAAAAATAGGTTTCACTCATCATACTAAATAACTTTTTGGAATAGCAAAAAGAGGGAGGATTAGCATATACTTCCAATGGATTTATTTTGTGAAAGTGTCTAGTCTAAAATAAGATGGTAAAATTCTCAATATTGTTTGTTTGCACGGAACCCACGGCGCGCGAGTCTTACTCGCACTTGTCCGGTTTTTTGTTTTAACATCCAGTACATTGAACTAACTTTAATATTATATTTTCTTCATTATACCTACATCAGAATTTACAATATAAACAACAAAAGTTCAAAGTTGAACGACCAAACTATATGTTTTAATTAACATTGGTAGCTACGCAACGAAAAAAATTGCTGTTCTTTTGACGTGGATACGTCTACGTTTTCGTTTGTTTCATCTAATAACACTCTGTATAAACTTGTTTTATCCACTTTACAAATTACAGTCTCAAAGACAAATCCAGTTTATACTTTAATTAGAAAAGTAAGAGAATTATATTATGTCTAGAAACTTTAAACCTACAATGGAAAGTAAATTTACTAAAAACATTTCTGGGACGTAAGCTTACCTACCTATAGAGGGTGTATTCGTTTCGTTCCCCTTACATGTGGCATCTAGAGTAGAAGCGTCTTCTTCTTATTGTGTGCTACAATTTAAGCATAAAAAATAGACCATAATTTCCTGGTGTTGCACTTAGCACCACCCGCGGTCACGTGAGGGGCATTTAGATTTACACTCACGAAGGTCAGCAACGTGACTATCACTACACATGTAGTAATAATAAGTATGTAGTTAAAGCAATCTGTATAAAAATTAGAAAATTATTAGTTCATTGCCAGGATTTAATTTTGAACCCGACACTTCTGGTTAGAAGGTCGAAGTCACTACCGTGGAGCCACCGACTCTTGTTCTACCCATAAAACTGAGCAAATTTCCCCAAGGAACCTCTACAATCGGAGCAAACTTTTTGGACTCCTCATACAAATAGATCAGGGTGCTTAAGCAACTTTCTATGGAGTTTTTATTTATTTATTTAGACAAGGTTCCTTGGAGAAAGTTGTTCAGTTTCAAGAGTAAAAGCCACAGTTGACGACAATTAACAAATAAAATTTCACCCGCCCTGTATAGTGAAAGTCAGAAAGTTCATTGTATGATACTCTCATAAACCTGTGCCTTGTTCACACTTTCGGACTCGGTTCGGTTGGTAGTAGGGCATTTACTATCTAAGTCTTGCTGCCAAACATCAATTGATGTGTTCCGGTATTGCAGATAAGATAGTCAGTTCCCCATTGTGTTGGGAATCTTGGTAAGCCCGCTTCCATCTTGGGCACTATTATCACTTATCACCAGGTGAGATAATGTGAAAGGCTTACTAATAATTAACAGTGTTTGGAAAACTAATAAACATGAATAAAATTACAAATTAAAGTGGTTAAATTACAATAACTGACAAAGTTTAAATTTTTTCCCTTCAGCTATTATGTATGTACTGTATATTAAATTTTTATGTAGTTTATTTATTCATTAGATATTTTTTGAGACAAATACGTTTAAAGAGTGTATAATAATAATAATATTTGGGACAAATCACACACGGTCATCTGGCCCCAAACTAGGACCCCCTGTATCTTGGGAACCAGAGACTGATATGCATACACATATACATTTAAATACATACATATATAGATATAATACACCCAGACTCAGAGCAAACAATTCTGCTCATCACAGAAAAGTTTGCCCTGTGTGGGGATCGATCCCACGACTCTCGGATCAGAGGTTAGGATCGCTAACCACTTAGCCACCGAGTCAGTCAGTATAGAGCAATCGAGTCGAGTCCGTTTTGCCGTGGTAAAATTTGACAGTTGTCATCTTTCTAAAGTCGGTCTTTCTAAAGTAGCTCTGAACTTTTCCAGCTTTTGTTTTGAAAAAACCTTTGTATTTCTGCTAATAAGGCAGTTGAGTGCTAGTCATCGGATTATTATGACATCATAATTTATTCAGTATAGACGTTTCCACACTCATAACCAAATTTTTGTTGTCAAAATTTGCACATGTTATCAAGTTCCAAGCAAGCTTTTCTACTGTTTCAATAAAACACCTAGTTAGAAAAAACTATTTCATTATATGTTGTTGATGAAGTTAACTATCTTATTATTATAGTTTCTATAATTTCACATGAATCTAAACGAAGCACAGCTGGAAAATAGTACACCAGAGTAATCAAGATATTTTGATTAATTTACTCTCTAAAGCTGTAAAATTGCGGTTGAATATTCTCAACTCTTGCTTTCTGAAATACCGAGGAGATTGTAAAGTTATATTATGTTGTAACGTTACGGATCTCAATGCAGGGTAGGTCTGACAAGGAGTCCGCAAGTACACGGGTAGTTATTATTATTAGTTTATTATTAATCTTATCTATATTTTAGAATTTAAATTATAATTATTATTAAAATTAATGTTCTTGAGACAAATTTTGAAAAACATGAAAAACATGGTCGACAGGATAGGAAGTCACTCACCAGTTGAAAGAAGCAACTGGTGAATGAATCCCCATCCAGCGCCTAATGTTAACACTGCAACGGCAACAATATAGTAACGGCGTTAGTAATTAGCGGAGGAGCAGCGCGGAGCACGGTGAACAGTGATGCTGAAATCACAGCGAACAATGTAGTATGCCGGCGAGGCCTAGCCAGGCTCAGCGCTACCTGGGCATGGCGAGGTGAGGCACAGCCTGCAGCAGGGCCGTGGCAGGCCGTACCAGTCCAGATGTCAGGGACCGGAGTGGTTCAGCCTAGATAGAGCGAGAAGGTAAGCCCTGGAGTCAAAGGCGTAGATGGCGAGGAGAGCAGCGAAGAGGAACACTAGCCCGCCACAGGGCTTTCGATGTCGGGGCGCCTTCCGACGAGGTAGACTTCACCGGAGCAGGGACAGGAATAGCAAAGGCCAAGTAGGCCTTCGTAGCCAGGCAGTCAGGTAGGTACCGGTGGCGTGGCAGGCAGTCAGGCACGTCCAGGTAGTGTGGCAGCTCCTTTTTGGGACTTCTCTAGAGTTCCTTCTCGCTTCGTAGACTGAATGAACCGTAGTATGTCAAAGTAGCCGTTAATCTGCTATTTAAAGGGATCACACCGATACATACACATTTACTTCAAATATTGAAGTAAATTTCAGAGTTTTTATGTTTAAACTAGCTTCCGCCCGCGACTTCATCTGCGTGGACTTTAGAATTGGATCTAGAGAGAAAGAAAATGTTAAGGTGGCACCATCTAGTGACGAAGTGGAAATTTTGAGTTTTTAAGCATTCCTCCGGGACTCTTAAGTATCTCTTAAGTATCCCGGGATCTTGTGTGTTAGCCGAGTGCTTTATCTATCTACATACCAAATTTCATCTAAATCCGTTTCGTAGTTTCGGCGTGAAAGCGGAACAAACAAACAAATAAACTCACAAACAAACAAACATCCATACTTTTGCATTCATAATATTAGTGAGAAGATGAGATGAGATGTACAAGCCAATATCAAAATATACAGGATGTTACAAAACTCCCCCTAATGAATTAAGGGTGTTAAAGTGTATCATGCAAGGAGTCCACTGTAATATATTTTTTTTAACAAAACGTTAAATAAAAATTTTGCTAAAACTAGTTATTTTCAATCAGAAATAAGATTATCGATAATGTAAGAACTACAGCACTATTGTATTTTCCTGTCAGTTCATGATAGGAATACAGATAGCCGCGCTATGATAGGCTGCATTCATATGCCGCTGCGCTATGATTAGCGCGTTTGCGCGCGGGGTCATGACCGCGACCAGATGATCGCTAAAGTTGGAAAATTGTAAATATCATATCGATATTTTTGAAGAAATTCGATAGACGATTTCTCCGAAACGTGAACTGATGCAGCTAAAAGAAAGAGTACCCAAATGTTAAAATGATTTACAGTCCACACCGTTTCAACCTTTAGGGGTAGTTTTGTAACAACCTGTATAACTAAGGAGACTGGAGGAGGAGAATGGAACAATTTGAAAGATGACAATCGTTCATAACAGCGTCAAATAAAAATATTACAAATTACAATACGATATTTACTTACTATTTATTTAATGTATGAAAATAGTGAAAAAAGGTGTTGAATTTATAAAGTTTGTCCGCTCAGAAACCGGAGCCTTTTAAAAGGTAAGCAGAAGGCGTAGGCAATGCAACAATGTATTGTAATTTATGCGGCATAAGAAACTTAGGTAGATACGAATTTTACCGCCTCCGTGATTTAGTGGCTAGTCTATACTTGCTTCACATCAGGAGGTCGCGAGGTCCATTCCTGGTGGGGTTCAACTTTGTAGGACTTGGTTTGGTTGGTGGTAGTGCATTTTTGGAGCCCGCCTAGCTAGCTACCACCATCTTATCTAAGTCTTGCCGCCAAACATCAATGTTAATAGCATTGATGTGTTTCGGCATGGAGATAAGATAGCCAGTTCCTCATTGCGCTGGGGAATCTGGGTAAACCCGCTTCCATCTTCGGCAATATCATCACTTACCATTAGGTTAGTTGATGCCAAGGGCTTACCAATTATTAGATAAAAAAAGAATGTGCTGTGGAAATAACTTGCCTAACCTACAATACTTTGAAGTCGGCTTATTCATCATACTGAACATTTTGTTTTCCATTCCTGGAATCAGATCTTAGCTGGAGCCAGATTTTACTTTTATGTTAGCAAGATAGATATGGCGAGTGGGTAATATTCTTTATTAATCGCACACAAAAAAAAAAAACAACTAAAAGTACAATATTAAAAATACAGGGGTACAATATAGGTGATCTTATCGCTTAAAGCTATTTCTTCCAGATAGTTCAAATAGTTGTGGAATAATGGACATTTACAGCGATACAAAAAATCGACTCAAGATTGCTTGCGCGACTTTTGAAAAAATCACTCAGTCGACAAAACTGCAGAACACTAAAAACAAAAAACTAGAAAACCACCAAACTAAAATCATAAGCAGTAAACACACAGTTTTTGAACTTTTGGTTTAGTCTTTTTTTAACCAACTTCAAAAAAAAGGAGGAGGTTCTCAATTCGTCGGAATCTTTTTTATTTTTTTATGTATGTTCACCGATTACTCGAAGACGCCTGAACCGATTTGGAAAATTCTCGTTTTGTTTAAAAGGGTATACTTCACAGGTGGTCCCATATAAATTTTATCGAAATCAATTCAGCGGTTTTTGAGAAAATCAACAAAAACATATCAAAATTGGAGTTGTTGCGATTGAAGTCGGTTGTTTTTAACGTATTCAGCGTGGTCAATTATTGCTAGATTGAGTTAATTTTCCAAAAGACGTGCAACAAACCTTAAGTCGATTTTTTGTCCATAAGTATAGTTGTGAAAGTATGGACAATCATAGCGTATTAGATTGAAGTTGAAAGGTCGTTTAATGATTAGCCATCAAATATTTGATGAACTGTTTTACTGGTCCACTGGGGGGGGGGGGCATTCTCAAAGTAGTTTTCGAGTCTTATCTAAGTCTGGAAAAGAGCGTACTCCCATATCAAAGGCCGGCAACACACTTGTGACTCCTCTGGTGTTGCGGGTGTCTATGGGCGGCGGTAATCGCTTACCATCAGGTGACCCGTCTGCTCGTTTGCCACCTCTACTATAAAAAAAAGTCTTTGTGAAGTTGTCTTTATTCTTAGAAATGAGTAAGTAAATAACCCACTACGTCCCCACTGCAGGGGCACGGGTCTCTTCCCATTACTCGGGAAGGTTAGGCTATACTCGACACACGGGGGCCCAGTCCGGATTGGTGGAGGTTGTGGGGCTACCCAGATAGCATTTTTTGGTAGCCGTTACGAAACCAGTCGACACGGAAAAGACGACACCAGTAACATTTTTGGTCGCTGCTACGACTTTGTTTCGGTCGCTGCTACTAAAGTGGGGCACTTCTCGACACGGTAACATTTGGTTTTAAAGTTACGACGCTGTGTGGTAACATTGCTCCTACTATTTCAGAAATCATTCGTTCATTCGTCAATTCTCTTCATTCTTTCCAACCTAAAGACAAAAATACCGGACTCTTTTAACCATCATTTTTTGACAGTCACTAAAAACCTCGTTTTACAAAGTGACAGTACAAAAGCCATGAGTTTTCTAAAGAAATACCTAGACTCCTGTGGGGACATACCTTCCCTGACATTTTCACCAGTCTCCCGCGACAGTGTGAATCGCGTGTTTCGGTCTATGCTGCGTACGCCTGGTACACTGGACATATACGATGTGTCTGTAAATATATTGTGCACAATTTGGCCACTTTTATGTGATATACTTGTTTTACTGATAAATGAAATATTATTGACTGGCCATTATCCGGATGTACTGAAAAGTACTCGTGTATGTCCAGTGTACAAAGGCAAAGGTGAAAAGTCAAATGTCGACAGCCACCGACCAATTACAATAGTCCCAAACGTTTCGAAAATTATCGAGTCTATAATATCGCGTGAAATAATGTCACATCTTGAGCGCAACAAGTTGCTGACAAAAACACAATGCGCGTATAGACAAAAAAAAGTCGACCACTACAGCCGCACACCAGGTTATAGACTCGATAATAACGAACATTGATGGAAAATGCAAGACAGCTGGTATATTTTGCGACCTTAGTAAAGCGTTCGATGTAATCCAAAATGAACTATTATTGGACAAACTAGCAAAGTACGGTATTGGTGACAAAACCCATGACCTTCTTTCGTCTTTCCTACAGCGCAGGCGACAGACAGTGGAAGTCACCCTAGAAGGAAAAAAGTTGAGGTCCACTGCTGGTGACGTCACAATTGGGATTCCGCAAGGATCCGCCCTCGGAAATACCTTGTTTTTACTATTTATAAATGACCTGCCATCATCTGTAACAGACGGACTGCCCGTACTCTTTGCAGACGATACTACCGTAGTGGTGCATGCGCGGACGTATGAGCAACTCAGTACGAAAATAAACAGCGTTCTTTCGCAGCTACAGGAGTGGTTCTCGTCAAACGGCCTAATAATGAACAATTCCAAATCGAATGTTATTATATTTAGCGGTAGACCGATTCATACACCTTTACAAATACACAGTCCGGTACCTTTATCCGATGAATGTCGCTATCTAGGTTTCACGTTAGATTCTAAGTTAAACTGGAAAAAGCACGTGCAGGTACTTTGTGACAGGCTGAGTGGCGCAGCGTATGCCTTGAGGAAACTGCGACCTCTCGTGTCTCCCGGTATCCTTAAGCAGGCTTACTTTGCGCACTTCCATTCAATAATGTCCTATGGCATTATCTTATGGGGTGACTCGACGGACTCTGATCGAGTGTTTGTCCTGCAAAAAAGAGCAATAAGAATTTTGCTAAACAAAAGCTCAAGAGACACTTGCAGGGAGCAGTTTAAATCATTGCGTATCATGCCACTCTACTCATTATACCTGTACGAGCTGCTGATGTTCGTTCGTCGCAACATTTCCACATTTGACCGACGCACTACCGGAGGTAGAAAACTCCGTAACACTGGTCGACTACAGGCGGTAACGCGACGAACTACTCTCGCCACCAAGAATCCGCGTGTAATCGGTCCGTCACTGTACGAGCGACTACCCGCAGTCATCAAAGATGAGGAATGTGACGAAACGTTTGGTCGCCAACTACGAAATCTTTTGTTGGAAAATGAATTCTACTCGGTAGATGAATATATTAACAAAAAGTTTTAAATTATGATTATTTTACAATTTGTAAATCAAATGTGATTTGACATGTAATTATTAATTTAGTCTTTTATGTTTGTGTACATATTATTCGATATTTTTATTGACATTGTTTTATTTTATTTTAAATTTGACATTTATTGACATTGTATTTCTTTTCATGTTTGACACTATTACTTTATTTTATTTTGACGATCATATTATCCTCTGACATCTTTTTAAATAAGTATATTTTGTAAGTTGACATTGATAATATGAAATAAATGAATCTAATCTAATCTAATCTAAAGAAACAATAAGTAAAATGTCAAAGGAAACTCGTACAATTGAAAGGTTCGCCATTATTATTTTCACAGCGTAAGTTTATTTTTAAAATTAATTAGTTTTAAATGTGTTGTGATATGGTGATATTAGTGGGAAAAGAAATTTGTCGTATTACTTAACAAAATATATTGAAAATCATCGATGGGCCGTCATATGATTGCAATTTAACCAGTTTATTGAAATATTTACATGGTTTTCACTACAAGTTTTGTTTATTTTCTGTACTCCAGACCTTATAGTTTAATCAAACTGTGCACTTTTCATGCTACTTATATGATATTTAATCAAAAATAATCCATAAACTTACAAAAACATTTGTTTTTATAGTAAAATTATTCTAGTTGTCTTTGGTAAAAAAGTTACGACACTGCGTCGACTTGCAGACACAAAGTTACTGAATTTATAATATGGTGTCTCTCACTTTATTCTTTCTAGTGGTTCTCAAACTGTTGACAATGCCATTCTCAATTGTCCTTACTGAAGAGGGTTCGTCTCAAATGATATCCATGGTTCATTGTGTCGAGAACTGTTTTTACAAAATGGAGACTATGTATTTTTATGTTTTCAGTGGTTCGCAATATGCTGTTGGAATCGGAACCGTCATCATCGGCAGAAATATTTGATAATTCGGCACCACTTGATTCAGGATTATTTATTGGATTTACAGAAGCTGCATCAACAACGGCGTTAGAAGGAATCAAAATATTATCGTGTAATCCTGAATTATTTGTATTATTATTCTGATTGTCAGATGCTGAAGACCGTGCATTTGATAATATTACCTGAAACAATACGTAAATTTAATTTCCTATAAATATCCGATACTGTAAATATCCTCAAATATAAAAAAACAACTACAAGACAATTTTAATTTATTATGTTCTAAGAAGAAAAAGATGATCAACGTATATTATATTACAAATTAAGCAATTACTTACTTGGAGCTTCATTGTGTCTTACTAATAAATCGTTGATTTTCCTGTAGTAAGTTGATGTGGTCCGGAAATTACGTTTTTTAGGCTGCTTACTCATGTTTAGTTGGCATACAATTCAGAAATAATTGAGAACCAGGTGCAGCTGGTTGATATTTTTAAGCTTATTTTGGTAAAATTTTGTTTCGGAACTATGACGTAACATTACGAAACATTGTGTACATTGATGTTATTCCAGTAACAAAATTGCCACACCGTTACAACACAGTTAATCTTTGATCTTTCGTGTGTTGAAAACTCAACGCAATGTGTAGAAAATAAAGTCAACACAAATCCGTACATACCGTGTTGACTCATCGACTACAAAGAGTTACTGAAACACTTTCCGGTCAAACTGTGTTAACACTGTTACAACACATGTAAACCAAACTAAAGTCGTCACAAATTTATACATATTTTGTCGACACAATGACTACAAAGAGTTACTGAAACACGTTCCGGTCAAACTGTGTAAACACTGATACCACACATATAAACCGAAACAAACATAGTTGCATTGTTTCGAAACAATAACGGAACTTTGTCAATTTGTTACTGATTTAAATATTTTGCGACCAAAAAATGCTATCTGGGTAGTGGCCAACCCCAGTGTCAGAAGTTTTCAAGCCGCCTATAAGGCCTCCGACATGCCATCTAGCGACTGCAGCTGGCACCAACGGCTTAACGTGCCTTGCGAAGCACGGAAACGGTCGAGATAAATGCCACTAACAATCAAACCCATCCAGGTAATAACCGTGTCTTTAGTCAGTTAACTTGCGTGATCGATGAGACCACGCAAGTCGCACTGAGCCATGACCGATTCTTTGAAATGAAATGAGTTAAAATATTAATTCATACAAGAAACACGATACATACCTAATTGTGTTAATTGAACATAAGTCATGCATGACTCTAACGTGTTTCGCCAAATGTGTGGCATACACAGCAATAGTTGATAATATGATAATTAGATTTTAGTAACTAGACATGTTGGTAAGTTACATAGATATTAATTGATTAATAACACCTGATAAAACAATACAGTGACATACTGGTGACTCCTCTGGTGTTGCGGGTGTCTATGGGCGGCGGTAATCGCTTACCATCAGGTGATCCGTCTGCTCGCTTGCCACCTCTGCCATAAAAAAAAAATAAAAAAATACTGACACACTGACACTGACAAACTTAAAAATCGTAATACAGTTAGGAAGATTAGGATTAGAGGGTTTGAAAGAGTCTGGAAGAAATCGCTTTTATCAATAAGACCACCCAGATTGTACTGTTTCTTTTTCTTTTTTGTTTTGTATGTGCTTCTTTGTTTTGTAGCCAATAACGACTATTTGATTGATTGATTGATTGATTGATTGATTGATTGAATATCTGATTGAAAGTCTGCGAATCCTGATGAAATGTGGCACGCACGTAACTTGTGATATGGAGAAGGAAGAAGGCTACCTTTTTTCCAGAGCGATAATAACAACGTTTGCGAGCAAAGCCGCGAGCAGAATGCTAGTTCATAATATTTATAACTTTTTTGAACTGTACACAATATTGTCCCACAACAATTTCGTTACAAAACCGAAAAAAGTTTGTCAAAAACGAATATTAAAAACTGACCTGGAAACCCGCTAACTTATCCTTTTTTGCTCGAGCAAAATTTTATGTCAACAGCTTGGAGCCACAGAACAAACTTATAATGGCTTACTCTCCTGTGATCCAAATACATCGTTCTCGAGTACATATTGGTTATCACATTATTTTCAGTCTGATATTAAAAGATGTCTTTTTCTTCTTTTCTATTTGGCATTCCACATCAATAAAGAGTAATTTTGCCAATGTAAAGTAAAAAGAGATAAGTCAGTGTTAAGGAGAATCTTTATAAAAAAATGGCGAAACGCCAATGTCAAGTGAAGGTCACGCTGGTCACCTCTTAGGGTGATGGGCACTTAAAGACGCTCCACGTGGCGGTTTGGTGCTGGAACTAGAAAACCGGAGTTGTCTCCGGAGTTAATCCTCTTCTTACTATTGCTTATCACAGAATCTGAATCACGCTATCAGTAGTAACATATATAACTATAATATTTTTGTAATCGTAAAATATAACTCAACAGACGTGAGCTCAGTTCAGAGTACTGGTAACAAACCATTCAAAGATTTAATTGGTGATGAAGTGAGGCTTGAATGAGGCTGCTAGATAAATGTGAGTCAGAACAGAAGCAGCAACACCAGGCGACCGCCATCTGTACCTTGTGGATAGCATGGTTAAATTGTGTCACAAGATAAGAAGACAAAGCGGGTAAGTGGAAACAATGGTCTATGTTATTTTCCTTTTTCTTTTTCTTACATTCGTTTCATTGTTTACTAGACTAACTGTCAATATTTATTTGAAAAGTCTTAAATATTACAAGTAAATCTACAGCTTAGGCACATTAAAAGCCTACGCCTTAGTCAAAAAGCCCGCCCCGAAGCGCCCCTGATGCAAATGTGCCCATAACGCTGGCAGCGTTACCTCGCTGTATTTGTTTACTTAATTTTGTTATTTTCTTATTTCTAAAGAATAATTTAGCAAAACATATGAACTATTGTAAAAACCCCAACACTAACGCGTACGAAGTCGCGGGCACCAGCTGGTCAGTAATAAGAGTGAGGAAGGTAAGTAAAAATGTTATAATATGCACCTTACTTTTTTTTCATAAGTACAGACATTAAGTAGGTACATCCTAAGAGATACAAAAGCTAAGATTCCAGGCATTTTGTACTATTGTAGGCCCAGTTATAGATTGAGTTGTTCTTCTTTGCTGCCGTATTAATGCATCTGTCACCTTACCTAATCACGTAATCAGTTTCTTATTAATGTACAAGTTATTTTATGAAAACTGGAAGGTCGCTTAATAGATGCTATATTACGAGATTTCATGGAAGAGTTAAAAACTTTAAGTTAATCATATTAAAAACAAGACATTATTTTATTCTGTTGATGAAGTTCAAAGATTTGTCTCGATTTATTATGATGAAGATTTTATTTGAGTATACAAATAGTAATTTAAACAAATAAAAGTTAATAAAATATCAAAAAGAAAAATGATTTTATAAGTATTTGGTCTAAAGTGAATCAATACATAATCCCTATGTCCGTGGGATGGGTTTGTGGGTCGCAAACAAATAGCTGGCTTTGGATGTCTGCCCGCCCGCGCCCGCATACAAGTTACACTAAGCTGGGCTTAAAAATCTGTAGATGTTACCAGGATATTGAGACAACCTATATTTAAAGCTTTTATCCAGATTTTAACATGGAGAGAAACTTTTAACCATCTCTGTCGCTCCTTGGCGTACTGGTAAGTCTACTTACTGCATATCAGGTGGTGAAAAATTCTATAACACATCAAATTTTGTAAGAATAATAAAAGATTGATTCGGTAGCTCAGTGGCTAGTGATCCTGACTACTGATCCGAGAGCCGTGGGTTCGATCCCCACCCAGGGCAAACATTTCTGTAATGAGCAGATTTGTTTGATCTGTGTCTGGGTGTTTTATATCTATATATGTATGGATTTAAATTAAATGTTTATGTGTATGTATATCAGTCTCTGGTTCCCAAGATACAAGGAATCCTAGTTTGGGGCCAGGTGACCGTGTGTGATTTGTCTCGCCATATTATATTATTACTATTATAATGGTTTTGGTTGGTAGTTGGATATAAAAGTGCGTTTGAAATTTTCAGGGTTTACTCAAAATCAAGTATAGAATATATGAAAAATATTCTTGATTCACTACTCAGATTTAGTATGGGATATTGAAAAATTGTAGACTTGATTGTAGATCGGATATTTTAAAATATTTATCTAGTAACCCCATAAAATTTAAAACGCCCTTTTTAACGCCCTGTATACTAAGCTCATGACTGTTAGTAACTCATAGCGAACCCACTGGTGAGGCACGGGTCACACATATATTGGGAAGGAGGCCGAGTCCGGACTGGCAGAGGTTATGGGGCTAGTGGCAAACTCTAGTGTCCGAAATTTTCAAGGTAAGGCCCTCGGCGTTTGACGAATACCATCTAGTGATAACAAACGGCTTTACGTACCTTGTGTAGTCCGGAAACTGTCGAGTGAGATAAATACCACTAATAGATAAACCCATCCAGGTTCAGACCCAAAAACTCAGTCAGCCTATGTCATCACCGCAACGTTGGTTGCACGCCGAATGAACGAATGAATGAAAACACTTAATTGCACAACAAAACAGGAAAATATAAATAATATATATGAAAAAATATATACAGGTGTATTATTATTATTATTATTATTTGGGGGTAAAGGGGTATAGGACCAAAGGAGGGCCCTATTGGATCACTGCGACCTGGGTAGATCTATTGTGATCACTGCCCCTGTTATATTATATCCTCAAGGCCAATAGTTCTAATGAACTGTAGGATGTACTTGGGATCGAGTTTCCTAATGACCTCTGGAGTTACCATCGGTCCACCTAGAAATCGGCTTTTGGCGTGGACCAGTGCTTCGCACTCGCAGAGTATATGAAGAGGAGTTTCCTCTTCCTCGAGGCAGAATCGGCACTCGTCCGTATCTGCAAGCTTCATTTGATAGAGATGTTTGTTAAGCTTGCAGTGGCCAGTAAGAGATATACAGGTGTAAGGGACAGGTTTCCAAAAACTTTAAGGGCTTGCTCAGTAGACGAAACTGAACAACTTTCCACGAAAATTATTTTCAGCAAACGAAAAAAATCGGCTTGTTTGTTGACAGTTTGTATGGAGAAGCTGATTTTTTTTCGTTTCCTGAAAAAATCTTGTGGAAAGTTGTTCAGTTTCGTCTACTGATGAGCAAGCCCTTAAAGTTTTCGGAAACCTGTCCCTTACACCCTGTATAGGGTGACTTTAAATTAGTTCTTGATACGGAAGGCTATGCATGTGCTCATGATAAGGGACCCATAGTCAAATTGCAAAAAAAAAAAACATAACTCATTCTAATTTGGCCGGTCAGTTCATCGATTTGTATGGAGAGTCAAAATTTTTTTTTTTGCGATTTGACTATTGGTTCCTTACGGAAAGTTGTTTGTTATCATGAGCATATTTATAGCCTTTCGTATCAAGAACTAATTTAAAGTCACCCTATATACAGGTAGGCGGCCAAACTGAACTTCTGTATGAAGTCGTGGGCGCAACACTAGCTTGTCAGATAAACATGTATGTAGAGACACAAAAATATACCTAGGTGCCTGCCTAAACGAAATAAACGAAATCTAAACGAAATAACTTCTTACCCTGTATCGCCTCTAGGGAAATTTCTTAGACTGAAAAGAGACTCGGGGACACTTTTTCTAGACTAGACATGACATATCAAGCAAAGTTGGATCTTGATACCAGTTTACCTACTACAACGATGTCTAAATTTAGTTCAGTGACTTTTAGAAAGAAACCTACAATAGCTGCCCGCAATTTCGTATGCGGGACTTCGGAATGCCCTTGGAAAACAAGTTACTTTCTCGCATTAAATCTAACCTGTCTTAATTTTACTACACTCTCTATCAAATTTCAAATCGACGGTCCTTAAAAAACCGGTCAAGTGCGAGTCAGACTCGTGCACCGAAGATTCCGTACAAACTTGAGATTGAGGGATAAACTTAACTTTGCCGTTGGAAAACTGTTGTCCCCATTCATCGACATAGGTCGCGGTCAGTTTAGCAACCACAAAAAATTAAATTGTATTATTTTTACATACGGTTTTCGGATTTTCCCTTTACTTGTGCTATAAGACATTTCTTCTTGGCAAATTTCATGATTCTAGGTCAACGGAAGGAAAGTACCCTATAGGTTTTGATTCCCTTGCGAATTCCCTTGCGGGTGTCGAAATTTGCGGCATAAACAGACGTATCTTTTTATTGCGTTGACTTAGAAGTTTGATTTTTCACAGCTCTAAGGAATTGCAGATCTGAATATTTGATATTAATTTCAAACTGATGCCTCCACGCGTTCCTGAGAAAAACGTTCTTCACAGACAGACAGACGGACGGACAACGAAATAAAGGGTTCCTTTTGAGGAACGGAACCCTAAAAAACTGTTACTATTGTTGGCTGTTGTTGGCTGCCAGCTCTGCATAACAAGCAGGCCATTATAAATAGTTTCTTTCGTTATATTTAGGGCTGTGCCAAGCCACCCATTGTCCTTCTCAGTCCTTTCAGCATTTTTCCATGCTTAAGTAAAAAACATCTAGTTTTTCGAGCTTATAATATTGTAACCTTTAGAGCTGAAACAAAGATGTTAGGCGAATGATTTTTTTAAATCATCTATATTTATAGAGGGTTATTTTTACAAAAAAATACCACCCTCATCGTGGCTCACTTAATCTATTTAATTTAATCTGTTCTATTTTTAATTCCTAACATTACGCCTTTATAAAGTAATTTGACTTCCTCAGAATATGGAGAGGCCAAGATAGTGTTATCCAGGCCAACAGAATAAATGTTGAAATGGCACAATGGTGTAGTACATACTGACGGCGAATTGTGATATCTTGACATAGTTGTATCTTACGATATAACATGTTGATCCTACTATGTTTCACGCGTTTTAAGTGAAATATTATCTCTGTTTTTCTTTCAAGTCCGATATTGAAACTTAACAAGTAGGTACGTAAAAAATATTATATTCCTATACGAGAGATTACATAATACTTAGATAAAATCACTGTATTCGTCAGTGGAAATACTTATAAAGGCAAACATTTATTTAACATTAAGTACTTTAATGTAAATACTTTACAGAATATATTCCTACATTATTTCGTGACACTAAGGTAAAGTTAAAGAATTTTCCAATTACTTAAAGCTGAATATCTTCACAGTGAGAGTGCAAAAAAACCGCCGACAAGGTCCTTAAGGTCCATGGCGCTTAAAATATACAAGAAACATACAAAAAGGCAACTCAGATAATTTACAGAACTTTCGTTTTATGTGTATAAATATTAACTGGCATATAAACACTTGCAATTAATAATAATAATAATACTAATAATAATAATAATAATAGCTATTTGTCGGGCGTTAACAAGATACGAGCATTTAATGCTTGGGTCATCCCCGTTCTCCTGTACACCTTCGGCATACTCAGATGGACTCAGACTGAATTGGATACCCTGGATCGGAAGGTCCGCACTACTATGACACTCCACAGGATGCATCACCCGAGGTCGTCAGTGATGAGGCTGTATATTCCGCGGAAGAATGGCGGTCGTGGCCTTCTTAATGTAAAACAAATGCACAACCGGGAAATATGCAGCCTCCGATGCTATTTTCAGGCGAAAGTCGATAGTGATTTGCATAGAGTAGTCATAGCATGTGATAAAGGACTAACCCCTCTATCCATGGCCCAAGAGAACTGGCAAGCGCCGGCTGTGCTTAGCACTGTTGAGCGGGAAGCCATATGGAAAGAGAAAGAGCTGCACGGAAGGTTCTTTAAGGCTCTCTACAGATCCTTCGTAGATCAGAAGGCTTCCGTGCATTGGCTGCGCTTCGGAGACCTCTTTGCAGAGACCGAGGGTTTTGTCTGTGCAATACAAGATCAGGTTATAAAGACGAACAACTACAGGAGGTTCATAATGAAAGACGGTACCTTGGACGTATGTCGGTTGTGCCGTCAGCCAGGTGAGACCCTGCGCCATATAACCTCCGGTTGTTCGATTCTTTGTAACACTGAGTATCTGCACAGACATAACCAAGCAGCCAGGATCCTGCATCAAGAGATCGCTCTAAAATATGGCTTCGTAGCTCGCCGGTTGCCGTATTACAAGTACACGCCGGAGTCGGTTCTCGAAAACGACCGCGCCAAGCTCTACTGGGACCGAGACATCATCACGGACAGGTCTATTGATCATAATAGGCCTGATATCGTGTTGATGGATCGGGCGCAGTCAAGGGTGTTTTTGGTGGATATCACTATTCCACACGACGAAAACCTCGTGCAAGCCGATGCCGAGAAGAGGTTACGGTACCTTAACCTGGCGCACGAGGTTACGGATGTGTGGCAAGTGCAATCCACTGAAATCATTCCTGTAGTCCTGTCCGTTAATGGTTTGATCCCTGCTGACTTGGATCGTAACCTTAGACGGCTGGGACTTCGAGGCAGACCGATAATAGCGGCTATGCAAAAGGCAGTCCTCCTCGACAATGCCCGGATTGTCCGACGCTTTCTCTCCTCGTCGCACTGACCTCCAGCCGACTGTGCTTCTGCTGGAGTAGCTCCTGTCGCTTCGCCTAACGCGAAGTGGTCAGAGTAGCCCAAATTTATATTTCTGCATAATAATAATAATAATAATAAACCGAGACATCATCACGGATAGGTCTGTTGATCATAACAGACCTGATATCGTGTTGATGGATCGGGCGCAGTCAAGGGTGTTTTTGGTGGATATCACTATTCCACACGACGAAAACCTCGTGCAAGCCGATGCCGACAAGAGGTTACGGTACCTTAACCTGGCGCACGAGGTTACGGATGTGTGGCAAGTGCAATCCACTGAAATCATTCCTGTAGTCCTGTCCGTTAATGGTTTGATCCCCACTGACCTGGATCGTAACCTTAGGCGGTTGGGACTTCGAGGCAGACCGATAATAGCGGCTATGCAAAAGGCAGTCCTCCTCGACAATGCCCGGATTGTCCGACGCTTTCTCTCCTCGTCGCACTGACCTCCAGCCGACTGTGCTTCTGCTGGAGTAGCTCCTGCCACTTCGCCGAGCGCAAAGTGGTCAGAGTAGCCCAAATTCATATTTCAAAATAATAATTACCTTAATTGGTTATTATACTGAAGAAAGTTAACAAATTTACTTGTAACTTTGCTGAAATCTAAGCTACGCTAGTGAGCCAAGTTTGTATGAACATCCCTTTTTTTGCGAATTTAGAAAAGTAGTAGAACTAAAGTTGTTCAGTTTCACGATTACAGTCATCACTAGTTAAGAGATTTTTTAATGTTTACTTACCAGTTACCCTGTAAATACAGTTACCATTTTTGATTGTGGTACGTAAGGGGTAGTTATAAAGGAACGCATGGTGTGTCTGTGATTGTGGTAAGAGGCATTTGGATCTTAGAATTTGTTTGAACCTAAACTACTGTTTATCTCTTCTATCTGTGTCGCTCATAGTGACATAGGTTACGTCAAGTCATGCCACCTTTGAACTTTACAGGTGTTTTACTAAAGTCGTGGATTTAGTAACAATATTGTAAACAAGATTTTCTATTCAAATATTAAATTATGTATTAGTGCTACACCTTTACAGGTTAGTTTTGCACAAAATATTTTTTAATTTATTTATATCACTTATCTTTACAATCATAAAAATAAAACTTTGTATATTGAGTTAGTTTTTTTTTAATTCTAACAGTTATTTCTCTTACTAGAAAATGATAAAAGCTGTTTCAATAAATAAATAAAAATAGATCTTCTGGAAACTGTTTTCGAAATTATTTTGAAAGTATTAACTACAAGAGAATAACTAATTTCGACTCAAATATCAACACATTATTAATATTGTGACAGATTTCTTAGAATAAATAAATTAAGAAAGGAATAAATTATTAATCTCCAACTGCTCAAAATAAAAATGGACTGTGAATCCTTATTTACTGCTACATAAAGAAATATCATTTCGTAAGCTATAAGTTTTTCTTTTGTAAAAGGCTGTTATATCAGCCACTGCGCTGTTGAGTGTGTATATTGAAAATAAAATCATTTTTTACAAGTTAGCTTTGCATTCAAAGCTAACGTGTAACAATAATAATAATAATATCTGGGACAAATCACACACAGTCATCTGGCCCCAAACTAGGATTCCTTGTATCTTGGGAACCAGAGACTGATATACATACTCATATACTTTCAAATACCTACATACATATATAGATATAATACACCCAGACTCAGAGCAAACAATTCTGCTCATCAAAAGTTTGCCCTGTGTGGGGATCGAACCCACGACTCTCGGATCAGAGGTCAGGATCGCTAACCACTTAGCCACCGAGTCAGTAAGAAAGGATTTTTTTTTATCTCAGACGTCTTAGACTTAGAGAATGTGGTATCTCGTTTTAGAATAACTCGTTTCAATAGGAGACTTGAATTCCTAAATATGTTGCCAATTTAAAGGTACTGGACCTTATTTCTACACCCTTTTGTATAAATCACACGTCTGCGAAATACGCTCTCAACTAAAATTAGTGAAACATACCTGCAAAAAAATTGAAAATCTGTTTTTGATAATGTAAATCGATCATTTTTTCCTATATTTTAGAGTCTATAGTCTACCTATGCCTTATGTATAAATTTCTATTATGGCTTTCGTTGGTTTGACAGGAGAATAACAAAACAGAAGCCGAAAGGGCTCCGGACTGCTTCTTTGTTATACAATTACCTTTGATCGATTATAGTACGAATATTACTTTGGGTCAAGAGCATTATTTTTGTATTCTTCTTATCGTGTGGCATATTTAACCGTTCTATCGACAAGGTATAGACGGCAGTTCTCTAGTGTTGCACTTAGCATCATCACCCGCGGTCACGTGTAAATCTACTACTACTAAATTCATACACATCTAGAAATCAGATGTGCAGGTTTCCTCACGATGTTTTCCTTCACCGTTAAAGTAGTCGGTATGAAAATGCACGTAAGTTTCGTAAAACTCATTGGTGCATTGGCCAGGATTTGAACCCACGACCTCTGGTTAGGAGGTCGAAGCCAATACCGCTTAGCCACCGACGCTTTTTTATGTTTATTATTTTTGTATTGCAAAATATTAAATTGGTTGCAAAGAGATTTATTTTTGAAAGTATACAGGGTGACTTTAAATTAGTTCTTGATACGAAAGGGTATGCATGTGCTCATGATAACAAACAACTTTCCCTAAGGAACCCATAGTCAAATCGCAAAAAAAAATTTGGAGTCTCCATACAAATCGAGCAACTGACCGGCCAAATTAGTATGAAGAGTCCAAAAATTTTTTTGCGATTTGACTATGGGTTTCTTAGGGAAAGTTGTTTGTTATCATGAGCACATGCATACCCTTTCGTATCAAGAACTAATTTAAAGTCACCCTATATTTATTTTTTATAGAGCCCTACAAATCAAATCTGAAGTGTTGCAATTTTCATTAATTTTAAAATGCGTTTAAATACATCCCTTTCGGTATTATTAGCAACTAAAACATGACATTGAAATGCTTTGTTTGGCTTTTATCTTTGCCTGAATTGCGTAGGTGCCTAATTTCACACCCACTATAGTATCTTCTTAGTATACCTACAGTTATAAGGGAAGCAAACACACCCCTATCCGTGCCTTACATATTCTTCCTCGTCGTTTCCTCATGTCTGAGGGACGTGACCATCATGGGTCGCACGTGCCACCACAGCTCTCCAGGCCGCTCGGTCATCCCGGTGACTTCTTTGATCGCGTCAGTCCATCGCATAGGCATGCGTCCTCTACTCCTCTTTCCTGCCTTACATCAAACATGAGTATAATGTAAAGGCATGGCTAGCAAAGTTGTAGAAATTGATATTCCTCAGCAACTTATACAGAAACA
Organism: Coleophora deauratella; assembly: GCA_958295455.1. Taxonomy (NCBI): domain Eukaryota; kingdom Metazoa; phylum Arthropoda; class Insecta; order Lepidoptera; family Coleophoridae; genus Coleophora; species Coleophora deauratella. The sequence goes on from OY282411.1 coordinate 4,665,381, forward strand.
GCAAAAAAGCAAAGTCAGTAAATCAGGTTAAACTGTTGGTCTAATAAATAAATATCCGAGACAAATCACATACTGTTATTTGGCCCCAAACTAGGATTTACTATATTATGGGAACCAGAGGCGGATATATACATACACACACACATCATCATCATCATCATCATTCTCCTGCCCTTATCCCAATCATTTGGGGTCGGCGCAAAATGTTTTCTTCTTCCATACATCCCTTTCAGCTGTCATCTCCGTACTCACACCCTTTCGACACATATCATCCTTCACACAATCCATCCATCTCTTTTTTGGTCTCCCTCTCCCCTTATATCCATCGACACTCATCTGTAACACTCTCCTTGTAACATGTCTTTCATTCCTCCGCATTACATGCCCATACCACGACAAACGATTTCCTCTCAATTTTTCTATCACTGGCGCAACTTTCAAACTTCCTCTTATATACTCATTCCTAATCTTGTCCATTCTTGTTACTCCACACATCCATCTCAACATTCGCATCTCCGCAGCATGCAATCGTCTTTCATCCTTTCCCTTAGTGGCCCAACATTCCGATCCATACAGGACGACAGGTCTTATGATAGTTTTATATATCTTCCCCTTAAACTTAAGGGGAAGTCGGGGGTCGCAGGTAGTCCCGTTTAAATACATGCATCTATACATGCATATATAAGGTGCTACTTTATTAGTGCCCGATATTTTAGTCAGTGCTTCTACTCCTGATTCTGATCAACTTTCCCCAAGAAACCCATAGTCAAATCGCAAAAAAATTTTTGGACTCTTCATACATATCGATCAGCCGAGCGCCCAAATTAGTATGAAGATCCCAAAAATTTTTTTGCGATTTGACTATGGGTTTCTTGGGGAAAGTTGATCAGAATCAGGAGTAGAAGCACTGACTAAAATATCGGGCACTAATAAAGTAGCACCTTATATAGATACAGGGTGGAATTTTGTAACCTCACCTGGAGGGAAAGCAGTCTTAATACTGGAGATAGCATATTTTACTCAAACGATAATATCCTTTCCTTTTATTTTTAAAAATAAGCAAAACTATATTTAAACATTTTTGAAAATACGCACCAAGGAATCGAACCGGCTAAAATAACACCTTTACTTTTATGGCATTAATCGATAGGGTTAATCATAAGAATCAAATCAAAAGGATCAAATCTCTCTCAAACATGGTAAGTTAAATGAAAGGAAAACCATGAAATCTTAACATATAAATTAAATGAGACACTTTTACTCAAGCTCAAAAATCTTTGAATGTAGTTTTGCTTCATTTTGAAAATAAATGGAAAGGAATGTTTCCTCTGAGTAAAATTTGGTATCTTCAGTATTAAGAGTACTTTCCCTCCAGGTGGGGTTACGAAATTCTACTCTGTATAATATGATACACCCAGACACAGAGCAAACAAATCTGCTCATCAGAAAAATCTTCTTCTGTTATGTCAATAATCTCCGGGCAAAAAATTATGTCAATCCGTTGCTCCGTTGCGACGCGACGTGAAAATAGGACAATCAAAGTCACTTTCGCATTTATAATATTAGTAAGTAAAGAGTAAAGGATTGATCAATAAAAAAATATTTTTTTTTATTCGAAGTAGATAGCAGTGTACACTTGTCGAAGGCCATTTTCAACCGACTTCAAAAAAAGGAGGAGGTTCTCAATTCGTCGGAATCTTTTTTTTTTTTTTTTTTTTTTTATGTATGTTCACCGATTACCTACTCGAAGACGCCTGAACCGATTTCAAAAATTGTTTTTTTGTTTAAAAGAGTATACTTCACAAATGGTCCCATATAAATTTTATCGAAATCGATTCAGCGGTTTTTGAGAAAATCAACAAAAACATAGCAAAATTGGAGTTGTTGCGATTGAAGTCGGTTGTTTTTAACGTATTCAGCGTGGTCAATTATTAAGTTCAAACAGTATTATTTCTCTAAGGATTTGGACCAAAATATTATATAGAAGGCCTAGAAAAATTTAAAATTATTTTTTGCCCTTATTTGGTAGCCTTGAAATATTTTATTCTTAGCAGGCAGCTATGTACACTTTTAGAAGGTCATTTCTAAGTTCTAACATTAAGGTATTACTTCTCTAAGGAGAAAAAAAAGAGCAAAATATAAGTAAGGCCTAGAAAGACCTAGAAAGATTTGAAAATGGTAATATTTTGTTCGTAGTAGGTAGCAATGTTTTCTTTTAGAAGGAAATTTCTAAGTTCTAGCATTACGTACATAAGTATTATTTTACTGAGTAGTAAATTTGGACCAAAATATGTGGAAGGCCTAGAAAGGGCTCTGCTCTAACCCGAACGGATCGTCAGTCAGCCAATGACGTAGACAAATCGTGAGAACGGACCGATTAATCGGGTGACGTCACTGTCAGCCTTTGGGATGATAATTCACCGCTTGTTAAGATCCTCCATTACGCGGCCCAAGACCCAATTACTTGATTTGCGTTGCCTAGTTTCACCATGTTTCTTGCGGTCAGCTGTCTTGGGTCAGTTGGAAATTGGCAAGGATTGATTTGTGATAAGTAACGGTTTTTACCCGACTGCGCCAGAAGGAAGGTTATGCTTTTCGAGAGTATGTATGTATGTATTTTTGGCATTCATAACACAGTCACCAGTTAAAATATGGAATTATTTGTTTTACCTACTATCTAGCATTCAAGCCAAAAACTCTCTGACACTCGGTTATCATGCATACAAAGCTGTTTTTAAGTTTGTGTTACAAAATAAACGTATTTTTATATTTAAAAAAAAAACAAATAATGAGAGCGACATCATCATCATCATCATATTTAGCTGGAAGCTGTCCACCTGAACAAAGGCTCCCATACTTTCATTTAGCGTGGTTCCGAGCCACGTGTATTCAGCTTTCTGCAGCTTTCTGTAGTCTTTCTGAGCCACGAGATGCAATTTGGACCAAATAATATTTTTTATCACTTGCACTTTAGACGAGTTCTGTATTTAGACCTTTTGTATCGTAGACTAAGTAAGCATTGAAACTGGTTGCAAATTAGACAAAATATTACGATATAGATGAATTAATAAAACGCATTGTGTACCTACGAGTTGATATTTAGACGAGTTGCAAAGTTACCACTTACGTTCGCGACCATTCGATACTTGCCCTCCCTTTACTGGCTACACTTTATAGGTAGGTAAGGTATACAATATACCTCCTGATATTTCTTTTTTCAGAATATAATATGTATATCCTCCAAAATTAAATTGAGATGTAGGTTATATTATAACCGCTATACACAAACTAATAATTTATAAAGCTTCACACAAAATTTAAAACCTTGGAAAGATTCCTTTGAAGAAAATTGATATTCGATTCACGTGTTCCAAATAAAAGTAGAGGAAGGAGGAAAATATTTAATTCCAAGCCGATGGAGGTCTGTAAAAGTTATACGTAAACAAAAACTTGGAGTTGGGTATGAATATTATTTCCACGTAAAAAAAGTAACTAGATATCTACTTACACATTTTGACTGAAGTTTTTAAAGCATCAGAAATCGATCTAATATAATTATAGGTATTGACCCTTATTTATTAAATTATTTTTGACGATTTTAATATGTCTTACGTGTGTTATGTCACTTGGTATGTACATACTTAAAACTTAATATGCCACTAACGGTTTAAAATAAATAAATAAGCCTTTATTTTCTTGACATCCTTTTTTTTACATCAAGATACGTTGTTAGTATTTTACTTATACCTGATGTTATTTTATTTTATACGATTTTATTTGATATTGTTTGGATTATGGATATCAATCCCTTCTTGGGTATAGGCCTCCTCCATCTTCTTCCACTCTGTCCTGTCGCTTCTTCGTCCATTCCTTTCCAGCTATTTCAATAATTTCATCGGCCCACCGTTTAGTCGGTCTTCTAACTTTCCTTTTGCCTTCTGGTCCTTTCCACTGTGTAGTTTTAATAGTCCATCTGTTGTCGGTAAAACGTGAAACAAGTCCTGTCCATTGCCATTTCATTTTTAATGCGAGTTTCAGTGCGTCGGTTACCTTCGTCTTACTTCTTATTGTCTCGCTCCTTATTTTATGGACTTTTTTGATTTTTAAGATTCTCCTCTCCATTCCTCTCTGGCAAGTCTTCAGTTTGGATTTTGTTTTGTTTGTGTATACCCATGTTTGGCAGCCGTATGTCAGACAGGGTAGGAGACATGTGTCCATTATTGTTTTTTTCATTTTAAGGTTGTAATTTCCTTTAAGCACTTCCTTATGTAACCAGAATTTCCTCCAAGTTGTGTTTATTCTTCTTTCTATTTCTTCCTCATTAATTTTTTTGCTAAATGAAACTTGCTTGCCTAGGTTTAGGTTTCTAATTTATCATTTTCTTTTGTTTATTCTTATAAAGTTCTAACAAAAAAAAACACAACACATAATATTATTATAATAAAAACATTTTGTTGATTGATACTCTACAACGCTGAATACGTTAAAAACCAACTTCAATCGTAACAACTACATTTTTGCTATGTTTTTTGTTTATGTTGATTTTTTCAAAAAACGCTAAGTTAATTGAGATAAAATTTATATGGGACCACCTCTGAAGTACTATTTACCTAAAAAAGCATCAAAATCGATTCGTAATTGGCGGAGTAATCGCGTAACATAAATACAAAAAAAAACATTCAGTCAAATTGAGAACCTCCTCCTGTTTTGAAGGCGATTGTGTTCAAAAATGTAAGGATTATTTTTTGTAAATGAACTTTTACTATAAATTTTTTTGTAAATGAACTATTTAACGAATTTCAATAGACAAAAGAATTTCAAAACAAAAAACAATGAATACCTACAAAATATTTTTATTTTAATTTATTTTTCGCGGAGTGAAGGGAGAGCCTATCGCGGTCAACCGATAGGTAAACGTCCGGTTGGACTCCCCAGGTATCAATGGTGTGATGTGGTGAACGCAAATCTACGCGAGCTTCAAGCTAGCGACTGGGTAGAAATCGCATAAGATCGAGACCAGTGGCGAATTCTCGTATCGGAGGCCAAGACACACTTTGGGTCGCTAAGCCAAGCGGAGTAAGTAAGTAAATATTTTTATGGAACACTATTCATTTAACTCCGTGTCTTGCTGTTACTTCACCTTTATTGGCGCCTAGCTACGACAGGAGATATTGAAAAATATTTTATTGGATTGAAATGATGGTAAATTGAAGTTTTAAAATTGGAAATAATGAACTAAGCAGTGCTTACCTGTATTCCTATTTTAAAAGTTTAGTACTTCATTCCATTACAAATCAAATCTAAAATCAAAATGTTTTATTTATTTAAAAATAAGTAGATGTTTACACGTTGTTTTAAATCTGTACACATTCTTTTACATAACATTATTTAGTTGACAAATTTAAAAAAATATATTACGCTTAGTTTTTATGAGTATTTTATTTAGAAAATCTAAAATTAAAGTAAGTATTTGTATTTTCATTTTTTTTTTATAGATATTTCTCGAGGCAATAGACGTACAATTTATTTTTTGTTAGGCTGTGTAGGTTATGAAGCCTTTCCGTCAGGTAGCTTTCTTTTAGTTGCCACCCACTTGCCATATAAGCCTCAAATATGCATGCAGGCTATATAAAACCCTAACGGAGAAAAAATAAATTTTCTCGAGTTAAGTAATTATTTAAAAAAAGGAAAATTGTATGTGTTTTCATACTGAATTTGCTTCGTGAAACAAACGTAAAAATTGAAGGTAGACAATTTAAAAGCTGTCAATTGTCCTAGTAATATACAATCTTCTCTTTATAATGTCCTGCCCCTTCTTGTCCCACGATTCTCTAATATTTCTTCACTCTTGTTACTAGCGTTTTCCCCTTTCATTTACATTATCAGCGATTTCATTACGATGCGAGCTTTGATCTAGTCCTTTTTAAACTGTCTCGGTTTTCTCTTCTTTTATTGTAAATGTCTTGTACCTGCTTATAATTTCCTATCCTTTTATTTAACTTGATCCTTTTCATCTTCCTCTTCAATATTCTGTCATTTGCGAAAACATTGAAACTGACACATTTTTGAGTAGTAGCTAAATACTTTTTTACCTAGTCTGAAATAATAATAATATAATAATAAACTTTTATTTCAGACCATTGATCCATTTTTATTAGTAACAGAAACTTAACCTATATTAGTAGCAAGCACTCATACAACATAGTTAAAAATTAAATTACAATAAATGGATTTATGTCTGCATTAGAAAATTAGTTTCTAATGCAGACATATGGACCCCGTAAGAGACCCACCCAATGCCTGAGTATTGGCCCCTCATACCTATCAGCAATCATCTTCAGGATTCGATTGGTGTTAGCGCGGATCCTGACCATCAGGAAGTTAACTTTTTTACGAATGATCGCATGAAAATCGTCTGTGCGCGCGTCAGAAAACATCCCTGAGGCGCTACAGAAGCGCGGCAGCCCCAACAGAACCCTAAAGATGTTGTTGTACTGTACGCGCAGGGCGTTGTAGGCACGCTTGGTGTATGAAGTCCACAGGCTTCTCGTGTAAAATGATTGACAGTACGCCTTAAAAAGGGTGATTTTAACATCTTTAGTGCAACGAGCAAACCTGCGAGACAACATATTACCACGTACCGCCAACGCCTTACGCTCCCTTTCTATGTCACAGTCATCGTGAAGATGTTCATTTATATTATGGCCCAGGTATTTAAATTCTGTAAAATAAAATAGACTTTTTTTGTATGTGAGTCTGAGGTAGTGTACAATTCGATTTCCGCGCATAAATTAGACAAAACCCTACAATATAAATTCCAAAGAACTTTTATATCTACTACAATATAAATTCCTTGACAAAACGAAACTGCCCGCCACAGTCGCTCAGTCGCACTGCTTAGTCGCTAGTTTTTATAACTAAGTTACCGTGCCGTAATAAGTTTAATGGCTACACATCTTTTTCCTTGTAAGCTTTTTTTTTTTTTTTTTTTTTATGGCAGAGGTGGCAAACGAGCAGACGGATCACCTGATGGTAAGCCCATAGACACCCGCAACACCAGAGGAGTCACAAGTGCGTTGCCGGCCTTTTATTTGGGAGTACGCTCTTTTCTTGAAGGTTTGAATGTCGTATCGGTCCGGAAATACCGCAGGCGACAATTCATTCCACAGTTTGGTTGTGCGAGGCAGAAAGTTTCTAGTGAAACGCACAGTTGTGGACTGCCAACCATCTATGTGATGGGGATGAATATGTTGTCGCGTAGAACGATGGCGGAAAGAGGCGGCAGGGATCAATCCGAACAATTCCTCGGAGCACTCCCCATTGTACATGCGATAGAGAATGCAGAGCGAGGCTACATCTCTACGCAGCGCCAGGGAGTCAAGCCGATCTGAAATATCCTGGCAGTCGACGATTCGAGTTACCCTTCGTTGAATGCGGTCCAGAGGGAGAAGCTGGTACTGGGGTGCCCCTGCCCAGAGATGAGAACAGTATTCCATATGAGGCCGAACCTGCGCCTTATAAAGTTGCAGGCGATGCGCCGCAGTGAAATACTGTCTCGATCTATTGAGCACACCAAGCTTCTTCGAGGCTAATTTAGCCTTACCCTCTAGATGGCCACGGAACTGGACTTCACTCGATATGTCGACACCAAGAATTCCGATACTAGCTGAGGCATTTAGGGGAGTGTCCTCAAAACGAGGTGATACGACAAATGGCATTTTCTTGGCAGTGAACGCGCAAACTTGTGTCTTAGTGGGGTTAAATTGGACCAAATTAAGTCGACCCCATTCTGAGACTTTCTTTAAAGAGGCCTCAATTTCCGTCACAAGTTTGTTTCGGCTCTCGATGACGCTTTCCCGAGAAATATTGGCACGGCCGGTATAGAAGGCATCACCTGTGCTGTCATCCGCATAACAATGAGTGCTGCTGATTTGCAGCATATCATTGATATGCAGAAGGAACAGTGTAGGCGAAAGCACACAGCCTTGAGGGACACCAGCATTCACAGACATAGAATCTGAGCATGCACCGTCGACTACGACCTTTATGCTTCTGTCTGCAAGAAAACTAGTGACCCATTTGCATAATTCCTCGGGAAGCCCATAAGAAGGAAGCTTCGCAAGAAGTGCTTTGTGCCAGACCCGATCGAAGGCCTTCGCTATGTCCAAACTAACGGCCAAAGCTTCCCCCTTAGTCTCGATCGCCTGTGCCCAACGATGTGTCAGGTAGACAAGAAGATCACCAGCGGACCGGCCCTTACGGAAACCGTACTGTCGGTCACTAAGCAGCTGGCGGTCCTCTAGGTACCGAAGGAGCTGGCTGTTGATAATGGACTCCATTATCTTTGAGAATAAGGAGGTTATGGCTATCGGCCGGTAGTTGGACGGATTCGAGCGGTCACCTTTTTTAGGGATCGGGTGCACCAAAGCTGTCTTCCATGACTTCGGGACTACGCCAGTGGAGTATGAGAGCCGAAAAAGGCGCGTTAAAACTGGAGCCAACTCTGGAGCACACACCTTCAACACGATAGGAGGGATTCCGTCGGGCCCACTCGACTTATGAATGTCGAGGGAAAAAAGTGCTTTACGCACTGAGCGTTGGTGGAACCGGATATCCGGCATACAGCTCGTGCACCGCGGTATGGTCGGCGGCTCGTTTCCCCCGTCATCCAACGTTGAGTTGGACGCAAAGAGTTTGCCTAGAAGATCGGCTTTCTCCTTTGCGTCGTGGGCCAATGAATCATTTCCCATGTGCAGTGGTGGAAATGATGGCGTGCAGAAATTCCCCTGGACAGCTTTGGCCAGAGACCAGAACGCACGAGTTCCCGAAGGAAGACGCTCTAGTCTCTCGCCAATTCTGCCTATGTGCGCTGACTTTGCCCTGGCAATGTCTCTTTTGAAGGACCTGGAGGCAAAGTTAAACTCCTTTTTTAATACGCTGGTCTTTTCATCCTGTACCTTCGCCGCATTTGCCCAGGCTTGGTAACATTCCTGCTTTCGGCGAGAAGCCTTTTTGCAGGACCGACCAAACCAAGGCTGGGATTTGCCGCCAATGGGGACCACTGAGGATGGGATAAAAAGCTCCATACCCTGCAGCACCACATCAGCGACAGAATCGGCAGCGAAGTTGGGATCATCCGGCGTGAAGCAAACCTGCCCCCAAGGGTAGGACGCAAAGAAAGACCGCATCCCATCCCAATCTGCTGACTTGTAATGCCACACACGACGGCGACAGGCGACTCGCGGTCGCGGCGGGCACGTGAGTGGCACCGTACTCCGGATAAGGCAGTGATCCGAAGAGCCGAGTGAGGCGTCAACGGATACTTGGTAGCCGTCCGGATGAGAAGTCAGCAGAAGGTCCAACAGTGAAGGTTCATGGTTCTCCACATCTGGGATTCGCGTGGGCGTAGTAACCAGTTGTGTCAAACCATATGCCAGGGCGAAGTCGTGAACAGATCTCCCCGCATGATCGGTCTTGCTAGAACCGAGCCATTCGGCGTGGTGGGCGTTAAAATCGCCGAGTACCACGATCTCAGCGGATGGGATCTGCTGCTGCACAGTATCTGCAGCCATTTGGATGTGCTCAATGAGTCGGTCAGTTTCGCCATCGCCGGTATGGGACCTATATAGGCACGAATAGACGCGGGGATGGTCATCGCCGTCTACACGTAGCCATATGGTGGAGAGGTCCCTACCTTCAAGGTTGCTGAGACGGCGAGAACTGATATCGTCTCTAACGTACACGCACACTCCAGCCCTAGGCACGAAGGAGTGTTCCAGTCCATACCCAGGGTAGGAGAGGTATGATGTGTCTGCTGGGGACGATATCTGTGTCTCGGTCAGGAAGAGCAAGGCCGGCTTTGCTGTCTCTAGGTGGTAGTGAACAGCATTAATGTTTGAGTGTAAGCCCCTGATGTTGCAGAAGTCCACGGCCAGCGTGGCAGGGGGTGCCAAGGTGTTTTTGCCCTTCCCTTGTGCAACTGGATGATGGAGCGCTGTTATGCCCCCCCCAGAGTACGACGAGGGGCGGCCTGGACGTCCAGGCTCAGGCACATTGTATCCTGAGCATGGACGTCCAGAGAGGGATTCTCCAGCGCTAGCGCAGCTGGTACCCTCCTGGGGTAACAAATTTGGTAACTGCGCTATCATTGGGGGGGGGGGGGGGGGGTTTGGGCCTCCGGTACCCTCACTCACTCGGCGAAACACAACGCAAGCGTTGCTTCACGCCGGTTTTCTGTGAGGCCGTGGTATCACTCCGGTCGAGCCGGCCCATTCGTGCCGAAGCATGGCTCTCCCACGGAAAAAATCTAGCTAGCAAGCTAAATCCTATACAGTATTATATTATCTGTGCCTATACTATTAAACGAGTTGAGTGTCCCGACGATTTCAAAAACGGCTTGAAACCTTTTGACGAAAATCTAGAATTAGGGGTTCAAAATCACCAGATATCGATCTATGAGGAAATTATTTTCGAAAAAATTAATTTAAGGGAGATATGAGCGAAATTACATAAGACGACAAACGCATATGATGCCTATTTTAACAATTAACTACAAGTGCTTTGGTGGACTAGTGGTGTTGGTGCGAGCCAATTACCTTTTGCTGCTTTTAGGTCCGGATTCGAAACCCACCCATGAGACTTTATAGTTTTTTTTTGTCTTTTTATTTTTGTGAACTTATGTAAATATTATGTAAATAAATAAAAAGACTTGAGTGATAAAAAAAATATTTTAACCTCTTTGTATTTTAGAGACAAATAGCGCCATCTTTCGCCATATAAGTGAATTACATACCTGATGATTGTGCCGCCCTGCCCCGTGTTTGACAATAGGAACTTTTCCACGACTGTCTCTAAACTCAACTAGATGGCGCTGATAACATTTGCAATAAGAAAATCTCTAAAAAGTCGCCAAAACTGATTGATATTACTGACTAAAGTCATAATAAATGATGAACAACTTTCTAATATTACGTATCATTGAATATTTTTCTGTTTTTTTATCAATAAAGAAGGATAATATGCATGTATTTTTTTCAATACAATAACATTATAAAAAAAATTATAGATACTTTCAGAACAAATATTGCTTGTCTTTTCGTCCCTTAGAAGGCCACTACTGACTAAACTAACACCCTGCAAAATGTTTCATAGATAATATATATTATATGTACTACTAAACAAGTTATCTTAGTTTATAAAAACTCCGATTGAACGAGCGACGCTCGGTCTCCCAGCTAGTATTATTGAACGGTCATCGCAGGCTTGCAAGAATATTTTATTAGTCTGACCTGGCAAGGCATATTATATTATTTTTGTAAGATCGGTGAAGCCAGGACAAAGTTATTACCGTGTCTGTAGTCACCAAGCAAGCCTCACTGAGCCATGACCGCTTCAAGGATGTGGAAATCCTTGGGGAAGACCTTTATTTAGCAGTGGATGTCTTTGACTGACGATGATGCTGAAGTGACCTTCTTAGATATAAAAAAAAACAATCTTAACAGCATTGTAGATAAGATAGCTAGCTAGCTTCTAGTTTCACACTGCCTTGGCGCTTTTTGGTTATCCCGCTTCCATTCTTGACACCATAATCACTTACCATTAGGTGAGATGATATTGTCAAGGGCTAACCAAGTGTGGGAATGTGTGAAGTGTGAATAAAAATACGCAAAAGCTAGACATCTTTCAATGTGTTAGCTCAGCTCCTTCGCGTAAAAGTTCCTTGGCTCTCTTTCTTAGGGTTCGGTAGCCAAATGGCAAAAAACGGAACCCTTATGGATTCGTAATGTCTGTCTGTCTGTTTCAGAAACGTTGGTTTTACGGCGGAAGAAAAACAGTTCCCATCGAAACGCTTTTGCTTCTACTATAAAAAAAGCGGCCAAGTGCAAGTTGGACTCGCCCATGAAGGGTTCCGTAGCAGCAAGTAATATAATATAAAAGGTCTTGTAGTTCGTGGTGTTTATGAAATTAAATGTTTTCTTTTTATATATTTTTATATTTGAGTTGATTGAATGAAAGGTAAATTGCGGTTTACGATTTATGACGTATTAAAAAAAAGTACTTACTAGATCTCGTTCAAAACAATTTTCGGTGGAAGTTTGCATGATAATATACATCATATATTTTTTTAGTTTTATCATTCTCTTATTTTAGAAGTTTTTTTTTTTTTTTTTTTTATGTGATAGGTGGCAAACGAGCAGACGGATCACCTGATGGTAAGCGATTACCGCCGCCCATGGACACCCGCAACACCGGAGGAGTCACAAGTTACGGGGGGGGGACACATTTTACCACTTTGTAAGTGTCTCTCGCGCAAACTATTTAGTTTAGAAAAAAATGATATGAGTTTCAGTTCTAAGTATGGGGAACCCCCAAAATTTATTGTTTTTTTTTCTATTTTTGTGTGAAAATCTTAATGCGGTTCACAGAATACATCTACTTACCACCTGATGGTAAGCGATTACCGCCGCCCATAGACACCTGCAACACCAGAGGAGTCACAAGTGCGTTGCGTTACCTTTGAAATGAGATGGGGGATGGCGAGGGGACGGAGGGATGGGGGGATGGGATAGGGGGGGTTAGCGTAATTCAAAAAGTGCTTAACGTAACGTTTCTAGTGAAGCTTTTGTTTTAATGTTTACGGCTTAAACTTAGCGTGATTAGACCGACTTCGAAGTTTGCTCTCAGCATCCTTCTTCTTCAATTTTTCTAAATGTACTTGTATTGAATAGTATCACTCATTAAAGCCATTCCGAATTTTCAATTTTTCTTCTTTAACTAAAACTACAATTTTGGGTGAGGATGGACAATCAATAATATAGATCGACACACAAGTGATATTTTATTTCAAAAGGTTGTGGCCTGCGCTATAAATAGAAAGAAAGAAAGAAAGAAAAAACATTTATTCGGCGATTAAATACAAGAAATAATAATATATTAATAATGGGTAACAATCACCGAAAAGGGCTACAATTCAGCATGTGCTATCCTCTTAAGATGATAGCGCTGATTTTCAGTTGCCACCCTTTAGGAAAGGGGGATAGGGACGAAACAAACATGCTTTTAAATAAATAGAGCTACATCAAATATATAATAACTTACAGCAATAGAGACAATTTGTGTTTTAATAGCTATTTGGTAGGTTAATGTATGAAAGTTATTGATATTAATGTTCAGCCTTAATGCAAATATGTATATAATTACATTTGTATAACTTTAAACATTTAAAATAACATAAATTTCAACTATAATAATATTAGGCATATCACACCTTAAAGAAAAATAAACATAAAGATAAACAAATTCAAAGAGGAATCAAGATAGTTTCAAATAAGGTGGAAGATGAGTCCGACTTTCTGTTCTTCTAAACAAAAAGAAGTCAATCAACGTTTGAAACTAAAAACCGTGACACATTCCCTTAGAGGTGGAGGCAAGTTATTCCAAATTTTACTGGCAGCATATTTGAAACTACCTCTGTACGCCGTTGTTTTATGTCGCGGTACAATCAGCATATATAAGGATGCCCGAGTATTGTACTTATTAAAAGTGTGGGACCAAGCCAGCTTTTCAAATAGGTATTTAGGAGTTCGGTTGTTAATAACACCAAATAGCAGTGCTGCGAGGTGTTTGTAGCGCCTGGAAGCCATATTAAGAATGTTATTACTATTGAGGTATGGCGATATAATATGACATCTACGTGGAATGTTGATGTAAAAACGAGTGCATGCATTTTGAACTATGTGTTTATTTCTCTTATCCATGATTAATAGTTTTGTCTGCGCAATAGTTACATTTGTTTATTTATTTTGAAAAATTCAACATGTCTATTGATTTATATGCAATTTTAATTTACCCTGAGGTACTTACGTATCTAACAACTTATTTTGCCTATTGATATTTCTTGATATATTCTATAAGTGGTTCAAAAACCAATTCCTTTGCATTTTTAGCCCAAATGAAAGAAACGTGACCATAACTGGGTACGAACTGTGTGCCGGCGACGTTGGGTAGTCTCTCAAGCAAAGGCTGTATATCAGTAGCATTGCTCACCCTATCATTACCACCATAGAAGACCGCTACTGGTGCTGATATATTTTCAAGAGCGTAATCTGGAGGATTTCCACTTCCATAAATTTCTTCATTCTTCTTCTTTCCATAATTGAATCTACAGAACCTTCCAGAATTGACCCCTTGAGCGTAATGTTGTACTTGCTTTACGGAAGCTCCAGCAGGAGCGTGATTAACTATCACGGGTAAGTACTTTATATCGACCTGTCCCAATACAAAATCTATAAGAGGCAGCAAACTGATACACAAAGCCTTACTTAATGCGTTATTTCCACACAGAAGTGAAGTTACTGCACTCGTTAATAGTTCATTTGAAACGAAAGAGTTTATTCCGAGCAATCGTAGGAGCTTGTAACCCACATTGCCTGTCAGAGCTAGAGTTCTGAACAGGAGGTTTCGCGTGTGCGAAGCATACGCCTCAGGAGCCAATAACACAGCTACAGAAATTTTATCATTGTATTCAGGTAACTCTGAAGCTAGCACCAACAACTGTGTACCACCTTGTGAAAATCCTACATAAGCTAGTTTAGTTTTACGGCTCTTTTCAAGAATATAATCAATAATGGCTGGCAGGTCAAATCGTCCGTTCTCATCCCAACTGAAGTCCCAGAAATCAGCACATTCCGGTGACAAAGACTTGTGTTTCTTGGAGTATTTACTGCCTCTATTATTTCCCAGCCAAACATCATAGCCTTGAGCAGCAAAGAGGAATGCTAAGCTTTTTTCACCCGTAATAACCCAGAAATCGGCACTTCCAATAAGTGGATGCATTAGAAGTACTGCTGGTCCTTTTCCTGGTATCCTGTGTATTGTTAGTTCATACCCATCAGAGGTAGTCACTTCGTGCGCCTCTGCTTTATATCCGTACTTCTCAATCAATTCCATTACATTCAAATCTAATTCATCACTATCCGCCTTAGCCTTTGAATAATCTTTTTCAATATTTTTCACTTGTGTGAACAACCCCTTTTTAAATTCACCCAGTGAACCTTGTTGGGACTTTAAGAAACTCACGACATGTTCCACATCAAGCGGATTTAAATCAACCAGTGGATTTTGTATTTTACATAACAGGGGAATATTACCAAACAAGGACGCTTGACTCAAGTTCAAAATGTTTAAAAGCAAGACAATATTTTTGACGTACCTCATTTTTTTGCGAATTCACGTACCTTATGAACTTTCGTGTGGAAGGTGGCCTCTTAAATATCCGTACTCAAATACGTGTTTCACACACAGGTAGTAGAAATTCTAAATTTATAAAGGAGACGTTTCACGGGACTATGGAGCTTGGGCTTGGTATGTGTCCGAAACACCATAGATAGATCATTAACAACATAGTCTTTTCTAATTTTACATTTCCTTTGTTTTACTTTCGTTGCGGGTACATCTATATTATGAGATTTAACAATCGCAATACATAAACACATTTTACGTTCAGAAACTAGATTTTGTTCAATAATTGCATCTATGTTACATTTATATGAGCTTCGAAATTAATGATTTAGATGTCCGACAAGTAACTCGAAAGACCAGCTTTTATTCTTGTGAAAGAGGCTATGCATATATCCACAGATTTTAAAAACCGTACACCTACAGTTCAATCAGGGTCAGAGAAAGCATCTGAGGAATATGTGGACGAAGCCGTAGTTTCTGAACGTGACCCACAACGGTTACGAACGTTGTAAGCCTCGGTGTTATCATTTATACTGTAAAAAGTGCTTAAAACATTATGCTTGTACCACACAACCCTGGTTCTAATATTTTTTTCATTATTTTTCCTAGAAGGCCTATATTGTTCTATATTTTTTGTACTCTGTAGTGTCCAGGCTCAATATGAAACGTGTCCTTTATTGTTCTCTATGGCATAATTTTCCGAGTCATGTTCGCAGTTCATATTTAAAAAAATATTTAGCGTGTATCAACCTGTACATATTTATTATTTATACAGTTGGTATGAAATAATAAAATCGATCGTGCTTATATCATGGTTTTTCGAATTAATCTGTGTTATTATTGTTTATTTTTACGTAGATACAATATTTTTACAGGTGAAATGAATTATTATCAAAAAATAATAAGTCTGAAATCATCGTGATCAAATAATACATTTTTATGCTAATTTGCTTTGTCACTACGTGCTTACAATGACGCAGGTTCCGAAGATTGTACAATCAGCCCGTGTGGTCTATGAGAATGCCTTATAAAGTTCCCATGCTAATAACAACAGACCAAGTCCAGATTTGTGGAGACTTATGGGTCAACTGCCCAACTCCAGTGTTGGAACAGTTCAAGCGTAATTTTTTAAGTAACAATTCCCTACCTCCAACAACAAGGCTAAAGAGACGCCAAAGGAAGTTGTGACTACTATAACATATAATAATTATATCGAAGCCATTATAAGGCTGAGACTGCGAGTTAATTTATTTACTGTCTTTGATAACTTTATTTTATGTTATAACTAGCTGATATCCCCAACTTCGCTCCAAGAGTTGATATGAGATCGTGCTAGTTGGAATAAAAGAAAAACCTTAAAATCTAAGAGTTTATACAATACACAATCTTCTCTTTATGATGTCCAGCACGGGTAGCATGAGGTGTAGACAAAGCTGTTTGTCGAAGCAAACGCGAGAAAACAGCTCAGCTGTCTCTTTCATTAGCTTAGCGTTAGAACGGAACAAATGCTTTTAAAACTCGCGTCGCGCGCGAGATACGTCGCCATGCTACCGGTGCTGGCCCTTCTTATCCCACGTTTCTCTATGGGTTGTTTGTTTTTTTCGCCAAAACTGATTGATTTTATTTTTTATAAAAAAAGGATAATTTGCATGTATTTTTTTCAATAGACATAGATAGACATAGATAGATAGATCAAATTATAAAAAAAATATTATAGATATTTTCAGAACAAATATTGCTTATCCTTTCGTTCCTTAGAAGGCCACTATCGACTCAAACAACACCCTGCAAAATGTTTCATAGAAAATATATCTTATATTGTACTACTAAATGAGTTATCTTACAATTAGTTTATAAAAACTCTTATTGAACGAGCGACGCTCGGTCTCCCAGCTAGTCTTAATTAAATTTTAATGTTTCCTTACATTACTCATTTGGTTATAGACACAGCAAAATCCCGAAGGTTTATAAATACTAATATTGTTGACAGGCAAACTATAATATTATTGACAGGCAAAGTAAATATGACCCAGAGTGGGGTACATAGGGTGTTGCGTACGTCCTAGCACAACGGTACACAACAGTTAAACATTCACCATAGGGTGGTTCAATAGGATAGAAGACACTCAGGCAAGCCCACGAAAACACCAAATAACGAGGTATAAACACAATTTAATAACACTAAAACACAACACAAGTTAAGTACCAATGTACTAAACAACACTTCAAGTCAACAAACACAATACACTTTCAAAGAATACACGAAGAAATAATAACACAATCGAGACAATGGAGAAGCTGAACTTTCTATTTGAATTACTACGAATAACACTATGACTTATTATAACGATCTATACGATATACGTGAAGGTAGTATAACATTTCGAGCAATTATCTAAAAAAATCTAATTTTCATTTTATACCCCTTGGCAATGCTGTAAAGGCGACCCCCAGGCCCTCACTTGGCCTCGGCCTAAAGTTCCCTGTTGAAGTCTCCGTTTCCTCTTCATATCTCCTAAACTAATCGATACATAACAGTCCAACTTTACATTATACAAGCTGACAACATTCTCCAACTATACAAACAATGCTTACTTAGGCTACATACCGCCAACATACTAATAAATTCACAAATACATACAAAAAAGACATATTTTCGTAAAAGTTATACACAAATCTCTAATTATTTCTAAAACTAATAACTTCTACCTATCATGCTTTATTCCACCTAATAGACTTCCCTACGTTCTACAATAAAACAATACCAAACACAAACATTCATTGGACATTGAACCCTAAAAACAGTAAAACTAACAATTCTATAAGCAAATTCACGAACAAAGTGAATACCAACAAAACTAGCTATCGCCCGAAACAAAAAACATGTATATACTGAGGGCGCTAAGAAGCTGGACATACATACAAAGTTACATCAATGACACTATCGTAATTACAAAGCTATTCATTCATTTAACATTTTTCCCTGCTAAAGCAGTAATAGCACACAAGATATCTTTTATCCCTTTCCAACGATTAGAGGAGATCGACAACTGGCGACATATACACTGTCTCACTCTAACGTTAGATATAGTCTAACACACATTCTAAACAATTTCAATAAAATCAAGTGCAAGTCATTAGCTATTGCTTATTGCATACATATACATATAAGTACAATGCTAAGATAATCGGCTGCCCGTAACATTCCACCCCCCGTACGAGGATACATTTATACAATTCAAAATTATCCTAGGACAATATCGGCGGTGGGCAGCACGATGACTTTCGCTACCGGTCGTCTCAATACACCGTAACCAGTCTTAACAACTACCACACGCACTTTTCCGTCTCTATCGGGATACACTTCACTTTTTTACAAATTTGCCCCTTAGGCGACTAATTGCGTGGCAGTGAGTGAGTCATTGCAAATGACTACACATCATCTACTTACACGCTCACTGAGTCACTTTCACTTCACTTGTCGCTGGAGCGACGGCAGATACTTCCGCCGCCATCGATGCCCGAAGACATCCACCAGTGCGATTGCACGCCTCCACTGTTGACGGACATTCAAGTCCGCCGAACACGACGGCTCGAATGAGGCGGCGCCCGGTCCCGTCCCCATCAGGAGATGGTTCGGCGTGAGGACGGTGGGACTTGCCGTGTCTTCCTCTGGCACGTAGCTGAGCAGCCGGCTGTTTACAGTCAGCTCGGCCTGCAAAAGCAAGGTATGCAGTACCTCCTCTCGAGGCGCCTTCTGGCGCAAGGTGACTCGAAGCGCGTTAACTATCGAGCGCACGAGTCTCTTCCAACTTCCTCTCATGCGAGGAGCTGTCGGAGGATCAAATATCCATTCCATGTTTCTGGGATCATCTTGTTCTAAGGCGTCAGTCTTCCGTCCTCTGCATTTACTGACGAAGGCCAGTGCTTTCGCCATTACTTTCATCGCTCGTTCCCATGCAGAGTACCGCCGCTCTTGGACCTGAGCTATCACATTGACTCTCAGCTCAAGGTCCACCTGAGGCGCTTCCTCGGTAACTGTGTTCAACCACAGGTGCGGAGGATCACGCAGAAAGGGGGGCCCCGAAAACCACATGCTTCTATCCCGAGGCCAGCCCAACATGGTCGCTTCATCGGCCGGGTTATCCGCCGATGCAAGCCAGCGCCAATCGCTTCCGTCACTCCCTGATTCGATTTCGCTCAGACGGTGCGAAACAAAACTCCGATAGTCCCTAGAGTCTGACGCTATCCACTTCAGCACCGTTTGCGAATCAGTCCAGTTAAAAATATCTACATCTAAATCTAACTCATTCAAACAATCATCAACACAATGTTCGTTCACACTAGGCTCTACAATGTTAGGGTATTTGTCTGCCAAATCCCTAGCATTCTTATTCAAAATATACATCGCCATCGAAGGCTAGGATGTGGCTCCGAATATCATGGAGTTTACGGCGTAGAGATCTGGGCGTCTATCTCGTTCTTGCCCGCGCCATAAACACAATTGAGCCCCCTTATCCTCATCCCTGTTCCCCTTGACGGCGATCCTACCAAATCCAAACCTCGTCAACACACCGAACAGCGAGTTCAGTAGTACGGGTCCACTGAGCAATTTCGAATTCATCGAAACCCCTCTATATGAAGCCGCAGCATCATATACCAGACGAAGCTTTCCAGGCTTATTAGGGTTCACTACCCCAAAATGAGGTAAGTACCACTTAGGGTGTACTTCCCATGCATCTGGTACCTTTTCAGCGTAACCCTCGTTCAGAAGCCTGTCGATCTGAGCTTCGTATGTCATGCTAAATAACGGATCTTTATCCATGCGCCGTTCAATTCCCTTCAACCTCGTTAAAGCCTGATTATAGTTATCAGGAAAGATAGGGTTTTCATCCCTCCATAACAAACCACACTCCCATCCACTTTCGACCCGGCGACTAGTGCGTTCTAAAATCATATTGGCTCGTTCAACATCCGCGTTCTTGCGCTCGACCTCAGCTATACCTATGCTATCTAATTCAAATTGTGCCTTAACTAAACTACGTAAATCCCTATCTAACCTACTCTTATTAACTAAAGCTGTACAATGGACTGTTTCACAATCAGAGGAAGTGGATGCACAGTATCCCAAGGGGCCATGGATTACCCATCCCAACTGAGTAAGAGAAGCGATCGGCTGACCGGACTTACCCCTTCGGATCTCCCTGCCGACGATGAGCTCCCAGTTGTCCTGGCCCAGGAGCAGCAGCGGCTTCGTCTCCCCTCCCTCCTTGCGATCCTCACTGCAATCCATGGTGTCACACAAATCACTAAGATGAGCGTTCTCATACACCGACACTGGTACAGTTTGAGTAAGCAGATTCAAATGAGCCATAGTACGCACATTCACACAATGTTCCAGTCCATTAGGTCCACAAACACTAATGTTCACTTTCCGTGATTCAATTCTCTGTCCGTTACCCTTTGTCCATTCGCAGTCACTATTGTGAGAGGGCACGGCTCTCCAACATCACTGGTCACTAAACTACTATCCATTAGTGACACTGTAGCACCATCGTCCAACAAGGCGTGAGTCTGTGTCACGCAGTTGTCTCTCTTGATAGAGACTGGCACCATCTTCAGCAAGGCCTTGGTACACACACCTCCAACACTAAAGGCCCGCTTTACTTCAGCTTCAGGAGTAGGTGGGTGGGTGGGCGCTCCTCAGCCGGCACACCATTGAAGTGGAGCAGCGAATGATGAGGGGCGTTGGACTGTTCACAACGCTTCGCACGACAAAACTCCCGGTTGTGCCGAGTGCACAAACACTTGAAACACAGTCGACTGTCTTTGGCCACGTTCCATCGTTCACTATTGTCCAGTGCTATAAACTTTCTGCACACTGGCAGCACGTGATTGCCATCACACATCGCGCACATTACGCGCGGCGCACTGCTCGACGCTACTGGTGCGGAGCTTACGGTTCGCGGCACACTCCTTGACGCTATTGTTCCGGAGCTTACAGTTCGCGGTGCACTCCTCGACGCAACCGGTGCGGAGCTTAGAGACGCGACTCTGTGTACATTACGATGTACAGGTAACACTCGCGGACGCGGTGCGTTATAAGTCGCACTAACCGAGGGTGCGGCCATGTTCATGGCTACCAGAAACGATGCCGATCGCGAGCGTTCAACCAAGAATTCAAGTAAAATGTCCAAGCTTGGCGACACACGTAAGTCCACACTACACACATTGTCTTTGCACTTTAAAAACTCACTATATAAATGCTTCTGGAGCGGCGTAAGCTTGTTCAGTATCTCACACACCAGTTGAGGGTTATTCAAGTACCCATCGGCCTTGATGTTCTTCAGCAATGACACACAATTTCTCACAACTGAAGTAAACTTTTGCATTTCCCTGCCACTCTCGGTCACACGCGGTAAAGTCTTAATCTTCCTTAAGACACAATCCAAAATCGCACCAGGGTGACCGAACACTTCCTCAAGGGTACACATAACTTCTTGAGGATCACCTGCACCTCTCAAAATATCCTCCACTTCAATCTTCGCTGGTCCCACAACCGCTTGCTGCAACCTTGCCATGTTCTCGAACGCTTCAAACTTGTATATTTCCGTTGAGCGTTCATAGGTGCGCTTGAATGTGATCCAGTCAGCTGGGTTACCATCAAACTTTGGTAACTCGTATGTCTGCCGCGGTCTAGGCCTAGACATACCTATTATCGCATCCGCCAACTTATCTAATCCCTCCATCCGTCTACGAGGGCGCTCTTCTGACCGCTCCCTCCTCGGCGTCGGCGACGATGCACGCGGCTGCGTATCGTCGAACCTCACATCGGCGGCAGAAGGGCGCGGTAGTCCACGTTCACGAGGCACCTCTTCTCCCATACGTGGCGTTCGACTCAGCCACTCTTCCACTCGCTGGTTTGTCGCAACCTGCGTCAGCGAGCGTCGTTCCTCCACTTCTTCCTCAGCTGCAGCTTCTGCAGCTTCGATGTTGGCCATCTTGGCTGCCAACTGTTTGTTTAAAACATCCTCCCTTATCTTCGCTCTCTCCATCGCTATTTCCAGCTCAAGCTGTCGCCGCTGTGCGTCCAAGGCCATTCTATGGCTGCGGCGAGAAGCATGGCTCCCCATGGTGCTCTTCACATCCACTGGTCGGTGTGGTAGCACGAATCCACGAGGATCAACCAGCACGCTGCCTTCCGGTTCCCCGGGTATCCGCAGTGGTGGCGGCCGTTGATCATGTTCATAAACGACTTCATCGGGCTCCTTCTGATCCCGATGATCAATGATTCGTCCCTGCGGAAGAGTGGGCACGAGCGATGACGACGGCGGGATCGTTCGTTGCAAGGCCGCCGCCCCGTCCGCATCCACCGACAATTCCAAGTCCGCAGGCACATCTCCCAAGTCGTCTTTAGTGAGCTCAGCTTGCTCCTCCGTCAACTTCTTCGCACTCCTCGTTACTCTCGACATGGTAACTTATAAGTGTCTTATCTATCCGGATCTGAAGGACCAAACTGTTGCATACGGCAATGCACAACAATACGCAACAGTAGAGTTCACGGACAGATGCACACTCAGGCAAGCCCATGAAAACACCAAAGTAACAAGGTATAAACACAATTTAATAACACTAAAACACAACACAAGTTAAGTACCAATGTACTAAACAACACTTCAAGTTAACAAACACAATACACTTTCAAAGAATTCACGAAGAAATAATAACACAATCGAGACAATGGAGAAGCTGAACTTTCTATTTGAATTACTACGAATAACACTATTACTTATTTTTACGATCTATACGATATACATCAAGGTAGTATAACAATTCGAGCAATTATCTAAAAAAATCTAATTTTCATTTTATACCCCTTGGCAATGCTGTAAAGGCGACCCCCAGGCCCTCACTTGGCCTCGGCCTAAAGTTCCCTGTTGAAGTCTCCGTTTCCTCTTCATATCTCCTAAACTACTCGATACATAACAGTCCAACTTTACATTATACAAGCTGACAACATTCTCCAACTATACAAACAATGCTTACTTAGGCTACATACCGCCAACATACTAATAAATTCACAAATACATACAAAAAAGACATATTTTCGTAAAAGTTATACACAAATCTCTAATTATTTCTAAAACTAATAACTTCTACCTATCATGCTTTATTCCACCTAATAGACTTCCCTACGTTCTACAATAAAACAATACCAAACACAAACATTCATTGGACATTGAACCCTAAAAACAGTAAAACTAACAATTCTATAAGCAAATTCACGAACAAAGTGAATACCAACAAAACTAGCTATCGCCCGAAACAAAAAACATGTATATACTGAGGGCGCTAAGAAGCTGGACATACATACAAAGTTACATCAATGACACTATCGTAATTACAAAGCTATTCATTCATTTAACATTTTTCCCTGCTAAAGCAGTAATAGCACACAAGATATCTTTTATCCCTTTCCAACGATTAGAGGAGATCGACAACTGGCGACATATACACTGTCTCACTCTAACGTTAGATATAGTCTAACACACATTCTAAACAATTTCAATAAAATCAAGTGCAAGTCATTAGCTATTGCTTATTGCATACATATACATATAAGTACAATGCTAAGATAATCGACTGCCCGTAACATAGGGGTTCTACTGAATAATATATTTTAGAATTGGAAGTAAGAGGGCGAAAAACCTATTTCCATTCACAGTCACACTGACCCTCGATTTTTTCTGCACGTTGATCAGTTTGTCAGTACAGAGTGTTGTAAAAAAACACATTACATGTCTCTACAAATAAAACTATAACTTTGGTTATCCATTAATGCACGCATTTAACTTTATGTAAAAGTAAGCGATTTTAACGCGACAGTCTGTTGGAGTGTCCGGGGCTGTGATGGAATAGAATCCGATTAATTTCACCGCAGAGCTGAAGTTACTGATATTTGTCTGAAGGTTGAAGGTTGTTGGTGAAGGTTGCGAGAAGCCGCTGGATGCGGGCAGCGCAGGACCCATCGGTGTAGAAATCCTTGCGGGAGGCCTTTGTCCAGCAGTGGACGTCATTCGGCCGATGATGATGATTCCTCAGAGAATGACCACACTGAAATGGCCGGACACATCTGTGCAGAACAAATAGCAGTAGTCCGAATGAGTTTTGGGGCCAGCTGAAAATAGGTATAAGGGATTATTTTCAACAGTACACTAACTTAACAACAATAGATTTATGATGAAGCTACAACGTTTAGTATGATGCCAGTCTTTATCACCATTGCAATCGGAAGACATGTACTATTAAAAATATGACTACCTAGTAGATTTGCAAACTTTAAATCGGCCAATAGTTGAGTTGCTCACACAATCAGTTTTGAAGCAAATAAGAATCAGTTGAATAAGCTATATGATTAACTATTGGTCGACTGAAAAAAAAATGGAGATAATTTATCCAGATCCCCATTGCGCTGGAGACTGGTAAACCCGCATCTACAATATCTTTCGGCATCATTATCACTTAGGTACCTCCAGATGAGATAATCTCAAGTATTTTTTTTATGTGATAGGTGGTAAATGAGCACAGACCCCTACGGGTCACCTGATGGTAAGCGATTACCGCCGCCCACAGACACCCGCAACATCAGAGGAGTCACAAGTGCATTCCCGACCTTTGAAATGGGATTGGGGGATGGGGGAATTGGGGGGGGGGGGGAGGTTGGACCTCCGGTACTCTCACTCACTCGGCGTAACACAACGCAAGCGTTGCTTCACGCCGGTTTTCTGTGAGGCCGTGGTATCACTCCGGTCGAGCCGGCCCATTAATGCCAAAGCATGGCTCTCCCACGGCAATAACCGAATAAACCAATAATCGAAAAAAGATATATGATACATATACAGACCTTGGACAGGGAAAGTTGTAGAAAAATGGCAAAACAGACGTGTACAAAAACAAAATAAAACAATTTTGATACAATACAAACTTATACCTAATTTAAAAAGAATATATACATCATACTATACACAAATATACAAAAAAATGTAACAAAATTGGTGTAGGACCCGTTAACTGAGGATTCTACTCATCGTACTGAACAACTTTTGTTCTACGACTTTGCGCAAATCGCAAAAAAGTTTTTGGACTCTCCATACAAAAATAGAAAAACATGATCAATTTGTATGGAGTCCGAATTTTTTTGCAACGATTTGAGCAAAGTCGTAGAACAAAAGTTGTTTAGTAGAGTAGAATCCCGAGTTAACGGGTCCTACACCAATTTTGTTACATTTTTTTGTATATTTGTGTATAGTATTATGTATGTATTCTTTTTAAATTAGGTATAAGTTTGTATTGTATCAAAATTGTTTTATTTTGTTTTTGTACACGTCTGTTTTGCCATTTTTCTACAACTTTCCCTGTTCAAGGTCTGTTGGAAGAAATTTATTTTAGAAATGAACTGTACCTTTTTGTATATTCTTTCCTTGTTAATGTCTGTTTTTGTCTTTTTTCTGTGTACAATAAAGTGTAAAATACCTAATGAAGATATGCCAACTCCGTCGTCTTGGTCTATCGCGATCGTAGGAATCTGGAGGCTTGCCCTGGTTATGTATACTACTCTATACTATAGTACTACAATATATTCTTTTTTTTGGGACAGGTTACTGGTAGCCCTAAGCCAAAACATACGTTGAACTATAAAGAAGGATAACTTCATTTTCTTACAGAAAGCCCTACAAGAATAAAAGACATATATCACTGAGCTACATTCAGGTACGGACTTTTTTGTATATTTGTATAAAACTGCGACAGTCGCTTTTGTTTACTGCATACTTTCTTAGATCCCCTTTTTTCAAGCATTCTTTACGGAAAAGGTAAATCCTTATGTAATCTAATGGGTAAAACGTCATATACAGGAGATGCAACTTGACGTAAGTGGGACTTCTCGTCATACTGACCAATCTTTGTCTTAGTACTTTGCTAAAATCGAAAAATTTTGGGATTCCTATACACTTCGCGTTCTTTTCTAAACCTTGGTGGTTTTTGGAACGTTTTATTGTTAAACTTGTAATGTGATTTCGTTATTAATAATTAATAAAATATAAAAAATGGCCAAACAGCTGTTCAATTTAAAAAAGAGTCAGTCATCCCTGTACACCCATAGGATTTTATAAAATAGACGCAAGAGCAATGAACTGGAGCTTCAATACAGCATAGCGAAAAAAAATTGTTTTGAAAATAGCGATTTTTTTTTGCAGTATAAGGTGATACATTTGCATTAACCTAATTCGCTCTTGTTTCGGTCACAGTCACTTAATTAAGTCGACCGGTAGCACCGCGTAAACTACGTTTTTTGTAACGTCGCATGAAATCAATTATTTTCCATACACAATTGCTAAGCGTTTGATGTTTTATTGCATGATAAGAAGTAATAATGACGGTGAAAATGACAGCGACCTTACCAAGAACCCCAACGCAATGGGTAGCTGCTATCTTATATCAATGCTATTAACAATGATTTTTGGTGACAAAACTTCTAAAACAATGTGGTAGCCATGTGGACTAAATATGCTTCAACTTTGACCTGTGTTTCTTTAAGTACCTACCTATCGATAATAATTTCAAAATATTCTAAACTTTTGCAACATATTGTAACCTCGCAAACTTTTACAAACACCCTGTGTACTGTTAACCCTGCATCAATTTCCCTATTCTTTTGTTTTATCCCGCGCCTTATCTACCTGACATATCTATGCTAGGTCAGTGCCTCCCAAACTGTGGATGTGACTTAGTTTATGATTCGGTGAAGACGTAAGCGCCGGAAAATCTTATAACTTTGTTTATGACATATCTTGAGTTTTATTTATATTTGTCAAGAAAATATTTGATGTAGGCAGGACAATATACTTTTCGGATTTTTCGTCTATCAAACTCAAAAAACTCAAAATGTTTTTTATTTAAGTATCTACTTAAGCATCTGCTTTACACATGCTTTTAAATCGTCAATATTTTTTTCTACCTAGTATCTCGTATTATATTGTAATAATATACTTTAAAATTATACTTTCGAAAAGTGTATTTTGCTACCTACTTTAAATATTTTCTTTATACCACTCGTACTCGTATACCCGCCGTTTTAGTGTCGGAGTAAGACGAAATAAATGTTGAATGTTTGTGTGTTCATAATTGTAGTGTGTGATTACTATAATTTACCCATCCCCCCATCCCATTTCAAAAGCCGGCAACGCACTTGTGACTCCTCTGGTGTTGCGGGTGTCTGTGGGTGGCGGTAATCGCTTACCATCAGGTGATCCGTCTGCTTGTTTGCCACCTACGAGTATAACAAAAAAAAATGTCAGATACAAGACCCCTTCATTTTAATGAAACAAACAATATATTTTGTCCACTTTGTTATATGCATCTTCATTTTATCTTAAGAATCCTGATTTAATTATAGCGTATATTAAAATGATCTTAAGAGAAAAATAATAAGAAGAAGTTTTTGTCATGGAGCTTTATACTATATCTTTTCATAATGGCGGGTACTGTGTTTAAATTGAATTTCCAATTTACGAAAATTGTTGAGTTTGCTATAATTCGTAAAGTAACTACAGAGCGTACAGTTTTTAATTATATTCCATATTAAAGGTAAATATGTCATGTATGTATGTAAAATAAAACTGATCGTATGTCGTACATCGTACTGGTCGTATGTAAATTGAAACTGACTTCGTAGTGTTTGTAGTTCTGCTGTGCGTTTTATTAATTATTCACTATACTACACTACATTGTAATCTTGGAGTAAATTAATTTCTGTCTGTTATTTCTGTTTTGTGTTATCATGTTTCATTGTATGAACGAATGTATATATTTTTTCTTTTACGACGGGTAAAAAGCTAGTAATTGTACCCATATAACAATCACAAAGGCTGCTAGTGGTTCTTCTCTTGGTCTTCTTCTTCTTGAGAATGAAATGAAATGAGTTGTTATACGAATAAATAATTAATGGGGCCACCACTTAGTTTTCAGTTTCATTCACTCAAATCGCAGCGCTGGAGTCCGCTCAATAACAAACTCATCCAAACACTTTGCAACGCTCAACACCTATGTCTTTGACAAGTCCTACAACAAACTTTTCAACTGGGAACTTTTGAATTGAAACTCGGTAACAAAATAGAAGTGCTTCCAAACCAGGCAGATCCAATTTGACAACTTCGGCAATCTTGTCAAAACTTTACCCCTTGCGACGATAACAAGCTGGTTTGTCCAATAGTTTGGCTTGGTGGTTTTTGGTCCCTAGGAGATTTTCAAACCTGAAAGTGAAAGCCTCATCCCACCCTCACCACCATCTCACCCTCATCATCATTAGCCGAAAAATGTCTACTGTTGGACAAAGGCCCCAAGGATTTCCAAATCGACCGGTCCTGCGCCACCCGCATCTAGCGCCCCCCCCCAATCTTCACCAGGTCATCGGTCTACCGGGTGTGAGTCCTGCCTACACTGCGGCTTCCGGTGCGCGGTCGCTACTTGAGAACTATAATGCTCCACCGACCATCTTATTCTACGAGCTATATGCCCCACCCACTGCCCATTCTGTTTAGCGGTTCTGTGAACGGTTTCGTTACCCTAATCGTACTTACATGTCAATGTATAGAGCAGGCTATTCCAAAATACTTTTCACTCTAAAATCACTCGAATTTTATATTACAAAATCATTTTTCCCCTCTCTTGAAATAGCTTCGATTCTTTCTTTTTTTGGGTTCAAATGTACCTTGATTTGTCATTAATTTCTTACGTCTTTATCAATATTGACGTAGTATAAATATGCAGCAGTTGATATGTAATTTTTATTTAAATTAATCATGTTAATTCAATATTTGCTTTCTTTCTGATCGCAACCGTCTTATCTACAAGGTATAGACGACGGTTGCCTGGTGTTACACTTCGCATCACCCGGGGTCACGTGTAGAGCATTTTAGATTTCCACCTACGGACGTGTGCAACGCGACCATCATATACATCTAGAAATCAGATGTGCAGGTTTTTCAAAAAGTGTGTTGGAGAGATTTTTAGTGGGCCCGTCGTTTGTTTTCACTCTGCAAGCACTTCCCGAAACGGCGGGTATACAAGTAACGAGTGGTAGGAACCTCGTATTAGGTAGATAGAAGAATGACGTTCGAAAATTGTACACTGCTATGTATCTACTTTGAATAAAAATATTTTCATTTCATTTCCTCACGAAAGAAAGAAGAATATTTGCTTTATAAGTATTGGTTGTCTGTAGAAAATTGTTGCAATAGCTTTAATTAAAAATAATATACATACTATCAACTAAATGAACTTATTATAAAGGATCCGAGATGAAATTATTTAAGCTAAAATAATATGCCTTCAGAGTGAGAACGACATGCTATGATATTATGGTTTACATCTTTTCAACTATTTTGAGGAAAATATCAGCTTTTTGTACTGAAGTTTTTTTTAAACTAATATTTATTTTAATGGTAGAACTACGAATTACCACTGGGTACCAAATGCTACTAATCGGGTATTTCCAATAGTTTGTTTTGAATCCACCCTATATTGTACCACTTGTTGCCTTTCTGAAACGATATTCCGTCGCAATTTTAAGTCCATGGTTAGCATGAGAAGAAAAACATATTTTAATGGTGTATAGAGGGTGTTAAAAAAGTGCGTTTGAGATTTTAAGGGGTTACTCTGAATCAAGTATAGAATACAGGAAAAATATAAAGTAAATCCGATCTACAACTTTTTTTTCAGTTTCCCATACTAGAGAATCAAGAATTTGTATGGGAAACTGAAAAAAGTTGTAGATCGGATTTTTTTTACATTTTTCCTGTATTTTGTACTTGATTCTGAGTAACATCTTAAAATCTCAACGCACTTAGGAACAGAAGTTATCATCGAAAACATTTACGAGGTCCAACAATATTCGGGATATACCTACTTATATTTAAACGCTTTTAATACCGTTGACTTCGATATCCTACTGGAGTTGCTGCATTCTGAATAATATATCTTCAGCTGCAAATGATTGCTTTCGCAGTTACCTGTACGGTCGTCGACAACGTATATGAACAGAAAATTCCTATTCTTTGTTGTGTCCAACATCAGCTGGCGTGCCTCAGGGTGGTGTACTGTCTCCACTTCTTTTTTCAATCTTCATAAATTCTATTTTCTTAAACCTTTCTTCTTCCTATCACTTGTATGCGGATGACCTCCAAATTTATTCTTAAGCTGAACTTCCCAACATTACAGATGCCGTCGAACAAATTAATCACGACCCAAACAAAATTTTAAATTGGAGTAAGTCGTATGGTCTAAAAGTCAGTCCCAGTAAAACCCAGACTATTGTCATTGGCAGTCCCTACTTCATATCCAGGCTTGGCTTCTATCGACTACCTCCGGTTGTGTTCGACGGTATTTTAATTCCATACAGTAAAAAGGCTAAAACCATGGTATCTATTTCGACCAAACAGTGTCATGGAATGCTCAGATTGGAGAGGTCAGCAGAAGACATTTGCCACCTTTAAATCCTTAAACCGACTGCGTAACTTTCTGCCCACGGCTACTAGAATTTCGCTGGCACAATCGCTAATGTTACCCATTCTGGACTACGCTGACGTGTGTTACCCTGACTTAAACGTGGTTTGTCTGAACAAACTTGAACGCCTTCAAAACGTAGCTATCTGGTTCATTTTTGGCTTACACAAATTTGATCATGTGTCTGAGCACCGGTAGAACCTTAAGTGGCTTCCGATTCGCCTTCGATGAGAGTCCCACATCCTTTCTCTTCTTTACTGCATTATTTTCCTACCTAAATCCCCAATGTACCTTCATGAATGCTTTGCTTTTCTTTCTTCAACTCATAGTCGTGCCCTTTGTTCTTCCGACAACCTCCGCCGCTATGAACCTCCCCATTCCTCAAATTTCTATGCTTATTCCTTTACTCTCCAAGCTATCCGTCTTTGGAATTCCCTTCCCGTCTCCATCAGACTAGCTCCATCCATTCAGTCGTTTAAGTTGCAAATCAAAGAACATCTCCTTGCGCTGTCATAATATCTCTTACATTAATATCGTTCATTGTTTCTTTGATTTTTATATAAAATGTATATGTATTTATTTATATTAATATTTATGTACATATTTATTACTATTTAGTTTCATAGGATGTTACCAAATTGCTAAAATTGTTTAAATATAAGTTTAATTAAATTAAGTTTATATTGTTTGAACATGAATTATAATTATTTCATTTCTCAATGTTACTCGCGTTGTGCCTCTGCTTCTTGTCTTTTTTTCGGACTACATATTGTCTGGAAGAAATCGCTTTTAGCGATAAGACTGCCCAGATTGTCGATTTGTTTCTTTTATTTTGTTAATGTATGTTTTTATGTTTCTTGTATGACAATAAAGAGTATTTGATTTGATTGATTGATTGATTGATTAAGTAGGTATATATTTTTTAACAACTCGATCAGTTCAACTCGGCCAAGTTAGTGTGAACATGTTTTTTATTTTCTTTTATTGTGATTTTTTCGACAAAGTATCATAAGGAGTAAGACTTTATACATATAGCTTATATTCTCTTAAAGTCTTGTATTGCCATTGAACATAATGTTTTGAAGGGTATCGATACTCAGTAAAATCACTAGTCACTGTGAAATCGTGTCAACTGTAATTTTCGTGTATACGAAATAAAATCCGTGATCTTACCTTAACATATATTCAGGTCCCAGAATAATAATATCTGGGACAAATTACACACGGTTATCTGCAGTCAGCTCTCCTGATAGTAAATTATGATGATGGAAACGGGCTTAGATACCAATACTCCCAAACGCAATGGTGAACTTATGTCTCCATGCCGGAACACATGACTACTATAAACAAGGATGTTTGGCGGCGAGACTTAGATAAGATGGTGGTAGTTGGCCAAGTGCGCTCAGAAAATGCCCTGCCATCAAACAAAGCAAGTCTTACAAAATTGAATCCCGCCAGCAATAGCGCCCGCGACTTCCTAATGTGAAGTGCGTGGACTAACCGCAAGACTACAGAGGCGGAGAATAATTATCAAAAACGGGTTTCGATTGGACGTTTCCGAATACAGAAATATTACATATCAGGTATAGGTACTATTATGGTATACTATTTCAGTCAAATTACGAGAATGCAATAGTCAGAAACAATTCCCCTGTATTTTTGTTACACACTGTATTAAAGTGCAGTCAGTGTTTCAAAGATTATTATTTGTAAGTTTGGACTATTCGAAAGTATTGGTAATTACCTCACTTTCAGTTTGCAATGGAATTGGATGGGATTGCATGGTAGATACCCAAATATGCTGATCAAGGGTACCAGAAATGCTTTTGGGTAAATCAATCATAGATACGTGTGAAGAGTGACAGTTTAACTGTGATAAAAATTAAAAAAAAATATGTCCACATAAAACAATCTGTACATCGTGGTTTCGATATCTGGCTATAAACTATAGTTAAAACAAGAAAGAAAAGTTATCCAATATTTTACTTCTGGTTTAACACCCAGTACTTGTAATACTCTGATAGTAAACATTAGGTGCGTACACATCATAAGAACCACGGAAAAATTCTTCCGTGATAAGAACACTCCCTGCCGCGGCTACCCACTGTGTGACCGATAAGTGACCGGTTGTCTTTCGGTTGTCAAAAGATTGGCAAACCAAAGACAAATTTATTTTCTTAAGGAGAGACGCAAAGGCTTCTAAAATTATACAGCCTTGTCTCGTGTATACAGTATTCGCTTCATTAAAAATTTCTGTTGTAAAAATCTGTCCTTTATGTTCATACCTGTCGTTAAAAGTTCCACTATTTTCGGAAATATCAATTTCTATAAACGGTAACATAACAAGGAGAAGTGTAACCTACGACAAGGCGGTATAACCAAGGAGCCTTAGCCTAATCAGCCCTAGATACTCACAAGCATTAACACGTGTACAGATACGAAGAAGTGTAGTTAACAATAACGCGATATTTATACGAAATGTCCGGGGTGTGGTCTTATTATAAACAAAGCTTTTATAATTTTGCATGCTTACATTATTGGACTAAATATGAAAAACTTTATTTACAAGCTACCTTGTTCTGACCATGTTAAATGTGGGATAAATATATTTGTTTACTAGTGGAATCCCGACTTCTCGCTCTATAACTGCAGCCAAGCAGTGCGCTGCCTTTCGATGGGTAGGACGAAATAGCCAGCGCAATTACCGGCATAAGAAGAATTCCATATTAGCCCTCGTGGATCGGCATGGCACTAATAACTTTTACTGTCTGGGGTTACAGATGATCATAACTGCGGTAGCTATTATACTTTCCAACTGCTGGGCCGTCAGATTTTTGCTACCTAACAAAAATAAAATAAATATTTGTAAAAAAGTTCGTCGTTTCCTACCGCAGTGTGTCAGCACTCAGCAGTAATAACAGCGCGGCAACGTAACAGTTGTTAGCTGCTTCCAGCTCAAATTGGTGCCGTGACCAGGGAACATTACTGCGCCACACTCATACAGATGCCGTTTCGTTACTAAAATGTAAAATTTTAATACCTTCCTCGCTTATCCGCAATGAAGCAACATTTCATGTTACAAGATAGGAGAACAAAGATATCTAGGGCAATGGTTTGTCTTTTATGTTCTTCTTCACAATAAATCTGCAGTTTAATTTATTTATCCACAATCGGCAAGCCCTTGTCATAATTTCATCTGGTGCTAAGTGATGATGATACCGGAGATGGAAGCTGGCTTACCAAGATTCCCCAACAAAATGGGGAATAATGTGTTCATATTATATTATAGTCAACGCAGCTCTTTCTAACAGAACTCGCTTTGTCCGGTAGTTGTCGGTTCTGAGACAAGTGTTTTTTTGGTATCGTGCAAATGTAAACCTCTATGGGTGAGACCTATATCCCTCAGTGGATGTCATCCGATTGAGCTGATGATGGCTTATACAACAGTACATATTATAATATTATATTACATATTCTCAGGAAACATTATACTAGGGTGGTGTGATAACGTCTCTTGGTTAGAGTTGCCAAAGAGTGTGGCCAACAAATAATATTTCAGAAAAAATACTGTTTTATAAATAGGTGATCTTCATGGTTACAAGACAATCCGATTTAAACTTTTTGAATGGCAATTGTTTATAATAAAACTTCGTGGAGAAATTTCCAAATTTTGGAAATTTGGAAATTTCTCCTTTCTCAATAGTTTGTGCGTTATTTATCTATTAGTATATATACAGGATGTTGTTTTGGTCGACAGCGGCCTTCGAAGGAATGAAAGTACAAAAAATACTTGTTCTGAATATACCTATAATATTTTTTTAAATAAATTGATTCTACTGAAAAAATGACATACAAATTTTCCCAAAATTATCAAAACGCATGTTCGCGCAGTCAGTCAATGATGGCCGGCTCATTCACGAATTTTCCTACAAAAAAGTCAATGACACTTACATGAACGTGGCTGTCGGGAGAGGTATTCCAAGATAGCTTCTTCCTTGAACTCTTGTCTACTTTGGGCTCTATCTCGAGCATGGGATGTTTTTTCGGTAGAACACGATTTGCGGAGTTCGTAAATAATGTTTTTATTGCGTAACACATTACGGCGGCGCGACGTCACTTCAAATAACTCCAAATCTCACACACTCGACTTGATTTACACCACACGAAAAACATTACATATTGAATAAAGACTTGTTCCTGATCATAGCCGTAGGGTAAGTTCACGCGCAGAGGCGCTTACGCTTGCTCTCGCTGAGAAAATTCGGCGCGGAGGCATGCAGCAGACTGACCGCGCCCGCAGCGCTGCCGCAGTCGGGGCCCCTTGCGCACCCCCGCACACCTCGCCTCGTTGCTACGCAACCATTCATTGTTAAAATACGTTACGCACGGAAACAAGGATACCATAATTAATTGTTTTCTAAGATTTTCTTATGAAAATTTAAAGTGCTATTTTTATATGTTTTTTGGCATCAGTATCATGTATACTATCACCCCTGAAAAGCTCGTTGTCGACCAAAACAACACCCTGTATATAAGTTGCTACTTTACTAGTGCCCGATATTTTAGTCAGTGCTTCTACTCCTGATTCTGATCAACTTTCCCCAAGGAACCCATAGTTAAATCACAAAATTTTTTGAACTCTTCATACTAATTTGGTCGCTCGGTTTGATCGATTTGTATGAAAAGTCCAAACTTTCGGAAAAAGACAAAAAATTAAGGAATTAAAAAAAAAATTTTAAAGTTCAATATCTCCATAACGGTGAAGTTTAGGACACCATATCATAGAATCAAATCCATCAGAAATGACCTGAATAATAACGTTCTTTAATATTCAGTACGACTTTTCCTGTAACCTGTATATGGTGTAACAGAAGTGTGTGACAATACTTCAAGGTTGGCTTTTACCCATCAAACTGAACAACTTTTGTTCTACAACTTTGTTGAAATCGCAAAAAAATTTTTGGACTTTTCATACAAACTTGGTTCGCCAGCTGATCGATTTGTATGAAAAGTCCAAAAAAAATTTTGCGATTTCAACAAAGTTGTAGAACAAAAGTTGTTCAGTTTGATGGGTAAAAGCCAACCTTGAAGTATTGTCACATACTTCTGTTACACCCTGTATATATTTGTATTTATCAGGTATATAAGTGTGTTATTTATTTATCTTATTATATCTATAAATGTATTTTACGTGTTTGGTTTGCTTCCATTCTAACGAATGCAATATCGTTGATATTGTCCTGTATTTCCATTTCTTTACGCAGGGTTGTCTGGAAGAGATCGCTCTTAGCGATAAGATCGTCTTGGTACACATAGTCTCACATTTTTATTTCGTAATGTTCTCCTTGTG
The DNA here is from genome assembly GCA_958295455.1 of Coleophora deauratella. NCBI lineage: Eukaryota > Metazoa > Arthropoda > Insecta > Lepidoptera > Coleophoridae > Coleophora > Coleophora deauratella. Next base: position 4,701,532 of record OY282411.1, read on the forward strand.
TGCAATAAAGTGTTCATACATACAAAATTGCTATTTGTGGTGTATTTAAATTGTTCATTTTTAAGGGGAAAACGGTGAAAGAGATTCACGAAATGATATTCTCCACATTGGGTTACTCATGTTCTTCCTACGAGACTTTTCAGCAGACGATCAACTGATTACAACACCTATAAGTGACTGACTATTTTGAGGTCCTCAAAAAAAGTAATTTTTCGAAGCGATAATGATACTTGAAAAACGTTAGAACAAGTGTGTTGAACTCCGAGGGGAATACTCGTATGTAGAAAAATAATTTAAAAAAAAACACTTATTTATTACTTTCATTACTAAAACAAGAAACATATCAAACCACCCTCGTATACAGAGTGTTGAAAATGTGTATTTGAGATTTTAAGGGCTTACTCAGAATCAAGTAAAGAATACAGGAAAAATATTGGAAAAATCCGATCCACAACTTTTTTTTCGGTTTTTCATACAAATTCTTGATTCACTATTCAGATTTAGTATAGGAATCTGAAAAAAAAATTACGAGCGGAGTTTTTCAATATTTTTCCTGTATTCTATTCTTGATTCTGAGTAAAATTTCAAACGCACTTTTTAACGCCCTGTATAATGTTTTGGTTTTTTCCAACATTGTACTGCGGATCATTATAATTTAATGTAAATTTTAAAATAAAAGCTCTTGAAGTAATCAGGAAACCGCAAACATGAAGCCGGCCGTTGTGTTAAAATCCTACATGTGTTGTTATTTATTATTGACGTACTTACTAATTGAACTGAATATTTGGTTTTAATTATGAAATTATTTGTCGTAAGGTTGTTTTTAATTAAGTTTATTTATTTATTTAAAGGTGAAATGATACTAAAGGGCTTACCGATTGTGGATAAAAAAGTGGTTACTAAGGACTAAGGTGAAAGTAATTCATAATTAACCGAAACTTTTTTTATGTGTTAATACAAAAACCTAATGATTACTGTTTAAGCAACGTGCCAAAAAATATTGTATAATGGATAAAGTCTCTACCCTCATAGCTGAAAAATCCAGAATAGATAGTTTCTGTATCCTGGATAGATAATATATAGATGTATTCTGGATTTTGCAGCTATCATTTTAATTATTTTAGGAGATAAGTTAACTGCTATGATGAATCTTAATTTCGGCTTGCGTTCTGGAACATTTTCGTGAGAGTATTCTAAATCATTAAGTGTGAAAGAGACTTTTTTTTTATGGTATAGCTGGCAAACGAGCAGATGGATCACCTGATGGTAAGCGATTACCGCTGCCCATAGACACCCGAACACTAGAGGAGTCACAAGTGCGTTGCAAATTAGTAAAGTAGTTATAAACATGGGTGTAGCTATAGCTTTCAAATAGGGGGGGGGGGGTCCAGAAATATGAGAGTTTACAAAGTGTTTCAGAACAATTTAGTGTGATTATCTTTTACCTGGCCATATCGGTGAGAAGCTCCGAAAAGGCTCTAGGTTAGGTTACTGGTGATACTGTATTATAGCCTACTAGCATCCGCCCGCGACTTCGTCTGCGTAAACTTCAGAATTGGATCCAGAGAGATATTTTTTTAAGGCAGCGCCGTCTAGTGGCGAACAAAAAATTTCAGTTTTTAGCCATTCCTTTAGGAACCGTCGAGTTCTCCGAAATAAAAAGTAGCCTATGTGTTATCGGAGTGCTTTATCTACTTACCAAATTTCATCCAAATCCGTTCGGTAGTTTTAACGTGAAAGCGGAACAAACAAACAAACAAATATCCATACTTTCGCAATTATAATATTATATAAGTGAGAAGATAGGCTTCATTGAATTCGTTTTGTCGGAGCTCCTCAACGATATAGTCAGTCATTTCATGATCTCGCCAATTTCTATGATCTGGCCGCGACATATACATTGACAGATAAGCGGTTGTGGCCTATTGCAGCTTGCATGGTCGTGACAACTTTTTTTTACCCTCAATTGGTGAGCCCTTGGCATCATCTCACCTGATGGTAAGTGATAATGATGCCGAAGATGGAAGCGCGCTTACCAAGATTCGCCAATGCAATGGGGAAACTAGCTATCTTATCTTCATGCCGGAACACATCAATGTTTACATGATTGATGCTACTGAAAATCAATGCTGTAAAAATTGATATCTGGCGGCAAGACTTAGTTAAGATGGTGTTAGCTAGCCAGGCGGGCTCAGTAAATGCCCTACCACCAACCAAACAGAGTCCTACAAAGTTGGACCCCGCTGGGAATTAACCCGCGACCCCTTGATGTGAAGCGAGCGGACATGCCACTAGGCTACGGAGGGGGTTATCTACTACGCAGATTCATATATACAGACGCGGTTGAACCTGCTTGTTTCTATTTTATTATAGGCATTTATTTCGACTCATGCTTCTTTAGACACGTTAAGTCACTGGTGCCAGTTGCTATCTTTATTTATTTATTTATTAGATAAGATAAGATAAGATAAGATAATATTTATTGTCAAAACTGAGTAAAATAGTTGTTACATTTGTTTAGTGTCATCAGTTTACCCTTTTCGGGCATACAATAGTCAAGTTTTCCACATTAATAGTATAACATCATTTAGTCATTTATAGATAATTGATTAAATTGATAATTGATTATTTGAAAAGTATTCATCCATGGTATAAAATACTTTCTCAATTAGCCACTCCTTTAATGTCATTTTAAATTTGGCACCATCTAGTAGTTTGATGTATTCAGGCAAGTGATTAAAAATTTTTGCACCAGCAACTACAGAGCTTTTACTATACATATAACTTTTTGCAAGCACAGGACATACATCGTTTTTATATTTATTTCGTAGTTCATATCTGCGAAAATGTTCATTTTTTTTAATAAATGAATCACTGTTATTTTTTACAAAGACACATATTTCCAATATATAAATGCAGGTCAATGTTAAATATTTTTTATCTTTAAATACAGGCCTTAGAGTTTCAGTACTAAGCATTTTATAAATGATCCTTAAACATCGTTTTTGTAATATAAATGTAGACTTTACATTGACTGAGTTACCCCAATATATAATGCCATATGTTAAGAGTGGATACACATAACCATAATATGCATTTCGACAAATTTCTGTTGAAGTGACATTGCTCAGAATTGACAAAGCATAGCATTTACTTGATATCTTTTTGTTTACTGTATCAATATGTGATTTCCAATTCAAGTGAGTGTCAACAATTATTCCTAAAAATTTTATGTCATTAACTAATTCTACTTCTTTATTACATATAATTATTTTTAAATTCTCTGGTGTCTTTTTGTAATTTCTGAATTCTATGATTTTGGTCTTGTCTAGATTTAATCTTAAATTAATAGATGTCAACCATTTTGTAGCAATGTCAATAGTATTATATATTTCATTTATGTATTCTTGATTATTCAATTTGCCCTTGGGTATAAAAATAGTAGCATCATCAGCGAACATAACGCAGAGATGTTTGATAACTAAAGGTAGCTCATTTACGTAGATAAGGAACAGTAGTGGTCCTAATACACTTCCCTGAGGAACTCCTATTACAGTTTTATTAAAGTCAGATTCGATATGCTCTATTGTCTTTGTATGCACATTAAATTTTTCAACAACTGTTGCTTGTACTCTGTTCGAAAGGTATGATTCCATTAATTTTAAAGCGTTTCCGCGTATCCCAATATGTTCTAGTTGCTTGATTAAGATTTCGTGAACAACGCAGTCAAAAGCTTTTGATAGATCCATAAAAAGACCAGCACAGGTATTTTTATTTTCTACTTCGGCCCAGATTTGAGTCAAAACCTTAAAAATAGCCATAGTAGTATTTTTATTTTTCTGAAAGCCAAACTGATTCTGATTAAGAATAGAGTATTTGTTCAAAAATGAAATAATCCTTTTATGTATTATTTTTTCAAATATCTTAGAAAAGTTTGATAATAACGCAATTGGTCTGTAATTGTTCATGTCAGTTTTAGACCCTTTTTTATGCAAAGGTTTTATCAGTGCTTTTTTTAGGTCATCCGGAAATACTCCTGTTTCAAGTGACAAATTAATTATAAATTCTAGTGGTTGTGATATATATTCAACGCTATTTTTAATGATAATTATGGGTATTCCGTCATAACCAGTGCTTTTTTTATTTTTCAAGGTAAGGATAGTCGATTTCACTTCCTCCGTTGTGACCGGGGTTAGAAATATACTATTTTTATTTGATTGTGAAATAGGTTTATAGGGAATGTCATCATTGCATTGTAAAGGGGTATTGAGATCGATAAAATAATCATTAAAAGTATTTGCTATCCCTAGGGGGTCATGCATCAAAGCATCATTCTTCGTAATTGCGTTTACCGTTTCCTTTAAGGTGTTAGTTTGTGTCGTATTCCTTTTAATTACTGTCCATGTCGCTTTATTTTTATTTGAGCTATTATTGATGTAATTTATGTTTGTGATTTTCTTAGAGTATTTTGTCACTCTTTTCATGATTTTGCAATACTTTTTATACGTGTTTATAGTATTTAAGCAATTACTTTTTTGAGCTTGTACGTGAAGTTTTCTTTTGTTTTTACTCGAGATAACTATACCCTTTGATCTCCATTGCAGTTTTCTTTTATATCTTATCATATTTCTCTCATAAGGAATACATAGTTCATAGATTAACGAGAACAGATCTATAAATGATTTATACGCTTTATTGGCATCAGGTTGAGCATAAATTTCAGAAAAATTTATGAGGGAAATGTATTTTAGAAATATTTCTAGGTATTTATCAGGATTTGACTGACTCGGTGGCTAAGTGGTTAGCGATCCTGACCTCTTATCCGAGAGTCGTGGGTTCGATCCCCACACAGGGCAAACTTTTCTGTGATGAGCAGAATTGTTTGCTCTGAGTCTGGGTGTATTATATATATATATGTATGTATTAAAAAGTATATGTGTATGTATATCAGTCTCTGGTTCCCAAGATACAGGGAATCCTAGTTTGGGGCCAGATGACCGTGTGTGATTTGTCCCAGATATTATTATTTCTTTTAAAAGTAAACCAAAATTTTTCATTATAACTCGAGCTACATGGGATTGATATAATTTGAGCTGTGTGGTCTGAAATCCCAATGTCTAGTACTTCAACATTGTATTTTTTATTATTAGTTAGTATATTATCTATACAGGTTTGAGAATGAGAAGTAATTCTAGTGGGTTCCTTTATAGTTGGATGAATTTTGAATGAATGAAATAGGTTCAAAAAAGATTCACTTTTATAGTTTTTTTCCAGTATATTAACATTAAAATCCCCCAAAACGTATATTTTCTTAAAACTGTTTCTTACCCTCGTAGCTATCTTGTTAAGTAAATTTTCAATTTTTATTAAGAACAGATCTAAGGAACTGTCTGGTGTCCTATACACACAAATAATAAGATAATTCAGATCACATATCAAGACCCCACAGCATTCAAAATGACTCTCAACTGCAAGTTCAGAGACCCAATTCAATATACGAAAGTTAATAGTATTTCGAATATAGATCGCAACTCCGCCACGAGTTTTCCTTTTTCTACAGAAATGAGCACCCTGTGTATAACCCTCAATCTGTAAAGTGTCAAGTTGATCATCTTTCAAAAAAGTCTCACTAAAGCAACAAACATCAATCATCCGTTCATTTACAAAGAGTTCTAGTTGATCATGCTTAGATTTTATACCTTGAATATTCAGATGCAGAATTCTAAAATGACTTTCTGTCACGAAAAAAATCTGATTCAGTTTGTGATCCGTCTTGGTCTTTTGTATCTATAATATTATTTTCAATAACCATAGTTTCTACACATTCTTGCTCTATTGTCACTGTTTCGCTATTCTCTTCAGACATTTGTTTGGTACCTTTCTTTACAGTTTTAAAGTAGTGCGTGATTTTTTTCTGACCTACTATTGCCTGCTTTTTAACTTGCTGAATACATGGGCCGATGAAATTTTTTACATTTTGTCTATGGGCATTTCTATAGTTTATTCGCAGTATTTCTCGTAAAAGTAATCTACTTGCATAGAGTTTCCAATTCAAACCGATCGCATTGTCATTTACATCATAGCTAAGTGGTACAAAGCTGGTGTGAGCAAACTGTGAACAAACTAAGCGTATAACATTATTTTGTTTTTTAACATTGATAAACTTATTTTTATGAATTTCACCAACCAGTATATTTGTATTTGGTAGTTTAGATAAATAGCTGAAGAGGTAGGATTGAAAACCAAGGGGATTATAATCGTTTGATCCAGCTAATATAACAACAAAATCTGAGCTGGTGAAATTTTCACAAATGTTTTTACTGTGTTTTAGTACTTCATTTAGCGGTGCATTTGGTTTGGTTATGGCAGTGACATCGAATTGAGAACCCAACAATTTTTGGAGAATACTTCCTACACCTCTACCGTACTGGTCACAAAACACTATTACTTTTTTCTTGAAAGCACTTTCATCTCTATTTTCATTAGAACACTGAGGAGGTGCTGATGCGGCATTCACGGCGGTTGTAGATTTAGCAGTATTGACTAACGTCGATGAATTCTCCAGTTCAGCTTTTTGTATATTATTTGTAGTACTGTTTTTTGTTGATTGACCTTCATCTTTTTGTTCCGATCTTGTAAACTCTAGTTTAGTTACATTTAGATTTTTGTTAGACTTAGCTGTTTTCTTTTTCGGTGTTGAGCGACATATGTTAGTAAGAATGTCAGTCTTCTGCTCATATTTTTGAATCTCTTTTTTTAGTTTGCTATTTTCTAGTGATAAGTTCTCGATTTCATTTTCAGCTGTTAGTAGTTTCTTCTCTAACTTTTTTATTATGATCTTTAATTCTTTTACACCTTCGCTTTCTCTTACAAATAACTCTGGACAACTTCTATTCTTATTACAGCATACATCCGCTTTGTCAACTTCTTCATCCGAGTCATAGCGTTGAAGGGACTCAAAAGAGTTTTCAGTAGACACATTTATTTTGTATTTATTTCGGTCTTTTAGAACAAAATCTTGGGGAGTTTCTATTTCTGTAAAATGTTCAATGGGTGTTTCAGAAGACGATGGTGTTATTAATTCTTTTTGAGCTGCATCGTTATCTGTATTTATTTGCTTTCGCTTTTCGGCTATACATTTTGAACATTTCCATTTGATTTTTCTTGTAGGAGTCATTATTTTAAAGCGATTCCAAGACACATTGGCGCATATAATATCAAACTGGTATTTGCATAAAGAACAGTGTAAATATTCTCTATTCTTTATAACTTTCCGGCACTTGAAACATTTTCCATTATTTGGGGTCATTTTCGTGTATTTGTTTTTTATTTTATCTCAATTCTCAAATCCGCTCAGTATCATAAGCCAAAAAATATATATTTTTGAACGCAGCCTCAGTGGCAATGTTGGTACTGCTACACTTATGTCAAAGTTACCTTTGCATGCATTCACCAATCAGCTGTTCAAGTTTCCAAAACAGTGATTCTGAACTTGTGATTTGTGAGTTTTATAAAGTGAATATTCAAATTATCGAAGGCAACCGTCGAAAGATTGTATTACCTTGATGAAATTTGGCTGTTTTTGGCATCTGCACGTTCAACAAACACTGTGATACTGCACTTTGAGGTTATGTCTAATCGAACAATTCATTTAGCGTAAGTAAAACTTAGATTTTTGCAAGTAGATTGAAAAAAAGACACGAGCAGTTTATCTTGCGTACTATCTTAGCGGGCTTCCCCCACTCTCTCTGTATTTATTTATTTCATAAATTACAGCATTACAGATAAATCCAATGCGCTGTTAATTTTAAAGACTAATAAATTACATTAATATGAAACATCATTATCACAAAATATAGAAATAAATAGATTAGCTAGATTAGATTACATTAAAATGCAACTTACTTAAATTTCAAATATGGTCACAAATTGGATGTCAAACATTATAGATATGATCACAGTATGTCATGCATATTTCCTTAGTCAAGTTCCATTTATCCACATATACATCATGTTGAGGGTTTGAAGTGGCGAGGTCATTTATTGCACGAAGAGCGCGACTGACGGGAGACTCTCTTCGCGCCACGGTGCGCGCCCCCGGTATTGCGAAAAGATGTAATGATGTGTTTCTAACACGCGTACGATTTTGCGGGACGTAGAGCCGGCATATCTCATTATGTAGGGAAGGACAGTCGAGGCGACTGGTCAGGATACTGCAGACAAAGATCATTTGAATGTATAGTCTGCGCGTTTCTAATGAACTGTAGCCAAGAACACCTTGCAGATAAGCGGTTGGATACAAGAAAGGGTAATAGTAGTAAGATTTTTTAAACAGGGATCTTAGAAAACGTTTCTGCACCTTTTCAACCATTAGTTTATATAATTTTTCATGGGGACTCCATACACATGCCCCATATTCAAGCTTGGTTCGCACTAAGGCGGCATAAAGCATTTTTAGCGTGTTTATGTTTGTGAAGTCCCTACAGTTTCTTGTAATGAAACCTAACCGCTTGAAACAGTCTATTGTTATCGACTGTATATGCTCACGGAAATTAAGATTGGGTGTAAATATTATTCCCAAATCTTTAATGGTGTAGCATCTTTGTATTATCTCGCTCTTCAACTTGTACTCACCGACTATTCCTCCTGAGGGAGAGCGGGTGAAACTCATGACATGGCACTTTTTCACATTAAAGTGGAAACGATTCACCTCGCTCCATCTCTGCAGTGCCATCAAGTTACGTTGCATCAATTGGCAGTCTGCTGGAGATGTGATGTCTACGAGTATTTTAAGATCATCCGCATACATTAAGCAGATACCACCCTCGATGCAGTTAGCAAGATCGTTTACCATTAGTGTGAAAAACAAAGGGCCCAGTAGAGAACCCTGGTTTACGCCAGACCGTGTGTGGTAATGGGGTGAATCGTAACATCCGAGACGTACAAATTGTTGCCGATCTCTGAGATAATCGGCGATTAGTCGCAGCAGTCGAGGTACAAAACCGATAGAACTTAATTTACTCAGTAGAATGTTGTTATCCACTTGGTCGAACGCCTTCTGGAAGTCGAGGTATACGGCGTCGACCTGAACTCTCTGGTCAAGCCGCTTGGATACATGCTCCACAAGGGTTGCCAAGTTAGTATTCACACTAACAATAGATGGCAGTCGTTAAGCCATTTTAGATAGAGACCTATAAGGCAGACAGTTTGAAAGCTTCTGACACTGGACTTGGTCCTTAGCCCCATATTGGTCGAGTGTGTCAAGTATGACCTAATTTTCATGAGGTACAGATGACCCGTACCGTACCCTAGCAATAAGGACATTCTGTTAACTCACCCAAAAATCATCTTAAGTAAAACCAAATACACTTCGAATAAGTCTTAAGCCATTTTTCAGTTCGTAGATAACTTCCTAAATCGTTCATAAATTAACAAGCTTCAGAATTTATAATGAGGAATGTCGTAGAATACGAACGTCCCTCATTAAAAATGTGAGCAAACTCATATTTTAACACCAAAATGCTAACGTCAAAAGCATGTAGCGCGCGGTGGCATTATGCAAAATCACGATGTGACGTTCGGCTTAAAGCTGAGGCTAAGAGCATAGTGAACATTGCATATATGTATTTAAAATACACGAGACATCATCCCTGTCCATAACAGTAAAGGCTATAATCTCCTTTCAGAATGTTATTTTTTTAAGCTACATACTTGAAAAACCGTAAAGGTAGAATATGAAAAAAAATTGTTTTATTCTTTTTTGCTTTTTGGAAGTTTATCTACAATATGATATGGAAAAATACTAACTCTTAAACCTTATTTTTACTTAAAATTCAAATTTCGCCCGAAGTTTTTATGTGCTTTAATTGATTCTTATTGTTTTTTTTTGCCCACAAAATAGACGAGGTTTTTACTCACTCAAAGTATGTCCGTGAATATAGAGACTCAACTAAGGAAAACAACTTTGGTTCTACCACTTCAGAAAAAAAATATGTTTCATAGAAATATATCACCTGAATGTCTGATTTTTGTATAGGAAATCCGATTTTTTCGGTTACATCAGCGGAATCCGTCCTTAAAATTTCGTGGGATGATCCATTTCACCCTGTTTTAAACTTCTCCAGTCGGTGCGTTAAAAACGCTCTCCGCCCGTCCCAACAACATGTCCCAACCAACGCATCGCCGAGAATTGAAACAATCTGGTTATTCGCACTGGACATCATAGTAGAGAGAATGAATGAGATCGACCGCTACATCCCTTCAGGCTTTATTGGGTAATACCCAGCATTTGTTCCTGAAATCGTGCAAAATTAGCAACTGAAATGTCAAAATAGTTCTCTGCCGAACTGAAGCAGGAAACGTTCGAGTCTAACTTAATAGCAGGTTTGTTGTTTTAAATACAAATCTATTGAGAATTTGGAATGAACATTCGAAAATACTGTTTTCGCCATTTTGGCTATACGAGTAATTCAAAAGCAGCCAAAATCGCATGATAGATTGTCATGCTTTTGTAAGATGCGTGTGTCTTTGTACTAATGCATGTTTCAATTCAAAACTAGGCTTACGTTGTCGCGTCGATCACGCAAATTAACTGACTACAACACGGTCATAACGTGGATCGGTTTGACAGCAGTAGCATTTATCTCGACCGTTTCGTGTTCTTTTTTTATATTTAGGTTCACAAAACTGGATACTATCAATAAAGTTACATTAAAAAAACTTAAACATAATATCTACGAGTAGAAAGTATCCTACAATGTGTGAACACAACATGCATAGTAAAAATCAAGCGTACGAGCGACTATTACAAAAAACACATTAGTAAGTAAAATAAAATTAGGCAGATCACTGAGGAAGTACCGAGATTGAATCTGAAATTTCTTTTCTAGCAGAGACTACAGAACCAGAAAATATATCAAAGTCAAATCTGATACCATTATAGAAGGAGCACATACGATATAGAGGACAGTGCTGACCGAGATTAGTTCTACAGGCGGGAAGCAGAAAAGTCTTGCGATTTTGTAGGCGGCTACTAGGGCGGGGTACAGAAAACCTAAGATGTTCGAGAATGTCCGGTGCATTAATGTAACCGTGAATAAGTTTGAAAAGGAACATTAAATCAAGTATTTTGCGACGATCGTGCAAGGAAATCATGTGATAGTGAGAGAGACGCGATTCATGGGAGAGTATCTGTTTACATTTGTTGTCACGGAAGGTGAGGTAGTAAAGGAAACGCTTTTGAATGCGTTCGATTCTGTTTCGTGTTCGCAAGGCATGTTAAGCTGTTGGTACCGGTTGCTTTCTCTAGATAGCGCTCGTTAAGCCACGTCATAGGCCTTTGTGGTGGCTTAAAAATTTCTCACAGGGCCAGCCATTTGATCCATAACCTCCACCAATCCGAACTTGGCCCTTATATGAGGAGTATCGCCTAATCTTCCGATGTATGGGAAGAGACCCCCTGCAGTGGGCACGATATGAGTTGTTGACAGTAATTATCTTTATAGTATTTGGCTTCGGTAATCGATTGATTATCAAATCGGAAATAATATTTACTCATTTTCAATATTATAACATGCTGTATGTCAAAAGACCTAGTTATTATCAAAATATGTTTTTTTTAAATCGGCGGTGGACTCAGAATGGTTGATTTTATAATAGGTCTGGTTACAGAATCAAGAGAAGCATTAGTTTCTTTCATACTGAAAACATTTGATTACAAGTCTATTCTACTGACAGCAAAATAATTATTCTCACGAAAATGTTCTGAAACGCTTTCTTACTTTTAACAAGTTAAGTGCAGTCCGTGTAGTGCACACAATGGCATTCAATTTAATGACTGCTCAGACCAAGTTTTAGCTAATTTTGTTAGACTTTGTATATTTAGAAATAATAAACGCTATGCTATCTCATAGGAACTAATATTCTTCTAATATGAATAATTCAAATTTATTACTTACATAGCTAAAACTGTTAAGACTGCGGCTTCTATTCATGAAACTGAACAACTTTCCCCAAGGAACCCATAGTTAATTTACGAAAAAAAATTGGACTTTTCTCACAATTTGGTAACCTGATCGGCCGAACTTAATATGAGAAGCCCTTTCTTTTGCTAATTGACTATGGGTTCCGTGGGGAAAGTTGTTCAGTTTCATGAGTAGAAGCCTCAGTTTAAAGGGTTTCTGCTGATTTTGTTAAACCTCATATAGATTAATTAACTAGCAAAGTCATTTATAGGCATTTATGTACAGTAATGACACAGTAACAATAAACTGATTGATATAAGACTGTTTACTAGAAGAGAATAGATAATATTTAAATATTATTATATGCATTTAATTTTTTTTGTTATTTATCTCATCTCATTATAATATTATAAATGCGAAATTATGGATGTTTGTTTGTGTATTTGTTTTTTGTTCCACTTTCATGCCAAAACTATTGAACGGATTTGGATGAAATTTTCACTCCGCTAACACAGGCTAAAAACTGAAATTCTGACTTTGTCACTAGATGGCGCTGCCTTAACATTTTATTTCTCTCTGGATCAAATTCTGAAGTCCACGCAAACGAAGTCGCGGGAGGAAGCTAGTTTCATATAAAATGCAAATCATATGGTTTCACAAATAAACGCGAGGTCGTTGTACGGTATTAAAAATATAGGGCGACTTTAAATTAGTTATCGATATTAAAGGCTATGAATGTACTCATGATAACAAACAACTTTCCCTAAGGAACCCATAGTCAAATCGCAAAAAATTTTGGACTCTCCATACAAATCGATCAACTGACCGGCCAAATTAGTATGAATAGTCAATTTTTTTTTGTGATTTGACTATGGGTTCCTTAGGGAAAGTTTTTTGTTATCATGAAAGGCTATGCATGTGCATAGCCTTTCATATCAAGAACTGATTTAAAGTCACCCTATATAAGGAAACTTGCCATTATCGTTATTTGCAGTGAGTTTTAATACAGCCAGAATGGTATAACATCGCTACGCTTTCAATGTTTGAGAAACTTTGATTGCTTATACCATTCACATCGAATAGAGCACGGCTTTTTTATTTTCTAACATTTGTGGAGTTTTTAACTCAGGTTGATGTTGCCAGTAACTGACAATTTATTTTTACTGCCTTCCAGTTTTTGGTATTCCTTTTTTGGAAATATCTCTGTCGGGTATATTCAGCGGATAGTTTGTTTTCTTGTAGAAAGAAACTCTTAGAGAAATAAACAACAAATATATATGGACTCTTCATACAAAAAGGACAATCTGATGATCTGTTTGTTTGGAGATTTCAACAATTTTTGACGTATATTTAAAAAGTGGTAGAACAAAAGTGTTTTAGTCACGTTCACCTGAGTATTACTCTGGGTATGTTCACATCCGTCATAAAAAAAATCACCTTTTTTATAACAATACATTTCACCCATAAAAGTATCGATTGATGTTTGAAAAATCCTGTGCTCCTCTAAGCCTCCTAGGTAATGGTTACCCGACACCGGAGGAATACAGGCACTTACCCCTCAGCGGAATTGCTGCACTAATGCAACACATCATTGACTAGGGATAGGTACAAGGGTTTTAAGGGGTAGACACAAAAAATTCTTTCGGGTAGAAGTCGCTACTTAGGCAGCCCCCATCAACAAGATAAGATTCAATTAAGACCCTTTAAGGAACATAATATTATGATCTAATTTCCAAGTTCCTTTCTTCTATGGTTTAGATTGTTCTTTGTTTGTCAATGAGCGTTTTTGCGACCGGGAAGCATAAATGTATGGAGTAACAACCAGCACGCATACAAAGGCAAGCTTCCCAATCGGGGAGCTGATGACTTGGTGTGGGTCACGAAAAGCCACTGGGTGCGAGTAGCGCAAGACCAGTCTGTTTGGAAATCCATAGAGGAGGCCTTTTAGCTGATGATGAGTATCGTCTTTTCTCTGACCGACCTGAAAACCTATTGTAGGATATTTATTTCCAATGGTACCGGCACGGATATGGTACCAATACGGTGCTGCTGAAGGTATTGACCTCTACCGGTGCCAGCAGCGCCGTGCACCGGTACCAGTGGAAAAACACTCCTTTAGTCACCCGATTCATGGTAGTATTCTATAGATAAAACCTTTTATCAACTTTCTGCTACCACAATTTTTACTTAACCATACTGCAATAACTTATTAAAGCTGTGTATGACTACGGAGTCCGTTATTATAAACCCCGATCTATACAAAATGCGCACTGCGATTCAATTTCTCGACGAAATTAACTGAGCAATCTTAAGGTGAATGTTAGCGATGGAAAACACGCGAATCTATTGATTTCTTGAGAAGTTCTACACTGGTAAAACGCCTAAATACATGGTTGTACGTAAGCGTAAGAAAACCTATACACAATGACTAGAGATAAAACAACGTAGCAAAAAGTGCGTTTACCTGTGGACTCCATGCTTCGACCTCATGTTGACTCCATGTGTAAGTTTATTTCCCTGTAGACCCTCATTCCTCATACAGGTTCCCATACCTCGGGAAGCTAAAGTTATACTCCGCACAAGAGACCAAGTCCGGATTGGTGGAAGATGTGGGGTGGGGCTAGAGTTAATCCCAATATCAGAAAATTTCTAACCTCCATCTATAATACAAAAGCAACCGGCACCAACGGCTAAACGTGTCTTGTGAAGCAATGCAATTAATAGTCAACCCCATCCAGGTTTTAACCGTGTTTGTAGTCAGTTAACCTGCGTGATCGAGGTGACCGCGCAAGCCATACTGAGCCACGACCGCTTCACGACGACTAATATACATATTGTGACATAAAATTCACATAACAACGTAGTCTCGTGAGAGATCCAGAGTGATCTGGCACCAGAGATGGCCCATAATCGAATGAAGACGTTATCAGCCCTGTAATGAAGTGAGTGGTGTGATTGGACCAGTGAGAGCTCAGAATTTACGTGACGTAAGCTACACTAATGGATTCCAATTCAATTACAGGTCACGGCTACCTGAATTTAATCAGTGGAATTTAGCACCAACCTGTATACGATCTTTGAGCCCGTATCTAAAAAGCAAAAGTAACAGAATTATTTTTATCAATCTTTTAATGGATTTCAAAGTAAAAATTAGGGATAATTTAAACTGCCTCCGTAGTTTAGTGGCTAGTCCACTTGCTTCACATTCCCGGCGGGGTCCAACTTTGTAGGACTCTGTTTAGTTGGTGGTAGGGCATTATCTGAGCCCGCCTACATAGCTAGCTACCACTATCTTATCTAAGTCTTGCCACCAAACATCAATGTTAACAGCATTGATGTGTTCCGGCATGAAGAGAAGATAGCCAGTTCCCCATTGCGTTGGGTAATCTTGGTAAGCCCGCTTCCATCTTCGGCATAATCATCACTTACCATCAGGTGAGACGATGCCTAGGGCTTACCAATTGAGGGTAAAAAAAATATTTAAAAAAATAATATTTATAAATTATCAACACAGTCACAATGAATTCTATTCTATTAAAACCGTTAATTTAATCAAATTCTTTTCGTAATCAATGAAGAATGTTAATGGGTCCGTTAAATCACTTGAAACTTTATGACCTTGTAGCCTAAATGTCTAGAAATACACTTGTTTTTGTTTCATTTAAATCAAGCGAGTAGTTTTGAAGTTACGATAATTTTAGTTTCCGCCTTTTTCAAATACTTCGCTCGGGCGCGCCAAGCGCGCGTGACGTCATACCGCAACTCGCCGCTATCGGATGGTCCCTACGTTCGCCCACAATAACATTTCTAACTGTAGTTTTTTTTTATGTGAATCGGTGTTACAGTAGTGTTACAAGTATAATCGATGACAGTTTTAAAAATATTCCTTAAATAGACGAGTTAAGCTACTATTTCTCAAATAACTCCGATTTCTGTACCGCGGCCGCCGAGACAATGATTAAAAATGCAAAAGTACTTACAACTTATTTTTTTTCTTTCTTATCACAAATCTGTTGATCCTTATAAGATACCTATACATATATACCTACATACCTATTTTTCATTACTAGTATTGAAAAATTTAGGTAATAATGATATTTATGAACTTGATATTTCGGAAATAAGGAGTGAGGGGCAAGGTAAAAGTGATGGTGTCAAAATCACTTATGTCATCAACTGTAATATAATGTCACAATAACGACACTGAAGCGGTCATGGCTCAGCGCTGCTTACGTGGTCGCGTCGATCACGCAGGTTAACTGACTACAAACACGGTCACAGCTTGGATGGACTTGACTAGCAGTCCATCCAAGCTGCCTATAACGCCTCCGACATAGCTTGGCGACTGCCATCTAGTGATAGTTACTGATATTTAAGCCCATCCAAGTTGTGACCGTGTCTGTAGTCAGTTAACTTGCGTGATCGATGCGACCACATAAGCAGCGCTGTGCCATGACCGCTTAAGTGCCGTTATTGTGTCATTATATTACAGTTGATGACATAAGTGATTTTGATACCATCACCTTTACCATGCTCCTCACTCCTTATTTCCGAAAACTGGGCATAAAACTTAAACAAATATATATACAGAAAATAGATCTTCGCTTATAAATTACTTGAAAATCTCTAAGAAGTTATCTATAAATCTTAAAATAAGTTGATAAAATTTAAAATATTGTTTGTTTGTAGGTGTGGACAAAGCCCTCTGCGCGAGAGTCAGACTCGCACTTGTCCGGTTAACTCATATTTATTTTATTTTAGATTGGCTAGAAATAGCTACGGCGACGACGTTACTGATTATGCAAAAGTTATCAGATAAGGAGAAGGTGATAGACACAACTTTTGGCTTTGGGTCTGGGTGGATCATACTTTTCATGTATTTCTTTTGACTTTAAGGTTCAAAAATATAACAGTAAAAAATAACTTTTCGGGTATATTGGTAGTTGTATTTAAGCACTTTGACACAAGCACGATTTTCTAGTTTTTGGATTCGTCATTTTTAAAATTTTCAACGCAAACTTCATACATAGAGGTAGGGAGCGGTGCGCGCACTGAGCGACCGTTGCAGAGTGACGTCACAGCAGCGTGCGGCGACCCCGCGTCACTTGCCTACCTAAATAATTCAGTATCTCGGAAACTATCAATCGTATCAAAAAAAATTTTTCACCATATTTTTTATTTTTAATAGAGTATATTTTAAGATAAAAAACAAAAATTGGTGGTATTCTTCATTATTGCCTATTTTGGTACCCGTACAATACAGCATGTGACAAGATAGGTGTAGGAATCGTTACCTGGTAATTTGACTCATCATTCTTAACACATTTTGATTTAAGCAAATTTTAGTAGAAGACTTATTCCGTTTTTCGAACAACTTCTACATTTTAAACTGCTTTAAGTACCTTAATGTAGACATAATGTAGACCTTAAATTTATAATGTAGACATCTTTATTTCCATCTGTCCTGGATGACATTACTTGCACTAATAGACTTTGGACATGTGTAGGTAAAAGGAAGATACCTAGTATTTTTTGTAAATTGATGTCTCTGCTCAAAGGAAAGCCTATGCTCTAAACGTTGGAACTATTTGGTAATGGAATCCTAAAATTACAACCTAATCTACAAGTGTAGTCTACCTGACTTCACGAGTGATCAGGGTACCATTTGATTTTGTACGACCACCGACACCATTCGAATGATTTAAAGTTAACGAATAAAATTTTACTTTTATTATAGCTTCCGCCTGTGACTTTGTCTGCGTGGACTTCAGAATTGGGTCCAGAAAGAAATAAAATGTTAAGGCAGCGCCATCTAGTGACGAAGTAAAAAAATCTGTTTTTAGCTATTCCTCCGGGAACCCTCGAGTTTTTCGAGGATAAAAAGTATCCTATGTGTTAGCCGAGTGCTTTATCTATCTACCTACCAAACATCTAAATTCATTCAGTAGTTCCGGCGTGACAGTGGAACAAACAAACAAATAAATAAACAAACATCCGTACTTTCGCATTTATAATATTAAGTGAAAGTGAAGTGATTAAGTGAAAATGATGAAAGTGAGATATTAGTGAGATGAGATGAGATTTGTTAAGTTTCATCTCAACCCCTACCTTCCATTACAGTTGTTTTATAAGTACCTATCTAGAAACTTAACTTTTAAACTCTGTACTGTCTCGGCAAAGTTTTTATTTCTTTTGCTTTTATTTTTAAATGTCATTTCTTAACAAGAGTAGTTTCATAACTTTAACGGTTCTTCCGTTGAGTCAATGGCCGCAAATGGCTTTCTCTCCCCTGAAGATATTGTAAACTTTTGTTTTAGGAAAAATAATTATATTTTACATTATGTCGGGTTTTTCGCAGGATACGTGCAAGTAGCAACTTAATGGCCCTGCTGAAAACCAGCGCTGCCCTGTGTTGCCACAGACTGCAGCATTTGCTGAGTCGCGGACAAATTTTTGGCACATACACATAAATATGTTGTATTTTTAATTGTATTTTTGATGTTTGATGTTTTATTCCTTACATGTTATTTATTATACCTGAAATAAATAATGTCCTTACGTATATTTTGTTGTATGATTTAATTTACTCTTGTTTTGGCTTAATTACATTTTTTATCTTATCAAAAATATTAATTTACTTTCCTCTCTTAATGAAACTATAAAATTAATATTGTTACATTAATTTCGATGCTGGATTTTTCTTATGAAAATTAATTGCCTTCAACAGTAAAATTACTGTCATGGAAAATTTTGGACATTCACGGTTGCTATCACTAGCAGTCGTGAAGCCGTGTCAAAGGCCTTATACCAAAATAGACTTGTCCTCATATGTATAGTATGGTTTAACATTCCCAAGATATGGGAAGAGTCCCATAGCCGTACTGGGGACGATATGGGATGTTAAATAGCAAATTTTTGCAAAAATAACCATGTTACTACGGACAACAATTCACTTCAATTCTTTATTCCATTTCATGTGTTTACAAATACAGATGTGTTAAAAAGTAAAATGGTATGAACATAGACCCTGAGCAGGGCACAGCAAAATGAGGAGAAAGGTAGTCCAATCATCTTCCATCTTACAAGTTACCCTGTATTAACCCAACCATAGAAATAGGAAGCTACTTAAAATTTCTATTAGGTTAAATTATTTAGTTTACAACTAATGGGTGAACTGTTTCAAATGCCATTTTGATTACACCCTGTAATATTCAACTAATTCACTGGCTCATTTGGTTGTCTTTGAAGTAAGATTTCACATTACGAGTAGAGAAGTATTTCCTTTCGCTTTGACAAGACCGACAAGTGACCCAAATTCACGGTAGAACGGCTGTGAATCGAAGGTTCCATATGGTTCCAGATCTAAAGATACTTATTAAAGATACATGAATGAACAAAACGGGGAAAGGCTGCGTATTCACGGCGATGCGGTATGGTAAGCATCTTATTTAATGTAATGCAATCAAATCTTTTTTTTTTGTTTTTATTTAGCTTGGCTTGATTTAAAAGAACGTGTCAATCAATCAATCAAAATGTTTTTTATTTAAGTAGATGTTTTGCACATACTTTTAAATCGTTTTTTTTTCTACCTAGTACAAAGTTCCTACCACGCGGAACTTGTACACTCAACGTTTCGGGAAGTGTTTCCGAAGCAAGAAGAAACGTCGAGCCCAAAAGAAACTCGCTTCAACACATTTTTTAAAATAATACTTAACGTATACAGCATCTAGGTATTTAAATAAATAAAAATGATTTTAATTTTTATTTAGTTTTTTGATCTTGGGAGTGGAACAACATAGGCTAATTTAAAAAACCTTTCCTTTTTGTAAAACAGATGTGAAAAACAGCCCTCCTCAGAATACTGAACCATATTCTCTAAAAGATTCGGATAGTCTATTCTAATTTGTATGAAAATATATACTGCTGTTTCAACAAGTTCGTAGATTGCAATGTTTTTAGTTTCATTAGTATAATTACTTATTTTATTGTACCCCTATTAGGTCATTGGCAGAGGCGAAGATTATTGTATTTTATGTTTCAGATTATTTAATTGAGTGTTTCGAAGTCA
The DNA here is from genome assembly GCA_958295455.1 of Coleophora deauratella. Classification (NCBI taxonomy): domain Eukaryota; kingdom Metazoa; phylum Arthropoda; class Insecta; order Lepidoptera; family Coleophoridae; genus Coleophora; species Coleophora deauratella. Next base: position 4,721,563 of record OY282411.1, read on the forward strand.
ACGCTTGCATGCATGACTGACTGTATATGAACATATGTATATGAACTTGTTCAATGTTTTCTATGCCCTTTTTGACTGCACTTCGCCAACGCCAACTCCGGTAGTCTCGACCTAAGCCCTTCTACACTTACACATACAACAGCTGCGGGCAACTTCACTGTGCTATTTGTAACCGGATATTTAAAACCAAGTTCGGCTTGCAAGTCATATCGGAGCACATTGTCGAAAAACTGATCGAATCTGAGTGTCGCCGTCGACGGATACGTCTGGGAAGACATTATCATCACCATCAGCATCATCATATGTATACAAAGAGACAAATATTTTGATTAAGAAGAGTACACATCGTCACTTTCAGGTTGTCATTTATCAAAGATAAGTCAAACATAGCTTGAAAACTCAGCTCAACAGCTCAAACAAATCCGCTTCTTTTATGTTCGAATAACCGCATCCTCAAGTGATAGAAGAGCTAAACTTCGCGGTTTGATGAGCAAAGTAATACGTGTGATCATTTCCATCGCTTACCTATACAGTTGGATGGTTTTCAAGAGTTATTTGTAGAATTAGGTTCGCGGTTTTCCTACTCAATGGCTCCATTGCCTGTATTTGCCCTCAGGGAAGTAAGGCGTTGGTTTCTGAAAGATATCGACTCGGTTCCAAGACACAGTATAATACCTATTAGTACACGTATTGTACAGAATGGCAACTTTCTGTCTCTTTTTTCTGCCTGCTTCTTTTTTCTGCCTCTTTTAAAAGCGACCTCACTCCCTTGCGGATAAGGTCTGATATTAATTGTTTAGCGCCAGTCACGTAATAAAAAAAAAACATTTACGCATACACAAACATCTGGTCAAAATATATTTTTTTTATAAAGTGAAAATGTTCCGACTCACCAATTCTGATACGGTGAAGGAAAATATCGTGAGGAGGAAGCTTCTATATTTGATATCCAGATCTCTATGAGAATTGCAGATGTCTACAGATTTAAATCTGGAGGATGCCCAATCTCTAGAGGTAGTTGGTTGATAAATTGTTCTCGAAGATAAGAAAGTGAGAGAAAAATAATTATTGTTACAGGATTTTGAGGACTACGAATTTATTTTTAGTTTTTCATGAAATTACGCATATATTACGTATATATTGGTTTACGCAGTCTTACGGTAATACATACAAATATGCCAAAATAACTTTATGTTGCTCTGCGTTTGGAAAGTCTTGAAAAACATGGGTAAACGCAATAATTATTATTGAAAAATAAATGAAAATGAAAATTTAACTACATGCTTCATACAAATAAGATACGTGTATAGTATGACGACGTGCACAATAAAGATAATGAGTTAAAATGTTGCGGTCACGTCTAAGAATAAAAAAAAGTCTTTATTTCTGTGTCACGTCTATAACATTCCGATTAATTTGTCAATGTCAAGTTTACAGCAATATTCGAAATTCGACAAGATTTTTTTTTTTTTTTTTTTTTTTTTTTTTTTATGTGATAGGTGGCAAACGAGCAGACGGATCACCTGATGGTAAGCGATTACCGCCGCCCATGGACACCCGCAACACCGGAGGAGTCACAAGTGCGTTGCCAAGATTGTCAAAAACAAATAAGACTGAAATATTAGATACAAAAAATAAAAAACGAACACACAAGGTCTTTAATATAGACTTGATCGTTACCCCCACAGATTTGCACACCGGCGCGACGATATAAAACCTTTTTAACCGACTTAAAAAAAGGAGGTTCTCGGTTTGACTTGTATGTATGTGTGTATGTTTGTCCGCGATTATCTCGTGTTTAGCTAAACCGATTTTAATGCGGGTTCAGAAAAGGATTTAGGAGCGGAAGCGGTCGTGGCTCAGTGCGGCTTGCGTGGTCGTATCGATCACGCAGGTTAACTGACTACAGACACAGTTATAACCTGGATGGGTTTGACTGTTAGTGGCATTTATCTCAACCGTTTCCGTGCTTCGCAAGGCACGTTAAGCCGTTGGTGCCGGCTGCTAACGCTAGCAGTCGTTAAGCCATGTCAGAGGCCTTATAGGCGGCTTGAAAACTTCTGACACTGGGGTTGGCCACTAGCCCCACAACCTCCACCAATCCGGACTTGGCCCCCGTGTGTGGAGTATGGCCTAAACCTTCCCGAGTTATGGGAAGAGACCCGTGCCCCTGCAGTGGGGACGTAATGGGTTGTTAACACACATTTAGGAGAAGGTTTTAGTATTTTAACCGACTTCAAAAAAAAGGAGGTTCTCAGTTTGACCCGTATGTTACGCGATTGAAGTCGGTTTTAATTGTAATTTATTGTATAATAACGTAAGAGTCTTCGCAAGGTTTCTTCCTGTCTGCAGTCGCAGTGTCTAGGTCAACTGGTGACAAGTGTGAAATGCTTGCTTGTTTAAGTCACATGTCGTATGCGTGTCACTTTAATTTTAATTAGTATGTAATTATAGGACTCGGTTTGATTAGTTTTTATCGCCGTCATTGTCTTTTTATTGATTACACTACTTCAAAAATGTTATTGTGTTTAAAATCTATTTGAGATTACAATTTTAGCTTTTCATCCCTAGTTTTAGAAATATCGAACTGTACCTATGTGATTTCCCTTTTGTTAAGTACAATAATAATTAGGTAATTTACTTAGGCACTCAAGATGAAACTGTATTTCCGCTATCAACAATCTAATTTTCAACCAGGATTTGGAGTTCTAGTTAATTAATAACATTTTCTTATCAGCCCGTGTGTTCTAAACCGAATGTTAGGCTTCCAAATTTAATTCTGTACGTAATAAAGTTTTCGAATTATCTAACGATATTCACTTAAATCTAGATAGGTGGATGTTCCAAGAAAGGAGATTTATTTATGGTACATTTTCAGGAATTTTTATCTTGACGTGCCTTTATTGAAAACTTTTTCTAAGAAGAAGTTTGTAGCGAAAATTCGGGCTAGGCACAAAAAGTTTCCATTACATTTAAATAAGTTACGAGTAAAAATGAAATGAAGAATTGAAGTAAGTGTGGAGTCCGAAGGTCGCCTGCCTACGGGGGGCTAGGTGGAATATCAGAAAAAGCTTTTGATAAACTTAAGTACCTTTATTGGTCCCTGACAGACAACATACTGACATGAAAAATAAGTAGGTATTAAAAAATATAAAAACTTATGAAAATATACAGCGTCTTTGGCTTCCAGCGACACGAAAGTTAGTTTTTTCAACCGACTTCAAAAAAAGGAGGAGGTTCTCAATTCGTCGGAATCTTTTTTTTATTTTATTTTTTATGTATGTTCACCGATTAATCGAAGACGCCTGAACCAATTTCGAAAATTCTTCTTTTGTTTAAAAGGTATACTTCACAGGTGGTTCCATATAAATTTTATCGAAATCGATTCAGCAGTTTTTGAGAAAATCAACAAAAACAGCAAAGTTGGAGTTGTTGCGGTTGAAGTCGGTTGTTTTTAACGTATTCAGCGTGGTCAATTATTAGAGGTACAACTTCGGACACGCCACGGGTTGGCCACAAGCCTCACAATTCCACCAAACCGGACTAGGGCCCCGTGTATGGAGTATATGGCCTAACTTTCCCGATATATAGGAAGAAACCAGTTCCGCTGCAGTGGGGACGATATGGGTTGTTAACAGAGCACAAAAAAGCAGAAAAGCTACGTCTCTCGGTAGGATAAAATCTTTATGTCCCACACGTGGCTTTAGACATCATGGTGTGACAGGAACACAGTCATTTATCCTTTGAAACGTGCTATCGTTTAATTGTACGGCACGATATAGGAGAGAAAGTCATAAATATGTATTAGTAATGCTCTCCCAATTCATTTTCGCATGAAGAATGAAATGAAGTTCCGTCTCTTCCTCTAAATAGTCCAAAATGGCACCCTCAATAATAATTAATGATTCGAGTTATAAAACTTGGATCATTACAGACACTTAGGGAGTGGGGACTTTCTAAAGTCCCCTGTGCAGGACTTGAATATTTAGAGATGAAAAATGTCTAAGAATTATTCTGTGGTTCAATTGAAAAAGGTCAGATCCATGTTGAGTTTCAGGAACTTGTGATGACACTATTAGTCATTAAACTGTCAGGAACTATTAAGATCTCGAGACCTGATTTCGGTCTGTGGGAGATTTATTTCGACTTTTGGCAAAGTGATAAGGAAATTCTATATCGGTAGGGCCTCCTGCTTTTTGCCGTAGTTTGATTACTGAGGTGAGACTTCTAAGTAAGCTGACTTTTACTCACAAACTTTTTCAAGAAACCTATACTGAATTCTCAAAAAAATATTTTAAGACTTCTCATACAAAGGATGAAATGACAATATTTTATATTATGAAAATTCAAGAAAATTTTGTGAAATCTGTATTGTTTCCTTGGAGAATTTGGTTTAATATATCGAGTAGAAGTCCTCGTTAAGTATCGGGAAGAGGTCTCAGTACCCTGTATTATTTTATATCTTTGTCCGTTCGATTGTAACCGTCTCTGAGCCAAACGGCTTTTTAAATTTTGAAAATCGAGAAGCTATTACATTCGTTTTTATCCCCAGATAGATTCTATCGGATATTTTGTTTTATTAAAATGGTTTGGTTCAATGAAAAATCACCTGAACATAAATATAGATCAGGCGATTGAAGTCACGAGCAGTGATATAGTTAGTAATATTATATGTATAACGCCCAAGCAAGGGCCGGGAATATTTGGTTTGAATGTCTTCTCGTGATGTTTCTCCATAATTGATGACTCGTGGTTTTGATGTGCCGGATAATGCCTGTGACATTATGGCCGTGCTAAAAAGGAGAATTCTGCCGAAGATTTATTATGAAACTGTCTTTTGAATTGATTTTAGGCAATTAAGTAAATTCACTGAAGAATGATTAAGTGATAGGTATGCACTAGTTTTTGTAACTTCTATTTATAATATTAAATTTATGTATTTGGAAATAGGGTATTTTAGAATTATAACCATGGCGTAGTGGCTATAAAACTTACTTTACATTAGAGGATCTTTCGATTCCTGTCAGGGTCCAACTTTTAAGTTTCGGTTTGATTGGTGGTCAAGCATTTTATGGCCAATTTTCATCACTTACTATCGGGTGAGATGATGCCAAGGGCTTATCAATTGTGGATAAAAAAAAGCTAACAGCATTGACGTGTCCTTGCATGACATGACGATAATATAGCCAGTTCTTCATTCCGCTGGGAATCTTGGTAAGCCTGCATCCATCTTCAGCATCATCTGAGACTTGCCATCAGGTGAGATAATAGCAAAGGCTCACCAGTTCTGGATAAATTACCTATTCATAAGTGGTAAGAGATATCAGTATTTTGCACTTAAACGAATTAAATTCACTCAATTTGTTACATCATGTTTCATTTGCTAAAGCGATTTTTTTTTTAAACTGAAACCAAATTAACTTGCATGTTTATTTTTAATATAACAAAAAACAACAACTTGAAATTGCTTTAAACTTCCTAAATTTTATTTAATTTCTGTTTAATAGAGGGCTCTATTTTTTTTATCCAATCCATCTCTCTAAACAAAAAAGAAAACCTAAAAGATTCTTAAACGAAATGGTCGGACCTATTGCTGTCATAAAGAATACTTTAAATTTCCAATATGGCGGGTAAAGGCCAAGGGCATATATTGGCAGTGTGGGACAAAGGGTCAGTATCTATCGTACTTTTGTAGGGCAATAGGTCAAACACGTCACTTACATATTTTCCATCGGAGCCTATGAAAACATAATAGGTACAAAGGTTTAAGGATTTTTCTTTTAGACTCTTTTCCATAAATTCATGATGTTGCCAAATTCAACATCTGTAAATTCAATTTCAATTTCAGTTAATTTCATAAAACTTTGACATAACAGAAATTCACATTTCAAAGAATTAACGTTAAAAGATATAACTACTTTTTTTACAATAATAAGATATATTAAAGAGGGGGATTATACCCAAAGTCTATAAAGAAATTGTGAATCTTAAAGTACTGAACGTAAACTGGTATGTACTATTATCACTAAAAATAATGTCCGAGATAAGAAGAATGTTTTAATTTAAAACTAAATTAACTTATTTGTTTCCAAAACACAAAAGAATGAATAAAATAACTTACACGACGACACCTTACGTCGAAACGCAAAGTCATAACTAATCCCTTTATTAATAAAAACTTAGTTCAATAATAAAATTAAAAGTGCACGATCATATAATATTTTTAACGTCCCTTACGTTATTCAACAATATTCATTTTATAAAATACATCTCTAAACATTTTATAGATAAGAGGAGCGTCTGGAGATGCTGTCCGCTGATGTTTCTTCGAGAGCTTTTCTGTGTCTATCACAACACACCTACGGCAAACCCACACAAGTAAACAGTCAAATATGTCACCATGAACACATAGGTACATAGAAAAATTTCTCTCATTAAAACTTTTACTAATACGCGCGTACATATTACTTGGACAGAATTATTTGGCAGAGGGGTTTTAATACTCTAGATTAGATCTTTTTTACTTCTGTATAATGCTAAAAAAGTCGGCCAAGTGCGTGTCGGGCCACGTGCAGTGAAGAGTTCCTTACACACCCCGGACCCTTTATACAAATATCGTGTTATTGTTTACTACCTACCTCAGAATGTATTCTAAATTTACTACATATAAAACCGACGCTGCGCACAGATGGCATCTCTGACGGCACCTCCCCTGGGGCATCGATAATATCGATGCCCCCGAGCATCCCTTGATTGGACCCTTCAGCAAGAGTCCAAGGGAGCTCCTCCGCGGTGGCGCGAGACACATCCCTAAGGATAGTCTCAAGCGCCCCCTCCTGTGCTGCGCTTCGTCTGGTCCCTCGCTTCAAGCCTGTCCAGTATGGGTAACCCTATTCGGCATAGCCTTGAAGGTGTAAGGATACGCAAGCCCCGCCACCAACGACAAGGGGGACCGAGTGAGAAGCCTGCCTACGGTACGTCTTTCTTAGTTACTAGCAACTTATTCTGTAGTTGTCGTAGCAGTGCGTTGTCGAAGGTATGATTTGTCGCAGCACTGATCTGTCGAACGCGTGTAGCTGTCGCAGCAGTGTAGTATCGAAGCATAGTTCTGTCGAAGCTGCATATAGTCGAAATAGTGTGTGTCAAATGTCAAAAATCCGTATGGCAGTCGTGGTTCTTAAATCAATCCAACGAAGACTTTACAATTTAGATATTCATTAAGCAAAGCCTTTTTAAGTATAACTCTTAAGTTAAACATTAAAATCAATAAATTAGAATATTTTAACAGCAGATCAAATTCTCGCTATTCCAAGGCCCAGAGCAACATTCAAATTCTGAGCAAATATAAATTGTTATAAACGGTACAAATTCACTGCGAAATATTCAGGGTACTTATTTTGGAGATTTGTATAAGTTGAAAAGTTTTTTTCGGTTTAACCAGTGATTACTAGAACTAGAAAAATAAGTCAATTAAGATAAAAAAATACCACCGGAATAATTATGAATCATTCAGGTAAAACGTTTTAAGAAATATACGCAACTATACTTCGACTTAATATTTTAAACGGTTTCAGAAGTTCCTTTTTTTTATTGTTATTATAATTGTTGTTTATAAATAAATAACTCAGTTGACCGCTTGAATGGGTCGTGACATAGTAGGTACTACGATATGCAATTACTTTGGTCGTGACACAAACGAATCATATTTCGAAATTTCTAATAGCCCAAAAATAGGCCTCCCAGGAAACAATAGCGCGAAGGTAGAGCAGAATTATGAGGTTGTGTTGTTAACTTGTTATTTGCAAAATTGTTTCCGATTTCGCCTCCAAATTCGCTAGTAACTTTGGACCAAACTGAGATTAATGGAACGAAGTGCCGTTATGTTCGCAGTGTTAGCAAAAGAGCTTTAAATCAAAGGCGTTATGAGATAAATGGTGAATTGTTGTGTTAAATTTATTACGTAATTTTTTGTGTTTTTTTTTAAGATTGGTAACCTACGAATACGTGACAACATCTAAAGTGATGGGATTCACATGCATGCTCGATTAAATGTTATTTTTGCATGCTCCCTTAAATGTTCGTGCGGATGGTGGCGTATCGGGAGCCGGGTCGTTCCCTTCCCTCAAATATGGTTGAGGGGAGCGATGGCTGACTCTCGCGTTATACTCGTGATCGGGTGCTGTCCATATGAACTGGCCTGCTCTTGTCATTGGTTTTTAGAATTGTTACTCATTAACTACAAATATTTTTTTCTTTTATCTCTTTTGAGTCCTTTCTTTCTTTATACTTATTTTTTCATATTTTATTTACAGAAATGACATTGTATAATTCATTTATTGATCTAGCATTAAGATGTAATAGAATATAAGACTTTTTTTCTAAAAAATGTATTGGAGGGAGTTTCTTTAGGGCCCGCCGTTTCTTCTCACTCCGCAAACACTTCCCGAAACGGTGGGTATACGAGTTCCGAGTGGTAGGAACCTCGTATTAGGTAGATAAAAGAATGACGTTCGAAAAGTGTACGCTGCTACCTTCTTCGAATAAAATATTTTTATTTTTATTTTCATTTTCATTATCATAACCAACCACCACTATTACAACTAGGTATAGGTGGCCATTGAAACCTTTTGTTTTTCCACCCCTAATAGTGAACGATGCTACTAGAAATTAAGTGACGACTAGACACGAACACTTTTATTTATACGATGCGATGACTGGTCTATAAACCTATAAAAATATAGAACTTCTAGAACTTAAACTTTGACAAAGTTTAAGTACTAGGTATGTGTACTTGTGGTGTTGACACGGTACAAAACTAGTTACGAAACGGTCACGCACGATTCTAGCGTGAGTTCTGTGAGTTGATACAGATACATATAAGATGCAAGGTCACAAGTTTCAGCGTTTAAGGAGAAGACGAAACTGAACAACTTTCGCTCTCCTATTGCTCAACTGATAAGTTTCCTTTGTATAAGAAGTAAGAACATGATGGTTGTTTCTTTTGTTTTATTCTAAAGGAAGATTGCTAACATTCGGCGTGTAAGTTTAACCTGTTATCTTGTAGGAGAAAGATAAAGCTTCCTCATTTAACTCGAATTTTTCTATTTATCTGTATTGGTAACAGAAAATTGTACTTTAACACAATGTTGGTCAATTACATGGTAGATTAATATTGATACACCCTGTGTTGTGTAGCTAGATGATAGTCAGGGTTACAAGAAAAGTTGTACTGAATATTAAAGGACGTTATTATTCAGATCATTTCTGATGGATTTGATTCTATGATATGGTGTCCGAAACTTAACCGTTATGGAGATATTGAACTTTAAAGATTTTTTTAAAAATTCTCAATTTTTTGGCTTTTTTGTCGATTTTTTTGGGATTAGTGCTTCTGGGGTACGTTTTTTTGATGTAACTAGTTAGAAAGCATGTCAATTAATAAAAATGAATAACCTAAACTGAACCTACTACTAACAGCTTAAAAATACTGCTTGACAACGGTTAGAATTAAATTATTTTTCCAGAGCGTACTCCCAAATCAAAGGCCGGCAACGCACTTGTGACTCCTCGGGTGTTGCGGGTGTCTATGGGCGGCGGTAATCGCTAACCATCAGGTGATCCGTCTGCTCGTTTGCCACCTCTGCAATAAAAAAAAAAAAAAAAAAACAAGAGTTTTTAAATTTGAAGCTCTCTGTTTTAAAAAAAAATGTATGGAACTTATTCAGCAAATAGTTTTAAAAACTTCTACGTCTCTTTAGCTATTCAAAAAGTTTGCAGAATCAGTTCTATACATTTTTTTAAAACAGGGGGCACAAATTTAAAAACTCTTGTTGAAAATAATTTAATTCTAACCGTTGTCAAGCAGTCTTTTTAAGCTGTTAGTAGAAGGTTCAGTTTTGGTTAATCATTTTTATTAATTGACATGCTTTCTAACTAGTTACATCAAAAAAATGAACCCTAGAAGCACTAATCCCAAAAAAATCGATAAAAAAGCCAAAAAATTAAGGATTTTTAAAAAATCTTTAAAGTTCAATATCTCCATAACGATTAAGTTTAGGACACCATATCATAGGATCAAATCCATCAGAAATGACCTGAATAATAACGTCCTTTAATATTCAGTACGACTTTTCCTGTAACCCTGTATACATTATGGTCTCCGGATTTGGCGCGGTTCGACGGCAGTGACACACATACTGTGTTAAGGAGCCATATGCTGCACCAGCCCAGGCCATATGGCTTTCTCGTGATGCAATATTTCATGGAAAGTGTTCACTTTTCTTAGCCAAAAGGGGCTCGCTTTTTCCAAGGGTAGGAAAATTGGGTAGCTATTAAAACAACAGGCTTGAAACTCATTTATTCAGCTGTTAAATAGTGTAAAGTACGAAGGTCAATGATAAAAAAAAACTAGAGTACGGCACTTTTGTTTGTGATACTTAGTACCCTGTCTGTATGTATTGGGACAGGCGATAGTAGAATTAATTTACAAAATATAAGTAAGTCAACACACATATTTTTTATTTATAATAAAATTGGAGTCACCGACGCATTTCGCCGACAGGAAATGATAATACAGTAAGGGATGGAGAAAGCAAACTGAAATCATGGTCTATTCTCTATCGCCTTGAAATTACCGAATTTACTAACATATGCCAAGAGCTTCACTGCTTCTCTATCCTCATTATAAATGAAAAAAAACGTAACATTTAGTACGCATAGGCGAAACATCAACAATAAAAGCACGAATTTTTCCCTCATTTGAGTGTGTGATGGTGGAACTGAAAACTAACTAATTGAGAGGTACATTTTAAATGTTGCGAGGGTTTACGCAACATTTAAAATGTACCTCTCAATGAATTCTTCAGTGACTTCCACCTGGCGATCTCTGAAATGCATGTTTTGTAGGCAATATTCGAGCATGGGCTGGCTGCGCTCCAGCGTCACCAACTTGTCGAAGGTCTTGGGGTCGTCGGAGACGCGACGCGCTGTCAGCGGGTCCATTAAAACGTAAGGCAGGATGCACATCGGCACCACCATGCCATACATCCGTGCGCGCTCCAACCAGCTCAGCAACTCTCCCAGACTATACCCGAGCTTCTCCATCCTCCTTCGCGTCGCTTCGTCTACATTATCCAAAAAGATTTTGTAGTAGTGCATGCAAATTTCTTTCTCGTGATCCTCTCTGAACTTTTTCGACGTTTGAAAATAGAGGAATATGGTTATGTCGAACGCTGGCGGGCCGTATTGGAGACACTGGAAGTCTATGAGCATAGCGTTGACTGGAACGTTGTTCTCGTAACGAAATAGTATGTTGTTGCACCACAGATCCCTGTGGATTACCAAATTGAGCGTTTCATGGTATTCATGGAAAGTTTTGCACGCGTTAATAAACAATTTGGTCATCTTTTCCTCCAAGTTTGAGATGTCTTTGTACTTGGAATACGTCTTAATGAGACAAGTGGATACCTTGGCGGCGGCCCGAAGCCACGGCGAATCGCCAAAGCTGGGTTCCTTTAACAAATCCTTGTACTTTTGCAAAAAACTGTAGTGCTTTCCATTGCTGGCTTTGGCTGTGTCGAAGTTGGCGTATCCTGCGTGGAAGCGCGCCATGGATGTCGCAGTGGCTAACGCGTGAGGCAGGTCATAGTACTTCCAGAGCGCCCGCGAGCTGTAGCCCTCGAAGGACAGGTCGGGCATCACTACGAAACTGTCCGTGAAGAGGAACGCTTTGGGGTGCCATGGGTTGGGACCTGAAAATGTGAGAAGACTCAATAATGTGTCTAAGACTAGAGCTATTTCTCTACAATAGTTTTGTATCTTTCTGGACTACGACCCGCGTACCTAAACTAGAGAAATATACTGTCGGAACAGTTTTCGAATACGACAGTAATTAAATCTAAAAAAATACAAACCAAAATAAAAACTAGACTTACCGTCATCGCCACCGATATCCTCAAACAGGCGAAACATGAGCTCCTCTCGCCTGAAGAAGTGGGCCGATACAATGAAGTCTCTCTTGTCGCGGTTGGCCAACGGCAGCGTCTTCAGGAAGAGGCGCAGGACCCGCTCGCCGCGCGGCAGGCGCAGGCGCAGCGTGACGCGGTAGTGCTCGGCCAGGTAGCCAATAATACCTTCGGAGGCCGGTCGTAGCTCCTCAGATATAAGCTGATAGCATTCCTCCCCTGTCGCCTTCTTTACAATGCAGTCGATATCTTTTTTCGTAAATATGTCGTTTAGGGGTATTGGCCCACTCATTTTTGATAACGGTTGAAGTAGCTTTTTAACACTAAAAGACTCCGCGCATTACACTTTAATAATTTAAAATAACTAAGACGGAACTCTATATTACACTTGTCAAAACAGTAGACAGATAATTAATAATTATTAGTGCTATAAAAATAATACGCAAAGGGAAGACGATTTCAAAGTACAAATTAAAGACAGTAGTGACACGTCTAGACCGGGAGACGCGTTTTATACGAGGACCAGCCCGGTATGATAATATGAGATGCTACCTAGTAGCTTGAATTGTCTGTAATGATAACAGACGTTGTTCTATCAGATCATTATCACAGCACACAGCACAACAATAGCTAACATCCAGTATAAGTGTTATGTTATAGCACTGGCGTCGCGCTATAAGTCTCACTACCTATATACCTCTACACTGCATCTCCACAACAGTCACTTTAGAAACTTTGGATCTTTACCATCTGCTAATAAGGTATGTATTTTCGTACCCAACTACAGACAATATAACGACACTATTTTACGACAGTGGAACAATAAACAGAAGGCTGTCACAATAGTAGAGTTTATTTGTAACTGTATTAGTATAGTAGGTAAACATTTGTCTGTAGGTGCCTACTACTAGCAGCAGCATAACTGAGCCATTATAATTTATTTATATGGTCAAATTCATCCGCAGTTCTAGTCGAGTGGTTTTCCACGCCTTATACACTCTTATTGTTTATTTTACTAAACATACATTATATTAGAGTAGGTTCAACACACATAGCAACAGATTTATTATTATTATTACACAGGATGTAACAAAACCATAGGATTACTGCAAGACGTTACGTTGTGCGGGATACTAGCGGATCGAATGTGTATATCGCGTAGAGTGCGAAAATGTATAAATAAATCTTCATTTCGGTCATCAGTAATTAATGTGTTACATACTACTTACCACAGTTGAGCCGTCAAGATTTGTTTTTCTTATATGCATAACTAGTTAAGGTGTGAGCGACCCCAGCAAGCACTTTTTTCCTGGGGCTCCTAGGAGAATCCTACTTATCTCAAATTTTAGAGCATAATTAGAGCAATCATCATGCCAAGGAAAAAATTGAGCAATCATACTTTTCGAGATACGAGTGCCTAAAGGTGTGCTTGCTGGATGGCATTCCATCCAGCAAGTACAGCTGGTGCACAAAAACTACGAAGACTTGGGAAAAAAATTTAATGCACAGATTTAGAGCATCATAAAGTGAGTCGGACTGCAAAGTTTCATGAATGTCATGTCAATAGTTATCTCGCTAGAACGCAAAACCTGCTTCACGTTCTTTTCACTAATCTTTCTAGCAGTCACATCAGATCTCAGCAATTACAGCATCTTGGTTCAAACTTTTTATGCCAGGATTTAGAGCAACACTTGAAACTTATGCTCAATTATTTTTGAATCCCAAAAATCAGTACTTTTTGTGCTACGAGCCAATGTTTTTTCCTTGCTGGGTGGACATGACAAAAGTGAAAAAGCTGTATAGCTTTGAAACTAATACGAATACAAGACTGGTTGTTATGCTCAGATTTAGAGCAAAATTAGAGCATTCTGCTCAAAAAAAAACTAGAATCCCAAACGTTATAGTTACAGCGGTAGACGCTAAAAACTGATTTTTCCCGCCAATTTTTTGAATAATTACGGCGACTCGCGGCAGATTGCGACGTTGCCGCTCTTATTTTTTTTTAGTTCAAGCAGTAACTGACTTTGTGCTGTGAGTATAAGGTACATTTCAGTTTCAAACTATCGATTGTCACTTACATTGATATAGACTAGAAACAAGGGCGATTTTATATATTATATTTCTATGGGCCTTGTGCGTGAAATAAACTAATAAATAAATAAATAAATACGTGTTAATCATACGATAGCGGAATACCTATATTACGGAACGCTTGTGGTTCATCGTTGCGTTTTGCTGGTGGTGGCGGCGGCGGCATCGTTCCGATTTCAGCCATGCTCCAATATTTCTATATAGCAGTACAAAAACAAAACGCAAAATGCCCTACATCCACATATTCGACCAACACATTAGTCATATTCATATTCCGTACTAAATCCTATAAATTCGACTGAATAAAAAGCGGCCAAGTGCGTGTCGGACCACGCGCAGTGTAGGGTTCCGTGGTACAACTTCATCAAAGTTATCAATGAAAATATGAAGTAGGTACGAAATTTTTGACGTTTTCATGTGTCAGTTCCCTAGTAAGATTGTTTACCTTTTTTAAATTGGATTGAAACAAGATATACCTAGTGCAGCGTTCAAGACCACTGCACCTACATAAAAGTCAGTTTTTTCTAATAAAAATAATTTGGACTTTTCACGCAACCTTGGTTCGCCAGCTGATCGATTTGTATGAAAATTCCAAAAAAAATTTTGCGAAAGTTGTAGAACAAAAGTTGTTCAGTTTGATGGGTAAAGCCAACCTTGAAGTATTGTCACACACTTCTGTTACACTCTGTATATATATATTTAAGTCTGGCTTGATCCAGGTCCATATTAAAAAGAAACAAAGCTATCTCTATATAGGGTGCTACTTTATTAGTGCCCGATATTTTAGTCAGTGCTTCTACTCCTGATTCTGATCAACTTTCCCCAAGGAATTAATAGTCAAATAGCAAAAAATTTTTTTGGAGTCTTCATACAAATCGATCAGCCGAGCGGCTAAATTAGTATGAAGAGTCCAACATTTTTTTTGCTATTTGACTATGGGTTCCTTGGAGAAAGTTGATCAGAATCAGGAGTAGAAGCACTGACTAAAATATCGGGCACTAATAAAGTAGCACCTTATATATATCTAGGCTAGCAAAATCTGAGTTTAGTTTTCGACAGCCGGCTTCATTTTAGGGTTCCATGCTCAGCAATCCCAAAAAGACCCTGTCACTAAGCCTACGCTATCCGTTCGTGTCCGACATAACAAAACGGATTTGTCGGATGTGTTTTCTATGTTTGTGTATGTGTTATATACACAAACATAGAAAACACATCCGACAAAAAAATATGTAGAACAACCTCTTACATAAAACTGGCCAAGTGTAAGTCGAACTCGGAGCTAATGATGCTGAAAATGAATTGAATGAAAGGTTTATATTTTTTAAATAAATTATACATAATACATTGCGTGTACGGAGCCCTTAGAGTCCGCTTCGCATTGGTCGGTTTTTGTTGTAGCCACGGTGCCTGATACCAACGCAACGCAACTGTGAAAACGACTGAAAATGATTGGGCGAAATATTTCAGGCTCGATTTAACATTTAACGCGAATGATTCTTGGTACGCCTTTCTTCTCAGTAACTTTCCGCTTTATATTCATTCGACCTTTCTAGAAAATGGAAAGTAATGTCTATTGACGTAGGGTTGTAGGCGGTCTTTCTAGGTCAGCTGTTTTCGTAGTCATTTTGTTCAGACTTTCGGTTCGTGTTGAAAAGATAAACATACGTAAGGACGCATAAAGTCAAGTTTTTATCTCGTGGCGTTGGGCAGGTACGATAAAATTTCTTCTGTGGAATTCTCTTCCTGTCTCTATCCGACAAGCTCCTTCACTTCACTCTTTTAAAAGGCAAGTGAAAGAATATTTTTTAGAACTTCAATCAAAATCTTAACCCCACTGAACCCTTACTCTTACTCTTATTACTGCTCCATATATAATATATTTATAGATATGTATTATATATATTTATATAATATTATTATGTATTTGAATTATATGTAATTACTGTATATGTAAATTATTTATTTATTTTATTTATAAGTTCGTTTTTAGAATAGATATTAGTTTTAAATGTTAATTTCATGTACTTGCTTTTGTTTTGCACAGCCCAGTATTATGTATAAGTTTCCATTCTTCAGGTTGCCTGGAAGAAATTGCTCTAAGCAATAAGGCCGCCTAAATTGTACAGCTACGTTAAATATTTGACTATCATTTATTATATCTCTGTGCAATAAAGAATATTTGATTGATTGATTGATAAAATACGACTCGAAAAGTGGAATATTTTTTATTAAAATTTATGTATTTGTGATCTCTTCATCTTATCATGCGGCATAATTTTCTGTATCACCCGGCCGCGGTCATGTATATAGGGTGACTTTAAATTAATTATTGATACCAAAGGGTGTGCATGTGCTCATGATAACGAACAACTTTCCCTAAGGAACCTATAGTCAAATCACAAAAAAAAACAACTCTTCATACTATATTTGGCCGGTCAGTTAATCGATTTGTAAGGAGTGTTCAACATTTTTTGCGATTTGGCTATGGGTTCCTTAGGGAAAGTTGTTTATTATCATGAGCACATGCATATTCTTTCGTATCAAAAACTAATTTAAAGTCACCCTATATATAAGACAAATATATAACCTGAAACATTGTTCTATACAGAAAAAAAACTGTTCCTACAGTAAATTCTTTTTCATTTTATTGATACAGACATTGGGGCATTAAAATTCAACGATAAAAAAAATAACTACAGAGCATCACAAAGGAAAAGTTTGAATGAACGCACCACAGTCACTTCAAATACTCATAAATAATTTTACTGGAAGCATAAATCATCGGCTTTATAAAAGGGCCTTTTACAGTTGTGCGCTGTTAATTAATTTCCCAGACACAAGTGGATAAAAACGTATTCGCATAGTATGTAAGTAATTGTTTATTTGCAGCCAGCACACTAAAATTACAAAACAAAGATGATAAAAGACTGAACATAATTGAAACAAAAAAACAAGAGCTAATGTAAACTAAACTAAAAGAAACTGAAACTGCGCATATGTCTATTATAAATATGTCTACTATTGACCTGTTATTATTTGTATCTCTTATATCAAGAAATGAAACAAGTGTTTGAAATGTTTATTTTAAAACTGGTTGAGTTACTTTAATAAGTACAGTATACAGTAATAAGTACAAAACTGTACAGTTACAGTTTCCCATGATTAGACTAAGGAACATTTTATATTTTTTTTGTCGACTGTTGTTAATAGAAAGCGCACTAGTGTAAACCAGGCTTTTGTTCAACTGCAAATATGATGGAATCAAGTATTCAACTCCCCTGACAGAGAATTAATAATGGCGGTATACATAAAATACACCCACAACCACAATAAATAGGCTGCGCTATTCAAAGGGTTAATTCAATAATAAAGGTGCTACACAGAATGGTCGATACTTTGAAATTTGAAGTTCAAGGTCGTAACAATATATCTACCTATTCTGCAAGCTTTGATATAAAACAACATTGCTGTAAAATAGGCATAGGTTAGTAGGTATTTCATTCATAGGTGACGTTGTAATAGATATAGGTATTCTAATGTCGATTGCTTAGTTGAATTAAAATCTTCTGAATACATATTAAAGACTTCTATGCCTACTATTAATCCATCTCAGTTAAAGAATACCACAGAATTATTATACGAAATTATTAACCATTATACTTACTAGTCTACTCGGGAACCCATTTGTTTGCTAATTTGTGTAGTTTTGTTTCGATAAGTAGTAGTTTGTAGTTGTAGTTTTGATAAGTAATTACATTTTTATTTTCAAAGGTTTAGTTTAGGACTGCGGTCCCGGTCCCTTTCCCTTGAAATTCATACTCATAACTAAAAGAAAGAAAACACGTTTATTGGTTACAATAACACGACACAATTACAAATATATTGAATAAGGCTAAATAAAAATACAAAATTAACAAACTATAATATGTGGTGTAACTGCAACCGCAGGGCCCCAACTCAGCATATGCTAGGCTCGAAAGCGAAGCGCTGGTATTCTGTTGGTACCCTCGGCTGACAGTCAGGCGCGGACAACTACTACAGTATGTAATATGTATATTATTACTGCTGTACTAAAAAAGCTACTCCCCAAGCAATCTCAGCAGCAAAATTACTGGCCTAAATTGCATGACAGCTTTCACAAGACCACTATTGCTGATCACATTCACACGAAGAAGAACAAGACCGTATGCTCTCTCCCTACCTCTCTCCAAAGCTCAAAGGAGCCTACGCCCAGTGTTGGCGGGTAAGATCCGGTGCCTAAGGCGGAAACACATTGCTCCGCTTACCGCGACGAATTGCGGTGGAGCGGATTTAAACTTTGTACTGTAAAATGTTGATTTGTATACAAAAACCGCGGGGTACCACACACTGACACCGCTTCTCCGCCCGGAGGCGCAATTTGCACGACGGATCCGCGCTCCCGGACGGAGACGCGGTTCGATTCGCAGGGTACCACACACTGGCACCGCTTCTCCGTCCGTAAGCGCGATTCGCGCGCGATTCGCAAGGTATACCACTGCACCGCAGTACCGTCCGGATTTTTGTTTACGACGAAATTCGGGCCGAAACCGTCCGATGGGGCAGAACGCTGCCGCATGCCAATTTCGTCGCTCCGCGCTCCCGTCCGATTTCCGCCTCAGTGTGATATCCGCGTTATGCTTAGCCAGGTCACGCAGAATACACATTTTCATGTATACAAACGCCTTATTTGTATGTATTAGTTGTCTTCATCATCAGCCAAAACACGATCACGACAAAGGCCCCTTCAAAAATTTCCACACCGAACGGTCCTGCGCTGCCCACATACAGTGGCTTTACGCAATCTTCACCAGGTCATTGGTCCACCGAGTGGGACGCCTGCCTACGCTACGTGTAACACTGCGCGGTCACCACTTGAGAACTTTAATGCCCAAAAGGCCATCTTATCCACGCGCTATGTGCCCTAATGCGACTTCAGATTAGAGCTTCTTTAAGCAGTGTGATTCTACAAATTAGGGATTTTTCAGCGGCACAGATAATATTATGAAAACTAAGTTACATATATAATATTTTTTTTTTCATTAAAAACCGTTTATCATAATGGGCACTAAAATATTAGTATTAAAATATAATAATATAATGGTCAAAAGTTGAATAATAGTATTAAATTCTCAGTCGCCTGACGTGTCCCTCTTACAAAAACCTATCAAATACATAATGTAATATGTTGATTAAAACACTAGCTTTTGCCCGCGGCTCCGCCCCAGGTAGATGTTGCTTTTTGACAGTATCTAAGGTATCCAACGGGAACCATGCATTTTCCCGGATCAAAAAGTAGCCTATGTGTTAATCCAGTATTTGATCTATCTACCTACCGAATTTCATCAAATTCCAGGTTTCGACGTAAAAGCGGAACAAATAAACAAACAAACATCCAAACTTTTGCAGTTATAATATTAGTGAGAAGTGAAACTGAAACATCAGAGCAGTATGCGTTTAGGAATCAAGAGATTGATAGTAACACTACTTATAACATATTAACATAAACTACAGTATAGCAAGTGTTTAGGACTCGGGAGATTAATAGTAACACTCCTTATAACATACAGTTTAGGACCCAGGAGAATATCAGAAACACTCCTTATAACCTAGTCAAACTTCAGTATAGTATGCGTTTAGGACGCAAGAGATTGTTAGTAACACTCCTTATAACGTAGTCAAAATTCAGTAAAGTATGCGTTTAGGACACAGAAGATTGTTAGTAACACTGCTTATAACATACTTAAACTTCAGTATAGTATGCGTTTAGGACTCAGGAGAGTGGCACTGCTAATAACATACTTAAACTTCAGTAGCGTTTAAGACTCAGGAGATTAATAGTAACACTACTTATAATAGAGTTAAACTTCAGTAAAGTATGCGTTTAAGACTCAGGAGATTAATATTAACACTCCTCATAACATACTTAAACTACAGTCTAGTATGCGTTTAGAACTCAGGAGATTTTCAGTAAAACTCATTACAACATACTTAAACAACAGTTTAGTATGTGTTTAGGACTCAGGACATTTTTAGTAAACCTAATCATAACACACTTAAACTTCAATATAGTATGCGTTTAAGACTCAGGAGATTGTTAGTAACACTGCTAATAACATACTTAAACTTCAGTATAGTATGCGTTTAGGACTCAGGAGATTAATAGTGGCACTCCTTATAACATACTAAAACAACAGTATAGTATGTGATTAGGAATCAGGAGATTGATAGTAACACTCCTAATAACATACTTAAATTATAGTATAGTATGCGTTTAGGAAACAGGAGGTTGTTAGTAACACTGCTTAAAACTTACTTGAACTTCAGTTAAGTAAACGTTTAGGACCTAGAAGATTGTTAGTAACATTGATGCGTTTAAGACTCAGGAGATTGTTAGTAACACTGCTTATAACATACTTAAACTTCAGTATAGTATGCGTTTAGGACTCAGGAGATTAATATTAACACTTTTAAAAACATACTTAAACTACAGTATAGTATGCATTAAGAACTCAGGAGATATTTAGTAAAACTCATCATTACATACGTAAACTAGAGTATAGCAAGTGTTTAGGACTCGGGAGATTGATAGTACCACTCCTTATAATATACTTAAATTACAGTATAGTATATGTTTAGGACTCAGGAGATTGATAGTAACACTCCAAATAACAAACTTAAATTACAGTATAGTATGCGTTTAGGACTCACGAGATTGATAATAAAACTCGTTATAACAATCTTAAACTTCAGTATAGTATGCGTCTAGGACTCAAAAGAATGATAGTAGCACTCCTTATAACACTTAAACTTTAGTATAACATGCGTTTACGACTCGAGAGAATGTTAGTAACACTCTTCATAACGTAATTAAACTTCAGTATAGTATGCGTTTAGGTATCAGGAGATTGACAGTAACACTCCTTATTACATACCTAAACTAGAGTATAGTAAGTGTCTAGGACTCAGGAAATTGATAGTAGCACTCTTTATAACATACATAAACTTCAGTATTGTATGCGTTAAGTACTCAGGAGATTGTTAGTAACACTCTTCATAACGTAATTAAACTTCAGTATAGCATGCGTTTAGGACTCAGGAGATTGACAGTAACACTCCTTATTACATACCTAAACTAGAGTATAGTAAGTGTCTAGGACTCAGGAGATTAATAGTAGTTATCTCTATAATATACATAAACTTCAGTACAGTATGCATTTAGGACACAGGAAATTGATAGTAACACTCCTAATAAAAAACTTAAATTACAGTATAGTATGCGTTTAGTACACAGAAGATTGTTAGTAACACTGCTTATAACATACTTAAACTTTAGTCAAGTAAACGTTTAGGACTCAGGAGATTGTTAGTAAAACTGCTTATAACACACTTAAACTTCAGTATTGTATGCGTTTAAGACTCAGGAGATTGTTAGTAACACTCTTCATAACGTAATTAAACTTCAGTATAATATACGTTTAGGACTCAGGAGATTGCTAGTAATACTTCTTTTAACATACTTAAACTTTAGAATAGTATGCGTTTAGGACTCAGGAGACTGACAGTAAAACTCGTTACAACAAACTTAAACTTCAGTATAGTACGCGTTTAGGACTCAAGACATTGATAGTAACATTCCTTATAAAATACTTTAACTTTAGTTTATTATGCGTTTACGACTCAGGAGATTGATAGTAACATGCTTCATAATGTAATTAAACTTCAGTATAGTATGCGTTTAGGACTCAGGAAATTGACAGTAACACTCCTTATAACATACCAAAATTAGAGTATAGTAAGTGTCTAGGACTCAGGAGATTGATAGTAGCACTCTTTATAACATACATAAACTACAGTATAGTATGTGTTTAGGACTTAGGAGATTGAAAGTAACACTCTTAATAACATACTTAAATTACAGTATAGTATGCGTTTAGGATACAGAAGATTGTTAGTAACACTGCTAAAAACATACTTATACTTTAGGTAAGTAAACGTTTAGGATTCAGGAGATTGTTAGTAAAACTGCTTATAACACACTAATTGTATGCGTTTAAGACTCAGGATATTGTTAGTAACACTCTTCATAACGTAATTAAACTTCAGTATAGTATGCGTTTAGGACTCAGGAGATTGCTAGTAATACTCTTTTAACATACTTAAACTTTAGAATAGTATGCGTTTAGGACTCAGGAGACTGATAGTAATACTTCTTATAACAAACTTAAACTATAGTACAGTATGCATTTAGGACTCAGGAGATTGATAGTGGCACTCCTTATAACATACTTAAACTACAGTATAGTATGCGTTTAAGACTCAGGAGATTGATAGTAACACTACTTATTATATACTTAAACTTCATTATAGTATGCAATTAGAACTCAGGAGATATTTAGTAAAACTCATAATTACATACGTAAACTACAGTATAGCAAATGTTTAGGACTCGGGAGATTGATAGTAACACTCCTTATGATATACTTAAACTAAAGTATAGTATGTGTTTAGGACTCAGGAGAATGATAGTAACACTCCAAATAACATACTTAAATTACAGTATAGTATGCGTTTAGGAAACAGGAGGTTGTTAGTAAAACTGCTTATAACTTACTTGAAATTTAGTATAGTATGCATTTAGGACTCAAGAGATTGATATTAACACTCCTTATAATATACTTAAACTACAGTATAGTATGCGTTTAGGACTCAGGAAATATTTAGTAAAACTCATTATTACATATGTCGGCATGAGTACAATAGAGTACCTATATCGATACCTGAAGACGCAGGCGACTAGCAGGCAAGTCGCTTCAGCAGCAGGATTCAGGACATTGTTTGTAATACTCCTTATAATATACATAAACTACAAAATAGTATGCGTTTGCGACTTAGGAGATTGATTGTAACACTCCTTATAACATACTAAAACTACAGTACAGTATGTGTTTCAGACTCTGGAGATTGAGAGTAACACTCCTCATAACAAACATAAACTTTAGTATAGTATGCGCTTACGACGCCGAAAATTGTTAGTAACGCTCTTCATAACGAAATTAAACTTCAGTATAGTATGCGTTTTGGATTCAGGAGATTGTTAGTAAAACTCCTTATAATATACATGAACTACAGTTTAGTATGCGTTTAGAACTCGGGAGATTGATTGTAACACTCCTTATAACTTACATAAACTTTAGTATAGTATGCGCTTACGACTCAGGATATTGTTAGTAACGCCTTTCACAACGTAATTAAAATTCAGTATAGTATGCATTTAGGACTCAGAATATTGTTAGTAACACTCCTTATGACATACTTGAACTTCAGTATAGTATGGGTTTGGGACTCAGAAGACTGATAGTAACATTCCTTCCTTATAACAAACTTAAACTACAGTATAGTATGCATTTAGGACTCAGGAGATTGATAGTAACACTCCTTATAGTATACATAAAATTTAATAAAATATGCGTTTAAGACTCAGGCGATTGTTAGTAACACTGCTTATAACATACTTGAACTTCAGTATAATACGCGTTTAGGATTCAGGAGATTGTTAGTAGCACTCCTTATAACATACTTAAACTTCAGTGTAGTTTGCGTTTAAGACAGGAGATTGTTAGTAAAACTGCTTATAACATACTTAAACTTCAGTATAGTATGCGTTTAGGACTCAGGAGATTGATATTAATACTCCTTTTATCATACTTAAACAACAGTGTAGTATGCGTTTAGAACTCAGGAGATTTTTAGTAAAACTCATTATAACATACTTAAACTTCACTATTGTATGCGTTTAGGACTCAGGAGATTGATAGTAGCACTCCTTATAATATACATAAACTACAGTATAGTATGTGTTTAGGACTCAGGAGATTGATAGTAACACTCCTTATAACATACTTTAACTTTAGTATAGTATGCGTTTACGACTCAGGTGATTGTTAGTAACGCTCTTCATAACGTAATTAAACTTTAGTTTAGTATGCGTTTAGGACTCAGGAGATTGATAGTAACACTCGTTATATCATACTTAAACTACAGTGTAGTATGCGTTTAGAACTCAGGAGATTTTTAGTAGAACTCATTATAACATACTTAAACTTCAGTATTGTATGCGTTTACGACTCAGGAGATTGATAGTAGCACTCCTTATAACATACATAAACTACAGTATAGTTTGTGTTTAGGACTCAGGAGATTGATAGTATCACTCCTTATAATATACTTTAACTTTAGTACAGTATTCGTTTACGACTCAGGTGATTGTTACTAACACTCTTCATAACGTAATTAAACTTCAGTTTAGTATGCGTTTAGGACTCAGGAGATTGATAGTTACACTCGTTATAATATACTCAACTGGTTCACTGTAAACAATCTACTTTTAAATGCTAAAAAAACCAAATGTATAAAATTCGCATTACCAAACGTTAGAAATATTGACGCTAGTGTAATCATAGATAGTAATGAATTGGAATTTGTCAATAGTACGGTTTTCCTCGGTATAACTTTAGATGCTACATTGCAATGGGGTCCACATATAGAAACTTTAGCGGGAAAGCTTAGTTCAGCTGCTTATGCCGTCAAAAAAATTAGGCAGTTAACAGATGTAGACACTGCACGGCTAGTATATTTTAGTTATTTCCACAGTATTATGTCTTACGGAATTTTACTTTGGGGACATGCAGCTGATATTGAAACTATTTTCGTTTTACAAAAAAGGGCAATCCGCGCAATCTATCAGATGCGATCCCGCGAGTCGTTGAGGGATAAGTTTAAGGAAATTAATATTTTAACGGTTGCTAGTCAATTCATATATGAGAGCATTATGTACGTCCGCAAGAATCTACATTTGTTTCGTAAAAACAGTGACAGGCATGATTTAAACTTAAGGAATATAAATAACATTGATATTGCCTATTCGAGACTGAGCAAAGTTAAAAAGTCGTTTGTGGGGCAATCTGTACGATTCTATAATAAAATACCAGAACATGTAACAAATCTGCCTGAAAACAAATTCAAAACGCATGTAAAAAAATGTCTGTGCTCAAAAGGTTATTATAAGATAATAGATTATGTGAATGACAAAGACATTTGGAAATGTATTGCTCTTCCTGATAACTGTATTATTGATAACAAACATTGTATTAGTAATTAAGTATTATTTTAAAAAATGTGTTGAAGCGAGTTTCTTTTGGGCTCGACGTTTCTTCTCGCTTCGGAAACACTTCCCGAAACGTTGAGTGTACAAGTTCCGCGTGGTAGGAACTTTGTACTAGGTAGAAAAAAAGACGATTTAAAAGTATGTGCAAAACATCTACTTAAATAAAAAACATTTTGATTTTGATTTTGATTTTGATTTTTGATTTTGATAACATACTTAAACTTCAGTATAGTATGCGTTTAGGACTCAGGAGATTGCTAGTAATACTCTTTTAACATACTTAAACTTTAGAATAGTATGCGTTTAGGACTCAGGAGACTGATAGTAACACTTCTTATAACAAACTTAAACTATAGTACAGTATGCATTTAGGACTCAGGAGATTGATAGTGGCACTCCTTATAACATACTTAAACTACAGTATAGTATGCAATTAGAACTCAGGAGATATTTAGTAAAACTCATAATTACATACGTAAACTACAGTATAGCAAGTGTTTAGGACTCGGGAGATTGATAGTAACACTCCTTATGATATACTTAAACTAAAGTATAGTATGTATTTAGGACTCAGGAGATTGATAGTAACACTCCAAATAACATACTTAAATTACAGTATAGTATGCGTTTAGGAAACAGGAGGTTGTTAGTATGACTGCTTATAACTTACTTGAAATTTAGTATAGTATTCATTTAGGACTCAAGAGATTGATATTTACACTCCTTATAACATACTTAAACTACAGTATAGTATGCGTTTAGGACTCAGGAAATATTTAGTAAAACTCATTATTACATATGTCGGCATGAGTACAATAGAATACCTATATCGATACCTGAAGACGCAGGCGACTATCAGGCAAGTCGCTTCAGCAGCAGGATTCAGGACATTGTTTGTAATACTCCTTATAATATACATAAACTACAGTTTAGTATGCGTTTAGAACTCGGGAGATTGATTGTAACACTCCTTATTACATACATAAACTTTAGTATAGTTTTCGCTTACGACTCAGGAGATTGTTAGTAACGCCATTCACAACGTAATTAAACTTCAGTATAGTATGCATTTAGGACTCAGAAGATTGTTAGTAACACTCTTTATGACATACTTGAACTTCAGTACGAGTATAGTATGGGTTTGGGACTCAGAAGACTGATAGTAACATTCCTTCCTCATAACAAACTTAAACTACAGTATAGTATGCATTTAGGACTCAGGAGATTGATAGTAACACTCCTTATAGTATACTTAAATTTTAATAAAATATGCGTTTAAGACTCAGGCGATTGTTAGTAACACTGCTTATAACATACTTGAACTTCAGTATAATACGCTTTTAGGATTCAGGAGATTGTTAGTAGCACTCCTCATAAAATACTTAAACTTCAGTGTAGTTTGCGTTTAAGACAGGAGATTGTTAGTAAAACTGCTTATAACATACTTAAACTTCAGTATAGTATGCGTTTAGGACTCAGAAGATTGATATTAATACTCCTTTTATCATACTTAAACTACAGTGTAGTATGCGTTTAGAACTCAGGAGATTTTTAGTAAAACTCATTATAACATACTTAAACTTCACTATTGTATGCGTTTAGGACTCAGGAGATTGATAGTAGCACTCCTTATAACATACATATACTACACTATAGTATGTGTTTAGGACTCAGGAGATTGATAGTATCACTCCTTATAACATACTTTAACTTTAGTATAGTATGCGTTTACGACTCAGGTGATTGTTAGTAACACTCTTCATAACGTAATTAAACTTCAGTTTAGTATGCGCTTAGGACTCAGGAGATTTTTAGTAAAACTCATTAAAACATACTTAAACTACAGTTGAGTATGCGTTTAGGACTTAGGAGACTGATAGTAACACTACTTATAACATACTTTAACTTTAGTATAGTATGCGTTTACGACTCAGGTGATTGTTAGTAACACTCTTCATAACGTAATTAAACTTCAGTTTAGTATGCGTTTAGGACTCAGGAGATTGATAGTAACACTCGTTATAACATACTTAAACTTCAGTATAGTATGCGTTTAGGACTCAGATTTTTAGTAAAACTCATTACAACATACTTAAACTACAGTTTAGTATACGTTAAGGACTCAGGAGATTGATAGTAACACTCCTTATAACAAACTTAAACTTCAGTATAGTATGCGTTTAGGACTCAGGAGATTGATAGTAACACTCCTTATAACATACTTTAACTTAAGTATAGTACGCGTTTACGACTTAGGTGATTGTTAGTAACGCTCTTCATAACGTAATTAAACTTCAGTTTAGTATGCGTTTAGGACTCAGGAGATTGATAGTAACACTCGTTATAACATACGAGTCCTATAATATCAAAGGCGGCAATATCCACTCATACTCAAAAATTATCTATGAATACCATATTGTTTGTCTATGAACGTAGAATCCCTAACAAAAATAAATTCGTAACAAATTTGGTAGTAACCTAATCAAATTACCCAACAAAACTAGTAGTTAATTTCAAACCCGACATTATAACATAATTTATTAACTTAATTTGCGTTTCCTTAGAAAACATACTGTTTGGATATTGCCGCCTTTGATATTATAGGACTCATACTTAAACTTCAGTATAGTATGCGTTTAGGACTCAGGAGATTGCTAGTAATACTTCTTATAATATACTTAAACTTGAGAATAGTATGCGTTTAGGACTCAGGAGACTGATAGTAACACTCCTTATAACAAACTTAAACTACTGTATAGTATGCATTTAGGACTCAGGAGATTGATAGTAATACTCCTTATAACTTACTTAAACTTCAGTATAATATGCGTTTAGGACTCAGGAGACTGTTAGTAACACTTCTTATAACATACTTAAACTACAGTATAGCATGCGTTTAGGACTCAGGAGATTGTTAGTAACACTGCTTATAACATACTTGAACTTCAGTATAGTATGCGTTTAGGATTCAGGATATTGATAGTAGCACTCCTTATAATATACTTATACTACAGTATAGTATGTGTTTAGTATTCGGGAGACTGGTAGTGACACTCCTTATAATATACCTTAACTTCAATATAGTATGCGTTTAAGACTCAGGAGATCGATAGTAATTTTCCTTATGACACACTTAAACTACAGTATAGTATGTGTTTAGGATGCAGGAAATTGTTAGTAACACTCCTTATATCATATCTAGCTTCCACGCGTGACTTCGTCCGTGTGAACTTCAGAATTGTGTCCAGAAATAAAGAAAATCTTAATATATCGCCATCTAGTGACAAAGTGGAAATTTCGAATTTTTAATCATTTCTACGGGAACCCTTAAGGTTTCCGGGATAAAAGTATCTTATGTGTTAGCCGAGTGCTTTATCTATATACCTACCAAATTTCATTTAAATCCGTTCATAGTTTCGGCGTGAAAGTGGAACAAACAAACAAACTGACAAACTAACAAACATCCATACTTTCGCATTCGCATTTATAATGTTATTAGTGAGATGAGATGAGATTAGTGAGATGAGATGAGATATATGTCACAATTGACGCCTAAATATTGAACTTAAATAATTTTTCTTTTTCTAAAACTCATAAACATTATTTTTTCCAAAAATACGTTGAAAAACACTTAACTGAATTTTGTCTTTCAAATTAAGCCGTTAACTCTTCAAATTAACTCCCCAAGAGTACCATAATAAAAGGGCTAAAAGCACTAGCTGATGAAACAGGAAGACGTTATATCTCAGTAACTGTTACCGCGACCCTGGAAGATGTTTTTAACATTCTGGACTGGAGAGGATTCTATATTAACATCAACAGCGAGTTTATCACCCACCTTTGATTCGCTGACAATATTGTGGTCATGGCTGAAACTTTATAAAACCTAGGCATAATGCTTGGATGGACTCAAGCCTCCCAACAAGTGGGTGTTAAAATAAAACAAGACGAAAATTATATCAAATGTCCATGTCACACCCACTCCTCAGACTCTACACTCGAAGTGGTTGACGAATATGTATATCTGGGACTAAAATCCAGCTAGGCAGGCCAACTTCAAGAATTAGACCAATCGCCGAATTGAACTCGGCTGGGCAGCGTTCGGGAATCTCCGAAATATCTTCACGTCAAAATACCGCAATATTTCAAAACTAAGGTCTGTGACCAGTGTGTGTAGCCAGTGACAACATATGGCACTGAGACATGGTCACTTACTATGGGGCTCATAATAAGACTTCAGACCACAAGGCCGATGGAGTGTGCTATGCTTGGAGTTTCCTTCACGATCGAAACAGAAAAGAGGAGATACGTAGAAGTACTAAAATAACCGACATAGCTCACAGAATGGCTAAACTGAAGTGGCAGTGGGTGGGACACGTAGCTCTTAGAACAAACGGTCGTTGTGGCATTAAAGTTCTCGAGTGGCGACCGCGCTCCGGAAGACGTAACTCGGTGAACCGATGACCTAGTGAAGGTCGTGGGAAGCCGTTGGATGCGGACAGCGCAAGACCGCTCGGTTTGGAAATCCTTGGCTCCCGCTGTGTAAGCAGGCCTCCGACTCGGTGGACCGACGACCTGGTGAAGGTTGCAGGAAGCAAGTGGATGCGGGTAGCACAGGAACGGTCGGTGTGGAAATCCTTAGGGGAGATCCTTTGTCCAGCTGTGGACGTCTTTCAACTGACGTTGAGGGATTTGATTATGTCTATAATATTATATGAACACCAATAAAAGTTAATTTTGATTCATTTTCTATTTTAGTCTCAGTTTCCTGGCCATATTCTCAGTTTCCTGGTCCTAGATTTTATTTATATGGCTATAAAACCGTATTTTTGAAATATATTGTCTGGCCCACTTCACATGGGCTTTAAGACGTTCCAGACTGGAGTCTTAGTTAATTTCACCAACTAAAATCTTTAAAAAAACTGGTGCCGAAATTTGCCTTATTTTCGTCCCTAGTTTGTAGAATCACCCAGCTATGTCGGTTACTTTAGTTGTCCTACGTATTCTCCTAATTTCTTATTCGATTACTAATATTATGATAGCCTCTATTTCCATGCTATTTCCTTTGACATAATTCTTACTGAAACTCAATTTCAAACTATTGCATTTACAATCTTAAAGTACTTATTTTAGAGACACATTTTTCTGTACGCTTAGATATCGTTAAATTCAATATCACCATCATCCCTCCTTTTGGAATTCCTATCATTATAAATATTACCTTTAAAAGGTGCGACCTTAAACAGTTTGCACGCAAATGTTATGGAGGATGCTTTCTTTGAACGGGCACTTTCTGGCCCAAAAATGACTTCTTTTGTTATTCTAACAATACATGATTTATGATTGGCCAACGTCGTTCAGCCGCGACCCCGAATGGGTACTAAAATGCCCCAATACCGTACATAAAAACAATATACGGGCTGTTGAAAAAAGTGCGTTTGAAATTTTAAGGGGCTACTCAGAATCAAGTACAGAAATACAGGAAAAATATTGAAAAAATACGATGTATTTACAATATTTTTTTTAAGCTTCCCATACAAATTCTCGATTCACTATTTAGATTTAGTATGAGAAACTAAAAAAAATAATTAAAGGGCGGATTTTTAAATATTTGTTTCTGTATTCTTTGCTTGATTCTGAGTAACCCCTCAGTTCAAAGTTAAAAACATTTATTGCATGCTTAAAATTTCAAACGCACTTTTTTTTACAACCCTGTATAATGTTTATGATGCAGATACGACACCATTTTGACACGTTCCATCTTTATTCTTCGACGTAAGTAAAAGGGACATTATAAATCATGGTGCGAGGACTGGTGAGCGAAGTTTCATGCATGTGATACAAGGAATTAAAAAATCGACTCTATGGCTGACTTCAAATTCTTTGCCGCGTATAAATGCGCTATCAGCTTTGTAAATAGGGTTTCTGCTCGAGCTTTCTCGAACTCGAGAAAACTCGAGAAATTTGGCTTCATTCGAGACGAGAAAAAAATGACCGGAGCTCGAGAATTCTCGAGTTCCGAATGTGAATTGCGCCAAGCGCGTCGTGCGTCTTTTTTTGTCGCGTAAACGCACAGTTGTGGACAGCTAACCATCTAAGTGATGGAGATGAAAATATTGTCGCGTAGAGCGATGGCCAAAAGAAGCGGCACTATTTCTCGAAGCACTCTCCGTACTATATGCGATAGAGAATGCAGAGCGAGGCTACATCTCTACGCAGTGCCAAGGGGCCAAGCCGATCTGAAATATGCTGGCAGCTTACAATTCGGGTTGCTCTCTATTGAATGCGGTCCAGAGGTAGAAGCTGCTACTGGGGTGCCCCTGCCCAGAGATGAGAACAGTCTTTATTCCATATGAGGCCGAACCTGCGCCTTATAAAGTTGCAGGCGATGGGCCGCGGTGAAATACCATCTCGATCTATTGAGCACACACACCATACCAAGCTTCTTCAAGGCTAATTTAGCCTTACCCTTTAGAACCACGGAACTGGACTTCACTCTCAATGTCGACACCAAGGGTTCCGATAATAGCTGAGGCATTTAGGGGTGTCCTCAAAACGAATTGATACGATAAATGGCATTTTCTTGGCGGTGAACGCGCAAACCTGTGTCTTGGTGGGGTTAAATTGGACCAAATTATGTCGACCCCATTCCGAAACTTTCTTTAAAGAAGCCTCAATTTCAGACACAAAATTGTTTCGAGTCTCGATGACATTTTCCCGAGAAATGTTGGCACGGCCGGTATAGACGACATCACCTGTGCTGTCATCCGCATAACAGTGAGTGCTGCTGATTTGCAGCATATCATTGATATGCAGAAGGAACGGTGTAGGCGAAAGCAGACAGCCTTGAGGGACACCAGCATTCACAGACATAGAATCTGAGTATTGAGAGCCGATCGAAGGCCTTCGCTCTGTCCAAACTAACCGCCAATGTTTCTCGATCGCCTGTGCCCAACGGTAGACAAGAGTCGGTCACTAAGCAGCTGGTGGTCCTCTGGGTACCGAAGGAGCTGGCTATTGATAATAAACTCCATTATCTTTGAGAATAAGGAGGTTATGGCTATCGGCCTGTAGTTGGACGGATTCGAGCGGTCACCTTTTTTAGGGATCGGGTGCACCAAAGCTGTCTTCCATGAGTTCGGGACTACGCCAGAAGGGTAGGAAAACCAAAAAAAGTGCGTTAAAACTGGAGCCAACTCTGGAGCACACACCTTCAACACGATAGGAGGGATTCCATCGGGCCCACTCGACTATTAGTTTAGTGCTAAGTTTTGATTTTAGTTGTTTTGTTTAGAGTTTATCTATGTATCTGTTTTAGTATGTAAGAAGATTTTAATTTTTATTCCTTTCCTTTCTTAAATAAGAGGTACCAAATACTACAAAATTATCAGATAAAAAGAATTGATTTTCTAAATTAATTTTAATATACTCCAATGGTTTGTATAAAAAGACTCGAGACCCGAGAAAACTCGAGAATTTGGGCTCGAGAATTCTCGAAACTCGAGAAATAAAAAAGGTCGAGAAATCAGAAACCCTATTTGTAAAACAAAATCAGAAAGTTAGATCTAAAGAAAGAAATATACAATGTAACAGGCATATTACATAACTAATCTGAACTTATCGCTCATTCGGGGAGAACGGTATCATATGGTCTTTAATAATCAAAGCATACGGTATTTTGTTTTGTGGCGTCTAGGACTAAGTGAGACACCCGTGCCCTAGCAATAGGGACTCTTTTTAACAATATGTAGTATTATTTTAGTCAATGAATAAAATATTATTTTAAATTTAATCGAAAATATGGTATCATTAAATTAAACGATACGTCACCTTTGTCAGATCTAAAGAAAAAAATTAAAAGAAATATAGTCAGATTCAATGAAAAAATTAAAAAGAAACAAGATTCAACTTATTTACACTTATATCTATAGCAACATTTAACCGTATTTTAGCCTACTCATTCGACCTTTTAATTCATTATTCTTTTAATTAATGAAATTATATATCTAAGGTCCTTTATGGTAGAAAAATTAGTTAGACTTATATACATACTCATATTTTATACGTTTAAATATTCTATATATTACATAGACATAATACACCCAGACACAGAGCAATCAAACAACAAACAACAAATCTGTTCATGACAAAACCTTTACCCTTCGGTGAGAATCAAATCCACCGACTCTCGTAACAGTAATCAGGAGCGCTAACCACTGAGCCACAATTGCACAGAATTCCTCGTATATACAAATTGTCTGACATTTTAATTTAAAAAAAAATACCTGCTCATCAAATACAGCTAAGAATACCTTTTTTCAGGCTCACCTTTAGACTTTGAATTGATCTTCGAAAGTCGTATGTATATTGGTGCTGTTAAGAAGGGATTTACTTCAAATAAACTGTGACAGGCAAGTTTATATTGAATCTAGAGTGAATACAGCAGTTAAGTAAATACTTACAAATCATTCTGTTCAGTGGAGTTGAATATAAAGCGTTAACATTTTTCTTCTTTCGTTTTTTTAAGGGATTGTACTATTGTTCTATCGATTTTCGTACAAAAACGGTGCTAATGACAACAGTATCCTATAACGAAACCTATGTCGTATGTCTATCAGTCAGGCTAACTATCTGCCCTACATATTATACAACTTCGTATTAGATAGATAAAAGAATGACTCCTGCCATTTGACTTAGCGCCAAGTGTGCAGAGTAGCCCAATTTTATATTCCGAAATAATAATAACTTTATTTGACACCGTTATGTTCACAATACATCTTATTCTACAATAAGGTGGCTAGATATAGTGCGTAATAAAATAAGGGAAGCATCTGCAACCGAGCTGGGTTTAAAAAACCTGTATAACAGTAAACCTGTTACAGGATAAATTCGAGAACTCATTAGTATATACTGCCAGGATGTGAACCCCAGCCAGACCTGTGTTTAGAAGATCCGAGTCAGTACCGTGGATCCACCTATGCTTTAAACTTCTCATCTCACTAATATTATAAATACGAAAGTATGGATATTTGTTTGTTTGTTCCAATTTCACGCCGAAACTACTGAACGGATTTGGATGAAATTTGTTAGGTACAAAGATAAAGCACTCTGTTAACACACTTACTTTTTGGCCCAGGAAACTTAAGGGTTCCCAGAGGAATGATTAAAAACTCAACCTTAACATTTTATTTGTGACTCCTCTGGTGTTGCGGGTGTCTATGGGCGGCGGTAATCGCTTACCATCAGGTGATCCGTCTGCTCGTTTGCCACCTCTGCCATAAAAAAAAACTCTGGACCCAATTCTGCAGTCCACGCAAATGAAGTCGCGGGTGGAAGCTATAATAGTATCCGATATAAGTTTTAAACTACATCCTATCGAACTAATACAATTTAAATATAATAAGGCAGGTACTTCTGTAAGGTTTGTTAATTACGTTTCATCTTAAATTAGCTCCCCGCTCTAATCGTATGACTGTGTGGGTACAATTAGACTAATTACTCGTAAGTAGATTCTAGTGCTTGCCAGTGAGCAGTACTTGAGACAGTGTATCTTGATCTTAGCTTTGAATACCACAAATTGTTTTGTGTATAATTTAATTTACATATTAGATGAATACTATTATTTATTAATAGACATTGCTAACGCTAAACTATATATCTTGTCGCTATGACAGAGATGTAATTTGTAGATGAAACAATGTTGTTGATTGAATGTTGCTTCACGTACGCCTGTTAGTGGTTTTTTTGTAAAGTGAATAGGTATTATTTCAATGTTCTATAGAAACTTTGTCAAAGTATCATGCGGTTATGTACCGATATTTGAGAATCCCTTTCTTAGTGCTCATGTTTGTTTGCAAAATCTTCAATGTAAGACAATATTTATAGGGAACACTAACTTTCACCTGCGACTTCGTAGGCGTGGACTTCAGAATTGGGTGTAGAGAGAAAGAAAATTTAAGATAGCGCCACCTAGTGATGAAGTGGATTTTTTGAGTTTTTAAGCATTTCTCGGGAACCCTTAAGTTTTCCAGGATAAAAAGTATGGTATGTGTTAGCCTAGTGCTTTATCTGTCTACCTACCAAATTTTATCCAAATCCGTTCAGTAGCTTCGGCGTGAAACTGGAACAAACAAACAAACAAACATCCATACTTTCGTAGTGAGATAACAATCTGTAACAAAAAATCCACAGATCTCATTTTCCAATTTTCATGCCTCCATGACCTTCTGGCGGGTTGAAAATGAGTTTATTTCATTAATCAAAATTATGCATATCATAAACTTCTCTTATACGCGTACGCATCATACCCTTTTGTGAAATTGTACGCAATTTAATCTGACTTTTTTTGTAAAATACCACAAAAGAACCATTAAATATTCACCGATTTTTGTTATTATACGCTCAAACGATAGAATAAGTATTTTCGGCACACTAAAGCGGTTGAATAAGCATTTTTAATGCTACAAAAATATATTATGAATAAAATACGTATCATAATAATGTTCCAAATAGTTATAATTTTCTATTTTCTTTTTTCGTACGTTTAGGCTATGTTTCTCTGTCAGTCAACATCATTCATCGTAAGGTTTTATGGATATAACGTAAATAAATGATAAGGAATTCTTATGAAATGCCTGCTATTTGCAAGCAGAAGAATTTCCTAAGTTAATCAATAATCAATCTCCCGTGCCTACAAAAGAATATATTTATTAATTCTAAGAAATTCCGCCGCGCCCACATTCTTTTAAGTATTCCACACACTTCGCTAAACAGAACAAGTACTTATTGAATAAAAGGACCCTTTATACAAATAGATGCCATTTATTTATTACTTGTATATTTTTTAATAGTTTTTTCTCTTATATTATATATGGAATATATTAACTACTAGCATTTACCCGTGGCTCCGCCCCCGTGGATGTCGCGGGAACCATGCATTTCCCGGAACAAAAATTACCTTATCTGTTAGCCGGAACCATCCATTTTCCCGGAACAAAGAGTAGCCTATGTGTTAATCCAGTATTTAATCTATCTTCCTACCAAATTTTACTCAAATCTATTCAGTAGTTTCGATGTGAAAACGGAACAAACAAACATCCATACTATCGCATTTATAATATTATATTATTATATATAGGTATATTAAGTAAGATAAGATGATATCCCAAGGGAGAGACGACGGCTGCTTGCCTGGTATTGTACTTGTGGGATACAACAAACAGCAAACAACACGTAAAGGACGTTGCGATCTTTAGGACGTTCCCAATGTGTAAACTATATATAATTACATGCAACTCTACTGTAAAAAAACAATATGTTATCGCAAGAAAGCGAAATTCATTATTTCATTAATAAGCGCGTCGTTGTACGAAAAACCGGAAAATCGCATAATCGATGCTTTGTTACTAATATGCATACATGTTAACAACACATATTATTGTCGTCTCCACTACAGAAGCACAGGTCTCTTCCCATACCTCGGGAAGGTTATGCCATACACACGGGGGCCAAGTCCGGATTGGTGGAGGCTGTGGGGCCAGTGGCCAATCCCTGTGACAGAAGTTTTCATAAGGCCTCGAAATAGCTTAACGACTGCAACCTAGCGATAGCAGCCGGCACCAACGGCTTAACGTGCCTTGTGAAGCACGCAAACGGTCGAGATAAATGCCACTAACAGTAAAACCCATCCAGGTTATGATCGTGTCTTTAGTCAGTTAACCTGAGTGATCGACCACCCATGCCGCACTGAGCCATCATGACGACCGCTTCTTATGGTATGTTAACCAAATTTAAGGTAATTAAAACAGGTGCAATCCGCAAGATCACGATAACCATAATATTTTTTGAGAGCTCGAAATATTACAACCAGATACCATGTTTTCGTCAAACTTTGGCTTGCATTTCATAACATCTAAATCAACGTGGTTTTCTGGTTTTCACTTAACCACGCGTTGAATCATGAAATTAAGGTATATTGTTGGCAACTTTACCCACATAAATATATTTAGTATTGTAATAGCAACACTGTTTTGTATATCGTATGGCTGTCTCTCCCTGTCTCAAAAATTACGTTATATCGAGTGCTGTGTCGTTCAAAAGAATAAAATTAAATATTCACCATATCAAGCAGTTTCATTGTGCAAACTACAGTCCACCAAGATACCTACATACACGGTCCTATGTTGTCATATATTATGCACGTTACTTATACTAAAAACTCATTGGAAAATCGGGGCTGGCTTCCTTACGGTTTGATAGTTTCGGGACTGTCTATAGGAGAGCTTATACAGTACAGGTGAAATTGAAATCGTGGCACAAATTTTAACTGTGGTTTCTACTTATAGAGCTGAACAACTTTTCTAAGAAACCAATTCAATCGGAGCAAAAAAAATGGACTTTCCATACAAAGTTGCCTACCAAGGTCATCGATTTGTACGAAGAGTCCAAATTTTTTTTTGCTCCGATGAAATTGGTTTCTTAGAGAAAGTTGTTCAGTTCCATGAGCAGAAACCACTGGTAAAACGTGTTCCACGATTTCAATTTCACCTGTATAGTTGCTATTGTTTAAAGAGAGTATAAGAATGAAGAAGGAGTGGGGAAAAATTTGATCACATGGCGTGTGCGTATTAATTACAGAGAATTAATATGATGACGATGTGAAATTTTGCATTCCTCAATTTAAAGCACAGTATAATAACAGTAGTATAGTTAATTTCATGTAAATTAAATGAAAAATAAACATGTTTTATCCTAATATACACTTGTGTCGGAGACTTTTGGGAAGCGTATTTTTTGTGTAAAAAGATTTTTAGTTTCAGGAGTAGACCATTTCAAATAGTTATCGTTGACTATGATAAGCCTTGACGAAAAATATATGTAATAAAAAAATATTCTATTCTATTTTGTGTGCTCCTGCTGGTGGGAAAAGGAAGCGAGGTCATCCGAAAGTAACCTGGAAGTGTTCACTGAATGAGGACCTAAAGGCGGCTGGCATGTTCTGGAAGCACGTGAAGTCTGCAGCTGGGAACAGATCTGAGTGGAAGTAGTCTCAGCCCTGTGTACCCCTAGGTGTTACAGGACTAAAGAAGAATTTTGTGTATTTGCACAAAAAAGTTTAGTTATTTTCAGTACATTTTATGATATTGTCATCGCGACATTACTGAATCAGAACATCATTAGGACTAGCCTGTGTTTACCGAAATTAAACCTTATATTGACGTAAAGCCTGGTTGTCACGCAACATTGATATTAGGCTGCCGGGGGGCCTCGAAATACGCGGGTTTGACAGACATTAGGTAATTTAACGACAGAAACTGTTTTATATATTAAAACTAGCCTTTTGCGCGCCGCTCCTCCTATCCATATCGTTTCTAAATATCTGAAACAAATTACACACGGTCATCTTTTTTTTTTACCTTCAACTGGTAAGCCCTTGGCATCATCTCACCTGATGGTAAGTGATGATGATGCCGAAGATAGAAGCGGGCATACCAAGAATCCCCAACGCAATGGGGAACTGGCTATCTTATCTTCATGCCGGAACACATCTGTTAACATTAATGTTTAGCGGCAAGACTTAGATAAGATGGTGGTAGCTAGCCAGGCGAGCTCAGAAAATGCCCTACCACGAACCCCCCTACCATCTAGCCCCAACCTAGGATTCCCTGTATTACGGAAACACATATACATTTAAATACATACATGTATAGATATAATACACCCAGACACAGAGCAAACAAATCTGCTCATCACAGTTTTTTATATCGTATTTTTTTCTACCTAGTACAAAGTTCTTATATTGAAGGTGCGCAGTACGAGAGTTGCAAGTAGCTCTCGGACAAGTATTAGAAGTTCTTCGGGATAAAACTGTCCTATGTTGTTCCCCGCCTTCTATCTAGTGTCATTAGTGTTTCTAAACGTCAAAGAAATTTATTGAGTAGGAATTAATAAATGGCGTTGCTTTGTTCTTTTTTTAAATTACTGACATTTATTTTATATTATATTGACAATGTTTAAATTTTTATTTTATTTTCTGACATGATTTATTTTATATTTTATTTATACATTACTTTATTAATCTGACATTAAGTTCTATTTTGATCTTGATTTTTATTTTGATTTTATTTTAATGACTGACATATTTATTTATTATGTAATATGAATTGTGTGAAATTGTGTATACTCGTTGTATGGAATTAATTTTCTAAAATAAAATATTTGAATAGAATTTGAAAACTTGCGCTTTTTTGGGATCGCGGTATATTTTTACAAGAGAAAATGTCGCCTATACTGCTCCCTGCTACTCATAGGAAATAAGGCTGCAAAGTATATGGAGTTATACCGTGGGAGAGCCATGCTTCGGCACGAATGGGCTGGCTCGACCGGAGTGATACCACGGCCTCACGGCAAACCGGCGTGAAGCAACGCTTGCGTTGTGTTTCGCCGAGTTAGTGAGGGTACCGGAGGCCCAACCCCCCCCCCCCCCCCCCATCCCCCATCCCATTTCAAAGGCCGGCAACACACTTGTGACTCCTCTGGTGTTGCGGGTGTCTATGGGCGGCGGTAATCGCTTACCATCAGGTGATCCGTCTCCGCCTGCTCGTTTGCCAGCTATCACATAAAAAAAAGTTTCTGTATACTTTGCGGCCTTCTTTCTTATGAGTACAGTATAGAAATCACTTTAAATTCTGTCATCTATCTGTTGCTCCGTTGCGACATGAAATAAAGACAAACAAACAAACTCACATTAGAAAAAATAATATTATTAATAATATAGAAAGGTAGGCCGAGGGCACAAGACAATGTCTAAACTAGATTTTCTTTGAATATCATCTAAACCAAAACTGGATTCTCTGTAAGTACAATAGGAACCGGCGACTAATACAAAATTATTATTATAGAAAGTTTTAATATCTACATTATAATCTCACTAATATTATAAATGCAAAAGTATGGATGTTTATTTGTTTGTTTGTTTGTTCCTCTTTCACGCCAAAACTACTTTGGAAATGGATTTGGATGAAATTTGGTAAGTAGCACTACAGTTTGTCCCAGAAAACTCGAGGGTTCCCGGGGGAATGGCTAAAAACTGAAATGTTTACTTTGTCACTAGATGGCGCTGCCTTAACATTTTATTTCCAACTGCCTTAACATGAAGTCCACGCAGACGAACTCGCGGGTGGAAGCTAATGTAGTTATATTTTAAAAATCTACACACAGAGTAAACTGCTTATCACACAATTTTGTCCAGTGTCTGAACATCCTCCCGGATGTATTCAGTCTCTGCTCTACCCAATTAGTTAATAATCATCATCAACTTTTCCATATCTGTTTCGGCTACAGCGACTGCCCCTTTCAATTATGGGGGCTTCGCTGATTTGCCCTCTCGTGTGCCCTCAAGTGGTGCAGCCAATCTTGTTGACGAACGTGCGAGCACAGTCACTGCACGTTAGGACACCATTGAGCTGAGATTAGCAGGGAGCCTAGCTTTTAAGACATCTCGCTTATAGTCCAAATCGGACCTTCGCTGTTCTTCAAAAGCTTCTGCATTTTGCTGTATGTTTTATATTAAAAGTGGGTACTTGTATGTCGACGAATAAAGGTCAGTGCAATGCGAACTACCGGCGGTTTCATTTTGCTCCTCTACATTTCCGTATAACAAACTGAACAATTGGCGACGAAAACGTTTTTTACCTACGCTTTTATCTCATTTTATGTGTGACAATGATGTCTACTTCAATTGGAGTTATGTGGTCAAGTTTTGACCATGTTATCAAAATTGGTCGACGTTTGAAATAAGATTTCATTGCAAGTGATATCAATGACTTGACGGACAAAGCCGGTATTCGTAGAAGAGCAATTTTGCTAAGTGCACTCAGCGACAACACCTATCACCTTGCCAGTAACCTCGCGTTGCCAGCGGAGGAGTTAGAATCGAAATCGTTCGAAGAAATCATCAGTCTGCTCGATGCACACTTTACACCGAAGCGTTGCGGGTTTGCGGAACGTACTAATCTCCTCCAATCAGCACGTTGACTAGCATATCTCTCCCAACCTGAATGCATGATGCTTTTCTGAACATACTTGAAGCGAAGGATAATAATTATGGTTAAAAGGTAGGGTGTGAAATGAGATATGGTATGAGGAATATTACTTATAATTTGTAAAATGTTTTCATGTACAGTAACGGGTATGATTCATAAACCACACACGATACATAATAAAGGCACGCACACTTCGTAATATTCAGGATTTTCTAAATGTTTTGTATTCACCCAATAAAAAATATTTATTGTTGTTGCAGAAAAGTTTTGCAATAAATACAAAAATTGGCTTATTGGGTACCAAACCGGAAAAAAGTTAAAAAGGTCTGATCAGGAAAAGGAAGAAACTGGAAAAAAACAACAATAAAATAAATCGTCAGTGTAAATAAACTGTATTAAGGATTAACTTCCGCGACTAACGATCCCCTGGTCCCGGTAGAGATAGACACAGTAGGTAAGTATTATGGTACCAAGACTACCTAGGATTAGGAAGGAGATATAATATTTTACCATATTATAGAAAATATAATGAAATATGAAAGAAAATGTACCTAAAATCATTAAAGATATAAATAAACTTAAAAATTTAAATAGCAAACAAATGACTTAAAATTTATAACGGGGTTGCATCAATCTTTTTGCCATTTTCCCATTACAAATATTAGGATTTTAATATTATTTTTCATTTTCAAATAAACTTCCATTTCAGCGAGATTGAAAAGAAATTATTTGAGCTTGTTTATATCGTCCTTTCAATCAGGTGAATACATCACTACTATTCATAGCAGTCAGTGACAAAAAGAAAAAAAAAAGTGTCGTCACTGTACATAACAACACTGACTTTTTTTTTTTTTTTTTTATTTATTACCAATAATATGAAAACTTACAAAATATTGTACATAACAACACCATTAATTATTCAATAATATGAAGTACAGCCAAGTGGCTCTGAGAGCCCAAATCCAGGGATCACAAAGTTTTTTAATTGATACTTTCATAATAAACTTTCTCGACAGGTTGTTGAAGAGAATTAACTATGTAGGGCTACGATACACGTCGTTTTATACACGCAAATGACGCGCGTTAACGCGCCTCAATCGATATTGAGTCGTAACCGATCGCATACCTTTGCCACAGAGTATTAATTAATACTGTGAGTACTTACATAAACATGTTAAAAAAGTGTGTTTGAGATTTTAAGGGTGACTCACAATCAAGTACAGAATACAGGAAAAATATTAAAAAAAAAACGATCGACAACTTTTTTTTCAGTTTTCCGTACAAGTGAATCAAAAATTTGTATGAGAAACTGTAAAAAAGATTTTGAGCGGATTTTTTTGTATAATTTTCCTGTATTCTATACCTGATTCTGAGTTACCCCTTAAAATCTCAGACGCACTTTTTAAACATACTGTATAGTACTAACTTCCACCCTCGACTTCGTCTGCGTGGACTTCAGAAATTGGTCCAGAGAGAAATGAACATTAAGACAGCGCCATCTAGTGACAAAGTAAAAGTTTTAGTTTTTAGTCATTCCTTCCGGAACACTCGAGTTTTACGGGATAAAAGTAGATAGATAAAGCACTCGATAGATAGATAAAGACAAAACATATACGATTTTATCTTATATGTTAGCAGAGTGCTTTACCAAATTTCATCCAAATCCGTTCAGTAGTTTCGGCGTGAAAGTGGAACAAACAAACAAACAAACATCCATACTTTCACATTTATAATATTATTATAATATTAAGTGAGATGAGATGAGATGGACACTCCCAGTCATTTTTTGAAGGCCTTCCTCGCGGGTAAGATCCAGTGATCTCCATAGAGTTAACACTCAGTCATCTCGCTCGCTCCTATGTGTTAGAAAGGGAAGTCTTAGTAGATAATAACTCTCAAGACTTTTATGGAGTGTCTGGGATTTGCTTTACACACGTCCTTCTACAATACGAGTGTTATTGTTATGTATTGTTACAATGTGTTATGGCCCTTAGAACGTGCCGAATATCGTTCACAAATTACTACCTTTATACTTACTTTACTAATTATTACACTAATTCGTATTCTTTCAATCTTTATTTAAATTGAAAAACAATAAAAAATGTGTCAATATTTTATAACTCCTTCCAAAAGCTGGATATGGTACTGACATAGATATACCTAATCCTTTTAAAGGTACAAAATCAGTCGGTCTGTTTCATAAAAAAACAAAGACTACCTTTTCGAACCTCAAGATCCTCTACTCGTATATCAGGTATAGGCTACGAGGCGTGGTATATCTACGAGTACCTGCCTACTTACGTTACTTCTGACTTACTAGTTGAACTGTTTTGTTAATTGGATAGGACATTTTTGAACCCTCATCATTATCTACTGCTATATTGACATATTCTTGCCGCCAAACATCAATTTTAACAGGATTTATATATTTTGACATTGAGATAAAATGGTGCCAAGGGCAAAATACTAATATTTCCTTAGCAGATCTTTGATATTTTTTTTATAGTAGGTGTAGATATCTACTGTAGCGAATTGAAGAAGTATACTTCTCGCTAGCCATAGCAATGCAATGTGGAATGTAGTTATACAATATGTGTTACATAATGACTTCTGTTATTGTAAACTAATTACTTTAACAACCCAATATCACATTCATCACGAAATATAGGGTAACCCACGGACTGAGAATAAGTTCGGATTCGTGGAGATTATGGGTTCTAGTCTAGTGGTCAACTCTAGGGTAATATAAGGCCTTTGGCGTGGCTTAGTCATTATGACCTTCTCTTGATAGTAACCGGTACCAGCGACTCGACTAACGGGCCTGGTCTGCTTACCAGCTGGTTTGCTTATCGACATAAATGCCACTGGCAGTTGAACCTAATCCAAACTAATTATGTTGAAAGAAGTACAAAGATACTAAAACTAAAAGCTACAGAGATACGAGCGAAAATACAACGTTTGAAATAAATGCCACTAGCAGTTGAATCTAATCCGAA
Source organism: Coleophora deauratella (assembly GCA_958295455.1). Classification (NCBI taxonomy): domain Eukaryota; kingdom Metazoa; phylum Arthropoda; class Insecta; order Lepidoptera; family Coleophoridae; genus Coleophora; species Coleophora deauratella. Next base: position 4,765,841 of record OY282411.1, read on the forward strand.
CTAATTATGGTGCAGGAAGTACATTCAAAGGTACCAAAGCTAAAAGCTACAGATACGAGCCGAATCAAATCATATCCCACTTAAACTTCAAAAAAGTTTTCATAGTTCTACGTAAAAGTTATTAGTACACTGACCGTTATTTTAACCTTCTAAAACTTGCTACATCAATATTTTCCCCCGAAAATTCTGTAAACATCTTCACCTAAAAGGAAATTCATTTAATCAACACCCATTTCTTAAGATAATGCCTGTAATCACCTCTAAAGGTAGCCCTAATAATAAAGGGCGACGCGAAAATAATCTTTATTAAGGAGATGTTTGAATTGCTGGATTATCTATTGCCAGGCGAGGGAGGTTCATAAATGTTTGCTTAATTATTTAAGGATGTAAAAGTATAGGTGAAGGACCCGTTAATTGAGTTTTCTGCTCATCATACTGAAAGAAAGAAATAACGAAAAAAAGAAAGAAAATACATTTTTTTACAAAACAATTTTTGTTCTGTACAGATTGTAAACTGACTAACCTCGGAAAATTTTGCAGAGTTTGTTTGTTTGTTTGTTTGTAATCTCTTTATTGCACAAAACATACATTTTACAAAACAATATTGTGTAAATAAAATAAACAACAGTTTGTACAAAGGCGGACTTATCCCTGGAAGGGATCTCTTCCAGTCAACCTTTTTGTCAGTTTCTCCTCATGAAATGAACAACTTTTTCAATGAAACATATTATACTGAATTCGCAAAAAAAAATGGACTTCATACAAATTGATCGCCCAATCAGCCAGTTTTGTATGAAGAGTTACAAAAAATATTGACAATGAGATTTCAGTATGGGTTGCCTTGGAAAAAGTTGTCTCGTTTTATAATTTCAACCCACAGTTTAACTTTCCAGAAGTTTTATTTTTACATCATGTTTATATATACGTACATTCAATTAAGAGAAATTCATGTACTAACGAAGAGACGCTTCGCAAAATACGGCATTTTCTAATTATGACTATCTCTTTGGGTTGTTAACAACCCATTACGTCCCCACTGCAGGGGTACGGGTCTCTTCCCATAACTCGGGAAGGTTTAGGCCATACTCCACACACGGGGGCCAAGTCCGGATTGGTGGAGGTTGTGAGGCTAGTGGCCAACCCCAGTGTCAGAAGTTTTCAAACCGCCTATAAGGCCTCTGACATGGCTTAACGACTGCTAGCGATAGCAGCCGGCACCAACGGCTTAACGTGCCTTGCGAAGCATGGAAACGGTCGAGATAAATGCCACTAACAGTTATTTTTACATCGTGTTTATAGATATAGACAATACTCATTTATTTATACGTACCTACATTCAATTGAGAGAAATTCATGTACTAACGAAGAGACGCTTCGCAAAATACGGCATTTTCTCATTATGACTCTCTCTTTAGGTTATTGTTAATTATTTTGAAAAGATGATGTTTTAAAATGCTTATCAGTTTCGTAGATTTTCGTATGTGTTCGCTGGAAAGTATGTTGTACAGCAGAATACCTTTCAATCTTAAACTACAGAATTATTCTATTCAATGATTAGGTGCAATTCTTTCCAAAGAAGTACTTAGAACTAGGTGAGTAGAATTTAAGTAAAATTATTTCTTATGGCAAAAAAAATAAAAAATCGTTGCATGTCCTGCGAGGAGCATGACGTTATCAGTTCCTCTAAAAGCAGGAAACTTGCAATAATAAAAGGATATTCACCCTCATTTATAAATTACTACATCGTTTCCAAAATGGCGTTGCCCAAAACAATTTATCACTCCAATAACTTAAGGGATTACGCTCTAAAGCAGTTCTTGCGCTAAATGCGAATCGCACCAAACCGGGGAATGCTTTCTGTGGAATCTTATTTTCCGAGATCGCCGCGAATGATTATTTGAAATAAAGCGCTCTAAAGTGTTTTTTAGTTCCTTCGCCCACATCTGTTAAGCTTTCATTTTTTGTGCTTTAGGTTTTTAGAAGGTTCCGTTTTGTTAAATTATCAGACTAATTAATTGACTTTTTTTGTTAATTTTTTTTCAGTAAGCATACTTTAAAAGACTTAAGTTTCTGAATGGATGTATTAAGTACTTGTCATTCTTTTGAGTTGTCTTATTTTGTTCTACCATCTAAGTTTCCATGATTCAGAATACCATACATCAGCAATTCGATATCGGTATATCGAGCAGCAACCCGTCCAACACTAGCTGTTAATTAAACTACCTTATTATGCTCTCCAAGAAGGTTTTTCAGTTCTTTTTTGTTTTGTGACTAGGATAGAAACAGCGTAATATATCTTGAGAATGAACACAAGTTGTATTTATATTGGCGAAGGTTATCATTTTAATGAGTTGTGTTAACAACCCATATCGTCGCCACTACTGGAACACATGTCTCTTCTTTCACTTTGGGAAGGTTAAAACTTAGAACATACTCACCAGATAGAGGCCTAGAGAAGACCATCTATTTTCAAGAAGCAGATCAATTACTTGCCAGTTGATCTGCTTTCATAATCCTTATTCAAATTAAGAGAACTCACAACATTTGATACCTTCTAAAACTTCCTAAAACTCGTAGCTGAAGCCATTTTTAACAGACTTCAAAAAAGAAGGAGGTTCTCAATTCGTCGGAATCTTTTTTTAATGTATGTTCCCCGATTACTCGAAGATGCCTGAACCGGTTTGGAAAATTCTTTATTTTTGTTTTAAAAAAAGGTCTACTTCCCAGGTGGTTCCATATAAATTTTATCGAAATTGATTCAACGCTTTTTGAAAAAAAAACAACAAAGTCGAAAAAAAACAGCATAATTGGAGTTGTTACGATTGAAGTCGGTTGTTTTTAACGTATTCAGCGTTGTCAATTATATTTTATTGTTTTTCGGATGTATGTATGTCCATTTCATTGTGACCGTCTGTAACTATAAACGGCTTAATAGATTTTAGAATGCGATACTGTTAGACTAGTCTTGATCCCCAAATTGACATAGGATACATTTTTATATATTAGGATATATAAGTTTTTTTTTGTTGAATTTGTTCGATTAATTCTCGCAATAAAAACTCATTATTAACTGTAACGAACCAATTTAAATATAACCAAAATGTTTGAATTTCCGGAGGAGTCTTCATTGCTTGTACAAGACGCCGCTACTCTTGGATCTCGTCTTGTATCAAAGTGTAAATACGACTCACAAAGAGTACTACACTTGCAACGTTTCAGAAACTATTTGCATAAAGTTTGGGAACTGAGCATGAACTTGCTACCAAGTAATTTAGCTTACCAAACTGGCTCCATCTATGAGTATCGGGAAATGACGTTCAGATACTGCCAAAGTTTCACGTTCTGGTTTTTACTGGTCCATTAAAACTTTCTACAAAATTTTCGTCCCAATTTTTTTACACTTTAGTATTAATAAGTCGCCATGAAACAAGGCTTTGCTCCATAAGTCTACAGAACTAGGATTCTTAATTCTATGGAAACCATAAAGTAACGTCCTTTTTGTTTAAATTGACTAAGTTCAGCTGCAGCATTCGCATCGAACACGTATGTTAACTGATCAAGAATACGGCCATTACCTGGATGGGTTTGACTTCAAAATACATGCTGAGCCGCAAATTATTTGACTAAAATGTCATATTCTATTAGAACATACACTGAACTCCTGAACTGATAGGTTGTATTTTTTTTTCAAACTTTGAGCTTGCAACAGCTCATACAAATTCTAACATAGCCGAACCTATTCTGCCGATCAGCGAGGTGATGTGATGTGATGTTGGAATGTTTAAAGTATGGGTTAGATAGCTGTAAGTCGCTACATCTCATGACTAGGCTATATAGATATTTTAGTAAATATCCTGCGCACCTGTTATTAATATTTCATTGACTATATCAACAAAGAGATAGGTATCACACTCATGAACGAAAAACAAATGACTGCTATAAATAAGGACTAAATAAAAAAAGCAATTTTTGAATCAACACTGGAGATTTATATTGTCGTCGAAAATTAAAATTGCCACTCCGATATTTCAACAAAAGCATTCTTGCGGGATTACCAGGCTCAGTTACGGAACGTTGAAAATGTTGTAATGAATATTTATTTTGTGCAAATAGATTCATTGTTTTCGCTCTGACAATTATTGGTTTCACTTCCTGCCTGCTTGTTTTCAGTACATACATGATGTGGATTGTTGCATCCTTTTTCCGCGATCTTCAATCAAGAGCCTTTGAGAGGTTAAACGACCATAGGTTCTGTTGTCAATCAACTTTTTTGCAGATAAATCCAGACTTGGCCCTCTTGTGTGGGCTTTATCTTTCTGAGATATGGGAACAGACCTATATACGTACTCTCAGTAGAGAAAACTTTGTTAAATAATATTGAGGGCAGTTTAGAAAAAAAAAACTGAAAAGGACTTCTGTCTGCGATCGATCATTCAGCAAATCGGTAACAGGTTTTGTTTTGAAGATCGACGGGGTTCTGTTGTCATTTTTACCTATATAACACGATGAGAAAGAGAGACTGACGTTTTTGAGCGTAATTTCGGAGAAGACTACAATTGGCTTCTTTTAGTTGCTTTACTTTATGCGTGTAATATATTGTACCAATCTCCAAATATCATATTACCTACCTTTGATAACTTTTTCATAACTTTGATTGCTATTCTTTTTTAATATCGACGCTCTACCGTATACTAAGCCAAATAATCATTGTAATGTATGTGTCGCAGTAAGATAGTTAAAGCCGTGATATAGTTATATCCCTAGGGTTATAATTATATGCCGTAACATAGTAATACGTAAGATGTTTATCACTATCTTATTATGGATATAACTATAACACGGCAATTCAGTAGTAATATAATTATATCACTGGACTAGTCAAGTGAAATAGTTGTCCCAAGGATTGAAGGAAGATTTTACTACTTGATTAGGTAATTATTTATTATGTACAAGATTTTAATAATTTCCTTGCTTTTTACTGTCATAATTTGTTGATTTTATACTCAAAACAGGTTGTCCTATTAATGTTTATTATTTTAAGTACTACTTATCTTCTTCTTCTTCTTATCGTGTCCTATCCACGTGGTATAGGTGGCGGTTGCCTGGTGTTACACTTAACATCACCCTTGGTCACCTGTAGGGCATTTTAGATTTACACCTACGGACGTGTGCAACGCGACCATGACAACTAGAAATCAGATGTGGAGGTTTTCTCAAGATGTTACCCTTCACTGTTAAAGCAGTTGGTATGAAAATGCACGTAAGTTCCGAAAAACTCATTGGTGCACTGGCCAGGATTTGAACTCGAAAACTCTGGTTAGGAGGACGGAGTCACTAACCGGAGTACTACTTATAACATTGTTTGTTTGCTTTGTTTGTGAGATTTTCGTAATAAAAAAGTTATTTTATTACAGCGTTTTATTTAAAATGAGTACCAGTTGTGCAAATTAAATAAAATATACATTAGTTTAGTAAGATAGTTATATTACTAGATCGTACTCGTATCATAGTTATATCCCTAGAGATAGTTATGAACCGCTTACATGTAATTAAATCCCGGTATATAGCTATATCCCTAGGTATATAACTATATTCCGGCTTTGACTATCTTACTGCGACATATGTATTGCTTAGCGTTAATAATATCGTTTGGCGCAATTCCAACACACCCACAAGTTGAAGGGAAAACAATATGGGTTTCGCGTCGATTGTTTTACGTTGGTTCCTCATTCTGGATCTTGATTTCTCTTAATCTATTTATTACATCATGGCATACAAATAAAAATAAATAAATATTTATTTTCTTTAACATTTTGTAGCATCTTAACTAATATTACTGGAGCTACCTTGTAAGCTCTTAATGTCTGTGTTAGAAATTTTGATTTTTGATTTGATTTATTTCTGTCATGTAGAAGCGAATGGGATACTATACTGTCTATGGGACACTCATGAAAGCAATAAATAATTTGAAATAATCGACTGACATTACATTATAACTGTATAAAAGTGCCAATGAACATACCACTTGAATAGCAAGCGACGATATTATTGGCGCGGGGAGTTAGTGTCCTTTTTTTCGTGGTAATATCGTATTTAATATTTTCTGCTTTAACCATATCACGTGTATTTTTGTTTATTATAATATAATCCAACCAGCCAGAAGGCTATCTTATAGTTACCCAGCCGCACATGGTAGCAAAGATACGAGCAGTCATACTTCGCTGATTCTTCAGGATGCTGCTGTTTGCTGGCTCGCAATATGAACAGTAGGGAAGCACAGTTGTATACTTGTATTATATACTTACTTGTAACATCACTCACAATATTTTTTCAGTTTCTAACCTGCGGCTTTTTAACTGGTTCTAGCTCGATTACTCACATGAAAGCTACTTCATCTTAGCTCTCTGGGTGAGCCTGATAAATCTCCTGGTTCCAGCCCTGTGTCGCACCATACAAGTTGTATAACATGTAGCTAGCTAGTGAGAAAACCGAGTGACAACTGTACGACAATACCACTGATCGTACCACTTTGTGACAGACGAAGATATAGTAACGGGAGGAGTTGAGTATTGCTTCTTTACGTCGTTACCAACCCGTATCGTCCCCACTGCAGGGGCACGGGTCTCTTCCCATAACTCGGGAATATTACAAATAAGGGGGTCAAGTCCGGACTGGTGGAGTTTGTGGCCAATCCCAGTGTCAGAAGTTTTCAAGCCGCCTATAAGGCATGCGACATGGCTTAACGACTGCCTTCTAGTGATAGCAGCCGGCACCAAGGGCTTTACGTGCCTTGCGAAGCACGGAAACGGTCAAGATAAATGCCACTAACAGTCAAACCCCTCCAGGTTGTGACCGTATCTGTAGTCAGTTAACCTGCGTGATCGACGCGACCACGCAAGCTGCACTGAACCATGACAGTTTCATTTCGTAGCAGTGGTACCTAATTATTCTTTGGTACTGTGATAAGTTCGGCCAGCGGCATTTTGATGTAAGCACACATTCTTAATTTAAAAAACCCATGATCCATTTTCCGGAATAAGACCACTGAACTATTACTATTAACTATTAAGATGAAATGAAATGAAATGAAATGAAATGAAATGAAATGAAATGAAATGAAATGAAATGAAATGAAATGAAATGAAATGAAATGAAATGAAAGCAAATGAAATGAAATGAAATGAAAAATGAAATGAAAGCAAAATGAAAGATGTTTCAACATTTATCGGAAAATGTTGAAAGAGCCCAAAGATTCGAAAGTTGTTTCATAATAAGTTCCGTTGGTGTACTTTATTAGCAGAAAACCAAAAATGTTTTGGCAAATCCACTAAGTTATTTCAATCTTAGTAAGTAGAAGGAAAGTTTTTAAATTTTAACATAAACCGGGAAAACAATTTATCGAAAAGTGGTACTTTAGTCCCAGTCTTTAGCTTAAAAGCTTTTTTTTGTTTTTCATTAACAATTTATTTTCTTTTCAATTGATATATTTTTCTCACTATCGTAGTATGGCATCGAACTATATTACAGCGTACATAGGATAAAAGAATAAAAGATAGAATAATACATAAAAAGTAAGATAAGATAAGATTACATTAATAAAAAAATAAAAAAATAAAAATGTGGTGGTGCAACCTGGGCTGTCTTATCGCTGAAAGCGATTTATTCCAGAAAGTAATTGAAAATTCATGATTATTTCAATGAACTACGTAATATGTTATCTCTTTTGCAATAAATAACCCATTTATAAACGCTGTACTATTATTTAACCAACTTCTAAAATGAGGAGGTTCTCAATTCAACTATATGTTTTTTTGTAATTTTGTTACGTGATTATTTCACCAATTATGCATTGATTTTGACGATTCTTTTTTTGTTTGGTAGGACATACTTTAGATGTGGTCCCATATAAATTTTATCGAAATTGATTTAGCGCTTTTTGAGTTATCAAATAGTTATTAATTACGATTAAAGTCGTTTATTTTAACGTGTTAAGCGTTATCAATTATTGGGATGGTGAAACAGGAGTATATTGAATTGAATTGAATTGAGTTTTTATTTGATATGCCATAGTAGAACCTCATTCATGTCTTGAGTAACTACCCTACGCAAGAGACGCGTAACAAATGTCAATCGCGGCGTTCATATAGGACGGGAGGCGTATGGAATGCGATTAGCCGACAATCTCGGGACTTCGAACAGAGCAAACGTGTGCTTTGTTCATAATTGACCATAATACGTTAAAAACAACCGACTTCAATCGCAACAACTCCAATTTTGCTATGTTTTTGTTGATTTTCTCAAAAACCGCTGAATCGATTTTGATAAAATTTATATGTGACCACCTGTAAAGTATACGCTTTCAAACAAAAAAAGAATTTTCGGAATCGGTTCAGGCGTCTTCGAGTAATCGGTGAACATACATAAAAAAAAAAAGTATTCCGACGAATTTAGAACCTCCTCCTTTTTTTGAAGTCGGTTGAAAATGTACTCCTTCCTGCTTTCATTTTATGTGTAATAAACGTTAATTATTATTATTACTCAATAAAAGACGTATCTCTGATGTAGTGGATAGCGCTTCTGAATGTTAAACCGAGAGTCATGGATTACCACTCAAGCTAGGTTTCGGTTTTATTTCGAAAACCTAGAGATAAAAGTTTAAAAAGTAACTGACATTATTTTATTTTTAATTTTAACATATACTTAAAACTGAATAATTTTCTCCCAAGAAACGATTGGTCGAATCGCAGAAAATAGTTGAGCATCTCCAAGGAACCTCTCAATACTTCAACCGAAATGTTGCGAAAGCCAATTTATTTATACCAGTTTATACGATTTTTATTAACCGACTTCAAAAAAAAGGAGGAGGTTCTCAATTCGTCGGAATCTTTTTTTTTTTTTATGTATGCTCACCGATTACTCGAAGACGCCTGAACCGATTTGGAAAATTCTTTTTTTGTTCAAAAGGGTGTACTTCACAGGTGGTCCCATATAAATTTTATCGAAATCGATTCAGCGGTTTTTGAGAAAATCGACAAAAACATATCAAAATTGGAGTTGTTGCGATTCAAGTCGGTTGTTTTTAACGTATTCAGCGTGGTAATTTGGGGTAAGTTGTGCAGTTTTATGAGCAGAAGCCCAGTATATTTTCTTACTTACTTGAAGTAGCCGCCGTTTCTTCATCTTTATGTAACCGATTTATTCCATCTCATCATAACCAAAAACAATAAGGAAAGTGTAAGAAAATCTCCCTAAAGTGGATTGAGTTTGAGATAAAATTATATCCAAACTAAGCACAAGGGTAAAGGCGGGTGCAATCAATCTTTTAAATAACACTGCCGGGAAAATATGGCGGACATCACCGCCTCGCTCGCTTCCTTTCATATTTCTTTCGAATATACTTACTAAAACTACACACTGCCAGACCTTTAGGCGAATAAACAGATAAATTGGTTAGTTTAAGTTTTTATATTCTACTTGTTGAATGATTGTTTGCCACTAACAGTCAAACCCATCCAGGTTATGACCGTGTCTGTAATCAGTTAACCTGCGTGATCGAGGAGATCAGGCAAGCCGCACTGAGCCACGACCGCTCCACAACCCACAACCTTCACCAATCTGGACTTCACCCCGTGAGTTGAGTATGGCCTAACATTCCCGAATTATGGGAAGAGACCCGTGCCCCTGCAATGGGGACGATATGGGTTGTTAACGAATGATTGTTTGAAAGAATGGTGCTGCGAATCCTCATCATGCGATGAAACTAAAAATCGACACAATCTTTCGTCGCATATCCATATGTCGCACTCAAGTAGTGCACTCTTTTTTGAACCGATGTGATAATTGTACAGAATGCTAAGTAACTGTAGTATAGGTTAGTAGATGCTAATTTCAACAGCAGATAACCTCGGTCTATGCCTTGGGTATAGATGGGTAAATTGTGCCACACGATAAGAAGAAGAAGTAGGGTAGTAGTAACCAATACAGTATGGGTCATATTCGATATAAATATGTGTTATATTATTAGCACGTTGCAGAATTTCATATATGTAGTTAACCTACCTACTTTGATAAGATATCCGTCAAAGTTTCTTGTTGATGTTTTTGTGTGATCTTCTTTAAATACTTGTATGTTTTTTAAAGATATTTTTCTGCTCTCGTAGTTCGCTGAACTTGTCTCAAGTGTGTCACGTCTCAAGTTATCAAAGGCCGCATCCGTTTTTATTATAAATCGCCCCACCCCCATTTCACAATCGACGAGTCTAGAAAACGTTCGCTACTCAGTGGATTGAGATAAATGTCCTTCGCTTTCACGTTTTGATTCGGATTAAATAAATATATTTTCTAAATATTGAATTTCATACGAAGTTAAAAGTTAAAAGAGTGAAGATGATGAGTCATGACGTTTCTGGAAAGATATAATTAAAGATCTACAGAGCACAAATTGTTTCACGCCAGAAAAAGACAGACAAAACTTCTAAAGACAATAATAATAATATTAGTGAGATGAGATGAGATTAGTGAGATGAGATGAGATGAGATGAGATTTCGTATTTATAATATTAGTGAGATGAGTAGGGAAGTAGTGAACACTGAAATTACAGACGAAATAAACGAAAGAAGAACATAATATGTTGTGGCGACCCAAAATAATTGGGAACAGGGCAAGCAAATGACAATGACTATTCAGTTATTACAAACTTAGGATAGGTAAGCTATTCAATAGCTACTGAAATATTATTTACAATAAATGACAATATTTAAAATAAGAAATATACCTTTTGATCATCCTCCTTAAGATTATTGAGGTACCTGTGATTTATCTGACTTACAATGTTACTCTTAATTATTTGTGCAGTTTTAGTGTTCACTTAGAGAACAATAATGACAAAAATCTGTGTAATTATAATGGAGAGCTTGCATTCATTTTATAGTTAACGTCGAAACAAAAAGACAGTTAGAAATCTAGCACGCTAAAATTTTTACTTTATTTTATAAGGGTTCAAAAGTGTGAAATTTTTGAAATGCTGCAAAGTTAAAATAAAATGCATTTTTAGAATGAAATGTTAGAACAGCATATACGTAAAACACTCATTGAAAGAGTTAATCATTCTTGTTCATCGCGCTTCATACATTTGACGGCGAAAATCCTATGCAGTGACGTCACTGCATAGCTACTTTTTGTAAAGAGCGTTTTGGGGTCCGCGACACTATTTTCGGACTGCAATAGTTCAGTGAATAATGGAGATAACAAAAAAACTAGTTCACAGATGTTTAAGTTTTTCAAATCTTTAGTCTAAAAACCTAAAACTGTGATATATGTAAGTTCCCCATTTCAGTAGTAAGATTATTATAATATATTAAGACTTCAACAACATCGCTGCGACATTTAGAGATTAAATTTATCGTCTCCGCCAGTAAGAAAGTAGCTAGAATCGATATTAAGTTCCTGATTGATGATGAATAGTAATTGAGATGGTGGCCAAGATTAATGTTGACACCCACAATAGAAGCATGAATGATGAAGGCTTTCCCTGATGACAGGAAGGCTGGCAGCCATTTTTAAAAGCCTTGCTTTAAGCCTATCACGTTTGGTAATCTGATAAATGTTCTTTGAGGTTTCGGAATCTTTTAAAACTCGTTAGCAAAGGGCTTTTGTGTTTAACGAGGTCAGTGCGTATATCAATGGCGGAGAGGATTTTTTATAAAAAAAATGGTTTGGGTATATTTTTAGGTTCCGTAACAAAACAGTGCCAGCGCGACTCTATTACTAAGTCTACGTACATCTTGAGTCTTCAAGTAAGTAAATCTTTGAATATTATTTTATCACACCAGATAAACAGAAATATCTTCAAAATAAATATAAACAATGCAAATGTCCGTTTGCCTATCTTACCTTGAAATTAGTACTAATATCTTATTTTTGTTCCTGCAATAATAAAATCCAAAACGATAATAAAGCTATGTAAATTTTGTTTCAATTTTCAACTTTATTCGTCTATATTTACAAAGCTATCGAGCGATCCTACCTTTTTTTGAAGCAAATCTTATGCAAGCGTATTTTTGGATTTACCCAATTCAATTTCTGTTGAATCGGAATCGTTTATTGAGTTTCTAATCGATTATACGCACAATAAGTGTTACAATCCATTTTAATTTGAGTATCATCTGTAGATAGCTATCACAATGAAGATTCCTGTAGCATTCTGGATATCAATAAGTGAGTATTATGAAAACAAATTATTTTTCTTACAAGAACAAGGTTATAATGCATTTGTTTGTTACAGATGCTATTGTTTTCTTCATCACTTTGTATGAAGAAGTAATTTTTTATTAGGTATTTCAGTATAAATTTTATCGTTTTAGGTATAATTTGTACCACAGAGGAGACAACTGGAATTCCAGGCCTTGGGTAATGTTTTTTGTTACAGTACATAACTCCTACTAAAGGCCCCCCGGTACTTCCATGCGTTCTGTCCCCCCTAAACAATTCTGACCGATTTCATGATGGATATAAATGTATATGATATTGATATGTCATTTCTTATATCTGATTTGCAAATCACTTGTCAAACGCTTCTCAAGATGGCGATGATTGGTCAGCTATTCTTTTCAACAACGAATGGATGGATCACTCTTTGCAAAAAAGTCGCCAAGTTAATTATTGCTTTCTGATCAGATCAATCAATTATAATTAATGTGAGTAAGATTTCTTATCGCGAATTATCTTCGAATCGTGGATTATCATTTGGATTCATCTTGATTCTCGCGATTCAGTCATTGATTTCACTTTCTGGACTAGCCTTTATCAATCAGGTTTTGTAACAGCCTGTATAAGTGCCTCCATCTTAAATATATGATCTATAAAGTCTTTCGTCTCTGTTTGATAGAATTGGTCATTTATTATCATTATCATCAGTCTAAAATGTGTCAATCATCGATCAAGGGTGATCCTCGACTTTTAATTCGTTTTTCTTCCATATTGGAATAGTGATGAAAAACATATCTTTTGAAAGCATACTAAATGCCTAACAACATATATTTACGATGTCGCACGACATGAATAAGACACAATTTTATGGAATTCCAATTTTTTTGTGATCTCAAAAAGATGTCGATGCTGCGATTGTCGTAACTTGAAACATATTTTTTGATGCAGCTTTTGACTATCAGTTAAGTTCCGCAGCCCCTATAATTGGACCTCTTTCCAAAGTCGAGAAAGATGTCATGGTTTTTAGATATACTTGATCCTATAGCTCGAAATCTATAAGAAATAGAGGGATGGTCCTGTTGAGATATTGATTCTGCTTGAGGTGTACTGTCATATAGTGCCATCAGAATCTATTCACGGAGGTGGAGGAACTAGGCCTATGGAAGTACCGGGGGGCTCTTTTCATAGTCTAAAAAAGCGCCAAACGTACATAAAATGTTCTTAAAATATTATCTATGGAATCGCTCAAGACTCAGTACAGCTTGGCTAACACTTTCCAAAACGTTGAGTGTACAAGTTCCGAGAAATGATAAAAATAGGTAACAAAATATTACTGAAAAAAATTAATAAGTACAACATCTACTTACTTAAATAAAAAAGACATTTTCAGTATGAATTTGAATTTGTTTAACTTTCCATACCAACTACCTAACAAGTTAGCTCTAAATAATAATTATGAATTCTTTCGTGAGAATTTTAAAGAGATCTGATATGCAAATTCAAATATTTTCGCTACAGTTTTCAACATCAAACGTTACAATTTAATGTTTGATTCAGCTATAAAATATTAAGTTGTTTGTTAATATATTTTTTATATAAATAAAGTAAATAAATAATTTCGTCACAGACATTACTCATCTGTGACGTGATTCAAGTGTAAGAGGTTTTTTACAGTAGACTAAGAATTTTTAACATTGATGGCACTCGTAAAAATACTGGTTTGACTTGTTGAAGAATATCCTTTAGCGCAGGTTGTTTTGCTAGTAGGAATATGTTATTTTTCCTGAATACATGAGCAGCATATCAGCTTTGTAATGTTACTTGTACAACTACGAAACACTGAACCCTATCTCAGTTATAAATGTATTTGAAATTTTCAGAGCAAGAAAAGGTCTCAAAATTTTAGCTGGAAATCAAGAAACTTATCTTAGGTAAATAAATACATTTTTTTCTTATGTTTTATGTTTCGCGTTTATTTAAAAATGTATGGAACAAAAGTTACCACATTTGACTAGATTAAAAGCCTGGACATTTTCGTATCCGCTAATTAATTAACATACTTGTATAGACTTTTTATCAAAAATTTTACAACAAACGACACAGGAAGTAGGAGCCAGGTTACATGCTCAGTCTGTCGTCAGTATAGCGTCAGTCTGGCGTCAGTCTGGCCTCAATCTGGTCTGAGATTGATGGGAGAATGATCGTGTAACCCACTGTCTGCCGTCAGTCTAGAGCAACCGTGTGCGGTGAAAATCATCCATTATTCTGGCGTCAGTCAAGACTGATGGACCAGACTGGCACCAGACTGAGCGTATAACCTGGCTCTAAAGGAAAGGTGTTCTTAACAGTAATTTCAAGTTACATTTCATATCCTACAACTAAACAACTATTGGTCAGAGTTTCTACTAATAAATAAAGCCATTGAAGAATACATAGTAAATTCCAAAAAAAAATTAATCTTCTCCAGGTCAGACAGGAAATCAACCACTGAGGCAATTTTGGCCAAGCACTGCATCTGTAATAAGATCTACGATCCAGTCTGTGCTACCAATGAAAAGTCCTACTATAACCGGTGCCAGTTCGAATGTGAGGTGGGCAAGAACACCTCTGTTAGTATTCTCCATCAAGGCAGTTGTATACCGTTTTGATTTTAAGTAAATTTATTGTTTTTTCATTGTGTTTCACTGCTTTACTTGACCCCCGTGTGTGGAGTATGGCCTAACCTTCCGATGTATGGGAAGAGACCCGTGCCCTTGCAGTGGGGACGATAGGTATTATTAACAATTAAATATTTTACCCTAAGACTCATCAGTTTTTTCTAAAAAAAATAGGTTTTTTGTAGTCATGGCTCAGTGCGGGTTGGGTGGTTGCGAAGATATATAGTTCAGGGTACAGATGGGCTTGACTGTTAATAGTATTTATCTTGACCGTTTCTGTTATTTGCAAGACAAGTTAAGCCGTTACCAGATTGGGTCCGTTACTACCCATTCTATTACTATTTCCAGATGGCAATCTCCAGTTTCTTGCACTTGGGATGACCTTCTTGAAGCCAACAAAAGGCTATTTGATTAGGGCTATTAATGTAACTCACAGCTTAGGACATTATACAGTATGGACACTCCCTGCCGCTCTCTGAAGGCTACCTCACCCCCTCTGTGTGACTTCTAAGTGTCCAGTTGTCAAGAGATTGGCAAACCAAAGACAATTTTATTTTCATAAGGAAAGAGGTAATGGCTTCTAATGCTATACAGCCTTATCTCGTGTATAAAGTATTGACTTCATAAAAAATATGTAAGTATGTATATTGTAAATGTCTGTCGTTTATGTTCATATCTACCGTTAAAAATTCTACTGCTTTCGTTAATATCAATTACTAAAAACGTCAACAAAACAAAAAGAAGTGTAACCTACAACAAGGCGCTATGACCAAGAAGCCTTAGCCTAAGCAGCCCTAGATACTTACACACACCTTACCTTACACGTGTACAGACATGAATAAGTGTAAAATTTCTATACAGAGTGTTAAAAAAAGTGCGTTTGAAATTTTAAGGGGTTACTTAGAATCAAGTATAGAATCCAGGAAAAACATTGAAAAAATTCGCTCTTCAATTTTTTTGCAGTTTTTCATACAAATTCTCGATTCACTATTTAGATTTAGTATGAGAATCTGAAAAAAATAATTGAAGAGCGGATTTTTTCAATATTTTTCCTGGGTTCTGTACTTGATTCTGAGTAACCCCTTAAAATTTCAAACGCACTTTTTTTAACACCTGTATAGTAAACAATAACGCGATATTTGTATGGAAGTGTCCGGCGTGTGATGTAACCATGTTTTGAGACAGGTTTCTGTAGGTCCCAAAATTTATTTCATAATAAATAGTCATAATCATAATCATAATTATTTATTCATAATATTCATTACACGTCAATAGTACAAAAAAAGGGTCATTTAAGTACATGTACAGTACAATCATTCCTAATATTAACATAATATTCAGAAACAAGAATGATTCATATTAAATAATAATTCTAAAGCATGTCACAATAATAATAATGAAAATGTAATAATTAAATTTAATTATAATAACAAACTTAGAGTTTGAGCTCAAAGAATTCCTTGATACTGTAGAACGTCTTTTCGATTAACCAGCGTTTCAGGCTATTTTTGAAACACTTCTCGTTCGGGGCGTCGACAAATGTCTCGGGGTAAGTGGTTGTATACGCGCGCGCCAAGCACGTGCGTCTGCCGAGCGGACTTTGCGAGGCGGTGTGGTACGCTCACCAGTTTGCTCGCATCCCGGGTATTGTACCTATGTCTATCGCTGCGTTGTGTATAT
This sequence comes from Coleophora deauratella, assembly GCA_958295455.1. Taxonomy (NCBI): domain Eukaryota; kingdom Metazoa; phylum Arthropoda; class Insecta; order Lepidoptera; family Coleophoridae; genus Coleophora; species Coleophora deauratella. The sequence goes on from OY282411.1 coordinate 4,782,386, forward strand.
GTGCTGAGGTTGTGTCTCGCGTATAACGCAACTTGCAGTATCACAATCGAAGGCAAGGTAATTATACCCAGGGATGCGAAATATGGTCGGACTGATGTAAACCGCGACACCCTCACAATCGCTCTCACTGCCCTTTTTTGCATCCGAAATTATTATTAGTCCAATGCTTGCGTGCATGATTGCATGCTTACTTGTATCAAGCTTGCTTTCTACTTTGTATATACCTATACTTTCTCACTTACATGTATTTGTATTGCAAGAAATAATACATATAAAGTACAGTCTCGTGCAACTAAAAGTATACAGCCAAGTTGTGCAAGTAATAGTACTAGATAGATGACACGACTACCCTGTATACTTTTAGGTGCACGGGACGGGACTGTACTAACATGTATCCATCCCTCGTAAAAGACTGCGATACTGAAAGATCACAAGATTGAATACTATTTTAGTATAAATAATCAAAAAGAAGAAGACTTCCATACTATTTTGAATCATCAAATTAATGCCGCCTCACAAAATGATGCATTAAATAAAACAATGAAAATGAAGGGAAATCTCTTAATTGCAGGATTTTAGATGACGTAATTAAAATAAGAGACCCTTGCCATAATGAAACCATCAAGGGACTTGAAGGGAGCAATTAGGGAAACAAATAAGATAAATAAATTACAAGACTTTTCCAACTGGAAGGGGCCCCTACTATTAGAGCCGTTGATATGAATCTTCATACTTCTTAATGAAGCAAAATGATCTTAACAACAACAAATTTCAAATCTGTAGTACCTAATAATAATAAAATATTTCATTCCATGTATTATGAGAACTAGAGACAGATTAACATACTTGTATACGTTTAATTACATACACATATTTATGTATATGTATAAGGTATGAAACACTCAGAGCAAACAAATCCGATAACAAAGTTTGCCCTGGGTGGGTGTTGAACTCATGATTCTTGGCGTAGAAGTCAGACAGGAGCCTTAACTACTAATACAAGTCCGTATTTTGTAATATCAAAGCTACTTCAAAATTACTTAATTATACTTTTTGAAAACGAAGTTCCCACACGGGCGCGAATTATGAAGGAGTGAATGACGGAAACGCGAAAAATCGGAATCGCGAATACCTGAAGCTCAAAAGCAATTAAGATCGAAGTTGACCGTCTTATTAAAGGTTTTTTTTTATAATTGATAAGCTTTTAGCATCATCTCACCTGATGGTGAGTTATGAAGATGCCGACGATGAAAGCTTACCAAGATTTCCCAACGCAATGGGGAACTGGCTATCTTATCTTAACACCGGAACACATCAATGCTGTCAACATTGATGTTTGGCGGCAAACTTTGATAAGATGATGGTAGCTAACCAGGCGAGCTCAGAAAATGTCCTACTACTAACCAAACCAAGTCTTACAAAGTGGGACCCTTGGCATTCTTACGAAAAACAAAATAGTATATCGCTGGTCAAAGTGATTAGTAACAGAAATAAATTATTGTCACTTCGAAAATAATGTAAAAAAAAAATACTAAGAAAAACCATACTCTCTTGGATGCAAGTAAGTTATTCCAAATATTACAAAAATAGACATAAATTGGTTAGCTATACTGCCTAATAGCCACAAACCTTCTACACTGATTCAAGAAAAGTGCGAAAGAGAAAACGATAGCATGATTGATACGCAAGGAATTTATACAGGTGAAATTTAATTCGTTGTACTCCCGCTAACTGCGGTTTCTACTCATGAAACTGAACAACTTTGCCTAAGGAACCCATAGTCAATTCGCAAAAAAAAAAATACCTCTTCATAAAAAAATGGTCGATCAGATCAGATTTGTATGAAGAGGCCAATATTTTTTTTTTATTGACTATAGGTTCCTTGGCCAAAGTTGTTCAGATTCATGAGTATAGAAACCACACAGATAGCGGGAGTATAATGAATTAAATTTCACGGTGTATGGAGTATTGATTGATACGAAAAACATGGGTTTCTCGTTTGCACTTTTCTATAATAAATACAGCTAACAATATTTACAACGATCTCTAAAATACTCATGTCTTAGGGGTCGTCCTTTAATCACGTAATGTTTTTTAGGAACTTTTTAACCCCTCCCTTCCCCCTGGTGATATGTGGTGACGTTTACACTTACCCCCCCCCCCCTACCCAAAATCACGTGTATTTTTTTTGGGATAAAGTATCTTAAAACTTTCTGAATATTATCTTCAAATACAGGTATAATCTAATTTAATTATGGAAAATTAAGCACCGTGATAAAAATGTCCAAACAGATATTAAGGTTGCAGGTTGTTTTTGACTACCTGAAGCCGTTTCAAACCTTGGGATGAGTTAAAAATAACGTTACAACAATACTCCGACCTTTGGAACTTAATCGCGCGTTCAACGAAAAAAAATACACGCGATATTTCACTACCCCCCCCCCCTTGTGATATTTCGTGATTTTTCTGAACCCTTCCCCCCTTTTTGAGCCCCATGTGATCAATGGATGACTTCTTAAGTGTTAAACTAATCTTATATTAATTTGATATCATTGTATTTGGATCCTGAACGCTTAACACTGGCATATTATTAGTTTTACTATTACAGTATTAGTTTAACATTAGAATAGTATGGCTTTGACCGTACATCTATACAGGGTGTTAAAAAAGTGCATTTGAAATTTTAAGGGGTTACTTAGAATCAAGTATAAAATACAGGAAAAATATACAAAAATTTCAAACTTTAAAAGTTTTTTTTCCTGTATTCTTTACTTGATTCTGGGTAAGCCCTTAAAACACACGCATTTTTTTTAAAAAAACCCCGCATAACTGTAAAACTGAAAAATTCTCTGCTCATGAAACAAAACAACTTTCTCTAGAGATGGAAATCCATTTTTTTTTTTTCTACGAATAATGGTTTCTTAGGGAACGTTTTTCTGTTTTATGAGGAGAGTGTACCTTCTTTACAGGGTGTAACAAAAAAGGTGCAGTGATACTTCAAGGTGGGCTTCTACTCATCAAACTGAACAACTTTGAGTGTGTTTATTGTTGTGAGTGTACTTACTTACTTTTGTTCCACGACTTTTCATTATAAATTTGGCTCGCAAGCTGATCGATTTGTATGAAAAGTCCAAAAAAGTTGTTAAACAAAAGTTGTTCTTGATGAGTAGAAGCCCACCTTGAAGTATTACCACAGCTTCTTTGTTACACTCTGTATAAGAGAAGTAAGATTTAGTACGATACAGTTACATCCTATAATGTTGTTACATTCCGCACAAATTCCATAATAGGTACGTTCATTTACAAGCTGATAAAGTGCAAAGCGAATTGTGAAATTCGTGGTTTTGTAAAAACATGTACAAAATGGAAAACGGCAAGTTATGTTGCTACGTAAAATTAGACTTGCTTTGTATTTATACAACAAATAATGAAAACAGCTTAAGTTCTAGTCGAACACACGCGAGTTTTTAATCATTCTCATATAAGTAGCCATACGTAGTCGGTCCCATAATGAATTGGCCTGATATAGTTCTACGCGACATTTCGATACATGTTATGTTGCATTGAATAGTACGATTCTCAGACACTTTATAAACGAACACTTGTTATAGACTTGACGAGCGTAGTTCAGTTTAGCAGTTTGTTTGAACAACAAGTGTCGCGTATTTTTTCAAAATGTCGAAAACCGAGTGTCGAAGCGTAATAAAGTTTCTATTTAAAGAAGGCTTATCCCCCGCCCAAATTAAAGAACGATTAGATGGTGTGTATAAGGAGTGTTTTCCCTCTTATAGCACAATAAAAAATTGGGTGAAAGAGTTTCGCCTCGGGCGAGAAACCGTCGAAGATATCGGCCATGACGGTCGACCGGTAGAAGTGCTCACTCCCGATACTATTGCTCAAATCGAAGAAGAGGTTTTGAGTGACCGCCGTTTGAAGATTAGAGAAATTGCAGCTAGACTTGGGCTCTCTAAAAGTACCGTCCATCGTGCAATCGATGAACATCTTCATATGAAAAAAGTCAGTGCAAGATGGGTCCCGAAACTTCTGTCAGCTGTGCAGAGACGGGAGCGAGTTCGCTGTGCTGCCGAGTTTTTAGATCTTTGTGGAGAAAACCCAAAGAACGTGATCGAGAGACTAGTGACTGGTGATGAAACTATGGTATTATATTATGATCCAGAAAGCAAGCGCGAGTCAATGGAATGGCGTTATAAGGGTGAAAAGCCGCCTAGAAAGGCAAAGGTGCAACAATCTACCAAAAAAATCATGTGCACAATCTTTTGGGATTTTCAAGGTATTTTGATGGTTGATTTTAAAGAGCGCAATACAGTCGTAAACGGCGAATATTATGCTTCATTAATATATAAACTGCGAGATATTATAAAGGAGAAGCGCAGAGGCAAACTGAGTAAAGGCGTCCTGTTGCTTCACGACAACGCCCCCGTGCACACCGCCGGTGTTTCGAAGGATGCAGTGCGTCAATGCGGGTTCACGGAGCTGGACCATCCACCTTATAGTCCAGACATGGCTCCGTCCGACTATTACTTATTCCCAAATTTAAAGCGGGACTTAAGGGGAAGAAAATTTTCAAGCGATGAAGAGTTGCAGGCGGCCGTCTTCAGTCATTTTGAAGACAAAGATTGCGATTATTTTTATAAAGGATTAGAAATGTTATTTCACCGATGTCAGAAGTGTTTCAGTATTGATGGAGACTATATTGAAAAATAAAAATGATTGCATTTAATTTTCTTTTTTATTTCATAGTTAGGCCAATTCATTATGGGACCGACTACGTACATATAAGTGAATAGATATATTTTCAAGCATCTATAGACATACATTGTTATTAAGATTAGCCTATAGGTAGTATACTAACATACATTCTACGATATACTGGTCAATAGTGAATCGGTGGGACTTTAAGAAAACAGCCAATTACTCATCGACCTACCAGTGGGTCATTCATTTCGGTGGGACCACGAGTCGGGAACGAAACTGAATAAAAAAAAGCGGCCAAGTGCGAGTCGGACTCGCCCATAAAGGGTTCCGTAGCAGCAAGTAACATAATATAAAAACTAGCTGGGTGACCGAGCTTCGCACGTTCAATCGGAGCGTTTGTAAAAAAAACTGAAAACGACATATCCAGATGAACCACGCCAAAAATGGCAGAAAAATACTCGAACATATCAGTGCATGTTGTCATTCCTCTGTTCATTCTTTCAGAACTGCACGCCATCTGTTGTCGAGTAGCGCGGTCAATGTTAGCAACAAAGGGCTCCAAGGCCTCCCAAGTAATGTAATTCACTGGTAATTCACCTACTTGACAAAAGATGGCGCCATTAGTGAAATATATTTACAAAACAAAAAACAGACTATCAAAATAAATTCCTTATTTGTAAGGATAAGTTTAGGTTTAGACCCTCATAGATCCATTGTAGATCCGAAACAACTAACCATAGATCGATAGAATTATTTTTGTTCGAATCGTTTTCGACAAAAATAAAAACAAAATTTAATGCACAGTAAATTCGAAACATAAAAATTGTAGCAGTCGTTGATGTGTTTTATATAAAACTTGATAATACAGCGCACGTCGATTTTTTTTTAAAATACTATCTTCGATAAAATAGGTAAAAAATGTACCTACGTCATTCACGCTGCAGCACCCGATTTGAAATGTTCCAAATCCATTTTTGGTGATTTTTAACCCCTAATCCTAAATTTTCTTCAAAAAGTTTCATGCCGTTTTCGAAATCCTCGGGACACCTAACTCGTTTAATAGTATAGGAATAATAATAATAACACAAATAAAAAGACAAAAAACAATAAAGTCTCGCGGGATTCGAATCCGAACCTACATAAAAAAAAGCCAGCACCGAACCATTAGGCCAGTTGGCGCTTGAAGGTGGTGTTAAAAATAAACATCATATGTGTAGTTATATTATGTAATTTCGCTCATATCTCCCTTAAATGAGTTTTTCGAAGATAATTCCACCATAGATCGATTTCTGGCGAGTTTTAACCCCTAATTCTAGATTTTCGTCACAAGGTTTCAAGCCGTTTTCAAAATCGTCGGGACACTTAACTATAGGATTCTTGTAGTTCGTTGTAGGTAAATTGCGGTTTACGATTTATGACGTATTAAAAAAAAACTACTTACTAGATCTCGTTCAAACCAATTTTCGGTGGAAGTTTGCATGGTAATTTACATCATATATTTTTTTTAGTTTTATCATTCTCTTATTTTAGAAGTTACAGGGGGGGGGGGACACATTTTACCACTTTGGAAGTGTCTCTCGCGCAAACTATTCACTTTAGAAAAAAATGATATTAGAAACCTCAATATCATTTTTGAAGACCTATCCATAGATACCCCACACGTATGGGATTGATGAAAAATTTTTTTTTGAGTTTCAGTTCTAAGTATGGGGAACCCCCAAAATTTATTGTTTTTTTTCTATTTTTGTATGAAAATCTTAATGCGGTTCACAGACTACATCTACTTACCAAGTTTCAACAGTATAGTTCTTATAGTTTCGGAAAAAAGTGGCTGTGACATACAGCCGGACAGACAGACAGACAGACAGACAGACAGACAGACAGACAGACAGACAGACAGACAGACATGACGAATCTATAAGGGTTCCGTTTTTTGCCATTAGGCTACGGAACCCTAAAAACACAACACAAAATTGGGTGGGTATATAGAGTTCTCGAGACACGAGTCCAACTTGCTTTTTAAAATATTTTTTTATATCCTTAATTTGTAAGCTACTGTTAACATTGATGTTTAGCGGCAAGACTTAGATATATAGCTAAATTTAACCATGGAGTTGGAAACCAAGTAGACAGAGTGCGTAGAAGGAACACATTGCTCCAAGTTCAGGGTCAGTAGTAGTAATTTCATCCCTTTCTATCTAAATATGTTCATATAAGTTAAAATGAGACAGTCTTACTAGCCGTTTTAAATTCAAATAAATAAGAACTGGATATAATATTTTCGTAGCTCTCACTCCCTGGTCTTAGAAACTCCTTGGAACTTATCTACTTTCAATGCAACTGTCATTCTAACTAACTAACTGTCATTCAACTAACTACTAACTACAACAAAATCTAAAAAGTAAGACAAATTCCTTTGTAAATGATTTTTTCTTGCGGCCGCCTTTGGCACCTATATAAGCACATGTTCATATAGGTCTTAGTTTTGTTGCTACAAAATGGCAAGTACACATTAGGGCAATGTTCACACTTTGGTCCCTTAAAAGAAAGAGGGTACAGTGCGTAGACCGGGTATCTCGTGATAGTGAAACGTTTCGTCATGGTAGTGGTAGACTGAGTAGTTTCGGTCGCGTCGCATTCCAAACAATATTTTAAGGTGATGATCATCAAGAATGCGGTGCGGTCTGAAATAAAAATCATAATCATATTTTTTTTAAAATTTAAGTATCATATATCATAAGTATAATAAGTTTAAGTTTGACGAACTCGGTGGCTAAGTGGTTAGCGATCCTGACCACTAAACCGAGAGTCGTGGGTTCGATCCCAGGGCAAACCTTTCTGTGATGAGCAGAATGGTTTGCTCTGTGTCTGGGTGTATTATATCTATATATGTATATATTTAAACGTATATATGTATGTATATCAGTCTCTGTTTTCCATAACACAGGGAATCCTACTTTGGGGCCAGATGACCGTGTGTGATTTGTCCCGGATATATATTTATTTATTTATCTTCTTGTGTTAGTACTTTTGTATACTTTATACATGTAACATGCTGCTTTACGCATTCTTTTGAATTGTTTCTTTTTCTTGCTAGTACTTTCTTACAAAGCAGAATTTGTACACTCAACGTTTCGGGAAGTGTTAGCGAAGTGACAAAAACCACCCTCTAACTATTATGTCAGGATCGATCATGAAATAAAACATTTTCCAACCAATTCAGAATCCGAAGTATAAATGTTTTTACAGTTCGAATATCAATACCTTGAGGTTGCTAGTTGTTCAGTTTCATGAGAAGAAACCTCAACCCCAACCCTCCCTCCCATTTCCCCCGATCCCCCACCCATTTCAAAGGTCGGCAACGCACTTGTGACTCCTTTGGTGTTGCGGGTGTTTATGGGCGGCGGTTATCGCTTACCATCAGGTGATCCGTCTTCTCGTTTGCCACCTATCACATAAAATTAAAAAATTTCTAAGCTAATTGTATTAGACAATACATAAGAATCTAATGTTAGCGTTACGGCACAGCACTAGCTGCATAAACGAGGAACGTCACCACGTCACTAGTAACGTCAAGGGACTTCGACAATGGGACCGAAATGATCCGGGTCTTAGGATAGTATTTGAGGGTTTTCTGTAATTTTAATTTGGTTTAATTAAGTTAATATTGTGTAAAGGATTACTAATAACCATCTGTGTAACAAGTCAAGCTGTTATTAATCCAGTACTTCGGAATTTCTTCACTTAGAAAGTAATACAGACAAATTTAAGGGTCGACACTACCCTAAACTTGAGACTGGCATTCCAAAAAAACCATAGTAAATGTTTTCTCTTTTAAATTATGGATTTAAAAAAGTAGCAATCGTTATTCAAGCTAGAATAAATGAGGTGAAACTTATGACCAAATCTTTGTAAAAAAGACATAATTTATTGAAAACTAAACACCATAATACCTATATTTCTTGGCTTGATCTCTTTGACTTAACCAAATCAAATCAATATATTTTATTGTAGTAAACATAATATAAGGATAATAAAGGATTTAAAGATAAAGAGACTAGTTTGCTATCATTTTCTGGAACGCCAAAACCCAAGGGTGGCCGATCCTTATTAATATATATTTGACTTACATATTTTTTGCATCGTAAAAAGGTAACAATGTTATTTTAAAATTTCTATTTCGTTACCTATCCCACAGGTTTAACTTTGGCTTTCTAACAAAACGTTTCTATGATTATTTTTTAGCATGCATTTGCCACGTGACTTCTATGCATAAGGTGATTAACTGAAATGATTTATACGGTTTATGATAATGACATTTTCAGGTCACGTGATGAATAATTAGCTTTTTAATTAGACTGAGAGCCAAGGTAGTGGCTATCTCGCCTTGCCCGCCGATACCTAACCTTAACCCTGACGCACTTTAGAAGTCGACCGACAGATTAACCTACTCTGTGTTTCTCTTTCTAACATGCAAGAGCGAGCGAGAGAAAGGCGACTGTTTAGCAAAGCCCTGAACATACACAGCGCATGCTACGATCTGATATAGGGCTCATTATAAAGTACCAGAAAAAGTACCATCTGTGACTTCTACTCATGAAATTGAACAGATTTCCCTAAGGAAACAAAAAATAAGTTTAAAAACTAAAACCCGACTACGGAAAAATCTCTCTCTGAAAAGTATGAAATAAGAAGATGTTATATAGTGCTGTTCAGAGGATAGCCGAGCCGTGATCGTATGCTACCTTATCCTAAGAATTGAAAATGTTGTCAAGTTACTTTGTCAAACACTGATTAATGAAAATCTCCAAAAGTAGGTACTTTTAGTAGTTCCTAATACTTGCACTACCAACTTTCAAAAACGAATAAACTGATTTGCATGCGTTTTTATTTGAAAATAAATTGAGTGACACCAAAAACTAAATAAAGACTCTTGATCCGAGAAGTAAATGGTCTTTGGGGTTACTTTAATTATTTTAAAAGTTTTAATGTGTGGAACCTCCTCACTAAAGTTCTCTTGAAAAAAATATATACTTCATAGTTTATAAGATTGTTAAATATTGTTTATAAAAGATGAGTATTATGTAAGAAATATTGCTATAAAATTTATTTTTTTGTTAATTAAATAAATTTAAATTTTTTGTGACGCAAAATTACTGTTAGGTCATTTTTAATGAATTTAAAAAAATTGCGATGTCTTCATAAATTTTAATAGATTTTATTGAATTCAATATTAAATTTTATTTAATGTTAAGTTGTTAACAACAATATCGTCTCGACTGCAGGGGCACGGGTCTCTTCCCATACCTCGGGAAGATTAGGCCATACTTCACACACGGGTGCAAGTCCGGATTGGTGGAGGTTGTGGGGCTGGTGGCCAACCCCAGTGTCAGAAGTTTTCCAGCAGCCTATAAGGCCTCTAACATGGCTTAGCGACTGCCAATTAATTTTATCTAATTATCTATTATTATTAAATATTTAAAAATATGCCCTACGTGACCGCGGGTGATGCCAAGTGCAACACTAGGCAACCGCCGCCTATACCTTGTGGATAGGACAGTTAAATTGTGCCACACTATAAGAGAGAGATTAAATATTGAATTTCTTAGATTTTTTACAAAAAATCCTAATAGTTTGCTACTGTTTATAAGGGACACCGAACCTTGAAGGAAGGAAAATTAAAAAAAAAAATTGAGAGTAAATATATATATATTTTTTTTTAATAGAAAATACATATTCCTTTTCTGACAACAGTTTCATTTATTGCATGGTCACAGTTATATAAGCAAATATTGTGGTATGATTTGTGGAGACTTGTACACACTGGCTGGTACGTATCAGGGCACTTTTCACACGGCACCAGTTTATCTATATCTGGTAAGTATTCCTCTTCGATTTCCAACGAGGACTCTGCAACGGCTGCTGGTTGTGAAGGTGCATCTCCTAATCTCTTTAGGTCCCAACCCTCATGAAAGTCAACCATGTGAATTATAGTAACGTAAACTGGAAGGAAAAAGTATGAGAAACTTGTGAGTTTGAAAGTAAAAATATTTGGCTAAGCTAAAATTTCATCTTGAGTTGGTGCTTTTATTTCTTGTTGTTTTATTTAACCCTTGAGGGAACGAAGAAGGTATGCGGTTGACCTAAAAGGTGTTACGCGATCTTAATATAAATTTATAAAACATAAATTTCATAGGTACCTAATTCATAAAAAATAAATTAACAACCCATATCGTCCCCACTGAAGGGGTACGGGTCTCTTCCAATACTTTGGAAAGGATAGGATATACTCCATACAGGGGGGCCAAGTCCGAATTTTTGAAGGTTGTGGGGCTAGTGGCCAACACCAGTGTCAGAAGTTTTCAAGCCGCTTATAAGGCCTTTGACATGGCTTAACGACTGCCATCTGGTAACAGCAGCCGGCACCAACGGCTTAACGTGCCTTGCAAAGCACTGAAACGGTTGACATAAATACCACTAACAGCCAAACCCATCAAGGTTATGACCGTGTCTTTAGTTCGTTAACCTGCGTGATCGACAAGACCACGCAAGCCGCACTGAGACATGACCGATATTAAATTAATTCATATTCATACACACATTGAGATATTTTTACTACATTACAAAAAAAAATACAAGACTAATTTGAATTTATCAAGATTTATTTTGAGCATTTTACTTACATGCGAATAACAACATTTTTACTATCATCTTGTTATACAATATTAAAATAATTATTGTACTGCTTTTTTATAGAGGCTTGTAACGCTAAATTTGTGTTAAGTTACAGCAAGTTACAATACCTTTCAGTCTCAAAGTCAAGAGATTTAAGTACAGAAACACTAGATCCAAGTACGTCCAAGATTTTATGTTTGTAATTTTACATTTAACGACATACCTACCTTCGATAAAAAATGATGACATAAAAATTATTTTTTTATCCTTAATTGGTAAACCCTTCACATGATCTCAGCTGATGATAAGTGATGATGATGCCGAAGATATAAGCGTGTAACGTGGCAGTCTTCGAGCCGACTAGCCTGACCACCACGTTAACATTGGGATAGGCTGGTTCCTGTGCACTGAGTCTATTCCTTACGGAAATCCTAGCCAGGAGGAGCAATGGAAGATTGATAAAGGTTATAACTGATGAGATCGTCTTTATTGAGTATCTCAGAGCTTATATACTAGTTGCACTTCCTATGCCAAGGTTCGGATGGTTATTGAAAAGCACGGGAAGGACCCTAGGCTAGAACAGCCTACCCGGGAGTTGGCTGACGGTGCCTGAAACCTAGGAGACGTCCCTACGACCCTAGCAGAACGGATACTACCCGAACGGGATATTACTAGAGAGACTAGCTTAATACAGTACGCGGCTTAGGACGGCTTTGTCCGGCGACCCCAGGCAGTCCAGGTCCTAAGATCTATTCCTCTACGACGATATTAAACCTGGAAGGTGGCCCGACTTAAATCTAACCCCACTCAACCAGGCGCAACCCGGTTAGTGATCTGATCACTAAATCTAACGGAGAGTCTACAGAGCTGACCTACGGTATACGGAAACTAAGAGAGGGAGGAACGCGACGGAGCGGCACTTATCTGTCTATCCCTTTAGCCAAACAAACGGCGCGAGAGTTTCGAGAGAAGTGCCGGCCGAGCAAGAGCGAGGTGCGCGTATATATAGCCGGACCCTAGGGGTGAGACGCGCGGAGTTGCTGGCGTCCGTTGGCCTCTTGCTGAGCGGCGGCTGCAGGGTCTCGGCAGTGGCGGTGAGCGGCGCGGGGTTGCGCGGCGCGGGGTTGCGCGGCGCGGGGCGCTGCCGCTGAGCTCGTTGCTGGCCGGTCTGGTGTGATGCGGTGCGCGTCACAAGCGGGTTTATCAAGATTCCCCAACGCAATGAGGAACTGGCTATCCTATCTCAATTTTGGAACACATCAATGCTGTTAACATTGATCTTTGGCGGCAAGACTCAAATAAGATAGTGGTAGCTAGCCAGGCGGGCTCAGAAAATGCCCTACCACCAACCAAGCCGAGACCTCCAAAGTTGGACCCCGCCGAGAATCGAATCTGCGACCTCCTAATGTGAAGCGAGTGGACTATAGCCACTACGCCACTGAAGCTGTTGAAAAGTATACTTACTTCTGACTTGGAAGGTAACTTCAAGGTTCTCCTCGGCTTTTTAACCGACTTCAAAAAAAGGAGGAGGTTCTCAATTCGTCGGAATCTTTTTTTTTATTTATTTTTTTATGTATGCTCACCGATTACTCGAAGACGCTTGAACCGATTTGGAAAATTATTTTTTTGTTTAAAAGGGTATACTTCACAGGTGGTTCCATATAAATTTTATCGAAATCGATTCAGCGGTTTTTGAGAAAATCAACAAAAACATAGCAAAATTGGAGTTGTTGCGATTGAAGTCGGTTGTTTTTAACGTATTCAGCGTGGTCAATTATTTCTGTTCTGATTAAGTATTCTCATACAACAAGCAAAGATTAAAGAACCTTATAAATTACTTCATTTAGATATTTTATTTCATATGTTGTGAATAAAAAAGGGTAAATAAAATAAAATAAGCACGAACAAAAACACTGAAGAAGGCTATTTAGATTTTGGAAAGATGGAGTCATTTCGGGTTTTTGTATATCTTTTAGGCATTGCGTCATTTCATACCGCGATGTTAGATATAATTTCGTTAACAACTCATATCATCCCCACTGCAGGGGCACGAGTCTTATCCCATACATCGGGATCGGGAAGGTTAGGCCACACTCCACAAAAAAATATAATAAATAATAAAGCTTTTGACAACTTTTATTCCACCGTTTTTCAAATAAACCACATTTTTTTTAAAATCTCCTTATTTTATTTCATATTTTGTGAATAAAAAAGGGTAAATAAAATAAAATTAGGACAAACAAAAATCACTGAAGAAGGCTATTTAGATAACCTTATAAAGCGATCTATGGTAAAAGATTCTTGTATGACAAGTTCAAACATTTTTATTGTTTACTAGCTTCGGAGCGCGACATTGTCCCAGAATTAGCTACAGAAAGAAAGAAAATGTTAAGGTGGCGCCATATAGTGAAGCAGTGAATTTTTGAGTTTTCCGGGATTAAAAGTACCCTATTTGTTAGCCGAGAGTGCTTTATCTATCTACCTACCAAGTTTCATCCAAATCCGTTCAGTAGTTTGAAAGTTCAGTAGCAGCGTGAAAGTGGAATAAACAAACATCCGTACTTTCGAATTTATAATACTAGTGAAGATGAGAAGTGAGATATTATTGAGATGAGATAAGATGAGACGAGATTTAAAATGTAAAAGAACATATCATGATACATGTGACCTGAATAATAGCATTATGTATATATCCACCATCAAGAAATCACCTTTTGTATCTTCTTCTTTTCATCGTGTGGCACATTTAACCGTCCTATCCACAAGGTATAGACGGCAGTTGCCTGGTGTTGCACTTAGCATCACCCGCGGTCTCGTGTACGTGTCACGTTGGTATCTTAATATTGTATGTAACAAACTAAGAAACTTATCACATATTTTTCCCAAAGGTACACAATTCTAAGAGATTTGTTTCGTTTCGTTTATACAAACGTAACTTTTGTCCGCTACTTCGGGTGCGCAGTGCGCGAGCCGCGAGCACTATATGAGTAGAAAGACCCCATTATCGGGTCCTACGCCTACTATATATAGGCTATATACCCTATAAGTTACTTGAGAAACTTGTTCCGATTTATAAGTAGTTGCATTTACCATTTGCTTTTAAATAATATAACGTTAAATGAATGAACCATCCCACCGATTTCAGTCATAGCGACCACTTCGACCCTAGTGGACTTGTTGGCGCTGGTGCGCCCGAAAATATAAAGTTACACTATGTAAATAAACTACGATTTTGTCATTTCATTTTCATTTAGGGAAACCTATTGTTTGCCTTTTTACTATTACAAGCAAATGCTATTGTAAAGATTCATATAAAATTAAAAGCTTTTTAAAGCTGCGCGCGGCGTTCAATGCAATAATGGAATCAGGATGCTGTTAGGCCTGCCCCGATATTGCAGCGCCTCAGAGATGTTTGACCAGGTTCGAACCGCTGGTTTCCACGCCATAATGCGTAAAAGAGCAGCGTCTTTACTGAATAGAGTGCGGGGCAGCTTCAATAGTATCCTGATGACTGTGGTGGAGAGACATGCATCTCCTATTATGCAACATATTATCACAATGTTGATCAGGTAGGTAAAACCTGTAAGGTTATACCTACGTGATCAAATTTTCCTTTTTCTGTTCAATGTATAACTATCTTAATTCATACTAATACTAGTTTTAAGAATTTTATTAACAAAATATTGGATCTTTGTTGTCTGGAAATAAAGTTTTATTATTATTTTTATTATTCTATAAGATTATACATTTATTTATTGGAGCTAGCGGTCACAGAACTAATAATTGTAAGGCTCGAAGAAGATAAGACAGAGGCCGGTGTACTGTAGAAAGACTTTCGTTATCTTCTTTCGATTCCTACAGTTCATCCAGCAGTGGTTGACGTAAGTCCTGTTGTCGGTACCGCAGACAGGCAAGTAAATCCTCGGACACTCGCAGTCCATTATCGTCTCTATCAACGGAAGATCTTCCACTTCACGTTTGAAATAAAAGTTGTTATATTTCTCCATGGTGACATTGGTATACCATGTATCGTATCCAGTCTTTTTCCACCCATAATCCCATACTTCCTGCAAATGCTTACCCCTCTGGTATGGGCAAACGACATTTAAAAGTATGAGTAGAGTAATTGCTGAAAAAAGGCAACCGGTTCAGTACGATTTTCTCATCTCATCTCACTAATATTGTAATTTTTTTTAATGTAAAAGTATGGATGTTTGTTGTTGTTAATTTTTTTGTTTGTTTCGCTTTCACGCTGAAACTATTGAATATATTTGGATGAAATTTGGTAGTTAGATAGATAAAGCACTCGTCTAACACATAGGATACTTTTTATACTGGAAAACTCGAAGGTTTCCGGAGGAATGGCGAAAACTGTTTTCTTTACTTCACCACTAGATGGCACAGCCTAAACATTTTATCTCTCTGGACCCAGTTCTGAAATTTGTAATGAATATTTCCAAAAACTGGCAGACTGACGAAGCATTGTTCCTGGATGCATAATGGCTTAATACGAAATATAACTAAATGTTTAAATAAATTGGAGCATATTATGTAAAAGAATATTAAATTGTATAGATGTAAGTGACTATAAAATTGAATGCCTCTCTAGTCTCAAAATGTCACCAAGGGCTACATTTTATCTGTAAACATATTAAATTCTTTCAGAAATAACACCGGAAACTCTGAAAATAACGCAACTTGACAAAGCATGGCTTTTTCTTGCTGTAATAACTTAACTGATTTCATGGAAAGGCAAAGACCTTTATATGTATAGAGAACGTGAACTAAAAACTATATTGATTCAGGTAGGGCCACGCGCGTTCAAAAGTTATAATTAGCTACTAAATAAAAAAATAATAAAAAAATCCGACGACTGTAAAAATTAAATAACTTGAAACTATTGGACCTTTTATAATAAAAATAATGGCTAAACTAAATATTTTCAAATATAAAAAAAAACTTTATTGAAATCGGTCCGTTGCTTTGGTAGTTATTACGCCTAACACTCCTCTTTTGCATTTCAGGTTATAAAAAGTAGCTCCGTACATACATATTACAATAATTAATTACAATCTAACTTACTTACATTTGAGTGAAACATTTATTCCAATCATTGTGTAGTGCACGAATAAGTTTTTGTTTTAAATTACGGTTAATTATTTTGCTAAATTAAACAGAAACCAATTTTCTCTTGATGACTGTCACGTGGTTGTGCACCTAACTAATTATGTTCGAACTGAGTTGATTGCATTGTACACTGTTGAGGTGGAGTTAATGACCTAATCGATTTAACAAAAAAAAAATACCTGTTTGGGCCCACTAGGTAGGTCAACTGTTAGGCAGTGCCGACAATTAGTTTTCAAAATCAAATCATTTACGTACATTAACTTTTACATTAGGTACATTACATTTGCTTTACTTGTTACTTTTTATATTTGTATGTGCTTCTTGTATTGTATGACAATAAAAAGTATTTGATTTTATTTGATTAAGCACTCTTATAATGTCATACTATTTTGCTGGAGAAATTATCCAAATGTAAAAGGATATCAGAGGATATTTACTTTTTACTGGAAAGATAAAAAGGCTAATACAAAACATTGATCATTTTGTTATTACTCGGTTCTTACTTATGAAGTTACCGTTTCGGTTTTGAAAGTTCAACTAAATAGTTTTATCCCAAAAATGAATTTACCCCCTTCCAATTATTTATCTTATCTTACTAATCTTATCTTACCTTATCTTCCTCTTACTAATATTATAAATGCGAAAGTATGGATATTTGTTTGTTTCTTCCACTTTCACGCCGAATCTTTTGAACGGATTTGGATGCAATTTGGTAGGTAGATATAGATAAAGCACTCAGCTAACACATAGGATACTTTTTATCCCAGGAAACCCGAGGGTTCCCGGAGGAATGGCTAAAAACTGAAGTTTTCACTTTGTCACTAGATGGCGCTGGATGGAATTCTGAAGTCCACGCAGACGAAGTTGCGGGTGGAAGCTAGTGTTCCCTATAAATATTGTCTTTATTATTGGAAGTTCAATAATAAAGACAAGTGAATAATTTTATCCCAAAAATTAATTTACTCCCTTCAAATTATTTATTCTGAATAAATATCTATCCTGCAACCTTTACCAGGTCGTCGGTCCACCGAGTCGGGGGCCTGCCCACAGCCTGGCCTCTGCCGGAGATTCTTCGCACCCCATGCCCCGCCGTTACAGGAAGCCGCTGGATGCGAGCCGCACAGGACCGGTCGGTGTGGAAATCCTTGGGGGAGGCCTTTGTCCAGCAGTGGACGTCTTTCGGCTGATAGATAGATAGAAATATCTATCTTTCATGAGTTAGTAATGTCTCTCAAGTAAATATCTACTTACAAAGTAAGTTTCCGTTGAATACTGTATTGGTGTTTTCTTAGAGGACAAATGCAATATATACTTTTTAAAGTATTTCTGAAATTTTGTAAAAACAAATATGAAATATAATGCGAAACATTTTCAAAAATGCAAGTGGTAGCGAAGAGCGCGTTGGGACAACTCTAGAGTTTACAAATAGTACTTACATCATCAATATTATACAGGGTGTAACAGAATTGGTGTAGGACGCGTTAACTGAGGATTCTACTCATCGTACTGAACAAGTTTTCTCAAATCTCAGAAAAACATTTTAGACTCTCCATACAAATTGATCATCTGTTTTGCTATTTTTGTATGGAGTCCAAAATTTTTTTTTGCGATTTGAGCAAAGTTGTTCAGTACGATGAGTAGAATCCCCAGTTAACGGGTCTTACACTAATTTTGTTATACCCTGTATATATGATCAGCCAAAAGACGTTCACTGCTGGACAAAGGCCTTCCTTCCAAAGGATTTCCAGGATAAACGGACTGCCTACGCGACGTCTTCAGGTGCGCGGTAACAATTCGAGAAATGTCCCGCCCACTGTCACATTAGTTTAGTAAACTGACTGACTCGGTGGCTCAGTGGTTAGCGCTCCTGACAACTGATCCGAGAGTCGTGGGTTCGATCCTCGGGTGTGACCACTAAAAAATATTCAGTATATATGTATTTTTTTAAATTATATTATTAATTTCAAATATACAGTTATACTGCCTACGAAAAACGAATTGTTACTAAAAAAGTTGTCTCATTATGGAATTACTGATAAAACCCTGGAGCTACCGACGTTCTTCCTTAATAACAGGCGACAAACAGTAGAAGTGACAGTAGGCGGAAAAAAGTAAGATCTGTAGCTGAGGACGTCACTACTATAGACATTCCTCAAGGTTCAGCCCTTGGAAATACCCTATTCTTATTATTTATTAACGATTTGCCGTCGTCAATAACAGAAGGTATGCTTGTGCTATTCGCTGACGACACCACCGTTGTAGTTAATGCTCCAACGTATGAAGAATTAAAAATTAAAATAAATAACACTTACAGAGAACTTCACGAGTGGTTCTCAGCCAATGGCCTAATATTAAATAGCACAAAGTCGAACGTCGTATTGTTCAGCGGAAGGCCAGTGCCTACACCTGTCCAAATAATCAGTCCGGTCCCTTTAAGTGACAAATGCCGTTACTTAGGCTTTGTCCTGGACTCCAATCTGGAGACCGTGGAGACCTGGTGCTCTGAAATACAGGATCACCTAGTTCAGACATCAGGCTTCACAATACAATACACAAAATTATTTTATTTTGTTTAAAGTTTAAAGCCTTATTTTTAACACGGTTTAAATATGTATTCCCACTTTTATTTAGCATACTATTTAACCTGTATTGTATTTTGTGGAGCAAACAATAAAAAAATGATTGATTGATTGATTGATTGATTGAATCTGACCTGGAAACAGCACGTACAGGTAGTTTGCAACAGGCTGAGTGGTGCAGCATATACCTTACGGAAACTGCATCCACTTGTATCCCCCAAGATCTTAGGGCAGGTTTACTTCGCTCACTTCCAATCGATAATGTCATATGGCATTATTGGTTGAGTTGGTTTGAGCAAATTAGACAGTTGTGTAAAGAAGCACAAATAATAGCACTCCAAGAAACTTGGTTATATCCACATGATCTGGCATTCCTGGACAACATTAGTGAGGATTTCTCATCGACAGGCACATCGGCTATCAATCCAGCTGCTGGTGTATTGCGTGGCAGGCCCTACGGAGGCACTGCTATCCTATGGAATAAACGCGTGTTCCCATCAGTGTCAGTTGTAGAGTGTGGTAATCCTCGTCTCTGTGGAGTGAAAGTGTTACTCAAAGATAAATCGGTTTTAATTTTTAGTGTTTACATGCCCACTGACTGCTCGGACAACCTAGCTGAGTTCACAGAATGTGTGAGTGATCTGTACGCTATTATAGAAGAAAACTATGTCGAAAGTGTTTACATATTAGGGGACTTTAATGCTCACCCCGGCGAACCTTTTTATAATGAGTTGGTATGTGCCGATATTGAGTTGCTTGGCATTGAGTCGGGCACATATACTTACATAAGTGAGGCACATAGTAGCAAAAGATGGCTAGACCATTGTATACTAACTTTGTCAGCTATGGAAAGTATTGTTGATGTGACTGTCAAGTATGATGTGTATTGGTCTGACCACTATCCCATATCCTTGTGTTGTAATTTAGATGTAGTCAAACAAAATATCTATCATAAAAGTGTATTTAAAACATATAGTATATGGGGGGAAAGAACACAAGATCAAAAAAAAAATTAAGTCCAAACTTAAGTGGTGTCAGCGGCACCAGGAACAGATTAAGATGGATAGACTGGCAGCGCAGCATGAAAAAAATGATTGCAAAATTTTTTGGCATAGTACTAAGAAACTTGAAAATAAAAATGCTCTTTCTGTGAGTGTCAACAATGTGACTAATCCAATAAAAATCGCAAACATGTTTAAGGAACATTTTTCTGTAAAACCGAATAAATGTGAGACAAGTGAGGACAATGTTAAGCCGTCGTCTCCTGGGGATTCTGTGGTGCGGTTTTCTGCAAAACAAATAGCTAAACTTATAATAACTATGAAGAGAGGAAAGTCCCGGGGTACGACGGTCTTAGCATTGAGCATCTTCAAAATGCGGGGCCACACCTGCCAAGGCTACTGGCCATTCAGGCCAGTGTGGGTCATTCTCACTTGCCAGAAGACATGACAAGAATGGTAGTAGTACCCATTGTTAAAAATAAAACGGGGGATATCTCGACCACAGCCAACTACAGGCCGATATCACTAGCTACTGTTATAGCGAAGGTGCTTGACGGTCTGCTTAATGCTGAGCTTGATAAATATCTTAAACTACATGATGCTCAGTTTGGGTTTCGGCTTGGACTGTCTACAGAAAGCGCAATACTCAGCCTTAAGCAGACAGTCGAGTACTGTACAAAGATTGTATATTAATGCACTGATCGAGGAGCTCAGCAGCATGCATGTTGGTTGTCATGTGGATGATGTGTATATAAACAATATTACCTATGCAGACGACATGGTGTTGCTGAGCCCCTCGATCGGGGGTCTGACTAAATTGTTAAAAGTATGTGAGCGATATGCCACACAACATGGCCTGAAATATAATGAAAGCAAAAGTGAATTATTAGTTTTTAAAGCAGGCACCAAGTATCCACGTCTGGTTCTCCTGTGTTCTTAAATGGGTCCCCTTTAAGGAGGGTGAACACTTTCAAATATCTTGGTCACTGGGTAAATGAAAACTTACGAGATGACGCTGATATAGAGTGTGAGCGAAGGGCGCTGTCGACCAGAGCGAACATGATAGCGCAAAGGCTTCGCAGGTGTACAGCTCAGGTTAAAATAACACTTTTTAGAGCTTATTGTACATCTTTGTATACCTGCAGCCTGTGGGCTTCATTTACGCAGAGGTCGATGGGGGCCCTTACGTGTGCAGTATAACAATGCATTTAGGGCACTGTTGGGGCTGCCGCGCTGGTGTAGTGCATCCGGAATGTTCGCTGACGCCCAAGTAGACGGCTTCCAAGTCACAATTAGAAAGAGGTATGCCGCGGCGCACTGCAGGCTGTGCGGCGGCGCAAACAGTGTCCTTGCAGTGTTAGCCTCCCGCATGGACGGTATCATTAGGCGCTGGATGGGGACTCATTCACCAGTTGCTTATTTCAACTGGTGAGAGACTTCCTATCCTGTCGACCATGTTTTTCATGTTTTTCAAAATTTGTCTCAAGAACATTACTTTTAATAATAATTATAATTTAAATTCTAAAATATAGATAATATTAATAATAAATTTAAATGTGATATTACTACTAAAATTGTATAATTAAGCTATGGATCTAAATGGTCTGAAATAAAGATTTTTATTTTTATTGTTTTTATTTTATCATCCTGTGGGGTGTGGAGTCGGATCGCGTGCTTGTCCTGCATAAGAGAGCGATTCGGACATAACTAGGTACAAAATCAAGGGATACTTGTAGAGAGCAGTTTAGAAAGCTAACTCTACTCACTGTATCTGTACGAGCTGCTAATGTTCGTCCGCCGGAATATCTCGACTTTCGACCGACGCATTACTGGAGGTAGACATTTGCGCAACACTGAGAGGTTGCAGGTAGTCCCGCGACGAACAGCTCTCGCCACCAAAAACCCTCGTGTTGTCGATCCGACATTATATGAGCGACTACCCGCAGTCATCAAAGATGAGGAAAATGACGAAACGTTTAGTCGCCGACAGAGAAACATTTGTTGGAAAATGAATTTTATTCAGTAAATTAATATATTAATAAAATATTTTATTTTATTATACGCATTCCTGATCTTTACCATTGTGTAATATTGACATTTTTATTTTGTATTTATCCATTGTGTGATTATTATTATTATTATTTAACATTGACATTGAATTTTATATTAATGACTATTATTCAATTTTTAATTTTAATTATTTTGACGATCACATTATACTTTGACATTTTTAATAAGCTATTATTGTAATTTGAAATTGATAATGTGAAATAAATTAATCTAATCTAATCTACTTGGAATGCTAGAGGATAATTTTGATCGTTAAAATCGAAAGAAAATCAAATAAGTACCTACATAAAATAAAAATTAAATTAAATGTCAAATACAAGCAGGAAGCCGCTGGATGCGAGCCGCACAGAACCGATCGGTGTGGAGATCCTTGGGGGAGGCCTTTGTCAAGCAGTGGACGTCTTTCGGCTGATAGATAGATTATTCGATTTATGGAAGTTTAAATGAGCAAACCTATAATTTCATAAACGTGTTTTCAACCCAGTGTGCGTACGTGTGTCTTCTTTACCTTATGTCAGACAGTGTGTACTGTACACCTTAAAATGTTTGCTTAAAATGCTTATAAGATTAACAATTTAACTGCACACTTGTGTATACTGAATAAATTAGTTTTGTCTTTCGTATTTTTTTTGGAGGTGATAATAAAGTGTAATTTGCGTCAAGGTCGATCAATTTATTGTAATTTCGGTAGATTTATTTCAAGGTTGAAATTGTCAATTTTCCATGCATATCTTTTGTTTATTTATATATATGTGGCTTTCGGTTTCACTTTTGAAAATGATTCGTTACCACTAATACGTCCACAAGTTGCAAAGAATAGTATCATGATTAATTGATAGGATGTTAAAAAAGTGCGTTTGAGATTTTAAGGGGTTAGAATCTAGTATCGAATCTAGGAAAAATAATAAAAATATCCGCTCTTAATTTTTTTTCAGATTCCTATACTAAACCTGAATAATGAATCAAGAAGTTGTATGGAAAACTGAAAAAAAGTTGTAGATAGGATTTTTTCAATATTTTTCCTGTATTCTATACTATATGTATAGAGTCCTACAGAAATATCATTTTTTTTTTTGCTGTAGCTTATACTCATGAAACGGAATAACTTCCCCCAAGGATATAGGTAGCTAATTGAGCATTAAATTTCCTAGAAAAAATTTTGGAAATCTCATACTAGGTACCTGATCAACTGGTTCACAAAATTACCATGGGAACTCCAAAATTTTTACGATGCAATTGACAATGCAATTTTTAGTTAGCAAGTAGCAGTTGACCTTAAATCATGAACACTTTGTGGGCCCTTGTCTGTCTAAACCAATGTATATATAGCCTTCTGAACCAAAATTATCTTTATGGTCCTTACCTATGAAGTTGACGTTTAGGTAATAATTGACCACGCTGAAGACGTTAAAAACAACCGACTTCAATCGCAACAACTCCAGTTTTGCTATGTTTTTGTTGATTTTCTCAAAAACCGCTAAATCGATTTCGATAAAATTTATATGGGACCACCTGTGAAGTATACCCTTTCAAACAAAAACAAAATTTTCCAAATCGGTTCAGGCGTCTTCGAGTAATCGGTGAACATACATTAAAAAAAAAAAAAAAAAAGATTCCGACAAATTGAGAACCTCCTCCTTTTTTTTTGAAGTCGGTTAAAAAAGTTCAAAGACAAAATTAATATAAAATAATTAAGGTTTTAAAACAACTAATTATTTTCAAAGTACCATTGGACATTTAGAAATAAAATAATGCTTGCTAAATGCACGTTGTCTGAATATTTTGAGAGCACAGTGGTGTAGAAACTGTGAAAATGGATTTTTTCGTCACTGAAAATCGCCACATTTTCGTTAAAAAAATACTTTATTTTTATTTTTGAAGGCTACACTTATCCCAGCGTGTTATTCGTTACCATATGTATTTTCGAACATATTGCGCATAATATTTCACGATTTTCAGATAATTTCGATTTTTTTTTTGTGGAAAAAATTGACCCAATTGACCTTTAAGAAAACTCCAATACAGTATTTAATGGAACCCTACTCAGTCAGTTTTTACATAAGAGACATGACATCACTAACTCATGAAAGAACTTGAATGTAGCTAGAAAATGATATATAATTTAATGGAAGTAAATTCATTTTTGGGGTAATATTATTTTGTTGAACTTTCAAAACTGAAAACGCCAATTTCATAGGTAAGGACCTTCCGTATATTATTATATTCCGAGCTCGCTTTGCTCGCTCCCGCATTATATTATGACTTATGTATTGTAGTATTCATGCAACACAGTTCCTGAAGAACGGCAATAAAAGGGACGGCAAGAACTGTAATTTCTGTAGCGTAATTTACACGAATAACTCCCTTCATTAAAGACAATGACCTCCTTAGTGATTGACAATACGGATTTTGCCGAGGTTGATCCACTGGAGATGTTCTTGTGTATGCAACGCATGTTTGGGGTGAGGCCATAGCGAAGCACAGTGAAGCACTCGCTGTGTCTCTTGACATCTCGAAGGAGTTTGATAGGGTATGGCATGCCAGCCTTATTGGCAAGCTTTCTTCTTACGGGCTCCCTGTCAGCTTGTCCAACTGGGTATCCGATTTCCTGAGGGAACAGTCGATTTGGGTGGTCGTTGATGGCTGCTCGTCAGATTGGCTATAGATGCCAGAGTACCTCAGGGTTCGTTTCTTTCTGCAACTCTGTTTGCAGAAAGAAACGAAAGAAATGAATTCCTGTTACATATAAATTATCTGCTTAAACCCGGTATCATTGGATATGCAAATGATAGCACAGTTGTAGAAAGATATCTATCTAGAGCACGAGCTACCAGCGCTGAGACGCAGTCCCTCAGAGAGGTCATGATAGAGCGCATGAACCTATCTTTTCAGGCAGTGTCTGATTGGGGTGATAACAACCTATTTAGATTAGACCTATGGGAAGGCTCGGCCCGCTAACAGCTGGAAGCCTTGTTTGCTATCGACCAACGCGCCAGGAGACTAATAGGTAACGATGAGCTTGTTTTAATCTATTATAAGCTCCAAGCCTTGAGCATCGCCGCAAAGTAGCCCCTTTATCGGTTTTTTATCGAATCCATTTCGGAGATTATGCTCAAGAACTACACGACTTCATTCCCCCAGTTTCATTCCACCTTCGGTCAACCAAGCGCAAGGAAGCTTTGTATTTGACATTCCAACCATTCGCACGAAGCACTATGCTTCCTCATTTATCATGCGAACTGCGAAGGAGTGGAACTCCTTGCCTGTGTCTGTGTTTCTTGATTCCTACAATCTGGGGATCTTCAAGGCGAGAGTGAATAGACATTATATGAGTTTGCGTGTATCATCCTCGGCTACATCAACACTTTCCATCATGTGAGATGTAGTGAAACGAACTCAATTTTTCTGTAAAAAAAGATAGTCTCCACATGGTCTCTCCTCTTCATAGTGTGTCTGCGTCGTTTCGTTTACAAATAGTTTCTCCATATCGAGCTAGTTTTGTGATGTAATAAAAAAAATTTAATTTTCGGACTTTTCCTTTTTAACCGACTTCAAAAAAAGGAGGAGGTTCTCAGTTCGTCGGGATCTATTTTTTATGTATGTTCACCGATTACTCGAAGACGCCTGAACCGATTTAGAAAATTATTTTTTTGTTTAAAAGGGTAAAAATACATCACAGGTAGTCCCATATAAATTTTATCGAAATCCATTTAGCGGTTTTTGAGAAAATCAACAAAAACATAGCAAAATTGGAGTTGTTGCGATTGAAGTTGGTTGTTTTTAACGTATTCAGCGTGGTCAATTATACTTGTGCTATAAGTATTGCTTGTTGCCAAATTTCAATATTCTAGGTATAAGGCAAGTACCCTATAGGTTTGATTCCCATACGAGTATCCAAATATGCGATTGTGAAAAATAAACGGCCGTGTCTCTTGATTGCGTTGTCATTGAAGTTTGATTTTTTCACAGCTTCAAGGGACTGCATGCCTGAGATAAAGGGTCTTGACAGACAGACAGACAGACAGACAGAAGGACGGACAACAAAGTATTCTTATAAGGGTTCCTTTTTTCCTTTTGAGGTACGGAACACTAAACAACGATAAAGTTCGGTTTAATTTTACCTCCGTTCATTTAGTGCACTCTATCGAGGGACACACAATGTAAAAAGAAGAAAACAAATATCTGCAGAACATGGAGTGATTAATGATTATTCTCATACAATTATATACGTAACTAGAGTATTTACTCAGTTTAACAGTTTTTATGAATAAATATTTAGTCAGGCAACTAAACCTAAAACTAAACCTTAGGTATAGGTTAGGGCGGGCTGTTTTCCGCAACCAGGCGACCATTGCGCCCATTTTGCGTGATAGGCCGGCATCACTGCCAGCCCAGCTCCTCCAAGAAGTCCAGTAGCGACCTGGGGTTGCTGACGACTTCCTGAAGTGGCCTCGGGTCACCGAGGTGCGCGAACCTGTACGATGCTACCTCTCCGCATTCCAGCAGAATATGAGCAGCAGTTTCCTCAGCTTCCATGCATGCTCGGCACAGTGGGCTGTCTGTAACGCCCAAGGTGAACAAGTGTTTGTTGTAGGGTCCATGTCCAGTGATAGCAGCAACCAGCTTGCGGAGCTGATTTCTCTCTAGTCTTAGGAGCTTTCTGGATAGGCCGGGATTTGTTGCTGGTAAAACCAACCTTGTCTTACGGCAAGTCTCCAGGTTCGATCAGTATTCGTTGTGTCTGTTCCTAGTGCGTTGACGGAGTACGGATCTCGGCCAGTTTGATGGTAGTGGGATGATGGGTTCTGGCCCTACCGCCGCTTGTCCTGACCCCCTCCTGGCTAGCTCGTCCGCCCCGTCATTACCGCGTGAGTTGCTGTGACCCTTAATCCATTGTAGAGTGATGTCACTGTAGTGACATAGCTCTGACAACTTACGGTGACACTCCAGTATGAGCCCCGACGTAGTTGTGCTACTCTGCAGAGCTTGTAGTACTGCCCTGCTGTCGGAGAAGATACGAATCGGGTAGTCACGTACCTTCCTTGCAGCGATCTCATCCGCCGCCGTAATGATACCCATACATTCGGCTTGGAAGACCGTATTGTGTTCTCCAAGGGGCTTGGCTGTGAAGATGTTTAGGTCCTCGGAGAAGACGCCATATCCGGTGCCCGAGGCTGTTTTAGAGCCATCGGTGAAGATCCGAAGCTCCTTCAGGTTCTGACTCTCCCATGGGTTCTCGTGGAGTTGTATATTGTATTTTTTGTCAAAAACGTACTGTTTTGGGATCCTGTCCTGTGTAGCCATGAACAGTGGCTCCTCAGTGGTAATTTCGTTTAGAAGCTCCGCGTGGGGAGTTCTGTCCGTGCTCCAGAGTGAAAGTAGCCTCAGGCGTACGGCCGCAGTCGCTGCTTCTTGTTCAATAAAGAGATGCAGAGGCGGCAGGTCCATGATGGTTTCCAGGGCAGCAGTTGGAGTTGTCCGCATGCACCCCGTCACCGCCATGCAAGCCATCCTTTGAAATCTTTGCAGTTTACTTACGACGGTTGTTTGTCTGGTTCTTGGCCACCAGACAATCGCGCCGTAACATATCATCGGCCGTATTACCGCTGTGTAGAGCCATAGCATGATCTTCGGGGAGAGACCCCACCTTCTACCTACCATTCTACGGCACTGCCACAGGGCAATAGTTGCTCTTTCTATTTTGTTGTCTAAGTGGTGACTCCAGTTCAGTTTGTTGTCCAGTGTCACGCCCAAGTACTTAACTTTAGTGGACAAACAGAGTTCAGTGTTGAAAAGTTTAGGTAGTTGGTAATTACCTAGGTTTCGTTTATTGGTGAATAGAACCAGTTCTGTTTTAGCTGGATTCACGGACAGTTCATATCCGCAGCACCAGCGCTCCACGATCCGGAGTGCAGACCGAGTCAGGTCGCAGACTATGTGGGCAAATTTACCTGATATGAGGATAGCCAGATCGTCTGCGTATCCTATCGTATGGAAATGGTTGTTGTTCAAGGTAGTAATCAGGTCGTTTACCACAAGGTTCCATAGGAGAGGCGAGAGGACGCCTCCCTGCGGGCACCCTCTCGCGACAATGGCTCCGCCGTCTTCCTTGTTCGTTTGTCTAATTACCCTTTGTCGGAGCATGTTTTCGATCCAGTCCGTAATGGTTGCGTTGACTCCATGTTTTTGGAGTGCCGCTCTGATGCTACTAAAGTTTGTCTTGTCGAAAGCACCCTCTATGTCAATGAAGGTCCCCAGGCACATAGACTTACTTTGTATTGCTGTCTCAATTCTGCTGACTACAGCGTGCAGAGCTGATTCAGTTGATTTCCCCTGACTGTATGCATGTTGATTTCGGTGCAGAGGGATGTTCATCAGAGCATTCTCCCGCAGTTCCCTGTCACAGAGCCTCTCCAGCGTCTTAAGTAAGAAGGAGGTGAGGCTGATGGGTCTGAAGGATTTTGCGTCCGTGTAGTCACTCTTACCTGGTTTAGGTATGAATATCACTTTCACCTCTCTCCAGGCATGCGGGACATACCTGTGGGCTAGGCACGCCTTGAGGATCTTGGTCAGTCAAAACTAAACCTTTTAGTCACTAATTAACGAAGAACAGTTAAAGCACGTAAAAATGTAACTTACAAGCTAATAACAATACTTTTTGTAATTTTACTTATTATTTACAGAAAACTGAAAAAAATTTATACATACTGGGAGAAAAAAGGCGTTAAAGGACCGAAACCTCTCTGGCTTGTCGGAAACGCTCTCTCTATTCTCCGCAAAAAGGATTCACTGTATAGTTTGACGAAAAAAATATACGACATGTATCCAAATGAGCAAGTTGTCGGAATATATCTTGGCGTGTCACCAACTTTAATTCTAAGAAACCTGAATTTAGTAAAAAAGGTGACTGTTAAAGATTTTTCAAGTTTCGATGATCGTGGTCTTAAAATCACAGAAGAAATACTCTCAGACAGTATGTTTTTGGAAAAAGGGGATAGGTGGAAGGTTTACAGATAAAAATTATAATATCCTTTATTTTTGATGAAGAACATATTGCCGAATATTGTTGAACATATAGACGAGTATTTAGATTACATTGATCATTTACCACCAGGTCCTAAAGAACTAAGGTTGTAAGATCACAAACTGAGTGTTAAATTATTGATGTCGTCCACATTTGGGCTAGACGTTGACACATATAAAAGAGACGTAGGGGATTTGGAACAGATGGGATATGATTTACTTAAGCTAAATATACGTGAAATACTTGGTACAATGTTGCACGGACACAACCCTGATTTGCCGCCTGCTTTTGGTTTCAAACTTGCACCACCGAGATTAGAAAAATTAATTGAAAAAATTATAAACGAAAGCAAGAATGCTCTGGAAAAAAATCCAAAACGAGAAGAAACCGTCTTTGATTTTATGGCGAGTATTAAAAAACAAGGAGTTGTTATATGTAAAGGAAAAGAGAGATTGAATTGTTAAAGTAGAAATATCTGATTCAGTTTTAGCTGGTCATGCTGCAGTCTTTTATGGAGCTGGCTTTGAGTCTTTTGTTAATGGATCGTTTTTATTATTTGATCTTGCGCTGAACCAAGAGATTCAAGAACGTTGTTACAAAGAAATCATAGAAGTTATGAGAAAGTATAACAATAATCTTACATTTGATGCATCTGTCGAATTGGAGTACCTTAACATGGCATTCGACGAATCTCTTAGAAAGTATCCCAGTGGTGGATATCTAAGTCGTATTGCAACTAAGGACTACCATATCGAAGAGATTAATTTGACAATAGACAAAGGCACTAAAATTATTGTACCCGTTCTAGCAATTCATCACGATCCAAGATATCATCCCAAACCGGAGGTGTTTGACCCTGAAAGATTTACACCGGAAAATAAGAAGATGATGAATCATCATCATTCTCCTGCCCTTATCCCAATCATATGGGGTCGGCGCAAAATGTTTTCTTCTTCCATACATCCCTTTCAGCTGTCATCTCCGTACTCACACCCTTTCGACACATATCATCCTTCACACAATCCATCCATCTCTTTTTGGTCTCCCTCTCCCCTTATATCCATCGACACTCATCTGTAACACTCTCCTTGTAACATGTCTTTCATTCCTCCGCATTACATGCCCATACCACAACAAACGATTTCCTCTCAATTTTTCTATCACTGGCGCAACTTTCAAACTTCCTCTTATATACTCATTCCTAATCTTGTCCATTCTTGTTACTCCACACATCCATCTCAACATTCGCATCTCCGCAGCATGCAATCGTCTTTCATCCTTTCCCTTAGTGGCCCAACATTCCGATCCATACAGGACGACAGGTCTTATGATAGTTTTATATATCTTCCCCTTAAACTTAAGGGGAAGTCGGGGGAAGAAGATGATGAATGATTCCTCTTATTTACCGTTTGGTGATGGTCCCAGAAAATGCATAGGTATGTAGTATGTAATGCATTTAAACAACATATCAGTCTTTTTTTCTTCCTCCTTAAAAACTAAAAAGAAATTGTTTTAAGGATTTGTTGAATTCGTCAAAATAAATAATAAACTTTTCATACTAATCGATGAGCTTGTAAGCTGAGTTTGGTGGATATTCGTATAACAAACGTTTTTAAGTTTTATAAATATAGGAAACTAGGAATACTAGTCACCCTGTAAATGAATTAAGGCCTACTCTAAGTCATTATGATACAAATAAATATATTCTTAAAAAAGCTGGCTTATAGAACCAGGTATAGAACCCAGGAAAAATATTGAAAAAATCCGCTCTTCAATTTTCTTTTCAGATTCTCATACTAAATCTGAATAGTGAGTCAAGAATTTGTATGAAAAAGTGAAAAAAAATTGAAGAGCGGATTTTTTCAATATTTTTCCTGGATTCTATACTTGATTCTGAGTAACCCCTTAAAATTTCAAACGCACTTTTTTTAACACCCTGTATACATATAGGTACAGTGGTCTTGAACGGTCTTATTTTATTTATAGATTAGATTATAACTTACACCAATGGGATATAAGAGTCTCTTACGGCACAGGTACCATTATTAACTCCTAATCGCAGCTAGTTAAATTCAAATTCAAAATTCAAAATCATTTATTTCTTTACGTAGGTACATTAAGCACTCTGATAAACGTCATATCATTTTTCTGGAGGAATATTCCAAATGTCATTATCATTAAATTAAAATAATCTACAGTCTTATAGTATCCCCTTGAACAAATACAGCGTTTTATATGTTTCTTAAATTTACATTCTGGTAGTTCACACACGTCATTCGGAATTTTGTTATAAAAGCGTACACACTGCCCCACAAATGATTTTTTCACCTTACTAAGTCTCCTTACTAAAAATATTTCTTATGACAAGGTTTTGCCCGCCGCTTCGTCTGTATGAATATCCTTTTTTTATTGTTGTCTGTTTAAGGTCCGCAGTGAACGAGAGCATTCGGCTCGCGAGCACGAAAATGAGACATTCGGGTAAAAAATTATATGATAACTTTTTCAGTTTG
Organism: Coleophora deauratella; assembly: GCA_958295455.1. Classification (NCBI taxonomy): domain Eukaryota; kingdom Metazoa; phylum Arthropoda; class Insecta; order Lepidoptera; family Coleophoridae; genus Coleophora; species Coleophora deauratella. The sequence continues at coordinate 4,814,088 of OY282411.1, forward strand.
AGTAGTTAACAAAAAATTGCGTTGTTTGTCAAGTTCCCAACGTGGCCGATGTTTCTCAAGCACCCGAAAATCACTTTCCTGTGTTCTAGAGCCAATACTGAAATCCCTGAAATCACAAATGTATTTTTTTTTAAACCTTGTATAGGTACTATTGCAGAGTGGCAACGAAAGTGAGGCGAAGGTCAGTAGGTAGACCAGCTGTCAGATGGTTGGATGACATAGTTAGCGGTAGCTGGGCGAGGCTAGTGAGGGACCGAGACGTTTGGCGTGCACAAGAAGAGGCCTATACCCAGCAGTGGACTAATTAGATAGATAGATCTACCGATCGACAGAATCTTTGATTCTTTGATGATGCCAAAACTAAGATTTTTACGACTAGAATCTTAATTTTGATAAGTAATTTATACAGGGATTTGTCAAAAATTATGTAGGTATGTAGTATTTTTTGGCTCATTTTTCTGGTTCCGTGTCAACGCCGTACCCGTGGTAATCAGCTTAAATTCATTCCTTTTAAAACATCGTTTAGGTTATGAGTGAATATATTGTATATTTTTTTCCGGGTTTCGTCTCGCGAGATTCCAATCCATTCTGCTGCTAGCCAAGTTCTTACATAGATTCAAAGTGACTCCCTGTGAAAAAACAGTGTCCAAGATTCGTATTGTACCCTATCAGTTCTCACTGTTTACTCAAGATGGACTGTGGGTTAATTTAACGAAGCGACAGTATTAATAAATAAATAAAAAATACGACATTACAAATAAATCAACCAGCTTATTTTATTTTATTGGCGAAATTTTAGTCGCATAGTTATTAATATATCTTAATGTACGATATTATACAATTTTCCAATTAACTGATCAATTTGTATGGAGAGTGAAACAATTTTTGCGATTTCATCAAAGTTGTTCAGTATAATATATACAGGGTGAAATTGAAATCGTGGAACAAATAACTGTGGTTTCTGCTCATGGAACTGAACAAGTTTTTTTTGCTCCGATTGAATTGGTTTCTTAGAGAAAGTTGCTCAGTTCCATGAGTAGAAACCACAGTTAAAATTTGATCCACGATTTCAATTTCAACCTGTATAAGCGCCCATTAATGGCTCCCATAAATACAATACAGAATACAGGCTGTTAAAAAAGAGTGCGTTTAAAATAAGAGTTATAATAATAAGTTATGATAATAATAAGTACAGAATACAGGAAAAATATTGGAAAAATCCGATCTAAAAATATTAAATATAGCTATATTATTTTTGTTAATATATTTTTTTACCCAGTTTTTTAACACCCAGTATTTTGTTACAGCTGTATATACCGGAGAAAACGCAGTAAGTTTAGTTTTACCGAGTGTAAAATACATATCCAGGAAACTTAAACAGAGGCAACCCATATCGAATAAAAAAAAATGCTTCTCATACAATGTTGGCGGATCATTCATTCGCTTATTTTACAAACTCATTTGTAAATATGAAAAGCCACAAAATTTTTGAGAATTCAGTTGAATTTTTTAGGAAATATATGCAGTATATTAAGTATGTAAAATGCCTTTAGCTTAATACCGAAAGATCCCACCGAATAAAAAATAAAGGATCCCCTCAGTTCCTGCAGGATCCTGTCAATAATTGGACATCAAAAGTATTACTTCATATAACACCTTAGTATCTTCAACGCACTTAATCTCAGAGTAAAGCTTTCACATCTTTGGGCTTTTCCATAGACACAATTTCCTCGCTTTCTTTCGGGATCTCTGTGATTTTCCAGGACTAAGAATATGTTATCGAATCATATGAAGGCATCGTATTTGACTGACTTTTTTAAAAGTTTTCATCTCAAAGAATTTGAGTGAAAATTCCTTAATAATCCGAAAAAAACTCGCACGTGTAGTCCTCACATAAGCCATTATTATGCCAAATAACAATAAAATCGGCTTCTTGAGTATTGAAACATTTAAATTTTTTTGTATATTCGTTCCGCTGGGAACCGTTGAAAATCTATATGCCAAATTTCATCCATATCCTTCAGCCGCTTGGGCTGAGGCTATGTTGATGATAATGTTCTCATGTGAAATCCAAATTTTTGATCTCGAGGGGTGTGATTACGATGAGAAAAAAAACATAGCGGTTATGAATTAAGTCAAGTTAAAACAGACTTTGGATATGCTTAATCATAATATATTTTATACATTTGAAAAGTACGAATTGCTTTTCAAATTAGCATAGTAATTATTTAATCCTTCTTGTATTGTATGGTCTAAGATTTGATACCGCGTGGATATTTTTACAGTTTACTGATCTGTTACGTTATGTGATTATCTTTGTAGATAATAATCTGTTTCAACGAGTCGCAAGTGTATTTATTAGTTTTAACAATGAAACTATCTAATTTTAAAAATTATTTGTACATCACGATAAGAAAATAAAGATAAATAAAGCACTTTAAAGTTAATTGAAAAATAATGATAAAAACGTGCAAGATATGAAAGACACAAAAAAATAAGTATCTTTACGACTCCCATAATATGTTAACATTTACTACATATTATTTTATGTCTTTTGTGTGTCTTTTCTTACAGGGTGTAACAGAAAGTTGTGACAATACTTCAAGGTTGGCTTTTACCCATCAAACTGAACAACTTTTGTTCTACAACTTTTTTGAAATCGCAAAAATTTTTTTGGACTTTTCATATAAATCGATCAGTTGGCGAACCAAGTTTGTATGAAAAGTCCAATAATGTTTTTGCGATTTCAACAAAGTTGTAGAACAAAAGATGTTCAGTTTGATGGGTAAAAGCCAACCTTGAAGTATTGTCACACCTTTCTGTTACACCCTGTATACGATATACGATTTTTTTCTGTGGTATCTCTGTTTGGCATATTGTAACACGGACGGCTATCCGGGTAATAGCTACGGAGTGTGGTATATATGCTTACGATCCTCGATTAAAATAATCTTGAAGCAAATTTGGACCCCACCGGGAGTCAAATCCGCGACCTCCTGATTAGGGCATGTATTATCGGACCAATTTCATTACCGGTATCAATACCGGTTTTGAAATTCCTCCGAAAATGACCTCATTATCAAAACCGGTATTGAGACCCACAACCGGCAATTACCGGTATTTCGATAATATTGTAGTTTATCTCAGGTTAAATAAAAATAAGTAAAATTTAATCTTCGCTTTTTTAGTCTCAAGCGGTGAAATGAAAAAACACGTCTGATCAACGCCTATTGAATTAAATACATTATACATATAAATAAGAACAAGTCAAAATTATAACTTTAAATATCAATTCGATTTTATACAGAGATATGAGAGCTCATTCAATAGTAATATTATAGTAATTAAAATAATTAAATTCTAAAGACATTAAAAACCAATTGCAAACATATATATATACTCACACACACACGCAAGAAAAAATATATAGCATAACATTTTAATGCCTATAACAACAATAATTTATTATATATTGAATTCTGTGGGTGTTTATATTCCATAAATTCTTTGATTGTGTACAATGTTCTGTCGATAAGCCAGAGTTTTAAGCTTTAAAGGAATTTGGTGAAAGGTAGTTATTTTATTTCACTCGGCAATTTGTTATAGATGCTGATGCACATGGATTTAACATTCTTCGGATATCTTGTGGTTTTTGGAACTACATCGAAAACTAGTTTTTAGGGTTTCTCATGTTTTTGGGAAACATATATTTTGCATCTTTAAAATAAACAGGATTTTCTCTTACAAATTTAGATATATCATGTATATAGAGGCATGGGAGGGTTAACAGTCCTAAAGATTTAAACATCGGTCTACAACTGTCAGTAGGCACCGCTCCACATATCGCTCGAATGCATCTTTTTTGGGCTACAAATGCATTGTTCATATCTGTGCCATTTCCCCATATTATTAAATTATACCTTAAGATCGACTCTACATGAGCATAGTACACAATTATTGCTATGTCTTTTGATGTGGTCTTAGAAAGCCTGTGTTGAGCGTAAGATAGACTACTAAGTTTATTCCGGACTGTTTCAACATGTTCCTTCCAGTCAAGCAGTTGATCAATAATGATACCAAGAAACTTTACACTTGATGCCTTTTCAAAAGTTTTCCCGTTACAATTTATATGAAGTAAGTTATTAAAATTTATGAAATTTGATTTGCTTATATTAAGCTGTAAATTATTTTTCGCAAGTCATTTCAAATTATGTCAATGTATTATTTATGTCCGTTTCATGTCCCTTAAATTGTATTGTTTTTGTCTGAAATAATTATTAGTGATAGGTCATCGGCAAATAAAATAGTTTTGTATTTTGTCAATTCAAGAATGTCATTTACGTAAATAATAAATAAAAGAGGTCCAAGAACGCTTCCTTGTGGGACTTCCAAGTTAACATTTTTACATTGGGATCTATATTTTTGGTAAGTCCTACCTTTATCTAATTTGCTAACTTCGACACACTGAGTTCTATTGACTAGGAAAGTTGACTGACTGGAGTACACAAACCTCATCATCGCTAAACTGGTCCCCGTTTTCTTCGTAACGTTGTATTCGATAGTGCCTTTCAAACATATGTTATTTTGAGATCCTGTCATAGAAAGCTGATATAGTCCACTTGATTATTCCTCAGGCCAAATTTTTTGAGACGAGGAGCCGCAATTGTAGCCTTGTAACTGCACACTATGTTCAAGTAGCAGTAGGTAAACCTAAAATCATGAACACCTTAAGGCTTTTGTCTGTCTAACCCAAATAAAAATTATAGCCTTCAGAACCTAAATTATCTATATTAGGTAGCTTCTGAATTCAGAGTTCGCTTCGCTCACTTAAATATTATAAGGACTCTCTTCATAGTGTGTGCCGACTCATTAAGCGTAGCTTTGTTTGCAAATTCGTTTCTTCAAGTCGTTTTATAAAATACTATTTTATAGCTTTTGTTAAACAAGAATAATATTTTGACAATAAAATTCGGTATAATTTTACCTCCTTTTATAAGGTACACTCTGTATAAAGTGGTAAAAAATATCAACAGAACGTGGATTGATTATTGTTCTCATATACTTAGGTATTTACTTAGTTTAACAGCCTTACATTTATATGAATAAATATTCAGTCGACTAGGTTACTTATTGTAGTCACTAGGTTACGAAGAAAGTGACAACACGTAAAAATGATAACTTACAAGCTCATAACATTAATTTTTGTAATTTTACTTATTATTTATAGAAAACTGAAGAAAATTTACACATACTGGGATAAAAAAAGCGTTAAAGGACCGAAACCGCTTTGGCTTGTCGGAAACGTTCTCTCTGTTCTCCGCAAAAAGGATTCACTGAATAGCTTGACAAAAAAAATATAGGACATGTATCCAAATGAGCAAGTAGTGGGAATATATCTTGGCGTGTCACCAACTTTGATTTTGAGAAACCTTAATTTAGTAAAAAAAGTCACTGTTAAAGATTTTTCATGTTTCGATGATCGTGGACTTAAAATCACAGAAGAAATACTCTCAGACAGTATGTTTTTGGAAAAAGGGGACAAGTGGAGGGTTTACAGACAAAAACTATATCCTTTGTTTTCTACTGGCAGAATGAAGAACATATTATCGAATACTGTTGAACATATAGATGAGTATTTGGAATATATTGAAAATTTACCATCAGGTCCTAAAGAACTCAGGTTTTTAGATCACAAATTGAGTGTTAAATTATTGATGTCATCTACTTTTGGGCTAGACATTGACACATATAATAGAGACGTAGGGGATTTGGAACAGATGGGATATGATTTACTTCAGCTCAATATACGTGAAATAGTTGGTACAATGTTGCACGGATATAACCCTGATTTGCCATCTGCTATTGGTTTTAAACTTGCATCACCGAAATTAGAAAGATTTATTGAAAAAGTTATAAACGAGAGCAAGAATGCTCTGGAACAAAATCCACAACGAGAAGAAACCTTCTTTGATTTCATGGTCAACCTTAAAAAGCAAGGGGTTGTTATAAAGGAAAACAGAGATGGAATTGTTAAAGTAGAAATATCTGATACAGTTTTATGAGAAAGTATAACGATAACCTTACATTCGATGCAACTGTCGAACTGGAGTACCTTAACATGGCATTCGACGAATCTCTTAGAAAGTATCCCAGCGGTGGCTTTCTAAGCCGTGTTGCAACAAAGGACTACCATTTTGAAGACATTAATTTGACGATAGATAAAGGTACTAAAATTATTGTACCTGTTCTAGCAATTCATCACGATCCAAAATATCATCCCAAACCTGAGGTGTTTGACCCCGAAAGATTTACACCGGATAATAAGAAGATGATGAATGATTCTTAATGATTCCTCTTATTTACCGTATGGTGATGGTCCCAGAAAATGTGTAGGTATGTACTGCATTTAAAAAGGTATAACAAATTTATATCATTTTTCTTACTTCTCATAAAATTAAAAAAAACTAAGAATTTGTTGAAATCGCCAAATTAAATGTTGATCTTATCCTCGTTATCCATCAGCTCGTTTTATGAGTTTTATGAGCATTTAGGCGCAGAATGGTAAAAGCGCAAAACGGTAAGTCTTAAAAGAATGGTAAAAGAGCAAAACGGTAAAAGCGCAAAATGGTAAAAGCGCAAATTGGTAAAGGAGCAAAATGGTTAAAGCGCACATCGGTAAAAGAGCAAAACGGTAAAAGCGCAAAACGGTAAGTTTTTCATTATTGTAGCAAACTGACATGATAACATTATGTTAATTGATAACATTACGATTTTTTTACCCCTAATTTACGATTGATTATTGAAGTTGAGGCTAAAATAAAGTAGTTTTTTTTTCTTTATTATTAGGGTTCCGTAGCCAAATAGCAAAAACCGGAAACCCTTATGGATTTGTCATGTCTGACTGTCTGTCCGTACGTATGTCACAGCCACTTTTTTTCGAAACTATAAGAACTATACTGTTGAAACTTGGTAAGTAGATGTATTCTGTGAACCGCATTAAAATTTTCACACAAAAATAGAAAAAAAAACAATAAATTTTAGGGGTTCCCCATACCTAGAACTGAATTTCAATTTTTTTTTTCATCAAACCCATACGTTTGGGATATCTATGGATAGGTCTTCAAAAATGATATTGAGGTTTCTAATATCATTTTTTTCTAAACTGAATAGTTTGCGCGAGAGACACTTCCAAAGTGGTAAAATGTGTCAACCTCCCCCTGTAACTTCTAAAATAAGAGAATGATAAAACTAAAAAAAATATATGATGTACATTACCATGCAAACTTCCATCGAAAATTGGTTTGAACGAGATCTAGTAAGTAGTTTTTTTTAATAAGTCATAAATCGTAAACCACAATTTACCTACAACGAACTACAAGATGTTTATATTATGTTACTTGCTGCTACGGAACCCTTCATGGGCGAGTCCGACTCGCACTTGGCCGCTTTTTTTCTATTGTAAAAGGTAGCAAAAAGCTGATGGCCTAGCTGATGAAATATTCTTAGACGGTAGTTCTGACTCATTAAAAGTCTAACAGAAATAAAATATTAATAAAACAAATTATTTTCAGATCATATTTATTTTCAAAATTAAATAATAATTAAAAACAACTTGTGTACTAACAACAACTTATCAATTGATATATATCATGCGAACCCTGGTAGAAGCTGTAGGGTAAACCCTGAAGTATCACCACACCTTTTTACCCTGTATATTCTGAAAAGCTGTTTACATTATAAAATATCCAAACTTCAACAAAATTGTATATTATACAGGGTGATATCCTGCTCATTGGCCAACTTTGTATGGGAAGTCTAAAAATTTTTATGAGAATTGTCCTTTTTGAGGCAAAATTGTTAATTTTCATAACTAGAAAACACAGTCAAAATTTTACTAGACTTAATTTTACCCGATACTATTTTGTTTTATAAGTGCTAGTAGATGAATGTTTGACAATTGTATTGTTATGGATAAGTTTATTATATTGGGTCTACTTAAAAACAAAAACTGATTGTCACTTGATTTAAAATAATTATTTCATTCTGAATGAAAATTTCACTTTGTTCAAAAAAATCAGTTTTTTTTTCAGATTGTGAGTCAGAACTTACCAATTAACTTCATGCTATCATGTCAGTATTGATAGCTTTACAATAATGAAAGACTTACCATTTTGCGCTTTTACCATTTTGCTCTTTTACCGTTGTGCGCTTTTACCATTTTGCTCCTTTACCAATTTGTGCTTTTACAATTTTGCGCTTTTATCGTTTTGCTCTTTTACCATTTTTTTAAGACTTACCGTTTTGCGCTTTTACCATTATGCGCCTAAACCACCATGTAATGTATAGGTGATCTGTATAGGTAATCTAGTATTATAAGTGTATACCAAATTTCATGATTCTAGGTATACGGGAAGTACCCTATAGGTTTTAATTCCCATACGAGTGTCCAAATATGCGGCACAAACGGCCGTATCTCTTGATTGCGTTGGCACAGAAGTTTGATTTTTTCACAGCTTTAAGGAATTGCAGGTCTTAGGATTTGATATCAATTTAAACTTGATACTTCTACGTGTTCCTGAGAAAAAGGGTTGTGGCAGACAGACGGACGGACAACGTTGTGATCCTATAAGGGTTCCTTTATTCTTTTTGAGGTACGGAACTCTAAAAATATGTTGTTCCCAACGTCGAGATCGCTACTCAACTAAATAGTCGATCAACTATCGGTCGATCGTAGAATGTGTATGGCGCAGAACGCGAGTGCACGCACTTGACTCAACTAAACAGTCGAGCGACTATCGGCCGCTTACGCAATCAGTATAGCGCTGTAGATACGTGAGATACGTGTAGAGCGCGCACTATTGACTAAAGGAAGCCGGCATCCACGATATTTGTTTTTGGATATCAATTATTAGGTGCTTACCTATTGAATTGCCGTTTCAGTTTTGAAAGTTCAACAGAATAATATTCCACCAAAAATTAATTTACTTCCATTAAATCATATATCATTTTCTAGCTACATTCAAGGTCTTTCATGAATTACTGATCTCATGTCTCTCATGTAAAAACTGACTGAGTAGGGTTCCATTAAATACTGTATTAGCGTTTTTTTAGAGGTAAATTTTTTCTACAAAAAAGAACTAAATCATCTGAAAATCTTGAAATATTATGCGCAATATGTTCAAAAATACATATGGTAACGATGAACACACTGGTGTGAGTGAATGAAGCCTTCAAAAATCAAAAATAAGTATTTTTGTAATGAAAAAATGGCGATCCATTTTCATAGCTTCTACACCACTGTGCTCTCGAAATATTCAGACAACGTGCATTTAGCAAGCATTATTTTATTTCTTGGAGTCCAATGGTACTTTGAAAATAGTTAGTTGTTTTAAAACTATAATTGTTTAATATTAATTTTCTCTTTGAACTTTTTTAACTAATCGGCAATTTCATAGGTAAGTAATATAAATTTTACAAATACTCACATTAACACTCGTTTTACTCATATTTTGCGAAATGCTAAGTTTCATATTACGATTTCTTATATAAAAAATATAAGTATATTTAGAAATAGGTACTTACTAGAATTTTACCAAAATGGCAAAACATCAAAAAACAAACAGCAAAATTTTAAATAAAATAAAGATGACAAGTCTCATATGTTAAATCTACCGAAAGAAAATGATACCAGCAAAGATTTCTATAACATTTTTTTTAAATTAATTTTATTGCTTAGTTGTACATGATTTACAATGTATAATAACAGTATTTTGGGCACATTTTTCTGGTTCCATAAATTGTACATTGAGGTAGGCTTAAATCTATCTCTTTTACTCGGCCATCAACGTCATGTACTTACAAGTAAGTTCGTTTATGTTATGTTATGAGTGTCTTTTTTTTCTCAGGGTTTCGTCTCGCGAGATTTCAATCCATCCTGCTGCTAGCCAAATTCTTGAACAGGTTTAAAGTGGTTCCTTGTGAGAAAACGGTGGCCAAGATTCGCATAGTGCCCCATCAGTTCTCACTGTTTGCTCAAGACGGACTGTGGGTCAGTTTAACGAAGCGAGAGTAATATATTACTACTAAATAAAAAATACCGTTTCATTAGTTCATTTATTAATTCATTTATCTTATTTATCATACTATATATAGTGTAATGTAAGTTATTATTTTATGAGGTAATTTTCAATGATGCTTTTCAAATATAATTTAAATTGCTATAGTTTAATGATAAATGATGCTGTACTAAAATTTTGCATGCCTTATCTTGGCGAATCATGCATGAACATTGTCATATATTTGTACTACCTTATTACCATGATTCTGCAAATAAACTATTTCATTTATTTCATTTCATTATTATTTGATTTTCAACTCGTGTATTGCAATAGAAGCATAAGATTGGTTCCGGCAGAATAACAGCACTGTAGGTAGTTATCTGCCTTCGGCATTATGCTGAGCCGAGACTGGCTCGGAAAGCAGCACAGTTATAATTGGGGTACTTACTTATGTGTATTTTTTATGTATTATTTTATTTTGTATTTTCTCCCCTTTGTCATGTTTACTTCATCTGATTTGTTTGTTTTTCTCACCTTTGTAATGTCCTGTAATGTATTTGAAGGAGCGTCAGGAGCCTCATGAGCATCAGCGTCAACTTCATCTTCCATATTTGGCGCGGGTAATAGGGCAAGGAGAACTCAATTCACAGTATCAACTTCAAATTAGATTTAATTAGTCACTGCACATATGATTAACAGTTTTACACCACTCAATATAATTGTAACAATCGAGTAAATTCTCAAGGTTCTCTTCTCTTTTTCAAAAATCACGTTAATCCCGTTTTCTTTTCAAACCTTACATAGACAATCCTCCTAATCAAGAACTAGATGCATTCATCGTTCAATAATATTCGAATCGGTAAATCATAGACTATACATAGCTTTTGGTTGATGCAGAGAGGGCGATGGTATCTTCGACGTTTCACATAGACGGTGCTGCCACGGAGGCGCCGTCATATTGTTTTCTGAATAAATGTATTATGTTGTATTGTTTTAATTTTTCTGCTTTCATGTATGAAGGACACAATTGATAGCTGTGATTGACCTTCATCTAAGAACTTATTGTATATTTACAATGTAATATGGCTGTTGTTATCTTAAATAAACTATAATTAAAGATGAATAAAATTTTGCAAATAAATCAGCCAACTTATTGAAGTTTATTAGTAGCCAAACGACTGATCATTTTTTTTCAGTTTCCCATACTAAAACTGAATAGTGAGTCAAGAATTTGTATGGGAAACTTAAAAAAATTGCAGATCGGGTTTTTTTAATATTTCTATTCTATTTTTCTATTTGGCATTCCACTTCTCATAACGAGCGTGATTTTGCCAATGTCAAGTGAAAAATGGGAGAATCTTCAATAAAAAAATGGCGAAACGCCAATGTCAAGTGAAAGACGCGGCCCTAAGGGTGATGGGCACTTAAAGACGCTCCACGTGGTGGTTTGCTGCTGGAACTCGAAAAACGGAGCTGTCTCCCGAGTTAATCCTCTTCTTATGACCGCTTATCACTGAATTGGTTTCACAGCTATTTTCCCATCACAAAAATAACGTTGAGACTACTCTAAAACGGAAATAATTAAAAAAATAACTCAGCAGACGTGCGCTCCAGCAACCAACCTTTTTTAATATTTTTCCTGTATTCCATACTTGATACTAAGTTACACTGTCAAATTTAAAACGCACTTTTTTAAAGTCTACGGGCCCACAGATAACATATTCTTCTCTTTTTACTCTGACTTCAACTTCTTATTTTCGAAATATAACTGTACCTCTCTATATTCCGAAATAATACCGCCACTTTTCATCTAAGAAAAAATAAAGGATCCTCTCTGTTCCCTCGGGATCCCCGTATCAAAGTAAATTGAATAAGAATTGAAATGCCGGAAGATATTACAGCTGGTTTTGTTATTGCAGTTTTATCACAAAAGGATGCACTAATTCGTCGAGAGCTTAATTCTCACGTAGTTACTACAAGAACCCAATTATGTCGAGTTCTAAATAATGTGTCGCTGAAGAGACGCCAGGACTGTAGTGAAGTGCAAGATTTTGAGCCTAAAAGGTTTAAAAGCAATGATTGGCGCGCACCGTTGACACGTCATCGTTGTGGAATTCCAGGTCATAAACAAGCAGACTGTCGTAGACGTCGTGATGAGCCGTCTTCTTCCAAACAAGTGGAGTCAACTGCACCGCCGATCACCTGCTTTATCTGTGGAAAACAAGGACATAAAGCTCCTGTGTGTCCCAATACACGAGGAGCTGCTGCACCAACAACCCCAGCTCCCGTGAAAGAGGTCCATGTCTGTGATCGCAAGAACGCTAGGAGTGTCCTGTCAACATCATCGGGTGAGACCGTTTCATTTTTGTTCGATAGTGGTTCTGCATGCTCATTGGTTTAGAGTAGTCTTATAGACAAATTTCCTGGTACCGTTCGTAATGAAAGAGTTTACTTATCGGGTATAGGTAATGATGATGTTATTTGTGATACCCAACTACAAAGTTCAATTAAAATCCAAGAAATTCCTCTATGTGTAGATCTGCATGTAGTACCTGACGACACGATCCTAGAATCAGTCATCATAGGAAGAGATGTGCTAGATCAGGGAATACATGTTAACACAAGTAATGAAAATATTCAGTTCTCTATTCTGAAAGAGAGCAATTCTTGTGATAAATATAATGAAATTGATTTCTCGAATGTTGACACAGATTTGATTGGTCCTGAACGTGATGCTCTCATATAAATTCTTCAAAAGCACTCGGATTTCTTTACTGATGCGTTGCCTATGCGTCGTGTTGATACAGGAGAGCTTAACATTAACCTTATCGATCAGAACAAAACAGTGCAAAGGCACCCGTACAGGCTATCATTATCCGAAAAAGAAATTGTTAGAGACAAAGTAAAATGTTTATTAGATGCAGGTATTATACGTGAAAGTACGTCCCCGTTCAGCTCCGTTTTTCGAGTTCCAGCAGCAAACCACCACGTGGAGCGTCTTTAAGTGCCCATCACCCTTAGGGCCGCGTCTTTCACTTGACATTGGCGTTTCGCCATTTTTTTATTGAAGATTCTCCCATTTTTCACTTGACATTGGCAAAATCACGCTCGTTATGAGAAGTGGAATGCCAAATAGAAAAATAGAATAGAAATATTAAAAAAACCCGATCTGCAATTTTTTTAAGTTTCCCATACAAATTCTTGACTCACTATTCAGTTTTAGTATGGGAAACTGAAAAAAAATGATCAGTCGTTTGGCTACTAATAAACTTCAATAAGTTGGCTGATTTATTTGCAAAATTTTATTCATCTTTAATTATAGTTTATTTAAGATAACAACAGCCATATTACATTGTAAATATACAATAAGTTCTTAGATGAAGGTCAATCACAGCTATCAATTGTGTCCTTCATACATGAAAGCAGAAAAATTAAAACAATACAACATAATACATTTATTCAGAAAACAATATGACGGCGCCTCCGTGGCAGCACCGTCTATGTGAAACGTCGAAGACACCAACGCCCTCTCTGCATCAACCAAAAGCTATGTATAGTCTATGATTTACCGATTCGAATATTATTGAACGATGAACGCATCCAGTTCTTGATTAGGAGGATTGTCTATGTAAGGTTTGAAAAGAAAACGGGTTTAACGTGATTTTTGAAAAAGAGAAGAGAACCTTGAGAATTTACTCGATTGTTACAATTATATTGAGTGGTGTAAAACTGTTAATCATATGTGCAGTGACTAATTAAATCTAATTTGAAGTTGATACTGTGAATTGAGTTCTCCTTGCCCTATTACCCGCGCCAAATATGGAAGATGAAGTTGACGCTGATGCTCATGAGGCTCCTGACGCTCCTTCATCAGAAGTGGGATGCGCAGGGCATACGCAGGAGAAGAAAGACGACGCCAAGGAAACCTTGAATAGCTCCTTCTTTTCTGGTATGGAGGCGCTCTTGACAAAACTTATTGCGGTTACTCAACCGACAGCTCCGCATTCAGGTATGGCACAGTTAATCAAATTTGATCCTGACGATGGAGAAGCTGATATTGAAGGATGGTGTAAAGTGTCAGAGTTAATTATAACTAGCAAAAAACTCGAAGGGCCTGATTTACTTTTGGCACTAACTAAACCGCTAAAAGGAAGGGCTGCTACATGTTTGACTCGATTAGACATGACAAAACTGAACTGGCCTAACGTAAAAGAAACATTGCTAGCTAAATTCTCAAAGCCCATGCTAGTACAAGACCACTTTGATTATTATTATTATCACGTTGATTATTATCAAAGTGGTCTTGTCACGTTAATCACGTTAATCCCGTTTTCTTTTCAAACCTTACATAGACAATCCTCCTAATCAAGAACTGGATGCGTTCATCGTTCAATAATATTCGAATCGGTAAATCATAGACTATACATAGCTTTTGGTTGATGCAGAGAGGGCGTTGGTGTCTTCGACGTTTCACATAGACGGTGCTGCCACGGAGGCGCCGTCATATTGTTTTCTGAATAAATGTATTATGTTGCATTGTTTTAATTTTTCTGCTTTCTTGTATGAAGGACACAATTGATAGCTGTGATTGACCTTCATCTAAGAACTTATTGTATATTTACAATGTAATATGGCTGTTGTTATCTTAAATAAACTATAATTAAAGATGAATAAAATTTTGCAAATAAATCAGCCAACTTATTTAAGTTTATTAGTAGCCAAACGACTGATCATTTTTTTTCAGTTTCCCATACTAAAACTGAATAGTGAGTCAAGAATTTGTATGGGAAACTTAAAAAAATTGCAGATCGTTTTTTTTTAATATTTCTATTCTATTTTTCTATTTGGCATTCCACTTCTCATAACGAGCGTGATTTTGCCAATGTCAAGTGAAAAATGGGAGAATCTTCAATAAAAAAATGGCGAAACGCCAATGTCAAGTGAAAGACGCGGCCCTAAGGGTGATGGGCACTTAAAGACGCTCTACGTGGTGGTTTGCTGCTGGAACTCGAAAAACGGAGCTGTCTCCCGAGTTAATCCTCTTCTTATGACCGCTTATCACTGAATTGGTTTCACAGCTATTTTCCCATCACAAAAATAACGTTGAGACTACTCTAAAACGGAAATAATTAAAAAAATAACTCAGCAGACGTGCGCTCGGTACAAGTCCCAGCAACCAACCTTTTTTAATATTTTTCCTGTATTCCATACTTGATACTAAGTTACACTGTCAAATTTAAAACGCACTTTTTTAAAGTCTACGGGCCCACAGATAACATATTCTTCTCTTTTTACTCTGACTTCAACTTCTTATTTTCGAAATATAACTGTACCTCTCTATATTCCGAAATAATACCGCCACTTTTCATCTAAGAAAAAATAAAGGATCCTCTCTGTTCCCTCGGGATCCCCGTATCAAAGTAAATTTTATATAAGACCTTAGATCTTCAACACACTTAATCTAGGAGTGAACGTTTCACCGCAATATTTTGAGCCATTCCATGAGACAGTTTCCTCGCTTTCTTTTAAGTTTTCTGTGATTTTCCAGGACCTCGAATATGTCATCGAACAATATGAAAGTATCATATTTGACATGCCTTTTCAAATAGTGAAGTTTTCATCTTAAGAAACTCAGCCATCACAGAAATACGGGTTTGTCACATTCCTTTTAGAAACCCTCAATAAACCGGATAAAAATAATCGAATGTTTAATCATGTCATGACATAAGCCATCATTATACCTCTATTGTATTACCAGCTTCCGCCCGCGACTTTGTCTGCGTGGACATCTTGTGACGAAGTGATAATTTAAAGTTTTTAAGCATTCCTCGGGGAACTCTTAAGTTTTCCGGAATAAAAAGTATCTTATATGTTAGCCGTATGCTTTATATTTCATCCAAATATTTTCAGTAGTTTCGGCATAAAAGTGGAACAAAAAAAAAACAAGCAAAAATCCTTACTTTCGCATATTGTATTATATTGTAATATTAGTGCGATGAGATATGCTCATCGACTGAAACCTCTTGGGTTTTAAGCCGTGGAGGAGGTCCATACATAGCATGCAATAAAAATGGATGTTATTACTAATCAACATGCAAAGAACGATTTTCTGAAATTTTGGAAATCTAAAAAATATTTTTTATTTTTTATTTTTTTATTTATATAAAATACCAACAACTTTTCAACAAAAAAATTAATGGAGAAACAATCCCTTCCAAAAAGTGTAAATAATATATGCTAAACTAAATCGATGGCGAATGCATTTCTACGAATGAATGATCATTTATGCATCTATTGTTTTCAACAATAAAATCGGCTTAGTGATGTCTGAATATTGAAAGCATTTAAGAACCTTTATATTTTTTCATTACTCCGGGAACCCTCGACTTTTCTGGAAAATAATCCTATGTGTTTATCCAAATAATAAACCATGTGTATGCCAAACATCCAGATCCGTTCAGCCGCTTCGGTTTTCATTTACGATGATGAATTATGATGGGGTTCTCATGGAAAATCTATTTTTTTTACATAGATGCTGGGGGAGGGGAGAATAAAGAAGTCTTAGCTGCCATAGATTAAGTCAAAGTAAAACAGAGTTTGGATTTCTTAAATGAGGATATATTTTATATAAATAAAAGCTATAAATTGTTGTTTAAATTAGCATAGTTATAATTTAATCTTCCTTGTATTATATAATCTACGATTGATACCGTTTTAAAGAGTCGCGGTGATCAGAGCGAGTCGTGGATATCTTTACAGTATTCTGATCTGAATATTTTTTAAATGTACGTAGTTCTAAACTCTTTACTTCAGCTTCGTCCATATTTCAGCGAAGTCAATACAGTACATTCTACATGACAAAGTAGACCCAACATAAAGACAAAGTATTATATTAAATTTTTACTAAAACTGATAAACAATCAGAATCCAATGTAATCTGGGTAAATTCTACACTTCCCCATTCTTAATTTTTTGGTTGCAATATGTGGATTCTTTATATTCCAGCAATGTAAGAAACATTCGTTGGTGTATGTGAAGTTGTCCTTCGCGCAAACTGGCAGATAGACCCTAGGACAATCGCCGCAGTCCTCTCCAGGATTGATGCGTGCCAGGTCTTTAACGTCGTATGACTTCGTCACCCAGTAGGCAGTGAATGTCGGTCTCTGCGGGGTAAGTAAATAAAAACATAAAAAATAAATGTTATATCAAATTTAATGATCTCATCTCATCTCACTTCTTCACTAAATTTCATCCAAATCCGTTCAGAAGTTTCGCCGTGAAAGCGGAACAAACAAAAAACTAGCATACAAACAAACATCTATACAATCCGTTCAGAAGTTTCGCCGTGAAAGCGGAACAAACAAAAAACTAGCATACAAACAAACATCTATACATTCGCATTTATATTGGGTTGAGGAATAATTTCGTAGCGTTTATGTTTTCTTTTGTCCTAATACGATATGTTCACTATTTGAAAAAGTTTTTATATTTTTTTGACAGAGCTTTTTCTGCTCTACAAAACTGAGCTAATCATGGATTTTTCAGGTTTAGTACCCAGGAGGTAAAAAATCAGCAAATCGTGGGTGGAGATCTTGCTTGACTCCCGGCTTCGACGTCTCTCCTGGAGCTACTCACGTTTCAAATGGCGGAAAAGATGTTGAGAAGCAATTTGAAGGCGCTTCTCTTTGTTGTTTTCATTCAGCTCTTGGGACACCCAAACTCCCAATTTTTGGGAAAATCCCATTGAATAAAGATGACTAAGATCGTCTTATGATTATAGTTCATTTTTTGGGCTAGGTCACGGTTTGTTTGGCAACCGGCTTGTCCTTAAAAAGTACTTTGAGACGCTCCTCATCGAATTCCACAGGTCTTCCGCTACGAGGCGAGTCGTCGATGTCAAGGTAACACTTTTTGAACTTGGCAAACTATTTTCGTGCTGTGGACTCGCCTATGACACCATCTCCGTACACGTCACAAATTTCCCGGGGTACTTCGTTTGCTATTTGACCTCGATGAAAAGCAAAGAAAAGCAGATGTCGAAAATGAAGATTTTTACCTCCTGGATACTAAACCTGAAAAATTAATGATTAACACAGTTTTGTAGAGCATAAAGAGCTGTCAAAGAAATAAAGAAACTTTTTTAAATAGTGAACATATAACCTAATAAGGTCAAAAAAAACATAAACGCTACGAACTTATTCCTCAAGCCAATAATATCACTAATATTTTGTTTGTTCCGCTTTCACGTCGAAACTTCTGAACGGATTTGGATGAAGTTTGGTAGGTAGATAGATAAAGCACTCAGCTAATACATAGGATACTTTTTATCCCGGAAAACTTAAGGGTTCTCGTAGGCATGCTTAAAACTCAAAATTTCCACTTCGTCACTAGATGACGCTATCTTCACATTTTCTTTCATTCTGGACCCATTTCTGAAGACTACGCGGACAAGGTTGCGGGTGGAAGCTAGTTTTATATAATTTAATCTTTAGAACTTATAATTGTTATATTCAGATAAATATATTATTGGTTGGTATATCTCATGATATTATAGCATTTAAATGAAAATATATCTTTCGTTGTTAGGTATATGATATGATACGCACCCGTCTCTGCATCTTGATTTCCAGAAAAGTACACACTAAAAATATTAAGTATTCTGGAGAAAAAAGAAATGTTATATAATAGTCAATTGGTTGATTGGGTGTTTGTATACTCTTTATTGTAATAAAAAACAAAGTATAATACATAAAAAAACAGGACATAATACGTATATAGGGTCCTTATGAAATACCATACAAAATAAAGAATACCTACCTTGTAAATGCATGATTTGACAAGCGACGTTTTTGTGCAATAGTCTTTTGGTGATTGCTTTTTGTTCCAATGTTTTAATGTGTTGTAAAAGAAGCAATGAAATCGTTTTAATTAGCTGGATACAGTCGTAAATTGACTTTTTAAGTGCTTTAATTATTTCCAAAGTATAAGTAACAGATACCGATCAATATGTCACAATCCTACTTTGTGAATTTGAACAACTTAAAGGAACCTTTGAACAACTCCCAAAGCTTACTAAGTATGTGAAATACAATTTTTGAAGTTATTCACGGAAGGTGTATTTCTCGTCGATTTATTACGGAAAAGGATATGTTCGAAACAAGAGATCTTTGCAAACTCTATAAAAATATAAAAAATTTAGCTGATATGCAGTAAGTTGGTAAATTATTTATTTCAAATTAAGTTATATTTACAATTTGTTACTTACCTATCTAAAATAACCTAACCAATTTTTATTACTATTACACGTATTATGTTACGTACCCGTCGCACTCGTTGGAAATTCAATATTCCAATAAATAACTCTGACACCCCGATTCACCTTACATGTTTAAAAAAGCTTTCATCACAGATACCTTCTAAGTTTAAGTAAATGAATTTTGAATGACCGCGCACCAGAAGACACAGTGTGGGCAGGCCTCCGACTCGGTGGACCGACGACCTGGTGAATGTTGCGGGCAGCCGCTGGATGCGAGCCGCATAGGACCGGTCGGTGTGGAAATCCTTGAGCACAAAATAGGTATAATAGAAGGTCCACTCAATACAAACCACTAAAATCCTAAGCATATACATGCTTATAGAAACATACGGTCGTTCGAGGCAAGGTCACGATCGCACAGTATCGTGAACTTGCCTAGAATGACCATATACGTCACGGTACGTAATACTCAATACGCTCACTAAAATCATAAGCATGTATATGTTTAGGATTTTAGTGAGCATATTGAGCGGACCTTCTGTTATATCTATTTCGTGCCTTGGGGGAGGCCTTTGTCCAGACATCTTTCGGCTGATGATGATGAAATGAATTTTCGAGAATGAGGTTATCATAGATTTATCATAATTCCCTTGTTCATTCACTAAATTTGTTGATAATATCTTATGTCACTTCAATCGTTTAAAAACGAATCATTGAGTTTGATGCCCATATCCTCTCTAGCCACTTTCAAGTCGTGGAAATATTTCAGCACAGTCCTTCTTGTAATCGGCGTTTTGTTCACGCGAGGATCAAAGAAACCTAGATTCCAGGAAGCTGGTATCGTCACGTTTTCCTTGACCACCACTGCGTTCCTTCTTCCATAGTAAATACAAGGGCCGTATCTTTGTATAGTCTTATTGTCGCATTTACTAACACATGCATTGACATAAGTTATATTGCTAGTTGTGCAAACAGGCCAATACACTCTTGGGCAGAAGAAACAATCGTCCATATCAGCAAGGTCTGTGACGGAGATGTTTGTATGTTTCGGTAGCCGAAAAGGTAAAGGGACTCCCAATGTGTATGCCGTAAAGAAGTAATCTTCGTACGATCTTGGCTCTGGGTCCGGATCCGGCTCAGGATCAGGTTCCACGACAACTAGAAAGTAAACGTTATCTGGAGTTGATTGTTTACAAGAAAGATTGTTCGTGACGTAGAATACCTATTTATTTGTTCTCGGCTAGTATGAGGTTTGATGTGGCTGATGTGAGTGTGAAGAGTCCGTCTTATAAAGAATAAAATTAGATTTTTTCTTCCCATTAACCGGGACTTCTATTCATGAAACTCGAAAATTTCCCGAACGAACCCATACAATAGTATAGGTATGTATATACAATCATAATTGTATGGTATACGCTACGCTAAGTTTGCCTAAACGTAACTAAAGTGTAAATCAACTTACGCAGCGTTGCTGAAAATACTATGAATATCTTCCAAATTAAACATGAGAAAAATTGGCGTGCTCTCTGTGCAAACATCGGATCGAAACAAAATTTGAATTGTTATCAAATTATTGTTTACAATTCTTAGGCGCTAACCAATTGCAAATGTTTACTTTTCTAAACCACAAGCCCCACCACGTGATTTTTGTATTTTTCAGAGATATGAAAGTATCGTATTATAAATAAAAATTTGACTGACTCAGTGGTTTACGCTGCTGACTACTGACCCTCCTGCTAAGTCCTTCCGCGAACGGATGGCAGGGCAGGAAGAACAACATATTAGATGGTCCATGGTTTGGGGGACTGTGCCATATATACACCCCAAGCCAGCACTCCCTAAGGACCCCCACCTTAACAAGTTTTCTTTACTACGACCGACCTGTACCCGCAGTCTATTTAGGGATCATGTTGGCCATTATAACTTATATTCAAGCGGGAGGTTCTCAGAGATTGGGATGAAGGGTCTTGGGAACGAGACACTGTTCCGCCAAAGGTTCACTCTCACACTTGCAGGGTCGTCTTTCATTGGGCCGACACACTTATTTAAACTATTGCGGCTTTTTACCCTCTGTTGCACTGGTGTGTGGCTATGTAGTGGGTGCCGTGTGTCGTTTGCCATCTTTAATCAGAAATGGAGATACGTAGGAATACCAAAGTAACCGACACAGAATTGCGAAACGAAAGTGGCAGTGGGCGGGGCACATAGCTCGTAGAACAGATGGCCGTTGGGGCATTAAAGTTCTCGAGTGGTAACCGCGCACCGGAAAACGCAGTGTAGGCAGGCCTCCCAATCGGTCGACCGAAGAACAGGTGCAGGTTGCGGGAAGCCGCTGGATGCGGGTAGCGCAAGACCGGTCGGTGTGGAAATCCTTGGGGCATGCCTTTGTCCAGCAGTGGACGGCTTTCGGCTCATAATGATGATGATATCTTCAATCCTAAGAGGTATTAATGCGAGATTGTACTAAGCTACTGCGCATAGATTTGCGCAGTGCTGAACGCAAGTCACATCCACATGCGCCACGCGAATTATTTACGTTTTAGGTATTTTATTTTAATCAAAGCGTTCAACCTAATGCGTAGTTTCCTTCATATCGTTGAAACCAATATTGTAATACTTTTTCTTTTGATACACTGGGAACTGTTTTAAGTAGACCCATCTTTGGATTTTTTTCTATCGAGCCGAAATTGAATCGGATTTCGGTTACGAGCGTACGATCATAGGAGAAATTAAGTCGAAAATAAGTAATTTTTTTCAAAAATGAAATTTCTATAGTTTTACGTCATTAGTGTTCAAAAAAAACATTTTGGTACAAGAGCGCCTTATTTTTTTCTTAAGTTTAGCATCGTGTATCGTTGCGACTTCTTTTATTTTGCAACAGTTATAAAATATGTGTTTGTTTGAACATGAATGTTTAATCTCAATAAAAAGGGATCAAACAGGAAATACAATTTTATTGAATATCGAACCAAGATATAGAACAGAAATTACATAAATTTACTAACCTACCCAGCAAGTCAATCACCGCACCGAAGCAAGGAAAGAGCCTAAATTTCCTGAACTTACTAAAACAAAGATAAATTTGAATCGACTGGTAGAAGATTAATGTTCCAACTTTAGCAGCACGGAACCGATAGGACCGTAAGTAGGTGTGTATACTGCTATCATAACAAATAAGGCCGCAAACTATACGGAAACTCCATATACTTTGCGGCCTTTTTTCTTATAAGGCAGTATAATATTGACTAAGTACAGATTGAGTGCTTTCTGTTTGAGGAATGGTTGGCAGACGGTCATTCATTAGTATGCATTAAAAAACTTTCAGCGACTGAAGTTTCAGATATCAGAAATTGATTTCTTAAAGATATTGATGTGGGTCTAATTAATTTTACTTTTATTATATTATATCTTGTTATTAGTGATCCGAAATTCGGGGGCAATTTCATTTTTTCCCAAGAAAGAAAAGTATGGATATGCCTTTCTGAATAAATTTATAGATTTTCGTCCAAAAAATTCCGGGGATACCGGGATCGTAAATAACGTTGGGATTCTTAATCGTAATGATCTGATATTGTAGTGAAAGTTAATCTTATTGAAAATTTTAGATATGCTATTAAAAAACGTCAATTCAACGTTCTGTTAATTCAAAACGGCATGTCCATATGATTATGCTAGCTCCCCAACTTTAGGTATAATTGCCCCCGAAATTCCGATCTCTGATTATTTTATAATATATAATTATTTTATTTTGATGTTACATCCTCAAGATTTAGTAGAACACTATGTCTATATTATGTGATCCAATAGGGCCTCCTTTGGTCCTGTACCCCTTTACCCCCAAATAATAATAATAATAATGTCTATATCACTCTCTGCCATTATAAGAAATAAGGCGGCTAAGTACACACGGTAACTAGGTATACAGGGTGTAACAAAATTGGCGTAGGACCCGTTAACTGCGGATTCTACTCATCGTACTGAACAACTTTTGTTCTACAACTTTGTTAAAATCGCAAAAAAATTTTGGACTCTCCATACAAAAAAGGCAAAAAATGGCAAAACAGATGATCAATTTGTGTATGGAAAACAATTTTTTTGCGATTTCAGAAAAGTCGTAGAACAAAAGTTGTTCAGTACGATGAGTAGAATCCCCAGTTAACGGGTCCTACACCAATTTTGTTATACCCTGTATACATATACTTAGCCGCCTTCCGTCTTATCAGGGTAGCCCTGGACACTCCCTACAATTCGTCTGGACTATTTACCTATTACGACTTGCCTTTCTACATGTGAGAGGGGGCGAGATATCTGAGTGGTGACTGCATGGACTGTCACCGGATCTTACCCGCAGAGGGGTGAGGTTGCATTAGAGAGCGGCAGGGAGTGCCCATACTACAGATATAATAATATGTAGTACTATTCATATTACTGCGACTATGTAGTCTGTGAACTATAAAACTGCATTATCATATTCAATTCAGTTTAATTCAGTAATTTATTGGTAAGAAAGTAGATTAAAATAGAGAAGATATATTTTAAGATATATGATACAGATTATAAATAAATTATAATTATTTGATATCAAAATTTTAAATATCTTTTTAAAATATTAGACTATGCGCGCACGGGCAACGCAACGCAACGCAACTTTTTGTATCTTGCATCAATTCTGTGGGATTGTAACAAAGTCGCCTGGTTTGTCGCGTCGCGTCGCATCAAGCCCATACACTTGATGCAAAAGACAATAATGTTGCGTTGCGTTACGTTGCGTTGCTCACTAGAACTATATAATTAATAAATACATCCACAAAATAGAAAGCCTTGGATGTTTTAGTTGAGACAAGAAAAGAGAGTCACCGCGCATCCTTACGTTATCCGGGATGGAGTTATAGATTTTAGGACCCATAAATTGGATTCATTTAAGAAACTTCGTTAACCTACGCCTAGGGACCCTCAGCTCACTCCAAGTTGTGGTATAATTAATATCTAAAGCATAATAAATCTCTTTGGATGTAGGTAGCATCTCATATACAGGGTTTAATTTAATTAGTTGTACTCCCAAGGAACCCATAGTCAATTCGCAAAAATAAATTGACCTCTTCATACAAATATGGTCGATCACCTAATGAATTTATATGAAGAGGCCAACATTTTTTTTGCAAATTGACTATAGGTTCCTTGGGCAAAGTTGTTCAGTTTCTTGAGTAGAAACAACAGTTACTCCCGTGTACTCCCGGTACAACGAATTAAATTTCGCGGTATACAAACAAAATAACATTGGTTGTTTATTTATTTAATCAAATATTACAAAAATTATTTTAATTTTACATTATAAAGGTACTTGTATTTTTAAACCATAGGTTTGTCTTATTTGGTTGAAGCCAATTTAAGGAAAGGTCAGTTATGTATAAATTCAAAAAGTTGAAATAAGTTTTTAATACTCAATCAAGTTTTGACTGTAGCATTGAAAAGAACTTCATCGGAAAGTAATATAAAGCCTCTTTGGTGAGACGGGAGTTCTCTTGCCGCAGTATGTGGTCAGGCCATCGCATCCATTTTCTGTCATAAGACTGAATTTTTAATTGAATAAGACGTTGATTCATTTATTTCCAAAGGTCTTTGTTGTAGATGACATCCTGCTAAATATGAGGTAAATACCTGTCCTGAAAAATCTTAACGAAAACTTCTACTCCTCATACTAAACAAATTATTCCAAGAACATCTGACTGTATTTTCAAAAATAAACTGACTTTCCATACAAAACCGGCCGGTCAGTTTAATGATTTGTTCGAAAGATCCGTGTTTTTTTGAGAAATCCGTATAGGTTCTTTGGGGAAAGTTGTTTAGCATATTAAGTAGAAATACAATATAATAGTAATCATTCTGGGCCAACATGATTTAGGCTAAGATTGACATCGACTCGATAAGAAGAAGAATAGTAATAGTGATACGTTATATACTTTTTTTAAGTAGGTAATAAATCACTCAGAGAAGATCGCTCACAATGGCTAGTTAATATAATTTTGATTTATACTAAGACCCTCTTTTTGCACCACTCTCGAGAAACTGAAGGTTTTCTCCTTAATGTTAGACCGTAGGCAACAGATGTTAGGACATCCGACATTAATATTGGGACAAAACTTTTCGTTGCGAAGTTGCTGTTTCTGCATCCTTTACTAGTTTGGTTGAGTAAATACTTTTAAACCCATTGATACATTTTCTTACATATTAGTTTACTTCGACAGGACCAGACTATGTGTTATTCAATTTTACATGTTAAACCATAGATATTACGAATAAGGACAAAGATAAGGTACCAGGCAAATCTTGGACAACAAGCAGAGAACCGAAACGAATGGAAAAAGTTGGAAGAGTCCTATGCTAAAGGACAAACAGGCAAGAATACATTAAATTAGGATAGCACTTATTTAAATGATAAATTTTGTAACACTTTTGTTTGAATAAAGGCATGAAACAAAAATTAAATTTAAGGTCATACTTAAACAATAATTTTACTGCAGCTACTCAAGAAAAGGGTAGGTAGGTTTTAAATTGGAGCCACTGGAATGTATGGGAGTCGAAATAGTGAGTATACAATTTTAATTTTTTTCGCCACAGCGACATTCGCTTCAGCGTCATTCGCTCCAGTGGCCTTTCGCTCCAGCATACCACATTGAGTTTTTTTCGCCACAGCGTATTTTGCTACAGCGTCATTCGCTCCTACGTACGGGACCCGGTAATCACTCACCACACAATTTGAATTGGCGCTGGTTCAAGTGTTATTACTTGTTGTTATCGAAGAATTTAACGTTTTGGGTAGACACACACCAATTTCGCAAAGTTCAATGCGCTTTGAATATTTAAATTTTGTATTCTAATATACACTAGCAGACTAGGAAAGTAGAGGGTAGGAGGGAACAATAGTTATCCTACTACCTACATTGAAAGTAATCTAAGCTGTCATTTGCTACCATAAATTAAAATTAACCAGCCATCTTTAAACTACTCCGGAAAAGTATCTCAAGTATAAATCATACATATCTTTTATCGCTTAAAAAAGCAAAGTAACAAACAACTCAACGGGGAAAGTTTATAATATTTCATAAAAAGTTTATCAAATGGGAACTAATAAAGTAAGTCTAAGCCTCATTCAACGCGCGCGTACCTAGCAGGTGACCTAGTTGTGATGTGTTCGAAACTATACGGTTTAGTACAAGGAGCAAGCATCAGCGATTACGATGTTTAAATAAATTATTAAAAACATAAATAAATACGTTTGGTAGGTAACCATAGAATAGGTATAGAAGGTGCTACTTTATTAGTGCCCGATTATTTAGTGAGTGTTTCTACTCCTGAATCTGATCAACTTTCCCCAAGGAACCCATAGTCAAATCGCAAAAAAATTTTGGACTCTTCGTACTAATTTGGCCGCTCGGCTGATCGATTTGTATTAAGAGCCCAAAATTTTTTTGCGATTTGACCATGGGTTCCTTGAGGAAAGTTGAGCAGAATCAGGAGTAGAAGCACTGACTAAAATATCGGGCACTAATAAAGTAGCACCCTATACAGCGTGTAACAAAATCAGTGTAAAACTAGCTGGTGCCCGCGACTTCGTACGCGTTAGTATTGGGGTTTTTACAATAGTTCATATGTTTTGCTAAATTATTCTTTAGAAATAAGAAAGAAACATAATTAAGTAAACAATAAAACGAATGTAAGAAAAAGAAAAAGGAAAAAGAAAATACAGAGAAAGAAAAAGAAAATATAATTGCATAGAATTTATGTTCACAACCAACACTACTGGGGCATGGATCTCTTCTTATAGCTAGGGAAGGTTAGGTCATTCTCCACACACAGGGTCCAAGTTTGCATAGTGGTAAGATGTGAGGCTAATGGCCAACTCCTGCTTAAGAAGTTTTTCAGCCGCCTATATTAGGTAGTTAAAGAAAAAGTTGAAGAAGTTAAAAAGTTTTTGGCATTTTTTTCTATATACAGACATTCGACCTCTACAGTTTTATTATATGTATAGATTGGTGTGCGCATTGGAATTTTGCAACTTCGGACATCCGATGTCGTTGATGTAAATTTGGCAACGTCACGCGTTTAGTAGTTTAAATTGTGTAAAAGTTAATAACTTTTCAACCGACTTCAAAAAAATGAGGAGGTTCTCAATTCGTCGGAATCTTTTTTTTTATTTATTTATTTTTTATGTATGTTCACCGATTACTCGAAGACGCCTGAACCGATTTCGAAAATTCTTTTTTTGTTTGAAAGGGTATACTTCACAGGTGGTCCCATATAAATTTTATCGAAATCGATTCAGCGGTTTTTGAGAAAATCAACAAAACATAGCAAAATTGGAGTTGTTGCGATTGAAGTCGGTTGTTTTTAACGTATTCAGCGTGGTCATTATTTTTATTTAATAAATCACGGGATTTTTCTGCTCTTTAAAATTCACGTTCTTCTGCACTACGGGCCACCAGTAATTAATACGCGCGCTCTATTGCGTGCTTATTACATATACAGGCTGTAACAAAATTAGTGTAGGACCCGCTAACTGAGGATTCTACTCATGTACTGAACAACTTTTGGTCTACGACTTTGCTCAAATCGCAAAAAAAAATCGGGCTCTGCATACAAATTGATCATCTGTTTTGCCATTTTTGTATGACGAGTCCAATTTTTTTTTATAAAGTAGTACAAAAGTTGTTCAGTACGATGAGTAGAATCCTCAGTTAACGGGTCATGGCACGCAATAGAGCGCGCGTATTACTGGTGGCCCTTAGTGCAGAAGAGCGTGATCAGTTATTCTTTCCTTACTTATATTTTTATTTTTTAATATTTCTTTTAACACGTGACAATGTAATTTACCATTATTATCAGAGCTCGGAATTAGGTAGAGTTATTTATGTACTTACACTGATTTCATACAGCGAAAGAATAAAGTGGATATGCCTCAAATCCCGAGATTAATTTTAAAGAGCAGAAAAATCCCGTGATTTATTAAATAAAAAAGTTATTAACTTTTACACAATTTAAACCACTGCACGCGTGACGTTGCCAAATTTACATCAACGACATCGGATGTCCGAAGTTGCAAAATTCCAATGCGCACACGCGCGATGTTGCCACATTTGTTGTTCGCACAACATAGCTTGTGAGAACAAAAGAAAACAATAGCGGAAATGCGGAAATTATTTATTTGTACTTTTGTTGGCCACACGGGATTGTCCATTAGAAATCCGGGGAAAATCCATATTAATATCAAAATTTCGATGCAAGTACATAAATAAATCTACCTAATTCCGTCCGACCTCTGATTATTATACGAATTTAAAGCACAGACACAATCGGCACTCGTAAAGATTTGTGATCTTCAGGAAATTGAGCTGTTTATTTGGACATAATCTTGCTTACGTTCAAACTCGATTACGCTCGCTCTATATAGGGTCCTTCTAAAATACCTGAACAAAATTTAACCTCGGCTTCTATTCATAACCGAACAACTTTTCCCAAGGAACCTATACTCAAATCGCAAAAAAAATTGGACTTTCCATAGAAAGTTGGCAATTCCGTTGATCAATTAGTATGAGGACTCCAAAATTTTTCTATTTTTTTTCATTTGGTTCCTTAGGGAAAGTTGTTCAGTTTCATGAGTAGAAGCCGTGGTTTAATTTTTTTCAGGTATTTCATAAGGACCCTATATAGGTTGCTTATAATAGATACTCTCTGTTACTTAATCGACGATTACTTATCTTTGCATGTTTTTTTTTTATTATTTGTTTCGATTTTTTAATGCTTTGATTGGGGGTACTAGGTACTTCTTTTAATCAGATTTTGATCAGAATTGTTTGCTCTGAGTCTGGGTGTATTTTATCTATATTCTATATATGTATGTATTTAAAAGTATATGTGTATGTATATCAGTCTCTGGTTCCCAAGATACAGGGAATCCTAGTTTGAGGCCAGATGACCGTGTGTGATTTGTCCCAGATATTATTATTATTATTACCCGCGTAATGACAAAAACAGTAACATAGTTTTCCAGCAGTGAGCGTTGACTTAGATTTAATTTATTTATCAATGTCAAGTTTACATAAATTAAATATTACAAAAATGTCAGTGATAATATGATCGTCAAAGCAATAATTAAATAAAGAATAAGAATGTTTAATAATAATAATTTATCTCTCACTGAAAAAAAATATATCTAAAAATGTCAATTTAAGTCATTTAGTCTTAGGTACACAACATTTTTGTTATCGCTAAAATTTATCACATAGACCATAGACCACAATATTTTTCCGCGGTCCATCCAGCACCCCGGAGTGTGCTTGACTCATTTTCACGAAGTTAGACTGAATTATGAAGTCTGGATAGATATTTTTTTCCAGCTAAGCTGTTTTGAGCGTAACCCAGTTGAAGAGTTTAATTTATGATTGTTGAAAATTTACGACAAAGTGAAGTGACAATTTTCTAATGAATTACCTGATAAAGCTACTTTTTTAAACTAGTGTAACAATATACAGGGTGTAAGGGACAGGTTTCCGAAAACTTTAAGGGCTTAATCAGTAGACGAAACTGAACAACTTGCCACAAGAATTTTTTTCAGGAAACGAAAAAAAAATCGGCTTCTCCATACAAACTGTCCAATCAAGTTTATAATTTTGTATGGAGAAGACGATTTTTTTTTTCGTTTCCTGAAAAATTTTCTTGTAGAAAGTTATTCAGTTTCGTCTACTGAGCAAGCCCTTAAATTTTTCGGAAACCTGTCCCTTACACACTGTATAGTAAGTCTGATTAGATAAATAACATTTGCAGATAGCCTGATTAAAATTACAAAAAAGCATTGTTTTAGTTAAAAGATCATTATTATCTACATGTTTCTTTCTTTCTTAACCTTAGTTTTTACTATTTATTACCATCGATGTAGAATAGATATGTATTTTTAAATGAATGTTTATATATAATATTGTAAAATTCCGTATATTGGTAACTCTTAGGTTTTACTAACGAAATCTTAGGATTTACTAACATGAGTTGGTAATTTTAGTTAAGGTTGGACTTTTACCTTTAAGTGTTGTTAAATCTTAGAATTTACCGTAGTTCGAGTTTTAACAGTAACATACACACTGCCTGTTAAGTAACAAAGCTTAGGATTTAGAAGTCTGTCTCAACGTAATGCGACCAAATCCAATACAAAGTCAGACTCCAACAAATGTTGCTGTCATGCAATGCAGTTTGAATCTACCGTGTATTCGTTCAAGCGAATCGATAAATAGTACAAATAAAAACTGTTACAGACTTTTCTTTATTGTGTTAGGTGAAAAAAGGCTGACGGCCCACCGGATGGGAAGTAGCTACCGCCGCCAATGAGACAGACATAAGAGTTATCAGTGCCATGCCAGTTGTTGTAGTCGTCATTCATATCTTTATAATAACGTACCAATAGTCCATTTTATTTTACGATTTAGTTTAATAATTGTCCATTAATTTGATTTCACAATAATTTATTTGAAGTCATCAGTAGAGACAATCGTTTGATAATTCGACTTCCCTTATCATAACGTCGCGTAGATCCCCACCACGAGGTAATAAAATGGCTGAACAGACTTGCGGAGCGCATTCTCCGATTTTAACTAGAAGAGTTAAGTTGTAAATGCTGTGTCAAGCTGTATTTCTGGAGTAAAGGAAATAAATACAAATATTTGAACCTGGAAGTCATGGTTTTACTACACTCTTATGCTGATGATTTCGGTGGCTATCTCGCCCTACCCACTGGAACACAGCGTGCTTGGCGGTAGTAAGAGACGGACTTTGCACATTAAGGTCCTACGATACCACTGGTAAAGGATCCGTCAACTAGAAATTGTACTTTTCTAATACAACTTGCCAATTGCCATACAAAAGAACTAAACAGTTATTGATCGATTTGTATGAAGAGTCGAAGATTTTTTTGCTATTTCAACAAAGTCATATACCTAACAAAGTTTTAATATGATGATTCGAAGCCCCAGTTAAGCTGCTTTTCCAACGACGAGGCGAGGCGAGGAGTGGAGTGAAGAGAATTGAAATCGCGTCTGTCTATTTCCGCTGAAGATATGCGAGAAGAGAATTTATTTTTTCCCATATAATTTAAAATTCTTTTCCCTCCTCGCCTCGCCAGTGGAAATAAGAAACAATTAAAATTCTCGTCCCTTCCATCTTCACCCATCTAGACTATTTCCATCGATGTGCGAGAAGAGAATTTATTTTATCCCATACAATTATCTTCCCTCCTCGCCTCGCCGCGCCGGTGGAAATGCAGCTTTAGCCGGGTCCTATACACATTTTATTATTACACCTGTATATTTAGAGTTGGGAAGTATGGCAGATATGGAAAGTTATTGTAAATGATATTGATAATATGTATTTTTTCTCATCTATGAGAATGTTAAGGTTAAGAATAAGATAGGCCTTTGTCCAGCAGTGGACATCTTTCGGCTGACAAATAGAAGATAGGTGCTAGGAATAAAGAGTCTACTTTTTCTCTGCAATTAATCAGCCTATATTATACTTATATGTATAACATAGCTTCGCAAACACTTCCCGAAAAGTTGAGTGAACCAATTTCACGTGGTAAATTATTTTATTCGATAGAAAAAAATGACGATAAGTATAAAATAATGTGTACTTAAATAAAATAAAAATATTTTTGCTTAAATTTTATATTTTATTTTATTTTGATATTTGTATGTTTAAGAAAAATAATGAGTCTTTTAACAGAAATTAGCAACACACCAATATTCACTTTACATTGTATAACACCTACCCGTTGTACGAGTATGTACAAGTTTCAAGTAGTAGGAATTTCATATTAGGTAGACTAAATAATTATGACCTTTGATAAGTGTAAGAATAAACATATTTGGATTTGATTTGATATACATTGTATTCCACATCCCATTTTAACTCAAAAGGTGAGCATTACTATATTACAATATTACCACCATCATACCTTAGTGATGGACAGTTAATTATGCCACACGATAAGAAAAAGAACCTTCCGGCCGCCATCGCAACTGAGTTTCGCAACGGGTTGCGAAGGAAGAATTTTTATTCTTTACACACTGCTGGTTGTGATAAAGGAATCCTGTAAGCCTTCAACAATATTAATCATCTAAATGCGTTAACTGCACAATGACGATGAAGTAAGTGGTACAAAGTGTACATAAAGAGATCAGCTGCCTCAAGTCAATAGGGATGAACCGGAGAACTCGTCTATGTAGCTTCCTAGCTTGCAAATATCTCAACATACGGAGAGTTTGATCTTCTTTGCACGGATCTGAAAGAAAAAAGGAAATACCTATTATGTCATTGGAGAATAGCATCGGTGGTTCCAAATTGTTGATTTTGCTCCTAACCCGAGGTTTCGGATTCAGATCCTGACAAACATACTATGAGTTTTTCGTTTGCGCATGAATTATCAATGCCTATTGCTTTAGCGGTGAAGGAAAAAGTCATGAGAAAACCAGCATATCTTTAATAGATGTGTATGAACGTCACATTGCTAAATCTGGATGCCTTACACGTGACTGCGTGATGCTTAATGTAACACCCAGGCATCCGCCGTCTATACCTTGGGAAGAGACGGTCAATGGTGCCAGAGGATAAGAAGAAGAAGGAAGTAACATATCAAATGTTTTGTAACAAGAACTTCTAGAGTGGTGACCACACTTCCGGAAGATTTAGCCTATTCTAAACCTCCCTCTAGGTGGACAGCTAAACTGATAAAGATCGTGGTGAGCTCCAGAATATGGACAGTATAGGTCTGATTGTTGTGTGAATTATTGGGGAGGCCTTGGGCTAGCAGAGGAGGTCTTTCTGCTGGTATGACGTTGATGAATAGATAGTAATTACTTAGAAGAATTACTTACAATGAACCAAATTATCTTTGAAGATTCAGTTTTTTGCATTCTTTGTGTTCCTTTCTTAGTAGGTAAGATATCTTAGAATCATATCAACGGAACAATTGTCTGAGGGGAGTACATCTGTAGTATCAACTCTCTTATCATTCAACCAGTTTTTATTTTTATCAGCAAGCATTTATAGGTCATTGAAAAAAGTAGAAGATTTAGCCTATTCCAAACCTCCCTCTAGGTGGACAGCTAAACTGATAAAGATCGTGGTGAGCTCCAGAATATGGACAGTATAGGTCTGATTGTTGTGTGAATTATTGGGGAGGCCTTGGACTAGCAGTGGAGGTCTTTCTGCTGGTATGACGTTGATAAATAGATAGTAATTACTTAGAAGAATTACTTACAATGAACCAAATTATCTTTGAAGATTCAGTTTTTTGCATTCTTTGTGTTCCTTTCTTAGTAGGTAAGATATCTTAGAATCTGTGTGAGCCAGAGGCCGAGGTTAATGACTTTACTAAATAGAAGAAGAAAGTATTGGTTTCGCCCTCTTGGACTCTTGAGAGGAAAGAAGTTATAAATGTATGTACATTTGATTTGTTGGTTGAAATAAAGAGCGGGGAATGCGCCACACCACCAGACGAGAGTCAAATAGGTAAAACAGAAGGAAACATAGGGAAAGCACTCACGCAATCTTATAGTCCTTGCTCCTCTGCTCAGCTAAAGATGCTCGCTGGTATTAATCCAGTTGTGGGCCCACTTTTTAGTTCACAACACAAACACACAAGTAACGAAGGTTATGTCGAAACATTCAATGAAAAGAAGAGAACACACCACGCAAGTTCACGGCATATGAGGCGGCTCGACTTTAGCGCAAAAGCGTAGCGTCCTACTCTGAAGCCGCTCCGCGGGGGTCTGGCCGTAGAGACGGGCCGCCAGCGGACGAGAGCCGCGGGCGTTCGGCAGTCTTCGGGCCTTCTGCTTTCCGAACACCGCGACACGATTGCGTGCGGAATGCGAGGGAGAGGGACAGCGACAGGGAAAAGGGATGTTTTACCTATCTTTCCCAAAAAAAATGGCGCAAACACAGCCCCCGCCCTTGAAAGGTTCCCTTTCAAAAAAGATAAATTCTACGAAGATTAAATAAAAAAAACAAAAGGCAAAGGAATCTCATGACAGATTATAAACAGGAAATAAAAGAAAGCTAAGTCTGAATATTTCTATTGGGAAGGAAGGGGACATAAAGAAACAACTGGTCGTTTATACGTGCCAGATGCTGTTTTAACTAATGCAACTCGACCTACTCCGTCGTTTCCCCTGAATACTTCAGTCACGATTCCCAACGGCCAATGCAACGGAGGAGAGTTATTATTTATTATTATCACTACCGTTCCTGTTTTAACATTGGGTGAATCAGCCGTCCATTTTTGCCTAGCTTGGAGCGTATGCAAATATTCGACACTCCAACGACGCCAATAAGATTGAACCAGTTTATCCAGAAGCTGGTATCGTGATAGAATCTCTTGACGTTCCTGACTGAGATCCGGAGCAGGAAGGGAAGACAAGGGTGTCATATTTAAAAAGTGAGCCGGAGTCAGCGGCAGCGGCTCGGAAGGATCTGAGCTCAATATTCCCAAAGGTCTGGAATTCAATATGGCTTCGATCTGACACAGCACGGTAAGAAGCTCCGCATAGGTGAGAATTTGCGTGCCAACCACTCTATACAAATGACTTTTAAAACACTTGACTGTCGCCTCCCAACTACCTCCAAAATGTGGAGCATTTGGTGGTATAAACTGCCATTTAATACGGTGCTTTAATAGCTCATTGCAAAGCTGGTCATTATATTCAGATGAAGTCACAAAATTATGCAAGTCATCAAGATATGAGCGCGCACAAACAAAGGTTTTTGCGGAGGTTGGTTGCCGGGACTTGTACCGAGCACACGTCTGTTAGGTTAATTTTACAATTATTACCGTTTTAGAATAGTTTCAACGTTATTTTTGTGATGGAGAAATAGCTGTGATCCCGATTTGAGATAAGCGATAATAAGAAGAGGATTAACTCAGGAGACAGCTCCGTTTTCTGTGCGTCTTTAAGTGCCCATCACCCTTAGAGCCGTCACTTTCACTTGACATTGGCGTTTCGCCATTTTTTTTTATTGAAGATTCTCCCATTTTTCACTAGACATTGGCAAAATCACGCTCGGAATGAGATGTGGAATGCCAAATAGAAAAATAGAATAGAATAGAAAGGTTTTTGCGTTGTCGGAATGCAACATCTCAATGGGGCCTCTGCGAGATAGGAATCGCTTTAACGCATTGAGGAAAGACACTGTAGTCAAATCCGGTGAAATTTCAACGTGCACTGCTCTGGTCGTAAGGCAAATAAAAACACAAAGGTAAGCCTTCTGACTTTTGACACCACGCCTCCGAGCAAGTGTTATGTTGAGAGGGCCAGCATAGTCAATACCTGTATGCGCAAATGCCTTAGATATTTTTAAACGACAATTCGGTAAATTTGCCATTACAGGTGGCTGTACAACTTTGGGGCGAACTCTGAAACAAAAGTTACAAGCATGAACTCTAGCTCTCACAAGCCGGCGTGCCGCTAAAATCCAATACTGACATCTCAGCAACGATAGGAGTAATTGCGGACCTGCATGACAACTTTCGCGATGCTTGTGATCTATAATAAGCTCCACAACATGATCCTTTCGTGGCAAAAGAATTGGATGCTTGTGATCGAATGTGAGGTCGCTATTCTCAAGTCTGCCACCAACTCGAAGTATGCCTTCCACCAGCATAGGTCTCAATTTTTGAATTGCTGAAGACGAACAAGCTTTACCTAACTGGCATGCATTGATATAATCAGCGAAATAAACTTGCTGAACTGCTTTAATGACTGCCTTTTCAGCTTCTTTGAGATCCGATACAGTAATCACTCCTTTGGACTTCAGTTTCTTTACGAAACGCAGAACATAAACGACTGCGCGTAATAGTTTAGTCCATGAGGAGAATCGTGCAGCCATCTCATAGAGAACGGGCGAAGCTGCCTGAACAGTAGGCAAAACCACATTATTCTTACTTTCGGGTACCTCCACTGTATCATTGCAGACGAAAGGATGAACAGGCCAACTCTCACGTTCTAATTTTGACCAAGTTGGGCCATAAAGCCACAAGGGATGGGCGAGTAACTGAGTCGGGGTGAGACCTCTAGATAAACAGTCACATGGATTATCTTTACCGGGTATATGGTAGAAGTTTTCTGGTGGAAGAACTTCCTGAATCTTAGCAACACGATTAGCCACGAAAGCCTTCCAACGATGTGGACTTGAATGAATCCAGTGCAGGGTAACCGTCGAGTCGGAAAAGGCCAAAACCTCATCAATGTTACACCTAGAGCTTAAATTCTCTAAGACAGTCCGTATCAGTTTAGTCATCAAATACGCTGCGCAAAGTTCTAAGCGGGCCAGACTAACTGATTTGACAGGAGCTACTTTAGACTTGGCGCACAAGAAGCGCGTTGTAACGTCCTCATCTTCGGAAACATGTAAGTAAAGTACAGCGCCGTAGGCCTTTTCGCTAGCATCTGCGAATGCCAAGAGCCTAGTGACACATGAACTTGTGATGCCGACATGGCGGGGAACGTTTATCGTTGTTAGAAGCGGTAACTCCTGTTGGAACCTTTCCCATATTTCACAAATAGATCGCGGCGGCTCGTCATCCCAATCCAATTTCAGCAGCCACAGCTCTTTTATAAGTAGTTTGGCATGCAAGATGACGGGTGCAGCGAAACCTATAATGTCCCATAGTCGAGCGATAACTGATAAAATGTTACGCTTTGTACATTTGTCAGCAGTTGGAGTTGTCTCGAATTTAAACACATCAGAAACAGGGTCCCAGGATACACCGAGAACTTTCTGATTAATGCCGTCGTCAAATTTAACAACGTGAGGGTGAAGATAATTCTCAGGCAATGTATCGAGTACATCCTTTGAATTACTGGACCATTTAGCCAACTCAAGACCAGCTGATGCAAACATATCGATTAGCTGAGAAGCGGTCTCAATGGCCTGAGAAACAGAAGGCTGACTACACACAACATCGTCCATGTAAAAATCACCCTTTCTAATTACCTCCGCGGCAAGAGGATAATGAACAGCCTCGTCTTCAGCCAACTGACGAAGGGTTCTTAGTGCACGGTAGGGACTTACCGATAATCCAAAACAAACACGGCTGAACTCGAACAGCTGTATCGGCTCACCAGGGTCAAATCTATATAATATTCGTTGATATTTCTGAAACTCAGGGAGCACACGTATCTGTAGATCATCGATATGGGAAACATTAGATAAGGTTACTCGCCCTGTTTGTTTCTGAACCAGCGTGTTCGTCTTGCGAGGGCTGAAGCGGGGTGAAGAGGGAGGCATTTATTTAAACAAATATCGCCGTTGTGTGATAAGCTTAAGGTTTATGTACCTAATGTTATCTACTAGCGACATCTACCGACGAGTAGGGAGGCATGTATTTAATTAATGTTATCTACTAGCGACATCTAGCGACGAGTAGCGTAGCATTACTATAAAATGACAAAATATTCATAAAATAACAAGAATAAAGTGATAAGAAATGTTGCTGTTAGTTTTGTTCTTTATTTTTTTATTGTTTTAGCACATTTCACTGCTCTGTAAGACATATTTTCATTTAAACACGGGATGTTTACTCGTCGCTTGTCAGATTGCGAATGGTGCGCGAAAAGGCGGCGCTACTCAACATAGGGGAGCAAACCACTATCAGCGACTACGCTGTCGTGGAGTATTAACCACATCTAATTGTTCTCTTATATCGATGCTGTAGATACATCTGTTTGACGTCGGCACAAAACGCCACCGGGAATAGTCTGAAATTGAGCAGTACCAGAAACAAGTCTGATTGCAAATTAGGACCAGTGTGAAGTAATGAATTTAGCGACGCGTCTTTATCCGTTCGCGCACTTGCGTCCAAAACCATACGTAGTTTTGTAGATATTTTATCATTCCGTACAACACCATGGTGCGGAATTATATAACCTTCTTCATGGTCTTTACACAATACAGGTTTTAAGTATTTTTTCGTTAAATAATTCAAAATTATTTATTTGCCTTAAACATGGTATACAGAGGTCTTAAATATAATACATAGCACTCATGTTTAGCCATTTCTTAATAGCATGCAAATAGTCTTAATCTTATTTAATTAATTAAAAGTTCTTTAACATTGTAAAAATTTTTATCAGTCAGCCAACTATATAATTTAATTTTAAATTGTCTCTTATTCAATATCTTAAACTCTAGTGGTATTTTGTTATAAATTCGTATGCACATCGTCAAGCAGCTTTTATCGTAAACAAATGATCTGGGAATGTCGTCAAATATAAGCCTATTTGGGTCTCTGCGGGATCTGGTATAGCCGTCACATGCTGTTTTAAACAATTCACCGTTGTTCTTTACAAATATACAAATTTCATAGATATACAACGAGGGCAGTGGCAAGACACCAAGTCTTTGGAAGAGTAGCTTACAAGACACATAGGGGGGGATTCCATATATAGCTCGGATACACTTTTTTTGAGCTATAAAGGCTCGATTTACATTAGTACTATTTCCCCACGCTACAAGACCGTAACGTAAGACTGACTCTATATATGCGCGATACGTTAATATGGTTGTTTTCAGGTTAGTAATATTTTTGACCTGTTTGAGAGCATATACGAAACTGTTTATTTTGCAGCATATATTATCTATGTGTATTTTCCAATTAATATCCTGATCTATGGTTACTCCTAAAAATTTACTATGACTAACTTCATCTATTTTATTATTGTTATAATGAATGTCTAAATTGAGATTAAATTTATTATTAAGTGATTTATTAAATTGCGTATAATTAGTTTTATTTAAGTTTATTTGTAAATTATTAATGTCAAGCCAATCTATTACTTTATCTAGTGTATTATTAACATTATTTTCATGCTCTTTTACTGTAGTAGTCTTTTTGTCTGATGTTACTATGATGGAAATATCATCAGCGTATAATACGCATTCATGATTAGTGATATCAGTAATATCATTGACATACAGTAAAAACAGAATTGGTCCCAGGACACTTCCCTGTGGAACGCCGTAATCATTTGTCTTATATTTAGAAAAATAAGATAGCATAGTGTGATTGTTATCTGGTTTACTGATAACAACGCATTGTTGTCTATTAGTAAGGTATGATGCTATCCATTGCAGCGTGAGACCCCTTATTCCTATTACCTCTAATTTGGATAACAGTATGTCATGCCGAACGACGTCAAATGCCTTAGAGAGGTCCAGGAATAGTCCCGTTGTCATAAAGTTTTTATTAACATGAGTCAGAATAGTTTTAAGAACATTAAAGATAGCCAGTGCAGTCGATTTACCCTTTTGAAACCCAAATTGCTTGTCATTAATTATCTTGTATTTTCCACAAAATTCCATAATTCTCTTAAGCATACACTTTTCATATATCTTTGAAAAAATCGGGATCAGTGTTATTGGGCGATAATTATTGATATCATCTTTACTGCCTTTTTTATATAATGGCTTCACTATTGAGATTTTCAGAAGTTCAGGGAAGGTTCCAGTTGAGAAAGAGGAATTAATGAGGTATGTTAAGATAGGAGCAATTTCATCAATACATGCTTTTGTCACTTTAGTGTTGACTTCGTCATAACCTTCAGAGTTAGTGTTATTTAGTGAAATCAGTTCTAATTTCAATTCATTCTCTGTCATTGGCTTGAGAAACATCGAATTAGGTAATGTTTTGTTCATATTTGGCCTTTTTTGACTACATTTGGGTTTTTGTTTTGTAGAATCTATGATATGATCATTAAAAGCCTCAGCTATATCTACAGGGTTTGTTAATATATTGTTATTTATTTTAATGCTGGAAATGTTATCATTATTTTTAGATTCACTTAGTTCATTTTTAATCACCGTCCATGTAGCTTTACATTTATTTTCACTTTTATTAATATAGTTTATATTCGAGGTCTTTTTAGATCTAATGATGCATTTTTTTAGCAAGCTAGAGTAATTTATATATGTATTTCTATTTTCTGATGTTTTTCTTTTATAATATTCAAATCTTAATCTCCTTTTAGTTTTACAGCTTACTTTTAATCCTTTACTTTTCCATTTTACCGTATTCAAGTTGTTTATTTTTACTCGTATTTTTGGGAAACATAATTTGTAAAACAAACAGAAAAGTTCGTGAAATTTGTTAAATGCCAGATTTGAGTTAGGTTCCGTATAAACGTCGAGCCAAGACATATTTTTTAAGCAATCCCTAAATTTACGAATGTTATCTGAGCTGTAATCCCTTTTCCATGTGAACTGCAATGCGGGTTTAAACGCTTTGTGTTTTACAGGAAAACTCAACAGCTGTGCAGTATCATGGTCAGAAAGGTGCAGGGGTAGTACATTTGCAACTGCATCTTTGACATTGCTCAGTATGTGGTCTATACATGAATTTCCCCTGGTAGGAACATCAATGTGAATTTTTAAATTGTAGTTCTGAGCTAAGTCATGTAGATAATTTGTTATTGTGTTGCGTTTTAACGTATTTATATTGAGGTCTCCAGCTATGACCAGATTCCATCTTGAATTGTATTTTTTATCAATTTCATATAAAACATGGTCCAGCTTATTTAGAAAGAGATTAGGGTTGGAATCAGGCGTTCGGTAGAGACCGATGATAATTAGTTTTTGTTGGGGGATTATTATACCACAAGCTTCGAAAATCTTGTCAGTTGAATGATTATTTAAAAATGTCAGTTCTTGATAAGTTAGCCCTTTCTTTGTTAATATGCATGTTCCACCTCTTTGCTTTTCTCTACAAAAACTGGCTGCAAAATCGTAATTATTAATTTTCAGAAATTTTTTATAACTAGATCTCAGAAATGTCTCCGACAAGCATATAACGTCAGGATCCTTATTGGACTCTTTCAGTTCATCGATTGTTAATTCTAATATTTCTTGCTTTGATAAAATACTAGCAATATTTTGATGGAGAATTTTAAAGCTTAACGATGATGATGTTGGTTTGTCACGTTTTGAAAAAAACTCATTTTTCTTTACAAAAGGGAAATAGTACGTAATGGTGCCCTTTTTTGACACTGATGGTTTTTTCGTAGAATCTACCTGGTTCTGGTCGCTTTCGATGAGTTTGTTTTGCATGCGAGCGAAATAATATGGAATCGTTCCCTTTTGATATTTATAATCGGGAATCGTGCGTATGTGCTGTTTATTGGCGGCTGTATTGCGCGCTATAAGATTTTTAAGCTCTTTAAAGTTTAAATATTTATTATCATAATCTATGCAGTCTACAATATGATTAATGGAGTGGCATAGGTCTTTCAAATTAAAATTATAATATTCACAATTCACGAAATGACCATATTGATACTTGCTACATAACTCTTTGATCCCATTATTTAAATTTTTAACATTCAAATTGTAGTTTTTCAAGACGCTTAATATAATAATATTATTGTTAATGTATTGCTTTAAAAGACAATCTAATGCTAGCAGAGCTATCTTTGAATTCGTGTCATTCTCGCCTATACATATCACTAGTTTGTCTTCGCTGTTCAGTTTCAGGTTTTTGCAGTTCTTCAATATCTCCTTGCTGGTCGCATTAGGTTTGATCTCTGCACTAACAGTATATTTTTCGTACTTAGACTGGGTTCTCGAATATTGTAGAGCTGATGCCAGGCCAAGGCATTGCTGAGATCCGTATATGTATATTTTCCTTGTTAATTTGCATGGTTCTGTTGGCTTGATTACATGGTTAGTAACAACTGAAGAGGATGGTGAAGCGGGTGTTCTGTCTTTTAATAACTGTAGATTTAATTTATAAATTTTTTCACCCAATTGCGTAATTTGTGTTTTAGCCTTCACAACATTATTTTGCAATTCCAAAATAGTTTGATGTAGGTTCTTTAAGTCAATTTTAGTAGGTGACACAGGCTGCGGTGTGTTTGGATTCTCATTCATTATGTGTTTCAGTGGAGTTAAGACAGTAGAGTTTAGAGAAGGTTGAATAGAAGATCTCCGTTTCTTTTTTGTGCTACTGCCCTTTTCTGGTATTGGCGATTGACACATAATCTTCAATGTACTGAGTTCTTTCGTTAGTTTTGTAATTTGCCGTGTGAATTCATTGTTTTCAAGCATTTTGCTCTCGAGTTCGTTTTGTGTACTTGCAAGTTCAAACGTCAATTGCTTTATCGTGTCTTCCATCTCCTCTATCTTAATTTTGTCATTTATTGTGTAATCTAGACTTCTTGACAGTCTTTCAGGGGAAGAAAACGATTCATCGGTTGTTTCATGTTCTGTAAGCACAAGTGAGTCACAAATCCGAGAAGAGGGTGTGTTCGAAAGTTGTAGATTCGAAAGAGCGATGATAGGATCATTA
Source organism: Coleophora deauratella (assembly GCA_958295455.1). Classification (NCBI taxonomy): domain Eukaryota; kingdom Metazoa; phylum Arthropoda; class Insecta; order Lepidoptera; family Coleophoridae; genus Coleophora; species Coleophora deauratella. The sequence continues at coordinate 4,856,782 of OY282411.1, forward strand.
CAATTTTCATTTTTACTCTCGTCACATTCCTGTAAGGGATCTTCACAAATATTTTTGTTTTCGTTACATTCGTTTTTACTAGTGCTCTTCGTCTTCGATTTAGTTTTTATCTTTGGGGGAAGCCTTTTTTCTCTCATTGTAACATTCGGATGTAAGCCCTTAGATGTACTCGGCCTATTTTTAGCTTGCTTACATGTCTTACATTTCCATTTATTTCTAGCTTCTTTACTCATTAAACGAAACAATTTTTCTGAATAACCTATGCAGTCAAATTCATATCTGTTCTGACACAGTGAGCACCGTATTGTATTTTCTTCATCAGTTGTTTTCTGGCACTTGAAACAGTTTACTTGTGCTGCCATCTTATCACTGCTGTTCAGTTTCTCTTTCTTTAAACAGATGATTAACAGATGTAACGTGCTCAGTATAACTCACCTTGTCTTTCCTAACACTTCATAGTATATTCTGTAGATGGCGACAGTTTTTTAAAACTAGAAATAAATTTTCTGACAGTAGCTGTAGTGAGATTTGAACCGGGTACACTTCGGATAGAGCAATACTAAAAAGCAGGCGATCCACGCATTACGCTATAATCCACGCTGGGAACGGTGTCGAAATACAGCTTTGTAAGGCAGGCTAAGCTTCTCTTTAGTGGGTCTTTAAGGTCGATATCTTCAAGGTCGGTCATTACCCCTGCAGATCATACGATATAATACAATAATTCCACATACTTGCAATCAGTTTTTTCGTGTTTATTCCCAGGATGACGATTAAATGAGGATTCTTCGATTATTACGAGAATTCTGACGTTACGATGCGCACAATGATATAATTTTCCAGTTACAGTTTTCACTTTTAAACACGTTTATAATTTAAATTGAGGAGCGATACTCTAACACGTCTTAACGCAGCTGCAGCGGCCGTCTTCCTGATTGATGACATCGTTATATGCTGTGTGATAAGCAGGCGAAGAGTGAAATTTACGCTCAAGAGAAAGAAACCTTTTTTGAGCTGCTTGAGCCGAACTGCCCAGTTGTTCCGGGTCAAATTTAAAAGGCAATGCTACCGAGTAATAGCCCGAAGGATCACGGACAGTAGTTGATTTATAGATATCTTCACACTCTCTTTCGTCTGCGCTTAGGAGAGAAGAAGGCTGCGTAGGCACTTCTTCGATTTCGAAAAATCGGCGCATAGTATCACTGATAGGAGCGCCTGTGAAAGCACACATAGCCACAGAAGCTGAAGGACAAAAAGCCGTTTTTATAGGGACATTACCCATCAATATAAACCCTAACTTGGTTTGTACCGCATCTGGTATACCGGGAGGACCGACAAGGCGGCCAGGCAACAGAAGTTTTGTAAATAACTCCGCGCCTATCACCATATCAACTTGGCCTGGCGTATGGAACGTGCTGTCCGCAAGAGGGACACTAGTCAGATAGGAAAGAGCTGACACGTCCACAGGAGCCGTAGGTAAGGCAGCAGTGATATTACCAACAACTAGCGGCTGTACATCGTACCGAGTCGTTTCATCGAAACGTGAAGTAAAACTCATATGAGATTTGCCCAGGGTCTTATTCACTCCACCCCCGAATCCATTAACTAAAACCGGTGATGAAGAAGTCTCAACCTTAAGTGACAGGCGTTTGCAACAAGAAGCTGTTACGAAGTGATTCTGAGAACCACTGTCCACCAGACAACGTACCAAATGATTTTTACCGTTCGCATCGACCACACGCACCTGCGCGGTGGCGAGCAGGACGGTTGAGGGTGGTGCCGGAGCCGCACAGTCAACCTGCAACGAGCTAAGTGACACATTCGCACCTAATGCGAGATCTGCATTTGAGCATGAGTCAGGAGACAAGATAGCACGTTGCAAACAGCCATCGCCGTCGCAAACAGCACCATCTCTGCTGCTATCGCCGCAGTCGTTAGCCTCCAAATCTGAAGAACTAAACGAAGTAGTCGCCGACATCGATGCCGAGGCATTATCGACAAAGTGCAACAGCGTGTGATGGGTGTTAAGCTTACAAGAACTACAAGAACTCCTGCTATTACAAGCATTAGTCTTGTGTTTGAAACTCAAACACTTAACGCACGCTCCCTTCCTTTTAACCACCTGGAAACGCTCACGAGGAGTAAGCTTGTTGAAGATAGAACAATGATTAAAATAGTCGTGTACCTCAGAACATAAAGAACAGCCATCATTGTCATTTTCACTAGAAGCGACCAATGATTGAGTCTTTTTTGTAAAGGTTACCGAACTCGGCACAGGAACTTTCAAATGTTGTGTTGTCCTACCCGACTCCGAAAGTGAGGAGCCCCCACCCGTACGCTCCAATATTTTAGCCTGATCTTTTACAAAGGCAATAAAGCTACTGTAAGACGGTATCTTTTCCTTCCGAACAAAGTTCTCGAACGTACGCGCGGTCTCCGTATCTAATTTTTTCATCGCAAGATATAGGTATATAAACTCAGTTTTATTTGGAATTTTCAAATTTTCGAACGCAGCTACAGCCGCGACAAAGGTATCAATAAACTGGTTTAATCCTTTCGTAGAAGGCGATCGCATCTCTTTAAAATTAAAAATACTATCAAGGTAAGCAGTACCTAGTGCACGCACATCTTGATATTTATCAACCAGGGTCGAATACATGAGCATATAATTCTCCTCACTAGGCAAAATACCTGATACAGCCGCTAAGGCTTTTCCCGTTAAATTACTGCAAAGATAGAAAGCTTTTTCTGCATTAGTGATAGAACGGTTATTGTGAACCATCGCGTTGTAGCATTGGTAAAAGGTAGGCCACATCTTTGGGTCTCCGTCGAAATGAGGAATGCTCAAAGGAGGCAAATTTATTTTTGGTTTAGTTTCCAACATTTCTAATTTATTAGAAGGTTGCGTAAGTTGTTTTCTCACCCGATCAACATATGAATATAATTCATCAAACGCTTCCCAAGTTTGATACGAAGGTATGTATTTAGGATCATGTTCCATTTTCATTAAATTTATTGTTTCTATTACCTCGCTGAATTCCGTACGCAACTTATCTACGGAGGAAGACAACGATAAAAATCTGTCTTGTCCTGCCGGCGTACTGTCCTGCGATGCATCATACATGCGCTGTAATCTACTGTAATACGACTGAGAGCGAAGCTCTTGGATTTTTATGCGCGCGGGAACACTATCGTCTCCGCTACTCACTTCAAATTTCTCTTTATTAGACATATTTATATTTATATTATATCTCAGACACTAAACTACACAATATGCTATTTCGCAAAACAAAAAAAACTAAAATTTAATGAATACACTCAATTATACAAAATTATCACCTTTCTACCTACCTATTTATTACTTTCAATCGCGCGCGGAACCCTAAAAGAGATATGTACCTAACACGGACCGATGACGATTCTAGAACGAAGTAGGTAGAGCGCTAGCTATGTGTACCTATATTCGACCGAATAAGTCGGTCGGAATCGCAACAACAAATACCTATTAACAAACAATATTCAAAAAAATATATAGGCACGTATAAGCTCCCAATCGAAATAGGTATCGTAATAATTTTTATTTTGGGTAACTTAGCAAGGAACTTTAAAACTAACTGCGTACTGTTTTGTACCTACAAGATATTATAGAGAATGGAGAGGACTGTATCTGTTTATTTAGGTACTGGGACAATTTCCTAGAAGGAATCCGGCTCGAAGGACCATTAACTTTGTGTGAGCCAGAGGCCGAGGTTAATGACTTTACTAAATAGAAGAAAAAAGTATTGGTTTCGCCCTCTTGGACTCTTGAGAGGAAAGAAGTTATAAATGTATGTACATTTGATTTGTTGGTTGAAATAAAGAGCGGGGAATGCGCCACACCACCAGACGAGAGTCAAATAGGTAAAACAGAAGGAAACATAGGGAAAGCACTCACGCAATCTTATAGTCCTTGCTCCTCTGCTCAGCTAAAGATGCTCGCTGGTATTAATCCAGTTGTGGGCCCACTTTTTAGTTCACAACACAAACACACAAGTAACGAAGGTTATGTCGAAACATTCAATGAAAAGAAGAGAACACACCACGCAAGTTCACGGCATATGAGGCAGCTCGACTTTAGCGCAAAAGCGTAGCGTCCTACTCTGAAGCCGCTCCGCGGGGGTCTGGCCGTAGAGACGGGCCGCCAGCGGACGAGAGCCGCGGGCGTTCGGCAGTCTTCGGGCCTTCTGCTTTCCGAACACCGCGACACGATTGCGTGCGGAATGCGAGGGAGAGGGACAGCGACAGGGAAAAGGGATGTTATACCTATCTTTCCCAAAAAAAATGGCGCAAACAGAATCATATCAACGGAATAATTGTCTGAGGGGAATACATCTGTAGTATCAACTCTCTTATCATTCAACCAGTTTTTATTTTTATCAGCAAGCATTTATAGGTCATTGGAAAAAGTATGCATGATTTAACTTTCAGTCACAACTTTATAACATTGTCCAGTTAATGAAACCATGGAGATTGATTACTGAATTTTCAGACAAAAACTGAAATCCAATCAACAATCAAACAAATAAATATTTGTATTGTTACTACTTCCTACTCATAATGGATATAGGTATGTAAGTTACGGTTATTTTTCGACTAAGGCCTATAATAAAATGGTACATGTAATAATTCAGAAAATTATTTTTTTCGGTAGATTTTTGCATCCCTATGTCGTAGCAATAGTAAAGGTTACAATCACACCCCGGACACTTCATACAAATATCGCGTTATTATGTACTACATAGAAATTTTACACTTCCTCATGTCTGTACACGTGTTAATATTTGTGTGAGTATCTAGGGCTGCTTAGGCTTCGTGGTACCGCCTTGTCGTAGGTTACACTTATTTTTGTTGTGTTGACGTTATTAGAAATTAATATTTCCGAAAACAGTAGAACTTTTAATGACAGATAAAGATAAACGACAGATTTTTACAATAAACAAATATCAAGTGATTACTGTGTACACGAGACAAGGCTGTATAGCCTTATATCTTCCTTATGAAAAAAAAATTTTCTTCGGTTTGCCATGCCAATCTCTTGACAACTGGTCGCTTAGAAGTCACACAGGGGAGGGTGTTCAGAGAGTGGCAGGGAGTGTCCATACTGTATAATGTCCTTATACTGTGGTTACAGCATACTTTTTAACTTATACATAACATAGGTCTGGAATTTCAAGTTTACACCTCAGTCTTTTTATAAGTTATTCGAAATCAAAATGCCAATTCGACTTTCATTGTCAAGTCAATTTTACACACACTGTTAGACACAATTGTCAAAATAGTACCAGTACTTACCGCAAACCGAAAATTGGCTCTGAGTTTGAGTTTACTACCCACACAAAGAGAAAACTTTCAAAACTAGGATTAGTATCTCGACTTGTTTGACATACATTATAAAGTCTATTAGTTTCAAAAACCGCAATGTCCACATTGAAAAATATTTAGGAAATTATTTTTAATTCTTTTATTCTTACTTACATGTTCAGAGGATAGCCGTGGTCGTATGCTAAGTATGGAATTTAGGGTTTGTTTATCCCTAAGGATAAGGTGGCATACGACCACGGCTATCCTCTGAACATAACTATGTAAGAAAAAATAATTTCCAAAATATTTTTCATTGTGGATATTGCGGTTTTTGAAACTAAAAGCCTCATATACAGAATGTTTTGTAAGGATTTAGATTAAAATCTACGAATGTGTTAACCCTTCATACATAAATTCTGGATAGATGACCAACTTTCACAAAACTTATCCTGTACCCTTCCCTTTAAGGCAAATTATGACAAGGTCCGTAAGCTGTAAGTTTCGATGTCCCTATACGTGAACTCAAACCATCCGGTCAAAATGGCAAACAATGGCGCCAAAGAATGTATCATTTATTTTTAAAAACAGACGGCGACACAAAAAACTAGCCATTCTAGACTTTTAACTATTACTGTTTACAAGCTTCCACGCGCGACTTCGTCTACGTGGACTTCAGAATTGGGTCTAGAGAGAAAGAAAATGTTAAAGTGGCGCACCTAGTGATGAAGTGGAAATTTTGGTTTTTAAGCATTCCTCTGGGAACCCTTACGTTTTCGGGGATAAAAAGTAGCCTGTGTGTTAGTGTTTATCTTTCTATCTACCAACCAAATTTCATCCAAATCGGCGTGAAAGTGGAACAAACATACAAACATCCATACTTTCGAATTTATAACATTAGTGACATGATATGAGATTATTATTGCAATTCATTGGAGGACTTAAAAACTGAACGCGGAAAATTGTGCGTGAAGATGCGCTTTGTATTTTTGTCGCTTAGATATGAGTGCTATGAAGCACATACTGCACTGTCATTACCTACAATGCTTGTTGATGTACACACCTAGCGCAGAGAGGGTAACGACAATACTGCGTAAACACCATCCCAGGCGGTACAACGTCTTTGGAGAGTATTGGAGAGGTCCATGCATATCAACGGCAGCACTGAATCGTGGCTAACTACTCCAGAAGTGGCAGTAAGAGTTAACACCAAGGCACTGCAGTGAATTGTCTTTTACAGAAGCAGAGGCCATCGACAACTAAGTAGTTATGGATGAGTGTACTACTTGAGTGCGACAAATGGATGTGTGACGAATGATCGTTCGACATAATTACTGACAAATGACAATCGACACAACTCTAGTACAGCAATAGAAATCAGTGGAAATGGACAGGGTGTTAAAAAAAGTGCGTTTGAAATTTCATGAGGTTACTCAGTATCAAGTATAGAATACAGGAAAATATTGATCTAACTTTATTCCGTTTTTCCATACACATTCTTGATTCACTATTCGCTATGGAAATCTAAAAAAAATGAAGAACGGATTTATTTCAATATTTTTCCTGTATTCTAGCATCTGCTAGAATTTTATGTCGTCTTATGTACGAAAGGACAAAATGCATTACACATACCCTTTTCAACCATGAGCCTTTCATTCAGTACAGCTTTGATAGCATCCATTTGTGAGTTTATCAGTTCAGTAACGATCGGCGGGCAGCACATTTGTATGATCATGTGAGTGGCGAAAACGTACTCCGTCATATATGAGGACCAGCTATACTGCAAAAAAAAACAGAGCTTACCAAGAAATTAAAAAAAGTCGCTAACAACACACACTGTCTTTACTGCATGAGTACGCTGCCGTGCTTACGATAAGAGCAGTAAGTATATAAAAACACTAACTTAATTCATTACGTCATTTAATAATGTAAGAACTAATTAATACGAATATTAAATGATAACGCAGTATAAAAATACTGAACCTGAGCTACACATTTCAAAAATCGTATTCAGAATGTGACGATAACCAACGTCACACCGGTTCTCGATCACGCTGTCAACGCGTGACGACAACACGAAGCAACCGTCCACTATGAAGTGAGACGCGAGCACACCCCGCCCCGCGCGCCCGCACGTCCCGCCATGATATAAGCGGACGCAGCGACCGCCGACGGGCAGTTGCGCCCGGCACGGGCTCAACGAATAACCTCTCTCCAGAGGTATTCGAGGAGCCTCGGCTGGATAGCAGCTCCCCAGGTGGAATTCCCCTCAGGAATCCCTCCTACCTTCTGGGCTTTGCATGCCCATCCCGTCAGCTGGACGGCTCGACACATTGCGAGTCGTTAGGCTGTTCCACTCCCCTCTCTCTGAGCTAGTAATGCTCAGCGCCAGCTGGACGGCTCGACACATTACGAGTCGTTAGGCTGTCCGACACCCTCCGGAACCTTCCGAGCTGCAGATGCTCAGCACCAGCACAGCTGGACGGCTCGACACATTGCGAGTCGTTAGGCTGTCCGCCGCCCCCAGAACCTTCAGAGCCGTTGACGCTCCACATCCCCGCCAGGTGCTCGCCTTCCACGAGCTGCCTCGCCAGCGTTACAGACAACGCCCCCGGGAGAAGGGTTTTACTGGGTTCGTAGGGTCACGTACCGTACCGTAGGTACTCACCGCACCGTAGGCACACACCACACCGTAGGTACTCACCGCACCGTTTCCGCCGCGTAATCATTAACCTTTAACCTCCTTTCCGGAGTTAGGTAATGAGAATAGGACAAGTAGCTGATAAGTATTGTACGTAACGTCTAAGTAAGATTAACAATAAACGTAATATTGTCGTAACCCTGTGTTTCACTTGACGAACCTCCTCCTCATTCAAATCCTCAGCATCAGCGATGCCAGGAATGTCAACGAGGCTGCCCTACACGAGCTAGTCGCAGGCAACTCCGTTACATTGGCGCCCAACGTAAAATCTAAAAGGAGGATCGTTCGGTGTTCACAGACCGTTAGTTAGTTTACCGATATTTCCGCCCGTTGTAACACAGGATAGCAGTTAGGAACATAGACAGTAATTAGGATGTCCACATCGTGGATATATAAGCTTAAGAAAGAAGCGTTAGTCGAAGAACTTAGGGTCCGTGAACTGGAGACAGAGGGGAAGACAGTCGAAGAACTTAGGAAAATACTAGCAAAGTACGTTCAAGAGAACGAATTAGAGAAAACAATGGATCAGAGTACAGAAACTGATACCATGCCCGAAATAACCAGAAAGGCCGGTTCCGCAGACAATGAGAAAATAATGAAAGAAATGAATAACTGGCACATAACCTTTGATGCTCACAAAGATCCGATTGACTTTATCGAAAGACTAGAAGAACTTCTAGAAGCTAGCAGTATCGACAAAGACCTGTGTTTGAAATATTTGCCAAATATACTACGAGGAAAAGTGTTGCTTTGGTGCAGAAACAATAGTTCATCCTGGAAAAAGTGGAGTGACTTTTTAGAAGATTTTAAAGTGTATTATTTCCCGAAAAACTACGATAACAAATTGCAAGACGCCATATTTAACAGAAAACAGAGATACAACGAACATTTTGTAACATATCTAACCGAAATACAGACACTAATGAGAAGATACGGAAAACTATCTGAAGACGAACAGTTAGAAAGAATCTACTCAAACATGAATATTGGCTACAAGACGTATGTTAGAAGACAAGACTACAACAACAACTACAAAGAACTCATCAGACTGTCATCAGAATATGAAGAAATTATTGAAGAAAAGATGAAACAGTTCCGCAGAAATCAGCCAGACTATTTCAACAACAGAGAAACGCCCAGAATGCTTGAGAACCAATCTCCAAAGTATCAAGATGCCAGAAGACCATCGCAAAGACAAAGTAAAGAGCTGACCGCAACAACAAACTAAAGGTATGTCAATAAGTTTTATAACCCAAACACTTGCTGCTGGACTTGTGGTCTGAAAGGACACAGATCATCACAGTGCAGGTCTCAGAAGAAGATCATATTTTGCAGTTATTGTGGAAAATTGGGAACACTGAGTAGAAACTGTTGCCGAAAAGAAGCAAATCGCAATTTAAGATCAATAACGGCAGCAACAGTCACTACAAGAAACAGCCCGTATGATAACAGACCTTTTATTACCATCAAAATAGAAGGTCAAAAACTGAAAGCACTAGTTGACACTGGATCAACTTCTTCATACATCAATCAAGAAACTTATGAATCCCTGATCAGTCAACGCACAAAGAAAATCAAGAACAACTGCAATTTGAAAGTGACATTAGCCGATGGATCCGTGGTGACATTAAACAAAGAAGTAGTCGTGAACATAGAAATCAAGGGAAAAATACACAAATTGAAGATGCACCTGTTACCAATGACACCTGACGTGATCTTAGGGATGGATATCCTTACAAGATGCGGCATAAAACTGGATTGGAACGAGAAGTGCAATGAAGAAGATGAGAACACCGAAAGAGAAATTGTAACACCGAATGTAAATAAGAAAGAAGATAAAGTTTTGTCGATATCCGAAAAACAACAGATAGAAAAACTATTAAAAGAAGAGTTCGAAAAATGTGATAAAACTCCCAGAGGTACAACATGGTTGCGACATAAAATAAAACTGAAGCACAGAGAACCGATAAAACAAAAATACTATCCCAGAAACCCCAAAATTCAAGAAAAGATAGATGAAGAAGTTCAGAAAATGCTTAAAGAAGGCATCATTGAGAAGTCGAATAGCCCATACAGCTCCCCGATAGTTATGGTGAAGAAAGAAAATGGAGACTACAGGTTCTGCATTGACTTTAGGAAGATAAACGAAATTTCTGAAAAAGACGCCTATCCGTTACCACAAATAGACGACACATTAGAAAAGCTCAGAAATGCTAAATTCTTCTCAAAATTAGATCTAAAAAATGGCTACTGGAACGTCAAATTAGATGAAGACAGCAAAGAGGCGACGGCTTTCACAGTACCGGGACGAGGGTTGTATCACTTTAAAGTCATGCCCTTTGGTCTACACTCCGCCGGAGCAACCTTCCAAAGACTGTTAGACATGGTTATCGGTCCAGAACTAGAGCCAAATGCCTACGCCTACCTTGATGACGTCATCATCTGCAGTAACTCGTTTAGCGAACATCTGAAGCATCTGAAAATAATATTCGAAAGAATAAGAAAAGCTGGACTAGAAATAAACAAAAAGAAATGTGAATTTTGTAAACCACAAATTGAGTATTTGGGTCACGTCGTAACCCGTGAAGGAATCAAAACGAACGAGGATAAAATCAGGTGTATTCGAGACCTAAGAGCTCCATCAAACGTAAAAGAAGTCAGAAGATTAATTGGAATGACGTCATGGTATAGAAAATTCATTAAAAACTATGCACAAATAACCGCACCGATAGTAAAGTTACTAAGAAAAGATGTGAAGTTTTAGTGGACAGAGACTCAAGAAAAAGCCTTCCAAGAAGTGAAAAAGAAACTAATAGAAGAGCCTGTGCTAACACGTCCAGATTTCGCTAAACCGTTCACTCTGCAAACAGACGCAAGTGATGTAGGTTTAGGAGCAGTACTAACTCAAGAAGTAGAAGGAAACGAGAAAGTCTTTATGTATTCCAGCAGGTCACTGTCACCCGCAGAAACAAAATATAACACTTCAGAGTAGGAGTGTCTAGCTGTTATATGGGGAATAAGAAAAATTAGAGCATTTTTAGAAGGATACCACTTTTCCGTAATAACCGATCATCAGGCACTTCAGTGGCTAAACAAGTTACAAAACCCCTCAGGAAGATTGGCAAGATGGGCCTTAGAACTTCAACAATATGACTTTGACATCAAGTATAGAAGTGGAAAACAAAATAAAGTAGCCGACGAACTATCCAGAAATCCCGTATGCTTAACATCAGCAACCGGCGAAGAATGGTACGAGAAGAAAAGGAAAGAAGTAGAAAAAGAACCTCGACAACATCCAGAATACTGTATAAAAAACAACAAACTATACAGAAAAATAACAAACTCTTCGTATGGGGTCCATTTAAATCCAGAAACGGAATGGAAACTTTGCATAAACAAAGAAGACAAACAGAAGATTCTAGAACAAAATCACAATGTCCCGAACGCTGGTCATCTAGGCACCGCAAAGACGTTAAACAAAATTGCCCAACGTTACTATTGGCCAGGCATGTACAGAGATGTCTCAACATACATAAGAAAATGCAAAGAATGTCAAATCCATAAAAGTTCGCAAGAAAAAAGACCAGGTCTAATGCACACGCAAAACACAAAAGAACCTTGGGAAGTCATTTCCGTAGACCTTATAGGCCCCCTACCGAGGTCATCAAAAGGATTTTGCTGGATCATCGTATTCCACGATACTTTTTCTAAGTGGTCCGAAATAAAACCGTTAAGAACCGCCACTTCCACGAATGTCATAAAAGCCTTAAAAGAATGCATAATTATGCGTTACGGCAGTCCCAAAACAATAGTTTCGGACAATGGGAAACAGTTTACGAGTAAACAGTTCCAAGATGAGCTCAAAAAGTATGGTATCGAACAAAGACTTACCGCCCCGTATTCCCCGCAAGCAAATCCGACCGAAAGAATAAACCGTACGCTTGAAACAATGATATCGACATACATTTCGAACAACCATAAAAAATGGGATGAATTCTTGACGGAGTTCAATTTCGCACTAAATACCTCCGTTCAAGAATCAACTAAGTACACACCAGCATTTTTAATGTTCGGACGCGAACTTCGAATGCCAGGTGATAAAAATATATTCCCAACGCCAGCCATACAAAAGAAAAGTAAGCTGTCCGAGTTGTACGAATTAGTCCGAGAACATCAAAATACCGCATCATCTAAACAAAAAAGACATTATGATGAAACAAAAAGAGATTGGAAACCGAAGCTAGATACTTTAGACCTTAAAAGAGACTACCCCCTGTCTTCAGCCACAAAGAACTTCTGCGCAAAGTTAGCACAAAGTTTAGTGGTCCGTACAAGATAATTAGACAAAAGTCACCGGTAATATTTTTATTACAATTCGTAGAAAGTCCTCGCAAAATAGTTACTGCCCATCTTAAAGACATTAAGAAATTCCGTGAATAGGTAGTAATCAGCCGCATTTAAGTAACATAAATGAGTACCAAAAATAAACAAAAAGTTCATTTATTTGCAATGTAATTCTACTCAGATACTTAACCAATATGTGTATACATATGTTTATATCAGTATACAGTCTGTTAGCAAATGTGAATTGGCATTATTTAAGACAACTACATATACTAATATATATTATGTAAAAGCAATATACTTATGCCTACAAAAGTTTCAAACCAATGCGCTTAGTATGTTATCTAAATCAATCTTTACAACTTATAATGACAGTTTATGTAACAGAAAAATAACGTACAAAAAGAGAAATCAACAAGTCTAATAGTTATTCACTCACACATGCAAAGTACCGTATACACATTATCATTGTAAGGAATACGTTAAAAATATAAAAGAGATTGGCAATCCATTATAAACCTTATGTCAATGGTATTAAGAGCAAAATGTTAATAACGAGTAAAATGAGAAAATCGAAAATTGAGGGTAGATGAATATTTTCAACGCATCTGTAATTATTTAAATATGGGAAAAATAAAAGAGAAGTATAAATACATTATTTGTTTCCCAATATTAAAATGGATTGCCAAAATTAAAACGTAGTGTATTTCTTTGAACCGACCTAGATAAAATTATGCACCTATTGCTATAGCATTGTAAAAATAGCCGAAATCTAAGAAAACAATAATGTATGATCTGTTTTCCAAAAAGAAAAAAAAATGTAATCCGCAAATATATACCGACCGTAATATTGTTTATTAAGAAAATGTATACCTACCGTAAATGTACAACAATTGTATAAAGTATTTAATACCCAATTCTAAGAAAACAATTACTAAATAGTTTTTCATAGAATAAGTACAATTAATCCGTTAAGAAATTGTATACTTCCCATTAAGACTTTGTATACATTCCGTTTCCGAACTATATTACTTACAAATACGTAAAATAAACAAACCGATAAAAAGATAAGATTGTTATTAGCTAGCTAGCATAGTCGTAGAATAAGATATAGGTACCTATAATAATTAGAATAAGAAGCGCGCTTGTAAAATATTTTAGTAAGTTTTATTTCAAATAAAAGAGAAGTATTCCGTGTGTATCATTTAAGACTCCGAATAGGTCATTAGTACTTGGTAAAATGTAAAATAATAAGAAGAAATAATAAGCCGAATGAAAATAGTAAGATGTAAGGAGCCAACGTCACACCGGTTCTCGATCACGCTGTCAACGCGTGACGACAACACGAAGCAACCGTCCACTATGAAGTGAGACGCGAGCACACCCCGCCCCGCGCGCCCGCAAGTCCCGCCATGATATAAGCGGACGCAGCGACCGCCGACGGGCAGTTGCGCCCGGCACGGGCTCAACGAATAACCTCTCTCCAGAGGTATTCGAGGAGCCTCGGCTGGATAGCAGCTCCCCAGGTGGAATTCCCCGCAGGAATCCCTCCTACCTTCTGGGCTTTGCATGCCCATCCCGTCAGCTGGACGGCTCGACACATTGCGAGTCGTTAGGCTATTCCACTCCCCTCTCTCTGAGCTAGTAATGCTCAGCGCCAGCTGGACGGCTCGACACATTACGAGTCGTTAGGCTGTCCGACACCCTCCGGAACCTTCCGAGCTGCAGATGCTCAGCACCAGCACAGCTGGACGGCTCGATACATTGCGAGTCGTTAGGCTGTCCGCCGCCCCCAGAACCTTCAGAGCCGTTGACGCTCCACATCCCCGCCAGGTGCTCGCCTTCCACGAGCTGCCTCGCCAGCGTTACAGACAACGCCCCCGGGAGAAGGGTTTTACTGGGTTCGTAGGGTCACGTACCGTACCGTAGGTACTCACCGCACCGTAGGCACACACCACACCGTAGGTACTCACCGCACCGTTTCCGCCGCGTAATCATTAACCTTTAACCTCCTTTCCGGAGTTAGGTAAATGAGAATAGGACAAGTAGCTGATAAGTATTGTACGTAACGTCTAAGTAAGATTAACAATAAACGTAATATTGTCGTAACCCTGTGTTTCACTTGACGAACCTCCTCCTCATTCAAATCCTCAGCATCAGCGATGCCAGGAATGTCAACGAGGCTGCCCTACACGAGCTAGTCGCAGGCAACTCCGTTACAAGAATATTCTAAGGATACAATTCGAAAAATGCAAAAATGTGACGAAAACTTGAAAGTGTGTTTCACAGACTTACTGCTCTTATCGTAAGTACGGCAGTCCGGGTCTCTTCCCATACCTTGGGAAGGTGAGGCCATACTCCACAAATGGGAGCCAAATCCGGAAATACTTACTTCTTCTTCTTATCGTGTGGCACAATTTAACCATGCTATCCACACGGTTTAGACGGCGGTTGCCTGGTGTTGCACTTAGCATCATCATACTAACTTATAATAAAAAAGCGGCCAAGTGCGAGTCGGACTCGCCCATGAAGGGTTTCGTAGCAGCAAGTAACATAATATAAAAGTTTTTGTAGTTCGTTGTAACTTGAATGAAAGGTAAATTGCGGTTTACGATTTATGATGTATTAAAAAAAAACTACTTACTAGATATCGTTCAAACCAATTTTCGGTGGAAGTTTGCATGGTAATGTACATAATATATTTTTTTTAGTTTTATCATTCTCTTATTTTAGAAGTTACGGGGGGGGACACACATTTTACAACTTTGGAAGTGTCTCTCGCGCAAACTATTCAGTTTAGAAGAAAATGATATTAGAAACCTCGTTATCATTTTTGAAGACCTATTCATAGATACCCCACACGTATGGGTTTGATGAAAAAAATTTTTTGAGTTTCAGTTCTAAGTATGGGGAGCCCCCAAAATTTATTGTTTTTTTTCTATTTTTGTGTGAAAATCTTAATGCGGTTCACAAAATACATCTACTTACCAAGTTTCAACAATATAGTTCTTATAGTTTCGGAAAAAAAGTGGCTGTGACATACGGACAGACAGACAGACAGACAGACATGACGAATCCATAAGGGTTCCGTTTTTTGCCATTTGGCTACGGAACCCTAAAAAAGCGGCATGACTCTTATTTCAAGACTTTTAAAAAGGAACGTAAGTGTTTTTTAATTATTTTTGTTTTAAGTATATTGAATATTGGTTTTGGATTTTGATACTAGGGTTGGCCACTAGTCCTCACAACTTCCACCAATCTGAACTTAGCTCCCCGTGTAGAATATGGTTTAACTCGAGCTATGGGAAGAGACCTGTGCCCTGTGACCTGTGGGGGCAAAATGGATTATTAACGATGCTGACACTTAACAAAAATACATATACTTACGTGGTCCTTCATATAATGCAACATAAACCATAACGTACTCATCAGTCTGGGTACCCCAACCAATAGTTCCAGAAAAGTCTGGAAAATAATAATTACTGAATTTTAATTTAAGACCCGGCAACTTTTCTGGCACACAGGGTATTATGAAAAAAATCTTACAACATCCAGACTCTAATATTCTAAATACAGCTCAGTCAAATTAATAGACATACACATACACTATAGACAAAGGAACTTCTGTGTCAGCCAGTTAAAAATAATGATAAATGTAAAATAAAAGGATGTGTTTTCTTTTTTTATTTTTTTTATTTATTTACTGTGTAAGGTGGGTAAAGGAAATCTTTCCAACTGATGAAACGCAGCTTGTGCTGCTCTTACTTCTTTCTGCTCATACTTACTATCTGCGACAGAGTTTTAAACTTTGTAGCTGTTTACGAACTAAAATTTAACTGTAAAAATCTTTGTTACTTCAGTAAATCATCTTGAATCTTTTATAATCCTAGAAGGGTTATCAGTGCCTTGCTACTCGTAGCTAAGGTAAGCTAAGATAGAATTATGCCTGTGATTAGTTGATTACCCTGGCAATGATAACTCTATCCGCCAGAACACAGCACTCTGCTTAGCAAAAAGAATACATTCGGACCTTGCATAATAAGATCTGACCGACCACTAGTAAAATAAGTAGTAGTTACACATCTTAGTAGATCATAAATAAAATACTTACTAATTGTGAAACGAATGGCCAAATTTGATCAAAACAATCCGCAATCACTTTGTAACGTCTCTCAAGACTTTTCAAATCACTCCCGTTTGTCCTTATCACGTAATTCTTTAAGCCTTTCACGTAACAGAAGATATAGTAGGGAACGATTATCTGTATAACAGCGGCTACGTCGAGTCCCATACATGGAATTGAATATATGATATAGAATGGCAGTAAGAAAAGATTACAATCACTTTGGTTAGTCAAAGTACAACGAAGGACCAAAAACACAATTTTTATGATTAATACTGCAATCGTATACACCACGACCAGATATAGTAATATAATGTTTTCTTTTGAACTCAATTTGTTTATGTCATTGATGTCTGAAGCGAAATTGAAGAATGTATATTTAACTTTGAAAAGTGCTATGAAATACACAGTGTATTCAATAAAACTAAACCATATGAAGATACGGTTGTAAGCAAACGTCAAAGGTGCTCCTAAAATTAAAATTATACTAAAAGATAGTGTTAAAGTATAAAACCGCACAATAACTCTAAATCTTCTCGTAAGCAAGTTTCCAAAACCGAAGTCGATACCGAATATGAATTGGCTTAAAAAGCAAAAGACAGTGAGGTAACCGGGAATCTTGTTAGCCCTGATGAGTGATGTTCTCTTTTTGATTCTGTAATTAACCATCTTAATTTCTTATTCATTACAAAGAAAAGACCACACAATACGTTTAATACCGAACGATACATAGCCACAAATGGGACCCTCGAGTCCTCGCCCGTCAATCTAATTAATTAATGTCCAGGTCCGGACTTGGTATTCAATAAAATATCAGTCAGTAACCAAAACCTCAATAATTTTTAAAA
This sequence comes from Coleophora deauratella, assembly GCA_958295455.1. NCBI lineage: Eukaryota > Metazoa > Arthropoda > Insecta > Lepidoptera > Coleophoridae > Coleophora > Coleophora deauratella. The sequence goes on from OY282411.1 coordinate 4,874,132, forward strand.
TTTTGTAATGGTATAGATAGGTAAGTCCTTGGGGAAAGCCTTTGTCCAGCACTGGACTTCTTATGTCTAATGATGATAACGAATATAGGTAAATCAAAATCTCATAAGAAACTGGAGAATATATATTTTTTGTGATATTATCGGTTTACTTAATTAAAATAAAAATTATTTTGATGATTATTTAAGTAAATAGAGGCTCTCATTGAGGCTAAGCAAAGAGCCGTTGAAGGAGCAACGCATTGGCCTAAAGTTCGCTGAATCCATCGACAAAGAAGAATAAATAAGTGAACAGTCTGAAGTTAGTTAAACACTTTCAATAAACGTGTGATAAAAATGAAAAAAGATTTTGATACGACCTGTACCCGCAGTCTATTTAGGGATCTCCAGGCTGGCCATGATAACTTATGCCTATACCTGGCGGATAGGACGGTTAAATTGTGCCACACGATAAGAGAGAAATTATAACTTATATCCAGGCGGGAGGTTCTCAGAGATTGGGATAGAGGGGCTTGGGAGCGAGACACTATTCCGCCAAAGGTTCACTCTCGCACCTGCAGGGTCGTCTTTCAGTGGGCCGACACACTTAATGAAACTATGGTGGCTTATCAGCCTTTGTGGCACTGGTGGACAATTCATCATCATCATCAGCCTGTATTAGTCCACTGTTGGACATAGGCCTCCCCTATTTCGACAATTAGCCCTCAATAACTTTTAATGATTTAATACTGTTTTAATCGTTAAAAGTAAAGATTTTGGTTGGTTGGAAGGTTGGTCAAAAAATTTGTGAGTCGGTGGGGTCATTTAGAACCTATTTAGCCCCAGCATTTATTCGATCCTTTAGTTTTTTGGACAATTGGACAATTCACCATCATCATCAGCCTGTATTAGTCCACTGCTGGACATAGGACTCGACAATTAGCCCTCAATAACTTTTAATGATTTAATATTGTTTATAAAACACCACCTTTTAATAAAATACAACACAAAATTATATTTTCATAACACCTGTTTCATCAAATTCGAGTACCTTCCTACTTGTATTTATAGATACTAACAACCAATTTACTTAACTCATTTCATTAATCAAGTGCCAGTGTTATTGTGATAGATAGCAATCATTTCTGTCCTGGTCACATAAAAACCATAGTAAAAATAATATAGTTGCATCAGTACAAGTAAAGTAAATGGTACAGGTCAAGGAGTTGGCAACGAGTAGAAAAGAATGGCAGTTATTCCACCGACAAGAGACCTAGGCTCAGGTCTTAAAATAAAGAAGAAATGGTACAAATCAAGGATGTTAATTCTTCTGGGTCCACTGTGAAAATGGGCGTCCACAAGGATCTATTTAAGGCCCTTCCTTTTACTGACGTACATCAATGACTTGCCATTTATGGTGCAAAACATTTCAAATATTGTATTGTTTGCTGATGACAGTTCCTTTCTTTTTAAGGTGAGTAGAAAGACAATTGAAATTGACGAAGTGAACAACACTATATCCAAGTTACTAGACTGGTTTACTGCTAATAATCTGTTACTAAATACGAAAAAAACAAAATCCATCAAGTTTTCTTTGCCAAATATTAAACAGACTCATAATTAGATTTAGTTCCTAGTACAGTTTTCCTCGGCATAACTGTAGATAGCACGAAACCCGTGGAAAATTCCCTATTAGCTCAGCTGCCTACGCCGTCAAAAAAAATATTGGCAATTGACAGATGTAACATCTGCCAGATTAATATATTTCAGTTACTTTCACAGTATAATGTCTTATGGCATTTTACTGTGGGGACACGCAGCAGACATTGAAACCATTTTAATTCTACAAAAAAAAGCAGTCCGAGCTATATACTCATACCAACTATGATTCCGAGAATCACTTCAAGATAGATTTAAGGAAATAAATATTTTAATAGTTGCCGGTCAGTTTATTTACGAAAAAATCATGACATTCTTTCTCGAGGCTTAGTAAGGTGAAAAAATCATTTGTAGGACAGTGTGTACGCCTTTATAACAAAATGTGTGTGAACTACCAGAATGTAAATTTAAGAAACAACGCTGTATTTGTTCAAGTGGATACTATAAGACTATATAGATTTATTTTAATGATAATGACATTTGTAATATTCCTCCAGCAAAATAATATGACGTTTATAAGAGTGTTTAATGCACCTACTACGTAAAGAAATATATTATATTGAATTTTGAATTTCAGTTATTACTTAGTTTAAAACAGTTACTTAGAAGTGATTTAAAATATGGGTGTCTATTTTGAGATATAAAGTCGACAGTCCTAAAGTTGCAAGTCATAACGTGTTTTATATAACAATCCATTGTCATAATAATTAAATTTCATAAATTTCGGATTGTCTACTGAGTATGGAATGTAATTTTTTAACGTTTATGTAAAAAGTGTTAGTACAATAATTTTGTCACATTTATCACTCGTTATACCTAGCCAGACACTATCAGTAATAATGACAGTACTTTTACATCAGTATACTGACATTCCATCGTTTAGTATGCGTCAGACCATCATTCCACCACTACACTGTCAGTATGCCTAATGTCTTACTGTTTTATAAAATTAAAATACTTATTAAAATACTGTCATTATTACTGATATTATCTGGTCCGATTTAGAAATCATCTTGTATACAGGTTGTTAATAAAAATAAAAAGTTTAAAAAACTAAAACCCGACTACGGAAAACTTGCGCTCTGAAAAGTATGAAACAAGAAAATTTTCTTGTCTGAAATTTTTGTTATCTACAAATTATATTCAATATTTATCATCTAATAATTGACAACTTACATATACATTATAGATAATTAATAAATATACATTGTGATGTTCTGATAAAAGCCGCGGTCGTATGCCACCTTGCCGTAAGAATCGGTGACTACCTACCAACCATTATACTGTAATATATCGAATATGTTTCGGGTGGGTCACTAAATTATTAAGATTCACAACTGGAGCCGGTAGTTCGGACAGAACAGTGTCTATCGGGTACGCTATCAGGTGGCATACGACCACGGCTTTTATCAGAACATCACAATGTATATTTATTAATTAACTATAATGTATATGTAAATTGTCAATTATTAGATGATAAATATTGAATATAATTTGTAGATAACAAAAATTTCAGACAAGAAAATTTTCTTGTTTCATACTTTTCAGAGCGCAAGTTTTCCGTAGTCGGGTTTTAGTTTTTTAAACTTTTTATTTTTATTTACTAATTTTGAGTTTTTATTATCTAATAAAATGTGTGCAGTACCGCTTAACAACTTATTTAATTTATTTATTACACTGTACTTACTATATTATTTCGGAGTTTGATAGATTTCTTAATCTTTCTAATTCCTCAAGAGATCGGGAGTCATGAGGATTTTTCAGCAATTTATTATGATCCAAGGAGCAAATGAATAATCCATCTAAACATCTGACTCTCCTGAGGGCCACATAGGCCTGTCCCTTATATTATATGGGAGTTTTAGCCAGTTATTAACTGTTACCGCCTTCACCGCGTGGAGGTACTCCCAGCTTATAACATTATTTAATTTTACGCTAATCATGTACCGGGTACCCGATTTGGATCCGGTACCCGGCGGATCCGGCACTTTTTTAAGGATCCGGCTGGGTACCGGGTAATGGCGCCGAGTACCCGGCTCCGCCGGGTAATTACGTAGTTATTAAAAACACGTTATTTTGAAGTTAAAAGTATAGGTACATTTATGTAACTTCACAGTGTTTTTTTTGCCCAAAAAAAGTGACATCTTCTTTTTTTCGTTCATTCAATTTGGCTTTTCATAACAAATGCAAGAGTAAAACTCCCAGGAGTCTATTTTGTGTAGTTTATTTTTAAAAAAATCACAAAGTTTTGGTGACCTTGCTGTTAAAAATACGGAAATTAATTCATAGAAAAATAACTATTCACAATTTAGTATTATTTGTTTATCAGGTATATAAAGATAGTCTAGGCGCATATTATCCCCTTTTTATTACATCAAACATGTTGGGAATTTCCTCAAAAAAAAAAATGTTTTCTAAATTTTAAATTTTATTTTTTTATATTGTTTCTAGGTCGAAGTAGAGGTTCTGCCTAGAACAGATATATTCACCATATTTATATGTATCTCCCACAAAATTACCACATTCTACTTCGGCGGAAGTTTGGTAAAATATATTTTTAAATACTAAGGTCAAAATTTTGGATTTAGGGTTGACACAATAAGGTCATTTCCCTTTACCTTTTTTTTATATAAAATCAACTGTATTTAAAAAGTTTTAATTTGAAACATACTTGGATGCAGTAAACTAAGGAACTGAACAACTTTTGCGCATCAACATTGCCGAAATTGCAAAAAAAATGGTCTTACAGACTTGCCAATTAACTGATTAAATAGGTATGAAACGCCCAAATATTTTTGTTATTTCGGCAAAGTACTAAAACAAAAGTAGTGCAATTTCATGAGTAGAAATCCACCTTATTTATTTTGTTATATCTAAATAGTGAATTAAGAATTTGTATGAGATACTGAAAAAAAAAATATGGCTCGGATTATTTCAGTATATTTGCTGTATTCTATCGCTATCTTTTCTTACTTTGTGATTCTATACTTTATTCTAACTAACCTCTCAAAAATTCAAAAGCACTTCTTAGCACAGTGTTCAAAATTTCAAATGTGAAATTAATTTCTGACAAGCTTCTAATTACGATAAAGTCTTCAACAAACCTACTTGCTGATTAATAGGAAGTACAAAATATGTTATCCGACAAAATATGATGATGAACTTATACGTACGTTAACAGTCAGTCTGTTCAGTTATGCTTGATGACTTTTTATTTGCTGAAATAAAACGGAAAATTGCAGATGGTTCTTATGAAACTGAACAACTTGTCCCAACAAAACAAACAAGGGCAGAAATAAAACGATTGACAAATATTTGTCAGTGATAAAAAAGTCACTTTGTATAATAGAAACAGATTTAACAGACACAAATAAAGGTGAAGCAAGCATTTGATTAAACTTTCAAAAAATAATCATCATCAGCCGAAAGACATCCACCGAGTCAAAAAATAATACTCACGATATAAATAGAAAGGTTTAATTAGTGACAACCCTAAGAGATATTTTTGAAAATCATTTTTTCTAAACTTCCGCCGAAGTAGAGTGTAATAATTTTGTTGGTGATACATATTAGTATTAGGTATATATCTGTCCTAGGCAGGCCTAGAAAAATAAAAATAAATAAATTAAAAAAATCTGAAAATATTTTTTTTTTAGGAAATTACCAACATTTTTCATAAACTAAAAAGAGGATAGTATGCGTCTAAAATATCTTTATATATCCGTAAAATAATTAGTACTTAGTTGTGAACAGTTTTTTTCCTATGAATTAATTTCCGTATTTTTACCATGAAGGTCACCAAAACTTTGTGATTTTTTTAAAAATAAACTAAACAAATTTGATTCCTGGGAGTTTTACTCTTGCGTTTGTTATAAAAAGCTTAACTGAATAAACAAATAAAAAAAAGATGTCACTTTTTTGGGGCAAAAAAAACACTGTGAACTGTCGTTCATATTTCAATATTATTTATTATTCAAGGTATATAGTGTAAGTTATGGTGTAAGAGATTTTTAGCTTGATCAGGATTTTTTCGGCTTCTTTTTATTCGTAGACGTTACCTGCTTTCGAAAAGACGCTCGTTGTATACAGAGATACTGGATGGGGAAAGATAGCGAGCCGCCCGCCAGGTTACGCAGTACGTATATAGGATTGTGATCTCTATTTTTAATCGACTTCAAAAAAAGGAGGAGGTTCTCAATTCGTCGGAATCTTTTTTTTATTGTTTTTTATTTTTTATGTATGTTCACCGATTACTCGAAGACGCCTGAACCGATTTGAAAAATTCTTTTTTTGTTTAAAAGGGTATACTTCACAGGTAGTCCCATATAAATTTTATCGAAATCAATTTAGCGGTTTTTGAGAAAATCAACAAAAACATAGCAAAATTGGAGTTATTGCGATTGGAGTCTGTTGTTTTTAACGTATTCAGCGTGGTCAATTATCTGCCCACCACATAAATATATAGGGTTATGAAATATCTGAACAATTTTTCACCACGGTTCTACTCATGAAACTGAACAACTTACCCTATACTAAATTTCCAAAAAAGTTTTTGGAGTCCTCATACTAATTGATTAACTGAACCGACAATTTTGTATGGGAAGTCCAAAAATCTTTTTACGAATTGAGTATTGTATAGGTAACTTGGGAAAAGTTGTTCAGATTCATGAGTAGAAGCCAATGTTGAAAATTTTTGAGGTATTTCAGAAGGACCCTATATCTGCATCCCTTTCATAAATATTCTGTTCTGTCTCCATGCCAGACGTAAATTGATTAACATGATGACACTCTAAAACATCTGTAATCATAAATTTGACTGTCCTAAACTTACAAGACAGCTTGCATATCATGTGCCTTATTGTAAATCGCGGTCAGTTAAGCGGGAAAAACTATTTTATACCTCGATTTGCAGGACCAATGCTGGTATTCGATCACCCCTTAGACGCATGTTAGTGCATATAATGAGGATTTCTCACATGTTGATCTGTTTTCTTTAACTTCAGGTAGATTTAGGAATTCTATAATAGGTTGCTTAAAACAATCTTTCAATAACTTAGAATAAAATCTTTTGTTTTGCTTTATTATTTACACAGTAAATTGAGTTTTGTTTTTGCCTGTAATCAGGCTATTTGTGTTTATATAATTATGTTTCGTAAGCTATTTTTGTAAAAACAAACCCGTGGATTGCGCTGTGGGTTGTGTACCTATTTAGTACTTGTAATTTACTGTTTCTTTGGATATGTTTTGTACACAACTGTTTGCTATCCCAAATAAATAAATAAAATAAATAAGCCATTTTTTACAACTTTTCACGAACACTGCATCGAAAGTACTGAGAACAGGAATAAGCTGTGTGCATGTATAAACTTGTAGGTTTTGCCAGTAGTAAACCCACTCAATCAAACTGGTATAAACTTCTTAGATTTCTTACTTTGCACGACTTATGGAGCAGCCTACATACTTCATAGTATCAGTAACTAGTTTCCTAAAATAAAAGGAATTTAAAGAAATAAAGACATAAAAAATAAACAATAACAGTAACATAATAACAATAACATAAATAAAGGCTGCATTTATTTATTTAACAATTTATTATTATTATTTTATTTAATGTATAATCAGCATAAATTAGGAGCATTTATAACAATAAAATTTAACTAAGCGTAATAAGTTACTCTCCGGAATTCCACAAGGGACATTTTATTGATTAAAGTTCGTTAATAAATTGGTTTATTATGTGAACATTTCTATTTTATAATTTACTTACGCTTCGTTATATTGACCCATAGGCCACCTTCAGCATACAGTGATGCAAGGAGAGGTGATATTTTAAGTTTGGTCACTGTCCTCTCACAAGGAGTCACTTTGAACCTATGCAGGAACTTGGCTAGCAGCAGAATAGATTGGAGTCTCGCAAGGCGAAAAGCTGCAAAAAATATGAAAAATAAACGGACTTAACTACATGTTAACATTCTACGAAATATTACAGTCTATATCGACATTAACGTATAAACTAAAATACCACATGCTTTGGGAAATATTATGTCACTGTATCGATCCCTACAGTACTTCCTAGAAAATATATATATTTCACTGCGTCCCAGTTTAATTTATTTGGCTATTTTTTATGACTATTTTACTGTTGCGTTGGTTCAGTAAATTGAAGATTTTTTAAACATGCTTTACTTTTCGCCAGTGGTCTAGGCCTTCGAAATTACCTCTTTCATACGAATGTAATGTCTATAAGTTATCTACTACTGTATTATACATTACAGGCTTCCGCCCGTGACTTCGTCCGCGTGGACTTCAAAATTGTGTCCAGAAAGAAAGAAAATATTAAGATAGTGCCATCTAGTGAGGAAGTGGAAATTTTGAGTTTTTAAGCATTCCTACGGGAACCCTTAAGTTTTACGGAATAAAAAGTGTGTAGCCGAGTGCTTTATCTATCTACCGACCCAATTTCATCCAAATCCGTTCAGTAGTTTCGGTGTGAAAATGGAACAAACAAACAAACTGACAAACAAACAAGCATCCATATTCTCGGATTTATAATATTAGTAAGATGAGATGTGATAACTATAATATATTATACATGCGGAGTGTAGCCCAAATCGGTGCTATGGGCCTACACATCCATAGTGGGGCGGATGATTGCGTACGCATGTGCAGCTTGGCACACTAACTCCCGACAGTCAACTTGCAACGCTATATTTAACAGCCTACAGAGAATTCCTTGTCGAATGACTACAAATTCCATCATATCAACCCCCACAGCAGCATTAGAGGCTATTCTAAACCTCGAACCGCTGCAAATCTATACACAGAAGAAGTGGCCTCCTGGCGACTGGCGGATGGCCATGCTGCGTGCTATGGACGGTGGTAAGACAGTCTGGAAATCAATTTCAATGAGGGATCTCTTTGATGCACTCATTTTGACCCCAGTACTGGCCATGCCATCCGATGCACTCTTAAAGGAGTACAGTTTTAACTAACGGTACACGATTCACCTACCACCTAGAGTGGAACTGTGCGGTTCCCGAAACTCTCTAATCTGGTGACCTCATTTGGTTCACAGACGGTTTCAAAAAATATAGTTTTGCCTGTACTGGATTACGCCAAAGAGACTCAAAAACGAAGCAGTCATACAGTCTGGGCTTGCATGCGACGGTATTTTAGGCAGAAATGTACGCAATAATAAGATGCGTACGAGAAAACCTTCTGAGGTCCTATCAAAATAGAAACGCAATCATATGCTCGGATAGTCGGGCAGCCCTTATTGCACTGAAATCACATGAGATTGATTCAAAACTTACCCTTGAGTGCGCCAATGCACTTAATCGGCTAGGAAGGTAAAATAAAGTCATATTATGTTGGGTGTCTGGGTACAGTGGCATCAAGGGAAACGAAATACCAGATGAGCTAGCTAGGAACGGAGCAGAGGCACCAGCTATTGGACCCGAACTAATAGTGGGAGTACCTCGTTGCACCGGAAGAAAAATGCTGCAGGAATGGGCTAAGGAACAGAGTAGAGCACACTGGGCAAGTGCACCAGGCCTTTAGAATTTGAAAACGCTCATTTCTGGTTTTTCGCGGAAACACACGTCTAGAGTACTATGACTTCATAGGCCTAGACTAAGGTTTCTAGTCACTACTGGCCGCTACAAGCTTAATAAAATGAAGCTTTCAGATACGTACGAGTGCCGATTCTGCCTCGAGGAAGAGGAAACTCCTTCATATATATTACAAATGCGAGGCACTAGTCCAAGCCAGAAGCCGATCTCTAGCTAGGTGGACCTATGGTAACTCCAGAGGTCAGTAGGGAACTTGATCCCAATTAAGTGCATCCTACAGTTCATTAGAACTATCGGCCTTGAGAATGTAATGTAATAGGGGCAGTGATCACGATAGATCTACCCAGGTTGCAGTGATCCTATATCCTATTGTCCACCTTTAGTTATATGCCCCAAATAATAAGAATAATAATATTATACATACCAATGCATTTTCTTGGGCCCTCGCCAAACGGTATAAAAGAGCACTCCTTTATATTACTTTTGTTTTCGGGTGAAAACCTTTCTGGATCAAAAACTTCCGGATCGGGAAAGTTTTGAGGATCATAATGAAGTGCCTGCACAGGGATTAAGATAGACATCCCCTTTTTAATATGCAAGTCAATATCTTCGAAATAATAATCTTTTGTTGCTAAACGAGACAAAGCGCCACCAATAGGGTACATCCTAAGAGATTCATTAAATGCCATGTTTAAGTACTGCAGCTCATTTATTGCTTCAAAATTAAGATTACCGTTATACTTTTCCATAATTTGTTCTATTTCTCTATAACAGCGTTCTTGCATATCTTGATGTTTTGAAAGCTCAAAGAGTAAAAACGATGAGTTTGTATAAAGTTCCATCCCCATACTCAAGAATATAGAAGAATGACCAACAATCACTGAATCAGATAGAGCCAGTTCAATATCATCATCGTTTTTATATTTTTTTACAACACCTTGGTCTTTAAGTTTAACCATATAATCAAATGCGTTTTCATTTTCACGTGGATTCTCGTTTCTTACCTCTGTAGATTTGTTTATAATCGCATCTACGAAAGTGTTTGGTGCGATTCTAAAGCCGATGGCACTGGGCAATTTACGGTTAAATCCGTACATTAAAGTGGCGATGGCGAAACGTGCTGGAAAGGTAAGAAAATCTTCTACGTTTTCCAAATCAAGTTCTTTATTGAAACTGAGGTTCTTCAAACCAAACGAAGATGCCAATGTTATTCTAACACTTAATTTGTGATCTAGCTTCCTCAGTTCCTTAGATCCGGTTGGTAATTCCTCGATATAATTTAAATATTGTTCAGTATACTCAGATAATTCTGGTAAAAGACTCTTCATCTTTCCTGTTGAAAAAACGGGTGACAATTTTTGTCTGTACACTTTCCATTTCTCCCCGTTCTCAAAAAACATATTGTCTAAAATCTTTTCGTCTGTTAATTTATGTCCGCGATACGAAAAGCTGGCATAGTCTTGTATAAGAACTTTTTTTATTAGAGTCAGGTCTTTTAAAACCAACGATGGTATAACACCAATATATATCCCAAACGCTTTCTCATTTGGGTACTTATCGTAAATTTTTTTTATCACACTCTCCGTCGTTTCCTTTCCGCGCAGCATAGGCAAAACATTTCCCACAAACCAAAGAGGTTTTTCTCCTTTCACGCCTCTTCTTTCCCAGTATGTGTATATTTTCTTCAGTTTTCTGTACATAATAAACAAAATCACACAAATAATTATTATAAGCTTATAAGTTAACATTTTGATGTGATTAACTCAACTATTCTACTTCAATTATTAGCTACGGAGGTATGTTCGATTATTTATATGCTCGAATGTTTCACTTAAAACATAAGTAATAAAATCCTCGGTATAATAAATCTGGGTTCTGTTGTCTTTTTTAAGCAAATTATGATGTAATGTAATTATCAATGTTCTTGTGATAAAATAGGAAGATTACCTTAAAGGCGATGGGACTTTCTTATTAATATCTGGGTGACCGAGCTTCGCCCGGTCAATTTGGAAGATTTAAATCATTTTGTGTACATATATTATTATTTATTTTACATTGTTTTACTGGCATATTTATTTATCTTTTATTTATTAATGTTTTCAAAGATAATTCCTAGAAAAAGATAATTTCTGGTGATTTTTAACCCCTAACCCTAGATTTTCATCGAAAGGTTTCAATCCGTTTTCAAAAGCGTTGCCGCTTACAAGATAACTCGTTCAATATTATAAGATTTATAATTATACTAGCTGGTACCCGTGACTTCGTACGCTTAGAATTTGGAGATTTTAATCCAAATTTTAATTATATGAAGCACGTCACACCCAATTTGAACGCGGGCCTGCGCTCAAACTGCGCTGCGCCGCGCCGCTCTGCAACTGCCGGACGACAAAACAGGCAGCGCGAACGCGGGTCAGAAGCAGCGCAGTCGCGGCGCGGCGCAGTTTCAACGCGGGCCGGCGCTGCTGTATAACTATGGCAACCATGTTAGCATGCCACACTGGGGGCGGGGCAGTCGCAGTGCAGCGCAGCGCATCGACGCGGTTACACAACAGTTGTATTTTTTTACAACCGCTTGATGGATTTAAACGAAAAAAATATCGAATTAATGCATGGGAACAAAAATATATACGATTTTCGAGACAAATATTATAGAAATGCAGGGACGTGACAACCCCTTCCGCGATTAAGCGCTTAAAATAAAAACCCCTTTGATAGCATATCCCAAATGTATAGGTTACCCAATCGAATGGGGAACCGTTTCATTTGGGTAACCCTTTTGAAAGGGTAACCCGTTCATTAGGCTTATGAAAACTGGGTTTATAAGGGTATTTTTTCAAACGAGGTTCGGGCGGGGCGCGTGTCAAGGTCGTACAATGAGACATACATAATGCTTTATCTATGTCTCATTCTCATGTATTTAGAAGCGGTCGTGACTCAGTGCGGCTTGCGCGGTCACATTGATCACGCATGTTAAGTGACTACAGACACGGTCATAACCTGGATAGGTTTGACTTGTTAGTGGCATTTATCTTGACTGTTTCCGTGCTTCGCAAGGCACGTTAGGCCGTTGGTGCCGGCTGCTATCGCTAGCAGTCGTTAAGCCATGTCAGAGGCCTTATAGACGCCAGACGGCTTGAAAACTTCTGACACTGGGGTTGGCCACTAGCCCCACAACCTCCACCAATCCGGACTTGCCCCCCGTGTGTGGAGTATGGCCTAAAACCTTCCCGAGTCATGGGAAGAGACCCGTGCCCCTGCAGTGGGGACGTAATGGGTTGTTAACACAATGCTTTATTTATGCAAACGAGAGGTGGAAGAAAGATTGCAGGTGAAGAGTCATGCGGAATTCACTCCAGTTTAGCGCCACCGCGGTCTGTGAAGCAGGAAGTGAAGTGAAAAAAAATTAGGATTACAATTAAAATAAAAGATTGTTGTGATGGGGATACGGTAATCCCGCCAGTTTTCGACCAATTAGTGGAGTTGTCAAGTTTGGAAAGCAAAAAACATATGTTGGTGTAGCAATTATGTTGTTAAATTAGCTCTCCATATATGGTACATACACTTAATTTCAATAAAACAAACAAAAACTGTTATTTACTCTTACTGTTGTTGAATAAATCGGTAAATACGCAAAATGCCGAGTTTACCAGTTTTTGACCAGATGTTCCAGTTTTCGACCACCTTTGTCCAGTTTTCGACCAGAGACTGAACAAAAGTATTTATGTAAAAGTATTGGTGTTACGTAGAAAAAAGTTTCAAAACAGAGTTTTAACAGTTTATATGTTGCAGGGATATGTTAAAATCAGTGATTTGATCAAATCCCAGGATATGTTAAAATAATAAAACCATTTTATCATATCCCTAAACTTTGGATTCCCCTAAGGATTTCCACACCAACCACTCCTGGGTTGCCTGAGTCCAGTGACTTCCCGTAACTTTCACCAGACCATCGGTCCACCAAGTGAGGGGCTTGCCTAAGTTACGTCTTCCGCGATACTCCAGAACTTTAATGCCTTGGGGCAGCTATCTGTTTTACGAACTATGTGCCCCGCCCATTGCCACTTCAGTTTAGCGATTCTGTGAGCTTTGTTGGTTGCTTTAGTTCTCCTGCGTATAATAATAATATTAATATCTGGGACAAATCACACACGGTCATCTGGCCCCAAACTAGGATTCCCTGTATCTTGGGAACCAGATACAGATATATATACACATATACTTTTAACTACATACATATATAGATATAATACACCCAGACTCAGAGCAAACAATTCTGCTCATCACAGAAAAGTTTGCCCTGTGTGGGGATCGAACCCACGACTCTCGGATCAGAGGTCAGGATCGCTAACCACTTAGCCACCAAGTCAGTATCTCTTTTTGAGTTCGATCACTAAGAGAAACTACAAGCATAGCACGCTCCATAGCTCTTTAAATTAAACGTTTTATCTATCTTTCTATCTTTGAACAGCTTTAATACTTTTTATGAGGCTCATAGTAAGTTAATATGTCTCAGTGGCTTATCTTACCACTAGTAACACGTTCTGCTCAAGTACCTTAGTATTGAGACACTGCTATATTTTGGACGTAAATATAAAGGGTGACTTTAAATTAGTTCTTGATACGAAAGGCTATGCATGTGCTCATGATAACAAACAACTTTCCTTAAGAAACCCATAGTCAAATCGAAAAAAGTTTTGGATATCATAGAAATAGGTCAACTAACTGGCCAAATTAGTATGCTTTTTTTGCGATTTGACCATGGGTTCCTAAGGGAAAGTTGTTTGTTATCATGCGAACATGCACACCCTTAGGTATCAAGAACAAATTTTAAGTAACCCTATATTGCGGAGCTTTCCGGATACTGCCCCGCAGAATTGGATTCAACAATCGATATATTTCTAGAAGTTGGAACTATCCAGCTGGACTATTTGTCCCAGGCTACATATCCGTCAACAACTCCAAGTGTCATAAGTCTCCAATCTTCAGAGGATATTATGATATATTTTTGTCTAGCTTATGTTCATTTTAAGACCCACATGTTGATGAGAGGCTCTACTGAGTCTATCGAGCATTGTACCTTAGTTTTCCAAGGTCTTAGCTAAGACCATGATATCGTCAGCGAATGTAAGAAAGCTATGTACTCACCGTCGATAATTAAGTTGAATCCTCTCCGGTCCAGAAGCTTGAAAACAACTTCCAGGGCAGTGTTGAGTACCTTCGGAGATATAATGTATCCCTGTCTTACCCTATGCTGCAGCGGGATAATTTTCCAATTTTAATCCTGGAGGCGGAATAACATGGTAGCGTTTTCGTACAAGCACATCAACATTTTGATATATTGATAGTCACTGCTGGAGTGACTATAGCACAGCCTTGGTCTAGACAGAATTAAATGCTATAGTTAAATTACGTTCTATATTTGGGTCTATAGTTCTTCAGCAGGGTCCTATCACCATTTTTGAAGAAGAGTACCACCACATGCAATCCCTTACCTGTCCATATATTGATTACAATGTAATTAAACAGCTTCTGGTAGCTTGCAGTACCGGTTTTCCATCTGTTTTCAGAAGTTCTTTCGTAAGTCTATCATCACTTATCTCCCAGTGCCTTGTTGTTCTTAACACTTTGGCGCACGGTAGCGGGAACACCCGTTTATCAGCTTCCATAAAGTTTGACTGTGCGGGGAACCCCGTTTGTATTTAAATGATTCTTATCATTACTACGGTAAGCCCCGTGCAAAATGAATGAGCGCCATATAAAGAGCAAGAATACTGTCATTATGAGTAGCTCAGATTTAGTTATAGTGTCAACCTAAAGGCCCCTAATCTAATGTTCGACGAATGTCACGCACAAACGGGGTTCCCCGCACTGTCAAACTTTATGGAAGCTGATAAACGGGTGTTCCCGCTACCGCGCGCCAAAGTGTTAAGATGTTTTAGAGTTAACTTCGTACAGGCTGACGTCAGAGATATCTTCAACATTGTATCGCTTCAATCTGGCTCTCAGATCTGTAGCCAAATTACTGATAGGTTGCGTATTATTGCCCGTAGATTTTCTTAATCTCTTCCAACAGCTCAGACTAGGACGATACAATTCTGTCATCCTCTATATTCAGCTTAGCCTGACAGAGCCTCATACTCATATGCTATGATATTGTTAGAGGACCGCACTCTGAGCAGTAAGAATGCACATTGTATACGAATAAGAATGACAAAAGCATACGCACGTGCATTCGCAAAGATTCCTGAGGCCTACAGATATGAGATTGCCCCTTAAACATCGTAAAGGTATTATGATATTTTACTCGATGAGCTCTTAACATCTTCTGCTGTTTTAAGGGGCAACAGGCAACCATACAAGTTCCTAGGCTAAAGAAGTAGCCAAATTTTTATTAGCAGTTTAGAAAGTTATCATGCTGTTATGAAGTAATTAAGAAAAGTTGGCGATTATGAAATAATCATGCTGGGATGTGGACGTTTTTCAAATGGTGCATAAATTAAATGATCCGCCGACGTTTGCTAGCCATATATAAATTTCAACTTTTTAAATAAACTCGAGCGTCTTCAAAATCTCACTGATCTTGCTATCAGATTTATCTTTTATCTCCGTAAATATCATCACGTGTCCCAGTATCGAAGAGATTGGAATGGCTTCCAATTAGTTACCGTCGTGACCTTCAACCCTGTTACATCTTTATTTTCAAAATCCCCAATTTATCTTAAAGAACGTTTCAACTTTATCTTCTACTCACAGTCGTCCTCTTCGTTCCTCCGATAACCTCCGTCTCCATATTCTTCCTCACTCTACCAATTTCTAAGCTCACATTTCTAAGCCCCCGCACCGCGTCGCAAACGCGCCGCTGTGTGGGGGGTTTCATATATTTCAATGGAATACAACTGGTCCCGCGCCGCGGCCGCTTTACCGCCACCGCGCGGGATTCGCCAGTCTGTAGGCCCGACCTTCTCGCTTTCGCCCCGCTCGCGCTCCCGGTACCGCCCCGCGGCCGCCTCTGTATGTGCTGCGCTTAAACGAATGACACTGAGTAGGTAAACAAACAATCACGCATCAACTTCATTCAAATCAATGCCTACAGTCGCCCGGACCGACTGCATCGCATATTCCATTCTATAATGGTCCGTATGGTTGTAACGTAAGGATCATATTTGTCTAAAAGCTGAAAGGGTTACCCTTTCATTATGGTAAGTGGTTCGAAAGTGTTTAGTTAATCTTTAAAAATACCGCTTAAAAAACCCAAATGAAAGGGTTTTGACGCCTACTGGGTTTGGTAAGCAAACCCCTTGCAGAAACCCATTCAAAAACCCGTGAAGGGCTTACCAGTCCAGTCCCTGTAGAAATGTAACATTCAAGTAAAATTCTCTTTTTCGACTTAGAGCCAAAAGCAGCAAGAATCCTTTCGACATCTTGCAGCCAACTAACCTCCACCCGTCAACGTCACACTGAACGCGGTTTTAACGCGAGCCCGCGTTAAAACCGCGTTGGAACTGCCGTCTGCATTCAGTGTGCCGTCTCCCGCGCTGCTACTGACCTGCCCCGCGTCTGACCTGCCTTTGGTGTGGCAAAGCCTTTACTGCTTGAGTAAAAGTGTCTCATTGAATTTATAAGTTAAGTTTTCATGGTTTTTCTTTCATTTAACTTACCATATTTGTTAGAGAGATTTGATACTTATGATTGACCCTATCGATTAATGACATAAAAGTACAGGATGTTATGTTTTCGGATTTTAGCCGGCTCGATTCCTGGATGTGACAAGGGTATTTTCAAAAATCTTTGAATGTAGTTTTGCATCTTTGTAAAAATAAAGGAATATTTCCTTTGACTAAAATTTGCTATCTCCAGTATTTAGAGTACTTTCCCTCCAGGTGGCGTTCCAACATTCCATCCGGTATAATTATTATTTCATAGAATTAATGTTCACAGCCCACATTACTGGGGCACGGTTCTCTTCTCACAGCTTGGAAAGGTTAGGCCATACTTCACATACGTCAAATTAAAGTAAACAATTAGTTAAACCCATCCAGCTAAAAAGTTGAACTGGATGATCGAAGCAACCACAAAAATCACTGTACTGAGATACGGCCGCTTCAGACTGGTAACAGAGAAACGGACGTACTAGGCTTGGGTATAAAAAATGAAACAAAAAAGTTGTAGAAACCGTTAGCTGGAGATTCTACTCATCATAGTGTACAACTTCTGTTTTACGACTTTTCTGAATTCGCAAGATTTTTGGATTCAGTTCAGTATAATGAGTAAAAAGCTCCAGTTAACGGGTCCTACGCGTATTTTGTTGCATCCTGTATATCAATACCTGAAAAATATAACCCTCCATTTGTATAGTTGGGTACGAAATAAAAATACCGTTTACCAGCGTAGTTTGCTCCTTTCAGCTTCATAACGTTGTACGTGTACTTTCAGATATTCTATTGATACTTTTACCACGTAACAAAACAGAGACGTCTCATCAAAGAACGGATCCTTTCAGTTCCCTCGGGATCCCCTTGATAATTCCGGATCAAGAATATTATTAGAATATACCTTCGATACACCTAATCTAAGAGCAAAGATTTAATTTTATTTCTTCATAAATTATATGAATGGCTTCAAGAAATATATACCGTTTTCAACTTTTCACTCGGGATCCCTTTGAATTTCCAGGATCAATAAATAGTACTCGTATGTATTGAATGATACAAAAGTACCGTAATTGACACCCCCACCTTTTAAAATACTTAAGTTTATATATATTTTAATAAATTGAGCCATTATGAAGATATTATGGTTTATTCACGTTCCTGTGGGAACCCTTCAATAAACTTGTTTTTTATGTTTAGTCGTGACAATAAAGTGTCACTGTATCAAATATTATAACATTTGAGGCATTTAAGAATTTCAGATTTTTGCCACCGGGTCTGTTCCATTTAAGACTTTTTATTTTACTTGGTTATTCATTGTGAACCAATTGTGAAAGTGTAAAAGTATGGATGTTTGTTTGTTCCCGTTTCATGTCGAAATTATTGGACGGATTTAGATGAAATTTTGTAGAAGGATAGATTCTGCACAATATACGTATTTGAGCAAAAATAATCAACGTTTTTCTATCAGAAATTTTAGAAAAATCCTATGTTAAAAATTCCAGGTTTAAAAATGAAACCTTTCAGATTTTAAATTTACAATTTAACCCTAAACAGTTAAGGTGATATTTTTACTCTATCTGCTGCAGCTGAATTAACATTGATTTAGTAACGTCATTGTTAAGTAAGTTTTTACTATACCTGCAAATGAGTTTGCCAATATTTGTATTAAATATTTTTTTCCAAAATAATTTCGTCGATCTTTTTTAAATATGTGGTTACATACATACAGCAGTATCAACTACTTAAGCGTCCGCTGCACATCAAACCGCTGGCTGGACCACTGCGTGGTGACTAGTGATATTCCGATACAAGTAAATATGAGTAAGTACTCGATACTTTTATTTCGATACCAAGTATTTTTAGCATCGAATCAATCTTGCGATACTTACTCGGTATCGAAACGAAAGTACTTGGTATCGAATCGAATCAGACTGAACTGAACGAATGTTACTTTACAATTCCTGAACGCAACGCACACGGCCACAAAAAGAAAAAGACTGCACCAGGGTGATGAAGTTTCTCTTTATCTATCGAATCCAGTAGTATCCCTTAATTAAAAGCAACCCATTTACGGAATGGGATGAAATGAAATTTGTATTTCCTTGCTTGTACAAATTTGCCCTACAATATTTAATTGTCGTCGCAACATCCGTTCCAAGCGAGTGCTTATTTTCCAAAGTCGGAGCAACAATGTCGGAAGCAAGGAACAGATTTCCCCCAAAATACCTGTAGCAATTAATAAAATATGATTCGCTACTCAATAACAAAATACCTCTACTTAATTTTAATAACAACCACTCCCAAAGTCCCATAAATAAAAAAAATATATATTATCGATATGAGTAGGTATCGATAATTTGTGGGTATCGGAACATCCCTAGTGGTGACTAGTGCCGCGATAGGCTAGTTGACAGCATCTAAATTATGAAATATATAAAGATATTTTATTGAAATTGCACAAGATACTATGAAATGATTAATACTATGAGAAACTTATAACTCATAATTTCAAACATTTTTAGAACAAATTTTTTAGAACAAAGTTTTTGACATTAAATTTGAAAAGTAACTCAGATGACTAACAGTTGATTGTTAGTCATCTGAGTCACCCTATAATTTGTTGTTTATGGGCATTTTTTTCTAAAGTTGTACCTTGTGTTTTAGACGTTTCCGGTGTCTTTACAGCTTATTTTTACAGTTGCTTTTGAAATTCGTATTTTCTAAGCTTTTATTTCAAAGAAGAAAACTATGGACTCTATAATGATTCATAAATATCCTACCAAAAAGAGTTTTAATTAAATAAAATTTTGTTCAGTAAACCCCCTCATTTTTTCTGCGTCATACATTATTGTATTTGAATTTGTAAAAAAAACCTCAAATTAGTTTAGAATAGTAATTTATATACTTAAAAATACGTTTTATTTATGTCCAGTGAATCAGAAAAGTGGGATTCCCGTTGCGTTACCGTAGCTATATTTCACGATATAAAAAAAATCTACCAAATAAAGTTATTGTTCAGATCTGGAATCATTTTCATTTATTATACATAAAAATCACAATATACCATTTTAATCATCAGTTGTGCGTTGAATTCGATCAAAGCGAGTTGGGTGAGTGAGGGATGCAAATTCTGTTTCCACCATGCGTCGTTACCAAGGTTTGTGAGAATTTTGGCTTCATTTTGTATTATTTGTGGATCAGGTCTTGACGGAGAGAAACTAGTTATTTTAATTTAATTCATATTTTATTGAAACACACATACTTAAAACCGTCTTTCTACATCGCTAGCTGTCTGTCCATAGACTATATAACACAGAGTTTTACCATAATAATAATAATAAAAGTTTATTTTTTATAACACAAAGTTTACAGAATATACAACATCGTACGATAACAACTGCATTAGTCCTTTCGGACTGTGTCGCAGCTATTAACGCCCACCTCCGTGAGACGCGAGTAACATTTGTAAAGTTATTGGAAACAAATAAAAGATAGAATAAAAGGAATACATATAGAAAAAACTTAAACTAATTATTTAAATCTGTGTGTGTGTGTGTGTGTGTGTGTGTGTGTGTGTGTGTGTGTGTGTGTGTTTGTGTGTGAGTGTGCGTGTGTGTTGGTGCGTGTACTCTTAAGTAGTGATATTATACAAAATATTTATTTATATTGAATTTAAATTATAACATTCATATTTTACTTGTAGTACATTAAATACTTCTATATTTTTATTAAAGTTTCAACGTCATCGTAATCTAAGCTATGAAGCCATTTAGTAACTTTAGCTTTGATTTCGTGATAAGAAAGAGGATAAATATTCAGCTTTTTGTTTACTCTATTGTACAGGAAAGAACTAAGATAATGGAAATGTCGGCTAACTACATTAATTTTACATCTCTCTAGGCTACAAACCTTGTCGCGTCTTCGTTTGTCTTTAAATAAGTTTAGATCAAAAGGAATGAGCGTATGTTTACGAAGTATAGTATTATAGACAAAGAGTTTTCTTACAGAAAATACATTCCAAATTGAGTATAGCTCTTTTGTGGGAAATCTAGTGGGTTTACATGCCATTACCTTAAGTACTGCTCTTTGAGCTCTTTCAAGAGGCAGCATCCGAGTTTTTACTGAGGCACCCCATACCGTAATGCAGTATCCTATAATAGACCGTGCAAGAGAAAAGTACACTGTTTTCAGTATGGCTTGATCAGCACCGCTTCGTAATTTCCTAAAAACGTAAATAAGTCTTCTAGTACGTACAACCAATGATTCGATATGCTTATTCCATGACAAGACACAATCAACAATCACACCAAGGTATTTGATGTTATGAGTGCGCACGATCGAATCACAATTACATTCGCAAGAGGAGGTTCCAGCACATTGGTGAGTTCGCAAGATAAATGTCTGATCAGGTTGAGATGATATCTTAGAAGAAAATGTAATAAATTTGGTTTTGCTGACATTAAGTGTTAAAAGATTTTGTGATAGCCATTTGGAGACAATACGCAATGCTGATTCAGCATTGGTATGTACATCTGACCAGCTATTACCGTGGACCAGAATTGCAGTGTCATCAGCATACGTAATGATACGACAGTTAGTGAGTTTCAGTTTACAAAGATCATTGATGTATATAAGAAAAAGGGTAGGTCCTAGGACACTGCCTTGAGGTACACCATACGAGATAGAATCCTCCTGGCTAGTAAACGAACCAATCTTAACACACTGAGATCGATCAGTCAAGTAACAATTAAACATTTTCAGTACATCGCCACGAATACCGATGTACTGTAGTTTATACAAGAGTAGGGGGACAGAGACAGTGTCGAAAGCCTTAGAAAGATCAAGAAAGATGGACAAGGATTTAAGGTTATTATTCATGTTTTGTACTATTGTATTAGTTAATTCCAAGACAGCATCTTCAGTTGATTTGGCAGATCTAAAACCGAATTGATTTGGTGCAAGAATATTTTTGTAGTTAAGATAGCTTAATAGTCTTTTGTTTAATATTTTCTCTAAAATTTTGGACAAAACAGATAATACGGAGATGGGTCTATAGTTATTTACACTGTCTCTGTCTCCACTCTTGTAAATTGGATGCACTAAGGACTTTTTGAATACTCTGGGGAATGTTCCAGAGGAAAGACAGAGATTAAATACATGATTAAGAATAGGAATAATAACATGTCTAGCAGTTTTTATTATGGAAGTAGGAATGCCATCCCACCCTGTTGCACAATTTTGTCTGAGGTTTATTATGATCGCTTCAATCTCCTCATGATCAGTATCAAATAAGACCATGGAACTCGTCTGAGCTGGTGCCTCTGAGATGGAATGAGGGTAAGAGGTAGTGGAGCTATTCGTGTTAGCTAGGATTTTTGATGCAAGGGTTTTGCCAATATTGGCGAAAAATTCGTTTACTGAGTCAACAGAAGATTGGGGGCATTCTGATGTAGATAACAGCTCAGTAGCAGATGACGTATTTTTATTAATGTTGGAAATTTTTTTGATTAGGTTCCACATTTCTTTTGGTTTTTTCTTACACTTATGAAATTCTGCATTCTCATAATCACGCTTAATTTTTTTAAGTAACCTATTACAAAAAGTTTTATAGCGCTTATATGAAAAGATTATGACTTCATTGTTCGGATGCTGTTTCGTTTTACGATAAAGTTTGTCTCTATGTCGTATACACCTCAGTAGCCCTGGAGTTATCCACGGCTTTTTGATTCTTTTACTACTTGGTGTGTTGGTAACTCGTGTGTGGGTTTTAACTGCTGATGCCAAGATAGTTACTAACTCTGTTGAAGCCGTTTCTGCATGACAACATTTTAGAATACTGGAGTAGTCGGTATTTTCGAGTTCAGTAACACAAGCTTCAATATCAAAATAACGTGACGTGCGAACAGGAAAATCATCCAAGGCTCCTTTTGTTTCATAGATGTAACATGCCCCTTTTTGGGATAATGGCAACTGTTAAATATGTTAACTGGGATCAGTGAAATGTCATATCTCCAGAACACTATTCTATATCGCAAACATGCCCCAACGGCATATATGGCTAAAAGTCTTATGAGTTACTCAGTCTGTATCAAGCTACGGTCACGACAACGTGTCCTCCGTACTCACTCCTTGTTACACAAAAACATGCCGAATTGCGTAGTAAAATCGTGTAAATCTCATTCCGCCAGAGATAACAAGAACACCGGTATCACATTTCACAGGTCAATAAGTATTTTGTTAAGATTTTGAATAAAAATAACTTCGTAAAAATTCATCACAAATTGTCGCCATTTTTCATCGTTCAGTGTTGCTTAACAATAAAAATACTAAATACCCTAATTTGGGGGAATTTAAATGAATGAATGATGAGGACGTATTACGTGTGTCTATCGATAACTGTTTCAATTGTAAAATTACTGTAACTGTATATTTTTTGTATAAAATATATACAGGGTGTTAAAAAAACGCGCATGAAATTTTAAAGGGTTATTCAGAATCAAGTATAGAATACAGGAAAAAATATTTAAAAAATCCAATATACAACTTTTTTGTAGTTTTCCACACAAATTCTTAATTAATTATTCAGATTCAGTATTAGAAACTGAAAAAAAAATATTGTGGACTTATTCAATATTTTTTCCTGTATTCTGTACTTGATTCTGAGTAACCCCAAAACGCACTTTTTTAACACCTACTATAAATAAACGATAAGAGAGAGAGAGAGAGAGAGAGAGAAGAAACAATAAATAAAAATGTTGCCCTATATTTGTATTTTATATTAATTTAAAACGTTAACTAGGATTCGCAAAGATCCCGTGAGGAGAAAAAAATAGTAATAAATAATAAAAGTCGCGGGCGAAAGCTCGTGACAATAAATACAATAGTTGATAAAACTAAATTCTCGTATTTTATATTAATTACAGTTATTGCTTGAAGTAAATGCCGATTACAATTACAATTTGGCTATTCCAAAATAAAATATTGAATACGCCATTTCGATAATTTTATATTAGCAAAATTTGAAAGAAAATCCTTAGCCTTAAAACTTTCAAAATACTTTATTGCCTTTTTTCGGTAGCTCAGAAGCCTGATTCTTTCACAAGCTATCGAAAAATAAATCTCCGCTAAGGTGACATCGTATGCAGTAAATTAAAATGTAAGAGAGTAATTTTTTGTGAAATAGCCATATTCAGTGTTTTATTTTGGAACAACCTAATAATTTAATTTAAAATTGGATGACCCGTCAAACCTAAAAGTTATATGATTTATGTCGTTTAACATTAAAAATTAAAAAAACAGCTCTTTTGGTTTTCTTTCATTTTTCAGTTTTTATTAATCCTGCTATTGAGAAAAGTCTTTCGGAAGTCACATCTGAATGTTTTACTAACAAGTATTTGACTAAAAAGTTGAAATAGTAATTGTTAAATCATTTCAGTAAACGTAACAATAAGGAGTTTTCATTTTCAAGCAATTTAGTGATTTTCAACAGTGACAATAGATGGCGCTGCACCGAAGTCGAGCGTTAATGTCATAAATAATTATGAGATTTCATGTTTGTACGTAATTCTTTTTATAGGTAATTACAATTCTTTATTGGACATTTAAAGAAGATTATTAAATACAACACGCATATCTTCATACCATTAAAATGGTCGGCAGCCTTATACAGAGTATTAAGAAAATTAGAACTAGGTACTTTTTGAGGGGCGATTTAGAGGTTCTATAATATTTATCAAACTGAAAAACTTTTGTCCCACATCTTTGTAAAAAAATTGGGTACTCCATACAAAGTTCCCATGGAAATATAGGCCGAGTACGGGTTGCCAGCTGTTTAATTTAATACCTAACTTTCCATCAACGCCACCTATTGAAGAGAGTCGGCAACTTTTTTTTCTTAAAAACCTCTCATTACAATTAATTGTTAAAATGCCAATAATTGCCAATTACAATTAATTGTTATTGTTTCATCACTAACATTTTATTACACTCTGACTGAATAAACAGAAAACTGAATAAAAAGTTTCTATTAATTTAAAAACCTTTGTAAGCTTCATTACGCCTATTCACTTTTGCTTTTAAATTATTACTAGTAATTAGATAATACGATATCATCCACTCGGTGTTACATTACAGTTACAAAAATATCGATCTATCATTCATTCGTTCATTCATTCATTGGGGGAACCCAATTTTATTTTTTTTTTCGTTTTATAATACTTAATCTGTGAACACTGATTTTTTTCTATTATTTTATTTGTGTGATCGCCTGTCGATGGATGCGATGATGCCTCATTGTTATTTAAAAAATCTAATTTTGATCTCAACTGTCTGCCTAACATAAGTTGCGCTGGTGATTGCTCTGTTGTTGAATGGCGAGAGTTTCTATAATCTAGCAAAAACTCCCTTAGTTTGCTTTTTAACTCTGTTTGGCTGGTACAAGAAGACATTAAACCTTTTAAACTATTTTTTATTATTTTAACATATATCTCAGCTTGCCCATTGCTGGAGGGCAAATATGTTGGAGTATTCAAGTGCTTAATGTTATGTTTTAAACAAAAATCCTTAAATTCATTCGACATAAATGCTGTGCCATTGTCCGAGACAATTATTTCCATAACTCCAAATTTGAAAATTAGTTCCTCTAATTTGTCTATTACTGCTAATGAGGAACACGTTGACATTTCAAAACATTCTGGCCACTTAGTATAAGCATCAACAATAACTAGGTATGTTTTAGTTTGGAAAGGACCTAAAAAGTCTATATGAATGCGCTGCCAGGGTTTCTTAGGGAAGGGCCACGGCGTGAGCGGTGCGCGCGGTGGCGCTTGGCGCAGCGAACAGCACACCCCGCACGTACTTATGAATTGCTCAATGTCATGATCAATATTCGGCCATCAAAATCGACCCCTTGCTTCACATTTGGTTTTAACAATACCTAAATGTGAACGGTGTAACTCGCCTAGTATAATTTGACGCAAATCAGTTGGTATTATTAATTTATGACCTCTCATCAGACAACCGTTTTCGAATGCCTACAATAAAAATAGCTTTTGATATTACCCTCCGTACATTTGTGTGGCCAGCCCTGCAATACATATTTAATAACCTGTTTTAATGATTGATCCGACTGCGTGTGTTTGCGAACATCGTCTATTGTTAACGGCGCGGCGTTCGGCCTAACGTCACGTGGTTTATATAAGCTGCACTATCTATAGTGTGGGTACTGTACTCAGCTGACAACGGGAGCTCTTCACCTACACTGCACTGTGTGGCGAAGTCGCATATGGCTCGACTCAGGTAATCAGCGCAGTTGTTTTCACTCCGAATAAATTCTATTTTAAAGTTGTAACTCATTAGGAAAAGAGCATATCTTTGTAATCTATTCGCTGAGATTTCTGGGATATCTTTATCGGGTCTAAAACTGGTTAACGAGGGCTTATGGTCCGTTCGTAAAATAAAAGGAATGTCACGTCCATACAAATACTGATGGAAGCGCCTGACACCAAATATTATGGCAGTAGCTTCTTTTTGTATCTGGCTATTTTTTTTTTCAGCAGACGTTAATACGCGAGTTGCGAATGCTATCGGACGTTCTAAACCGTTTTCTATCTGAGCCAGCACCGCGCCGAGCCCGGCCGGTGACGCGTCGACGGTCAACACTAGAATGGCGTTTGGATCATAGTGCGCCAAGACACGCTCAGAAACTAACTTTTATTTTTATAAATGCGTTTTGATGTCTCTCGATCCATTCCCATTTACTATCTTTTAATAACAACGAGTACAAGGGCCCTAGAATGGAAGATGCGTTTGGAACAAAGTTGCGATAGTAATTAATTAGACCTAAGAAGGATTGCAACTGGTTTACATTTTCTGATTTTTTAGCGTTTTTAATAGACTCAATTTTTTCTGGTGACTTATGAAGACCCCTTTTATCTATAATAAAACCCAAATATGACACTGAGTCTTGGAAAAAGTTGCACTTTTCCTTTTGAACTACTAAACCAGACTCCTTAAACCTTCTTAGAACTTCATGTAATTTTTCTAAATGCTGTGTTTTATTACAACCCGTGATCAATACATCATCCTGGAATACCAGGACACCCTCAATGCCAGAAAGAGTATTTTCAATGGTTCTTTGAAATATAGCACTTGCAGTGCTCAAACCATAGATGAGGCGAGTGTATTTAAAGAGGCCCTTATGAGTATTTATACAAGTATAAGGCTGTGAGTCATCTGATAAACACAACTGCATGTATGCATTTGATAAGTCTAATTTACTTAATTGTTCTCCATTATATAGCTTAGCAAAAAGCTCCTCAACTCATGGCAGTGGGTATTTTTCATTAATTAATTGTTTATTTATCGAAACTGAAAAGTCGCCACATAATCTAACCTTTCCATTATTTTTCAGCACAGGGACAATGGGGCTCGCATATTCAGAATTTTCGACAGGGAGTATAATACCTTCACTAACTAATCTGTTCAGCTCATCATCAACTTTGTTTTTTAGCGCGAAAGGCACAGGTCTCGCTTTACAAAAAATTGGTTTAGAGTCAGGTTTTAAGTTTAGTTTTACTTTGTACTTGTTAAAACATCCTAAGCTATCTGAAAATACTTCTGGATATTTAGATATTAACTGGTCCACTAGATGATCATTTACCACCTCCAGCTTGTTTACCTTACACAGTTGCAAGCCGAAGGATGCTATGAAATTCCAGCCTAACAAGGGTGGCCCACCATTATCAATGACATACAAATCTAAAGATTTTGTTTCGCCTTCATAGGTGATTGGAACCTGTATAAAGCCTAATGGAACAATTTTCGCTCCGGTGTAATCTTTAAGAACTAAATTATTCTTCGACATAGATATTTCACTAAAATATTTCAAGTAAATATCCTTAGATATTGTGGATACGAACGAGCCAATATCAAGTTCAAAGTTAATATCTACTTTGTTTACACCGACCATTAACATCATAGCTTCACCATTAGATGACCGAATATTACAAATAAATCCACACATACCATCATCACCAGCATCATCGACATCATCACACAAATAATTATGCATCTTCACTGTTCCCTTTTTTGGACAAACACGCTGAAGGTGGCCTTTAGTTCCACAATGTTTGCAGATGTATTTAGCAAATCTACAGTTCTTAGTCATGTGATTATTGTAGCCACATCAAGAGCATTTTTTCTTTGCCGATGAAGAAGCCATGTAGTTGACCTCGGAGTCCGGTTGTGATAAAGATGCTGTCTGCCGGGCTCTATCACGGGCACTCTGCACGCTTTCCGCCAGGTCCACCGCCCGGCCGAATGTGAGGATGGCAGCATCTTCCATGAATAATTTGTCTCTGGCTGGTCCTGTTCCCATTCCTAATACGAAAAAGCAAAGTTTCATCGAGCGCTGGAAAACTGCGATGTTCCGCTAAGCTACTCACTCGTGCCGACCAAGCTTTGATAGATTCTCCAGTCATCTGGTGAGCACTGTAAAAGCGATGGCGTTCAGCTATTAGGCATCGTTTAGGCTCGAAATGTTTATCCAATAACCCGATGATCTCTTTGAATGTAAGATTGTTTACATCCTTTGGTTGTACTAAGTCTCGTACCAACTTATACGTAGACTCCGCGAGTGCACTCAACAATATAGCACGTTTTTTGGTAGCACTTGTATCTTCCGGTGTAATATTGTTAGCAATGCACCATTGTTCAAATCTCCCTTTATACACAATCCAGTCCTGGTTTTCGTGATTAAAACCCGGTAATGTTCCGATCGCGTTACCACTCATTTTGTAGGTTATGTTGCGGCCGCGCGCACCACGCACACACTCATGCACTATCGACTGAGCAGTTCTAATTACGATTTAAATCGTGATGCGGTTAATATTTTTTAACTTTAACAAAACACATGTAGGTTCGCCTCGTCGCCACTGTTAAATATGTTAACTGGGATAGGTATACGAGTCGATAACTTTGGAGAGATAAGTAAAACCACCATTTGCAAACGTAGCTAATAATGCACTGAGTGTATTCAAGTAACACCTATCCATACATATATCTATGTAGTTACTTATAGTATAGTGTATGTAAGTAGGTACACATAACACAATATACAACAGCAACATTTACATAAAACTTCAAATTCAAATTGACAATTAGGTACATACATTGACATTGACAGGTAACTTAGTCTACCTCGCAAAGTTAACCTGGAAATTAAATCACATAAAATTATAAATACATACTTATTATTACATGAATTAGTGAAAATCCAAGATACAATTACATATTCGATGTGTCAACAAACTTTTAAACTTGTATTGAATACATTACAATGTTATTATGTCATTATGTTATACAATAAAATAAATTACAAATTCAATTTCTTTGTTTTCTTTATAAGACGTCCTCTACTTGAATATTTAATTTCAGGAGTATTTGAGCTAATTGACATATTATGCATTGCATATCAGGAAAGACATTTCCAATATTGCTCAAGTTATCAATTTCATTGCTTAACTCTTGACAAAAATCATTATTTAATACAGTTTCTACTTCTATAAATTCAGGAGACAGTATTTGAATATTTTCATCAATTTCAGAATCTGACTCTGATACATTTTCAACAATGTTTTGTTCAACTGACTGTTTCGACTCGACTGACTGAAATGACAGTTCTGACTGTTCACATTGATTACTTTCATGAGTATTGTTTAGACTGTTATTTGATTGACTGACAAGTTTATAGCTTATTATCATACAATTATCTTCCTCCTCTGAGGATTGACTTTCGGACATTGACAATTAAATTGACTATTTGAATAACTGTTAGTGTTAGTTAGGTTATATTTTTCTATATTATTGTTAGACTTTGACGAAATATTAGACTTATTTGCTATTATATGTTGAAAAGTTCTCCGATAAGTATTATTCTGTTCATCTTTGACCCAATATGACCTTGGAAAATCTGACTTAGACACAATTGAACCTTTAGTCCATGTTATGTCTTTAGGATTCTTTTTGAAGAATATGAGTTGACCATCACAAAATTATTGACTTGATTTTGCATTTGTGTTATAGTACATTTTTGTTTCAAATTGATTTTTATTTCTACTTTCCAAATGATCAGAGAATTTGACAACTTTTGGTTTTAGATTTGTTAATTTTGTAGGGATTTTAGTTCTTAATTTCCTTGACATTAGTAATTCTGAGGGTGCTTTTAATCCATCACCACGAGGTGTTGTTCTATACTGTAGTAATCCCATTAGATAGTCAGTGCCAGATTGATCACATTTTCTAAAAATATTTTTTACTATTTTCACAGACATTTCTGCTATGCCGTTCGATCTAGGAAAATGAGGACTTGAAGTGATATGTTCAATATCCCATTCCTTGAGGAAGTTTTTGAAGTTCGAAGAGTTAAAGGGAGGACCACCATCAGTTAGTAAATACATTAGAATACCATGTCTTGAGAAAATAGATTTAAGTTGAAATATGACTGTTTCACTTCTAGAATCGTTATTTAAGCATGAAACTTCAATGTAATTTGAATAAAAATCTACAACAAGAAGATATTTTTTTATTTTTGTTTTTATAATCGAATAAATCACAAGCTAGTTTTTGCCATGGTAAAGTAGGTTGTTCATGACATAATAGTGTTTCTTTTGTTTTGTTTGATCTGTATAACATACAAGTTTCACAATTATTTACTTTAGTTTCTATATCTTGATTTATGTTTGGCCAATATACTAGTCCACGAGCAAGGTTTTTTGTTTTTTCTATGCCCGTGTGACCTTCATGCAAAATTGATAGTATTTCTGATCTTAATGATTTAGGAATTATGACTGATTGATTTTTGAAAATTATACTGTTAATTTCATGAATTTCGTCTCTCACATTCCAATATGGTAATATGATAGGATCATAATGTTGTTTACATTATGGCCATCCTTCTTTAAAATATTCTACTAATTTTTGTGGTGAATTATCTCATTTTGTATGAGATACAATTTTGTCTAGTTTTTCTATAGATATGGCTAAGTTTGAAGTTAATAAATTTATTTGACTTTCTACATTTGAGTTAAATTCTTGCAAATCAAAATTAATCTCTGAATTTTGAATTGGTGCTTGAGAAAGTGTGTCAGAAACATACATTTCTGAGCCTTCTATATATAAGACAATGAGATCATAAGACTGTATAGAAATCATCATTATTTGAAGACTTGCTGGTACGTCTGAAAGTGATTATTTCTTTACGTAGGTACATTAAGCACTCTTATAAACGTCATATCATTTTGCTGGAGGAATATTCCAAATGTAATTATCATTAAAATAATCTGCAGTCTTATAGTATCCTCTTGAACAAATACAGCGTTTTATATGTTTCTTAAATTTACATTCTGGTAGTTCACACACGTCATTCGGAATTTTGTTATAAAAGCGTACACACTGCCCCACAAATGATTTTTTCACCTTACTAAGCCTCGAGAAAGCTATTTCAAGATTATTTTTACTTCTCAAATTACGGTTATGTCTGTCCCTATTTTTGAAGAACAAGTTTAGATTTATACGAACGTACATGATATTTTCGTAAATAAACTGACCGGCAACTGTTAGAATATTTATTTCCTTAAATCTATCTCGAAGTGATTCTCGGGATCGTAGTTGGTATATAGCTCGGACTGCTCTTTTTTGTAGAATGAAAATGGTTTCAATGTCTGCTGCGTGTCCCCACAGTAAAATGCCATAAGACATTATACTGCGAAAGTAACTGAAATATACTAATCTGGCAGTGGGCCCCACTGTAACGTGCTATCTATAGTTATGCCGAAAAAAACTGTACTAGGAACAAAATCTAATTCGTTACCATTTAATATTACTTTATTATGAGTCTGTTTAACATTTGGCAAAGAAAACTTGATACATTTTGTTTTTTTCGCATTTAGTAATAGATTATTAGCAGTAAACCAGTCTAGTAACTTAGAGAGAATGTTGTTCACTTCGTCAATTTCGATTGTCTTTCTACTCACCTTAAAAAGAAGGGAAGTATCATCAGCAAACAACACAATATTTGAAAGGTTTTGCACCATGAATGGCAAGTCATTGATGTACATCAGAAAAAGGAAAGGGCCTAAAATAGATCCTTGTGGCACGCCCATTTTCACAGTGGACCCAGAAGAATTAACGTCCTTGACTTGTACCATTTGCATTCTATTATCAAGATAAGATTTAAGGAGACCGAGTGCCCTATCCCTCACGCCGTAATGCTCCAATTTTTACCCGACTACGGCGAAGCAAAAAGGAGGGTTATGATTTTGACCGGTATGTATGTATGTATGTATGTATGTATGTATGTATGTATGTATGTATGTATGTATGTATGTTCATCTGTTCCCGCATAACTTCTAAACTACGTATCAGAAGCCAACAAATGAGGTGTCATTAGAAGCGTCTTAATGACCCGCTGGTTATAGGCTACGTGACGTCACAATAAATTTAATATGGCGCCCTCTAGAGGACATAAAGTCATGACCAAAAAAATTTTTTTTCTTCAAAGGTACTTTGTTGGGTATCAAATGAAAGGACTTAACAAGCACATTTTAAAAATATATATATTACTAGCTGTTGCTTGCTGTATTGCTTGCATTCGCTCGATAATTGTGTCAAATATGTATGTTCACGTGTTCCCGCATAACTTCTAAACTGCTTATAGAATCTAACGAATGAGATATCATTAGAAGCGTCTTAATTGTCCACTAGTTATAGGCTAGGTGTCGTCACAATAAATTCAATATGGCGCCCTCTAAAAGACATAAAGTCATGACAAAAAAACATTTTTTTCTTTAAAGGTACTTTGTTGGGTATCAAATGAAAGGCCTTAACGAGCACATTTTAAAAATATATATAATACTAGCTGTTGTTTGCTGGTTTGCTTGCATTCGCTCGATAATTGTGTCAAATATGTAAGTTCACGTGTTCCCGCATAACTTCTAAGCTGCTTATTAGAATTTAACGAATGAGATATCACTAGAAGCGTCTTAATTGTCCGCTAGTTATAGGCTAGGTGACGTCACAATTAATTCAATATGGCGCCCTCTAGACGACATAAAGTCATACCTAATAGAGAATACTTAAAAGGTGCCGTGTTGGGTATCGAATGAAAGGGCTTAAAAAGCAGTTTTAAATTATATATAATTTTACTAGCTGTTGCTGCTTTGCTTAATTATCTAAAAAAAAACTGTGCGTATAATAGACATGTACCGGGTAATGGAGGTCTGATCAGCCGGGTAGCATGTACCGGGTAATGGAGGTCCGATCAGCCGGGTAGCCGGGTACCCGGCGGCGCCGAGTACTCGGCAATGAAACACGTCGCGATCACGTCTTAGATCATTACTTAAACTTTGCCAGACCTCTAAGGGCTTATTATTATTTGGGGGCAAGGCTCCATCCATCCTCAGCCGATTTTGGCCATGGCGACTGCATACTACTCCTAGGCCGGGTTATGGCGTTCATGCGCCCTAATATGGCTAACATACGCTCTTTTCTTGAAGGTTTGAATGTCGTATTGGTCCGGAAATACCGCAGGCGACAATTCATTCCACAGTTTCGTTGTGCGAGGCAGAAAGTTTCTAGTGAAATCCACATTTGTGGACTGCCAACCGATGTGGATGAAATTGTTGTCGCGTAGAACGATGGCGGAAACAGGCGGCAGGGATCAATCCGAACAATTCCTCGGAGCACTCCCCATTGTACAAGCGACAGATAATTCAAGCTCCAAGGGATGCAGATATAGGGTCCTTCTGAAATACCTCAAAATTTTTTAACATTGGCTTCTACTCATGAATCTAAACAACTTTTCCCAAGTTACCTATACAATACTCAATTCGTAAAAAGATTTTTGGACTTCCCATACAAAATTGTCGGTTCAGTTGATCAATTAGTATGAGGACTCCAAAAAAATTTTTGGTAATTTAGTATAGGGTAAGTTGTTCAGTTTCATGAGTAGAACCGTGGTCAAAAATTGTTCAGATATTTCATAACCCTATATATTTATGTGGTGGGCAGATAATTGACCACGCTGAATACGTTAAAAACAAACGACTTCAATCGCAACAACTCCAATTTTGCTATGTTTTTGTTGATTTTCTCAAAAACCGCTGAATCGATTTCGATAAAATTTATATAGGACCACCTGTGAAGTATAACCCTTTTAAACAAATTAAAAATCGAGTAATCGGTGAACATACATAAAAAAAAATATGATTCCGACGAATTGAGAACCTCCTCCTTATTTTGAAGTCGATTAAAAATAGATGTCACAATACTATACTGCGTAACCTGGCGGGCGGCCCGCTACCTTTCCTCATCCAGTATCTCTGTATACAACGAGCGTCTTTTCGAAAGCAGGTAACGTCTACGAATAAAAAGAAGCCGAAAAAATCCTGATCAAGCTAAAAATCTCTTACACCATAACTTACACTATAAACCTACAACTTGCTACTACTACTTGAAATATGAATGACAGTTACATAAATGTACCTATACTTTTAACTTCAAAATAACGTGTTTTTAATAACTACGTAATTACCCGGCGCTATTACCCGGTACCCGGCCGAATCCTTAAAAAAGTGCCGGATCCGCCGGGTACCGGATCCAAACCGGGTACCCGGTACATGATTAGCGTAAAATTAAATAATGCTATAAGCTGGGAGTACTTACACGCGGTGAAAAGGCAGTAACAGTTAATAACTGGCTAAAACTCCCATATAATATAAGGGACAGGCCTATGTGGCCCTCAGCAGAGTCAGATGTTTAGATGGATTATTCATTTGCTTCTTGGATCATAATAAATTGCTGAAAAATCCTCATGACTCCCGATCTCTTGAGGAATTAGAAAGATTAAGAAATCTATCAATCTCCGAAATAATATAGTAAGTACAGTATAATAAATAAATTAAATAAGTTGTTAAGCGGTACTGCACACATTTTATTACATAATAAAAACTCAAAATTACTAAATAAAAATAAAAAGTTTAAAAAACTAAAACCCGACTACGTAAAACTTGCGCTCTGAAAAGTATGAAACAAGAAAATTTTCTTGTCTGAAATTTTTGTTATCTACAAATTATATTCAATATTTATCATCTAATAATTGACAACTTACATATACATTATAGTTAATTAATAAATATACATTGTGATGTTCTGATAAAAGCCGTGGTCGTATGCCACCTGATAGCGTACCCGATAGACACTGTTCTGTCCGAACTACCGGCTCCAGTTGTGAATCTTAATAATTTAGTGACCCACCCGAAACATATTCGATATATTACAGTATAATGGTAGGTAGTCACCGATTCTTACGGCAAGGTGGTATACGACCGCGGCTTTTATCAGAACATCACAATGTATATTTATTAATTAACTATAATGTATATGTAAGTTGTCAATTATTAGATGATAAATATTGAATATAATTTGTAGATAACAAAAATTTCAGACAAGAAAATTTTCTTGTTTCATACTTTTCAGAGCGCAAGTTTTACGTAGTCGGGTTTTAGTTTTTTAAACTTTTTATTTTTGACATTAGATGCTTATAACTGTTATCAAATTGACATCTTAGTTTATGAATTTCACTGAATTGACATCTTAAAGCTTTAAATGTATTAATATTTCCGCTGAATGTATTATTAATTTCATTTGTGTATTTCTTATAATATTATTTCTAATTATTCTATTTCTGTGGATCTTATTTGCATGCTACTAGTAAATAGCTAAACAGACTTGACCACTGTAATTTTGTTAATAACATCTGATATGTAAAATACTCTGTTTAATGGCAAATAAATATTATTATTATTTGAAAGTATACATTTGGGCTACTCTGACCACTTCGCGCTAGCCGAAGTGGCAGGAGCTGCTCCAGCAGAAGCACAGTCGGCTGGAGGTCAATGCGATTATTATTATTATTTTGAAACATGAATTTGGGCTACTCTGACCACTTCGCGCTAGGCGAAGTGGCAGGAGCTACTCCAGCAGAAGCACAGTCGGCTGGAGGTCAGTGCGACGAGGAGAGAAAGCGTCGGACAATCCGGGCATTGTAAAAACCCCTACAATTAAGCAAATATTTGGAACGAACTCACTCAAGTCAGATATATCCTCTGTGTCTGTGTCCTCTGAATGCCCTTTCTGTGTTCGGGCACGGGTCGAAGTCCACAACGGCATGAACACTCCTTTTAGTTCTGTGTTTTCTGGCTTTTTGAAGACGGGTGAAGGACCATGTTAACTCCGATAGTTCAGTGGAATAAAAGATGGTAATTTTAACCAAAAAAGCTGATGTATTCAACGTAATAAAATATTTTAAAGAATTAGGTCATGTCGCCTAGTGGCTCCGATCGTGATCTGTTCGGGGGTCCGTCGGCGCTGCTCGCCGCACAGCGCGCCCCTCCAAAGAGAGTAGCTTGATAGTGGGGCTGCGACGATGCTAGTCGCAACAATGATAAAATTTGTGAATCTAGGAGAAAATTCAAAGGTACTGTCAAAACAATGAAAAGCAAATTTAAATGTATATTATCGCAGAACATCATTCAAATATATTTTTTTCAAAGTTTAGGAAATCCACAAATAAACTCAATTGTGTATCTAGTCTGCCTGTGAGCGTAGGCGATGTGCACGCACCACTGCCGCTGGACATAGCCTGCGCCTTCCAGCGCCACTTTAAGGTGGATTCCCCGCTAGGGCCGCCGTCGCAGAGGCTGGATGCTGAGGCTCTCTCCACGGATGCCTGTCTAAGATTCTCCGTTAAAGATGTGAAAGGTTTTTTAAGAAGCATGGTGGGCCACACTTACCAACAGTTCTTGCAATGTTTTTTAGTTTGTGTATTAGTTATTTTTATTTACCTAGTGAATTAATAAACACGACGGTAACGGCCCATTCCGAAAAATAAAACCGGTGTTGTATCAAACATAAACAACTAAAGGGCGATCTCTTTAGCAACTGTCAGGTTCGATTAGATTGTTAGTTAGATTTTTTTTAATCTACAGATGTATCTTACCCGTTTATTTGTACGAATATTCGTTACGAAATTACATCAGTCTATTAGGGCGGAAGTGCTATCGTGATATGCTATCGTTCCATTCCAAAGGGCCATAAACTAAAGATCAGGCTTTATTGCACTAAATCACTTTCCTAATTACCACCGTGAAGCAGTAGTAAGAAAACTAGCGCCTAGTGCCCTGTTGTCGCGCCAAATGGTCGCTCTTTCATTAGCTTAGCATTAGAATGGAACAAACGCTTTTAATACTCGCGTCGCGCGTGCGATATGTCGCCATACTACTAGGGCTGGTCACATAGTTCTTCTTCTTCGATTCTGTCGATGCCAATCGTCTTCCACCTGAGCCTGCTGTATAATGTCTATTAGTGACATATGTCGGTTCAGTCGACAGCCTGGCTGTCTGTAGATTATAGTGCCATCCACTTCCTCCTCGGAACGGTTCAGCACTTCTTCTACGCATTCCTTGATTGCGAAGGCTTCTGCCTGGAATACGTTTGCGTATGTCCCTAAGGAAAAAATCTTGTCTGTGCTATGGTCTCTGAGTATGTGCATCCCAGCACCTGATTGACCGATCCCTTTCATTCTAGATCCGTCTGTATAACAGATGAGCTGGGTTTCAGTTGTCTCTAGTTCCCATTCTGATCTGTCACCTATGTGTATTCTATATTTCTTATTGAATATCCTTTGTTTTTTATTATGTCATTATTTGTCATCAGTAACGACATATCCCTTCCTAGTGCTTCCTTTTTCACGGCGTGACCTACATCAGCCTCGTTCGCCTTCCATTGCCTGAATTCTTTCTTCTTTTGACTTCGATTTGGATACCGTTAAATCCCAAGGCCATGTCTAGCGCCATTGTTGGCGTGGAGGTCATGACTCCTGTGGTCATTAGAGTTGCAGCCCTGTGTATTTTCCTTAATTCCCTAAGATTCTGCCCGACGTTGGCTCTGTGCCCTATATCATCGAGCTATAGAGTAGTCTTGGGAGTATTATGGCTTTTTATATCTACTGGCATACATTCGGTTTCAGCCCCCAGATCCTACCCATGGCTCTTCTACATTGCATCACAGCCATAACAGCTTTTTTGCTTTGGTTTCTTATGTGACTATTAAAGTTCAGAGCAGGGTTCGGAAACCGGTTTTTTGAAAATACCGGTTTCGGTCATTGACCCCTATATCGAAATAATTTCGGTTAAGGTTTCGTTCAGGTTTCGGTTACCGGTATATTTAACCGGTTTAACCAAAACCGATATTTTTTCGTTTGAACGGAATTAACCGGTTAATTTGAAGAATATGCTACTTTGTAGGCATGTTTGCCGCGTGCAATCAATTGAAAGCGTGCGAGAAAGTGAGCAGAAGACTCGGGCAGTGGCACCCGCGCGATGCGCCTGTACTTGACTAAGTTTGGTTTTAACCGGTTAATTTAGTTCTTATTTCGGTTAGAAAACCGCTTCCTGATTAACCGATATTTTATTCAAATTTACCGGTTAAGCTGGAAACCGGTTTTAACCTGAACGGAATCGTTAACCGAAATTCGAACGAAATGAACCGGTATTTGTTAACCGGTTCCGAACCTTGGTTCAGAGTCTTGTCCAGTGTCACCCCCAAGTACTTTATCTCTTCTGTGATTTTACCTCCCACTATTATTTTGTAAGCTCTTACATACATATTTAATTTATTTATAAATTTTTAAATTTAATATTTTAAATATATGTAACAAATTTAGGGCACTATTGACCAAGCTTAGTATACTCAAATATAAGCTATATCATAATAACCTCAGACTACTGTATCGCGCACTGGCTGATTCTATCATTAGTTACGGTTTAAGCAGCTATGGTAGAACATACAAAACCTACAGACCTACAAAACATCAATAATATATATTTACTACAAATAAGAATATTAAAGACTATTGTACTTCGAGAAAAAGATCAATCGTCGAATCCAACTTGGCTGGGAAGCGTTCGGGAAGCTTCACAATATCTTCACGTCCAAAATACCGCAGTGCCTCAAGACTAAAGTCTTTGACCAGTTGTTGGGTTTAATAAGTGTATGTGGGTACTTTGGCAGTGCATTAAAAACCGTTGAACTGTACGCACGTCTTTCATTTATAACAAGTGGCGCGAGTCCGGTTTTTTTTTTATTTTTATTTCGTTACCGCGTGAATATTATAACTGTCGGCTACCAAAAATGAGTTGCATTATCGGGAATTTACCATATTTCGAGATAGGGAACGACTGGAGTGTCTTTAAAGAGAGTTTGCAGTTGCGGTTTGGTGCGAATCTCATATCGTCATCCGCAAAGGCAGAGGAAGGTCACTCACAAAAAGATGATCGGCGTCGTGCGGTACTGCTTAGTGCACTCAATGAAACCGCGTACAAGCTGGTACGCGAGCTGATTGCACCGAGAAAAGTGGAAGACTTGTCTTACGAGCAGATTGTGTCCGAAATAGATATACATCTTTTACCTAAAAAGTCACTTTTTGCGGAACGACATTACTTCCATAGTGCGACACAAAAAACTGGCGAAGATTTTACACAATGGGCAGCGCGCGTCAGACATTTATCGGCAGATTGCCAGTTTGGGAGTTCTGTTGAAAAAATGCTGAGGGACCGTTTTCCGAATACAGTCAGGACACGAAAGAGACAAGCTGTACATGGAAAATCCAGAAAACTTGACCTTGGGCAAGGCTTAGCACATCACAAAGTCTATCAACAGCGCGCGGAAGGCAGCCCGTGACTCGGCGACACCCCCGGCTCAGTTGCGCGGGGCATCGCCTCCGCCCGTCGAGGTCCACAGGATCGCATCCACGTCGCTGTCTTCGTCGGATAGTGTAAAATGTGAAGTGTGCGGCTACTCTAATCACAGTATCGAAAAGTGCAAATTTAAAGCTTATAAGTGTAAGAAATGTGGCCAAAAAGGGCACTTGAAAAGGATGTGTAAAGATAAGCGGCAAATAAATATGTTGCAAATAGTTGACGAAAGTAACGACGATGACGGTGAGCAAAAAACTATCTATAATATACGTAGCTATAGCGGCGAGGCGATGAAGCTGTCCGTTGAGGTATGCGAGAAATTAATTGATTTCGAGGTAGATAGTGGGTCTTGCGCGACAGCTATTCCAATAGAAATATATAATTGTCACTTTAGGCACATCCCGTTAACGTCTCCTAGAACAGTATTGAAATCCTACTCGGGTGACGTCGTAAATGTAGTAGGTATTTTAAGCGCTTCTATTAAATACGAAGGTAGGTGTAAAAACATCGATATTTATGTGGTGAGCGGCCAGGGGCCGGCTTTATTGGGTCGAGATTTTTTATATTTATTTGATATGCACATAACGAAAATAAATAATTATACGGAAAAATCTGATGTTGAATACTTCATGGAAAAGTTTCCTAATTTATTTTCAAAGCGATTGGGTTGCTTAAATAAATTTAAGGTAAAATTAAATCTTAAGCCAAACAGCCATCCAATTTTTTTTCGTCCACGACCAGTTCCTTTCGCCTTAAGGGCGAAAATAAAGGAAGAAATAAATAGGCTCCTGGAGGAGGGAGTCCTACAGCCAGTCGATCGCTCGGAATTCGCTAGTCCTACGGTGCCCATCCTTAAACATAATGGTGAAATTCGTTTGTGCGCCGACTTCTCAGTAACCCTTAATAAAGTGTTACAAATAGAGAAGTACCCACTACCTTAGGAACGAAGAATTGTTCGCCAAACTTCATGGAGGACAACAATTCTCCCAGCTGGATCTGAGTAAGGCTTACCTACAATTATGCCTAGATGAGGATTCGCAGATTCTAACTACTATTAACACGCATAAAGGATTGTTTAAATTTACTCGTTTAGTATTCGCTTTAGCTAACGCGCCCGCTATTTTCCAGAAAACGATGGAAAAATTATTACAAGGTATTGATGGAGTACTATGTCTGCTTGATGATGTACTGGTGACAGGAAAAACAAAACAAGAGCACTAAGATAGGCTGGAACAGGTGTTTAAACGTTTTGAAGAAGCAGGGTTGGTTTTGAATAAAGACAAATGTCATTTATTTCAGGATACAGTAACATACTTAGGCTTTAAGATTGATAGGTTTGGTATACATAAATGTCCAGAAAAAGTTAAAGCCATGTTAAACGCTAAACCACCAACTAATATACAGGAGTTAAAGTCTTTCCTTGGCTTGGTTAATTATTATAGGGTTTTTGTTCCGCATGCCTCAGCATTATAATGCCCATAAAATAGTTTGCTACAGAAGGACACAAAATGGGAGTGGTCGAAAGTACATGAGGATGCTTTTTATAAAATCAAAGAGGAGTTGGCCTCGGAAAAATTCCTAGCTCATTACAATCCCCAAAGTAAGATGGTTTTGACTGTCGATGCTTCTCCGCAGGGGTTGAGGGCCGTTTTAGCGTAGCTGGAGAGCGACTGCGAACGGCCGATCGCGTATGCCTCGAGGTCTCTTAATAATGCTGAGCGAAATTACAGCCAAATACAAAAAGAGGCGACTGCCATTGTGTTTGGTATAAGGCAGTTTCATCAGTATTTATATGGTTTAGAAACACCCTTTATTTTACGAACCGACCATAAGCCGCTAATGTTCATATTTCACCCTCAAAGAGGCATACCCGAAGTAAGCGCAAATCGTTTACAACGCTATGCTCTGTTCCTAAATAGTTATAATTACGAAATACAATATGTCAGCTCAGCGCAAAACTGTGCGGACTTCTTGAGCCGCTCATCAGCTGATAGCGATAGCGGCGGCGAGAAACCGGTTCCGCCCGGCGCGGCGGCGGCAGCGCGGGCGCGGGCGACGGCATACAATACAGCCTGCCTTTCCCCCCGCCACCGCCCGCTTCCGTTAATGCACCTGATCGAGCAACATATATTAATTTTGTTACGGAAGGAGATTTGCCAATTAAATTAGATGAACTACGTGATGAAACACAAAACGATTCGTTGTTAAGATTGATTTGTCAGTATGTCATGAATGGTTGGCCGGCTAAAAATAAACGTATAGAATTACAGACATATTTTAGTTGCAGACGGGAGCTATCTTATGATCAGGGATGCTTAATGAGAGGACATAAAATCGTTGTACCTACAAGTTTACGAGTTTTACGACCCAAAATATTACGTGAATTGCATAGAACACATTTTGGCGTCAATAAAACAAAAGCGAAGGCTCGATCTTTATTTTGGTGGCCTAACATAGACCGAGATATAGATAGTTTGGTATCGGAATGTCCTATCTGTATACAATTAAAGCCGACCCCTCCCCGCGCACCGCTAACGCCGTGGCCCTTCCCACCAGTGCCATGGTACAGAGTTCACATGGATTTCTTTGGTCCTTTGCAAGGTAAAATGTTTTTGATTTTTGTCGATGCCTATACAAAATGGATAGAATGTTTCTCACTGTGTGGTACTTATAGTTCTACCGTAGTTATAGAAAAAGTACAAGAAGTAATGTCCCGTTTTGGAAATATACGGGTGTTGGTCTCTGATAACGGTTCTTCGTTTACGTCGCAGCAATTCCAAGACTTTTGCACACTAAATGGTATTATACATGTGACGTCACCAACATATTCGCCGTCCAGTATTGGTCAGGCTGAAATATGTGTAAAAATTCTTAAAAAACACATTAAAGCTTTGTTTATGGAAGGCAAGTCGTGGCCTCAAGTCCATGCGCGAATTTTAGAATTTTTATTTCGATACATACCACAACGGATAAATCGCCAGCTGAGTTAATGTTCGGTAGACCCCTTAGAACGCGGTTCGATTTATTGAAAATTAATGAAGAACAATCGCCGTCGCTTTCGTCACAAGATCTAGTTAATTAACCATGTGAATGAAAAACAGTGTTCGCAGATTAAATACTATGATGGTAAAAGAAATGTAGAATTAGTTATTAATGACGCTGTATTACTTAAGTTGCATAAAAATAATAGATGGATAAAAGGCATTGTAACAAAAAAAATTGGCAAAAGTTTGTATGAAATTTATGTACCAGAAATTAACCAAACAATCAAAAAACACGTTAACCAGTTTTATAAACTAAAGACAACTCAAGATGGGCTGTGTGGCGAGATTACAGATTTACAAAACATAGAACCGTCAGAAACAGATGTTATACACTGGGCTTTCATGGGATCGGACACTAGAGAAGATTGAAGCGA
Organism: Coleophora deauratella; assembly: GCA_958295455.1. Classification (NCBI taxonomy): domain Eukaryota; kingdom Metazoa; phylum Arthropoda; class Insecta; order Lepidoptera; family Coleophoridae; genus Coleophora; species Coleophora deauratella. Next base: position 4,917,222 of record OY282411.1, read on the forward strand.
TCTAAGGCTGGTCGACACATCTTCGCAGCAAGGGCTGGCAACACGAACGCCGCCACCGCCGCAGTCCGCGTCGGCAGCCACTGTGGAGGAGCAGGAGGCGCAGCCGCAGCCGGATTGCGAAGTGGAAGGGGAGGAAGAGTGGTCGGAGGCTGACCCAGCATTAGTAACTGAACCGACAGCTGTGGTAGGATCACCTGAGCAGAGTCAATGGGAGAGCCCCAGCCCTATCAGAAACGTGTCACCATTTCCGATAGTGACAAATCCCAGAATTGTGGTTGGATCTAATATGGTGTTGAGAAACTTGCCTAAAATTGATTATAATAAGTATTTTTAAGAAAATTTAGTTAATAAAGGTGGAGGGATGTTGGGTTGTATGTGGGTACTTTGGCAGTGCATTAAAAACCGTTGAACTGTACGCACGTCTTTCATTTATAACACCAGAGTGTGTTGCCAGTGATGACATATGGATCCGAGACATGGTCGCTTACTATGGGCCTCATAAGAAGGCTCAAAGCCACCCAAAGGGCGATGGAGCGTGCTATCATAGTATAAATAGTAGGTTATCTTCATACAATGGTACATCGCGCGGCTTGTATGTGTGCGCGCCAGTAGGCACCGCCGTCTACGCACACAAAAGCAGAAAATGCCGAGGTGACCGAGGTGAAACTGTTGGGGCTGCACCGCGGCTGAGTGACGTGACGTGTTAGTCACTTGCCGTCTCTTGACACGACACGACATCGACGCCATCGCGTGTAAAAAAAATGACTGCATCTACAAAGCGAAAATATTGTTGTGTTTCTGGAATTCAAATCCAGAATTGTCGTTATTCAAGATACCGACTGATATGATATTGAAAAAACAAAATATTAAAGCCACTTATTCCATTCTTTGGTAACTCACGGAGGAACATTTACATTATACCTACAAGTGATTAGTAATACCTGCACATCTCTTAACTGGTGATTCCACTCTTGAAACTGAAAAACTTGTTCTATATAACTTTGGACAAATCACATTTTTTTCTATGCTTTTCATACAAATCGATCAGCTTATTGAGCGTAGTTCATAATAAGAAACCAAAAAGATTATGCAATTTAAGCAAAGTTCTAGAACAAAAGTTGTTCAGTTCATAAGTAAAATCACCAGTTAAGAGGTTAGCATTTGGGTATGTGGCAGTCACCTGTATATTTTTGATCACTATTATCATTTATCACTGTGTTTAAACTTTTAATTGATGGGCTTTATCGAGGTAATTTTACAATGATTATAGACCAGGAGCCAGGGGGCTTTAATTTTTCATTTAATATAAATACAGTCTGAACTTAAGATTTTTTTATTGCTATCAAATCGCCACTGCGCAATAATAATAATATAATTTAAATACTAGCTCCTTTTAATTGAACCGCTCTTATTCTGATTATTTTCACAAACTTTTTCTAAGCCTGTCGTTCCTTTCCTTCGTGCGGTGGTACCGCTCATTATTCTCGGATTTGCTATTTTTGGGTTACCTACCACGTTTCTTTTTTCTGATTTGACCTACAAGTCAATTTTTGTATCATTTATTTAAAAAGTATTACAACAAAAGTTGTCACGTTAGACCCGACTAATAAATAGCCTTGATATACCTTGTTCCATTCAAGAAAAAGCAAAAGGTAAAAATCAAACTTACTATGGAACTGACACATGTCAACTTCAGTTGCCTACTAAGTTTATTTAGGTACCATTTGATTGAAATGACCTATATCTTTATGTATTTGTATGTATCTGCTGTTTAACAATCAGTTAATTATTATAATGGTTAGTACCATACAAAATACAATACAAATACGCAATGATGTGTGTGACTGATAAAATGCAGTAAGCTCCCGGTCTACATGACGCATCTAGAATCACGCAGACGGCCGCGGGCCGCGCCGCGCATGCGCCGTGTGCCGACCGAGAGCTGCTGCAACGCCGCGCCGCCGCTCAGCTTAGTCACACGAGTATCTGCCGGCCGTACCGCACGCTGTCCGCTGCGACGCCGTCGGCCGCACCAACGACGTCGCGACGACACGATTTCTCGCTTGTTATATTTTACCGTACCTATTTATATGTTATCTATAAGAAATCGTATGAAATACGTTACACGGTAAAAATATTCTATTACTCTGTCTGTCGTAGTTTACTATAGTACTTGTACTATTGGGTATTCTGTGACGATAGTTATTCTCAGAGATCACTGATCTAAGAGCGTTTAGTAAGTTACTAATAAATACACGGCTTCGTAGTTCTCCTTGATACCTATGATGTACCTATGTGATTCAATTTTAATTAGTTATAAGATATAATATAGTGGGTTTCACTTTTGGTCGATAATTATTGTATGAATAAAATAAAATACTATTTTATTCCAGGCATTTTTTTTATATAAACATACATACATATATACACTAATGCGTTTTAAATACCAACGTAAATATTATATCATTAAAATACACCCAGACACAGGGCAAACACATGTGTGCCAAGGTGGGAATCGAACCTACGACCCTCGGATCAACAGAGCGCTAGCCATTGAGTCAGTCAGTTTTTTTTAAAATGAAATTACATAATTATTAATAGGTATAAGGTACTAACATTATTAGTAGCCGATATTTTAGTAAGCACTTTTACTTCTGATTTTGAATCTCGCTAAAATATTGGGCACTAATAAAGTAGCACTTTATGCAGGTATTCTACTCCTAAAACCTTGCCCGATAATAAGCTCATAGTCAAATCCCAAAAAAAATTGCCATCTCATAAAAATTGGTAAGCTGATTAACGAATTTTGTATGGAAAGTGATTTTTTGGTATTTATAGGTGTTTTTTAGGGAAATTTCTCTAAATTCATGATTAGAAGCCACAGTTAAAACTTTGTCGGTCATTTTGTATCACCCGGAATAGGTAAGTACATACACTTCTACAGTGAGGCACAACCCTGCGTGTTTGGTCAACAACACCATATACATAAGTATTATAGTCTACTACCGGCGAGCAGATCACCTACTCTCTCTACTCTGGTGCTATGCTCGGTGTTTCTCTACGTGATCGAATCAGAAATGAGGAGATACGTAGGAGAACTAAAGTTACCGACATAGCTCTCAGAATCGCTAGACTTAAGTGGCAGTGGGCAGGGCACATAGCTCGTAGAACAGTTGGCCGTTGGGGCAGTAAAGTTCTCGAGTGGCGACCGCGCACCGGAAGACGCAGTGTGGGCAGGTCTCCGACTCGATGGACCGACGACCTGATGAAGGTTGCGGGAAGCCGCTGGATGCGAGCCGCACAGGACCGGTCAGTGTGGAAATCCTTGGGGGAGGCCTTTGTCCAGCAGTGGACGTCTTTCGGCTGATAGATAGATTGTACAGTCGCCCACAGATATATCTGAACCCCCAATTTTTAAAACGTAATTCGCACTTTGCTTTGAAACGCCCTCTATCGCAATTTCTAACTAGTAGATGTTTGCGTGTGCCTGCGCGAAAACTTGTTCCGAATTACTTGCTCGGCTGTGGCACTGCTGGAACTTTTTGTATTTCTATTTCAAATTATAGAAAATCTGATTTATGAACAGTAATAGATATAAAGAACAAAATACATTTTACCATGCTAGGATTCGAATTCCCGACCTCTGGCTTGTAAAGCAGGTGCTTACCAAGATGGGTTATTGTCTAGCCAGGTTCAATGATGAAATTTATCATCATACTCATCATACTTTCTATGCCTATGACGCAGTCATGACATCTTCGTCAAGGCAGACTGTATAATAATGCATTGAAGATTATAGTGAGGGTAATTTACCAGAATTATGTTTGACAACTAATGTGTGATATTTATCTGCCTACCTCGAATAGATAGACTCTAGCCAGTGACAAGATTATCGTTCACCTCGACAGCTAGTTCATTGAGTTGTTTTGAGTTTCAAGTTTAATATCTTCCAGTTATTACTGAACAGACTTTTTAAAAGCTTAAATAATAGTATATTGGGAATAAAACCTTCTGTGGTTTATAGTATTTCCAGATGATAAGGTGTCGCGGTAAGTAGAAATTATAAATATTTTTTTTAGAATATATTATTATAATAAAATAGCTAATTGTTTCGTGAAACTTGTTCTTTTGATAGAATTAATATGTATAGATATATCTTTTCCAGAAAATCACAGTTCGTTAGTGGATTAAGAAGACATATCAAGAACTGGTGACGTGAAGCGTAACCGCCCCGGCCGCGGCCCGCAAGCGATGGCATACTTATACAGACGCTTCTGGCCTTCACCGTGAGATCACACAGAAGAATTGAAAACGACTAATTCAACTGCCGTTACATATAATACATCATTGGAAAGAATGAGGAGACATTTACATGCAGCTGGGATCCACAATTATAAGCCGGCAAAAAAATAGAACTAACCGAAGCTCATCGTCAAGCCAGAATAAGATTCGAAGCTAATTATCTTAATTTTGATTTAGAGAATGTGTTTTATAATTTAAATTAATTTACAGATAATGAGTATAAATAGTTATATAAATATTATAATATAGTTATATAAATATTATATAGTTAAATAGTCATATATACAGATAACATAATAAACTATTATTTGTAAAGAGAATAAAATCATCTATGACAAATAACTTGAGAGATATAAATTGTTACTTAATTTAGGTATATGAGTATAAATAGTTATATAAATATATAATAATATAAATATATATAAATATTATATAGTTAAATAGTCATATATACAGATAACATAATAAACTATTATTTGTAAAGAGAATAAAATCATCCTATGACAAATAACTTGAGAGATATAAATTGTTACTTAATATAGGTAACATGTTGGTTCTCTTAATTAAAAATACCTAATCATAGTTTGAGTTTATTCAGAAATATAGGTATTCATTTTCTAAAATAGATAAAAATAAAATCTTTGAATATTTAAATGATTTTTTTTTTTAGTTGTTTTAAACTCTGTTATTAACATTTAACATAAAGTCACAGAATTACAAAAAGAGCATTTATTTCAAAAAACGTAAAAGAGACGCCGGGACTTGAACTCTTTCCTCTCAATTTCATTTCAAGTCCATTTACTAAATGAGCCATATCGGCGGCTGTTGTGAGGTTGAAATAAAGATATGTATGGTACCATAGCAGCTGTTCCTTCGTAAACTAATCAATAGATGGCATAACCGAGAAAACAGATTCAGATTCAGATTCAGATTCAAATATTTAACAACCATCGTTATACCTATATTTCCTTATACCTAAAACATCCATCGTTATACCTATATTTCCTTTAAGGTTAAACGTGAGTCACCCTATTTCATACAAATTTACCTGGCTATTAACTACACAAATAACCACTATATTTTCGATTTTATCTGTCCAACGTAAACTTTGCAACCTTTCATTTTCTCCAAATGTATATAATTATATTATTTATTACTGTAATATCATTAAAAACTGCAGTAAAATATCATAAATTTTACGCATGTAGTGGTGTATAATTCAGCACCACCTTTCTGATATTACAGTAACTACAATCTCAACTAGTCTGTTAACCTTTGTTTAGCCCAGGATTTCGTTTTTAGCGCCATCTTGCATTTTGCTTGAGCATTACCAAAGTAGCAAATTTATTATAAAGACTTTTTAGTCTGAGTAATTTATGCTGGCAAACTTTTTTTTATATTCAGAAAAAAAGACGCTGTCAGTCTCACGTCAGGGACATCTGAAAGACGAAAATATTGTTCACCCAACAAGGTCTAGTTGTGAGTTTCAGCTCGATATTTGTGATATACAGGCTGATATTTTTACTTATGCAGGATGTAAAAAGATCACTCCTGGAAATTTAAATTATGGGATCCACTCATGAAACTGAACAACTTTTCCGAATGAACCTTAAGAATGCTGAATACTTAAGACAATTTTTGGACACACCATACAAAATTGGTCGGTTAGCTTACCATATTATATAAGGTGCTACTTTATTAGTGCCCGATATTTTAGTCAGTGCTCCTACTCCTAATTCTGATCAACTTTCCCCAAGGGACCCATAGTCAAATGGCAAAAAATTTTTTGGGCTCTTCATACTAATTTGGCCGCTCGGCTGATCGATTTGTATGAAGAGTCCAAAAATTTTTTTTCGATTTGACTATGAGTTTCTTGGGGAAAGTTGATCAGAATCAGGAGTAGGAGCACTGACTGAAATATCGGGCACTAATAAAGTAGCACCTATTATGAAAACTTCATTTTTATGCGAATTTTGTATGGGTTGGTATGTTAAAGTTTCCGGAAGTTACAGCCTGTATAAGGTGCATTCAAAAATTTTTAGACTCATACCATGCCCCATTTCAAATTTTAACCGCCTCCGCTTGTCCGCTCGCTTCACATCAGGAGGTCGCGGGTTCGATTCCCGGCGGGGTGTAACTTTCTGGATTCGGTTTGGTTGGTGGTAGGGCATTTTCTGAGCCCGCCTGGCATATGCCACCATCTTATCTAAGTCTTGCCGCCAAACATCAACGTTAACAGCATTGATGTGTTCCGGCATGAAGGTAAGATAACCAGTTCCCCACTGCGTTGGGGAATCTTGGTAAGCCCGCTTTCGTATTCGGCATCATCGTCACTTACCATCAGGTGAGATGATGCCAAGGGCTTACCAATTGAGGGTAAAAAAAAGATGATAGCTAACCAGGCAGGCTCCGAGAATGCTCTACCACCGACCAAACGGAGTCTTACATATTATAGTTAGACTCTGCCGGGAATCGAACCCGCAACCTCCTGATGTGAAGCGAGCGACTAGACAACGGAGGCGGTTTTCCGGGAGTATTATTATTGTCTCGTTTGACAAAAAGTAAGTAGTTACCAGCAACCACGTGATAAAACCCGAACCTTAGACATGTAGATTTTCATACACGGAAAGTAAAATCCCGACAAAAACATTCACATATCAAGTAAAAAGTCTTACACGTCAATTTTTATAGACTCGATTGTAAAAAGTAATAAATTCCCGCCATGTAGCACCAAGTTTCAGGTTATAGAATAATTTATTTCTCACAAAAGGATAAACAGTTATTCACTTACACAATATTTTTTGTCACCAAAATATCTTCCTAAACATAGTCGTCTATGTACAAAAACCTCGTTTTATTCAAACTCACTTGTCAAACATGGTTATGATAATTTTTTCCAAAGTATTTTGGCGCTTTCAATGTCTCCACAAGACAGGCATTCCAGGTTTCGAACGCGGTTTTCTTTTCTCTTCAATTAAAGGCTAAAAAACAGTATCACTCCCTATCAGAGCATGAAGTATGGGCAGCATTGTTGCTTTTTATGTTGTTGAAATTGTGTCAAAATCGCAGCATGTTAAGGTTTTATTTTAAATTACTTACCTGTACGAAAATTTTATTTTTAGATACATTTTGTAAATACGAAACTCCTGATTTAATTCTATTACAAGACCAAAAAAGGAACAATGTTGTCCTTATTCTATGCTCTAACAGGGTGTAACACCGTTCCAGTCTCTAATGGAGGAGAAAAGAAAACCGCGTTCGAAACCTGGATTGTTTGTTCTCCAGCAACTCTCGGTTTCAAAACGCTGGCTTGTGGAGACATTGCAAGCGCCAAAAAAGCTTTCGAAAAATTTATCATAACCATGTACTTATGACAAGACAGTTTGAATAAAACGATATTTTTGTATTGTACATAGATTTCTCTGTTTGTGGTATAAAATTATTTTAAATTTAATCATAAAATTTGACCTCGGATACATATAAGCTTACATTATTCAGGTGCTAACAGTGAAGGAAGAATTTTTAAAACAAAAGAATTATTTGTGCTATGTTAGGTACCTTGTATTTTTGTATTTTATCCTGTACAGAGAAAATAAATTAATTATGAATTATGGAATATTCATATCCGCCATTAAAAAAATTACCTTGTGTATCCAGAATTCAAATAAAATTAAATGTATTTCAGAACAGAAGTTACAAATGACACATTTAAAACACATTTTTTATCATCAGTACAACAAAAAAACCGGCCAAGTGCGAGTCGGACTCGCGTACCGAGGGTTCCGTATAAATTCATAATCACACATGTCTTGAACTCTATATTTTTTATATTTGAGTTGATTGAATGAAAGGTAATTTTCGGTTTACGATTTATGACGTATTAAAAAAAACTACTTACTAAAGCTCGTTCAAACCAATTTTCGGTGGAAGTTTGCATGGTAATGTACATCATATAATTTTTCTACTTTTATCATTTTCTTATTTTAGAAGTTAAAGGTAAAAAAGACACACATATTTTACCACTTTGGAAGTGTCTCTCGTGCAAACTATTCGGTTTGGAAAAAAATGATATTAGAAACCTCAATATCATTTTTGAAGACCTATCCATACCATACACGTATATCTTTGATGAAAAAAAAATTTGAGTTTCAGTTCTAAGTATGGGCAACCCCCAAAATTTATTGTTATTTTTTTTCTATTTTTGTGTGAAAATCTTAATGCGGTTCACAGAATACATCTACTTACCAAGTTTCAACAGTATAGTTCTTATAGTTTCGGAAAAAAGTGGCTGTGACATACGGACGGACAGACAGACAGACATGACGAATCCATATGGGTTCCGCTTTTTGCCATTTGACTACGGAACCCTAAAAAACTAGATGCTTTATCCTATACTATTAAACGAGTTAAGTGTCCCGACGATTTCGAAAACCTTTTGATGAAAATCTAGGATTAGGGGTTAAAAATCACCATAAATCCAGATCTATGAGGGAATTATCTTCGAAAAGATTCATTTAAGGGATAATTCATTTAATGATCGAAATTACATATAAGGAGAATGCATATGATGCTTAAATTTAACCACTCCTTATAGGTACATTGGTAGACTAGCGGTTTTGGTGCGAGCCACTTACGTTTTGCTGCTTTTAGGTCCGGATTCGAATACCACCCATGACACTTTATAGTTCTTTGTTTTTTACTTTTTTTATTTCGTGTGAACTTATGTAAATATTATGAAAATAAATAAAAAGACTTAAGAGTGATAAAAAAAAATTAACTTCTTTGTATTTTAGAGACAAATAGCGCCATCTTTCGCCATATAGGTTAATTACATACCTGGTGATTGTGCCGCTCTGTCCCGTGTTTGAAAATAGGAAATTTTCCACGGCTTTCTCTAAACTCAACCAGATGGCGCTGATAACATTTGCAATAATCTCTAAAAAATCTCTAAAAAGTCGCCAAAACTGATTGATATTACTTACTTATAAATGATGAACAACTTTCTAATATATCACTGAATATTTTCTATTTTTTTTTATCAAAAAAAAAAGGATGATTTGCATGTATTTTTTCAATAGAATCAAATTATAAAAAAGTATTATAGATATTTTCAGAACAAATATTGCTTGTCCTTTCGTCCCTTAGAAGGCCACTACCGACTAAAACAACACCCTGCAAAATGTTTCATAGAAAATATATCTTATATGTACTACTAAACAAGTTATGTTAGTTTATAAAAACTCCGATTGAACGAGCGACGCTCGGTCTCCCAGCTAGTTCAATATAATAAGAAAATTATCAGTATCATTATTTATATTAGAATTAATTATTTTAAAATTATAATACCCATTTAAATTCAGTCACTGGGACGATATTGGGTTGTTAACTAAGTAACTATGATGGTTATCATCCCAGCGAATGTGTTATTGTCAATCAATCTGATGAGACCGTGAGAGTGAGTGACTGAATTTAAATGTATATTAGAGTAATTTATTATTCTTTAAATGATTATACTGATAATTATGTTATTTTAATTAACAAAACATCAACTTTTCTTAATCAATTTTATCAATTGAAAAACTTTCATCTGTATGGATAAAATAAATTGAAAAAATTAATAAAAAAATGAATCTTTTTTTCTCGACAATGAAAACGAATTTCATGCTGCCACTACACGGAAGTAATAAGGGGGCCATTCCCTATGACATATACATAAAAATTATGGTAATCTGTGATTCCTAAGTTTGATACTCTCCTTAGCTTGCGGAGGCACTACCGTGACTCCAAATAGCGTAATACTTGGCTTGCAAAGGCTTGCAAGGCCGTGCCTCCACAAATTTTCGACATCACTTCGTTTCTCCTTGCATGATACGTATCTCCTTGCATGATACGTATCTCCTTGCAGGCTATTGCTAGGCAACGTTGTTATTCAATAAATGTTATGTGACTGAACAGATATTTTATGTTTTTAATATTGGCGACGAGGCCAATTCAATGGATTTAAAGAAATTAAAACGTACAAGAAGCTCAGTACAGTTTATTAAGTACAGAAAATGTGCTCGACACTCAAGACCCAAGTAAGTATATAGCCCCGCTTGGAGTCACTCGACAAAACAATAAAGAAATTTCACGAAATACAGAACAACATAGAACTAGAAACCGAAGATGAACATCTTGAGGAAGAAACCTTCTACAGATTCGAGTTTGAGGAGTTGTGTATAGAACTGAAAACTACATTACGAAAACTAAGTATTACTTCACCACTCAAGGGGAAACCTCAGTCCGCTTGAGGCAGACATAAACTCCAAGAGGGACTCCCTACCTACTGATGTTTGGAAAAGAGTTTAGAACTAAGCTACATGCCATGCTAGTCCCATAGGTACCTAGACCGGAGCCACGTAGTCAGAGGGCAAGGAGGCATTTCCCTCCTGGAGGCAAGGTGGCCAGGAGTTACTCCTCTCTTGCCCAGAAGTTTGAATTCGGCACAATAACCCGAAGTCTGGGTGGAGTACATTATGAAGTCAGAACCAATGGGGGACTCCTGTGGATCCGTCACCTCGACCAGCTGCTGCTGTCTCCCCTGGTGTCCTGATTCGCGGGGGAGACGTGATACATATCTCCTTGCAGGCCAATGCTATGAATGATTGCTATGTGACATTTTTATTCAATAAATGTTTTGTTTCTTTTAAAAAATCTTTTCTTTTATCGCTCTTGGGTCTTGTTATTTACATATTTACTTATGTTCATACTAAATAAAATAAAAAAAGACAAAAACAATAGTCTCGTAGGTTACGAACCCGGACCTAAAAGCAATAACGTAAAAAGTTCGTACAAAATTTGCCGCTTACACCTCTAGGTTATGGACTACTTATAGAAGTAAGTCAAAAATAAGCTTCATATACGTAAAAGTTGTATGTATGTGTGCGTAATTTGATCCCTTATTCATACGAGATAAACGCAAAACTATAATTGTAAGTGTTGTAGATAGTGTGGAGCCTCCCTAATGATCATTGTCTATGTATCTGTCAGAGTCTGTCTGGTCTATGACTTTTCACTGTAATGGTTGTTTGCTACAATAAACTTTCTAATATTATTAAATGAGTTATCATTTAACATGGCGCTGCATAAAAACTGAAAATAGAAGAGAAGAAGAAGACGAAAAGTTATCGGGCACGCAAAGAAAAGTTGAAAAGAAACATAAAAAAGTGAGTAGAAAAGTGAACAATAAAATGGCGGTCGCACCAGCCGTAACCGAGAAAAAATATCATGAAGGCGTATTGGGCTTGAAACCCCCAGCACCTTTAGAAACGTTAAATGCAGAAGCGTACAAAAAGTGGAAACAGAGATTTAGTATTTACAGAATAGCAGCGGGAATAGACTCAAAACAGGAGGAAGTTCAAGTGGCCTTGCTCTTACATTGTTTGGGTGAAGAGTGTCTTGACATATATAATTCATTTAATTTGAGTGAATCACAATCAAAAAGTTATGAGGTAGTGCTTAAGAGATTTGACTCATATTTTATCCCTGTAAGTAATGAGAGTGTCTCATCCCATAAATTTTTTACAAGAGGGCAAAAGCCAGGTGAAAATATTGATGCATATGTGACAGAGTTAAAGAAATTGTCAAAAGAATGCAATTTTGGAGAAATGTCGGAAAGGATGATAAGAGACCGTATCATAGTTGGTATTTTAGATAGTAGATTGAGGGATAGATTATTGAGAGAAACTGAACTTACGCTAGCAAAAGCGATACAGATATGCAAAGCATCTGAGTTGGCTGAGGAGCAAATGAAACAAATTGAACAAGAGAAAGAAGTAGAAACAGTGAGAAAATATACTAAAAAGGAGAAGGTGAGTCAAGCCAGACCAAATAAGCCAGTGAATAATGTGCCAGTCATGCAAGAAAACAAGAAAATATATACAAGGAAATATGTGAAGAGAGAGTGTAATAGGTGTGGTTTTGAACATGGTCAGAAGTGTCCAGCATGGGGAAAAAAGTGTGCGAAATGTGGAAAATATGGACATTTTGCGAAGAAATGCAAAACGACAAGGATAAAAGCGGTTCATGTGAAGGAAAATGTATCATCATCAAGTGGAGAATTAAATATAGAGACTGTTATGGTAAATCAGGTAGATTCAAACTGGTATAATAATGTAGAAATGATAGATTTGAAAAAGAATATAAAATTTAAATTAGATTCTGGTGCTCAGTGTAATGTAATACCGTATAGCTTGTGTAAAAGTGTTAAAATTGAGAAAAGTAACCTAAAGTTAACTAATTATAATGGTGAGAAAATTGACACAGTAGGACAAATAAATGTAAATTGCAGGATTGGTAAAATACAAAAAGTATTAAATTTTCAGGTATGTAAAGGACATTTTGCACCTATTTTAGGGTTGCCATCATTGATAGAGTGTAATTTGATACAGAGAAATGTAAGTGAGATGAAAGTTAATTCTACAGAAAAATTGATAGAAAAGTATGATGATATATTTCATGGGATAGGAGAGATTAAGAATTATGAGTATAAGATAAAATTAAAAGATGAATGGAAGGGTAAAATTGAGCCATGTAGACACGTACCGTTTAAATTAATGAGTAGATTAAAGGATGAGTTAAAATATCTAGAGAGTGCAGAAATAATATCAAAAGTAGAAAAGCCAACTGAATTTGTTAGTTCTTTGGTCATGACAACGAAACCTAATGGTAAAATGAGAATTTGTTTAGATCCTCAGTATCTTAATTCACAAATACAACGAGAACAGGTTCTAATTCCTACATTAAATGAGATTACAGCTAAATTAAAGGGGAGTAGATTTTTCAGTACGTTAGATGCTAATAAAGGTTTCTGGATGATTAAACTTGCAAAAGACAGTAGGGAATTGACAACGTTCAATACTCCATATGGTAGATATTATTTTAATAGATTGCCTTTTGGTCTGACGTCTAGTCCTGAGGTGTTTCATAGGATCTTTTCCAATATATTTAAAGATATTGATGGAGTAGAAATATACATTGACGATGTATTGATACATGCACAAACAGAGGCTGAGCATGATAGAATATTAGACTTAGTATTAAAAAGGGCTAGAGAGTTTGGAATAAAATTTAATAGAGAAAAATGTAACTTTAAACAAGATCAAGTGAGATACTTAGGTCATATATTAACAAGTGAAGGTATGAAAATAGATAATGAGCGAGTAAAAGCAATAATTGAGATGAAGGAACCACAAAATCAAAAAGAATTGTTAAGATTTCTGGGAATGATCAATTATGTGGCAAGGTTTATACCTAACGTGGCAGAAGTAACTGCCCCATTGAGACAATTGATAAAAAAGGATATACAGTTTATATGGTCACCGGAACAACAAAATGCTTATGACAGATTGAAAAAACTGTTAAGTTCACCACCTGTTCTAGCATATTTTGAAATAGATAAAGAAATAACACTTAGTGTTGATGCGTCGAAAGAAGGATTAGGAGCAGTAATTTTACAGGAAGGACAGCCAATTGCGTATGGTTCTAGGGCAATGACTAGTACAGAACAAAATTACAGTCAAATAGAGAAGGAAAGCTTAGCTATATTATATGGATGTACGAAGTTCTATCAGTATTTGTATGGACAACAATTTGTAGTAGAAACAGACCATAAGCCACTCGTCTCGATATTTTCTAAACCATTAAATAAAAGTCCAGTAAGGTTACAAAAAATAAGAATGGCTTTACAACCCTATAGTTTCAAATTAGTGTACAAACCAGGTAAGGATTTAACTGTAGCTGACCATTTGAGTAGGTCTTATCTAAATGATACTGGTAAAACATATGACTTGGAAATTGAAACTCATGTGGCAATGGTAGTAAAAAGTTTTAGAATATCTGATCAGAAAATGAAGGAATTAGTAGAAGCAACAGCTAAAGATTCAGAGTTAGGCTTAGTTAAAGAGTATATAAGAAAAGGGTGGCCACAAAATAAGTGTGAGATAGATAGTAGAGCGAAAATATATTACAGCTACAAAGATGAATTAGGTGAAAGTGAAGGATTAGTTTTCAAGGGCATGCAGATAGTAATTCCACAGAGTAAAAGAAAGGAAATGTTGCATTTTATACACTATTCTCATTCAGGCATAGATAAATGTAAAGTATTAGCACGTAAATCTGTATTTTGGCCCGGTATGGCAAAAGAAATAGAAGATAGAGTTAGAAATTGTGATGTGTGTAAGAGTTTTCAGAACAAGAACAGAAAGGAACCTATGATAAATATGGAAATTGCAGATAAACCATGGCAAATATTATCCGCTGATATATTTTTTCTACACAGAATGCCATATATTTTGGTAGTAGACTCGTATAGTAAGTATGTTGAAATAGAGAAGTTAAAAGATTTGACAGCTAAGAGTACAATAAACAGAATGAAAGAAATTTTTGCAAGACATGGAGTTCCTAATAAGTTATATACAGATCCAGGTTCACAATTTAGTAGTTTTGAATTTGCTAATTTCTGTAAAACATGGAATTTTGAGCATAAGATGATCAGTCCTAAACATCATCAAGGGAACGGTTTAGCAGAAAGATACATTCAAACAGTCAAAAAGATGCTTAAAAAATTAATTTATGACAATAAAGATCAAAATTTAGGATTACTAATATATAGAAATACACCAATAACTAAAGATGGGAAAACTCCTTCTGAGTTACTTTTTAACCGTCATGTTAAGAGTATATTGCCAGCTATGGAAAGAAAATATGAAAAGAAAGATTATAGAAAAGAGTTGATAAATAAACAAAAAACACAAGAAAAATATTATAATAAAAATAGTAGGGAGCTATGTAAGTTGGTAAGAGGAGAGCATGTTAAGATTCAGGATGAGAAAAATAGAAAGCCTCATGAAAGTGGAATAGTTTTAGGTGAAGCGCAAGGACCGAGGTCGTATAGAATAAAGAATGAGAGAGGTGATGTGTTGGTTAGAAACAGAAGAATGTTAATTAAAGGAGGAAGGTATAGTGAAAGGAGGAATAGCTTAGAAGATGTAGGGATAGGACCAAATCAAGAAAGGGACATTCAAATAAAACAAAAATCTTTTGAAGAAAATAAAAATTTAATTTCTAATTATGATAATAGGTACACAACGAGGTCGGGTAGAGTGACTAGGAGACCTGCCTATTTAAGTGATTATACAGAGTGATGTTATTTGAAGTATAATTATAAAGTGTTTGTTTTTAATTAAAGCTGTAACCAGTATTTTGCATAAGTGGTTATTTTAAATGTCTATGTTGTTTATTATTCAAAAGAAAACTACATTGTTTTAGCTGTACAATAAGTTTAAATAAGATTAACTTTTGTGAAATTATGTAAATCTGTGTCTAGTTAACAGAGAGTGTTCAGTAAACTAGAAAGGGAAGGATGTTGTAGATAGTGTGGAGCCTCCCTAATGATCATTGTCTATGTATCTGTCAGAGTCTGTCTGGTCTATGACTTTTCACTGTAATGGTTGTTTGCTACAATAAACTTTCTAATATTATTAAATGAGTTATCATTTAACAGTAAGGGGACAAATATATCGAAATCCTTATTTAATTAACATTATTATGGTTTATTAGCGTACATTGATCTTGTAACTGCTCGCTGTTTTACGTAATATGGTTTAGGGTTATTTATACTATTTTTAAATCGAAAAACCAAGTTATAGTCAGATTAACGCCATCTATCGGATTTTTTCAACCAGGGAGCACTAACGTTTAACCTTAACCGAAGGTTCTCGTTTGCGTGTTGCGTTTTTGGTTGTTACGTCGTTATAGATACTGAGGGGGGGTTCAGATATATCTGTGGGCGACTGAAAAAATTAAAAAGAAATTTTCAGATGACTATACAGAATTATTCAAATACTTTAACGTACTGTCTAAAGTAAAACTAACTGTCTTCAACGCCTAACGTCCTAACGCCAAAATTTGGCTAACTTAAAGATTGCAACAAGAAATGTTAAATTAAGACAATTGCCCCACCTTAAAGCATTTGTTTTACCCAAAGTAATTGTGACTCCTCTGGTGTTGCGGGTGTCTATGGGCGGCGGTTATCGCTTACCATCAGGTGATCCGTCTGCTCGTTTACCACCTCTGCCATAAAAAATAAAATAAAAAAAAAGTAAATAATGTATATGGCGAGAGAAACGTTAAATACTATTTACCAAATATAATTAATAATCTACCTAAAGAAATTCAAAAAGAATACTTAAATAGTGGCAAAGCCATAAAAATGGTCAAAAAGTATTTAGCGGGAAACTCAGCGGAGTCAACTTAATATTTAATAAATAATAAAATTAAGAATGCGAACTCTTCCTCATTTGATAAACCCAGAGTGGTTTCACACGTATACATTTTGTAATTTCATTGTGTTTTGTACAATACATAAATAAAAATCTTGATGATATTAAATTATTTGTACATGTGTTTATCAAACATTTTAGCACTAAATTATGTATTTTTATCGTTAATGTACCTATTTAAAATTTATCTCGACTGTGACATTTAGGCGTAAATATAAAAAAAAATACGAAGGCATTTTAGGCACCCACTGTGGCATAAAGACGTATAATATGTATACGCCTCTGATATTTGAACGCGTAATAAATGAGAAGCTAATAGACTCAACTTATACGTATGCCCTGGTACAAAAAGGTAGTTTTTGCACAGAATCGCCGAGGCATAAGGCTGTATGAATGGTGTAAGCCTTCTTTTTCTTTTCTAGTCGCTCTTTTTCTTTTGATGTACGCCTTTATAATTTAAGAATTTGAAAAGCCATTAAAGGCGTGACTCTATTTTACGCCTTTATGTGTAATTTGCCCTGTGTGGGGATCGAACCCACGACTCTCGGATCAGAGGTCTGGATCGCTAACCACTTAGCCACCGAGTAAGCTTTAAGTATTGCTATACGTTTTTGTATGTGACACTATAATATTTTCTATTATGTTATTTTAATATATCAGAAATAAAATAAAATAAAACAAATGGCTGTATTTATTATTTTAACAATTTATTATTATTTTATATTATGTAATCAACATAAATTAAACGCATTCATTGAATTCAAATGAACCTTTAATAAGCGTAATAAGTTAATCTCCGGAGTTCCACAAGGGATATTTTACTGATGACAGATCGCTAATAAACTGGTTCATCCTGAGAACTTTTCTATTTTATAATTACTTACGTTTCGTTATATTGACCCACAGACCTTCTTTAGCATACAGTGATAAAAGGAGAGGTGACAATCGAGGTTTGGACACTGTCTTTTCACAGGGAGTCACTTTGAACCTGTGCAGGAACTTGGCTATCAGCAGAATGGATTGTAGTCTCGCGAGACGAAAACCTGCAAAAATATGAAAAAATAAACGGACTGACCTACATGTAATATTCTACGATAAATGACAGTCTAGATCGAATTAAATCTGTAAAATTGTGAAAAATAACAAATCTGTGAAATTATAACACAGAGCTTGGAAAAAATAAATGTAACGGTATTTAGTGCTTCAAATAAAAGTTATTTAATTTAGGATATCCAAATATACAGGGTGACTGGTAAATCAACGGACGCATTTAAGGAGGTGAATAAGAAGCTGATACACATTCCAAATATGTAAAAAAAACATGACCTTAATTCAAAAAAATCATTTAAAAAATAATTTTAAAGTTCACTTCTACATTTTACTAAATACTAAATCACGTGTACGCGGCCTCGGACATTGACCCGAGTAGCGGCGCGGACTCGCCACTGCGCAATACTGCGCATGCGCGTGAGTGACTGCTCCCGCGTCCCTGCCCTGCGCCGCGCCGCGAGAGCCCTAGTCAGTCGCCCGCGGGCTGTCGTAGGGGTGGCTGCGTTCACGCTCGTCCCGTTCGTCGCGAACATTCTAGTTTTACTTACTTGTCGCGTGGATTTCGGTGCCTTGATAGTGAGTGATAATGGCTTATCAGTACTCTAATGTGGATACTGGGACATGGTGTGGTGCTATGTGATGTAAGCTACTGTTGTTAGACGCGAATTAACGTCATATTGCAATGTATCACGAATTAAATAAGTTGTCGTTATAGGACTCCTTAGGAGACTTAGAGCGTTTGGCCTTCCTCCAGTTACTAACCCTAATCATGGACGAGGAAGGAATCCTTCGTTATCCAGTGAACTCGCACAAAGCAATTTATCGTACTTCGATTATTACCCATGTGAAAGTACGTGGAATGCAGGAAGGCATTTCCAGGTATCCCAGTGGTTGGGGTAACGTATCCTACATGAAGACGAACTTTCATCCATCCTTTCATTATCAGTGTGTTATCAGCCTGTCCAAGAGACTGGCCTTAGCGACCACGAGCAACACGGTGCACGCTGGGGGAAAGTGGTAAGTATCTAGGCATAGAGTTAGAAAACACAAGAATAGTTGCGTTTTTTAAAAAAAAATTTAACTCGTGTTTTTTGAGTGTATGATTTTTTTGTTTTATATGGTTGAAAAGTATGTAAATTATCCTATCATCTCCTTAAATACGTCCGTCGTTCAACCAGTCACCCGTATAATAATCAAATTTTTCTTTGTCTATTCTTTATGATGTGGCATGATCAAAAAAGGGCAATTCGCGCAATCTACTAGATGCGATCCCGCGAGTCGTTGAGGAATATATTTAAACAAATTAATATTCTTACTGTTGCTAGTCAATTCATATACGAAAATATCATATATGTACGTAAAAATTTGCACTTGTTTCATAAAAACAGTGACAGACACAATTTCAATCTAAGAAATATTAATAACATAGATGTTGCCTATTCGAGACTGAGTAAAGTTAAGAAGTCATTTATGGGGCAGTGTGTAAAATTCTATAACAAAATACCCGAAAATGTGACTAGTTTGCCAGAAAACAAATTCAAATTGTATGTGAAAAATTGTTTATGCTCTAAAGGGTATTACAAAATACTAGATTATGTAAATGACAATGTTATATGGACATTTATAGATCCTCCAGCTCACAATTTTATTGTTGACATGAATTGTAATAGAATTTAAGATTTTATTTAAAAAATATGTTGAAGCGAGTTTCTTTTGGGCTCGACGTTTCTTCTCGCTTCGCAAACACTTCCCGAAACGTTGAGTGTACAAGTTCCACGTGGTAGGGACTTTGTACTAGGTAGAAAAAAAATATTGACGATTTAAAAGCATGTGTAAAGCATCTACTTAAATAAAAAACATTTTGAGTTTTTTTTTGAGTTTTTGTGATGACTAATTTACTCTTGCGTTGGCTCAGTGAATTGAAGTTTTGTTTAATCCTGCGTTTGTTTTTGCAAGTGGTCTATGCAAAAAGCATTTGAAATAACCTCTATTATGCTAATTGTCTAAATATTCCACATTAATTTTATCATAATAGTAACATCCTGTTTATCTTCTACACATTTCTTTCTGCACCAGCCGTACACCCACCCACACACATAAGATAGATAGACACATTTATTCCAAGGCAAAACCACAAAACACATAGATACAGAAGGTCCGCTCAATACGCTCACTAAAATCCTAAGCATATACATGCTTATAGACGTATACGGTCGTTGTAGGCAAGATCACGTACTGTGCGATTGTGACCTTGCTCGAAACGACCGTATATTTCTATAAGCATGTATATGCTAACGATTTTAGTGGTTTGTATTGAGCGGACCTTCTGTGTCTATTTTGTGGCAAAACACAGTTCACATACAAATATCAGAGGTATAGTTTGACAGAATTCTTATAGAAAACGTACAAGCTAAAAGATAACGTGAAAAGTAGAAACTAAAATATAAATATTATAACCTGTGCCAAGCCTAGGAAAAGGTACTGACTCAGCATTTGTTGTAGGTGGTACACATACAACGCTGATAATATTCTGCCTGCACCTTTGCCTGCCCGCGTACCAAGACGGCTTTACATAAACAAAACAAAAATATACCAATATACATTAAGGAAAATTTAAGGCTAAGAAAAAGACATAACAAAGAGTCAGTTTCCTCCTAAATAAGTCAGGCATACAACGACAGCATAGTACACAATTAAAAACAAGCGTAATGTTGTATGAAATTCAAATTTATTTATTTTTAAATTCAAAATTCAAAATGTTTTTTATTTAAGTAGATGTTTTGCACATACTTTAAATCGTCTTTTTTTTCTACCTAGTACAAAGTTCCTACCACGCGGAACTTGTACACTCAACGTTTCGGGAAGTGTTTCCGAAGCGAGAAGAAACGTCGAGCCCAAAAGAAACTCGCTTCAACACATTTTTTAAAATAATACTTAATTACTAATACAATGTTTGTTATCAACAATACAGTTATCAGGAAGAGCAATACATTTCCAAATGTCTTTGTCATTCACATAATCTATTATCTTATAATAACCTTTTGAGCACAGACATTTTTTTACATGCGTTTTGAATTTGTTTTCAGGCAGATTTGTTACAAGTTCTGGTATTTTATTATAGAATCGTACACATTGCCCCACAAACGTCTTTCTAATTTTGCTTAGTCTCGAATAGGCAATATCAATGTTATTTATATTCCTTAGGTTTAAATCATGCCTGTCACTGTTTTTACGAAACAAATGCAGATTCTTGCGGACGTACATAATGTTCTCATATATAAATTGACTAGCAACCGTTAAAATATTAATTTCCTTTTTTGTAAAACGAAAATAGTTTCAATATCAGCTGCATGTCCCCAAAGTAAAATTCCGTAAGACATAATACTATGGAAATAACTAAAATACACTAGCCGTGCAGTGTCTACATCTGTTAACTGCCTAATTTTTTTGACGGCATAAGCAGCTGAACTAAGCTTTCCCGCTAAAGTTTCTATATGTGGACCCCATTGCAATGTAGCATCTTAAGTTATACCGAGGAAAACAGAACAGTACTATTGACAAATTCCAATTCATTAATATCTATGATTACACTAGCGTAAATATCTCTAACGTTTGGTAATGCGAATTTTATACATTTGGTTTTTTTAGCATTTAAAAGTAGATTGTTTTCAGTGAACCAGTTGAGTATCTTTGAAAGAGTGTTGTTTACTTCATCAGTTTTGTTTAATTTTCTATCAACTTTAAAAATAAGAGAAGTATCATCTGCAAACAACACTATATTTGCGAAATTTTGAACCATAAACGGCAAATCATTAATATACGCAAGAAAAAGGAAAGGACCTAATATTGATCCCTGGGGTACCCCCATTATCACTTTAGAGCCGGAAGAATTGATGCCATTTATTTGAACTTTTTGTGTTCGGTTGCTAAGGTATGAGTTAAGAAGACTGAGAGCCCCGTTTTCTACACCGTAATGCCTTAATTTCATAAGTAGTGTTTGATGTTCAACACAATCAAATGCTTGAAACAGAAAGTACCTATATAAAATAACTATTTAAACAACTAGGCAAACCTAAAGGTTATTTGCATTGCTTTACTTACAATAAAGAGTTAACAAACAAACAAACCAAAAACCATAAACAGTACCCAATACTTCTACTAAATAAGTAAAATAGGATGAAAAAAATAATATTAAGGTAAAATTATATCCGTTTACATAAAAATAAAGGGAAAAGGGTAGCTACCCTATACAGATTGTAAATTAAAAAGATATTCACGATATCACCATTCTCCTGCCCTTATCCCAATCATTTGGGGTCGGCGCAAAATGTTTTCTTCTTCCATACCTCCCTTTCAGCTGTCATCTCCGTACTCACACCCTTTCGACACATATCATCCTTCACACAATCCATCCATCTCTTTTTTGGTCTCCCTCTCCCCTTATATCCATCGACACTCATCTGTAACACTCTCCTTGTAACATGTCTTTCATTCCTCCGCATTACATGCCCATACCACGACAAACGATTTTCTCTCAATTTTTCTATCACTGGCGCAACTTTCAAACTTCCTCTTATATACTCATTCCTAATCTTGTCCATTCTTGTTACTCCCAGGGTTCGGAAACCGGTTTTTTGAAAATACCGGTTTCGGTCATTGACCCCTATATCGAAATAATTTCGGTTAAGGTTCCGTTCAGGTTACGGTTACCGGTACATTTAACCGGTTTAACCAAAACCGATATTTTTTCGTTCGAACGGAATTAACCGGTTAAATTAAAGAATCCCTCTCCCCCCGAACAGCTGATAAGATCAGTCGTGTTTTCTGTATTCTTTATTTTTTAAATTTAATTACAATTTCAATTCTTAAAAATCGTGCAACTAAAATAGGAGAACATAAACGCACAAGATGTTCTACATTCCGGTAGCCGGCTAGCACCGCACGCACACAAGCACCTCCGCCGCCGTCCGTGAGTGATTCATATCATTGTAAATACGCACGGGTCAAGTTGTACTGGACGGAAAGCCGTTTTGTATGAAATCATCGCGACCAACCATTAAAGACTGACCTCTCCGTAATCACCGCCTTGAGATTCTTTGTCCTGCTGCAGTCCTAGTACTTAAGGTTAAACGTTAGTGCTCCCTGGTTGAAAAAATCCGTTAGATGGCGTTAATCTGACTATAACTTGGTTTCTCGATTTTAAAATAGTATAAATAACCCTAAACTATACTACGTAAAACAGCGAGCAGCTACATGATCAACGTACGCTAATAAACCATAATAATGTTAATTTAATAAGGATTTCGATATATTTGTCCCCTTACAATTATAGTTTTGCGTTTATCTCGTATGAATAAGGGCTCAAATTACGCACATATACATAAAATTTTCACGTATATGATGCTTATTTTTGACTTACCTCTATAAGTAGTCCATAACCGATGCAATCGGCAAATTTTGTACGAACTTTTTACGTAATTGCTTTTAGGTCCGGGTTCGTATCCTACGAGACTTTATTGTTTTTGTCTTTTTATTTTTTTATTTAGTATGAACATAAGTAAATATGTAAATAACAAGACCCAAGATCAACAAAAGAAAAGATTTTTTAAAAGAAAAAAAACATTTATTGACTAACAATGTCGCATAGCAATCATTCATAGCATTGACCTGCAAGGAGATATGTATCACGCCTCCCCCGCGAATCAGGACACCAGGGAAGACAGCAGCAGCTGGTCGAGGTGACGGATCCACAGGAGTCCCCCATTGGTTCTGACTTCATAATGTACTCCACCCAGACGTCGGGTTATTGTGCCGAATTCAAATTTCCTGGCAAGAGAGGAGTAACTCCTGGCCACCTTGTCTCCAGGAGAGAAATGCCTCCTTGTCCTCTGACTACGTGGCTCCGGTCTAGGTTTGGGACTAGCATGGCATGTAGCTTGGTTTTGAACTCTTTTCCAAACATACAAACATCAGTAGGTAGGGAGTCCCTCTTGGAGTTTCTGTCTGCCTCAAGCGGACTGAGGTCTCCCCTTGAGTGGTGAAGTAATACTTAGTTTTCGTAATGTAGTTTTCAGTGCTATACACAACTCCTCAAACTCGAATGTGTACGAGGTTTCTTCCTCAAGATGTTTATCTTCGGTTTCTAGTTCTATGTTGTTCTGTATTTCGAAAAATTTCTTTATTGTTTTGTCGTGTGACTCCAAGCGGGTCTATATACTTGGGTCTTGAGTGTCGAGCACATTTTCTGTGCGCGTTAATAAACTGTACTGAGCTTTTTGTACGTTTTGATTTCTTTAAATCCATTGAATTGGCCTCGTCGCCAATATTAAAAACATAAAATATCTGTTCAGTCACATAAAATTTATTGAATAACAACGTTGCCTAGCAATGGCTTGCAAGGAGATACGTATCAAGCAAGGAGATACGAAGTGATGTCGACAATATCTGGAGGCACGGCGCGGCGCGGCGGTGCCTTTGCAAGCCAAGTCTTACGCTATTTGGAGTCACGGAACTGCAAGCTAAGGAGAGTATCAAACTTCGCAATCACAGATTAGCATATTTTTTATATATATATATATATGTCATAGGGAATGGCCCCCTTATTACTTCCGTTATGTGGCAGCATGAAATTCGTTTTCACTGTCGAGAAAAATAGATTCATTTTTTTTTTAATTTATAATCAATTTATTTTATCCATACAGATAAAAGTTTTTCAATTAATGTTCAAGCACATGAAATGATATCAATGACAATAGACACATTTATCAGAAAAGTTGATGTTTTGTTAATTAAAATAACATAATTATCAGTATAATCATTTAAAGAATAATGAATTACTCCAATATTACAATACACATTTAAATTCAGTCACTCACTCTCACGGTCTCATCAGATTGATTGACAATAACACATTCACTGTGATGATAATCATCATAGTTACTTAGTTAACAACCCAATATCGTCCCAGTGACTGAATTTACATGTGTAATATAATTTTAAAATAATTCATTCTAATATAAATAATGATACTGATAATTTTATAATTATAATTAATAAAGCATCTAGTTTTTTGTTGTACTGATGATAAAATTGTGTTTCAAATCTGACATTTCTATCTTCTGTTCTGAAATACATTTAATTTTATTTGAATTCTGGATACACTTGGATGTTTTTATGGAGGATATGAATATTCCATAATTCATTATTAATTTATTTTATCTGTACAGGATAAAATACAAAATACAAGGTACCTAACATAGCACAAATAATTCTTTTGTTTTAAAACTTCTTCCTTCACTGTTGGCACCTGAATAGTGTAAGCTTATATGTATCCGAGGTCAAATTTTATGATTAAAAAAAACCACTTGGCACACGTATATGGTACTAGATGCTATCGTTTAAGAAATATGCACTAATGGAAGAAACAAAAAATATTGGTAGAAAGCCAAACTAATCCAAAATATAAAAACATAAACACTAACGGCATTTACTAAATAAAAAGCTTCAGAAATAAATTTTGAACGTTGCACGGCGCAAGGCATTCGTGAGCGTTTTACTCTGCCGCGCTTTAGTTAACTATTATATTGGGCAATTATCTTGAATTTAGTGTAGTTTTCGGATGAATCGAGGACGCAGCCTTCAGTTTTGGATTGATTTTGTACCATGTCAGACAAAAAAATTAAAATGAACAAAAATCGAACCTGTTATTTTTGATAGCGATAAGACGCCTTTGCATATCAATGTTTTAAATATTTTGTGTGTTTTCGTTGTTATTTGTACTTTTTTGGTGTGCAATAAAGTATATTTATCTTATCTTGTCTTAACTATTTTTGTTTCAAAAAAATATTACTGTCCATTTCCTGTTCCTTCTTAAAATATTTTGCTCCGTATCCTAAAGGGCGGGCGATCCCTTTGTCCAGAATCCAGATGTGTAAGTACCTCACTTGCACAACAACTAGTTGGAAATAGGGAAGCTTATATTTTATTAGCCCGGAAACCCCATGACCAATGAATAACGAGTATACCTTTGTTCTAGCTGAGTGCTCATTCCTCAGACATAATTTGGGGCATTTCATTTGTCTTTTTGACAGTTACATCTAAAGCCACAATGTGATTTGAACTGCATTTGCACCGAATTAGCTCTAAACAAGCGGTAGCAGCCACAGCAGTAGTCCATGTCGGTATCTACTGATTATTTGTGCCTATTTCCCACCTTCACTGAGCCGGACGTGAGAGATTTTGAATGGGCACTAATGTCTGATCCCATACGTGGACACCCTGGTATAGTGCTCTCAGAAGATGTTGTTGAAAACTTTCGTCCGTTGATGGAATATTCTCTATTTGTCGGTCTCTTTTAGAGAATAATTCTCGCCCGCAATCGGTTAAGCTGGTGCACTAGATCTTAAACAATCAATTTATAATCATTTTATACCACAAACAGAGAAATCTATGTACAATACAAAAATATCGTTTTTTCAAACTGTCTTGTCATAGGTATATTTGGTTATGATAAATTTTTCGAAAGTTTTTTGGCGCTTGCAATGTCTCCACAAGCCAGCATTTTGAAATCGAGAGTTGCTGGAGGAGAAACATTCCAGGTTTCGTACGCGGTTTTCTTTCCTCCTCTATTACAGGCTGAAACGGTATCACACCCTGTTAGAGCATAGAATAAGGACAACATTTTTCCTTTTTTGGTCTTGTAATAGAATTAAATCATGAGTTTCGTATGTACAAAATGTATCTAAAAATAAAATTTTCATATAGGTAAGTAATTTAAAAGAAAACCTAAAGATGCTGCGATTTTGTTACAATTTCAAGAACATAAAAAGCAACAGTGCTGCCCATACTTCATGCTCTGACAGGGAGTGATACTGTTTTTTAGCCTTTAATTGAAGAGAAAAGAAAACTGCGTTCGAAGCCTGGAATGCCTGTCTTGTGGAGACATTGAAAGCGCCAAAATACTTTGGAAAAATTTAACATAACCATGTTTGACAAGTAAGTTTGAATAAAACGAGGGTTTTGTACATAGACGACTATGTTTAGGAATATATTTTGGTGACAAAAAATATTGTGTAAGTGAATAACTGTTTATCCTTTTTTTTTAAATAAATTATTCTATAACCTGATTATAGAACTAGCGATTCAGTGTTTAAAAAAACTTGGCGCTACATGGTGGGAGTGGGAATTCATAACTTTTTACAGTCGAGTCTATAAAGATTGACGTGTAAGACTTTTTACTTGATATGTAAATGTTTTTGCGGGATTTTACTTACCGCGTATGAAAATCTACACTTCGTTGTCTAGTCGCTCGCTTCACATCAGGAGGTTGCGGGTTCGATTCCCGGTGGAGTCTAACTATAATATGTAAGACTCCGTTTGGTCGGTGGTAGTGCATTCTCGGAGCCTGCCTGGTTAGCTATCATCTTTTTTTTACCCTCAATTGGTAAGCCCTTGGCATCATCTCACCTGATGGTAAGTGACCATGATGCCGAATATGAAAGCGGGCTTACCAAGCCAGGCGGGCTCAGAAAATGCCCTATCACCAACCACACCGAATCCACAAAGTTACACCCCGCCGGGAATCGAACCCGCGACCTCCTAATGTGAAGCGAGCGGACAAGCCACTACGCTACGGAGGCAGATAAAATTTTATATGGGGCATGGTATAAGAGGAGTCTAAAAATTTGTGAATGCACCTTATACAGGGTGTAACTTCCGGAAACTTTAACAGGCTGTCCTATTTATGAAATTGTAAAGCTTATCTTAAGGAACCCATACAAAATTCGCATAAAAATTAAGTTTTCATATAATATGGTCACCTAACCGGCCAATTTTGTATGGTGTGTCCAAAAAATGTCTTAAGTATTCAGCATTCTTAAGGTTCATTCGGAAAAGTTGTTCAGTTTCATTAGTGGATCCCATAATAAAAATTTCCAGGAGTGATCTTTTTACATCCTGTATAAGTAAAAATATCAGCCTGTGTATCACAAATATCGAGCTGAAACTCACAACTAGACCTTGTTGGGTAAACAATATTTTCGTCTGTCAGATGTCCTTGATTTGAGAATGACAGCGCCTTTTTTTCTGAATATAAAAAAGTTTGCCAGCATAAATTACTCAAACTAAAAAGTCTTTATGATAAATTTGCTACTTTGGTAATACTCAAGCAAAATGCAAGATGGCGCTAAAAACGAAATCCTCAGCTAAACAAAGCTTATCAGACTAGTTGAGATTGTAGTTACAGTCATTTCAGAAAGATGGTGCTGAATTATACACCACTACATGCGTAAAATTTATGGTATTTTACGGCAGTTTTTAATGATATTACAGAAATAAAGAATATAATTATATACATTTGGCGAAAATAAAACGTTGTAATGTTTACGTTGGACAGATAAAATCAAAAATATTGTGTGTATTTGTATATTTTTGACCGATGTAAATTTGTATGAAATAGGATGACTGACGTTTAACCTTAAGGCCATCTTACCCCGAGCTACTGCGCATCCATCTGCGCAGTACTAAATGCAAGTCCCACCCGCACGCGCCACACCAATTATTTACGTTTTTATTTTGGTTTTTTTTTCTGAATGAAAGTGTTCAAACTAATGGCGTAGTTTCCTTCATATCGTCGAAAGCAATATTGTCATATAATTTTCAATTTTATTCTTTTAATATACAGGCATCTGTTTTAAGTTTTAAGTAACGATAGACCCATTTTTGTTTTTTTTTCTATCGAGCCGAAATTGTTGAATCGTGTTTCGGATGGCGTATGATCTTAGGAAATATAGTCAAAAATAAGTATAATTTTTCAGACTTGAAACTTCTACAGTTTTCCGTGAAAACTGTTCAAAAAACGTAATTTTGGGGTAAGATGGCCTTAATGGGTCGCTGATCGACAGAACACCTCCGAGTTCACCGGCACAAAGCCCGCGACGCTTACAGCCACCGCGCACTATCGACTTTTTGGTCCATCGATAGTTTAGTCGATCTTGCATTCAGTATGGAGCTATATGTGAGTGCGCGCACTCTCGACTAAACAATTGATCGACCTAACTATCAAAAACCACTGAACGATCGCTACTCAACTAAACAGTTGAGTCGATCGGTGACTTTGTATGGCGCAGTACGCAAGTGCGCGCACTAGACTCGACTAAACAGTTGAGCGACTGTCGGCCGATAGTTGACTTTGAATGGCGCAGTACGTGAGTCCGCGCACTATCGACAAAACAGTTGAATCGATTGTCATAGTGAGGAAGCCGGCATCCACATTATATTTGTTTTTGTATATATTGTTTTAGTTATTACAGTAAAGTATATGAATTGAATATACAGGGTGTAACAAAAAGGTGTGGTAATACTTCAAGATGGGCTTCTACTCATCAAACTGAACAACTTTTGTTCTACAACTTTGTTGAAATAGCAAAAAAAAAATTGGACTTTTCATACAAACTTGGCTCACCGGCTGATCGATATGTATGAAAAGTCCAAAAAAATTTTTGCGTTTTCAGCATAGTTGTAGAACAAAAGTTGTTCAGTTTGATGAGTAGAAGCCCACCTTGAAGTATTACAGTAGTACACAAAAAATAAGGGCCCATTCACATTTTTTTCCAGAAATCGCACATTTTGAGCTCGTAATTTTCTACTTTCGGAAAGAGTTATACATTAAAAAAAATATGTGTTCAGTAGATTCGTGTTTCTTATTGTAAGTTAATGTTTCAGATTTTAAAACATTTGTTCCATTATTTTATATAAAAAATAACACGCAGTCATGTTTTCGCAAAAAAGGTTCACACGGTCATTTTTAAGCCCCTAATTCTCTAACTAGAAAATATTTATTATACCAGAAAAAAATATCTACAAATCACTTAAATAAATTTATTGTAAGTTAATGTTCTCGTTTTTCGATTAAATGTCACAATCTCTAGTAAAAAAAAATATTTCTAACATCAATTTCAACGAAATATCTATATTAAACCGCGACTTTTTATAATAAAACCAAAATATTTTTGATTGAAACTGACATCAAAATAAACAGTGTTATTTTAGCAATAAAAATGAATAAATATATCTGCATTAATTAAAAAAGTTTCAAAAATACAATAAATTAAATTGTACCAGAAATCTACGATATATTTCATTGCCTCCGCGTGGATTGATCAGTACGGGGCGTGAGCGCCCGTCAAGGAAGGACCTGTATCAGTTTTGCCGCGCTTCGATAGTACTAAATATACGCTGCCCCACAACGTTTTGATCATTGTGAATATACATGTTTTTTAAATTGATATTCTGAGTGACATCTACTTTAAGCATGAAAATGTTAAACATATAGGTACTTTGAATATTATATTTACATAAAAATAACATTATCATTTTTCCATATTTTCTAGGGTGGTCGCTCTTATTAGATAATATGAAAAAAATTCATTGTCGTTTTCATATGAATATACAAAGTACATACATGCTTGTAATTTTTTTGTCCTTGAAGTATGTACATGTCAGCCCGTATATTTAACACGGAAGAAAAAGGAAGAAGGTGTATCTTTCGTGTTATAAATTAGCACTACAATGCTTACTCGCTTTGATTATCAGTAGCTTGCTATACCCGACTTTCTCGACACAAGAAATAAAAAAGTATGCGAATATGTAGTGTTCTAGGGCGAAAAAAGATGTATGTTTTTACCCTGCTTCGAATGTATGTATTTATGCACCAAAGGGTGCGCTGTACAACCTTAACCGTTTGATGGATTTCCACACATGAAATTTAATTAGATTCTTCTTAGATTGTGGGAGTGATATAGGATATATTAAAATAATAAAAATTAACAAGTTTGCTTTATGGTACCTGTTTACAAAGCGGCTAGCCCGTTTCTTAATAGACTAATAATGCAATAAGGCTTCTTTACGTACATGTCAAAAACCTTTTAATTTACGAAGCTCGCTCCAAGACAGGGTTATTTTTTTTGGTGAAATCTACTCCTCCGTTTTTTTTGCCAAAAATGCAAATATCTCAGAAACGGTAAAAGATATCAGAAATCGGACAGAAATTTTGAAAAACTTAACTAAAAGAATGTAATACATGAGACGCATATTGACTATAAAAAAAATAACCAAACTCAATTTTTTTTCAGTTTCCTATACAAATTCCTTACTCACTATTCAGATATCTCGGAAACGGTAAAAGATATCGGAAATCCGACAGAAATTTTGAAAAACTTAATCAAAAGCATATAATACAGAGACGCATATTGACTATAAAAAAACCGGCCAAGTGCGAGTCGGACTCGCGCACCGAGGGTTCCGTATAAACTCATAATCACACATGTCTTGAAATCTATATTTTTTATATTTGAGTTGATTGAATGAAAGGTAATTTGCGGTTTACGATTTAAAAAAAGTATTAAAAAAAACTACTTACTAGATCTCGTTCAAACTAATTTTCGGTGGAAGTTTGCATGGTAATGTACATCATATATTTTTTCTAGTTTTATCATTCTCTTATTTTAGAAGTTACAGGGGGGGACACACATTTTACCACTTTGGAAGTGTCTCTCGCGCAAACTATTCGGTTTAGAAAAAAAATAGAAACCTCAATATCATTTTTGAAGACCTATCCATAGATACCCCACACGTATAGGATTGATGAAAAAAAAATTTTGAGTTTCAGTTCTAAGTATGGGAAACCTCCAAAATTTATTTATTTTTTCTATTTTTGCGTGAAAATCTTAATGCGGTTCATAGAATACATCTACTTACCAAGTTTCAAGAGTATAGTTTTTATAGTTTCTGAAAAAAGTGGCTGTGACATACGGACGGACAGACAGACATGACGAATCTATAAGGGTTCCGTTTTTTGCCATTTGGCTACGGAACCCTAAAAAATAGCCACACTCAATTTTTTTTTCAGTTTCCCATACAAGCTCTTTACTCACTTTTCACATTTAGTATGTAGTCCAGTAAATAAAAGATTTGAGGTGGCATTAAAGACACCTGACTAAAATGGTTTGGAAATAAAAGTATTGGTGTTTTACTAAGCATTCGTGGTATTTGTTTGATTTTAAGGGCGTTCAACCCTTAGAAATACCTAAAGACGCCTTTTAACTTGTATACGCCAAACAATAAATGCACTTTTGGTGAAAACTAACTATAGTTACCTTATAAATATGGTACTTAAGTTGTCTCTAGCTTAAATCAATAAATTCTTAACATTACGATATTTTTTATGTTATTGCGTCAAAAATAATACTTACAAAATGGAGCCTTCGGATATTTTTATGTTTTTTAAATCTAATTATAAGGCTTGAACATGTGTTAAGTTTTCACCTAGGTGACTATTTCAGAACCCAGTTAAAAATGATTTTTTAAATATTTCTGTATTACACATTAAAGAGACTTCAATTATTTTCTTGGCTGTGCCGTAACACTAATGTTATCTATTGTAAATCATCATCGTCCCTTGTACAAACAAAGAAGTTTCTTCTAAAAACGCATTTTACCTAAAATGTATTAGACATTAATTAGGTATATTTCAAACGCGGAGAAGATGCGTGAACTGCCACGTACGCATAGCCAGTGTGCGACAGAGACGGAGCTATTGGGTGCGAAAAAGACGAGTGCGCGGATAGCTAGATGGATAGTACGAAACGCAAATGTGATAAAAAACACAATTAATAGGTAGGTATTCAATAATTGTCATACTGATTGGATTGTGGGCATCCAAACGTGTTCATAGTACCTACCTACTGATTTACCATATAGATTTACCTACTGTAAATTAATTCGGGAGACAGCTCCGTTTTCCGAGTTCCGACAACAAAGCACCACGTGGAGCGTTCACTTGACATTGGCGTTTCGCTATTTTTTATTGAAGATTCTCCCATTTTTCACTCGACATAGGCAAAATTACGCTCGTTATGAGATGTGGAATGCCCAATAGAAAAGTATAATAGAACAGAATATTTCTAATACAACATGTTGCAGCAAATCACCAGCTAAGCTAGAAGTACCTAAGAACGTGCGGGCGCCGCGCATGCCGCCTTCCCCCGCCCGCGCCCCCCGCTCGCCCGCTCGCGAATTATAATTTGTATTAGATTATTACAGAAAATGTGCAACAGATTGATCGGGGATTTTCTTGTCTTAGTTTAAAAAATATTACTATTAGATTTCATAAAAATATTCCTAGTGTATTTAGTGTGCAGGGTTAAAATCGAATAAAACTTAATAAAAAAAAAACGAAGTCACCTTGGAGATAATTCTCATGGTTATTGACAGTGGCTATGTACCCCTAAGGCAAAATATCACTCATTTTTTTAAATATATTATATTAAATATCTACTCAATGTTTTGATCTTGATCGGGGACGATTATATATATAAATAAAACGTCTTATAAGAAGCCCTCATGTAAAAAATCACCAGTTTTCTATTTTTTGTTCACACTTAAATTTAATTTTGTTTCTTTAGGGGCTAACTACCGAAAAATTATTAAATGCTCATAAGAGATTTTCATGAATTTTCATTTTGCAATTATTTAAGTGACATATTGTAAGTTTTCACCCAAAGTGCATTAAATAGTGCAACCTACTCCATACAAAAATTCGTAGATTGACTGGACTAATGCGAAATCCGAAAAAAATGAGTTAGGCCATTTCTCTCATAGTCAACATGCGTCTCATGTATTACTTGTTTTTATGTAAGCTTTTCAAATTTTCTGTTAGATTTTCGATATCTCTTACCGTTTCAGAGATATTTACATTTTTTATAAAAAAAAACGGTGGTCGAGATAACTGAAAAGTGAATCAAGAATTTGTAGGGAAAATTTTAAAAAAAGATAGTTTAGCCATTTTTTTCATAGTCAATATGCGTATCATGTAATACACGCCTTTCGTTGACCTTTTCAAATTTTCTGTCAGATTTTCGATATATTTTACCTTTTCCCAGATATTTGTATTTTTGAATAAAACAATTTTTTTTTTGCAAAAACTGCAAATATCTAGGAAAAGGTAAAATATATCGAAAATCTGACAGAAAATTTAAAAAGAAAACCATTCTTTTTTATAAAAAATGCAAATATCTCTGAAACGGTAAGAGATATCGAAAATCTAACAGAAATTTTGAAAAGCTTAGACAAAAGCAAATAATACATGAGATGCATGTTGACTATGAGAGAAATGGCCTAACTTATTTTTTTCGGATTTCCCATACATAATTCTGAGATATTTGCATTTTTTAATAAAAAAATGTTTTTTTTTGCAAAAACTGCAAATGTCTGGGAAAAGGTAAAATATATCGAAAATCTGACAGAAAAGGGTCTAGCCGAACTTCCATAGCAAAACTGCCCCCAATAGGAACTTATATCGTAACCTATGGTATATTGTAGAGGATACTAATAGAAGTTGATGGAGTAGATACTAGCTCCATATCTCACTTAATTGATGAGCTATTTGAAAAAAGTGTCTGGAGACGACTTTTATTCAAAATGATATAACTTTGTTATTTTTAAAGCTAGGAAAATGAAACCAATTCCAGTATTATGGTAAACTTTATAATTTATTTTATAGCAATTTTCTATGAGTCAAGCCTAAAAAGAAATATCAAAAAAATCCAAAAAAATTATTTAAAAATTTATTTCTATCAGGCCTAATTAAATTACCACTTTGAAAAAAATATATAATAATTGCCTACACCTTGCCTAACTGCATGTCAAGTTTCATTAAAATCCAAAAGGTGCAAATTGTTAAAAAAAAATGTTAAATTAAGTGTATCACCTTACGACTACTGTGTTCAACGCTTTTAAAATGTAATACTTTTTAAATTTTTCAATATTGGGTATGAACAGTTTATAAAAAAATGAGATAATAGGTTCTGAGTAATAATTAAAACGAAAGTCATAAAAAATAATTAGTCATCATCACTATTTTTATAAATTATAACGTGATCGCTGTTTATCGAAATAAATTGTAGAAAAAGTTCAATAAGCGCCAAGACCACTGGACGGATTTGAATGAAATTTGGATTAGGGCAATATTTAATATCTCTAGCCATTTTAATTTTTTTTAAATAACGCCATATTTTAGGTTTTCCACCATGGTAAAAATACTTATAATTTTTTTGCTCAAAAATGGCTTTAAAGATTTTGATGAAACTTTGTACAATACCATATTTTTATATTACCTTTTTATACCTTTATTAAATAGGTCCATAGGAAAAATCTGCTTCTGATACCTGCCATACAAAAAATAGATTTTCGTTTTTTTTTGTTTTTCAAAAATAGCTGTAACGATTTAAATGAAACTGTGTACTTTTTAATAACTTTATACGACCTACTATACTAGGTCATGAATTGTTACGGGCCAAGCCAGAATAAGGTACCTCCCATACAAAACAACACTGATAATTTTTAGGCTATCACTTGCTAGTTATTATTAATTTTTATTGCGGATTTATGTTAAGCTATTGCAATCTTGTGTATGCCAAATGATATATATAAGGGATTTCCAAGAAAGTGTGTACAGCGTGGCTGTTCAATT
Organism: Coleophora deauratella; assembly: GCA_958295455.1. Lineage (NCBI taxonomy): Eukaryota > Metazoa > Arthropoda > Insecta > Lepidoptera > Coleophoridae > Coleophora > Coleophora deauratella. Next base: position 4,952,421 of record OY282411.1, read on the forward strand.
TATTTCGATAAATAGAGATCACGTTATAATTTACAAAAATAGTGATGATAATTAATAAAAGTTATTCTTTTATGAATTAAGTTTTAATTGTTATTCAGAACAAATTATTTCATTTTTAGGGTTCCGTAGCCAAATGGCAAAAAACGGAACCCTTATAGATTCGTCATGTCATCTGTCTGTCTGTCCGTCCGTATGTCACAGCCACTTTTTTCAGAAACTATAAGAACTATACTCTTGAAACTTGGTAAGTAGATGTATTCTATGAACCGCATTAAGATTTTCACACAAAAATAGAAAAAAAAAAAAAATTTTGGGGTTCCCCATACTTAGAACACTCAAAAATTTTTTTTTCATCAAACCTATACGTGTGGGTTATCTATGGATAGGTCTTCAAAAATTATATTGAGGTTTCTAATATCATTTTTTCCTAAACCGAATAGTTTGCGCGAGAGACACTTACAAAGTGGTAAAATGTGTGTCCCTGTAACTTTAAAATAAGAGAATGATAAAACTATAAAAAATATATGATGTACATTACCATGCAAACTTTCACCGAAAATTGGTTTGAACGAGATCTAATAAGTAGTTTTTTTTAATACGTTTTTTTTAAATCGTAAACCGCAAATTACCTTTCATTCAATCAACTTAAATATAAAAAATATAGATTTCAAGACATGTGTGATTATGAATTTATACGGAACCCTCGGTGCGCGAGTCCGACTCGCACTTGGCCGGTTTTTTTATAGACTGTTCATGTCCAATATTGAAAAAATATAAAATGTATTACAATTTAAAAGCGTTCAACGTAGTGGTCGTAAGGTGGTCCACTTATTTAACTTTTTTTTTTGACAGTTTGCACCTTTTGGATTTTAATGAAACTTGGCATGCTGTTAGGCAAGGTATAGACAATTATTATATATTTTTTTCAAAGTGGTAATTTTATAAGATCTGATAGAAATCAATTTTTAAATATTTTGTTTGCATTTTTTTGATATTTTTATTTAGGCTTGGCTCATAGAAAATTTCTATAAAATAAACTATAAAGTGTACCATAAACACTGGAATTGGTTTTATTTTCCTAACTTTAAAAATAATAAAAATATATCATTTAGAAAAAACGTCGTCTCCAGACACTTTTTTTCAAATAGCTCCTCAATTAAGGAAGATATGGAGCTAGTATCTACTCCATCAACTTCTATTAGCATCCTCTACAAGTCTACAATATAGCATAGGTTACGATATAAGTTCCTATTGGGGGCAGTTTTGCTATGGAAGTTCGGCTAGGCCCTTTGAAAAGAAAACTTTTTTTTTAATTAAAAATGCAAAAATCTCTGAAACGGTAAGAGATATCGAAAATCTAACAGAAATGTTGAAAAGCTTACACAAAAACAAATAATACATGAGACGCATGTTGACTATGAGAGAAATGGCCTCACTCATTTTTTTCGATTTCCCATACTAAATGTGAGTAAGGAATTTGTATGGGATTTTTTTTTTAGTTTCCCATACAAATTCTTTACTCACATTAAGTATGGGAAATCCGAAAAAAAAAATGAGTTAGGCCATTTCTCTCAAAGTCAACATGCGTCTCATGTATTATTTGCTTTTGTCTAAGCTTTTCAAAATTTCTGTTAAATTTTCGATATCTCTTACCGTTTCAGAGATATTTACATTTTTTATAAAAATAAAATAAATATAAAAAATGTGAGTAAGGAATTTGTATGGGTTTTTTTTTAGTTTCCCATACAAATTCTTTACTCACTATTCAGATATCTTGTCCACGGTTTTTTTGCAAAAATTGCAAATATCTCGGAAACGGTAAAAGATATCGGAAATCTGACAGAAATTTTGAAAAACTGAAGTAAAAGCATATGATACATGAGACGCATGTTGACTATAAAAAAATAGCGAAACTCATTTTTTTTTCAGTTTCCCATACAAATTCTTAACTCACTGTTCACATTTAGTATGGGAAATCTGATAAAAAATGAGTTAGACCATTTTTCTCATAGACAACATGCATCTCATGTATTATATGTTTTTAATTAAGCTTTTAAAAATTTCTGTTAGATTTTTTCAGAGATATTTGAATTTTTTACAAAAAAAACGATGGTCGAGGTATCTGAATAGTGAATCAAGAACTTGTATGTAAAATTGAAAAAAAAATAGTTTTGCCATTTTTTTCATATTCAATGTGCGTATCATGTAATGCACGCCTTTCGTTAACCTTTTCAAATTTTCTGTCAGATTTTTGATATATTTGACCTTTTCCCAGACATTTGCTGTTTTTTGCAAAAAGTAACAAAGGTCGAGAGGAAGAGATGAGAGAAATAGCCTAACTCTTTTTTTTTCGGATTTCCCATACTAAATGTGAGTAAAGAATTTGTATGGGAAACTAAAAAAAATTCCCATACAAATTCCTTACTCACATTTAGTATGGGAAATCCGAAAAAAATGAGTTAGGCCATTTCTCTCATAGTCAACATGCGTCCCATGTATTATTTGCTTTGGTCTAAGCTTTTCAAAATTTCTGTTAGATTTTCGATATCTCTTACCGTTTCAGAGATATTTACATTTTTTATAAAAATAAAATAAATATAAAAAATGTGAGTAAGGAATTTGTATGGGTTTTTTTTTAGTTTCCCATACAAATTCTTTACTCACTATTCAGATATCTTGACCACGGTTTTTTTGCAAAAATTGCAAATATCTCGGAAACGGTAAAAGATATCGGAAATCTGACAGAAATTTTGAAAAACTGAAGTAAAAGCATATGATACATGAGACGCATGTTGACTATAAAAAAATAGCGAAACTCATTTTTTTTTCAGTTTCCCATACAAATTCTTAACTCACTGTTCACATTTAGTATGGGAAATCTGATAAAAAATGAGTTAGACCATTTTTCTCATAGACAACATGCATCTCATGTATTATATGTTTTTAATTAAGCTTTTAAAAATTTCTGTTAGATTTTCGATATCTCTTACCGTTTCAGAGATATTTGAATTTTTTACAAAAAAAACGGTGGTCGAGGTATCTGAATAGTGAATCAAGAACTTGTATGTAAAATTGAAAAAAAAATAGTTTTGCCATTTTTTTCATATTCAATGTGCGTATCATGTAATGCACGCCTTTCGTTAACCTTTTCAAATTTTCTGTCAGATTTTTGATATATTTGACCTTTTCCCAGACATTTGCTGTTTTTTGCAAAAAGTAACAAAGGTCGAGAGGAAGAGATGAGAGAAATAGCCTAACTCTTTTTTTTTCGGATTTCCCATACTAAATGTGAGTAAAGAATTTGTATGGGAAACTAAAAAAAATTCCCATACAAATTCCTTACTCACATTTAGTATGGGAAATCCGAAAAAAATGAGTTAGGCCATTTCTCTCATAGTCAACATGCGTCCCATGTATTATTTGCTTTGGTCTAAGCTTTTCAAAATTTCTGTTAGATTTTCGATATCTCTTACCGTTTCAGAGATATTTACATTTTTTATAAAAATAAAATAAATATAAAAAATGTGAGTAAGGAATTTGTATGGTTTTTTTTTTAGTTTCCCATACAAATTCTGTACTCACTATTCAAATATCTTGACCACGGTTTTTTTTTTGCAAAAATTGCAAATATCTTGGAAACGGTAAAAGATATCGGAAATCTGACAGAAATTTTGAAAAATTGTAGTAAAAGCATATGATACATGAGACGCATGTTGACTATAAAAAAATAGCCAAACTCAATTTTTTTTCAGTTTCCCATAGAAATTCGTAACTCACTGTTCACATTTAGTATGGGAAATCTGATAAAAAATGAGTTATACCATTTTTCTCATAGTCAACATGCATCTCATGTATTATATGCTGTTAGTTAAGCTTTTAAAAATTTCTGTTAGATTTTCGATATCTCTTACCGTTTCAGAGATATTTGCATTTTTTACAAAAAAAAGCGGTGGTCGAGGTATCTGAATAATGAATCAAGAACTTGTATGTAAAATCGAAAAGAAATTAGTTTTGTGATTTTTTTTCATAGTCAATGTGCGTATCATGTAATGCACGCCTTTCGTTTACCTTTTAAAATTTTCTGTCAGATTTTTGATATATTTTACCTTTTCCCAGATATTTGCAGTTTTTGCAAAAAGTAACGGAGGTCGAGATCAAATGTAGATCGGTTTTTTCAATATTTTTCCTAGAGAGTGCCAACTATTTCGAGCTATTGAATTACTATTAATAACAAATACGTTCGTTTCAAATGTTAAAAATTAATGAACAAAACAATGATACACTTATTTAACGATAACTACCTAAGGATATTTTTATTTCATTTTCATACACCTGAAAAAAAACCTGCGCCAGAAAAAAATCGAACGTTTTTTTTCACCTCAGAAAAACCAGTTTTTAAATCTCTAATTCTGAGTATCCCCTTAAAATTTCAAACGCACTTTTTTATAATTGTACACATACTTTAAAATCTACTAATCATAATAATTATGTAATACTATTTTCATCATTTTGAATTACTTATTTTTATCCTTCAATAACTGATTTAATGTTCAATGTAGCTTAAACATGGAACTAAATTAAAAAATATATGTAACCTAAAAAGTAAGGTCAAAATATAACGATATCTTATAAACGTCATAGTAAACACGTTCTTGGCAATTACAGTAAACAATACACGCAAAACAATGCAACGGCTCGGCGGCGTGCGGTGCCCGCCGGCGCGGTGACTGCGAGAAAGAGAGCGAAAGACACGAATAGTGGCAACAGCGCGGCGCGCCTGACCTTGACTGCGTTTGGTTTTAACCGGTTAATTTCGTTCTTATTTCGGTTAGAATACCGCTCCCTGCTTAACCGGTATTATATTCAAAAATACCGGTTTAGCTGGAAACCGGTTTTAACCTGAACGGAATCGTTAACCGAAATTCGAACGAAATTAACCGGTATTTGTTAACCGGTTCCGAACCTTGGTTACTCCACACATCCATCTCAACATTCGCATCTCCGCAGCATGCAATCGTCTTTCATCCTTTCCCTTAGTGGCCCAACATTCCGATCCATACAGGACGACAGGTCTTATGATAGTTTTATATATCTTCCCCTTAAACTTAAGGGGAAGTCGGGGGTCGCAGGTAGTCCCTGTGACCTGTCGCCACTTCATCCATCCCAAGTTGATTCGGCGCTCAATGTCTCTGTTAATGTCTCCGTCGCTCTGAATAAGTGAACCTAGGTACTTGAAATCGGAGCAGACCGGTAGCGCTACACCATCCAGTGCTATCGGTGTAAAACTTGAGAGACCGCCGAAATCACAGAACAGATATTCGGTTTTTGTTCTGCTGATTTTCAGGCCAACGTTCTTCAGTCTTTGCTGCCATGCAACCAGTCTGCTCTGCACCTCAGGTCCATCCTCACCCACAAGGACAATGTCGTCGGCAAATAGCATGCACCAGGGTGCCTCTTCCTGTATGTCCGACGTCAAAGCGTCCATAATCAACAGGAAGAGGTACGGGCTCAATGCTGACCCTTGGTGCAAGCCCACCGCCACTCCGAATCCTTCCGAGGTGCCAGCGACGGATCTGACTCGTGTACGGATGTTCTTGTATATGGCGCGAATCAACTCCACATACTTCCCAGGCACTCCTTTCTCTTTCAAGGCTCACCACAACACTTCCCGAGGCACTCGGTCATATGCTTTTTCGAGGTCGACAAACACCATGTGCAAGTTTTTGTGTACACTTCTGTATTTTTCGCACAACTGACGAAGTCCAAAAATTGCGTCCGTCGTCCCTCGACCAGGCATAAAACCAAACTGGCTTCGTGAAACCTTGGTCTCTTCTCTCACGCGTCTCTCAATCACTTTCTCCCACACTTTCATACTATGTGACATCAGCTTTATTCCTCGGTAGTTGTTACAATCCTGTACATCACCCTTGTTTTTAAAGATGGGTACCAGCAAGCTGTTACACCATTCGTCGGGGATTACCTCTTCATGCAACAATTTATTGAAGAACAAAGCAAGCCACATAAAACCATCTTCACTTACTAACTTCCATACTTCAACTGGTATTCCATCCGGTCCCACCGATTTTGCATTCTTCATATTTCGCACGGCCATTCTTACCTCTGACACATCTACTTCTCTTACCATACCTAGATTCAACGGTGGATCCAATAGTACTCCACTCCAATCATTCTCTTCATTCATCAATCTTTCAAAATATACCTTCCATCGCTCTTTTATCTCCTCATCTTTCGCAAGAATCCTTCCACCATCATCTTTTATACATTTTACATGTGATACATCTCTTGCGTGCCGTTCTCTTGCTTTCGCTATACGATAGAGCTGTTTCTGGCCTTCAGGGCAGTCTAGAGATTTATACAGATTGTCCTGCGCCTCAGCTCTAGCAATGGCAACCCCTTTCTTTGCTTTTTTCTTACATTCTTTATACACTTCTCTCTTTGCATTTTTTACACTTACGCTCTCATTTGATACGCTCTGCCATTCTTTAAAAGCTACCTTTTTTCTCTTATCCTTCTTTGCACCTCGTCATTCCACCACCACGTTTCCTTATCGATCATTCCTTTCCCTTTTGTTTCTCCACAAATTTCCTTCGCCTCCCTTCTCATGCATTCCGCCATCTCGTTCCAACATTCATTCACCGATTTTCCTTCCATACTTCCCATTTCTAACATTTTGTTCACCACTCGCTCTCAACATTTCTGCATACTCGTCCTTTTCCAGCAAATACCATCTGATTTTAGGTGGGGGCCGTTCTTTTTTCTTATCTGGACGAACTTTGACTTGGATCTCCATGTTCAGAAGCCTGTGTTGCGAAACGAGTTCTTCACCTGGTAGCACTTTGCAGTCTTTAACGCAGTTGATCTTATTTCTTTTAATAAGAAAATAATCAATCTGCGTCTTATAGTGGCCACTTTTATATGTGATGAGGTGTTCGTCTTTTTTCTGGAACCAGGTGTTTGTTATGGCCAGGTCGTATGCCGAAGCAGTTTCTAGCAGTGCTTCTCCCTTGTTTCTGCTCCCGAACCCCCAACCACCATGTACTCTTTCATGCCCTTCATTCATTCTTCCCACATGCCCATTAAAATCTCCACCTATCCATATGTCTTCACTATCTGGCATACTCATCATCACACCGTCAAACTCCTCCCAGAACTTCTCCTTTACTCTCTCCTCACATCCAACTTGAGGGGCATACACACTCACCACATTCATAATCAAATCTTCCAGCATCACTTTCACAACAATAATTCGGTCACTCACCCTTTTCACATCCATCACACATTTTTTCATCTCACTATCTAACACTATTCCTACCCCGTTTCTCTTACCATCACTTCCACAATAATAAAACTTATATCCTTCACCGATCTCCCTAGCTTTCGTCCCCTTCCATTAGGTCTCTTGCAGACATGCCACATTTATTCTCCATCTCTTCAAAACATCTGCTAGTTCTCTACTCCTCCCAGTCATCGTTCCGACATTCCAACTAGCACACCTTATTCTCACATCCCTCCTTTTCCGAGCTGGCGTCTTACGTCGCACCCGCGTCGGATGGTGCGACAACCCTGACCCACTTGTCGCAAGAGCCGGGTGCTGCTCCTGCGCGTCGCCTCCGGGGGACGCCCTAACTCTGTCGCGCATGTCTATCACTCTATTCATTTGCTACAGATTTGGCACGAGTTTTACAGCCGGCCGCCTGCCTGACGCTAACCCTCCTTGGGAATGCTGTTGTGGTGGTCTGCCGTATATTTTGGGTTGGACCCTACGTTCGCCTAACGATGACCACCACACCGGGTTTGATTTCGGAGTTTCCCTTCTCCTAGACGGGCTGCAGACCAATGCTAAGGAGGCCCATCCCCCCCATAGGAGGCCCATCCCCCGAATATATAAAGATATTCACGATAACGTTTTTTTAAAAACAGGTTTTGATGGTGCGAGACGCAAAGGTGGCGAGATATTGTTCCAGCACTTGGTCGCAAAATACCGGAATGCAGTGGTTCGGTGTTTCGGCATAACAAATATGTTTGAGCAAGGTCGTGCTGAATATCTCGAATTCGAATATCGCCAAAGAAGTTTTTTGTAAAGATATTTTGGACGTTCCGTACGTAAGATACCAAACAAAAGTGATGGGTATAACAAATTTTGACGCCCTTTCATTTTTAATATATTAGAAGAATTTAAATATGGTGTTACGTGCGTCCTTAGTGGTATGTTAAAACAAAACCTCGCACAAGCATTTTGCACCCGCTGTATAAGCTTGTGGGACTTCTACAGTAGACAGGGTCCGTAGACTGTCAAACAGTAATTAAGTCTCGAGAGAACAAGTGATTCAGATAACATAATTCGCATATCAACACTGATGAATGGTCGTATTTTGTACAGAACTTTTAATCGGAAAAAACAATTTCACACTAAATCCAGAATGTGACTTTCAAAATGTAAGAGGTTATCCATAATTACTCCTAAATTACGCGCTTCAGACACTTGCTCTATTGGCATGTTGTTAATTTTAATATTTAATGGACCGGCAGACATCGTCTTCTGAATTTGTTTTCTGGTACCTACGATCATAAACTTCGATTTGGATGGATTAAGTAATAAAAAATTACGAAGAGACCACAAATATAAGCGATCAAGGTTATAGTTTAGATCACTAACAGCACTATCAATATCAGTAAGATCAACTGCAGTGTAAACTTGCAAGTCATCTACGTATATGTGGTATTGACATTTAGTGAAGCAGCTTGTTATGTTAGCATTATATAAAATAAATAACAAAGGCCCGAGAATCAAGCTTTGTGGCACACCCCTATTAACTGAAACACAGTTAGAATCAACAGACTCACCATCCGACTTAAGTATAACTACTTTTTGATTTCTAAAGCTGAGATAGCTGTTAAACCACTTAACAGTATGTACATCAAAGCTGTAGTACGAAAGTTTTGAAAGCAGCATAGTGGTATTAATACAGTCCAAAGCTTTAGAAAAGTCTGATAATGTGAGAATACTACTTTTTCCCGAGTCAGTCGAGGACAGTATACCGTCAACTACATCAAGGAGAGCTGTCGCTGTGCTGCGGTCCTTCCGGAAACCCGATTGTAGTACAGTCTCGTGCACCTAAAAGTATACCCCCAAGTAGCGCCATCTAGCAAACCAGTCACTAAGACACAGGAGCTGCCGAAGCGGCAGCGCAGGCGATGCATGCACCTGACACTAGCAAACGGTGAATAATTAAATCATATTTGGTCGATTGCCTACATCATTATGTATTTGTAGGTCTATCATAATTTAACCACTGTAACTTAGTAACCACTGTACTGTATCCAAAACGGCTCAGGTGGATAAGACTGCGATCATAAATCCGGCAGCAACAGGTTTCAAGTCTTCTATGACTGTAATTTTTAAAGTTTTTTATTCATTTATCGTTTTACTACTTATTAGTTTATTATAATAAGTATTTAATTAAAAAAGGGTAAGAAAAAACTTAAAGTAATACTTATAAATACCTTTTATTATACAATTATATCATTTATGATTGAAATAAAATAATGTTAACAATATATTCTGTTTCCTTTAGCTTAAAGTGCGCGTGTTGTGAATAAACATGTTAGCTAGTCAGAAAATGAAAATTCTTTCTAACTAATAACAATAACATCACTTTAAACAGCTACTTTAAACTTTACATTAACGGGCAGAATAACTTTAGGTTATAATTCGGAAATAACAATAATAACATAACAATATAAAAATAATTTTGATAACGTGATATAAATAACAATAAAAAAAAATAACACCGCAACGCTCAGTATCATTACGTTTTGTGTTTCTAATTATAATTTTCACTATTAAGACAACAACCTAGTTCCATTATTTCACCGGGGCCCATTGAAGACATTCATCCGCACTCCCCAGTGTCCTAAAGTTATTCTGCCACAAGTTTAATTTGTTAATATACACAGATCACATTTTTTTCTCCACGCCTCCGCAATAGCACCTTTTGTCCATCTGCGTCCAGTCTTGTCTGACTTAAAATATTTTTCACCGAAACTTATATCTTCAGCCAAAAGACGTCCGCTGCTGGACAATATGTATATTATACTCTTCAGCAACTCGAACTTCGCACAGTTTTCACGGGTATACCATCTGCACTAGCATTCGTCTTGGTCTCTTACAAGTGTTCTTTGGTCTCTAAGAAAGGATTAGCCGTGTGACTGCCTACGTTCTCCCGCTGACGTGCAGACTGAGCGGTAAACATCACTGGGGCTGGGCATGGTTGTATGGGCTGTAAATCTCTAGTGTCTTCATAACGCATGATCCATAATCTAATGGTTTCTGTCAGAAAAAAAATTAATAATGTTAATTTTTATAAATAATATAAACTCATAAACTCAACATATTGTGAATTATTGACAAAACTATGCTTAAAATACTTACAGTTAAATAAACATCTCGGCGTCACTTATAGTTTTATTCTGTTCTAATAAAACAGATTATTATCGTTTTCAATACACTTGATACGAGTAACTACGGCATTATTGACAATAATAAATAAGTGCAGGTAAATCCACACATGACATAATAGTTACACGTAAATCATAGTTAACATAACAACAGCCAATATAAAAGTGAAGTTGCTAGTAGTTAAGAAAATATCACAGTTATTTTTGTCTACCCACAAATTCAAAGTAACACAATATGCAGTGGATCCAGTTCGTCATAATCGCTGCAAAGTATTCTTTGGGCGATCGGGATCGCTGTTGTCGATGTCGATGTCAGTGATATTGAATGTCTAGTCAAACTAACAAATAAAAATATAAAATGAAACTTGCTTATATTAATTACGAGGGATTTGAACCCGCGTTTTCCGTGCGACTGCCCGACCGCCAGAGCCACTAGACCAAGTCAGCCATGGTAGTGACTGACAAATTTAAACTATAGTTGCTCGTGTGTGCCTGGATACTTATCAGGAAATAGACTAACAGTGGCCAACAGCATTATGCCAGCAGCCATGCCATTATGCATGCTTTATTTATTAATTTTGTGGTTCGCTAGATGGCACTACTTAGGGGTATACTCACGGAAGAAAGAGGTAGGGGGAAATGGTAAGTAGGCGGATCTCGCGTGTCATAAATTAGCGCTGCAGTACAGGACGCACTCATTCTCAATCGCGTACTATGCGGCACCGGACGGCTGATGTTCTCGGATAAATAAAATAAAAAAACACGTAAACATGCGATACTGTGCTGTTTGAGAGTGCAGAAATAGAAGCACAGACAAAATATCATATAATGAAGGCATTACATTTCACCGGTAAATGTTGTATTTTATATTTCGATTTAAAATTGAATTTAATTTAATTCAAAGCTTTATCCCGAACGAATTAGATAATTTTAAACTTTATGTGAGAGTAATAAAAGTCATACGTCAGTAGCATAAGTCAGCCTGGTCCACCAACATTCTCGTGTGTTCTAAATAGTGGTGTGCAATCATTTATCTTTGACAATATATTATCGATATCGATAAAAAGAGAAGTTGATTTTATTATCCTTCCAGTTGTTTATAATGTGTATATTTTAGATACATTTTATTGGCAAATGTCAAACCTTTGTTCATTCCCTACTACCGAAGGATTTTGTAGGTATGTATGTAAATAATTCTTTGGTACGCTCTACAGCCTAAAGGGCGTCACATACGAGCGCTATACTGTGCTATTTCATCGTAATATCAAATATAGCTCGCCACACTACAAATAAAGGGCGTCACACACAGGCGCTATACTGTGAGTGCGAGTTTAAAGCTGTAATTACTCGCATACTAAGAATGACGCCATGAGTGTATCAGTAGATAAGTAAAGCTGAATCTTGTTTTTTTTTATAATTTGTCTACATTACGTTATTATATACTCTACCTTTTCAAAAATCACACGGACGCTATACTGTGCTATTTCATCTTACGATATCTGCTGCTGTCGTGTGTGACTGTAGCAAGCTATCACACATGGCGGCAACACTATCGTATAAAGAGGTAGGGACATTTGTGGCCTATGACCTGTCGAATTTTCACGAAAGTTGTGTCGCAGTTTGAAACCTACTTAAATCGATAGAGGATAGCTAAATGATGAAACATGTAATAGGTCTTTTTTTCGTAACATCACCGGTTGCAGAGATATAAATGATTTTTATTGTCCTATATATGGTAGGGCCATCTTTGTCACGAAATATGTCCGAAACTGGTGGAAACACTAAACGACTTATCATATTTTTTCACCATCTAAATGTTCACTAGCGATTTATAAAGGATTCAAGGGTATTCAACTTTGAAAAAAACGTCGGCCATAGGCCACCTTCCATAGTAAAATCTTACATCGCCTTTCATTACCCTCAGGCGTCGTGGCGCTCATATTTTTAACTCATCCCAAAGTTCGAAACGGCGTCAGACAGTCAGAAACAAATGTCTGTCTGGTCATTTTTATCACGGTGCTTAAATTTTCAAGAATTAAATTACATTGTACCTGTATTTAAAGATAATATTTTGTACCAAAAAATACATGTGATTTTGGGTAGGGGGTTGTGGCGATGTAGTCTAAAACCTCACCACATATCATCAGGGGGAGGAGGGGTCTAAAAAATTGCTAAAAACATCACGTGATTAATGGACGACCCCTTTCCAGAAACATCGGGTGTTTCAAGGGAAATATTTCCGGATATCGATATTTCAGTGATAGAAGATTACTTACATCCCTAATCGAGTAGCGAACGGAAATGACGTAGTAATGACGTGTACTAGTTATAGGTAAATAAAGTTGTGCTTTATTAATATGCAGTGAAAGTTTAATTTCGCTAGGACGTTTATGAAGCGCTTTTGGAGTTTTCCGTCATCTGGAGTTTCTGCTACTCAGCACTAGATGTCACTATCAAATACGCCTCTATTTGCTCATTTTGTATGAGCTTTATGGACGAAGTAATAGATTTCAATGTTGCTAATTTTTTTATATTTTTACGTGCTATATTTATGGTCCAATCAAAGGCCTTCTTGCATTAGTAGTGCGTAAATATACTAGGTGTTGATGTGTGATTTCGGCGACATCGGTTCTGGTACAAACGCGTCTATAAGGCCCTTCCCCCTACCTCTTTCTTCCGTGGGTATACTTTTAGGTGCACGTGACTGTACAAAAACTAAAAGAAGTAATTAAATTGCAAACAAGGCCTGTCACAATTAGTAGGATACAGAGATTTAGAGATAAACTTGACGAAAAAACTAAAACCCGACTACGGAAAACTTGCGCTCTGAAAAGTATGAAACAAGAAAATTTTCTTGTCTGAAATTTTTGTTATCTACAAATTATATTCAATATTTATCATCTAATAATTGACAACTTAAATATACATTATAGTTAATTAATAAATAAACATTGTGATGTTCTGATAAAAGCCGCGGTCGTATGCCACCTTGCCGTAAGAATCGGTGACTACCTACAATTATACTGTAATATATCGAATATGTTTCGGGTGGGTCACTAAATTATTAAGATTCACAACTGGAGCCGGTAGTTCGGACAGAACAGTGTCTATCGGGTACGCTATCAGGTGGCATACGACCACGGCTTTTATCAGAACATCACAATGTATATTTATTAATTAACTATAATGTATATGTAAGTTGTCAATTATTAGATGATAAATATTGAATATAATTTGTAGATAACAAAAATTTCAGACAAGAAAATTTTCTTGCTTCATACTTTTCAGAGCGCAAGTTTTCCGTAGTCGGGTTTTAGTTTTTTAAACTTTTTATTTTTATTTACTAATTTTGAGTTTTTATTATCTAATAAAATGTGTGCAGTACCGCTTAACAACTTATTTAATTTATTTATTACACTGTACTTACTATATTATTTCGGAGTTTGATAGATTTCTTAATCTTTCTAATTCCTCAAGAGATCGGGAGTCATGAGGATTTTTCAGCAATTTATTATGATCCAAGAAGCAAATGAATAATCCATCTAAACATCTGACTCTCCTGAGGGCCACATAGGCCTGTCCCTTATATTATATGGGAGTTTTAGCCAGTTATTAACTGTTACCGCCTTCACCGCGTGGAGGTACTCCCAGCTTATAACATTATTTAATTTTACGCTTATATTATATGGGAGTTTTAGCCAGTTATTAACTGTTACCGCCTTCACCGCGTGGAGGTACTCCCAGCTTATAACATTATTTAATTTTACGCTAATCATGTACCGGGTACCCGATTTGGATCCGGTACCCGGCGGATCCGGCACTTTTTTAAGGATCCGGCTGGGTACCGGGTAATGGCGCCGGGTACCCGGCTCCGCCGGGTAATTACGTAGTTATTAAAAACACGTTATTTTGAAGTTAAAAGTATAGGTACATTTATGTAACTGTCGTTCATATTTCAATATTATTTGTTATTGAAGGTTTATAGTGTAAGTTATGGTGTAAGAGATTTTTAGCTTGATCAGGATTTTTTTGGCTTCTTTTTATTCGTAGACGTTACCTGCTTTCGAAAAGACGCTCGTTGTATACAGAGATACTGGATGGGGAAAGGTAGCGAGCCGCCCGCCAGTAAGCCCTTGGAGGTCTGGCAAAGTTTAAGTAATGATCTAAGACGTGATCGCGACGTGTTTCATTGCCGAGTACCCGGCGCCGGGTACCCAGCTACCCGACTGATCGGACCTCTATTACCCGGTACATGTCTATTTTACGCACAGTTTTTTTTTAAGTTAATTAAGCAAAGCAGCAACATATAGTAATATCATATATAATTGAAAACTGCTTTTTAAGCCCATTCATTCGATACCCAACACGGCACCTTTTAAGTATTCTCTATTAGGTATGACTTTATGTCCTCTAGAAGGTGCCATATTGAATTTATTGTGACGTCACCTAGCCTATAACTAGCGGACAATTAAGACGCTTCTAATGATATCTCATTCGTTGGATCCTAATAAGCAGTTTATGCGGGAACACGTGAACTTACATATTTGACACAATTATCGAGCGAATGCAAGCAAACCAGCAAACAACAACTAGTATTATATATATTTTTAAAATGTGCTCGTTAAGTCCTTTCATTTGATACAAAGTACCTTTTAAGAAAAAAAATTGTCATTACTTTATGTCCTCTAGAGGGCGCCATATTGAATTTATTGTGACGTCACCTAGCCTATAACCAGTGGACAATTAAGACGCTTCTAATGATATCTCATTCGTTAGATTCTAGTAAGCAGTTTAGAAGTTATGCGGGAACACGTGAACATACATATTTGACACAATTATCGAGCGAATGCAAGCAAACCAGCAAGCAACAGCTAGTAATATATATATTTTTAAAATTTGCTCGTTAAGTCCTTTCATTTGATACCCAACAAAGTACCTTTTAAGAAAAAAAATTTTTTTGGTCATGAATTTATGTCCTCTAGAGGGCGCCATATTGAATTTATTGTGACGTCACCTAGCCTATAACCAGTGGACAATTAAGACGCTTCTAATGATATCTTATTCGTTAGATTCTAGTAAGCAGTTTAAAAGTTATGCGGGAACACGTGAACATACATATTTGACACAATTATCGAGCGAATGCAAGCAAACCAGCAAGCAAACCAGCAAGCAACAGCTAGTAATATATATATTTTTAAAATGTGCTCGTTAAGTCCTTTCATTTGATACCCAACAAAGTACCTTTGAAGAAAAATTTTTTTTTTGGTCATGAATTTATGTCCTCTAGAGGGCGCCATATTGAATTTATTGTGACGTCACGTAGCCTATAACCAGCGGGTAATTAAGACGCTTCTAATGACTCCTCATTTGTTGGATTCTGATAAGTAGTTTAGAAGTTATGCGGGAACAGATGAACATACATACATACATACATACCGGTCAAAATCATAACCCTCCTTTTTGCTTCGCCGTAGTCGGGTAAAAATGATATGACATTTATAAGAGTGCTTAATGTACCTACGTAAAGAAATAAATGATTTTGAACTTTGAATTTTTTTGAATTTAGTTCCGGAAATATGTTATTAGATTCACAGTATTTGACAACTTGATCGTATACTACTTTTTCAACAATTTTTTAAAGGTACGGCAGAATACTAATTGGGCGATGATCATTTAAAATTTCGGAGTTACCTTTTTTGGGAATTGGTCGAACATGAGCCGTTTTCCACAGATCAGGGAAAGTAGACTGACTGATAGATTTGTTTATAATAGCAGTAATAATGCTAAGTGTGTACATAAACAACTATTCATTGACAAGCTGTTATTGAATAGCCAACACTTGTTTGTCTGTGATGGTGGATTTTTTATAGTAGCCTGTCTGCATGTACTACACATTTTATTTTGTTTATTTGTATTAAGTATGTTTTTCGAATTTATTTGTTTATTTACACTTTATTGTACACAGAAAAGAGACACAAACAGACATTAACAAGGAAAGAACATACAAAAGGTACAGCATGCAGAAAGAACATACAAAAGTTACATTTATGTTAGTCTTCGACTTCTGTACGAAACACAAACCCTTTCGGGTTTCTTTTGTACATGTTCACAATATGTTTTACACTATGTTTAAATAAATAAATTTAAAAAAATACTAGTTACCTATTGTACATACCTATGCATTTTCTTGGGCCATCTCCAAACGGTAGATAAGAGCACTCCTTTATATTACGTTTGTTTTCGGGTGAAAACCTTTCTGGATCAAAAACTTCCGGATTGGGAAAGTTTTGAGGATCATAATGAAGTGCCTGCACAGGGATTAAGATAGGCATACCCTTTTTAATATGCAAGTCAATATCTTCGAAATAATAATCTTTTGTTGCTAAACGAGACAAAGCGCCAGCATTAGGGTACATTCTAAGAGATTCATCAAATACCATGTTTAAGTACTGTAGCTCATTAATTGCTTCATAATTAAGATTACCGTTATATTTTTTCATAACTTGTTCTATTTCTCTATAACAGCGTTCTTGTATATCTTGATACTTTGAAAGCCCAAACAGCAAAAACGACGAGTTTGAATATACTTCCATCCCCGCACTCAAGAATACGGCAGCATGACCAGCAACCACTGAATCAGATATTACTAACTCAATGACACCATCGTTTTTATGTTTTTTCACAACACCTTGATCTTTAAGTTTGATGATATGATCAAATGCGTTTTCATCTTCACGTGGATTCTCTTTTTTTGCCTCTTTGCATTTTTTTATAATTCCATCTACGAAATTGTCTGGTAAAGTTCTGAAGCCGATGGCACTGGGTAATTTACGGTTAAATCCGTACATTAAAGCGGCGATAACAAGACGTGCTGGAAAGTAAAGTATTTCACCTATGTTACCTATATCAAGTTCTTCATTGAAACTGTAGTTTTTCAAACCAAACGAAGACGCCAATGTAATTCTGAGACTTAATTTGGGATCTAGCTCCCTAAGTTCCTTAGATCCGGGTGGTAATTTCTCGATATAATTTAAATATTGATCAGTATACTCAGATAATTCTGGCAAAAGACTCTTCATCTTTCCTGTTGAAAACAAGGGTGACAAGTTTTGTCTGTACACCTTCCACATCTCCCCTTTCTCAAAAAACACACTGTCATAAAGCTTTTCTTCCGTTAATTTAAGTCCACGATCCGAAAAACTAGCATGATCTTGCATAAGAACTTTTTTGATTAGAGTCTGATCTTTTAAAACCAACGTTGGTATCGCACCAATATATATTCCAAACGCTTTCTCATTTGGGTACATATCGTAAATTTTTTTCATCAAACTCTCCAGCGTTTCCTTTCTACGCAGCAAAGGCAAAACGTTCCCCACAAACCAAAAAGGCTTTACTCCTTTCACGCCTCTTCTTTCCCAGTATGTGTATATTTTCTTCAGTTTTCTATAAATAATTAACAAAATTACACAAATAATTATTATAAGCTTGTAAGTTAACATTTTAATGTGTTTACGTCAACTATTCTATGTCAATTATTAGCTACGCAGGTTTGTTCGATTATTTATATGCTCGAATGTTTTACTAAGAACATAAGTAATAAGATCTTCGGTATTATTACTCTGGGTTCTGTTGTTTTTTTTGACAAATTATGATATTTTTATTTATTTATTTATTAAAGTTCTATATCGCAGAGTTTCATATTCTTAAATTATTAAAGACTGCGAAGCCAGATGATTGGCTTATATGCAGTCAGTGAGTTTGAACAAACTATTATAATTCATTTTTTTTATAATTTTTCTTCTATTCTATTTTTCTATTTGGCATTCCACATCTCATTCCCAGCGTGATTTTGCCAATGTCTAGTGAAAAATGGGAGAATCTTCAATAAAAAAAATGGCGAAACGCCAATGTCAAGTGAAAGCGACGGCTCTAAGGGTGATGGGCACTTAAAGACGCTCCACGTGGTGGTTTGCTGCTGGAACTCGGAAAACGGAGCTGTCTCCTGAGTTAATCCTCTTCTTATTATCGCTTATCTCAAATCGGGATCACAGCTATTTCTCCATCACAAAAATAACGTTAAAATTATTCTAAAACAGTAATAATTGTAAAATTAACTTAACAGACGTGTGCTCGGTACAAGTCCCGGCAACCAACCCTCTATCATTTTTCTTAATATGTAAGTAATGTTTTTGACAGCCTTTGAATATTTGGGGCTAATACGGTATAATTCCTGTATGTCTTTCGGGAGGTTTTTATTTTTTATTTTAGGTGACAGTACAGTGACAATTAGTGAAGTTCTTTGATTGCAGACAGTTATGTTGATATGTAATTATTTTAGGTTCATATGAAGACTTTTTATGCATACACAATATATTATTGCCTTAGTTTTATCAGAGTTTATGACAAAAACAAACTTCATGCGACCACTTGAGAAGAGTGTCAAAATTATTTTAAAGTAAGCGTTGGGCTTTTACAGGATCTTTGTCAGCTGCTATTAGGCATGTATCATCAGCAAACTGGTACACAGAGCCCTCCACTAGAGTGTTGCACATGTCGTTGACATAAAACAAGTATTCGGTAGGACCGATTATAGGTCCTTGTGCAGTGCCTTTGGTCGTAGGAATCATGTTACTATACCAGTTGCCAATCTTTACGGTGAGCGTTTCGTTGCTATGATAACTCTTAAACCAATCCTCTATACCATTTTTCTCTAATCTGTTATACAATGTGTTATAATTTAAGGTATCAAAAGCCTTACTGAAGTCAATAAATATTACCAAGACATGCTTTTTATCATTTATGTACTTGTTTATTTCATTAGAAAATTGACACAGTAACTGAGTGGTGCTTGTATTTCTTTGAAAACTGTTTATTATTTATTATGTTATTTTTCTGTAAACAGGTGTTAATTTAATCGCCTAGATATCGCTCAATTATCTTGTCAATACATGACAGCATTGTGACGTGTCTGTAGTTATTGTTATCAGTTTTAGATCCCTTCTTGTATATTGACCGAATAGTACCTATCTTTAACTCATCAGGATACTTGCATGTATTTATATTAGTGCTAATTAAATGTGTTATTAATGGTGTTATGTAATTTTTAATATATTTTAAATCAGAAGCACGTATGCCATTATGACTTGGACTTTTCTTAGAATTTATATTATTTATTTATTATTTATTGAAATTAATTACACGGGCAGTTTACCCAATTACATAATTAATACATTCATATTACAGTTTTATGAAAAAGCACAGTAAAGACATACAAATACAAATTAAATTAAACACAAATTAAAATACATTATACACATTCACAGTAGGCTAGACAGTCAGATAATATATCCTTCCATCCATCCGCGAACAAATCAAGTGTAGGGGCAAATTCCAAGAGCGCATTGAGGGCAGTGTTCATGCGACACAGCGGAGCCTGCGCGCGCGCCTCCGTGCGGCACAGCGGGCGCGCGAACAGCCGCTGGCCGCGGCGGCCGGCGCGTAGCCGCGGGTACTTGTCGGGAACATAAAAACGAGCGAGTCGATCAACAAGGTCGGGGGAGTCTATCTCACCTCGTAGTATTTTGATAGCTGTCACTATCTCATTCCGCGATCTTCTGACTTCCAGTGAGTTAAAACCTAAGTGACCTAGTAAAAATTGTGTCGGATATAAGAATGGATAATAACCGTAGATGCGTTTATATAAGAACCTAAGGAACGCCTTCTGCACTTTTTCTATCATTACCTTATATTTAGCTTCGTGAGGGTTCCATACGCACGCACTAGTTTCTAGTTTGCTTCTTACGAGACTCGTAAAAAGTAGCTGCATAACTTTCGGATTGTTGAAATCACGCATGTTCCTCAGTACAAAACCTAATCGGCTGAAACAGCTTTTAGCTAGTGTCGTGATGTGCTCGTTGAAGGTCAGAGAAACGTCGAAAGTAACATCCAGGTCTTTTATAGTAACAGTGCGCTTAATAATATCAGCCCCCAATTTATAATCTTGCTGAATGGCGGATCGCTTACGACTAAATGTCATGACAAAGCATTTCGCAGTATTGAACTCCATTTTATTGACCTCACTCCACTTATTTATAGCATCAATATCGTGCTGAATTAATTCACAGTCGTTTTCACTATTTACCTCCACGAATAGCTTCAAGTCGTCCGCTTAGAGGAGACAATTGACGAAATTAAGGACTTTTACTATGTCATTGACCAGTATCAAGAATAACAAAGGCCCAAGAACTGATCCCTGATTAACTCCTGAAGGGGTATCGTAAGGTTCAGAAACATAGCAGCCGTAGCGCACAAACTGCTGCCTATCATGGAGGTAGTCTGCGAATAGTTTAACAAGCCGAGGAGTAAAACCGATTTCACTTAGCTTCAACAAAAGAGTACTTTTTCGAACTCGATCAAGAGCCTTGCGAAAATCGAAATAAATAACATCTACTTGTCTTCCTAAATCCATACTGCTAGAGATGTAATCGACCAGAGGCAACAGGTTTGTATTAACAGATCTTCCTGGCCTAAATCCGTGTTGCTCGTTACAAAGATAAGGTTGGATTTGAGGATAGATGACGTTGCGGACAAGGATCTCAAATATTTTTGCAGACGCTGATAAAATTGCTATCGGTCGATATTCATCAACAGACAATTTATTACTGCTTTTTGGAATGGGTGTGACCCGAGACAACTTCCACAAGGGAGGATAGGTACTAGTTTCAAGGATCAGATTTACAATGTGGCAAAGAGGGACCGATATTGAAGTTTTACATACTTTAAGCATATATGAAGGCACACCATCAGGTCCTGGACATCGACTAGGTTTTAGTTTATTGATTGCAGTTTCAACATCTGTTTCAGAGAAATTAGAAATATCAATATAACTACTGGTTTTCTCAGTGTTAGAGTTAAGAATTCCAAGATCTGGAAACCCATTTGTATCATCCTTTACGTAAACGCTGGCAAAGTGTGTAGCAAAAGCTTTTGCTGCATCTACACCCGACCACTGAGCACCTTCATACGTAACACATGGTTCGAAACCACCGCAAGATCGCAGGCTACTAATGTGCCGCCAGAAACCTCGAGGATCATGCTGCAGATTATTTTCTATACGATGCATGTACAAGACGTACGCTGACGAGATCCTGACCTTAAGGCTGGCGCGTAGTTTCGAAAACTGGGTGTAGGTAATTGGGCAGTTAGATCGTTTCCATTTGCTATGCAGCTGGGACTTAGCCTCAATATCATTAATTATTTCCCTAGTAAACCATACAGGATATCGCTTAGAAACTGATTATTTATGATTTTAAAGGTTTTTTCATTAGTAATTTTAGTAATTTTACTGATAGCTTTATCATAGTTATTACAGTATGATGATGAGTCCAAGATATGCACCTTACAGGTTTTTGTAATGTCTTCCACATTTTTCTGGAGTGCATTCGCAAAGTTGTTAGTAAGTGTATATTCATTGTCGTTAAAAGCTTTTAAGATTGTATCTTCAACTGATTTAGATACTTTCCCAAGAATTAATTATTCCCCATATTAATTTTGAGTTTCTTAAATTTTCCTTTATTTTATTTTTATAATATTTATTTTTTACATTGTTTATGTATTTATTGGTTTTGTTGCGGTATTTATTTTATAGAATTCTGTTTGTCAGATAAGTTGGATCGCTTTTTAATATATTATAAAGTTAGTTTATTTTTTTACACATAAATGTTATTATGTTATTTTATGTTTGTATGTTTCTTGTATGACAATAAAGAGTATTTGATTTGATTTGATTTGATGAATTATGGTTTATTATTTACCCATCCACAAGTTTTTCTCTTACTTTTCGAGTCGATAACAAACCTACTTAGATAGTCCCGCCCAGCCCAAAATTCAGCTACACGAATCGCACTTTCCGTAGCACCCATTAGATCTTCCTGCGTGCAGTTGTTTGGCCACGCAGGGCACGATCTCAAATTCTCCATTGTTTGGGGAACTACCCCACAGGATCGTAATTGTAAAGTGGGTGCCGTGTGTCACCTAGTATAGTGGTTTTTTCGGAAGAGCTCGCTACGGCTCTGCGGATCACTGAGGGCGCTATTCCAGCTAGCGGATACAGCATTCGTACCGGGGTCAATTTTAGGCAACCAATAATAATCCGGCAGGTTTCGTTTAGCGCTGTATCCACTAACTTTGCGTGGACTGAGCGGCTCCAAACTGAGCTTGCATATTCTCCTATAGAAAAGGAGAGCACCAGTCTAGTGGTCCGCAGAACATCAGGCGAACCTTCCCATTTCGAAGAAATCAGTTGGCGCAGGAGGCCGTTCCTCGTGTGCACCTTCTGCTTGATGTTCTCGCAGTTTTTTCTCAAAGCTAATGACCTGTCCAATAAAACACCCAGATACCTTGGGTAGTCATTGTGCTCAATGGACACCCCACGTCATTGGATGTGTAGCTTACGGCCCGCTTCTTTGTTGCGAAGGTGAAAAACACAACTTTGGGTTTTGCTCGGGTTTGGCCTGAAGGAGTTGGAACTTCTCCAGAGTTCCTTCTCAGTTCGTAGACTGATCCGTAGTATGTCAAAGTAGCAGTTCATCGGCTATTTTTGTCGCGCTGGCCGGGATTTGAACCCACGACCTCTGGTTAGGAGGACGGAGTCACTACCAGCTGCGCCACCGACGCTTTAATGTTCTAATGAAATCTCTTCACGTTGTAATTAAACGTTGTGTAGGTAGCAAGTATAAAATATGTAACTATTTTACTGTATACCTTCATTGATTAATAAAGCGGTTGTCATCTCGATCTACGTGTCTCAATACGGAACATGGTGACAGCGGTGCTGTTTATTTAATTTGCGAAGTAATCACTGCTAGGGCTTGTTTTAATTATTTTAATTTTGATAAGTGAAGTTTAGTGATTGTTGTTTTGTGCAATGGAACACGCGAGACCCCCGCCGGAGTTGAGTTTGGATGGCAGCCCCGTCAGCCGGGCTGACGCATGGAAGCGTTGGAAAACGCAATTCAATTTGTTTTTAAAAGCATCAGGAGTACACAAGGAAGAAGGCGGTATTCAAGCCAGTTTATTGATTAATCTGATCGGCTCAGATGGGTTCGACGTTTACGAAACTTTTACTTTTGACAAGGAAAAGGATCGTGATGACGTGAATGTATTGATGGAAAAATTTGATCACTACTTCGGTGTGAAACCAAATGTAATAATAGCCAGATATCATTTCTTTACTAGATATCAAGAAACCGGCGTTGTTGTGTAAAAGTTGAAAATTTAAAGCGATCGAACAGGAGTTAATTCGTGACAGAATTGTCTGCGGAATAAATAATACCGTCGTTAGGGATAACTACTACGAACAGAAGATCTGACGTTAGAAAAAGCTCTCAAAATAAGTCAGGCTGATGAAGTGTCGGCAGACAGCAAGCGGCTTCTGGAGATGCGCGGGGCGAGCGGCTCCGCGACCGTGGACGTGGTGAGCGCGCGCGGGCGAGGCGCGCGGCGCGGACGCCGGGGCCGTGGCCGCGGCCGTGTCGGGACCGGGCCCGGGGCCCGAGGCCCACCGCCGCCCACCGCCGCCGGCGCCGCGGCTCTGTGTCAGCGTTGTGGTAGTCAGTACGCGGAGCTGGGCTCGCGCCCAGCGAATACCGTTCAGTGTTATCAGTGTGATAATTATGGGCATTTTGCGCGAATGTGTAAAGTGAAAAGAAGTGTAAAGAAAATGTACGATATTGAGGTAAATAACTACACGTCGTATGATGATGACTGTGTCTTTTTTCATTTCTATGCTATCGATATTAGGGATGACCTCGACTTCAGAAGATGAAGACTGGTATGAAATTCTTGGTTGTGAGTTAGGTAGCGAAAAGTTTAAATTAGATACAGGTGCCGACATAAAAGTTTTGACCTATGTACGGTTTTTGTCTTTAGGATACGATCCTAGTTTAATCAAAACAAATAATATAAAATTACAATCTTACAGTGGAAATATTATACCAATTAAAGGTGTTTGTTTTTTGGATTGGTGGTATAAAAACAATGTATATAATTTGAAGTTCGCCATAGCTGATGTTAAATGTCAAAGTGTGCTGGGTCGACAAGCCTGTGCTAGCTTAGGGTTGGTGCGTCGTGTCCATGAAATAAAATCTGATGATGCTGATTTATTTGAGGGCTTAGGGTGCTTGCCTGGTGAATATCATATTGTTATTGATAAGTCTGTTAGACTCCGGTTGTATGTGCGACACGTAAGGTTCCATTAGGGTTGCGAGACCAATTACTTCAAGAGTTGAATAGGATGGAAAATTTAGGTGTCATAAGAAAAGTAACTCACCCAACTCCATGGGTGAATGCGTTAGTCATTGCAGCAAAGAAAAATGGCAAGTTGCGTCTTTGTATGGACCCAGGGCCGTTAAACACGGCAATACAGAGAGCACATTTTCAGTTACCAACAATTAAAGAGCTGGCCTCGAAGCTCAGCGGTGCAATACTTCTCAGTCCTAGATGCTAGTTCAGGGTTTTGGGCCATTAAATTAGATGCAGAAAGTTCAGACTTATGCACATTTAGAACACCTTTTGGCAGGTACCAGTATCTATGTTTACCCTTTGGTCTTAATTGTGCTTCAGAAGTGTTCCACGCTAAAATACAACAATGTTTAGAAGGTTTGGATGGAGTCGATTCCTTTATAGACGATATTATTTGTTGGGGTAGTAACAAGCAGGAACACGATAAGAGATTAAACGCACTATTGAACCGAGCTCGTGAAATAAACTTAAAATTTAATAAAGACAAATGTCGAATGTGTGTTGAGGAGGTAACGTACTTAGGCCACGTGTTCAATTGCAAAGGTATGAAACCTGATCAGGAGAAAGTAAAAGCAATTACTTTGCATGCCAGTACCTAAAGACCGTAAAGCTTTAGAGTGATTTTTGGGCGCGATTAATTATCTCTCTAAATTCATACCTAACTATTCGGAACACATAAACCCGTTTACTAAACTTTTTAAAAAAGATTTTGAATGGACTTGGACCGAGCAGCATCAAGCTGCGTTTGAGAAGTTAAAAAATCTCATTAGTGACAGCCCTGTGCTGGCGTTGTATGACGTAACGCGACCGGCCACAGTGTGCGTGGACGCCAGCAGCGTGGCTCTCGGCGCAGTGATGCTGCAGGACGGCCGGCCCGTCGAGTATGCGTCACGCACGCTCACTGAGACTCAGACTAGATATGCTCAAATCGAAAAGGAAATGTTAGCTATTGTGTTTGTATGTGAAAAATTTCACCAATACATTTATGGGAAAAAGGAAGTTGTTGTAGAAACCGATCATAAGCCCCTGGAATGTATTTTTAAAAAAACCTTTAGATTCGATCCCAGCACGCTTACAACGAATGATTTTAAGATTACGAGGCTATGATTTAAAGGTTAATTATAAGCCTGGAAAGTACATGTACTTACCAGATATATTGTCGCGCGCGTCTTTTCCTGACTTATATGATGAAAACATATAGTACGGGCAAAATAGGTGAAGCTAGTATGGCGAGGTCGAAAAAAAAAACCTAAAGCTGATTTTTTGCACAGTCGTTCCTTGGGACCATAGAAGTATACCCTGAAAAGTCCCAACTCCTAGGGTGCCGGCGTCCCCTTTCCCCCCCCTTCAAAAGGTCCCAATTTTCAGTATTTTTCATTTTACTCAAAACCAGTAGGAGGTAAGTGAAAACTGTCAAATAGACAATTAAATTACCTATCAAACGGTACTACTTTCATATCAATAGGAGTTTTAGTTATTGAGATATGCTTGTCTATATATGACAAAAAAAATTAAATACCCAATTTTGTACCAATTTCTTGATTTTCTGAGAAAAATGTAAAAGTATTTATAAAATATTGTTAGTAAAATTATTCCTTTCATGTTTAGCAACAAAACGAGACTACATTAATAAAAATTTACAAATATAATAATTAATTAAGTTGTAGTTCATTACATCTCAGCTAATAAATATGATTAATTTTCTACGTATAAATTTCAACTCTAAAGCATCGTGACTGACAACTTGTAGTTATTATCTATGTATAAAGTTGTCACATGGATTCAAAAAAGCCTTAAAATAGAAATAAAATAAAACATACGATTTTTTAATATTTACGAATTACTATATTTATTCGCCCTTTTGGTCATCGATATCTATGTTATCTTATTATTTACGAGATGAACCACGGTATCGACCCATAATGCCTGCCACATTATATTAAATAGTACTATTTACATTAAGTATGAATAATCCCTGTTGCTCTCTGAAGGCGACCCCACCACCCCTAAGGTCCGGTGACAGTCCATACAGTCGCCAGTCGACACTCGTCACGCACTTCTCGCTCGCGTCTACATTTTAGATAGGGAAATTTTAGTAGGTAAATAACTCAAACGTATAGTATGGAGTGTCCAGGATGTGAATCTGCAACTGGTTTAGTGCAAATGGAAGCTTGGTAGCCACAGGTATAACGCTTTACCCCAAAATTTTCCACTCCAATCCTGAGGATTCAATTGATGTCCATCCAAACTATTAATGTACCTGCAGGTACACACGTACAATAAATATTGCGCACACACGTCAGAAGCGGTAGCAAGGATGCTAGTTAAACTGAAGAATATACTCGTTGTGTGGATTTTGCACAGATATTTACGAGATGAGAGATCTCGTAGAGCATTTGAAAGCCGCACGAACTTGATAGAGAGTCATGGTATTTTCTCCAATAGCGATTACCTATGTGTTTTGTATGAGCATAGTAAAAAAAATCGGTCAACTTAATAAACCGTGGAATATACTGTATTTATTTCATGTTTGACTGTTTCCTTTTTTGAAAAGGCACTAGTTGTAGGTATCAGAACATCGTTTTTCTCGTCTTTCTTTTTAATTGTGCCATTGCATGACCCCAACCGAATTCTACGGCATAAATATCTGCGCAAAATCCAAACATGCAAGTAAATGCTTCGTTGCGACTGGTATCCTTGTCACCTACCTCTGATGCGTATGCGCAATATTCACTGCACGTGTACTGCAGAATAACAAGAATAGTTTGGATGGACATCAATAATAATTGAATCCTCAGGTTTGGAGTGGAAAATTTTGGGGTAAAGCATTATACCTGTGGCTACCAAGCTTCCATTTGCACTGAACCAGTTGCAGATTCACATCCTGGACACTCGATACTAATCATTTGAGTTATTTACCTACTAAAATTTCCCTATCTAAAATGTAGACGCGAGCGAGAAGTGCGTGACGAGTGAGGACTGGCGACTTTATGGACTGTCACCGGACCTTAGGGATGGTGGGGTCGCCTTCAGAGAGCAACAGGGATTATTCATACTTAATGTAAATAGTACTATTTAATATAATGTGGCAGGCACTATGGGTCGCCACCGTGGTTCATCTCGTAAATAATAAGATAACATAGATATCGATGATCAAAAGGGCGAATAAATATAGTAATTCGTAAATATTAAAGAATCGTATGTTTTATTTTATATCTATTTTAAGGCTTTTTTGTATCCATGTGACAACTTTATACATAGATAATAACTACAAGTTGTCAGTCACGATGCTTTAGAGTTGAAATTTATACGTAGAAAATTAATCATATTTATCAGCTAAGATGTAATGAACTACAACTTAATTAATTATTTGTAAATTTTTATTAATGTAATCTCGTTTTGTTGCTAAACATGAAAGGAATACGTTTTACTAAGAATGTTTTATAAATACTTTTACGATTTTCTCAGAAAATCAAGAAATCGGTACAAAATTGAGTATTTTCAATTTTTTTGTCATATATAGACAAGCATATCTCAATAACTAAAACTCCTATTGATATAAAAGTAGTATCGTTTGATAGGTAATTTAATAAGGATTAATTCCCTTTTTGACAATTTTCATCTAACTCCTACTGGTTTTGAATAAAATGAAAAATACTGAAAATCGGGACCTTTTGAGGGGGGGGAGAGGTGGGGGAGAGGGGGACGCCGGCACCCTAGGAGTTGGGACTTTTCAGGGTATACTTCTATGGTCCCAAGGAACGACTGTGCAAAAAATTAAATTGCCCGTACTAATATCTAAAACCATTTTATATCAAGTTCAAATGATAGTAAATAATATTCCGATGTCCCAAAGCAAATTAACTCTAGTTAAAAGAGAAACTGCGAAAAATGAAACTTTAAAAAAGTCCTGCTATATATTATTAATAAAGGTTGGCCATTACAAAAAAGTGAGATTCAAGGAGTTTTGAAAAGTTTTTGATCTATGAGGGATGAAGTATACTGTGTAGATGGCGTTATATTTTAAAATAAACAAGTTTTAATTCCTGACACCTTGCGTAATAATATGCTTAAAATTATCCATGAGGGACATCTTGGAATTGATCGTTGTAAGAGGCGTGCACGTGAAGTAATTTATTGGCCAGGTATGGCAAAAGATATAGAAAATTATGTTAAAAAATGTACAGTGTGCCAGGAGAATTCAAACAAATACGGGAAAGAGCCCATGATACCAATTCCTATTCCTAAGTTACCTTGGAACAAAATTGGCACAGATTTGTTCGAGTATAGAAAAAAAACATACTTGATTCTAGTTGATTATTATTCTGGGTTTGTTGAAGTGTTACTTCAACAAACCCGTTTAAATGAAACTTCATCAAACAATGTAATATTAAAGCTAAAAGAAAAATTTGCCAGACACGGTATACCAGAGATAGTTATAAGTGACAATGGGCCGCAATTTTCATCTCGTTCTTTTAAACAGTTTGCATCAGAATGGGGATTTCTACATATTACAACTTCCCCACACTACCCACAAGCTAATGGGAAAATTGAGAGATCAGTTCAAACTATAAAAAGAATTAAAAAAAATACAATTGATACTGGTACAGATTTTTCTTTAAATTTATTAAGTTGCAGAAATACACCTTGCGAAAAGTTGAATTCTCCTGCTCAGCTATTAATGGGTAGAAGACTAAACTGTAGATTACCTGTTCATCCCGAGTTGTTACAAAGAAGTAACTGTAACGATGATCTTCAGCATAAGATATTACTGGAAAAGCAATTGAAAAGTAAAAAACGATATGACTTACATTCAAAAGCTTTACCAGAATTGGACATTGGCGATAACGTTATTATTGTTAATAATGATAAGAAGATGCACGGCAAAATTGTACGGAAAGCTGAAACTCCTCTGAAGCTGAAACTATATTGTAAAAAATAAATTAGGCATTGCATACCGCCGTCATCGCCGTCATTTAATGCTAAACAATAATAAAGTTATGGCACAACGAGATGAAGAGGATGATAATTCCACAGAGGACTTAGAGTGTTCTGAATATGTTCCAACTGATGACTCTTTTAAGAATGTTTCTGAAAATCTCTCTTCCAATATTTTATCACCACCTCTAACCTCTAACAGTAGAGCCAAAATGTTAGAGATAGATTAAACTTTGTTTTCTGTTTATTTATTATGATCTTACTAACTCAATTCATTATTTCATAAAGCCTAAGAATAATTTGTTTAACTAAATATTTTATTTTATTTTATTTTATTATTATTCGGGAGTCTTACAGCAAAATAATTTACGATATCTTATCAAATTAATAGGTCTATGCTAATTACAAGTCTTCACCTATGTGTAACAAAGAAGGAAGTTATACAAGGATAAGGGGCTACACACAATCATGAAAGATAATTGGAGATGAGAAAAAAATAATAGTATGTATATATGTAAAATGTGATCAATGGAAAACAAACAAGATACCCAAGATAATACTTGAAGATTACCAAACCAATTACGGAAAAAATCTTTTAGAGATGGTTTTCCTTACAGCTGTGGTGCTGGTACAGAACAGATCAAAATCTAAATTTGCGTTATTGATCTCGCGAGATACACATGGAAAAAATGAATTACGTCTATAGTTCGACTTAGCTTGGGGCACATCTAACCTCACTCGTTGTCTGAGGCGTGGCACATTGAAACGGATCTTAATATTTGATAAAAGCTCAGGGCTATCCACGGAACTATTGGCTATATTCATAAAATAGCAGATATCTCTGGCGCGGCGACGCACTGAAAGTAGTAGGAAATGGTAACGCTTGCATCTGTGGTCGTAGTCAGCAGATCTTTGGTGAGCTTTATAGTCGAGGTAACGTAAGAATCTCTTTTGAATACCCTCAATACGAGATTTGTACACCTCATATTGAGGATTCCAAATTTGAGAGGCATATTCCAGATGGCTACGCACAAATGCACAATAAATAATCTTGATTGATTTTAAATTACGAAATACAGCTGCAGTTCTCATTACGAATCCGAGGGCTTTAGAAGATTTTTTAACAATGCGGTCAATATGTTTGTCAAATAGAAGTTTACTGTCATGTATCACTCCGAGGTCTTTAATCACCGAAACTTTAGAAATGTTAGTATTTTTTAGGGTGTAGCCTTTGTCTACGGCAGTAAGCTTTCTTGTGTATGACACATAGTAACATTTACTAATATTAAGATCTAATTTGTTATTTGAACAGAATACGACAAACCTATTCAAATCTGCTTGCAGGACATCAATATCGGAAACATTCCGAACAACCTTTAAAATTTTCATGTCATCTGCGAAAAGAAGTATTTTAGAATTTTGAAAACAAATATGGACATCATTGATAAATATGGTAAAAATTAAGGGCCCTAATAAGGAGCCTTGAGCTACACCCGACGGTATAAGTGTCCAGCCAGATGTAAAACCGGTCAGCACAACGCATTGGGTGCGATTATCAACATAAGAACAGAACCATCTGTAAAGATCGCCGTGGATGCCAGCTGCAGCTAATTTATCCAATAATATATGATGATCTATATGGTCAAAGCATTTGCTGTAGTCAGTATAAATAACGTCCACCTGACCCACATCATCCATACCCTTGGTAATAAAATCATTAGCCAGTACTAGGTTCGAGACCGTTGAACGCTTTCTCAGAAAACCGTGCTGCTCTTCTCCAAATGAACATTTAAGTGCAGAATATACTTGGTTATATACAACCCTTTCAAAGATTTTAGAGAAGTGACACAGCTTAGAAATAGGTCTGTAATTCTGAACTTCAGATTTGTCGCCTTTTTTAAGGATAGGCGTAACAAACGCTGATTTCCAGACAGATGGTACAGTTCCCTCGGAGATTGAACGCTGGAACAATATGGTCAACGGTGTCACAAGACTATCAGCACACTGAACAATGAATGGAGTAGGTATGTTATGTGGGCCCGCTGATTTAGTGATATCTAACCCTCTCAACAACCCTAGAACTTCAGTTGGGGTAACTTCAATTGACCCAATGCTACAAGTGCTGCATTCAGAGGTGGAAGTCGATGGCATCGAGTTTATGGTAAAATTGTGCTCTGGCGGGAGAAATGTGGAATGGAAATACTGAGAAAATAACTGGCTAATAGCTTCACCCGAATTCGCAGTAATATCTTGGTATTTCATAACTCTGGGGTAGTTGTTGGATTTGCTTTTACTTTTAGCGTATGACCAGAATGCCTTCGGGTTTTTAACAATAGATGCTTCGATACGTTCTATATAAGAATTAAAACATTTCCTTTCTAAAGCCTCAGCTCGACCACGCAAAAATTTAAAAGAGTGATAGTCCGATATGTTACGATTCACTATGTATTTTCTATGGTATGTGTGTTTTTCTTTAAGTTTCGTTATTAATGCGGCGCTGTACCAAGGAGGATAAAAATTTGGTCTGCAAGATTTAGTAGGCACATATTTGTCTCGACATTCGTATAGGATCTTATAGAACTGGGATAGAGCACTATCGACATCGCTTTCACTCAAAAGCCGGTACCAGTCGGTTCGGTCGAGCAAGGAACAAAGGGCGCCGTAATCGCCTTGATTAAATAAATACTTTAGTCTTGGCTGACACTTCAGATCAGGTAACTGAATGCAGTCTGTCTGTACACACAGCGCTTTGTGATACGGAGCTTCTTCAGGCGTGAGCGGCTGCTCGTAAGCGGTCACTCTTACGGGTGAGTTTGATAGAATTATACCTATAAAAATAAACAACTTTAAAAAAATATATATATTAACATAAAGTAACATGTGTTTTAAAAAAATGAATTAGCTAACTTGGTTTTATAAACAATATAACTATCTAGATTTGTCTAAGTTTTCTTTATATATATATATAGTTCTTGATACGAAAGTCTATGAATGTGCTCATGATAACAAACAACTGTCCCTAAGGAACCCATAGTCAAAGTGCAAAAAAATTTTTGGACTCTTCATACTAATTTGGCCGGTCAGTTGATCGATTTGTATGGAGGGACTTAACTTTTTTTGCGATTTGACTATGAGTTTCTTAGGGAAAGTTGTTTGTTATCATGAGCACATTCATAGCCTTTCGTATCAAGAACTAATTTAAAGTCACCCTATATATATTTATTTTTTGAACTTTCCATATATATAACAAAAGACATATTGCACAGACATAGTCATATGATACTTTTTATTCTGGAAGAAAAATATCGAAAATCCTTTGAACACAATTTTCCTATAGGGAAGAGATATCTCCATGCTCCCCCAATGAATGACATAAAGATAATCTACCTCCTTTTTTCCTTAAACACACTGCTGATTCTATTAGTACACCTGTAACTATATTATTTAACGGCAGTTTGTGTCAAGGTATCGTTCCTGAACTTTGGAAAACTGCTAACATAACGCCCGTGTACAAAAGTGGCTCTAAACATGAAGTCTCAAACTATCGCCCCATCTCATTGCTGTCTACCTTGTCGAAGGTTCTGGAAAGACTTGTACACAATCATATTTATCCTAGTTTACACTCTATAATCATTCCGGAACAACATGGCTTTGTTAAAAATCGCTCAACTGTTAGTAACCTTTTAATATATACAAATTATTTATTTGAAAGTATGGACATCAAATTACAAGTAGATTCAGTGTACACAGACTTTTGTAAGGCCTTCGACAAGGTGGACCATGCCATATTGCTTAAAAAGATAGCATTCAACGGAATTCGTGGGGACTTACTGCGCTGGTTCCTGTCCTATGTCCATAATCGCACTCAGAAGGTTGTGATTAATGGCCATGCTTCAAATTTGATTACTGTCACGTCTGGGGTGCCGCAAGGCTCTATTCTGGGCCCCCTTCTTTTTTGATCTTCATTAACGACATTAATAAGTGCTT
Source organism: Coleophora deauratella (assembly GCA_958295455.1). Taxonomy (NCBI): domain Eukaryota; kingdom Metazoa; phylum Arthropoda; class Insecta; order Lepidoptera; family Coleophoridae; genus Coleophora; species Coleophora deauratella. The sequence goes on from OY282411.1 coordinate 4,986,126, forward strand.
TTTAAATAGTAGGTTCCTCTTATATGCGGATGACCTCAAAGTCTTTCGCAGAATTGACTCTTATAGTGATTGTGAAAAACTTCAAGATGACCTGCATCGTTTAACTAAATATTGTCATATCAATCAACTACATCTCAGTCTTCAAAAGTGCAACTTTTTAACCTTTACAAAAAAAATAAATGTAATTAATTACAGTTACAATCTATGTAACACACCTCTAAAAAAGGTAACAGCTATTAGGGATTTGGGTATTTTCCTAGATAGTAAACTGCACCTCGACATGCATATAGATAATATTACAAATAAAGCATTCCAGTTTTACGGCTTCATCATGAGAACATGTATTTCGTTTAAACGTCCAGAAAGCTATATTTTGTTGTTTAAATCCCTAGTTAGATCGCAGTTAGAATATGCCACAGCTGTCTGGAACCCCTACTACAATAAATATAGTGATCAAATTGAGCGAGTTCAACGTAAGTTTCTCCGTGCTATCAATTATAGATGTTTTCGTACAAAATCATCCTATACTGATTTGTTACGCAAATTCTCACTAATTCCCTTAAAATCGAGAAGGCTGCTCCTGGATCAAATGCTACTGTACAATATGCTGCACAATAAATTCGACTGTAATCATCTTATTAATGAGATATCTATTCGAATACCAAACCGTGCACCACGTGTCTGTAATAAACAAGCATACCACTTATTTGCTCCTAAACCATGTCGAACTAATGCTGGTGAACGCGCACCTTTGCGTCGTTTAATGAAATCATATAATGATCATTTCACAGATCTTGACCTTTTTGTATTGTCACCTTCGAAATACAAAAGCTTTATCACAGAAGTGTTGACCGAACTTGATATTTAAGATTTGTCTGTCAGAATGCAAATTTTGTTTTCTTTTTCTATTTTGTGTCCTCTCTGAATGTGTTTGTTATTTTTAATTTGGGGACAACGGTGCTGGTTGTACAATTATCTTCTTCTAGTTATCTAATACTTATAACATAAGCTTCATTGTATAACTGTTTGTTGTTCTAAATAAAAAAAAATAAAAAATAAAAATAAATAAAATCGCGGACAAAAGCTAGTCAATGGCCAAAAAGTTGCTATTCGGCATAATGTACGTACTTGAGCAAAAAAAAAAATCAACGTTTTTCTATCAAAAACTCCAGAAAAATCCTACGTTAAAAATTCTAAGTTTAAAAAATAATATCATTTAGATGATACCTTTAAAATTTAACCCTAAATTGCTAAGGTGATATTTGCAGTCATTGTCTACCAGCTGTAGTAATATTGATTAACGTCATTATTGAGTATTTAGTATAGTATAGTATTTAAAATTGCACATTCCAAAATACGACAATTTCATCGAGCTGCTTTTACTTTAGATATGTATATTTACTTACATCAGTATCAAAGCTACTTATGCGTTGGCTGCACATCAAAAACTGTATATAGTCATGCGATATTTTTTGAAATATTCAAACAACTTGAAATTTCGACATTTTAACGTGTGTATCTGTATGTTTTTTTGGGGCATCGTAACTCCTAAAAGAATGAACAGATTTTCAATCTGTTTTTTTTTTGTTAAAAATTGATTTGACCGAAAATGTTCTTAGCTATAATTCAAGATTTCTTTAAACCGTGTGAAGACTAACAAATCTTTTCTAGTTGATGAAGGGATATGTATGAGCAAGAATATGAGAAGAGATGAATTGAAATAAGATGAAATTTATCACCCCGTGACTTCAGGAATATTACAATAACATGATAACCTATGACCTTTATGGCAAAGGTAGCAAACGAGCAGACGGATCACCTGATGGTAAGCGATTATCGCCGTCCGGTCCGGAAATACCGCAATAAATTCATTCCACAGTTTGGTTGTGCGAGGCAGAAAGTCTAGTGAAACGCACAGTTGTGGACTGCCAACCATCTAAGTGATGGGGATGAAATTATTGTCGCGTAGAACGATGGCGAAAAGAGGCGGCAGGGATCATTCCGAACAATTCCTTCCCCATAGTACATGCGATAGAGAATGCAGAGTGAGGGTACATCTCTACGCAGCGCCAAGGAGTCAAACCGATCTGAAATATCCTGGCAGCCGATGATTCGAGTTACTCTCCGTTGAATGCGGTCCAGAGGGAGAAGCTGGTACTGGGGTACCCCTGCCCAGAGATGAGAACAGCATTCCATATGAGGCTGAACCTGCGCCTTGTAAAGTTGCAGGTTGTAGGCGATGGGCCGCAGTGAAATACTGTCTTGATCTATTGAGCACACGAAGTTTCTTCGAGGCTAATTTAGCCTTACCCTCTAGATGACCACGGAACTGGATTTCACTCGATATGTCGACACCAAGGATTCCGGTACTAGCTGAGTCATTTAGGGGAGTGCGCTCAAAACGAGGTGATACGACAAACTGCATTTTTTTGGCAGTGAATGCGCAAACCTGTGTCTTGGTGGGTTTAAATTGGACCAAATTAAGTCGACCGCATTCTGAGACTTTCTTTAAAGCCTCAATTTCAGACACAAGTTTGTTTCAGCTCTCGATGACATTTTCCCGAGAAATGTTGGCACGGCTGGTATAGAAGGCATCACCTGTGCTGTCATCCGCATAACAATGAGTGCTACTGATTTGCAGCATATCATCGATATGCAGAAGGAACAGTGTAGGCGAAAGCACACAGCCTTGATTCACAGACATAGAATCTGAGCATGCGTCGTCGACTATGACCTTTATGCTTCTGTCTGCAAGAAAACTAGTGACCCATTTGCATAATTTCTTGAGAAGCCCATAAGAATGAAGCTTCGTAAGAAGTAATTTGTGCCAGACCCGATCGAAGGCCTTCGCTATGTCCAAACTAACCATTAATGCTTCCCTCTTAGTCTCGATCGCCTATGCCCAACGGTTACTGCAACGACCTAAAAGAGAACCTCAGTACGATAAGTAAATCCGTCAAAACTAGGGATCAACTCAAGAACACGGTTGATTCTATAACTGCCGATATTGTCGATGCCTATGTCGACAATTGTCCCCTTAAAACCATAGTTACTAACCGAAATGTACCATGGTGGAACGGCAGATTACAAAAACTTAAGCAGGCTACCCATGTTGCCAAAATATATTTAAAGGTCATGGCCAAAATACCCTCTAATCATCTGGGATTCCTTAAGAAACCAGACGGAAATTTTACTACCACGCCTATAGAGACCCTTCAGCTGATGGCAAAAGTGCACTTTCCAGGGTCGGACGTGGTCAACGCGAGGCTCACCTCAGTCAGCACGGCTTAGGCTAACGCTAGACCGAAGACTGAGGACTGGAGGATGACCTCGGTTGTATTCAGACCCAACCAAAACTAAAACCGGTGGGGAGGACGGAATTTTCCCAGCCCCATTGCAACAGGGCATTGATACCATCCTTCCGGTGGTGACGAAAATATTCAGAGCCAGTTTTGCCTGGGGCCATATACCCCACAAGTGGGCCATGGTTAGAGAAGCGCACATCATTAAGGCCGGAGATCGTGAGAAGTCACAGCCCAAGTCCTACCGACCTATAAGTCTCACTTCTTTTCTACTAAATGGAGAAGATCATTAACGTGCACATTAGGGAATCTTTCCTATTGGAGCGACCTCTGCATGCGAAACAACACGCCTATCAGAAAGGTAGGTCTACGGAAACGGCCCTGATGGAGCTTACCAATAGAATAGAGAGAGCACTAGATCAAAAGCTAATTGCCCTCTGCGCCTTTCTAGACATTTAGAGAGCTTTTGATAATACTTCAACTGACGTTATACTGAAATGTATGAAGATGTGGAACATTGACTTGACTACAATTAACTAGGTTAAGTCAATGTTGACTAATCGGACAGTCAAAACAACACTACTAGGAGATACTCTGGAAGTCAGACTAACACGAGGTTGCCCGCAGGGCGGAGTTTTGTCTCCTCTAGAATGGTTCCCTTGTGGTTGTGTGGTTGTCTGATTGAAGAGCTCAACGGAGCAAACCAGGACATACAGGGCTATGCAGATGATCTGGTTGTGTCAATAGTGGGGGGGGGGGGGTCCCTCTGCTATTTCAGAACAACTGCAACAGGCCCTTTTCAGGATATAACGGTGGTGTAACGAATTCCAGCTCTCAGTACATACAGGGAAAACAATTATAGTCCCCTTCACCAGAAAAAGGAAAATGGAGGGCTTAACGCTTCCCACTCTTTTTGGCAGGACTATACCGTTTTCGCGGGAAGTTAAGTATTTAGGAGTAATTCTAGATGACAACATTACCTGGAATAAACAAATTGACCATGTCGTAAGGAAGGCTACTAAGATAGCGCTTGGTGCATGATGTCGGCTGGTGGGATCCCGGTGGGGGCTGCAGCCCAAATCCGTGCTGTGGGCCTACACATCCATAGTGCGGCCGATAGTTACCTACGGATATGCAGCGTGGCACAGTAAGACCCGACAGTCGAAATGCATCGCTGCACTTAACAGCCTACAAAGAATTCCTTGTCGAATGGCTACAAATTCCATCTCATCAACTCCCACTGCAGCACTAGAGGTTATTTTAAAGCTCGAACCGGTGCACATCCATGTACAGAAGGAGGCCAGGATGACAATTGTGCGTGCTATGGGCGGTGGTAGGATAGTCTGGCAATCAGTGGTAATTAGGGATTTCTTTGATGCACTCATTGTAAGCCCAGTACTGGCCATGCCATCCGATGTCCTTTTAAAGGAGTACAGTTTCAACAAACTATACGTACACGATTCTCGTACCGCGTAGGGATGAGTGGAACTGTGCGGTTCTCGAAACTCGCAAATCTGGTGACCTCATCTGGTTCACAGACGGTTCCAAAGAGGGTTTTGCCGGTGCTGTAGTATGCGGAGGAGACTCGGAGACGAAGCAGTCATACAGTCTAGGCTCGCATGCGACTGTATTTCAGGCAGAGATGTACGCAATAATAAGATGCGTGCTAGAAAACCTTTTGAGGTCCTATCAAAATAGAAACATAATCATATGCTCGGATAGTCAGGCAGCCCTTATGGCACTGAAATCACATGAGATTGATTCAAAACTTACCCTTGAGTGCGCTAAAGCACTTAATCGGCTAGAAAGGTGCAACAAAGTCACCTTATGTTGGGTGCCTGGGTACAGTGGCACCAAGGGGAACGAAATTGAGCTAGCTAAGAACGGAGCAGAGGCACCAGCTATTGGACCCGAACTAATAGTGGGAGTGCCTCGTTGCTCCGGAAGAAGAATGCTGCAGGAATGGGCTAAGGAACAGAGTAAAACACTCTGGGCTAGTGCCCCAGGCCAAAAGCATTCGAAAGTGCTCATATCTGGTTTTTCGCGAGAATACACGCGTAGAGTACTACAACTTCTTAGGCCTGGACTTAGGATTCTAGTCAGAACTCTAACTGGCCAGTGCAAGCTTAACAAACATCTCAATTAAATGAAGCGTGCCGATTCTGCCTTGAGGAAGAGGAAACTCCTCTTCATATACTCTGCGAGTGCGAGGTACTGGTCCAAGCCAGAAGCCGATCTCTAGGTGGACCGATGGTAACTCCAGAGATCATTAGGGAACTCGATCTCAAGTGCATCCTACAGTTCATTAGAACTATACCCCTTTACCCCCAAATAATAATAAATACTACTGCTTATTGAAGTGTAAATCGGCCTTTAAAAGATAATCTGAGCAGGCCATAACGCTACTCATATTTAGTTCAAATCAACGAGGGTATCATCGCGGTGGTTGCGTCGAAGCGGAACGCCAGATTCTTGATTTTTACATGTTTATATTACCTACTTGGTTTCTCAAATAAGTTAAAAAGTATCCAAGTTAAAAAAGCAGCAAAAAATGAGGAGATACGTAGAAGCTAAAGTAACCGACATAGCTCGCTGAATCGCTAAACTGAAAAGACAGTAGGCAAGGAACATGACTCGTAGATCACTTACCATCAGATGAGATGATGCCAAGGCCTTACCAATTGAGGGTAAAAAAAAAGAACAGGTGGCCGTTGAAGTAATGAAGGTCTCGAGTGGCGTAGGATTGCGATTATTACGAAAATCAAAGTTCATCTTTCAACAAACTTTTTTTTAAAGTAAATTCAGGCATACTGTCTATGGATGAATTAAACTACATAATGCATGAGAGCAACAAAGTCCAACATATGCTACAGTCAAGTGCATTGGCTACGGTGCCCATACAAAAATACCCACCCATTCTCCTTTATCAATCAAAATGCTGCTGATAACTAGAGATGAAAGTAGGATAAAGGGTAATACAATTTTAGTTATTGTCAGATGAGTAATGTACATACCTATATTTGGCGAGTTGTATAAAAATATTTGCCAAAAATGACGTTCATAGCGCACACTTGTATTACAAATTGAAGTATATAACAATAATAATAGTAGTTTAATTTATGTAAATTATACTACTTCAATTTGTATATTTATTTAGTATTTATTCAACAGCTATACAAAATTGACATAAGCAGGAAGTCACAAAACAAATTTTATTGAATCCACCCGTGGTTTAATTAAATTCGTAGAAACGAAGGTCATAGCAGAGACAAGTCCTCCTTTTCTCTGGTCATATACAGTATTTAGACAGCTGATTCTAGTTCAGTTCAAGCCAGCATCACTGCTGCAAGGACGCGGAGGCACAAGACACCAGAGGGGGGCGTAGATAGGACAGGAATGTAGGGCGACGCAGTCAGGAGAGGGAAAGATGGGAGTTGGAACCAGCCCGAATACTCGGCATCGTAGCCAGTATGGGGAAGATAGATACTATACTTGGTGTTAACATATACAGGGGGGGGGAGTATGACTGCTTGTTTTGAAGTAGTTGCAGTAGAAGAGTGTCTTCAGATTCCATTGTACTGTCTTTTTAGGTTCTATGCTTTATCAATGTACATTTTATGCGGAGATGTTTCATGTATCAAGTTATCGGATGGATAAGCTTTCCTTTTTATTATGTTGCGACGTGACGCTTTGTTCTTTGTATTTTCTTTGCATCGGGGTGTCTTGCTGTTTATCCTTTTTTCGGAGTAGTATCTCTATTTTCCGCGTTTTTTAGAATTTTTGATGTTATTGAGTCGGTCCTAAAGCTTTGTTCTCGTAGTAATAATGTCTTTGTTTCTTAGTTTTTGTTAGAATCTTAACTTTATTGCCATCCAAGCCAGACCAGATGTGGCGATTCTTTTGAAAGCTGATTGCACGCGGCGCAATATATATGTCGCAGTAAGATAGTTAAAGCCGTGATCTTACTAGAGATATGACTATACTACGATAATTCAGTAGTAATATAATTATATCATTAGATTAATCTAGTGAAATAGTTATCTTAAGGATTGAAGGAAGATTATCTACTTCATTAGGTAGGTGCCTCAATATTATATACAAGATTTTAATAATTTCCTTACTTTTTACTATCATAATTTGTTGATTCTAAACTAAAATATAAAAACAGATTGTTTTATGAATTTTTATTATTTTAAGTATTACTTATCTTCTTCTTCTTATCGTGTGGCATAATTTAACTGCCCTATCCACAGAGTATAGGCGGCGGTTGCCTGATGTTGCACTTAGCATCTCCCTCGGTCGCGTGTATGGCAATTAAGATTTACACCTACGGACGTGTGCAACGCGACCATCATACACAACTAGAAATTAGATGTGCAGGTTTCCTCACGATGTTACCCTTCACCGTTAAAGCAGTCAGTATGAAAATGCACGTAAGTTTCGAAAAACTCATTGATGCACTGGCCAGGATTTGAACCCGAGAGGACCTCTGGTTACAAGGACGGAGTCATTAATCGGAATACTACTTATAACATAGTTTGTTTGCTTTGTTTGTGAGATTTCCGTAATAAAAAACTTATTTTATTGGAGCGTTTTATTTAACCTTGACGCTTGGGAAGAGAACAAATGTTTTCTCCATAATACTTCATATTCCTAACTTGGGAAGAAAACTAATTATTCCTCGTATACTACCAACTTAAAAATCCTGCTATAATGTTTCTGTTTCATATTTTGTATATTTAGTATCCATAAGAAAGAAAGAAACAACAAAATACATTTCATACAAATTTATCATCTGTTTTGCCATTTTTGTATGGAGAGTCCATTTTTTTTTAATGATTTGAGCAAAGTCGTAGAACAAAAGTTATTCAGTATGACGATGCGTACGGGTCCTAAACCAATTTTGTTATACCCTGTAAACAGGGTGTAACAGAAAGGTGTGATAATACTTCAAGGTTGGCTTTTACCCATCAAACTGAACAACTTTTGTTCTACAACTTTGTTCAAATCGCAAAGAAATTTTCGGACTTTTCATACAAACTTGGTTCGCCAGCTGATCGATGTATGAAAAGTCCAAAAAAAAAATTACGATTTGAACAAAGTTGTAGAACAAAAGTTGTTCAGTTTGATGGGTAAAAGCCAACCTTGAAGTATTATCACACCTTTCTGTTACACCCTGTATATTTTAAAAAATATGGTTGACAGAGTTATAACATGAGTGTAACGCAGAAATGATGAGACCGAAAGCAAAAAAGTCAAAAATATTCAAAATTGAAAGGATTAATCCCGTTTGCGACCGACCAAACCACTTACAGGAACGGAGTAAGTAGAGAGATGTTTTTTTTTATGGCAGAGGTGGCAAACGAGCAGACGGATCACCTGGTGGTAAGCGATTACCGCTGCCCATGGACACCCGCAACACCAGAGGAGTAACAAGTGCGTTGCCGGCCTTTATTGCGTCGTATTAATGTCGTATTGGTCCCGAAATACTGCAGGCGACAATTCATTCCACAGTTTGGTTGTGCGAGGCAGAAAGTTTCTAGTGAAACGCACAGTTGTGGACTGCCAACTATCTAGGTGATGGGGATGAAATTGTTGTTTATCGGAAACACGAAAAAAAAGTAACGGTGCCAGCCCGAACCCCAAATTAATTTTTGCCACTTATTGAAACTTCTCACAACAAAACATTGTGACAATCAACCTCTATAATATACGCAAGCAAAGATTTCAGATAACGGGTAACATTGCCTATTTTTCTCGCATTTACCCCAGCGGGGTGCCTCCCATCTCTCTCTGATATTTATTACCTTCAGCCTTTTCTCTGCGACTTGATTTAGGTGTTCCCCTCCTATCTTAATTGGTAAAGTTATCAGCTCTGACAGATGTTCAATGCCATCATCAGATAATACATATTTCCAACACAATCCTTTGAGTTTCTGTCATAAATCATAATAATGGTTTTCTTTTTATATTTTTGGCATCTGTTTCCTTTTAAAGTGATATTTCAGGTTTTGAATATTTTCTTTTAGTTTTTAATATAGCATAATTAGCATATTTGATTATTTTTGGAAGGTTTCTCATTTCAGTGCAGTTGTTCGGTCACCCTACTATACAGGGTGTAACAGAAAGGTGTGATAATACTTCAAGGTTGGCTTTTACCCATTAAACTGAACAACTTTTGTTCTACAACTTTGTTCAAATCGCAAATTTTTTTTTGAACTTTTCATACAAATCGATCATCTGTCGAACCAAGTTTGTATGAAAAGTTCGAAAATTTCTTTGCGATTTCAACAAAGTTGTAGAACAAAAGTTGTCCAGTTTGATGGGTAAAAGCCAACCTTGAAGTATTATCACACCTTTCTGTTACAGCCTGTATAAGGTCGTCGGGCAGCTTTCTGATTTTCTGCCTTAACATAACACTAGTTTTTACACTGAATCTGTTCCCGGGAAAATTGTTGCTTTTTCTGACTATATATGGTATGCTAAGTTCAAATATATAATTAGTTTTTTTTTGATCAGGTCTAGTTTTTGAGTTCTAATTTTTGAATTTTTGACAAATGTAGGAACAGCACTTTCCTGTTTACATCGATAGCTTTAACGAAATATTTTATTTTCCCAGTTTTATATGTAATGGCAGCAGATTAACCTTTTCACGAGCCACAAGTGACTCTTTTAAAAAAAATTACTTACTAAAGTGTAATTTTATTTTTCTCAAGTGGCAGTGTTTAAATACTCAATATTCGTATTTTGCTCTACCGTCTAAATATTCTGTAGCAAAAATGATTTATATTATTTAAACAACATCAACAAATCCTTGAAGTACTCTGTCTCGAAAACTAATTGTAGTTTTCGATATAGTTATATTGATAAATCTTAACAAAGTGGTCACTGGAGAAATACGCTTAAATAATCAAAATCAAGAAATCAAAAATAAAGTTATTTGATCTACATAAAAATTTCTGAGGGCAGATTTGAGAATAATATATCTTAATCAAACAAAATCAATCATAAAGTTCGCGCAACAGACAAAATTTTAAATTTTGTAAACTAGTGTAATTATTTCCTGCAATTTTAATATTACCCTTATCGTATGAGTGTTTTCAGGATAGGTATATACATCCTAAGTATCCTAAAAACAAATCTACAAGAAAAATTGGAATACTCAAAACTATATTTCTTAATGTGCAAGCTTCTGCGTACCAAATTTCATTAAATTCGGTTCAGTGGTTTAGCCCTGAAAATATTACACCGACATAATGAGTTTGCATTAATAATATTAGCAAGGAACAAAAAAAAAACTTCAATTTCTGTACTTATATCTGTGTACTTCTTTTTTGAAATCTAGGCATAATAATTATATTTTTTAAATTTATAATCTCTTAACTAGGTAATATCACATATTATCAGCAACAATCTCATTTTTGTTAATAAATAGTTTGAAAGATACATTTTTCGAAAATGTTTTTACAGTTTTGGCAAGTTCAACAATGATTCTTCAATCGCGCATTATGATGATAAATAATTTGTATTCATAGTTAATTTTAAATAAAAAAAATATATGTTTTTATTTTATCTTATTTAAGAACAAAACTTGTCTAAGTTCTCACTCTATCAGATCGACTGAAGGCATTTTCTTCAATTTCAATTTCACTGAACAACTTTTCCTATGAATCTGCAAAAAAAAATTGGATTTTTTGTATAAATCGATCAGTCAATTTTGTATGGAGAATATATTTTTTTTTAATTTCAGTGAAACTAATGAATGAATGGAACCCGTTTAAGTTTCTGGGATTTTCACTAAAAAACCTATCGAAGGGACCACCTTCGATAGGTTTTTTAGTGAAAATCGGTCTCCAATTTTTTATTTTCGATACCATAATTAATATAATACATTATATAATTTTAATATTTACATTATTATAACAATAATACCAGTAATATGTTTTAAATGTCAGCTATACTAGTAAGTACGGTTTAACATCAAAAACAAAAAAAAATAACAGAAAATGAATACTTACATATGTATGTAACTATAAAATGTATTTTTTAATATAAAATCGTTTAAGGGTTGACACTACCCTAAAACTGGGTTTGGCGTTCCGTGAACAAACGATACCAAAATGTCGGATAATGAAATATGTATAAAATTTTAAGAAATTTAAAAAATCTCTTAAACTCAAATATCAGATAAATGGACGAGACATGATTAAAAAAAATAAATTAAAAAAGTAACTAGGTATACGGCTTTATATACTGAAGTAACTCGTCTTACTGTTGTTGCAAAATATCTACGATCGGTTAAAGGGAACTTTAAGACACGTAACATTTGATATTTTTGCTCACAGAATGCCGAAAACAGTAAAAGATTTAGTATAGTTCGAACCTTATTAAAAATAATTTCATAAAATTCTCATTTACTCAAGTAAGTAAGTACAAATTGGTATAAACTACTAATTGAGTTTGTACGAAAAATAGGATATATTGATTAGTTCTGAGAATTAAATTTAATAAAAATGTGACGTTCCAAAGGAACGTGCCTCAAAAACTGGCTTTTACGCGCTTTAAAAATTCGTTAATTCTTTTTTCTTACCCAACGTAGGTATCTATTGGGATAAATAACATCTTCAGTCTGTATCAACTCAACATTTTTATTTAAATATATATTTTTTTCAGTTCACAATTAGTAAGCACTCGGCATCATCTCACCTGGTGATAAGTAATGATGATGCCGAAGATGGAAATGGACTTACCAAGATTCCTTAACGCAATATCGAACTGGCTATCTTACTCGTATCTTTATGGCGAAAAAAAAACATTAATGCTATTAATGCATAACATTAATATTTGGTGGCAAGTACAAAGATGGACCCTACCGGGAATCGATCTCGCGACCTCCTGATGTGAACTGAGCGGACTAGCCTCTAGGCCACGGAGGCGATCAAGATTTCAAGAAAAGTCAAGATTTCTGAATCGTCACAAAAGTAAAAAATCTACGCAGTACAAGTATCAACCAAGAACTGGGTGTGTTTATAAACTGGTCATAAAATAATAACATCTACCTCAGTTATCATCTAAGATTATTTTAAAGAGAACTCAATTTTCAAATAAAAACAATAACTAAAAAGGTAAAGCCACAAATCTCTTCAACGACGAAATTGGTTCTTTATCAATCTCAAAAGGCAAAATATCTAAGTAACTATCTCTCCGTACAAACTCAGTCAAGTAAACGTTGAATTGAATAATAAATAAATTTACGCTCGAACACCCAATTTCAGTAACCAAACTGAGCATAAAAGGATTGTCCTAGACAAGAAGTTGATAGACGAGGCCGACGTTGTATGATTTACATAAACAACGGGCCACCAATGCGATATAGATATTATATTATTATCAGCACTGGGTTTCTCAGTTGTGGCATGCTCCAGCATATTGTCTGGCATATAACTACCGCAAGTCGGGAAGTCTCTCGGTACCGGTGGCATATCTTTATGCTCACCCACTTTGAATACTAATGCCATACCTACTTCAACGTGAAACTCTATATGACAGTGGAAAAGCCAATATCCAGGATTATCTGCCTTAAATCTAATAACAGTGTAGCCTCCATCTGGAACTGTTACAGTATCTTTAATGGGAGGGTTTTTCAGATTCCTCTTAAGAAGTCCTTCTTCATCGAATGCTTTTACTTCTTCAATCGTTGTTTCGTTACTCAGCCGTCTCATTCCAACTACTCTGAAACTGTGTCCGTGTAAGTGGAACGGATGATTTGCGTCGAAGGTGACACCTTCATCAACTATAATGACTTCAACGACTGAGTTCAGTTTAACAGCTAAAACGTGAGAGCATTCGCAGTAGTCTTCTTTACAGGTCTTTTCTATGCTTGACGCGTTGCAGAAGTTATCTAGTGAAGGTCTGGTTATCAAAAGGGGGCTGGAAGGCATCTTCATACTGATATGATTCAGTTGCGGTGTGTACAGTCGATTGTCGGGTTTTTGCACTGCAAGGAAATTGGCATGTAAGTAAAGTCACAATATCAAGCGGATGGGACTGGATCAATCATCATGTCTACTTCGAAAGTACTAATCAGAGGATAACATTAAGTGGCCTTTTATGTAATCCATAATGCAATGCCAGTTTTTCATGGCGATTTTACAACAATACCCTAAAAATATATGTGTGTAATATGAATAATAAGTGATAGTGCAAGAAAAATCCTTAGGGACTTTATTGCACCTGGCATTGTTTAAATTGTAGTCTTAAGATCTCATTAAAATTGATTAATAAAAAATGGATGGGTGCGACTGAGTGTGTGCTATTAAGATCTTAACACTATGCTACAGAAGTATATAATATACGAACTGTAAATATAATATAAGGCTATAACAGGTGTTTTTAACTTTGGCCTGATATAATCGAGAGATACGTACCTTGATAATAACCATAATATGGTGACTTGTGGAAATGTGCATTATCTTTCGCATAAAAGTCGTAAGCAACGTAAAACTGGTAATCAGCGACTTCCTTCAGGCTCTCATCGTACCCTTCAAGGGACCTCATCTCAGCAATGCTGATGGTCTCGTTTTCCTCCTCGCCTTTGTTCAAGGCATTTAGTTGCTGAGAACAAACAGATTAAATTAATAAGTAAATAGGTATAAAGAGTGAATATGAGCCGATAAACAATTTTTTGTCCGGCCGCAGTCCCAAGGGTTTACTTGAAATTTGCTATGATTGTGCTGATGATTTAAAGATAAATTAATGTTTGTTTGATACTTAACACTATAAAACCGTAATAGTTATCAGTTTCTTTTTAACTATTTTTGTCTGATATTCAACGATGGTTCAGTGGATATAGAGTCTAATCTCATAGAGAAATCACGTTTCCCCGTAGTAAACACAGTATGCTGTTAAAAATGCTACGGACATATGTTAAATATCTTTTTTCCTATAAACTTAGCGTTTTGAAGATGAACTCAATTTACTCAAAAAAAAAACGTTTATTTTACTTTAAAAAATCAGTATAGAGTTTTCGACAAAGTATTGATCACATCTAACCAAATGAAGCTGTTATATTAGAAGATTTCAGCGAAAACTAAGCTAAGCTAAGCTTTTTTTAATTACTGTTTTTTTGTCAAGTTGGTATTCATTTTATGAAGAGCATAAGTGCTTTTTGAAGTTCCTATTTTTATAAACTTATTAAATAAACAATGTTATTTGCAAAATCGAGTTTTTACTATCAAAGGAGTTTGATACCAGAAAAAGAGTGTAATACCATCAGTATGTCACCCGGACCCCTGGTCCCGGACAGCCTTCATTGTCTCTTGAATAACTTTAATGTCCCCAGGTATTAATGATACAAATCTACACGTTACCTATATAAACTGCCTAGTATTTTCTATGTTCAGGAACGTAACTAACCAAAATCATAAAATATAGATTTATCCCCTACAATATAATGGTTCACTATTGAAAACACAATTTTCTTCGACCCATCTATACTCGTATACCGAACCATAATCATAATATTCTTAATATACAATATACTATGTCTGTAAGAGGAGGCTGTCTAATCCGACAAATGGTTTGGCATGTGGCCAGCCGCTAGGACGAGTCAAACGATAATTCCGAGGTTTACTCCACTGCTAGCCGTGACTATTGTTAAAAACATTTAAAACAAAAAACAGGTGTGATTCGAGTACCGAGGGTTCTATACCACTAAGCAATATTTGTGTTATTACACGATTACTTACAATAAAAGAATATTTTATTTCATTCAGTTAGGGGTGGTTAGCGCTAGTCCGATTTAGCCTACTGCTGGGTATAGACCTCTTCGGTCCCTCGGTCCCTCGCTAGTCTCGCCTAGCAACGTCCAGCAATGCTAACTATGTCATCCGACCATCGGGCAGCTGGTGTGCCTACTGATCTTCGCCCTTCCTAATACAGTTCAAAATATACAGCCCTTTATAGGTAGGGTAGACGGAAAGACAAACAGACAACGACGTAGGCTTAATAATTGGATCTCGTGGGTACAGAACCCTCAAGTCGTAACGCACAAATACACCAGTAGCGTTAACTAACCTTCACTTTGCAGAGTAAAATCTTAGAACCTAGTGGATTCGTACAAATTCAAAAGCATATGTGCGGAACTTATGATATTGTAACTTATGAAACACACTAAATTTGATTGGGGCTGAAATAAAATATATAAGTTGGACAGTTACTCTGTATAATGCTGCATGAATAAATGTATTCTGCTATATGAAAAGGTCTTGGAGATCAACCAAGTGCTTCTTCATGTGTTACAGTTTTTATTCATATCACTATTTATGTAAAAAATGGGACCTTAGAAACAGATTGATTTCTGTACAGAAAGTTTAGACAGTTGACTGACTTGGTGGCTCAGTGGTTAGTGCTCCTGACTACTGATCCGAGAGTTGTAGGTTCGATCCCCACCCAGGCCAAACATTTCTGCGATGAGCAAATTTGTTTGCTCTGTGTCTGAGTGTTTTAAATCCATATATGTATTTATTTAGATGTATATGTGTATGTATATCAGTCTCCGGTCCCCATAATACAGGGAATCAGGTGTTCCGTATGTTCGTTTGCCACCTATCACATAAAAAAAAATCCTAGTTTGGGGCCAGATGACCGTGTGTGATTTGGCCCGGATATTTATAATATTTATTTATTGTTTATTTTTGTTTCAAACTTTTGAAGATTCGCAATATTATTAGCAATATTACTTTAAGGAAGACGTGGTCTTATTTTTATAAAAGTACAACAATATTGCAACTTGACTGTGAGATAAAATGGAAACATAATGATTTTTTGCGTGTTCCCAAGGAAAAATATATTGTAGACAGAAATATTATGATAGGAAACGACTAACAATCAACAAACCATATAAACTGTGTATTTGACAACTCATATATGTCCCCACTGCTGGGGCATGGTAGACCTGGTCTCTTCCCACACCTTGGATTAACTCTCAAAGATTAGGCCATACTTATCACATAAAGGCCGAGTGTGGACGGATTGTGTGGGGCTAGTTAGAAGTTTTCAAGTCACCTTTAAAGCCTCTGACATGGCTTACGTCTACCAGCTTTTAGCACTAATGGCTAAATGCGCCTTGCGTAGTCGTAAACAGTCAAAATAAATGCCTTTTACAGTCCAATCCAGCCAGGCTTTAAACATGTTCGCAATCGGTTAGCTAGTGATGGTTGACCTGACGTGTTAAGTATTAAATAAATAAATATAAATATAATATCCGGGACAAATCACACACGGTCATCTGGCCCTAAACTAGGATTCCCTGTACTATGGGAACCAGGGACTGATAATTATTGTCTTTTTTTGACTAAGTAAGTCACACAAAGCCAAGACCACTTATTATAATATAATAATAAGTATTTATTTGACTTTCAAAATATGTAATCTAAAAATTAAGCCTAACATCACAACTCCATTAAAAATAAAATAAATTATATACCCATTTTCGTTCTCGCAATTCTTACAGTTATTTTCTTGTTTTTACTTTTTTTTTGTTTTTGCTCGTAATTTATATTGAAGTGACATTTTGCAATGCGTTAATGTTTATATTCATAATAAACACATTATTTTCACTGTGTCGTGTCGCCTCATATCTTGTTACTCTTGCGGAGAATACCTACATACACAAACATACCTTTCAGTTATAAAAAGAACCATAAAATACTGCAATGTTCACTGTTTTTAAGTTTTTAGTGCATTCAAATTAAATAAATCTAAAAGTCTGCAAACGGTAAGGTCAAGATAATGAAACTTAATTTAACAACTTAATAATTGACCACGCTGAATACGTTAAAAACAACCGACTCCAATCGCAACAACCCCAATTTTGCTATGTTTTTGTAGATTTTCTCAAAAACCGCTGAATCGATTTCAATAAAATTTATATGAGACCACCTGTGAAGTATCCCCTTTTAAACAAAACAAGAATTTTCCAAATCGGTTCAGGCGTCTTCGAGTAATGGGTGAACATACATAAAAAGAAAAAAAAAGATTCCGACGAATTGAGAACCTCCTCCTTTTTTTGAAGTCGGTTAAAAAGACTTAATAGTCTTTTCATATATGGTTTTTTGGTGCAATTTCCGAATGAATCCGGTATTTTACCAGGACAACATGTAGCCTGTGTCATGTCCCACCCCGTTAACTAACCCTGTGCAAAAAACCATATCGATCCCTAGCTCCGTTGTAACGTGAAAAAAGGAAAAGCAAAAACATAAATCGCATTCGCGTTTATAGTAATATTTATAGTATCCTTTGGAATTAATCCTTATGTGTAAGGATTAATTCCAAAGGATACCTAATTAGATAATAAGAATCTAAAGACAGTCTCATAACAAAATACATCAAGGCTTATAAGTAAACAGGCTTAGCCAAACATTTATAAGCATTGTGTACCAGAATAGGTATTAGAGTAGGGACTACAGAAAATAGATTAACAAAAATATAATTTAAGTTTAATACGTACTAGAAAACTGAGTACAGTACAAGCACCGTAATGTGTGTAAAGAGAAACCTTATATTTCACTTAATGTAAAGATGAGTCAAACAACCTCAAACATCAGAAAGTTTATTTTAGTGTGATTTAATTAATACCAAAAAACCAAAGTGAAAGAAACGTCCTTAATATCGTCCAAAATGTCCTTTTGATGTGGACAAAAGGACATTTAGCGTCTTTCTACGTTCCATAACAAAATTCGCCTTACATATTTTTGTAATTTTCAGTACCATAGGTAAAGAAAAGGGGGCTAATAGCAATCTGTATAAATTGGAATACTAAAAGACATTTTCTCAGAGCACTTCAGCGGCTTCGGGAGTTTTCAATAAAAATGCATGCACCGCAACGTCGACGGCTCAAATAAGACTTGAAGGAATTGGCGCAGAATTGAATTCAAATTTCAAATACACCGGTTTCACCAGACCGCGGCAAATCTGCACATGTTACTGATTGAAATCTTTATTTATACGAGACCTGATATATTATAAATACTATAAATACTGAGCTTACAGAATTTTTTTTCGGGAGAACGACAGAGAAATCAGTGAATGAATGTGCTGAGAAGGGAAGTCTAAAACTGGCGCCAGCTACAGAAAAAAATGAGGAAATTCTCTGTCATGGTATGGGCATATTATGAGGAGGGTTGAAAGTTATGTAACTGAAAAAATTTAATATAATAATAATATCTATAATAATAATATCTAGGCATGTTGCGCTGGCCCCAAATGATTGGAAACAGGTTCGGTACATGATGACAATGATGAAGGAGACATTAGTGAGAGCCTTTTTGGTTTAGAAGGGACAAAAACTGAATATTTACAAGACGATATACTTATGTGGACTTCAATTCATAAAATACAGAATATTGTTTTGCTCGATAACCTTCTTTAAAGAGATAATAATAGTATACAGAATACTAATGGTATTTTTTGTTACCTTCCTCCAAAAATTATTTTGAGAAAAAAGTAGTCAACTAGTTTATGAGATGTGTACGTAGATGGCGTAGCACACATTCGTAGGTATACAGTAAAAATACCCTACCCTAATAATATATTGGTCAGCCGAATATCAGGGCTAAAAATAAATAGAAATAGGTAGGCGATAACCCAAACAAAATCCGGAAGTACTCAGTAAGTTACCCCAAATACTCATTACCCGAAATACATTTTATCTACATGACTAGTGATTGTATCCGTATTTTTAAAGTACGCGTTACTTTAAAAAAAAAACCCGAAATACCATGTACCTAATTACATGATAAGTGGCTATATCGGTATTTTTGTCGTCAATTTTTCACTTCGATATAATTTTTCATCGATATTACAATCCTTTGAGAAACTCATTCCTGTTGAGAGACTAGTCCAACAGGAACACAGCCCTGACAAGTTTACCATTTTATCTTCCACCAGGCTAACCAGTTAATTGAATGGAGATAGTTGGACTGGAATACAGTCTCTTTAGTAATCTATATTTGTCTGTGATATTCGTTGGGGCGATGACTTATAAAACATGAGCACACGCTGGCCACTCCATACAACCTGTGCGAGTTATTTACCTACTACGACCTCCCTTTCTAAGTCACTAGATCAGTGTTTTTTATCCCTTTCTAAAGGGGTCGCGGGAAAAGAAAAAGTAAGTGGTAAAAGGTCCTACACTGCACTGAAAAAATACGATTTCACTGGGAAGGCTAGTCCTATAAGGCTATTTTGGAGACGTTTCTAATTTTGTAATTGAAGAAAATTATAAACGTAATCTTTCAAATCACTAACATTTTGTATGTATATGGCCATAGGGGGGTCGCAAGAGATTTTTAACTTGTAAAGAGGTCGGGTATTAAAAAAGGTTGAAAAACACTGCACTAGATAGTACCCATAGGGGGTGAAGTCGCCCTCAGAGAGCGGCAGGGAGTATCCAACTGTATGTTCTACTATTTAATATCTAATTAATATTTAATTATCGGTATTGAGACAAACCTATGAAGGTTTAACAATACCCTTACATTGTATTACCATCTTTTTTGTAATAACTGAATAAATACAAAAAAAAATACTATTGAATGTACATACTATATCTATCCAGGGTGACTGTGACGTCCTGCATACCTTTATAACTGGTGCCAAAACACATGAAGCCAAACAAATTGTGTTCTCTACAAATTCGATAAATGGCAAAAAAAAATTACTTTCTATACAGACTTGGCTCACAAACGATTTGTATGAAAAGTGATTTTTTTGTTGCGATTTCAGTAAATTTTTATAACAAAATATGATCATTCTCATAAGTAGAGTCACCAGCTAAGTGGTTTACTGGTATTAAGAAGTAAGTCACCCTGTTTATTTGGGTAGTTCTACTCATTTAAAGGTAGGTAAGAGAATTTTCTCATTTTCCACATATTTCCACTCATGTCCGAACTTCTGACGAGGGTGAACGTATAAAATAACTGGATATAATCCGTATATTACTAAAACTACGCTGTTCGTATACGTATGTCCGACCTTAGAATGTCTGTATCTTTGCGTCGTAATAAATGGTCAGTAGAAATATATATTTTTTTTATGTGATAGGTGGCAAACGTGCAGACGGATCACCTGATGGTAAGCGATTACCGCCACCTGTAGACACCCGCAACACCAGAGGAGTCACAAGTGCGTTGCCGGCCTTTGATATGGGAGTACCCTCTTCACATGTATCTTTGGGTGCTTACAAAGGTGCTATCAGCAAAATTTTGATCTGCTTTAAATTAGTCACATACTGTGTGCACTAGTTCCTTTTCAAGGCTCATTTATCTTAATATTTAAAAATATTTTATGGCACTCTAGGTCTAATACTAGAATATTATCATTGGGATTTATATGTTACTCTACTATGACTATATGTTTCCTAATTAAATAAAAAATATACAGGGTGTAACAGAATTGGTGTAGGGCCCGTTAACTGGGGATTATACTCATCGTACTGAACAACTTTTGTTCTTCAACTTTGCTCAAATCGCAAAAAAAAATTTTGATTCTCCATGCAAAAATGGCAAAACAGATGATCAATTTGTATGGAGAGTCCAACATATTTTTTTGCGATTTGAGCAAAGTCGTAGAACAAAAGTTGTTCAGTACGATGAGTATAATCCCCAGTTAACGGGCCCTACACCAATTCTGTTACACCCTGTATACCTAGGTATTGTGACGAATATCCTTTAAGTGCTATCTTACACAGACGAATAATAAAAATCTACTACGATATTATAAAATTATAAAACTCGCATTAACTATCCTGAACCAAATTTTAAAAATGTATTTATTTAAATATGATATATTTTAACATGTAAACATGTACAAAAAGCCGAAAGGGTTTGCATTTTGTACAGAAGTTGAAGACTAACATAAATTTATTATTATTACAAATAAATAAAATACAGTGTGGGATACATACAGAGAGGCTACGATAAAACATAAATCTACCATCTGTGATGGTATTCAATAAAAGCTTGTGAATGAATAGTTGTTTATATGTGTGAGTGAATGTGCGGCTGGTGCAGAAAAAAATATATAGTAGATAAACAGTATTTGTTTAAGTATAGCATAAATAACACAAATACATACACATGCAGCAATTGTGTGGTGGTATGAAATCTAAGGTAGACTTCCGATGCTAGCGGCCGATGCGACAGACGCGCGCGACTGTCGTACGCGACAGTACTAAACACCAGAAATGTATGGAAGAGAAGCGCGCGTCTATCGCGGGGTAGGGAAGCGGCGCCATACATTTTCTTTTTTCTTTGGGGGGTCGCGGAAGATTATTAACTTGTAAAGGGGTCGGGTATTAAAAAAGGTTGAAAAACACTGCACTAGATAGTACTCACAGGATGTGAAATCGCCCTCAGAGAGCGGTAGGGAGTATCCAACTGTATGTTCTACTATTTAATATCTAATTAATATTTAATTATCGGTATTGAGATAAACCTATGAAGGTTTAACAATACCCTTATATTGTATTACCATCTTTTTTGTAATAACTGAATAAATACAAAATAAAAATAAAAATAAAAAACTATTTAATGTACATACTATCTCTATCCAGGGTGACTGTGACGTCCTGCATACCTTTATAACTGGTGCCAAAACTCATGAAGCCAAACAAATTGTGTTCTCTACAAATTCGATAAATGGCAAAAAAAATGACTTTCTATACAGACTTGGCTCACAAACGATTTGTATGAAAAGTGATTTTTTGTTGCGATTTTAGTAAATTTGTAAAACAAAATATGATCATTCTCATAAGTAGAGTCACCAGCTAAGTGGTTTACTGGTATTAAGAAGTAAGTCACCCTGTTTATTTGGGTAGTTTTACTCATTTAAAGGTAGGTAAGAGAATTTTCTCATTTTCCACATATTTCCACTCATGTCCGAACTTCTGACGAGGGTGAACGTATAAAATAACTGGATATAATCCGTATATTACTAAAACTACGCTGTTCGTATACGTATGTCCGACCTTAGAATGTCTGTATCTTTGCGTCGTAATAAATGGTCAGTAGAAATATATTTTTTTTTTTATGTGATAGGCGGCAAACGTGCAGACGGATCACCTGATGGTAAGCGATTACCGCCACCTGTAGACACCCGCAACACTAGAGGAGTCACAAGTGCGTTGCCGGCCTTTGATATGGGAGTACCCTCTTCACATGTATCTTTGGGTGCTTACAAAGGTGCTATCAGCAAAATTTTGATCTGCTTTAAATTAGTCACATACTGTGTGCACTAGTTCCTTTTCAAGGCTCATTTATCTTAATATTTAAAAATATTTTATGGCACTCTAGGTCTAATACTAGAATATTATCATTGGGATTTATATGTTACTTTACTATGACTATATATTTCCTAATTAAATAAAAAATATACAGGCTGTAACAAAATTGGTGTAGGACCCGTTAACTGGGGATTATACTCATCGTACTGAACAACTTTTGTTCTACGACTTTGCTCAAATCGCAAAAAAATATGTTGGACTCTCCATACAAATTGATCATCTGTTTTGCCATTTTTGCATGGAGAATCAAAATTTTTTTTTGCGATTTGAGCAAAGTTGTAGAACAAAAGTTGTTCAGTACGATGAGTATAATCCCCAGTTAACGGGCCCTACACCAATTCTGTTACAGCCTGTATACCTAGGTATTGTGACGAATATCCTTTAAGTGCTATCTTACACAGACGAATAATAAAAATCTACTACGATATTATAAAATTATAAAACTCGCATTAACTATCCTGAAACATTTTTTTAAATTTGTTTATTTAAATATGATATATTTTAACATGTAAACATGTACAAAAGAAACCCGAAAGGGTTTGCATTTTGTACAGAAGTTGAAGACTAACATAAATTTATTATTATTACAAATAAATAAAATACAATGTGGGGTACATGCAGAGAGGCTACGATAAAAAAAATCTACCATCACAGACAAACAAGTGTTGGCTATTCAATAAAAGCTTGTTAATGAATAGTTCTTTATCTGTGTGAGTGAATGTGCGGCTGGTGCAGAAAAAAAATTGTAGTAGATAAACAGTATTTGTTTAAGTATAGCATAAATAACACAAATATATACACATGCAGCAATTGCAGCGATTGTGTGGTGGTATGAAATCTTCACCGGTGTGATAGTACTTTTTATTCTTTATAAAGTTTCCTTGTAAACGCTTCGCCAAACAGAAGTCAGTCCTAAAATAATTTCAGTATACAATAGATTGGATTCAAAGGTAAATTCAGTATACATTAGTAACAAGGGTCATTTTTCTGAGAGAAACGATTTGTAATAAAGTCGATTCATTTTACACACCCGTATTATGTACGGCTTCAACAGTGGGGGTACTTTCACAATCAAAAGAACTTGCGGACTAAAAAAAATATTCTGGGAATCAAAAGAAAATTGGGATTTGGAAGGGCCGTCTTTTGATTTTTAACAGGAGCTCACGTCACTTCTGTTATCAGAATTTGCAAAGAGAATTTTACGACGTCGCGCGAATATAATCTTACTTACATAATTTACGATCATGCTCTTAATCTTAATCATACCATTATCATATAATATTTTTTCAGTGTTGAGAAAGGTTTGAATTTCATTTTAATAAAAATGAAGAATAAATTGTTTTTCCAATAAAAAACAATAAGAGGTGAGGACAATTTGACAAAGAGCTTAGGATTGGACAATTTTATCCTGAAAAACTCATTTCTTTGCACGCGAGTCGCTATCAGCTTGCGTATCGTGCACACTCAATAATAGCCATAAATAGCCACGAGCAAAAAGTTGTAAAGAAGAGATCAAGAAGTGAGCAATAACTCAATCAATGCAATGTCTCAAGGACTTCTGTACGCAACTGTACATAACTCATCACAGCTATAAAGCTTTTGCCATTTGTCAGGGACACTATCAGTGGAATTGAATTTGTTATGGGGAATCACATATCACTGACTTGCCCTTTTTGTCAAGGTTTTCGGTATTGCTATATTTGTAAATGTAATTTACACAGGAGTTAATGGAATTAAGTTGTACCAGAGACAATTTTATTTGGCTGTACTGAGAATTTAAGGGCGAAATGTTGATTGAGGTTAAGTGAGTTAGGTATGATCGAATACTGATAATTAAGGGCGAAAAGTTGATTGATGTCTAAGAATTTAAAAGCGAAAAGTTGTTTGAGGCTAAGTGAGTTAGGTGTTATGCTCTACACTCTGATTGTAAGGAATATGATTGTAAAAGTATTAAAAAGTACAGCTATCCCTAAGTATAGGTATCTGCCAAATAAGAATATTCTCGGACTCAAGCCATCATTCAAGTGTAGTATCTACCAAGGGCACACTATAACTTATGAACCTACCTATGAGTACCTATTGGCAACATTACCTACCAAAGCACCCGGCCGGTCGTAAAAATGGTACCGCCAAAGGCTTATCTCAGTACTTAAGCTACTGTGGTCGATAAACCATAAAACGTCAAATGCACGGATATTGTAGTCTGTGGTTCAGGGGTTTGACAAAAGCGGCGTTTACGTCGCTTTAATGTTTCGGGACGTAATAATGTTAGCTTCAGAGTCAAGTAAACTGGGTTTGGAAGTTTATAAGTAATTTACATGTACTTAAGCAATTCAATTGTTTTAATAATTGACAACGTTACGTAAAACACATTAAAACAACCGGCTTTAATCGTAATAACTACACTTTAGGAAACACACACTAGGCAACCGCCGTCTATACCTTGTGGATAGAACTACCTATGAGTGAGTTCTTATGTGCCACACGATAAGAAGAAGACTACACTTTTGCTTTTGTTCATTTTCTAAAAAAGGTTCTGCACTGTTTTTAATATAATTTATAATATAATAATAATAATAATATCTGGGACAAATCACACACGGTCATCTGGCCCCAAACTAGGATTCCCTGTATCTTGGAACCAGAGACTGATATACATACACATATACATTTAAATACATACATATACACCCAGACTTAGAGCAAACAATACATATATGGGACCACCGCGAAATCTTAATCTAACGAATGAAAATAATAATCAATATACGGTGAAATCTGTTAACAGTCGACGAATATATCGCGTAACATGCACACACAAAAATATACTATATAATGAGAATCTCCTAAAGTCCTCATTTTATGAAAAGATTGAAGTTGGAAAATATCGATCATTTTCAATGCCAAAGTCGGTCAAAGCCAATTTGCCAAGACAAATGGCAAAGTAGCTCAGACCTCAATGTCACAGTATATGTATTATATACATACATTAGCCACTCCCTGGCTCGTCTCTAAGGGTGCGTTTCCACTGAAGCGGAGCGGAGCGGAGACGTGCCGTATTGAATTGACCAATCATATTGCTCGAAATGAAGTGAAGCGGAGATTTTGAGTAATCTGACTGGTCAATTTTACACGTCTCTCAATGTCAATGGAAATCAATTCACCTATGGGCGAGATCCTGTGATGGTTGCTTAGCGCAGCAGAAGCCACGCTACACGCTACACACAGGTCAACACGTCACAACCGGTTTTTTTTATGTAGTAGGTTATACAGAGTGATAAAAAAATGTCTGGCAATATTTTAACAGTGGCTTCTACTCATCAAACTGAACAACTTTCCCCATGAAACTGATACTCAAAAAGCGTCAGCTGGTTGATTGGTTGGTTCTTCATACAAATCCGTCAGCTGGTTGATGAACTTTGTATGGGAAGTTCACATTATTTTTTTCTTTTTGACCATGCGTTTCTTTGGAGAATTTGTTCAGTTTGATGAGTAAAAGCCACTGTTAAAATATTGCCAGACATTTTTTTATCATTCTGTATAACACAGATTTGTGTCCGGAAATGACAATGGCAAACGCCTAATTGTGTAACAGTATTAATAAAAAATGGCAAGAGACCCTTGTCTCCAGCAGTGGGAACGCGGCTGTGAGTACTCACCAATCCTTCGTTATGCAGCTCTTCCCAGGTGGGATCTCCTTGAGGTTCCGACTCCATAGCACCTTCATAGTGTAACACCGCTACTTGCTTCGCCTTTGTGAACCTGGTGTTTTTTTTTTAGTTTTTAAGTAAATCATCAGTGTCCCTGACCGCAGTAAGCACTTTTTTCCTAGGTGAAAAAGCTGTATAGCTTTGAAACTAATATGAATACAGGACTGGTTCTTGTGCCCAGATTTAGAGCAAAATTAGAGCAATCTACTCAAAAAAGAAACGGCCCAGTGCGAGTCGGACTCGCGCACCAAGTGTTCCGTATAAACTCATATTCACACATGTCTTGAACTCTAGTATACCAAATTCTCAGGCCTGCAGGCCCTTGAAGCTGTGAAAAAATCAAAATTCTATACCCACGCAATCAAGAGATACGGCCGTTTATGCCGCATATTTGGACACTTGCATGGGAACCAAAACCTATAGGGTACTTCCCGTATACCTAGAATCATGAAATTTGGCAACAAGCAATGCTTATAGCACAAGTAAAGAAAAATCCGAAAACCAAAAAAAAAAATTGTTACATCACAAAAAACTTGATTGCGTTGGTAATTTGGTATACAAGTTTGACTTTCACAGCTTCAAGGTATTGCAGGCCTGAGTATTTGATATAAATTTCAACTTGATACGTCTACGCGTTCTTGATAAAAAGGGTCTTGAAAGACAGACAGACAGACAGACGAACGGACAAAGAAGTGATCCTATAAGGTTCCCTTTTTCCTTTTTAGGTACGGAACCCTTAAAACTAGAATTCCAAACGTTACAGTTACAGCGGTAGACGCTAAAAACTGATCTTTTCCGCCAATTTTTTGTGCGCCAGTTTAGGCAGTCGTATCTCGAAAAGTGTGATTGCTCAAATTTTTTTCACTTGGCATGATGATTGCTCTAATTATGCTCTAAAATTTGCGATAGGTAGGATTCTTCTAGGAGCCCTAGGAAAAAAGTGCTTGCTGGGTTCAGGGACACAAATCATCAATCATCAACAGCCACAAGACGTCCATTGCTGTACAATTGTACATGGGCCTCTCTGAAATGAGGGGTTTGCCGTTATCGCCACGCTTGTCGCCATAGCGATATCGGCTCATCACACAAATGTTTTCTGTGAGTGGGGACCAAGCCCACGCCTCTCGAAATAGAAGTCGGGAATATTAAATGCTATGCTACTGAGTCAGTCATATCAAATCTTACAGGAATTTGTATCGTTAATTACTGTTGATGTACAATATTATTGTTAAATATTTATTTGGAAGGACGCTGCCTTTTACGACACCCACGGGAAGAGATGCGGTGGAGTTATTCGAGAGCCATACCATAGGCTATTCAAGTAGAAGACTAAGTAAATATTATAAGGTGTTAAAAAAATTGCTGGTATTATTTAAACTGGGGCTTCTACTCATCAAACTGAACAACTTTTCCCAAGAAACTCATGGTCAAAAAGAAAAAAAGTTGGACTTCCCATACAAAGTTCATCAACCAGCTGACGGATTTGTATGAAGAATCAAATTTTTTTTTGCTTTTTGAGTATGAGTTTCATGGGAAAAGTTGTTCAGTTTGATAAGTAGAAGCCACTGTTAAAATATTGCCAGACATTATTTTTATATCACCCCGTGTATAAAATATATAAGTTTTTGACAAAATATTTTATAATAAGGAGACATGTATTTCTGTCTTATTATATTATGTAAGAGTATGCAGATCGTGACGAAGGTACACATCCATAGGGGTAAATATTGAAATTCTTGGAATACTTAGTTTAATTCCAAGCAACCGCGATCTATTCCCGGATTAATTGAGTAAATAATTTTCCTAAAATTATTGTATATTATTATAGATAGTTCGTAGGCGTAATCAAAATCTAATGAAACTAGGTATTGTAGTACTGAAAAGCATAATTAAATTACATAATAAGGTTCAGACTATCATCAAAATGGTTGTATATCAACGCATATCTACGCTATTTGTACCTCGAATACTAAACGGCAATATTTTATAATTATAAAAAAACTTAAACTACTAGCTGATACACGCTACTTCGCCTGCGTATTAAGAATAAACTAGTTTGGATTCATGAGAGAAACTTCATGAGAGACTCTTAAAACTGACCTTTCATCGCAGTCCATGAGTCCACGGAATCTGATCCAGTAGTTGTCAATCTCGTTGTTCGCTTCCAAGATGAAGTCAAACCGCTCACCGGCGTATGTGACTAGGGATGTCGCTACAACAATAAATCAACAATTAATAAAAAGTTTTTAGCCAATGACCCCCCGAGGGCACAGACTAGGGATGTCACTAGAAAATTTTATAAACAATTAATTTAAAGTTTTTAGTTAGCCAACTTGAGGAGTGAAATTAGATAATTTAATCTACAACTACTATAGAGTTTAGTCAACTTTAGGCTTACCTGAAAAAAAAATTGCCAACTGACTCCAAAGGAGTGAAATAAAGTTAAATAAACCACTAGTTCAGTCATTAGACATGTAGTATAAGAAGAAGAAGTTCTTCTTCATGGTGTGTGACACAATTTAAGTTTCCTGTAAATTACATGCCGATTTTAAAATTAATCTAACAGTTCACTATAAAAGTTTATAAGGCAAGGTTATTTCATATCCAAAAAGTTTTGAGTAGGGTCAGTCCGTGAAAACTTAATGCAAATGTCCTTGGCTTAGAGTGCCGTACTCTAAAGGTGCCGACGGGATATTTTAGGTATTACATTTATTACTAAGCCTTTAGCGTCTGTCGGCCTATCTGTCCTAAGTACATTTAGAGGCTGCATTTTTAAACAAACACCTAATTTAAAAAACTTCATAAAATCGCATAAATAAAGATTTATTATGGGATCTGACAGAACAGTAAAAGTTATTAAATAAAACCGGCCAAGTGCGAGTCGGGCTCGCGCACCGAGGGTTCCGTATAAATTCATAATCACATGTATTGAACTCTATATCCTGCAATCTCTTGAAGCTGTGAAAATATGTGGTATAAACATCTGTATCTCTTGATTGCGTTAGCATAGAAGTTAGATTTTTTCACAAATTTAAGGGATTGCAGGCCTGAGAATTTGATATAAATTTCAACTTGATAGGTCTACGCGTTCCTGAGCAAAAGGGTCTTGACAGACAGACACACAGACAGACGGACAGTCAGACGGACAGACAACAAAGTGATCCTATACGGGTTCCTTTTAGCGATAAGACCGCCCAGATTGTCGATTTGTTTCTTTTTATTGTGTTATTATATGTTTGTATGTTTCTTGTATGACAATAAAGAGTATTTGATTTGATTTGATTTGATTTGATTTGATTTGATTTGGTTCCTTTTTTCCTTTTGAGGCACGGAACCCTAAAAACGGTCTCAATCCGAAAGAGCACATAAACCTTAGGCACTTGGGAAATTACAAAGCAATAGGATCTTTAATTTTTAGTAAACTTATCAAAACATATGACAGTTTCAAAACCAGCCTTTATAAATGTCGTCGTCTTTTTAAGTGAATAAATAAATAATTTCATTTTACTGAAACGTTTTAAGTTCAACTCCCTCTTTATAAAACGTGTAACAAAATAGCTCTTGAAATCTTCCATTTGAGTAATCCGAGCTTCACGGCTTATGGGCCGTTAGAGAGCCTTATTACTTTTATGACATTCGATTTGACAAGTCAGCTGTACTATCAAGGTAATAGCGTGTGCTAGAGGAAAGTACGTAAGGTGTATTTGACGTAAGCACTTTCCAAAGTATCGAAGACAACTGAGCCTTTTACCTTTATTAGCCCATTACTTTGTAACGGGTAAAGTTATAAAGGGAATGTGTAAAGTTACAAACTATACTTCATTATTTACTTTACTTCATTAAGGGGCAAAAGTAGCTAGAAATGGGTACATAGGATGTATAGTATCTACCTTACCTGTTAAATATTGGTATCTGTGTTTACGTGGCTGAACAAAAACGTCATGACCAAATGATAATTTACTAAATATCTATCATATTAAATCACAAAATTTTATCTTAATATATTAGGATGTATTCTGTACGCCAAACTTAAACAAAATAAGCAAACTGCCTTCTTCTGAATACATATTGCTTCTTCGATAAACCTATAAAAGTTCTTATGTCTCTTTAATGGCTTAAGTCAAACCTTGCCAAAGTTACCACATTTTGCTCAAGATAATATTTGGCCTCAACAAAAAGCCCTCGTTGAGGGCAAAACAAATAAACAATTTCTTCTGATGCTGTCCCTTGAACTGAAGGGTCGTAAAGAGTGCCCTTCTGTTGAATTTACGTACTGGTTATATCGTTTTGTACCAGTTTTATTGTTAGATTTTGGGTGAGTTCTTTGTTTGGCTTTAGGGATCCTTTAAGTCTATGCCTTTTATTTTGAAATGGCAGTGTTTTTGAAACAGAATGAGTAACAGGTTGAAGTTTGTACAGAATGTACCTAATATGAATTTGTGGCGGATTTAAATTTGAAAAAAAGCATTTTTAGTTTTTTAATTTTTCTGTTTTTTATTCTATCCACTATAGGTAAATAATTAAAACCACCCAAGAGAAGTAGGACACGCACCAAATAATCTCAAACTCAGTAAAATAAGTACTTGACTGATATTTTCTATTTGGAAGAGTAATGTATGTAGGTAGGTTTTCATTTATAAATTGATGATTTAAAAAGTTTTTGTCAACTTAATGACATTGTTTTTTTTAGAAGATGACAGTTTTAGTAACAAATATAAAATCTTGTGTATAGCCTGTAGCGACATTAATTAATGGGTCCGGCTGTATTCATACAACTTATAACGACTGGCAAAGTTGTTTGACAAAAAACTTCTCCGAGCAAAGTTAGGCATATTGAGAAGTTACGTTTTGTAGATAAGTGAACAGAAGCGGTCGTGGCTCAGTGCGGCCTGCGAGCTGCGTGGTCGCGTCGTGACTGACTACAAGCACGGTCATAACCCGAAAGGGTTTGACTGTTAGTGACATTTATCTCGACCGTTTCCGTGCTTCGCAAGTCACGTTTATCCGTTGATCCCGGCTGCTATCGCTAGATGGCAGGCGTTATGCAATGTCGGAGACCTTATAGGCGGCTTGAAAACTTCTGACATTGAGGTTGGCCGCTAGCTCCACAGCCTCCACCAATCCGGACTTTGCCCCCGTGTGTGGAGTAGGGTGTCCCTTATATGGACGAAAAAAAATTTTTTTGGGTTATAGAAACGCATACCCCCTAATTCTTTGTTAAATATTAAGCCTTACATAAATATAAAATTTTAACTCTCTAGGTTAATATTAACCCGTGCAGACAAGGTCCCAATTTTTTTATAAAAGTAGCTATTTTTGAGTATTTCTTGATATGTAGCTAGATCGTTGTTAATATGCATATCTTGGGTAAAAATTGACGAAACAAAAAATGTAAGTAATGCTTTTAATTGACAAACAAATAAAATTATACAATTATTCAGGGTACTTCTTTTTTAAAGTCTCTTTTTTGCAGTCTGGATACAGCTTTCTATGCTCTTGCACACAGCGTAACAAGAATTGTTTTTGTTCCTCTTCTGCGGTAATTAAACCATGAAAGTCTTGCATAAGCTTTACAGCTCTTTCAGCTGTGTCATTTACAGCTTTTAAGCTTAACACCTTCCTCTTAGCTTCGATGAAAGCTGCATTATGGTCCCACGAAGATACGTTTTCTTCAAGAAAACTGGTATCAATTTTTAATCGCGAAAAACATTTTTTCTTTTAGCTGCCACGAAATCGCTCAACTATTTCCCTGTGACAATATGATTAGTAGGTATTTCAAGGAAATTAACCAAATCTAGAACAAACAACTCAGTTAAAATATTAAAAAAAAACTCTTACCATACAAAGAGGCAGACATCTCTTCTTTCGATGCAACATATCGCTTCCCGAAGTCGTATGCAGTTTCTCTTTCTAAGTTTGTTACCATATTCGCCTTGGTTTCTTCATCAACATCATCATCAAAGAGTGATAATATCACCACTTCTTCTGATAAATTCCACAGGTGTTGACTGAACTTACTCAGAGCCGCTTTGGAAATCACTTTGTCAACATTTTCATAGTCTTTCAACGTTTTTAAAAAATGCAAATCTTAATTCGGTGCCTTCACTGCCAAACTGCATCCGAGCCAGGGCTTCACATAAATTGCCACAATAAATAAACAAACATCTTGCAATGCTCGTTTGTCTTTAACGCTCATTTTGAATTGAGACTGTAGCAAACATATTTTCAAAGAGTAAATAGCTCTTGCCATCCATCGTGCTTGATGCATTTTTTTTTTATTTTTTTTTTTATGGCAGAGGTGGCAAACGAGCAGACGGATCACCTGATGGTAAGCGATTACCGCCGCCCATAGACACCCGCAACACCAGAGGAGTCACAAGTGCGTTGCCGGCCTTTGATTTGGGAGTACGCTCTTTTCTTGAAGGTTTGAATGTCGTATCGGTCCGGAAATACCGCAGGCGACAATTCATTCCACAGTTTGGTTGTGCGAGGCAGAAAGTTTCTAGTGAAACGCACAGTTGTGGACTGCCAACCATCTATGTGATGGGGATGAATATGTTGTCGCGTAGAACGATGGCGGAAAGAGGCGGCAGGGATCAATCCGAACAATTCCTCGGAGCACTCCCCATTGTACATGCGATAGAGAATGCAGAGCGAGGCTACATCTCTACGCAGCGCCAGGGAGTCAAGCCGATCTGAAATATCCTGGCAGTCGACGATTCGAGTTGCTCTCCGTTGAATGCGATCCAGAGGGAGAAGCTGGTACTGGGGTGCCCCTGCCCAGAGATGAGAACAGTATTCCATATGAGGCCGAACCTGCGCCTTATAAAGTTGCAGGCGATGCGCCGCAGTGAAATACCGTCTCGATCTATTGAGCACACCAAGCTTCTTCGAGGCTAATTTAGCCTTACCCTCTAGATGGCCACGGAACTGGACTTCACTCGATATGTCGACACCAAGAATTCCGATACTAGCTGAGGCATTTAGGGGAGTGTCCAGTGCATTGCGCCAGGAGGACGAATTTTAATTTTACCCTCATTATCTCCTCCCAAGTAAATAATGGATAGCTCGATTAGTTCTCGATAATCGTCCCGTACGATGGATTTCTGCAGTTCATGTTTGAAAAAGGTCAGCAATCCCTTAATGGTCGCATCAGAAAGATGCTGTTTAACGAAATCTATGCATGATTCGACAGCCTCAGGATTAATGTTCTTCCAGCTGTCTCTAAACTTTTTGAATAGTGGGATATAGGGACTGCTAGTGACTTGGTGAATCTTTGATTCAAATACACTTTTGAGGACCAATTCATACACATGATGGCGGCAAGCAAACAGTAATAATTCTCTTTCTAATTTTTGTTCCAAAAGCACACAAGCTCCATTTATGCGCCCTGTATTAGATGCTGTTGTATCACAACACATAATTTGAACCTTATCAGTAAGGTTCCAATCATGAAGCGCGTTTGAAACAACTTTAGCTTGATCTTTACCGGAAGAACTATCTAGTTTTGGTACTGCAAGAAGTTGCTCCTTCTCTCCAAAGGAAATAAGGATCGGCAGGCGTTCCTCTTTAGAACTTCTCACATCTAGGCCGGGTAACAATTTTCCATCCCAATGAACTGTAACTACTTCTGGCACGTTATTCTGAAAATCGGATTTTATAGATTCTGCTCTATCCTTTCTTATCTGTGTTCGAATACGTTGAATAGAAGATTTGTTAATTGGATAGTCATCGCAACAAAGACCTAGTGCTTCTATTACTGCTTGAATTATATAAACTGAATCTCTTATGTTTAGTTGACATCTGTCTAAAGCTGCAACTAACTTAGGTATGATAAAATCTTTCCTTCCTCTTTTTGTAGTAGTTACCGAACTTTCAGATTGAGATGTGGCAGGCAAAGGTTCCTCCAGGCTTTCTTCAGAGCTGGTGAAGTGGCCTTCATGTAGTTCTTGTGGTGGTGTTAAGCTGTGTGAAGTAGAAGATGTCAATGAGCACGCTGAAGTCATTTGCTGGAGCCTCCTTTTCTCCTCTTTTAGTTTTCTCTGCCTTGACTTTTCTTCCTTCTCAGCTAACTTTTTGTCTACACCTGCCAAGCAACCAAGGCGCCCTGGCTTTCTTTGCTTTTGTAGGAAAATTTTATCTTCTTCAATTTTCATCCTTTTAAGAGCATCAGCGTGAGCGATATCAAATAAATTATCCAAATCGTTTAGAACCTCCGTTTCCGAACCGTTTCCTCCTCACGGCGTTTAAAAACATCCTGTGATTTTTTGCGGTTTTTTTGAAGCTCTCGCCAGACTTGATAAAGATCCACAAGCTTCTTCACACAGTTAGGAAGAGCTTTGGTAGGTATTGTAGCCTTTTCCCAGAATATAATACACTCCCGTAATACAAGATTTGCGCTTTAATTGACAGTCAGTTTCACTTCGCGAATATTAAAAAATAGAACTGTGAGAACTTGTCGATTAGACGGCAATTTTGCACCCGTTATTTGGTGATGCACCTCACCAACCAAGAAAATACTCTTTTTAGCGCTTCTCAGTTCCACTGACATCTTCGAAATATAAAATAGATATTACGTGTTAGTTACGCGACAATCCGAGAGTAAGTGACAAACCGACCCGCGCGGCACTTGCGTAGGGGCTTGTATGAACATGTTCCCGCTCAACTCGGCACGGGTTGCAGTGCTCCAAATAAGGTAAAAAATTATTTCCGAGTATTTTAGGGTCAAATACACAAAATTAGAGCCTATGCGTTAAAAAATAATAACTTAGAAAAATAAGGGACACCCTAGTGTGGAGTATAGCCTAACCTGCCCGATGTATAGGAAGAGACCCGTGCTCCTGCAGTGGGGACGATATGGGTATGGGTTGTTAACGAACAGATGTGTGTGCCTACACATGGAGCAAGTTTTTTTTAAAATCTATTTTTTGGTAAAGACTTTATACATTATTGATAAAGACTTTATACATTATTTTGATAAAGACTTGGCATTATCGCACCTAATACCAAAAGATAAAACCGGACTTACCAATATTTCCCAGCGCAATGGTGAACTGGTTATTTTATTTCTATGCCGAAATACATTAATACTATTAACATTGATATTTAGCGGCAATACTTAGATAAAGATGGCGGTAGCTAGCCAAGCGGAC
Source organism: Coleophora deauratella (assembly GCA_958295455.1). Lineage (NCBI taxonomy): Eukaryota > Metazoa > Arthropoda > Insecta > Lepidoptera > Coleophoridae > Coleophora > Coleophora deauratella. Next base: position 5,021,632 of record OY282411.1, read on the forward strand.
TTAGAAAATGTCTTACCACCAACCAAACCGAGTCCCACAAAGTTGGACCCCGTCGGGAATCAAACCCGTGCGTGACCTACCGATGTGAAGCGCGCGGAGCCTCGACGTTTTATTTTATTACTGAGAGACAGATTTAGATTTTTTCGCAGAAATTAGTTGTTTTGTAAAGACGGTATTAATAGAAAGATGTTTTACTCGAGCACTTTATTACGACTGTCTGCAATTACATTATGCATGATATTTTTATTTTTTTATTTGGCCAAAACATAAAAATATTACATAAAAAACATGTCTTAATACACCTGCGTAATCCATAATAATAATAATAATTAATATAGGGTGTTGATAAAATGTGCGTTTTAAATTTTAAAGGGTTACTCAGAATCAATTATATGGAATACAGGATATATATTTTCAGTTTCCCATACAAATTCTTGATTCACTATTTAAATTTAGCATGACAAAATGAAATAAAATTGTAGGTCTACTTATACTTAATTACTTATACTTAATTCTGAGTACCCTCATAATATTTCAAACGCACTTTTTTAACATCCCGTTTATGGGTTATAACTAGAATGACTAACTTTTCTGTACTACATTATTTTATCAGCTGATTTCATATCGATCTTTTTAATTAACTTTTTTTTTCAATTTCCTTTTTTTAGATTTTATTCAACACCTTTATTATTATTTCGAGAGAGTAAGGTAGGCAACAGAACAAATGAAGTTTTTTAAAAAAAGACCAGGCTGTTAACTTAAATAAATTATTTTTGTCAATAAAATAATAATTCATTTTAAACTTTTGGGCTTTTGGCACCCGAAACACCTTCAGAAACGATTACCCTTATTAATTTTCAATACACTGAAATCCTTTTCTTGCATTAAGAGACTTTCCTTGAACATTTTCTTCGCTCATTTAACGAAAGTAAATCGAGTTTCATAAATAAACTCAAGTAATTTTGAAGGGGCAGGACGAATTCGCGTCTTTAATTATTACCTAATTATTCTGAAAGTTGTTGACATTCGTCGACCGGTTCAAAAGGCTATCTAATGGACCCCTTAAAGCCAAGTTGTGCAGATTAAGGGATTTTCAAAGTTTCCAGCGCGACCCTCCGACAGGGATGAATTTTTAAATTTATCAACTATCGTTTAATTTCAAATGATTTAAGTAAGTTGGACTGGCTAATCGAGGGCCGTAATTAATCGAGGGTCCGTATCGGTGTAAATTTATCCTTAAGAGCGTATGAATCACAGCCTTTAGTGTCTTGTATAGTAGTAATAAAAAGTTTTAGTTGTTTCCTCCAAGTATAATGGAAGTTTACTAGTAATTCCAAAAAAAACAAATTGTAATAATTAGGTTTAAAGGAAACTTTAAAGGTCATAAGTTAAACTACGTATGACTGTTAACCTTTCCACAACCCCCGTAGTCTCAAACACTATTTTTCTACATTTTGAACTTTTCTTTTTGAAATCAACTACCTACAAGAACTAGTAGTGTTCTAGACCTGAGAAACTTACAAAGTTCAAGGGTTTCTAGAAAGATCTTGTACTAAATTTACTAATCATCCCTAATTAAGTACCACACATTCAATTTTGCCCTAAACTCAGAAGGGGCAAAGTTACCACACTCAGCATAAGTTAAGCAAATGAACAATGTTACCATTAATTAGGTATGTTGATATTCAACGGAAAACAACGAATGTTTATACGCTAAATTTACATGACTGATAATATTCCACATTTTGAGACATTCTACAAACATTCATGCGAGGATTCGTGTATTTTCCACAAACTTTTAGGTTACTCTTCATAACCGCATTAAGAACTTAGAGACAGCCTCTAAGTTTGCCAAAGAGAATTTACTTGAGTTATTAATATGATCCAGGTTGTAATAAAATTTGTGTTCCGCAGACATTTAGAGGTTTTCATGAACTTTTGAATTTAATGTTCCCATAATTTTGCTTGGCTATAAATACAACGTCTTTTTAACCGATTTCAAAAAGGAGGAGGTTCTCAGTTCGGCTGTATGTGTTTTTTTATGAAGGTATGTTACGCAATAACTCCGCCAATCATGAATTGATTTTGATGATTATTTTTTTGTTTGGTAGGTAATACTTCAGAGGTGGTATCATATAAATTTTATCGAAATTGATTCAGCGCTTTTTGAAAAAATCAGCCAAACTAAAACTAAAAAAAAAGCGGTCAAGTGCGTGTCGGGCCACGCACAGTGTAGGGTTCCGTAGTACTTCGACGGACACTGCTTCAAGGGGAAAACCTCCTGTCTTACAAAATTTACTACTAATCGTTAATTTGTAAAGTCTACTTAGCTGTGACGGATCCCTGAATCGAAAAATGGTTTTCGCAAACGCACAATATTTTTGAAAGACCTATCTAACAACACCCCACACCAAGGAATAGTCAAGAAAAAAATCCCCATCATCATCCCCACTTCACGTGTAGGGGAGGAATCCTAAAAAAAATGTTTTTTCAAGATTTTATTTTACCACTTTATCGGCGTGATTAATATACATATTCGTGCCAAATAACAGCTCTCTAGTACTAATAGTATCTGAGCTAAGCCGCGGACAGACAGACAGACAGACAGACACGGACATGGTGAAACTATAAGGGTTCCTTGTTGACTACGGAACGCTAAAAACCTAGCAAAATGGTAGTTACGATTGAAGTTGGTTGTGTTTAACGTGTTCGGCGTTGTTATATTTAAAAAAAGAATAGTAAACTAAACGTAATATTTAAAAATCATTTTGTATCTGTGAATGGAGATAGATATATTAAATTATATATTAAATTCAGTATCAGCTTTTTTAGGGTTTAGTAGTCAACAAAGAACCCTTATAGTTTCGCCATGTCCGTCTGTCTGTCTGTCAGTCCGCGGCTTAGCTCAGAGACTATTACTTGCTACAACCATTTTTCGATTCAGTTATCCGTTTTCGAAATATGAAGCTTTAAAGTGAAAATTTTTGTTAAAGTCGTGTGGGGACCCTTGCCATCTAAATGGTTGTTTCTAGAAATGTGGAAAAATTCACATCACAGCTAGGTAGATTTTACAAGTTAACGAGTAGTAGACAATTTTGTATGACGGGAGATTTTTCCTCTTGAAGCAGTGTCTGTCGAAGTATTATGGAACCCTACATTGCGCGTGGTCCAACACGCACGTGACCGCTTTTTAGGGTTCCGTAGCCAAATGGCAAAAAACGGAACCCTTATGGATTCGTCATGTCTGTCTGTCTGTCTGTCTGTCTGTCTGTCCGTATGTCACAGCCACTTTTTTTCCAGAACTATAAGAACTATACTGTTGAAACTTGGTAAGTAGATGTATTTTGTGAACCGCATTAAGATTTTCACACAAAAATAGAAAAAAAAACAATAAATTTTGGGGGCTCCCCATACTTAGAACTGAAACTCAAAAAATTTTTTTTCATCAAACCCATACGTGTGGGGGGGTATCTATGGATAGGTCTTCAAAAATGATATTGAGGTTTCTAATATCATTTTCTTCTAAACTGAACAGTTTGCGCGAAAGACACTTCCAAAGTTGTAAAATGTGTGTCCCCCCCCCGTAACTTCTAAAATAAGAGAATGATAAAACTAAAAAAAATATATGATGTACATTACCATGCAAACTTCCACCGAAAATTGGTTAGAACGATATCTAGTAAGTAGTTTTTTTTTAATACGTCATAATTCGTAAACCGCAATTTACCTTTCATTCAAGTTACAACGAACTACAAAAACTTTTATATTATGTTACTTGCTGCTACGGAACCCTTCATGGGCGAGTCCGACTCGCACTTGGCCGCTTTTTTTTATTATATTAATTAATTTAATTTGATTTGTAAGAGTGTATGGAAAACGACTTCTTATAGGACCATTTAAGTAAGTATTCTAGATGTTTTATATTTTAGATTATGAACATGCTCCACTATAGTTAATGTGTTTGTATAAGTATTAAACTCGAACCGGAACCCAGTCGTGTGGCGAGTTTAACTAAGCTGAACTCCTTCTATTTTTTTTTTTTTTTTTTTTTTTATGTGATAAGGAAGGCAAACGAGCAAGTGGGTCACCTGATGGTAAGTGATCACCACTGCCCATAGACACCTGCAACCCCGGAGGGGATTGCAGATGCGTTGCCAACCTAGAGGGCTAAGATGAAATGCCTCTTGTGCCTGTAATTTCCTCGGCTGTCTTACTCTCCACACCGGAACACAACAGTGCAAGCACTGCTGCTTAGCGGCAGGATTAGCGAGTAAGATGGTGGTAGCGATCCGGACGGACCTCGCACAAGGTCCTACCACCCGCAAAATATATAATTTACATATTCAAATTCGGGGTAGATCAAAGGCGCTGGAGCGATGGTTCAGTGATATTTATACAGCAGCCTGTATATACATATACTGTGCTAGCCAAATATGTCACTAGTCCTCTAATTTTGAATATGAGGTAGATACTGATTTATGCAATTTTCATTTTTTACGACTTACTTGAGAGCACCATGAATATCTAAATTGATTCGAAACAATAAATTATTAAGTAGGTACCTCACCGGTACACTACTACTATTATCGTCATCTACCTGACCTGTTCCTAATCATTTGGGGTCGGCACAACATGTTTTCTTCTTTCATTTATCTCTTCTGTCATCTCAGTGCTCATTTCTATCATACTCATCCATCACACAATCCAGCCATCACTTCTTTGTCCTTCCTCTTCCCACTAATCTGCCCACATTAATATTCAACACTCTCCTAGTCCTTGGTGAAAATAAAATAGCAAATTTTTAGCCTAAAGTATAAAAACATTATCCTCCCAGGCGGGCCAGTTATAAAATTTCGTTAAGTTTTTCGTACTAGTGAATAAAGTATTTAAATGAATAAGGTCGCACATCAAAAACCCAGTGGAAAACAATTGGCAATCCAGTGAAGCATATAACAATAGAAAACAAAGACTCTACAGTGGTGTGTTTAAAGTTTACAATCTAAAAGTGCATTTACATAAAAAGTCGGTGAACAGTTGAACTGGGCAACAGTTGCAAGCAATATGTGCAACAGTTTTGCACAATACGATGGGATGTGGAAAATAAATGTGGCGGAATAAATGACAAGGAGTTATAGTGATGGGCTCTTGCCCTCTGTCGCCCTAGTAACTTGAATTACATGCATGAGTTAAAAAAGATAGGACTTACAATAAACTCCTAGTCAATGGAGGAACTTCCATGAATTTTAGGATTTCAATAAAAGTAAATAAATATGATTACATGTTAAAAAAGACTGAGAAATCCAGCATAATTACATTCCTTTTTTCTTGTTTATTTTTTAAGGATTAAAAATTTACGCAATGCTGCAGCGTTAAAATAAAAACTTCTTTAGGAATCTCTCTTAGCTTCCTGAGATAAAAGACCCATGCCCGGGTCTCTTTCTTTATTCCAATCATTATAAGATTAATTTGTTATAATAGCAAAATTAGGGTTTGGTTCTCCTACTTGCAACATCAAAAGGAATGGTCAGTCATGTACAATATTTTTTATTTTTTATTATTATTTATCCACATTGTGTAGATACTTCAACCATCTTCAACTGTGTCTAATAAAACATTATTCAGGTCATGGATATTAAAGTACCTAGCTCGGAAATAAATTCACAAACTCAATTAATAAGTTCATTCGAATAGAAAAACTACTGTCGTGAGCATTCGCCTGTTTGCTCTTTTTGAAACTTAAACAGTTAGACTGTGACAACCCAGTTGGAATAGTTGAGTTGGAATTTTCAAATAACTCGAGTGAAAAATCTATTCTTATTGCTACATCACTAGCTCTGATGAATTGCTGTGCACAATGTAAGGTACATTGCTGAGCACAAATTACGGACGAGTACTTCCTTAGCAATTAGAAACTTTTAATAAAATAGTTTCCACAACAGAAAGTTGCTTAGGGACAAATTGCTTTCGTAAAAAAGCAGGCAAAGTTGGAGTGGGGATTTAAAATGATGAGTGTTCTGTGAGAATATAAACATTTTTACTAGAGACAGAACAGAAAAAGCAATGAAGTGCGAGTACATAACGTCTCTGTAACTAGCGGATGCCCTCTCAATTCGAGGAGTGAACTTTGTGGTTACTATTTTTATGCCAATCCTTTAAGTTTTCTTAAGTGAAAAGTGTTTGAAATTTTACCCCGGGTTACATAATTCTTACAAAAATCTATCATAATGTGGAGATTAGCAGGCATTAACCCACTAACAAAGTACCATATTTTTTATTAAAAGTATAATATTTTAAATTATTGTTGTGTCATAGTCATTAAAATAGAAGTTGAGTAACAATCGTGGCGTAGTGGTCAGTCCACTCGCCTCCTTTGGAAGTTTCCGATAATGTATAAACTTTGTGGGATTCAGTTTAGATGGAGGTAGAACATTTTTATAGTCTACCTGATATTTTAACTCCATTTTATAAAAGTCTTGCTACCGAAATATTAGTATAAACAGCATTGATGTTAGCCTGCAGAGTTAGTTTTAATCTTGAAAAATACAAACGACTAATAATGAATCGGTTATTTAAGAAAGGGAACATGTCAAAATGACCTTACTTTTTAGGAGATAAAAAAAACGGATTTCTGTTTTCTAAAATGTTCTGTTTCTTCAGTGAAGGTAAGCTTGACGCTTCATATAAGATTCAGACGAATGTTTTTACGTGTTCCATTTCTTAACTATTTCGTAACTTTTGCCTTTAAGAACCAGAAGGCATTTGACTTATTCCCTTTCTTGAATAACTGATTCAATTTTGAATTGTGCAAAGGAATAGGTATTTTTATAAACGAGCTTAAGAATATGCGAGAAACTTTTTCAAAAAATATGTAATAATTTAATTGCATACTTGTAAAATAGGTAAAACTCCGAGAAATAGAGAAGTGGCCATACAAAAGTCGTATCCAGTGATTTAGTTTGGTCACATAAGCCGCAGGTCGCCAGAGAACGTCGGTAACAGCTACTTTGGCCTGATCGTTGATTGCCCTAGATCCCTTGTTAGGGATAGCCTGTTGGCTATAAAGGGAATCCTAGGTAGTTTCAGATGAAATTTCCGAGTGTAATTTGTTACTCGATTAGTATTTATACGTATAGTGAAATATCTTTTGTTCTTTTACTGATCCCTAAAATTGCCAGTAAATAGAAACAAAAGTTTAAATGAAAACTCCCCACCAAAGCCGATACTTAGATTCCGTGAAGTGTTTCAAAATGTTAAGTCTTTCTAATTAATTTTATAACAAGCCAACTTTTTCTTTTGATCGCGAGAAATTGAACACTTTTTTAATTGTTTCGGTGTTGCGGTAAGTGAAAAAAAAAATATTGAGTTAATACAGACTGAAGATGTTATTTATCCCAATAGATACCTACGTTAGGTAAAAAAAAAGAATTAACGAATTTTTAGTTTGAATCTCTCCTTGTCCAGTTTCTTTACCTCGACTCGCGTAAAAGCCAGTTTTTGAGGCACGTTCCTTTGGAACGTCACAGTTTTATTAAATTTAATTCTCAGAACTAATCAATATATCCTATTTTTCGTACAAACTCAATTAGTAATTTACACCAATTTGTACTTACTTACTTGAGTAAAAATTCTGAAAGCAGGTGGAGAACCGGTACTTATAGCTCTTCAGAAGCTATTTAATTCCGTCATGCTCGAGGGACGAACGCCTACAGCATGGCACAGGAGTGTGGTGGTGCTCTTCTTCAAGAAGGGTGATAAGTCTCTGCTGAAGAATTACAGACCCATATCACTCCTGAGCCATGTCTACAAGCTGTTTTCGAGAGTCATTACGAATCGTCTCGCACGCAGGTTTGACGACTTCCAGCCTCCCGAACAAGCCGGTTTCCGAAAAGGCTTCAGTACCATAGACCACATACATACGCTGCGGCAAATTATACAGAAGACCGAAGAGTATAATCGGCCACTATGCTTGGCGTTTGTGGACTATGAGAAAGCCTTTGATTCGATCGAGACCTGGCCTGTGTTGCAGTCTCTCCAACGGTGCCAAATTGATTATCGATACATCGAAGTGTTGAAGTGTTTGTATGAAAACGCCACCATGTCGGTCCACCTCCAGGATCAGAATTCGAAACCTATCCGGCTGCAGCGTGGGGTGAGACAGGGAGACGTTATATCTCCGAAACTGTTCACCGCTGCACTGGAAGACGTTTTCAAGCTTCTGGACTGGAGAGGACTCGGCATTAACATCAATGGCGAGTACATCACTCACCTTCGATTTGCTGACGATATCGTGATCATGGCTGAGACCTTGGAAGACCTAGGCGCAATGCTCGAAGGACTTAGTAGAGTCTCCCAACAAGTGGGTCTTAAAATGAACATGGATAAGACGAAAATCATGTCAAACGTCCGTGTTACACCCACTCCTCTGAAGGTTGGAGACTCTACACTCGAAGTTGTTGACGAATATGTATACCTGGGACAAACAGTCCAGTTAGGTAGGTCCAACTTCGAGAAAGAGATCAATCGTCGAATACAACTCGGCTGGGCAGCGTTCGGGAAGCTTCGCAATATCTTTACGTCCAAAATACCGCAGTCCCTCAAGACTAAAGTCTTTGACCAGTGTGTGTTGCCAGTGATGACATATGGATCCGAGACATGGTCGCTTACTATGGGCCTTATAAGAAGGCTCAAAGTCACCCAAAGGGCGATGGAGCGTGCTATGCTTGGTGTTTCCCTACGTGATCGAATCAGAAATGAGGAGATACGTAGGAGAACTAAAGTTACCGACATAGCTCTCAGAATCGCTAGACTTAAGTGGCAGTGGGCAGGGCACATAGCTCGTAGAACAGATGGCCGTTGGGGCAGTAAAGTTCTCGAATGGCGACCGCGCACCGGAAGGCGCAGTGTGGGCAGGCCCCCGACTCGGTGGACCGACGACCTGGTAAAGGTTGCAGGAGGCCGCTGGATGCGAGCCGCACAGGACCGGTCGGTGTGGAAATCCTTGGGGGAGGCCTTTGTCCAGCAGTGGACGTCTTTCGGCTGATAGATACTTGAGTAAATGAGAATTTTATGAAATTATTTTTTAATAAGGTTCGAACTATACTAAATCTTTTACTGTTTTCGGCATTCTGTGAGCAAAAACATCAAATGTTACGTGTCTTAAAGTTCTCTTTAACCGATCGTAGACGTTTTGCAACAACAGTAAGATGAGTTACTTCAGTATATAAAGTCGTATAATTACTTTTTTAATTTAAATTTTTTATTCATGTCTCGTCCATTTATCTGATATGCTCATTGCTCATACAGTTAAAGAGATTTTTTAAACTTCTTAAAATTTTATACATATTTCATTATCCGATATTTTGTTATCGTTTGTTCACGGAACGCCAAACCCAGTTTTAGGGTGGTGTCAACCCTTAAACGATTTTATATTAAAAAATAAATTTTATAGTTACATAAATATGTAAGTATTAATTTTCTGTTCATTTTTTTGTTTTTGATGTTAAACCGTAATTACTAGTATAGCCGACATTTAAAACATATTACTGGTATTATTGTTATAATAATGTAAATATTGAAATTATATAATGTATTATATTAATTATGGTATCAAAAACCAATTAGCAATTGATTTAGCTTACCAATTGAGGGTAAAAAAAAAAAAAAATCGGAGACCGATTTTCTCTAAAAAAAGCTAACGAAGGGACCACTCCAAGAAACATAAACGGGTTCCATTCATTCATTAGTTTCATGAATGAATAACTTTTTCCAAGAAAACCATACCGAAATTTAAAAAATAAAATAGATTCTGCATACAAAATTGACTGATCGATTTATATGAAAAGTCCAAATTTTTATTGCAGATTCATAGGAAAAGTTGTTCAGTGAAATTGAAACTGAAGAAAATGCCTTCAGTCGATCTGATAGAGTGAAAACTTAGACAAGTTTTGTTCTTAAATAAGATAAAATAAAAACAAATATATTTTTTTATTTAAAATTAATTATGAATACAAATTATTTATCATCATAATGCGCGGTTGATGAATCATTGTTGAACTTGCCAAAACTGTAAAAAATATTTTCGAAAAATGTATCTTTCAAACTATTTAATTATTAACTAATATGAGATTGTTGCTTATGTGATATTACCTAGTTAAGAGATTATAAATTTTAAAAATATAATTATTATGCCTAGATTTCAAAAAAGAAGTACACAGATATAAGTACAGAAGTTGAAGTTTTATTTGTTCCTTGCTAATATTATTAATGCAACATCATTATGTTGGTGTAATATTTTCAGGGCTAAACCACTGAAACGAATTTAATGAAATTTGGTACGCAGAAGCTTGCACATTAAGAAATATAGTTTTGAGTATTCCATTTTTTCCTGTAGATTTGTTTTTAGGGTACTTAGGATGTATATGGTAACATATCCTGAAAACACTCATACGATAAGGGTAATATTAAAATTGCAGGAAATAATTACACTAGTTTACAAAATTTAAAATTTTGTCTGTTGCGCGAACTTTATGATTGATTTTGTTTGCTTAAGATATATTATTCTCAAATCTGCCCTCAGAAATTTTTATGTAGATCAAACAACTTTATTTTTGATTTCTTGATTTTGATTATTTAAGCGTATTTCTCCAGTGACCACTTTGTTAAGATTTATATTGTAGTTTTCGAGACAGAGTACTTCAAGGATTTGTTGATGTTGTTTAAATAATACAAATCATTTTTGCTACAGAATATGTGGACGGTAGAGCAAAATACGAATATTGAGTATTTAAACACTGGCACTTGAGAAAAATAAAATTACACTTTAGTAAGTAATTTTTTTTAAAAGAGTCACTTGTGGCTCGTGAAAAGGTTAACCTGCTGCTATTACATATAAAACTGGGAAAAATAAAATATTTCGTTAAAGCTATCGATGCAAACAGGAAAGTGCTTTTCCTACATTTGTCAAAAATTCAATAATCTAAAACTCAAAAACTAGACTTGATCAAAAAAATCTAATTATATATTTGAACTTAGCATACCATATACAGGGTGTAACAGAAAGGTGTGATAATACTTCAAGGTTGGCTTTTACCCATCAAACTGAACAACTTTTGTTCTACAACTTTGTTGAAATCGCAAAGAAATTTTCGGACTTTTCATACAAACTTGGTTCGCCAGCTGATCGATTTGTATGAAAAGTCAAAAAAAAATTTTGCGAGTTGTAGAACAAAAGTTGTTCAGTTTGATGGGTAAAAGCCAACCTTGAAGTATTATCACACCTTTCTGTTACACCCTGTATAGTAGGGTGACCGAACAACTGCACTGAAATGAGCAACCTTCCAAAAATAATCAAATATGCTAATTATGCTATATTAAAAAGTAAAAGAAAATATTCAAAACCTGAAATATCACTTTAAAAAGAAAACCATTATTATGACAGAAACTCAAAGGATTGTGTTGGAAATATGTATTATCTGATGATGGCATTAAACATCTGTCAGAGCTGATAACTTTACCAAGTAACATAGGAGGGGAACACCTAAATCAATACGACATTAAAACTTTCAAGAAAAGAGCGTACTCCCATATTAAACGCCGGCAACGCACTTGTGACTCCGCTGGTGTGGCGGGTGTCCATGGGCGGCGGTAATCGCTTAAGAATATCATCATTAGGGGATTTTTAAACTTTTTATAAAAACGGGTGCCACAGGACCATAGTAGGATCAGCCTAGAAATGGCGAAAAAATAAGCCCTGGAGTGAAGGCGGAGATGGGGAGGAGAGGAGCGAAGAGGTACTCTAGCCCGCCACAGGGCTTCCGATGGCGCGATGTCTTCCGACGCGGTAGAGTCGACCGACTTCAGAGTCAGCCACCGGAGCAGGGACAGGAACAGCAACGGGCAAGTAGGTCTTTGCAGTCAGGCAGGTCCCGGTAGCGTGGCAGCTCCTTCTCGTAAGTTCTCCAGAGTTCCTTTGCAGTTCGTAGACTGATCCGCAGTATGTCAAAGTAGCAGTGCGTTGGTCGCTAAAGCGTCGGTGGCTAAGCGGTATTGACTTCGACCTCCTAACCAGAGGTCGTGGGTTCAAATCCTGGCCAGTGCACAATGAGTTTTTCGAAACTTACGTGCATTTTCATACCGACTGCTTTAACGGTGAAGGAAAACATCGTGAGGAAACCTGCACATCTGATTTCTAGATGTGTATGATGGTCGCGTTGCACACGTCCGTAGGTGTAAATCTAAATGCCCTACACGTGACCGCGGGTGATGCTGTCGGGTGAAAGGGTGTTGGGGTCATATAGAATATATATATATTTAAATATTTTTTTGACCGATATCTTTATTAAAGAAACTTCAAACAGTAAAAGAAGACTGAAACAGCAGCAACAGCACTGATTTGTAAGAAAAAAAAAATTTCTTATCAATCATAGTCATGTATAACAATAACATGACAATTTTCACATGATTAGCCAAGATAATGGCAACAAATTTCGCTCAGAATTATAAGTCTAAATTTGATGAAAAACACCAAATGGATTATAACTAGCTGAAATCTGGTATAATGAATGAATGTAAGTGGAAAAAATATATTATTCAAAACTATATACCGCACTTATATACACCAGCTCCATTTTGATCATAAGTATACGGAATGAAAATCACAAGCTTTCAGCAGCTCTTCGTATGAAGCTTGGGATCTTTCTTGTAGTTTTCTACAGTGAGTCATATGGAGTCCTCTAAAACTAAAATCCCTTCCCAGATGATTTCCAGATGGTTTTGCCTATTCCCAGATGATTTCCAGATGGTTTTGCCTATCCCAGGGATAGGCAAAACCAAAGTGGACTCAGATAGTCGCTTAGGGCTTAACAAGTCTTTATCCATATCCGGTCTGCCGCATTCGGTAACTGCTGATCATAGAGACTAAGGCTGCGGCCTGGACGCAAGCGACTGCGACAGCGACAGCGACAGCGACAGCGACAGCGACAGCGACAGCGACAGCGACAGCGACAGCGACAGCGACGGCGACAGCGACAGCGACAACTGTTCACGACGCAAGCGACAACGTCTGTCGATGTCTGTCTGTCGCGATGTCGATATTTCGATATTTTCATAATTATTCTTACTAATATAATAACACTTAACACTGACTCAGAGGTTTGCGCTCCTGACTATTGATCCGAGAGTCGTGGGTTCGATCCCCACCCAGGGCAAATATTTCTGTTTCTTTAATATTACTACTAATTTGCTAAAAAGGACATAGATTTATACAACAAACAAAAAGGCGATGAGCGGGATGCGGGGAGTGAGGTGCGGGTGGAGGGAAGCGCGGGGTGCGGGTGGGGGAGGAGCGGGGTGCGGGGGAGGGTGAGTCACGGGGTGCGTGAGGAGGAGCGGGGTGCGGGGGGTGAGGCGTGGGTTGCGGAGGGTGAAGCGCGTGTTGCGGGGTTGAGGCGCGGTTTGCGGGGGAGTCGCGCGTTGCGGGGGGAGGGGCGTGGTGAGGGGGGGCGTGGTGAGAGGGGGGGGGGGGTTGCGGGGGGCGGGGGGGAGGGGGGGAGGTGCGGGGGGTGGGATCCGGGGGAAGCAGTGTGCGGGGGAGAGGAGCGGGGTGCGGGGTTGAGGCGCAGGTTGCGGGGGGAGCGGGGGGAGGAGCAGGGGCGGGGTTGAGGCGCGGGTTGCGGGGGAGAGGAGCGGGGTGCGGGGGACGGTGAAGAGTGGGGTGTGGAGGGTTGCGGGGTGCGGGGGGAGGCGCGGGGTGCGGGGGGAGGAGTGTGGTGCGGAGGTGAGTCGCGGGGTGCGGGAGGGGGAGGTGCGGGGTGCGGGGAAGAGTGAGTCGGGGGTGAGGTGAGGGGTGAGGGGGTGAGACGTAGGGTGCGGGGGGATATCAATTCCCTGAGTGAAGCCGGGCACTCCAGCTAGTATCAAACTTTATCATTTTATTATCTGAAACTATTTTTTCTACTCAAACTATCGATAGTTTAAACTGGTTTATCGATTAAAGAAGAATGTCCCTAAACGCGCGACGTCCTTGAAATGTCGCTCGTCGCTCGTGTGTCGCCGCGCGTGTCGCTGTCGTCCAAAACAGCTCCATACAAATGTATGGAAATGATCAAGTCGCTCGTGTCGCTGTCGCCGTCGCTGTCGCTGTCGCTGTCGCAGTCGCTTGCGTCCAGGCCGCAGCCTAAGGATCGAACTCCTTTGCCTCATACGTGCATCGAGAAAGTGTCTAACTGTACTGTCAATGTTGTACAGTTCTTTAACTCTATTAAACCATTTTAACCATTAATGGGGAACCGACCCGAAAGTCTTCTTGAACAATCCAGGCAGCGGAGAAATTGCGTCGCTTGCAGTTTACCAATTTGCCCTCGATAACCGTCGTTTTTGTCAATACAAATTGATATAAATTACCGACACATCACTGTAACAACAACACTACTACAACTATATTACCTATAGTATACTGACATTGTAAAAAATATTTTGTCGATACATAAGCGAAAAAAAGTTAAACTATGCGTTTTATGTCTCGCATTTAATTGTATTTCTTTTTTCGCTCAGTATTTAGCACATAATTCTTAAATTATTTTTTTTTCAGATCCCAGTAAGTGTAGCTTTCATATAATGTATGTAATATATAATGTATATCTCTAGTGGTTAAAAAGTAACCGATCATTATGTGAATAAATCTTGTGCCTGTTGTACAAATTTTATTAAATTACAAATTTTGATTTAATAAAAATATGGAAAGATTTTGTTCCAATAATAATTATACATTCCCCACAGTATAAAATAATTACCTAAGTACCATCAATTTATTTACGAATAAATAAGTGATAAAAGTTAGAACAACACATTTTATGCTACGCTGCCGCGCATTGAATATTTTTTTTTGTCAATATTTACTATGTTCCTCCCACAAAAAAAAAATATCAATAACCCTAGTAAGTGTGGCTTTCACATATATTTTTTCGTGCTAATATCTTTGGTTGTAAAAGAAATATTGACGTTTGTATGAGATAAAAAAATTCACGTTTTTCGGATTTTATTAAATAGTAAAATTTCTGTCCAGGGAAAGTACTTTTTTAAAATCTAGAAATGAATCCGTCATCTTTGAATTATCCGAAAATCATATCACGCTTGCCGTAGTACCTATAATTATGAAGATATAAGCCTCAAAGTGAGGCGCGACAGAATCAAACTTTCCCCACCTCCCCTCGCCACCCCCACGGTGCCCCCCGATGCCTTCTGGTCTGAATGCACTCAGGACCACCTGAGTAACCACTGTGCCAAATTTGAGAGCTTTATTCGAAATAGAACGCATCCTATTATACAACATTCCTTAGACAAAGAACGGGGCAAGGGGTGAGGGGGCTATATCTTAAAACGCAATCGGAGGAGAGGCGGGGAGTTTTAGCACGTTATTCTGGTCAGTATTCTGAGTACGTATGCAAAAAATCGGCTAGTCATAAAAGATTTTATGTTTAAAACCTAATAGTCCTGAGCTAAATGAATTGCTAATATTAATTTTCTATGCGTATGTAATCAACTGAGTATTGATATATTTGTGTCTTTCATAACTTTGGCCACAAGTCGTTTTATGTTTGACTTCCCAAAAGCTTCCTTTAAGAAAGTCGGTAAAAAATCGATATGCTTACCTACTTTTTCTACCGAATCGAATTCAGGTGTAAAGGGTGTAACAAAATTAGTGTAGCACCTGTTAACTGGGGATTCTACTCATCGTACTGGAAAACGTTTGTTCTATCCTTTAAAAGCCTATTTAATCCTTTCATGAAGTGTCCCATACTGTAGCCCTCAGGAAAATCTTTGAATATACCTAATGTCATTCTACAGCTTGATAGTTCTACGTAGGACATACTTATGGGTCGACCAATTCGGCTTTAGCTGATGGGGAAGGATGCTACTCTGATGTCAAATGTAAAACGATAAGCACACACAGAGATAGCTGAAGTCTCTCAGATAGCTGAGAGGATTTGAGACCGCTTGTCAGCTCTGGGTTGTTGCTTTTCTTCGTTGACAATTCTGATTCCATGTTGTCAATAGTCAAGGGGGTTTAGCTGATACTTTGGTGCTACTACCCAGAGGTGCGAGCATACTCCATATTTTGCCTCACTTGAGCTTTGTATGGCATTCGTGCAATGGCTGATTGTGAAATAACGCTTCCCCTTTTGAGCATTCCAGGTTTATTCGCTGCAAGGATAGCATTACCTTCGAGGTGACCGGGTGATACTCTTATCAACAGCAAGAGCGATTCCTCTGAACTAAGGCGCTAGAGTAAATGGGACTTTTATGGCAGTAAATGCGCAGAGTTGCGTCCATTATTTTTACATTTTTTGTGTACTTTTTGAAATCACTGAATAAATGTATTTTCTTTCTTTCATGGAGTTATTTACATTTTAAGTTCAGTCTATTACCATTTGGAGACTCTCCCATAGAGTCTCTAAATAAAATTTCGATGTAGCATGTTCATTAGATACTTAATAATGACGTTACTAAATCAATATTACTACAGCTGTTAGACATTGACTGCAAATATTACCTTAAAAATTTAGGGTTAAATTTTAAAGGTATAATCTAAACGATTTTATTTAAAAACTTAGAATTTTTAACGTAGGATTTTTCTAGAGTTTTTGATAGAAAAACGTTCATTTTTTTCCTCAAATAATAAAAAGTAGCATATGACTATGTCTGTGCAATAGAAAGAAAGAAAGAAAAAAGTTTATTTAATATATCTTTATTTAATTACAACGTGAAGAGATTTCATTAGACCAAAAAAGCATCGGTGGCGCTGGTAGTGACTCCGTCCTCCTAACCAGAGGTCTGGGTTCAAATCTCAGCCAGCGCGACAAAAATAGCCAACGCACTTCTTCTTCTTATCGTGTGGCACATTTAACCGTTCCATCCACAAGGTATAGACGGCGGTTGCCTAGTGTTACACTTAGCATTACCCGCGGTCACGTGTAGGGCATTTAGATTTACACCTACGGACGTGTGCAACGCGACCATCATACACATCTAGAAATCAATGTGCAGGTTTCCTCACGATGTTTTCCTTCACCGTTAAAGCAGTCGGCATGAAAATGCACGTAACTTTCGAAAAACTCATTGGTGCACTGGCCAGGATTTGAACCCACGACCTCTGGTTAGGAGGTCGAAGTCAATACCGCTTAGCCACCGACGCACTGCTACTTTGACATACTACGGATCAGTCTACGAACTGCAAAGGAACTCTGGAGAACTTACGAGAAGGAGCTGCCACGCTACCGGCACCTGCCTGACTGCCTGACTGCAAAGACCTACTTGCCCGTTGCTGTTCCTGTCCCTGCTCCGGTGGCTGACTCTGAAGTCGGTCGACTCTACCGCGTCGGAAGGCATCGCGCCATCGGAAGCCCTGTGGCGGGCTAGAGTACCTCTTCGCTCCTCTCCTCCCCATCTCTGCCTTCACTCCAGGGCTTACTTTTTCGCCGTTTCTAGGCTGATCCTACTATGGTCCTTGGTCCTGTGGTACCCAACTTTATAAAAAGTTTAAAAATCCCCTAATGATGATA
The DNA here is from genome assembly GCA_958295455.1 of Coleophora deauratella. Classification (NCBI taxonomy): domain Eukaryota; kingdom Metazoa; phylum Arthropoda; class Insecta; order Lepidoptera; family Coleophoridae; genus Coleophora; species Coleophora deauratella. Next base: position 5,039,190 of record OY282411.1, read on the forward strand.
TTCTTAAGACTTCCTATAAAAGATCCGCAACTTCTGCAATAAACTTCTTGAAAATGTTAAACGCGCTTTACATAAGCGCGTTTAACATTTTCTGAATACGAAAAGGCTAAAAATAACTCAAAACGAACTTGGGAAGTAGTCAGAAGTGTTGCTAATTTGACAAAGTTGAAAAAATCTCTAGACTCTAGTTCTAACTGCTCTTCGTCTTTTGCTCTATTGGAAACTGACGTGTCTGAGATCAAAAGGCTTAAAGATGGTTTAAAAATGGATTATGCTGGATGTGTGGATGGGACAGTGTTTCAGCTCGCTTTTTAAAAACTCATAAAAGTGTAATAGTCTCTCCACTGAGTTACTACAACTTTAATTTGTATCTATCAAAACGCGATGACTTCAAAAAATCTGTAGTTTATCCAATCTACAAGGCAGGGGATCGAAACTGTATCAACAGTTATGTGTAAGCTCATCTCTGTAATCCCTGTTTTATCGAAAATACTCGAGCGTTTACTAAACTCGAGACTGGTAAACTACCTTGAGAGTTTCCATTTTCTCTCCAGCAACTAGTATCGTTTCAGTAAACATAAGTCTACAGTAGGTGCAATAAATGGGCTCTTTAGTCACACAGCAACGAGTCTCGATAAAGGAGAAAAGTATCTTGGTATATTTTTTGGATCTTGCTAAAGCCTTTGACAAAGTTTCAATCCCATGCTATTAACTAAATAAGAGGCTTTGGGTATAGAGGTATCCAGTTATTCATTTTTCAAAGCTGCCTTTCGGGACGAACCCGGTGTGTAAAAATTGGAAATCACTTTGGTGTAAACCAACCGATCAGCTACGGTGTGCCACAGGGCAGTATCCTTGGACCTACCTTATTTCCAGCTTATATAAATGGACTGTGTGAAATTGAAGTTCCCCACTGCAAAAATTATTCCTATGCCGACGACACTGCACTCGTTTTCTCAAATAAATCTTGGAATAATGTTTTCCATGTCACCCAGAATGACTTTGATACCGTTAGAGAGTGGCTTAGTAACAACTTATTGACACTTAATCTGGACAAAACAAAGATTGTTCCCTTCTCCATAAGAAATCCCACAGCTCTCTCGAATGGTAATCTCTTTATCTCTAGCCCATGGAAAAATCATGACTTGGAGAGACACAACGTTATAAAGTTGGAAAATATGCAGCTCCTGTATAGATCATGTATATGTCCACAGTATCCACGGCCATGCAAGGCACACTGCAGTGATAAATGTAGATGCAGCTGATCACTATATATAATAGGGTGCGCCTCCACCATGTAGGGATCGATGTAAACAATTTTATATTTTATATGTATTTTATTCGATATTCACATCCACTCGGGGCGAGATACCAACTTAAAGTCTCTCAATACATTTGTTTTCTATTCCACATTTCAAATATTTAAATCAAAGTCGTATTTACTTTTTATACAAGCCTATGCAGACCTAAGACCTAACTTCTAACCTATATAGTCTCTACAGTACCTACCGCCAGAAGTGGTGGAACAGGATATCCGAACTTTGTTCGCTCGTTTCAAGGATCTGGGCTTGGAGGTAAACACCGAGAAGTGCGAGTTTTTCCCCTGCAGTGATGCTTCTCATTCAAGCTTCGCCAGCATCGAGGCAATCGTGCCTGGCTTGCAGGTGCTAGACAGAGACGCCTTCTATCTTTTGGGTTCACCGATTTTCCCTGGTGCAGTTCCAGAAGCTCTAGAGATTAGAAGGCGCCTTCTCCTTGCCGCCCGAGCACGTCTGCAAGAGCTTTCCGCTCATGTCGCCTTGCTACTGCTCAGAATATGTTTTGCTATGCCAAAAATCACTTACCTGCTACGGACTTCACCCACCTGGCTATACCCAGAGGCCATTTCATCTTTTGACGCCACTTTAATGGGTACGGTGGAGTCCATTTTGAATGTGGAATTAAGTGACACCCAATGGAGTCAGGCATCGTTGCCAATTCGATATGGTGGCTTGGGAGTGAGGCGCGCCCGTGACGTCAGTGTTCCAGCGTTCTTGGCGTCCGTTAATGGGGCCGCGGAACTAGTCGCCAAAATTCTTTCTGTAGATAGCGACAATTTAAACATCCCATATGCGTCTGACGCTAGGGCAATCTGATCGTCCCTTAATGCGAATGCTGACGCACCGGAAAATCCTAAAAGCCAGCGGTCATGGGACGAACCCGGGTCTAAAAGGACGCTCACCCATCTAATAGATAAGGCGTCTGGCGTAGACTTGGCGAGGCTTAAGGCAGTCTCTAGGCCGGAATCCGGAGCGTGGTTGCAGGCTTTACCATCGCCTCATCTGGGCACCCTTCTGGACAACGACTCAATGCGGGTGGCTGTGGCACTCCGCCTGGGCTGCAATGTGTGCGAACCTCACATATGCATTTGCGGCACCAGAGTGGAAGCTAACGGTCATCATGCGTTGAGTTGTCGGAAATGCTCAGGTAGGTGTCCGCGGCACCACGCTCTTAATGATATCATCCGGAGGTCGCTGATTTCGGCAAACATCCCGTGCCGAAGTGAACCGCCAGGTCTCAGTCGCACCGATGGGAAAAGGCCCGATATTCTGACCTTAGTACCCTGGCAGAGAGGCAGGTGCCTCTTGTGGGATGCCACGTGCGTCAGTACCTTCGCCCCGAGCCACCTAAAGGGCACGACAAGAACCGCCTGCTTTGCTGCCGAAGGCGCAGCCAAACATAAGCACGAAAAGTATGCCCCCTTGAAGGAGACATATTTTTTCGTGCCGTTTGCTGTGGAGACTACGGGATGCTGGGGAACGGAGGCGATAGACTTCGTTCGGGAAATCGGTCGTCGCATCAGGCAAAGAGGGGGCGATCCCCGCTCCGGGGCTTTCCTGATGCAAAGGTTGTCCATTGCTATTCAGCGCGGAAACGCTGCAAGCATAATGGGCACCTTTGCATCGGGAGCGTCCAGGGGTGGGCTATTCGATTAACGAAGCCTTTTGGTGGATTACATTGACATGTGAAAATTTTATTTTATTTTTAGTTTATATAAATAGGTACATAATATTATTATTTAAATATTTCTCGCACGCACAAAATATTTGTCACGTAAAACAAAAATATTTTCCTTATAAAAACGTACGTAACTATTTCTCATACGAATTATGGTGGTCTACTATCTAAATTGCGTGGTCACCTTGATCACCCAGGTTAACTGACTTCAGATAAGGTCATACATTACATAACCATAATGAGTTGACTCTTATTGGCGCATTAATCTTGTAACCGTTTACGTGCTCCGCAAGCCACGTCAAATTATTTTCTTAACAACTGATGCAGTCCACGCTCGAACCAGTGCCTATATAACTCTAAAACCTCGAAAGCTTTCAGCTCGAGTTGCACAACCGCTTCGAATGCGGAAGGTTTGTGGATATTGTCCAAACGGCTGAGAATAAAGTCTCAAAATCAGACGTTCAAAAAGAACATCTCGGATCTCGGACCAGCGAGCTCATGGAGAACAGACAGAGCCTGATTCTGAAATCCTCTGAAGATGCTTGTCAATATCGGCGACTAAACAGACAGATCTCCAAGTCCTTGATCCGCGATATACGTCAATTTAATACCAATCGTATTAAAGAGGCTATCGAGCGCAATAAAAGGTCAAAAGTATTCGCAAGGGATCTGTCTGCTGGTCAAAGCCAACTGAAAAACCGAGGATGGTAGAGTCATGTCATACAAACCCGAGCTGTTGGAAGAGGTTGAGAAGTTCTACGGACAATTATCACGACTACATGCTTACCTGTCGTCAGTAATCTGGCTGAAGATCGGAGAGCCGGATTGACCCGACACTATACCGAAGATATCCTAGATTTCAGCCTGTGTGAAATTAGAATGGCTCACAAACAGCTTAAGAACAACAAGGCACTGAGTGATGATGGAATTACGGCTTAGCTTCTGAAAGCAGGTGGAGAACCGGTAGTTATATCTCTTCAGAAGCTATTTAATTCCGTCATGTTCGAGGAACGAACGCCTACAGCATGGCACAGTGGTGGTGCTCTTCTTCAAGAAGAAGAAGGGTGATAATATAAGACAAGCTGTTTTCGAGAGTCATGATGAATCATCTGGAATGCAGGTTTGACAATTTTAAGCCTCCCGAACAAGCCGGTTTACGAAAATGCTTCAGTGCCGCAGACCACATACCTACATACGCTGCGGCAGATCACACAGAAGATCGAAGAGTATAATGGCTTTTGTGGACTATGAGAAAGCATTTTAATTCGATCGAGACCTGGGCTGTGTAACAGTCTCTCCAACGGTGCCAAAATGACTATCGATACATCGAAGTGTTGAAGTGTTGAACCTATTCGGATGTAGCGTGGGGTGAGACTGGAAGACGTTTTCAAGCTTTTGGACTGGAGAAGACTCGGCATCAACATCAATGGTGAGTACATCACTCACCTTCGATCTGCTGACGATATTGTGATCATGGATGTGGACCTAGGCCCAATGCTTGATAGACTCAGTAGTCTCCCAACAAGTGGGTCTTAAAATGAACGTGGATAAGACGAAAATCATGTCAAACGTCCGTGTTACATACACTCCTCTGAAGGTTGGAGACTCTACACTCGTAGTTGTTGAAGAATATGTATACCTCGGACAAAAAAAGTTTTTTCAGCAACAAAACATAAATCAAAAGAACTAAAAAATAAGAATATTATGTACCTATTTATATTATGTTACTTAACAATCATTTTTGGGCGCTAGATAATTCATTTTATTTACTTACGAACAACAGATACTAAAATCGCGCGTTTTATGCTACTCTGCCGAGCATCAAATTATATATTTTTCACTAAGTATTTATTATGATATTCTAATGAAATTTATATTTTTATAATTCTAGGAAATGCGGCTTTCAGAATATATTTTTTTCATGCTAATATCTTAGACCATTAAAAGTTAATCGACGCATATGTGGAAAAAAACCACCCACGCTTCATTATCTACTTGTTGAGTCGCTCTTTTTTGGGGCTTATATCTCCATAACTATAGGTATAAGGGCAAATCCGATATCATTTTCAGATATTTCAAGGATGAAAAATTTATTTCTGCAACAAAAGAACATACTTTTCGTAGAAAAAAAGAAAGAAATATAACTTCTAAAAGTTAGAACCGCGCGGACCGCGCGTTTAGTGCTACACTGCCACGCATTGAATTATATTTTTTTTCACTAAGTATTTATTATGCTATTCTAATAAAATTTATATTTTTATAATTCTAGAAAGTGTGGCTTTCAGAATATATTTTTTTCATGCTAATATCTTAGACCATTAAAAAATAATCGACACATATGCGGAAAAAAGGTAGTCATGTTTTATACGTTTTATCAAATATTTCTTTTTTTATGTATAGAAAGTCATTTTTATTGTTACAGAAATGAATTCTTCAACCTTTAATCATATGAAAATGATATCTCACTTGCCCTAGTGCCAATAGTTTTGGAGATATAAGCCCACAAATGGAGCGCGGCAGAAGCAAACTTTTCCCCCCTCCCCCTGCCAAACGGCGGATGGCTCCCGATGGCTCCCGGGCTTTATCCACTCAAGACGGCCTAGGGAACAACTATGCCAAGTTTGAGCGCCGGATCCATAATAAAACGGTTCCTTGCACTAAATCCCCGACTAAACACAGCGTTTGCATACCAGTGCCCCGATCAGACTGTAAACTTTATCACGGATAAATGTAAACAAATATACAATAAATGCAGTAAAACTATAAGAAAAAATAATATCAGTAAGAGAGTGACCTGCTTGATTGACTCAAAGCTGATTTGATTCCGGAACAAGCTGGTTTCAGATCTGTCAAGTCTTGCAGCAACCAGACCCTTAAACTAACGCAACATATCGAAGATATCAGCTTATGATACCGTCATAAAAGTCCTGTCCGATAAAAGTCGTTGAAGAAAACAAAAAATGGTTTGCCCCAAGGCAGCGTCTTGGCACCTATCTTATTTAATCTGTATACCAACGACCAACCGTCAAACCTCTCACGTCCCGCTTCCTATATGCAGACGACCTTGCTCTGACCTCCCAAGCTACCAGTTTCGAAAAGGTCGAAGCCGACTTGTCGAATGCTCTGGAATGCCTGGGAGCGTACTATGATTCCAATTCCAACTCCAATGACTTCCCAAGGTATCTGTGTGTTTTGATGGACAGGTCATTAACTTTAAGAAAAAAAACTGCGAGAACATCAACTAAGGTGCACACTAGGAACGGCCTCCTGCGCCGACTGATTTCTTCGAAATGGGGAGCTTCGCCTGATGTTCTGCGGACCACTGGACTGGTGCTCTCCTTTTCTGCAGGAGAATATGCAAGCCCAGTTTGGAGCCGCTCAGTCCACGCAAAGTTAGTGGATACGGCGCTAAACGAAACCTGTCAGATTAATACTGGTTACCTAAAATTGACCCCGGTACGAATGCTGTATCCGCTAGCTGGAATAGCGTCGCCAGTGATCCGCAGAGCCGTAGCGAGCTCTTCTGTTAAAACTACTATGGTAGGTGACACACAGCACCCACTTTACCACACCACACCCCCATCCTGTGCCACAAAAGCTGAAAAGCTGCAAGAATTTCGCGAAGTGTGTGTCCCCTCTCCTCGATGATGACCGTTCAAAGGAGAGATGCAGGATATGGCAAGAGAGTGCCGTTCTCTCTAGTCCTTTCGTCCCACTGTCTGAAAGTCCTCCGCCTGGACATGACTGCCGCCCAAATCATAAATGCAGTAAGTGAATTTTTAGTTTTTTTTTATAGTATATTCGGAATCCACGCGACGAGATCTTTCAGAAAATAAAACCCATTTTTTTCTACTATTATAGAAAACAAAATGGTACCCCATCATGAACGCAGTGGGTGCACTTACCATGCAGCATTCCTAATTATAAGTGCAGCAAGCAACCTTACCTACAATTAATAAACAGTTGAAATCATTATTATTTTATTTTTCCTTAGCATGAGTGCAGTGTGTGCTTTAAAAGATTTTATTTCTAGGAAATTATGCGATTACCATAGAGTTTATTAAAACTATAAACGCAGTTAGTGCTTTTGCTGCACTTATTTTAAGGAATTCTCATAAATTAAACACGTTTTCCAATCATGAACGCAGTGAGTGCGGTAGGTACTTTTTATGGCTAACAAACTATACCGCCAATCCTGAGCGTGTCCAAGGCATAAACGCAGTCAGTACTTATACTGCACTAATATTTAGGAAGCACTGAACATTTACTAGTTTTGGTACGCATGCGCAGCTATAAAAAAAGAGTGAAACAGAGTATTACGACATACGGAGTTGCAAAAAGAGATAGCAAGATGCCGCGGTGTTCATAGGTAATCCGTTTGCGACGCGCTGTTTGCATTTGTCATCCGAGCATAATTAGGTAAACATCGTTGGCCTTGACCTGTAACAACTTTGATTTGAAAAGTGTTTTGATTTGAAGTTTTAATTGATATCAAGGAGCATACATAATAAAAAATGGACGATCCCAACCCACGGAAGAGTGTGAGGCGAAAGTTTTTAAACCGATTGAAAACTCTTACAAGGTATAATAAAGTAAAACGTGTTCTACATAAAACTAAAGTGTTTAATCATCCTGAAGGCTTGGAAGATGCCCAGAATAATGTCTCTGTACTATCACAAGGTAAGTTGGTTATGAAATATATCAATATTTAACAGAATTTGAAGTAGGTAGGTACTTAAAGACCCGGGTTGTGTTTGCTTATTTCTATCCATTCGTGAAATAGAAACAATAGGTATTGAGTAGGTAAAGTCGTTTCCGTGTTTCAACTGGCAAGTTAAACCGTTAGATGTTGGTTGGATCCCTATGATTTCCATTAAAGTCTCAGCTCATGTGCCTACTTCGCGAACAGTCGTATAATAATTTACTTTAAAAACAAATCATTAAATTAAAATAAAACTAATATTTAAGGGGGCCCCATACAACAAATGTGCTTTTTTCCCAATTTTGATGCTTTAAAAAATACCAACCTCGATGGTTATGGTACGGAACCCTTCGTGCGCGAGTCCGACTCGCACTTGGCCGGTTTTTAAACCCCTGGCAGCATATAGGAAAAGTTATGTAAAGCAAGGATCAGTTGAATTCCGGGCCGGAAATTGGTCGGAAGTACTAAATCGAAGAAAAAAATACGTCCGGCCACTTTCCGGCCCGATTTTCAACTGATCCTTGTTAGCATAATATAACTATCCTTCGTGATCTTGGTGCTCTGCCTACCTCGCTTGAGATAATAGGCGTAATTAATATGTATGTAAAACTATCCCTCGGACCCGCGACTTTGCCTGCGACTTGATTTTCCTATTTGTCTGTTTTGAGTTGCCTTTGGTCACTCTCTAACCTCCCAATCCCAACAATGTTCAAGCAAACACAAAAGTTATACCATAACGTCACTCCGATGTGACGTGAATGAAGGATAAACAAGGAAACAAACGAACTTTCGCGTTTAAAATATTAGTGTAGAGTATCGATAATTTAAAATATCATTTTTAATGTACGGTTATAGTTTTATTACTTTTTAATACTGTTTTCAGACTTGGATAGAACTCAACCACAGCGATATCAAGAGAATCAGGCAGCTATTAGTCTATGGGAAGAAAATTCAAGAATGGAGAAATCTGGTCCGCAACCTTTAATAGAGAAAAAACAAAATATGGACTCGAACAAAGAAATATCAACTTTGCAAGATATCAGCAAACAAAATTTTCGATTAATAATACAAAATATAGAGTTGAAACCATCTAAAACTAACGTCATGCCGCAAAAGTTTGAAATTAAACAAAATATGACAAAAGATTTTGAAATTCAGAATGAAGACATGAATGACGATATTGAACCCACGCAACAAGGTAAAAAAATAAAAAATATGCCACAACCTCAAATTAGTAACCTACAAATTAGCCCAAAAGAAACAGATTTCAGCTTTTTAAAATGTAACGAAGTATTACTTCCCACCGATGATGAAATTGAAACTGTTATAGCAAATACCGAGAACGTAGACGATCCATTTGCTTGTTCAGACAACAGCGATGACGTTGATTATATTCCAGAAAATGATGAAAATTTTTACGATTCCGACGCAACCATTGCTGAAAGTCCTCAAAAAAAGGTAATAATTCTTGAAAACATATTGTTAAAATCCAAAACTACCAAACAGTTAATAAACGCCAAAGAAAGTATTAAAGGCGATGAGATATTACAGCCGTGTGAATATAGTCAATGCAATAGTAACGAAGCTCCTGAAAATAAAATAAAAAGAGTACCCACCGATGATGAAATTGAAACTGTTATAGCAAATACTGAGAACGTAGACGATCCATTTGCTTGTTCAGACAACAGCGATGACGTTGATCATATTCCAGAAAATGATGAAAATTTTTACGATTCCGACGCAACCATTGCTGAAAGTCCTCAAAAAAAGGTAATAATTCTTGAAAACATATTGTTAAAATCCAAAACTACCAAACAGTTAATAAACGCCAAAGAAAGTATTAAAGGCGATGAGATATTACAGCCGTGTGAATATAGTCAATGCAATAGTAACGAAGCTCCTGAAAATAAAATAAAAAGAGTAAGTAATTGTCAAATACAGCAGAAAATTTTAAAAGAAGGAATGACTAAACATGAAAATTTACTCGTAACATTACATTGTGAGTATATAGATTGCAATAAAGAAGTTTTTAGTTCATGTGGTAAATGCTATGCTTTCTTATGCTGGAATCATTTTAACCATAAATTTTCTTACAACTATTGCATAAATCATCGACCATATAGTTCTTTAAAAAACAAACAGATTAACGATGATAAAGAAAACATACACAATAAAAACTTTCAAAAGAAGAAAGAAAAACCTGCTAAGAAATATAAAGGTATAGTAAAAACTCAGCAATGTGAACACATTAATTGCAACAAGGAGGTATGTAGCACATGTTTTAATTGCTCGTGTTTTTTGTGCATTGAACATTTTCTTGATTCGGACAATATTTGCAATCAACACAAGCCGTTTAACTCGGTAGAAATTATGGGAAATGGACCAGTGCTCACTAAGAATGGTAAACTTAGAAAAAGGAGGTTGCAGGAGGAAGACTTAGATAGCAAACGAAAAAAGAAGGCAATATTGCGAGAAGAAAAATTTTCTTTAAAACCGCCTTGTTCATGTAAAAAGCAATGCTCAACAAAATTTGATAACCAAGCGCGAGAAAATATTCACAATTATTATCGTAACTTAAATTGGGAGTCTCAGGGTATTTTCATAAAAAGTTTAGTGGAAGTTAAGGATGTTGACAGGAGAAAAGTTAATGCAAAAGAGAAACGTAACGTTACAAACGTTTACCACTTAAATGATGAGCAAAACATAAAAAATGAGGTTTGCAAAACCTTTTTTCTCTCCACAATAGGTTATGATCCTAAAAATGACAGAAGAGTTTTGCGTGCTATAAAAACCCCGTTTGAGAACCTAAAAACACTGAAGGGTAAATACGAAAGGACCAACAAGATATACCGTGATCTAGTAGAAAAACATGTTAAAAAATATAATCCGACTATATCACATTACAGGCGGGATCATGCACCTAATAAACTGTATTTGCCTAGTGATTTAAACATTACATTAATGTTCAAAAATTTTCAGCAAACGCACCCTGAGATAAAAATATCCCAAGAAAGTTACAGAAAAATTGTGAGCGATGATTTAAACATTTCTTTTTGCAAATTGGGGCACGAAGAATGTGAGGAGTGCGCCAAATTTCTAAAACATGATCAAAACCATCAACAAGATCTTCGTGTCGATTGCATAGTTTGTTGCAATTATGAATTGCACAAAGCTAAATACACTGCTAGTCGAATAGAGTACCAAAGAGATGTTCAAAAAGCTACCGATAGATCAGACTTGGATACAATGTTTTGCTCAGTTGACCTTCAAAAGGTAATAATGTTACCTCGAATGGATCAATTTAAAAGGGCTATACTTTGCCCAAGAATTGTAGTCTTCAATGAAACTTTTGTACCTTTAGGATCTAGTTCAGGTAAAAGTAATGTCCCATACGCAGTGATTTGGCCCGAAACTATTTCAGGTCGCAAACAGGAAGACGTTATATCTACCTTTAGGGCATATTTTTTGCATAATCGCGACGTAAAGAATTTCATTTTGTGGCTCGACAATTGTGCCTCCCAAAATAAGAACTGGGCTTTGTTTTCATTTCTGATAAATATAGTTAATTCCAATTTAATAACAGGTGAAACTATAACTTTAAAATATCTAGAACCTGGCCATACCTTCATGTCAGCTGATAGTTTCCACCACCAGGTGGAACTATCTCTGAAAAAGAAAAATAAGGTGTACGATTTTGATGATTTTTCCAATGCAGTCAAAGAGTCGAACTCAAAGAAAAACATTGTAAAAGAGATGCAACTTACTGATTTCTACGACTACACTGACCTATCTTCAAAATCAAAATTAAAGAAAAGGGACCCAAACCACTACCTGTCAAATATAGTTTCAGTCAAAGCTAAAAGGGGACAGTATATTTTAAAAGTCAAGTTAAACCATGAGGATGAAAAAGATGAGGATATTGATTTTTTATTCCAAAAAATCATAAAAACGAAAATATTTCCCGAACCAAATCAAAAATCATCTCCTCGTGGCATAAAACAAGATAGGAAAGAAAAAATTCTTAAAGAACTTGTTCCTCTCATGCCACTTACTAGACAACAGTTTTGGTTTGACTTACCAGAGGTACCAGAAAATGAGGAACTATAAGGCTAGTGTTTTATGTTACAACTAAAAATCCCCAATTTTTCAAACAAATAATTTCAAAATCGCGTCCTAAATACTAAATTGCCCACTGAATTGAACAAAAAATATTGAATTTACCTAGTATTCTCATTTTCATTAGTTTATTTTGTGGTGCAGTCATTTGTCTGATATGCAGAAGATAAGAGAAACCTTGTGTACACAAATTAAAAGAAATAATAGCCACACACCTGGTCTTATAGTTAAACTTGTTATTTGCTTTTGTTTATTTAATTTAAATATTCGTTGAAATATTGGAGATTTTAATGTGCTTATATAAATAATTATTATTTTGATTCTTGATCTCAAAAACGTGCCATTAGATTTTTTACTTAAAGATAGAGATATTACATCAAAATGTGTCAATTGTTAGTGCCTGAGAAATAATAATATGTTTTCGATATCTTATGTTTTAATAATTATTTTGTCTACTTTAAAAGTAAACAAAATAATTATTAAAACATAAGATATCGAAAATTTTATTTCTATCTAATTTATATCATAACTAGAAATATAAATAAAATACTAGTGATTTTTATCAAGATTATTTTTATTGAAAATGAGCCACTAAAAACTTGTTAGTACCAACTTACTACAAAGAAGAGTATAAATAAAGACACTTCTTATTAATTTTTGATGTCTAATATGTATGTTTGTTCGCATCTTTAAATGGCTTGTAAGTCAAAATTTCATGTTTGTCCTATTTAAATACTTTAGTTTCGATTAAACTCAATTTACTAAGAAAAAAACTGAGTTTTACTGCATTTATGTTAAGCACCTATCTGAATTAAGGTTCGATAAATTTTCCTTGTTAGCGCAGTATGATAACTTACTGCTTATATTTGTAGCTGCCCAACGCATATATGCAGTAAGGAACATAAAATGGTGTGACTTGCTGCATTTATACGTTGTTCGGCCTATCGCCAAAGTGACTTGGTCCAAAGTATAATTATATTTCTTTATGTATTTATTAAAATATAAAATTTAGGTCAATTTTACCACTGGATATGAAATCTAAACAAGTTTTTCAAAAATTTTCAGCAAACGCACCCTGAGATAAAAATATCCCAAGAAAGTTACAGAAAAATTGTGAGCGATGATTTAAACATTTCTTTTTGCAAATTGGGGCACGAAGAATGTGAGGAGTGCGCCAAATTTCTAAAACATGATCAAAACCATCAACAAGATCTTCGTGTCGATTGCATAGTTTGTTGCAATTATGAATTGCACAAAGCTAAATACACTGCTAGTCGAATAGAGTACCAAAGAGATGTTCAAAAAGCTACCGATAGATCAGACTTGGATACAATGTTTTGCTCAGTTGACCTTCAAAAGGTAATAATGTTACCTCGAATGGATCAATTTAAAAGGGCTATATTTTGCCCAAGAATTGTAGTCTTCAATGAAACTTTTGTACCTTTAGGATCTAGTTCAGGTAAAAGTAATGTCCCATACGCAGTGATTTGGCCCGAAACTATTTCAGGTCGCAAACAGGAAGACGTTATATCTACCTTTAGGGCATATTTTTTGCATAATCGCGACGTAAAGAATTTCATTTTGTGGCTCGACAATTGTGCCTCCCAAAATAAGAACTGGGCTTTGTTTTCATTTCTGATAAATATAGTTAATTCCAATTTAATAACAGGTGAAACTATAACTTTAAAATATCTAGAACCTGGCCATACCTTCATGTCAGCTGATAGTTTCCACCACCAGGTGGAACTATCTCTGAAAAAGAAAAATAAGGTGTACGATTTTGATGATTTTTCCAATGCAGTCAAAGAGTCGAACTCAAAGAAAAACATTGTAAAAGAGATGCAACTTACTGATTTCTACGACTACACTGACCTATCTTCAAAATCAAAATTAAAGAAAAGGGACCCAAACCACTACCTGTCAAATATAGTTTCAGTCAAAGCTAAAAGGGGACAGTATATTTTAAAAGTCAAGTTAAACCATGAGGATGAAAAAGATGAGGATATTGATTTTTTATTCCAAAAAATCATAAAAACGAAAATATTTCCCGAACCAAATCAAAAATCATCTCCTCGTGGCATAAAACAAGATAGGAAAGAAAAAATTCTTAAAGAACTTGTTCCTCTCATGCCACTTACTAGACGACAGTTTTGGTTTGACTTACCAGAGGTACCAGAAAATGAGGAACTATAAGGCTAGTGTTTTATGTTACAACTAAAAATCCCCAATTTTTCAAACAAATAATTTCAAAATCGCGTCCTAAATACTAAATTGCCCACTGAATTGAACAAAAAATATTGAATTTACCTAGTATTCTCATTTTCATTAGTTTATTTTGTGGTGCAGTCATTTGTCTGATATGCAGAAGATAAGAGAAACCTTGTGTACACAAATTAAAAGAAATAATAGCCACACACCTGGTCTTATAGTTAAACTTGTTATTTGCTTTTGTTTATTTAATTTAAATATTCGTTGAAATATTGGAGATTTTAATGTGCTTATATAAATAATTATTATTTTGATTCTTGATCTCAAAAACGTGCCATTAGATTTTTTACTTAAAGATAGAGATATTACATCAAAATGTGTCAATTGTTAGTGCCTGAGAAATAATAATATGTTTTCGATATCTTATGTTTTAATAATTATTTTGTCTACTTTAAAAGTAAACAAAATAATTATTAAAACATAAGATATCGAAAATTTTATTTCTATCTAATTTATATCATAACTAGAAATATAAATAAAATACTAGTGATTTTTATCAAGATTATTTTTATTGAAAATGAGCCACTAAAAACTTGTTAGTACCAACTTACTACAAAGAAGAGTATAAATAAAGACACTTCTTATTAATTTTTGATGTCTAATATGTATGTTTGTTCGCATCTTTAAATGGCTTGTAAGTCAAAATTTCATGTTTGTCCTATTTAAATACTTTAGTTTCGATTAAACTCAATTTACTAAGAAAAAAACTGAGTTTTACTGCATTTATGTTAAGCACCTATCTGAATTAAGGTTCGATAAATTTTCCTTGTTAGCGCAGTATGATAACTTACTGCTTATATTTGTAGCTGCCCAACGCATATATGCAGTAAGGAACATAAAATGGTGTGACTTGCTGCATTTATACGTTGTTCGGCCTATCGCCAAAGTGACTTGGTCCAAAGTATAATTATATTTCTTTATGTATTTATTAAAATATAAAATTTAGGTCAATTTTACCACTGGATATGAAATCTAAACAAGTTTTTCAATATAAAAAGTCACTTGGAATAAATGAAAAGCCACCGTAGAAAACGTAATATCACAAAATTCAAAAAAAACTTTGGACGTCGTTTTCTCGAGACCGATTTTTGGTGCACTGCGTTCATGATTTGGGGGGCAGATGAGGTATCATGGCTTACCTGGAAGTCTTTAAATAGACTTCGGGCGCAGTTCGGCCGCAGCAAGGAGAACATGTTCAAGTGGGGATTCTCAGACAGTTCCAATTTGGAGTGTAAGTGTGGGGTAGTTCCCCAAACAATGGAGAATTTGAGATCGTGCCCTGCGTGCAAGATTTAATGGGTGCTACGGACAGTGCGATTCACGTAGCTGAATTTTGGGCCGAGCGGGACTATTTAAGTAGGTTTGTTATCGACTAGAAAAGAAGAAGTGAGAGAAAAACTTGTGGATGGGTAAATAATAAAACAAAATTCATGTGTAAAATATAAACTAACTTTATAATATCAACAAACTTCTATATAATAAATACCGCAACAAAACCAATAAATACATAAACAATGTAAAAAATCAATTTTATAAAAATAAAATAAAGGAAAATTTAAAAAACGTAAAATTAATATGGGGTATAATTAATTCTTGGGAAAGTATCTAAATCAGTTGAAGATAAAAATCTTTAAAGCTTTTAACGACAATGAATATACACTTACTAAAAACTTTGCGAATGCACTCCAGAAAAATGTGGAAGACTTTACAAAAGCCTGTAAGGTGCCTTTCTTGGATTCATCATCATACTGTAATGACTTTGATATCGCTATGCGAATCAGTAAAATTCCTAATGAAAAAACTTTTAAAATCATAATGTATATAAATTCCAAGAAAAGTCCAAGTCATGATGGTATACGTGCTTTTGACTTAAAATATATTAAAAATGACATAACACCATTAATAACACATTTAAATAACACTAATATAAATACATGCAAGTATCCTGATGAGTTAAAGATAGGTACTATTCGGCCAATATACAAGAAGGGATCTATAATTGATTACAATAACTACTGACAAGATAATTGAGCGATATCTAGGCGATTAAATTAATACCTGTTTACAAAAAAATAATATAATAAATAATAAACAATTTGGTTTTCAAAGAAATAGAAGCACCACTCAGTTACTGTGTCAATTTTCTAGTGAAATAAACAAGTATATAAATGATAAAAAGCATGTCTTGGTAATATTTATTGACTTCAGTAAGGCGTTTGATACCATAAATTATAACACATTGTATAACAAATGAGAGCAAAATGGTATAGAGGATTGGTTTAAGAGAACTTTCTGCCTCGCACAACCAAACTTGCAAACCAAAAAAAACCAACCAAACCAATCCTTGGGGGAGGCTTTTGTCCAGCAGTGGACGTCTTTCGGCTGATAGATAGATAGACAACCAAACTGTGGAATGAATTGTCGCCTGCGGTATTTCCGGACCGATACGACATTCAAACCTTCAAGAAAAGAGCGTACTCCCAAATCAAAGGCCGGCAACGCACTTGTGACTCCTCTGGTGTTGCGGGTGTCTATGGGCGGCGGTAATCGCTTACTATCAGGTGATCCGTCTGATCGTTTGCCACCTCTGCCATAAAAAAAAAAAAAAAAAAAAATGATAATCTATAATCGGTCCTACCGAACACTTGTTTTATATCAAAGATATGTGCAACACTCTAGTGGAGGGCTCTGTGTACCAGTTTGCTGATGATACATGCCTAATATCCGTTGACAAAGATCCTGTAAAACGCTTACTCCAAAATAATTTTGACACACTTCTCAAGCGGTCGCATGAAGTTCGTTTGGTCATAAACTCTGATAAAACTAAGGCAATGTATTGTGTATGCATAAAAAATCTTCATATGAACCTAAAATAATTGCACATCAACATAACTGTCTGCACTCAAAGAACTTCACTAATTGTCATTGTACTGTCACCTAAAATAATAAAAAACCTCCCAAAAGACATACAGGAATTACACCTTATTAGCCCCAAATTTCAAAGGCTGTCAAAAACATTATTTACGTATTACGAAAAATTATTTAAAAAAATGAATTATAATAGTTTGTTCGAACTCACTGACTGCAAATAAGCCAATCATCTGGCTTTGTAGTCTTTAGTAATTTAAGAATATGAAACTCTGCGATATAGAACTTTAATAAATAAAAATATCATAATTTATCAAAAAAAAAAAACTAACAGAACCCAGAGTAATAATACCGAGGATCTTATTACTTATGTTCTTAGTAAAACATTCGAGCATATAAATAATCGAACGAACCTGCGTAGCAACGAATTGACATAGAACAGTTGACGTAAACACATTAAAATGTTAATTTACAAGCTTATAATAATTCTTTGTGTAATTTTGTTAATTATTTATAGAAAACTGAAGAAAATATATACATACTGGGAAAGAAGAGGTGTGAAAGGAGTAAAGCCTTTTTGGTTTGTGGGGAATATTTTGCCTTTGCTGCGTAGAAAGGAAACGCTGGAGAATTTGATGAAAAACATTTACGATATGTACCCAAATGAGAAAGCGTTTGGAATATATATTGGTGCGATACCAACGTTGGTTTTAAAAGATCTGACTCTAATCAAAAAAGTTCTTATGCAAGATCATGCTAGTTTTTCGGATCGTGGACTTAAATTAACAGAAGAAAAGCTTTATGACAGTGTGTTTTTTGAGAAAGGGGAGATGTGGAAGGTGTACAGACAAAACTTGTCACCCTTGTTTTCAACAGGAAGGATGAAGAGTCTTTTGCCAGAATTATCTGAGTATACTGATCAATATTTAAATTATATCGAGAAGTTACCACCCGGATCTAAGGAACTTAGGGAGCTAGATCCCAAATTAAGTCTCAGAATTACATTGGCGTCTTCGTTTGGTTTGAAAAACTACAGTTTCAATGAAGAACTTGATTTAGGCAACATAGGTGAAATACTTTACTTTCCAGCACGTCTTGTTATCGCCACTTTAATGTACGGATTTAACCGTAAATTACCCAGTGCCATCGGCTTCAGAACCTTACCAGACAATTTCATAAATGGTATTATAAAAAAATGCAAAGAGGCAAAAAAAGAGAATCCACGTGAAGATGAAAACGCATTTGATCAAATCATCAAACTTAAAGATCAAGGTGTTGTGAAAAAACATAAAAACGATGGTGTTATGGAATTAGTAATATCTGATTCAGTGGTTGCTGGTCATGCTGCCGTATTCTTGAGTGCGGGGATGGAAGTATATTCAAACTCTTCGTTTCTGCTGTTTGGGCTTTCAAAGCATCAAGATATACAAGAACGCTGTTATAGAGAAATAGAGCAAGTTATGAAAAAATATAACGGTAATCTTAATTATGAAGCAATGAATGAGCTACAGTACTTAAACATGGTATTTGATGAATCTCTTAGAATGTACCCTAATGCTGGCGCTTTGTCTCGTTTAGCAACAAAAGATTATTATTTCGAAGATATTGACTTGCATATTAAAAAGGGGATGCCTATCTTAATCCCTGTGCAGGCACTTCATTATGATCCTCAAAACTTTCCCAATCCGGAAGTTTTTGATCCAGAAAGGTTTTTACCTGAAAACAAAATTAATATAAAGGAGTACTCTTATCTACCGTTTGGAGATGGTCCAAGAAAATGCATAGGTATGTACAATAGGAAAATAAATTAAATAAAATAAATAATTTTGCATAACAGAGGTTATTTCAAATGCTTTTTGCATAGACCACTTGCAAAAAGTAACGCATGATTAAACTAAACTTCCATTCACTGAGCCAACGCAAGAGTTAATAGTCATCACATCATAAAGAATAGACAAAGAAAAATTAAATATTACTTTGGATACCCTAAATTAAATAACTTTTATTTGAAGCATTAAATACCGTTATATTTTTCTTTTCAAGCTCTGTGTTATAATTTCAGTTTACAGATTTAATTCGATGTAGACTGTAATTTATCGTAGAATATTACATGTAGGTAGGGCTGGCTGGCAACACTGCCGGTTGACAGTTCGGTCTCCGTATTAAAAATTAATTTTATTATAATTTATGTAGTTTATTGTGTAAAATGTAGCTAAATTGTGACAATTAGTAAATAATTAACCAACGGAAGTGTTTTTCACAAGTTTTTAATCGTTTTTGAGCATAAGATAAGCGTCGGAAAATCAAACAGCTGAGACGTCACCCATAACGGACGAATAACGAGGATTCAAAAACCTAACGCATCGGAATAACATTGGATTAACCTGGGGAGTATTGTTTTCACTATAAATTTACTTACTGTTAATTTATCTAGGCATCCACACCGTAACACGTTCGCATAAGTATAAGATATTCAGACATTTTGTTCTGTGACTTGGTAAGCGTTTTGTCTCCCTTTGTTTATCACTTTTAAAACACTGTTAGACGATGAAAACGTTATACACGGTCACAAATCACAACCATTTAAATTAATATCTCACTTGATGATCATAAAACAATATTAACTAGGTACTTTGGTCCACATTCCTAAATAAATCGTGTTTGTTTACCGTGTCTGCACTCTGTAGCTCCGATAAGTACTAACGAGCAGGTAGTTAACGCACAATACTGCACTGGATGTCGCTAGGCCGGCCTGGCTATAGGTACTTAGTTATAGTTATTGCTAAGTTATAAGCATGAATTCGATTGTATAATGTGTATCGCATTATTATAGTGAAAACAAATAAGCAGTTCTAGTTAAAAAAATATATATATAGGTAGTGTATTTTCATTATTTATTTATTTCTTGTATTTTTAGATATAAACTTGCGTTAATCTATAATTCCAGCACAATGACTACCAGGAGTATGGCAAAAACACTTGAGCTGAACACCAAACTGCGTTCTGCCCTGGAACAACTAAAATCAACTCAGGCCCTGTGTGACAAACTGCTAGCGGAACGTGAGGACAGTGAGGTGGAGCTCCAAAGGATTTTGAACAAAAACAAGGAGCTAAAAAACGAGCTCAGCGAATATGACATCAAGTTTCACGACATTCTTGACCAACGCGACCGGCTGCAAGCCACCGTCTCAACCTATGACCAGTGCAATGACCTCTATGAGGAGGCGCTGGACCGCGTCGGACACTTGGAGCGCGAGCTGTCCGCGGCGCAGGGCCGCGTCGAACAGCTGGAGGCGGAGAAACAGCAGCGGCAACTCAAGGATACTCAGACTCTTTATGATGAGTTGGTTGGTCAGAAGTCTAGGCCATTTGTAGGTATTTGTAATAGCCGGAACAAATGTAAAAAATATGCTAAAATTAAAAGATTAGCTAAGAAGTCTACACTTCAGATAAAAAGATATTGTAGTAAATGTAGGTCATCGGACAAACTTAGATCGGAACGTATGGACTTATTAGCTCAATTAGAAAAATATAGTGTTGAGTTAGATAGCTATAAGACCAAATATGACATCCACACACGGAATTTGGAGTCCGAAATAATCAGATTGACGGACTGTCTTACTGAAACGAAACAAAAATATGAACAAGCTGAAAAGCAGATAGATGAACATGTTTTGGCTACTGAAAAGTTATTGGAACTGTGTAGATATAATTCAGAGCGATTTGACTCACTAGTGAATAATCACCAATGTGACTGCGGCCGGCCAACCCGCACCAGCGAGGAGCCCGCTACAGACCAAAGCGAAAGCCGAGTTTCGGAAAGCTCTGTGTCACCTAGCGCTGTTCTTACCTCGCCTTGTGTGACAATAGGACGCACCCCATCTGTATCGATTAGGCCAGAGAAAAATACGATTTTTTTCTCTGATAGAATAGGTATAGGTTTCGGACCACTGTTTTCAAATAGCATTAAAGGTTCTAGGACGGAAAATAGGTGTTACCCCGACGCCTCATTAGACTTTATGGTTGAAAAAATTTGTAATAGTACATTTAATCATTGCTCCTCAGTTGTGTTAATGTTAGGTAATAGTAATCATGTTAAGAAATCGCATATTAAAAAAACTGTCGACCGGCTTGTGGAGCTAAGCATTGAACGGAAATGTAAAATTACAGTATGTGCGTTTCCGTACTGTACCAATGAATCGCACGAATTTAATAAAAAAGTGTACAATTTGAATTTGTACTTATATAATCTGACATGTAGTCATAGCGACTTTGTTTTATATTTTGACACAAATAGCTTTATAAATAAGTTTAGATTGACCAATGATACAATGTATCTGCCTTTTGTACAAAAAAAAAGACTAGCTAATTCGTTAGCTTACAGTATTTTACACCGTACCGACTGTATTCAGTCGGTAATTACTTGCTCAACGACGGAGGAGATCGCCGCCGCCGGTGACGGTGACACAGGTATGGCGCAGCCAATAAATGTACTAGATAGTACTAGTACAGCCTGCGATGCCGGCGCTTGCGGTGGGGCTCTAACTCCTGATTTAAACTAGGTTCGAAGACAACGAGGAAGCCTAACTCTTTGAAATTAGTTCACCAAAATATACAAGGCTTTCTCGGCAAAGAATTCGAAATAGAATTATTCTTGGAAAAATTTAATATAGATGTTTTATGTATTACAGAACATTGGCTAAAGGAGCATGAAATGATTTTTAGTTTTGAAAATTATAATATGGCGAGTGCATTCAATCGAAAGACTGCAATACGTGGTGGCTCTGCTATATTAGTTAAAAATGCCTTAAAAACGAAAGTACGAAAAGATGTCGTAAGTCTTTCGATTGAAAGTACTGTGGAACTATTCTTGTGTTGAGCTAGAGAACCACATCATTATTTGTGTGTATAGGCCCCCATATGACGATAACTTTGCTCGTTTCGAATCGGTAATGGAGGACGTATTAAACATAGTAACTAAAAGCAAAAAATCGGTCATTATAGGCGGCGATTATAATGTAGATTTATTAGAAAAGAAGTCCCTAACGACAAGAACTATTTGTCTTTTCAAGTCGTTTGATTTAGATTACTTATTTTTAGAACCAACTAGGAAAACAGAGACTTCTGCCACTTGCATCGATAACATTTTTTGTAACTGTAGCCATGTAGAAAAAAAAGTAATCAACTGCCTAAGGTCTGATCATAGCGGACTAATGGCTAGCTTTCCTTTCAGGTCCGATATAAAACAAGTTAAAATACAATCGCGGCCTGTTACTGGTAAAAGAATAGAAAAGTATAAAAAAGCGTTAAATGACAAGCTGCCCATACCAAACTTTGATAATGAAGCAGAAGCCAATAGTATTTACAATGATTTGTTTATAGTTATAGAGCGAGAATTTCAGAACATATTTAAAACTATGTCTATAAATATTAATAATAAATTTAAATTTTGTGAATGGGCTACAGCAGGAATTTATAAAAGCCGTCAAACCTTGTTTGAGCTTTATGAGAAAAAAACTTATATATTTGATGAAAATTTCAAAAATTATGTGAAACGTTATTCAAAAATTTTCAGAAAGGTATGCTGCGCAGCCAAATCTAATTACTTAGCCAGAAAGATCAAACTATCTGATAATAAAATTAAGACGGTTTGGAATATAATAAATAAAGAAACCGGTAAAGTCAAGAAACACGATAAAGATTTTGTTTTACAAACAGATAAAGGCAAAATAACATCTAACGCAGAAATAGCTACGGAATTCGAAACGTTTTTCACCAACATTCCACTTAAGATAACTGAGGCCCTGGACTCATCACCCTCATATGCTAAAAAAATATTAGAAGAAAATGTCATTCCTTGTGATGACATATTCTATTTCAGTGAAATTGGACCTGAAACTATTGTTAAAACTTTTAAATCGCTTAAAGTGAAACAAACTGAAGACCTGTGGGGTTTATCAGTTAATTTAATTAGTAATGTAATTGACGAATTAGCGCCACATTTAGCATACCTTTTTAATATAAGTATTGAAAGTGGCGTCTTTCCAGATCTCATGAAGTGTAGTAAAATTATACCTCTTTATAAATCAGGTTCTAAAACTGAAGCGGGAAATTACAGACCAGTCTCTGTATTACCCGTTCTTAGTAAAGTCTTTGAAAAAATTATGCTAAACCAAATGTTACAACACTTTAATTTAAACAAACTTCTGCATAACCAACAATTTGGCTTCACAAAAGGTCGATCAACTACCGATGCAGGAGTAGCACTTATTCGAAACATCTATGATGCTTTTGAGGAATCACAAGATGCAGTAGGAGTATTTTGTGATTTATCTAAAGCATTTGATTGTGTTGATCATCAAACTTTGCTTCTCAAACTAAAACATTACGGTGTAGAGGATAGGGCCCTCAGTCTTCTTAATTCTTACCTAAACAATAGATTACAGACAGTCCAAGTAAATGGCACAAACTCTCTCGGCTCTACAGTAAAAATAGGTGTTCCCCAGGGATCTATATTAGGACCCTTTCTCTTCCTTGTTTATATTAATGACTTACCATTTATGGTGCAACATCGCTCAAATATTGTGTTGTTTGCAGATGACACATCTCTTATTTTTAAGGTAGACAGGAAATACAGCAAAATTGACGAAGTAAACAACACACTTTCAGAGATACATAAATGGTTTACTGTTAACAACTTGCTATTAAATGCTACAAAAACGAAAGTTGTAAAATTCAAATTACCAAATGTCAAACAAACTCACGATAATGTAATATTAGATAGTAATGTTTTAGAATTCGTAAATAGTACTGTTTTTCTTGGTATTACTTTAGATGCTTCCTTACAATGGGGACCACATATAGAAACCCTAGCAGGAAAGCTTAGTTCAGCTGCCTACGCCGTGAAGAAAATAAGGCAACTAACAAATGTAGAAACTGCTAGACTAGTCTATTTTAGCTATTTTCATAGTATAATGTCTTACGGCATCTTAATTTGGGGACATGCGGCTGACATAGAAACTATTTTTATACTGCAAAAAAGAGCCATTCGCGCTATCTATCAGTTGCGATCTCGAGAGTCCTTGAGGAACAAGTTTAAAGAAATAAATATCTTAACTGTTGCCAGTCAGTTCATATACGAAAACATCATGTATGTTCGTAAGAATTTAGAGTTATTTCCAAAAAACAGTGACAGGCATAATTTTAACCTTAGAAATAGAAATAATATTGAAGTTGCTTATTCGAGACTGAGTAAGGTAAATAAGTCGTTCATGGGGCAGTGTATAAAATTTTACAATAAAATACCTGAAAATGTTACAAGTTTATCCGAAAATAAGTTTAAAACTTATGTAAAGAAATGCCTGTGTTCAAGAGGATATTATAAAACCATAGATTATGTAAATGACAAAGATGTGTGGACATGTATAGATCCTTCAGCTCATAGCTTTAGTAATAACATCAATTGTAATAGCTATTAAGTTTTTATTTCAAAAAATGTGTTGGGGCGAGTTTCTTTGGGGCTCGACGTTTCTTCTCGCTCCGCTAACACTTCCCGAAACGTTGAGTGTACAAGTTCCGAGTGGTAGGAACTTTGTACTAGGTAGAATAATATGACGATTTAAAAGTATGTGTAAAGCATCTACTTAAATAAAAAAGATTTTTGATTTTGATTTTGATTTTTGATTTTGGTAAGCCCGTTTATTTTTTCATATTTTTGCAGGTTTTCGTCTCGCGAGACTACAGTCCATTCTGCTGATAGCCAAGTTCCTGCACAGGTTCAAAGTGACTCCCTGTGAAAAGACAGTGTCCAAACCTCGATTGTCACCTCTCCGTTTATCACTGTATGCTGAAGAAGGTCTGTGGGTCAATATAACGAAACGTAAGTAATTATAAAACAGAACACTTCAAAGAATGAACCAGTTTATTAGCGAACTGTCATCAGTAAATAACCCTTGTGGAACTCCGGAGAGTAACTTATTACGCTTATTAAAGGTTCATTTGAATTCAATGAATGCGTTTAATGTATGTTGTTTACATAATGTAAAATAATAATAAATTGTTAAATTAATAAATAAAGCCATTAGTTTTATTTTATTTCTGATATATTAAAATAACATAATAGAATATATTATAGTGTTACATACAAAAACGTATAGCAGTACTTTAAGCTTTACCCGGTGAGGATGTTGTTCGATACTAGACAAGTACCTAACAGATGTGATGGGGTCAATTTGACCTAGACGATTTCCAATCGAGTGCACTTTTTCCCTGTGGCCGTAGGAGTAAAGGTTTCCCCTTCGCACGCGGCACACCGCCACATATAAGAAGAGGAACGCCCCTTAATTAAGCCCTCTATTTTAATTCATGGGTTATCTGGAAGAAATCCCTTTATGGGGTAAGCCCGCCGTTGTACTAACTTTTGCTTTTGAATGTCGGTATCTGTGATTTTTATATTACAATAAAAGTTTTAGAAACATAATATATTTGTCTAGTTCTGCCGAGAATATTCTGTAATAAAAAAGACAATTTTTCTATCTAAATCCATCAGGACGTAGTAACTAGATTTTTGTAACTTTCAGGAGAGAAAAAAAACTTTTCATTTTGTATAATAAGAAAGCGTAGGAATATTAATAAAGTATAAAATAATAAAATATAATATAATGAAAAACAACTTTGTTTAATGTTACTCATTCATCTTAAAATATATTAGTAAAACTTTTATTCAATTTTTTAAGTTAATTCATTTAAAAAATATATATTTTATAAGAAAAGTCGTGTTTTACGCCCAAATGGCACCTAAACCCTTCACACATAAAGGCGTAAAATAGAGTCACGCCTTTAATGGCTTTTCAAGTTCTTAAATCATAAAGGCATACACCAAAAGAAGAAGATCGACTCGAAAAGAGGAAGAAGGCGTACACCATTCATACAGTCTTATGTCTCGGGGATTCTGTGCAAAAACTACGTTGTTGTACCAGGCCATACGTAGAAGTTGAGTCTATTAGCTTCTGATTTATTATGCTAGCGTTCAAAAATCAGAAGCGTATATACATATTATACGTCTTTATGTTACAGTGGATGCCTAAAATGCCTTCGTTATTTTTTGTATTTACGCCTAAATGTCACAGTCGAGGTAAATTTTACATAGGTACATTAACGATAAAAATACATAACTTAGTGCTGAAATGTTTGATAAACACAAGTACAAATAATTTAATATCACCAAGATTATTATTTATTTTTATTTATTTATTTATTGTACAAAACACAATGAAATTACAAAATTTATACGTGTGAAACCACTCTGGGTTTATCTAATGTGGATGGATTCGCATTCTTAATTTTATTCTCTTAAGGCGTTAAGTATCGCCAAATCGCAATATTCAATTCAAATTCTTGAAATAATGGTTAAAGCTATCATCATGGAAAAAAATATATAACATACTTGAAACAAAAAAAAACAAATTGACTTGAACAGAATCATAAAAATCACAAAAACTTTGATGAAAAAATATATCCTGTAAACCCTGTATTTTGCATTAATTGAAAATTCTCTCGGAAACACAATATTTGTTTATGTTGAAACCAACACACAAAAATCGGCCATTTGAACACCTTCAATTCACCTTGAACGGATTTTTTTAAGTTATTTGAAAACCAAGAAAAGTAATAAAAACATCGAAATCTCGAGAATTTTGCGTTCGGCCTTGACGTAACCGCCGCGATGGTACCCACACTGATCTGAACTTAAAATGAGTGGCGTTACGGTCGATACTATACATATCATGCCTGCTTAGATTGAGTGTACGTCACGCCTTAAGGTTATTACTTATTTATTACATACTAGCTGTAGCCCGTGGCTCCGCCCGCGTGGATATTGTATTTGTGACGGTTCTTGAGGATGACATGGAAATGTTTTATTTTATTTTATTTATTTAAAGGTAATCAGCAGCGTTTTTAGAATAACTTAAGTAAATGTACAAAGTCAATATGTATGGCCAATAACAGACCACCTAAGAAATTATAATATTCCGCACTAAAACAGACGTTAGAAGACAAAGAGACAAAGATAGATTAGTTGGATTATAGAAACTTGCAGGTTAATATTTTCTTAATTGTGTTATACAGGGTGTCCCAAAAAGTATGGTCAAGCGGAAGTCCAGAGATAGAATAACTCTAGGGCTACCCAAATCACCCCCATGTATGTTCAGCGATTTCTGGTAGTTTTCGAGTTATGATTTTTTTAGGATTTTTTAATTTTTTTGGCCGGATCAGATTTCATATTATTTTTTATAGAATTTATTACAAATTTCCGGTATTTTTTTAATGTCACATAATCATTATAAATTGTACTTTCAGGCATAAAATAATAAGCTTCTTAACATTAGTGCAAGTAACAAAAGTTATGATAGAAAGTCAAGAACTTTAGATTGAGCGACTCAGATTTTAACTTTCAGCATAAAATAAAAAATACAAAAAGGTGTTTCCAATGCTCTTCGGTAATTTTAAAAACTGCATGAGATTCTAAGCTTTCAGAATCATATTAAAATAAAGACCCCCCCGACACAAAAAATAAACTCTAAAAACTAACAAATAATATTTTAAACCTATTATAATTATTATCGTCACATATATTATGTAAGTTCAAATATTTTTATTTTCCAAGCGTCGTCGCGTCGGGGGACCGCTAAAGTTTATAAAGTATTTTTTCAACAACTGCTTATTAATTATGAAGAATTACATTTAGGTACGAGCGATCTTTAATTTCATGCATAGTCTACGCACTACGTAATGCCGCGCGCGTTGAGCTCGGTGTGCGGTATGCGGCGCGGGGGAGGCGTCACCAAGTGCGGCGACCCGAACGGGCATACACGTGAGGGCAGACGTCGTTGACGGTTGTGTCGATTTTGCGAATTTTTCGGAGTAAATTATTTTGTTGCAATCTGCGACTACACCTGTTTTTCTCACTTAGCGGTCCCCCGACGCGACGACGCTTGGAAAATAAAAATATTTGAACTTACATAATATATGTGACGATAATAATTATAATAGGTTTAAAATATTATTTGTTAGTTTTTTGGGTTTATTTTTTGTGTCGGGGGTCTTTAAAATTTTAATTTAACTTTTATTTTGTCCTTTTTAAAGTAGGTATAAATATTAGGAAGGTATTTATAATGATTAGTTAGTTGAGTTAGTAACTTAGTTAGGTACTAAACAGGTATATAATAATATAAACGAATAATAATATCCGGGACAAATCACACACGGTCATCTGGCCCTAAACTAGGATTCCCTGTATCTTGGGAACCAGAGACTGATATACATACACATATACATTTAAATACATACATATACAGATTATACACCCATACTCAAAGCAAACAATTCTGCTCATCACAGGAAAGGTTGCCGACTCTCGGATCAGAGGTCAGGATGGCTAACCACTTAGCCACCGAGTCATATATTAGTTTTAATTTACTAGATTAAGTTTTAACTACCTACTCTAAGGTTGGGTTAAAGATTAGGTAGATATTTGTGATTAGTTTAAGCAATTTAGGTAGTAGTCAGATCCCCTCACTAACTATTAAAGAGCTGATGATCTTCAAACGGTTGATCAGGTCATGGTTACCTTACCATATACTTTCAATATCATTGAAGTAACATGGTACCAAATTTCGAATCGATAGGACATATGGAAGGTAGTCAGATCCCCTCATCAACTATTAAAGAGCTGATGATCTTCAAACGGCTGATCAGGTCATGGTTACCTTACCATATACTTTCAATATCATTGAAGTAACACGGTACCAAATTTCGAATCGATAGGACATAGGGAAGGTAGTCAGATCCCCTCATCAACTATTGAAGAACTGATGATCTTCAAACGGCTGACCAGCTCACGCTTGCCTTACCATGTTCTTTAAATATCGTTGAAGTAACACGGTACCAAATTTCGAATCGATCGGACATAAGGAAGTTAGTTAGATCCCCTCATCAACTAGAAAAAAACTGATGATCTTCAAACGGCTGAACAGATTTTCATGAAACATGGCTAAGAACACTCGGGATAAAATTATCTATGACACAAAAAAAAACAAAACGAAAATCGGTTCATCCGTTTGGGAGCTACGATACCACAGACAGATACACAGATACACAGACACGTTAAACTTATAACACCCCTCTTTTTGCGTCGGGGGTTAAAAACAGTTTGTGAGCAAAAGAGGTTCAATGAGTTGTGTCTAAAAATGTATTGTATAGCCATGCTGTGTATACTTTCTCGCCTTTTACCGTCTGTCCTACACAATAAATATGCAATAAGCAATCATACCTATTTGGTGGCAAATAATACGGGTTGTAATCACGAGAAAGTATGCACAGTGTTGCTTTACAATTTATTTTGGCTTTACATAATTTCAGCCGGAAGACAATCGTTGCTCAGAACTCCAAACATTTTTCTAAGATTTCTCACTCCACCTAGACTTCTCTTTTACTCAATCACAGACATTCTCCGAGCGGGTTTCGTCATCAAAATCAGTCCATCTCTAGTGCAATTCATTAATTTAAAGTGAATCATTTTTTTTTGTTTTTTTAATAACACCGTACAAATTTTTGTTGTTGTTATTTCCATTAATTTTATACTTTTTATAGTACTTTTAAATATATATCTATTTTAGGTATCTACATGTATAAAATTAAGAAAGAGTGTAATAATAACCTAAAGAATAAAGTGACATTAAAAGTAAACAACATAATAACCATACTTTTCACGCTTTCGTGACGTTAAAGTTTTTGTTTGATCAATCCAACAACATATGGTGGAAATTAACTGCTTTTATTATGACTTTGTTTACACTTGGAATGAGTAAGTATTTAAAAATAAAATACTACACTGTAAGATGACGAAAATATCGATGAATTCAGCTCGCTAGCAAAACTATTATTGTAAATAATATGTGAATAAAAGATATGATGCATGATATTATTATGTGTTAACAACCCATTATGTCCCCACTGCAGGGGCACGGGTCTCTTCCCATAACTCGGGAAGGTTAGGCCATACTCCACATACGGGGGCCAAGTCCGAATTCGTGGAGGTTGTGGGGCTAGTGGCCAACCCCAGTGTCAGAAGTTTTCAAACCGCCTATAAGGCCTCCGACATGGCTTAACGACTGCCATCTAGCGATAACAGTCGGCACCAATGGCTTAACGTGCCTTGCGAAACACGGAAATGGTCGAGATAAATGCCACTAACAGTCAAACCTATCCAGGTTATGACCGTGTCTGTAGTCAGTTACCTGCGTGATCGACGCGACCACGAAGCAGCACTGAGCCACGACCGCTACGATAGATGATATACCCTCTTCCAATCAATAAAAAGCAAAAGGTAAACAATATGGAATTAACACATGTCAACGTCAGTTGCCTAATAAGTTTGTTTACCTTTTGCTTTTTCTATTAACTATAGTTTTGAAATGGCTTGCACCGTGCTATTATCCATATTTTACATAATTTTTATTTGAATATACAGACATTTTATTTTATTTTTGCATATTCTAATAAAAGACACAATAATTTAGTAGTTAGGTAGAACTGAGTGGCTATTTCTCTATGTTGGCGACTTTCGCCGCCGCCAAACCAAAATTATCGATTAAGTAGTACCTATAGAGTAAAACCCTAACTATCTTGGAGCCTAACTACTACTTTAACTTAAAGCATAGGAATCGTTCGTTAAAGCGTAGGATTAAATTCACATTTAAATTTTTCATTACAGCAAATTCCAAGCACGTAGCCAACAAAATGTAAAAGTTCCAATTTTGCACGGATATGTAGTTTTGTTTTGTTAAAATATGCTGAACAAGCAAATTTTTCATTGCAGTTGAAATGGGAACGGACTTTTCATTGGATATATTGTTTTTTTTTTAATTTTACTGTGCCAGCCGCTGCTCTGTCCACATAGATCACTAATGAAATAAAATCTGAATTAATATATGTAACGTGATTCTTTGTCCACGTTAAGAACCAATTAAAAAAACTTAAAAAATTATGCTGGAGGCCCAACCTCCTCCCCCCCCAATTCCCCCATTCCCCCATCCCATTTCAAAGGTCGGCAACGCACTTGTGACTTCTCTGGTGTTGCGGGTGTCTATGGGCGGCGGTAATCGCTTACCATCAGGTGATCTGTCTGTTCGTTTGCCACCTATCACATAAAAAAAAATACTGAAGTGTGTCTATGACTATGATAAGATAAAATCTGTCAAAAAGTTTCGTATAGAAAAAACCTAGGTATCTTTAGATAGCTACCTTTTAGGTATCTTTTTTGTTGAGTTTAAACAATATTCATGACGAAAAATGGTTATCTACCTTTCTACCTCACAGTTCATGCCAAGGTTTTTAGGATGATACAGTACGTGATAAATTGGAATGTCGAAAGGTTACCTTACATGTGATTTGACACTATTCGCGTAGTGTTGTTTAAGGGTTTAAATGTAGGTACTATTAAAGAGCTTTGAAATCATTTGTGAACATCGATATGAAAGAACACTAGCATATCGTTGAGCAGGGACGAAAGTTTCTGTTTAGTCAAAACGTCACCCTTTCAAAGAAGCCCGTAGTTTAAAAAAACACAATCTAGTGCTTCTTTCACATCAATGTTTGCAACGGATTTAAGTAATTTTGATCGCTGGAATAAAGGAAATAACTAAAGGTTAAATGTCACACTGCTAAGGAAACTCTTATCGTTTCAAAGAAATACAATCTACTACTTCTTTCAACTAATTTCAATTAATTTCGTTCGCTAGACGAAAAGAGGCTGTCTTTAGTCAAATGTCACCCTACTAAAGACCAATATAGGTCTCGGGTAAAAGAGAACAATATAGGTCTCGGGTTCAAATCCTGGCCAATATACCAATGAGTTTTTCGAAACTTACGTGCATTTTCATACCGACTGCTCTAACGGTGAAGGAAAACATCGTGAGGAAACCTGCACATCAGATTTATAGATGTGTATGATGGTCGCGTTGCACACGTCCGTAGGTGAAAATCCAAATGCCCTACACGTGACTGCGGGTGATGCTAAGTGCAATACCAGGCAACCGCCGGTCATTAGCTTGTAGATAGCGCGCTTAAATTGTGCCACACGATAAGAGAGAACAGAAGGAAAAACCGATCTAAGTAATTTAGTTCGCTGGTAGAAAGGAAATGGCCGCTGTTTACAAGATGATAGAAGCTTACCAGTTATTGGCTCTATCTCGTAGCCGTCAGAAGCTATGACTGTGATGTTGTGACCATCCACTGAAAGTTCTATTGGACAGTTGAGAAACTCCGCGTTGATCACACGAAACCTGTATTTGTAACCCTGAAATGAAATTAGACAGATAAATCATTTATACAACACAAATACATATCAGAAAATACGAAGACATTGCAATAAGTAAAGATACACTTAGTATAAAACTAACTTAAGGAAATAATTCCTATCATGAAGTAAACAATTTTTTCAAGGAAACCAGCTATACTGAATTCTCAAAATTTTTTTATACTCCGCGTACACAATCGGTTGATTTTCCAATTCTATTAGTATGGAAAGGCCAAATTTTTTTTGAGAATGAATGAATGAATGAAAACACTTTATTGCACAACAAAACAGGAAAATAAAAACATAAACATTAAAAAAATGTTATACAGGTAGGCGGTCTTATCGCTAAAGAGCGATCTCTTCCAGACAACCTTGAGAGTTCTGTATCTAGGTTCTATAGGAAAAGTAGTCCAGTTTCATGATTTGAGTTATGTTTAAGTTTCCAGGAATGTTCTTAATACATACATCCTGTATAAATGTTTATACACTAGGTCACAGAGATATTTGAACTCCTAAGTTTTAAAACGTTATTCGCACTTTGGTTTGAAACACCATCTGTCGTAATTTACAACTGGTAGATGTCTGTCTATATTCCATCCATTGTATAATATATGGATTCCTTAAAACCTGATTATTCTCGTTTTGCGAAAGCTTTTAGTTCAATCTTTCGTGATACATGGCATCACAAACATGCACCCCGCTCCCCCCAGAGCGATGATATAAAACTTCTTTGCATGGCATATTGTCGTTGGAATTGGAATGTATTATATCTACATTTCAAAATCTTTTGTTCAGTAGACAGTTTCTCAAATGTCTTCGTAAAATTTGCTTTTGCGCCTGCGTTCTGCATTATCTTACTAATGTTATAAACGCGAAAGTATGGATGTTTGTTTGTTTTTTATTTGTTCGTTTGTATGCTTGTTTGTTCCACTTTCTCGCCGAAACTACTGAACGTATTTGGATGAAAGGTAGGTAGATAAATAAAGCACTCGGCTTACACATAGGATACTTTTTATCCCGGAAAACTTAAGGGTTCCAAGAGGAATGCTTAAAAACTCAAAATTTCCACTTCGTAACTAGATGGCGCCACCTTAACATTCACAGTAACGTCTTTCTCTCTGGACCCAATTCTGAAATCCAAGCAGACGAAGTCGCGTTCAGAAGCTAGTTTGAAATAAAGCTTTAATTTTTTTTTATCTCACCTGTTCAATATTAAACCTCGCACTTCGCATGTATATAGGTTTGCTGGTGAACGTAGCGTTGTCAAAGACCCTGAATCTTCCGACGCCATTGATGAGGAGGGTCGGCGGTTTGTTGTCTCCGGAAGAATGGTGGTGGTCCGTGAACACTCCCACTGACAGCTCGTGGATCCAATCAGTGATCACCATCACGTGGTCTGACCTGATGATGAAGAGAAAGGAATCTGTATAAGACAGTTAAAGCACCTGCTTCTAATACAAGGTTTTAAAAAAAATGCTGGTACTATTTAAACTGGGGATTCTACTCATGAAACTGAACAACTTTCCCAAAGGAACCCCACAGTCAATTCGCAAAAAAAAAATTTACTTCCATGCTAAGCGGGCCGATCAGGTGACCGTCTTGTTAGAAAAGTACAATTTTATTTTCGCGAATTGACTATGGGTTCCTTGGGAAAAGTTGTTCAGTTTCACTAGTAGAAGCCCCAGTTTAAGTCATCATCATCATAGGCCTTATACGTCTGTTACAGACGGTTTAAGCAGTGTCTGCTGCAAGGCAGTTTAAGTAGTATCAGCTAATTTGTTAACGCCTTGTAATTATGGAATTCCTGTTATTTTTTGTTGCGTAGTGTTATTTTAAGGAATGAAGTTGCTTTTTTAAATATAAAATAATATTAGATGTGTGACTTTTGGTCCATGGTACACATGTGAAATGTGAAAAATCTGTACAAGGGTTCCGGGATCACCATTTTATTGTAATATGCTATAACCATTTAAGCTAGAAAGAAACGCCTCTTTACTTAAGAGTTTATATCAGCTATAACCTTTTATTTGTGTCATTGCTGTTTGTTACTCTGCAGAGGTAAATTTCGTAACTATTTAAATATTTTATGATTCGCAGGTAATAAAATAATAATAGAAAATATACTGTTAATAAAACTGATTAGCTGTATCATCAATACGAGTACACCGTGTATTTATTTAGTTATAAGGTGTATTGTATACGGGGTGTTAAAAAAGTGTGTTTGAGATTTTAAGGGGTTACTCAGAATCAGGTAAAGAATACAGAAAAAAATGGAAAAATCCGCTCTTCATTTTTTTTCAGATTCCCATACTAAATCTGATTAGTGAATCAAGAATTTGTATGGGAAACTGAAAAATAGTTTTAGACCGGATTTGTTCAGTATTTTTCCTGTATTCTATACTTGATTCTGAGTAACTCCTCAAAATTTCAAACGCACTTTTTTAACAACCTGTATAAATAACACAAGATACAAATATTTTTTTTCTCCTTTACAATATAAGCGTGCTTTAATATTATTTAAATTTACACCTACGGAAGTGTGCAACGCGATCTTCATACATATCCAGTAATCAGATGTGCAGGTTTCCTCACGATGTTTTCCGTCACCATTAAAACAATCTGTATGAAAATATACGTAAGTTTCGATAAAATTCATTGGTACATTGGCCAGGATTTGAACCCGAGACCACTGGTTAGAAGGTCAGTCACTACCGTAGAGCAATCGACGACTTTTTTACAATTACAATTAATATTACAATTACATTTCATTATGTTAACCTTTTGTTATACTGTTTGCTACTATTTTTTTTCTTTCTTTCTAATACCAGTCATAGGCAGCTTACAATGAAAGCTGCCTTAACAATAAATCATAATAGTGTTCTGCTGTCATCATCTTGTTAATATAACAAGTTTAATACACAACTCCTTGAAGCAGGACTCAGTTTTGATGGGTTTTATATGTTTATTCAATATCGAACAAGGTAAGTTTAGTTTCCTGTTGGAATGGGTCATAAATTGAAACTGCCTCATCAGTATAAGAAGCTACAGGGTCGGATTTAGTTTAGTCTTGTTATTAGTCGAAAATGCATGGAAAGTCCATACAAATTGGTCAACTGGTTTTCTAACTTTTTATGGGAAGTCCGAACTTTTCTAATTCCAAAAAATAATAAAAAAAAGTTGTTCAGTAAAAAGCCAACCCCAGTTTCAGAAGTTTTCTATAAGCCCTCTTACATGGTTCTCACAAACTACAATTTAGGGATAGCAACCGCACTAAAGGCTTAACGTAGGTAGCGAAACACAAAAACTATCAAGATAATTATTGTCACTAACAGTCAAACCCATCCAGGTTATGACCGTGTCTGTAGTCGGTTAACCTGCGTGATCGACGCGACTGCGCCAGCTGCTACCAGTTCGTTACATTCACATAGTTGGCTCCATAATTATGAATAAGCTAATTTTGAAAAAAAAAAAAACTAGTAGTCGAAGCTGCTAGCTATAACTCAATACAAAAAAAATATAGCCTTTATAATAAATTAGCCACAATTATAGCAAGACTACGGAGTGTTCTCGAATGTCCAATTCAGATGATATTGTTACCAATTAAGATATCTCAGTGTCCAGGTCTCAGGGTTCATGTTCTAATAATCTTACACAATATAAAAATATATTGTATATGTATAGTTTATATGTTAGTTAATAAGTTGGATGTAAGATAATATATATAAATAAGATATAAAGGATGTAAAAAAATGGTGTAGAACCCATTATCTGGGGATCATATCATCGTACTGAACAACGTTTGTTCTACAACTTTGCTCAAATCGCAAAAAAAATTGTACTCTCCATACAAAAATGGCAGAAAATGTCAAAACAGGTGATCAATTTGTATGGAGAGTCGACAAAGTCGTAGAACAAAAGTTGTTCAGTAAGATGAGTAGAATCCCCAGTTAACGGGTCCTACACCAATTTTGTTGCACCCTGTATAAATCCACAAACTATAATAATATAGTGGACCACAAATCTATTTTTTCTTAGAATACAAAACAAGCTTAATCGGGCCCTGAAATCTAGCCACATTAAATCGGTTTACGAGATAGCAGCCACGATCGTAGGATATCATCATAAACTTGACGATAAGTTTAAACAGAGTCGAAGTGTTTGTACAATACGTACATAAGATTTTTATTTTTGTGTAATTGTGGCAGCATTGTCTGTTAGAGATAAGATGGCGTCCATCGCTCTCAGAACCGAAAATGTAAAGCTCTTTATTTAAATTAATACAGTCCACTTTGAAGTACATAAAAATGAGTTTTACTAGCGGCCAAAACAGAGTTAGAGTTTGTCTAAAGTATCTGAGTGTTGGTGCGATCAAGACATTGTCTTGTTTGTATGAAAGAAGATTTTTAAAGTTTTGACAGTTTAATGAATCAGCACAAGACCGTGCTATATGGCGATTGCCCCACAGACAAGAGCACTGCTCTTAAATTTGAAGAAGGAAAAAATTGAATAAGTTGTCCCATACCCTACTATTATCAAAACTAGTTACCCAAATACACTCGTAATCAAAACAGAAAATAATGATGGACTTAGAAGCATTACAATCAACAACAACATTCTCAATGCTGTAGCAAAGCAGCCAGATACCTATATTCTGTTTTATTTTGCCAGAATTCACGAAAATAAATCTTTCTGATCATCTCTGACTCATGTAAACATACTTAATTAATTGCTAAATTGGCTAGAATGTAATAAATAACAGAGCCAATACAATTTGGTCTTAAACAAATAAACAAAAACAAAGACGGGTCCATTTTTAATGGGCTGAATGCTATGTCGTAAAGCGGAACTAACCTTAAAGCATTGCTTTGTGTTTTTGTTACACCCTGTATAAGTATACTCAAAATTGATCCTGAATCAGAGCCTAAGCAAAATACTGACAGGCTATAATTTAAATGGACGTCTGACCAAAGCACTGGGATTCCATAAAATATTCATAAAACCAGTTCCACGCCATAAAGGGGAAGGCCCACAGTCGCGTCACATAACAGTTTCAAATTATGGTTATGGTTATTGAGAAGACATACATTTTGGCAAAATTTACGAGCTGTCTGCTTAATTGTGGGTTTATAATCGATAGGTGTAATATCAAACATTCATAATTGATGAATCGATGTTGATAAAGAATCACTGTAATGGTAAGGGTAAGCTTTATCGACGTAAAGTTGTGCTCACAGGATATGGAGGTTTGTTTGTTTGTTTGTTAACTCTTTATTGTACAATAAAATCACATAACATAAATTACAAGAATAATATAGGTGCACAAAGGCGGGCTTATCCCTTAAAGGGATCTCTTCCAGCCAACCTTTAAAAATATAAAAGAGACTTATAAATTAGTAGCAGGAGCAGCGTAATCGTACAAAAAAAAAAGATAGAGAGACAACATTAACTTAATTAACACACAATACCATAACTTGATTAACTTATAGATATGATTAAAATATGTAATAATAACATACACAATACAATATACAGTGATAAATATATATATATATATATATATATATATATATAAATCAAAATCAAAATCAAAATCAAAAATCTTTTTTATTTAAGTAGATGCTTTACACATACTTTTAAATCGTCATATTATTCTACCTAGTACAAAGTTCCTACCACTCGGAACTTGTACACTCAATGTTTTGGCCGTTTATGCATTTTGCATAGCAAGAAACGTACAACTCCTGTCAAACA
This sequence comes from Coleophora deauratella, assembly GCA_958295455.1. Taxonomy (NCBI): domain Eukaryota; kingdom Metazoa; phylum Arthropoda; class Insecta; order Lepidoptera; family Coleophoridae; genus Coleophora; species Coleophora deauratella. The sequence continues at coordinate 5,077,250 of OY282411.1, forward strand.
TCCTCTTTCCTTGTCTTACCTACATACTTCACGCACCCGGCATCTTTTATCCTTTTCTCTCACTGGATTACTTCAATGGCCGTTGGATTTGCGCGCGCTCCGCATTCTCGTGTAACAAAAAATTTAAAACTACTGAAACCTTTGTGCTGTGCCTGAAAATAACGGAATTATTCTATTGTCTGAGTGAATATCTGCATCATACTGTGTTTGTGTGAAGAAGGGAGGGCCCTACCCAGGAAAAATAAGGATTTTGCTATTTGCGCTGCTGCGCAGGCACGTGCCTCACACAACGATCCAGCCGGTGAGTCCTTTCTCTGCCATTTCCCTACTTCTTACGTTTGCTTGCCATTTTTTGTAAATCAAAATATTAAATTAACTGTTATAGAACAGGAACCAGTGCGCAATCATAATTTTTTGGTCCTTCGAGCCGGATAAAGTTCTGTTCTGTTACCGCGTCCGCCATATTTTTTCATCCCGCACATTAGGTACATAAAATTGTAATCCAGTTTCATCCGCCAAAATGTCTACTAAAGACAATCCAAACCCGCAAGATCGCGAATTACAGCGCATGCAAAACAAAATAAGCGCTTATTATTCTCAGGCTCAAAGAATTTACGACATGATTTCTACATTGCACGAATCTCCCAATAACGTAGATAATTTTCTGGCTTCTGCCTACACCATCGATTCATTACGAGAAAGTTTTGTTAGCGCCATGGAGGAACGCAACATTTTCATGACAAATATTCCTGAGGGTCCAGTACCTACCTATAATTCATTGATATCATTCGATCAAATATTCGCAAAAATAAAATTCAAATACCATCAGTTACAACAATCCGAACAAAATGAAATTTCACCGCAAGATAATAATACTTGTATAAAACGCGAATCAAAACTACATAAACCTAAATTACCTAGATTGGAATTAGCTTCCTTCAACGGCGAGAACGAAACTTGGCCGGTATTTTACGAAAACTTTCGGACGGTCATTCACGAGAACCCTGATCTTACCGACGGAGAAAAAATACAATATTTAGTTAGTAAATTAACTGGGAAAGCTACTACCATTTGTCAAGGTTTAGTACCTACCGCAGAAAATTACACAGTGATATGGAATGCACTAATAAATAAATATAACGACAAACGTGTGTTGGCGGCCTCGTACTTGGACAAGTTGTTCAGTTTGAGCGCAGTAAATGACGGCTCGCCGTCGAGCTTAGAAAATTACATTGATAAATTCTCGGCAATAATTTCCGCGTTAAAACAATTAAAATTAGATAATTTGGAAGATTTTATTTTCATTTATTTGGGTTCAAAGGGAGTGGGATTAGATAACCTCAAGGCTTTTGAAATGTCAATAAAAGATTCAAAGGGCTTGCCTACTTGTACCGAATTTATTGAATTCATTCGGAACCAGTCGCACATACTGCATCGCGCGCACACTGCTGTCGCAAGTACTAAGGCTGCACACACACAACCCCGCAATAAAAATACTATGCAAATTAATAGTACTACCTCCGCTCCTCGCTCGAATAATACTAATGTTAAATCATTTGTAAATATTCAATCAAGTGAAGGGTGCGCTTTCTGTGGACGGGTGGATCATACTCAATTGTTTCAGTGTCCTAAGTTTGTGCTGATTACGCCCAATGAACGCTTTCATTTTGCAAAAAGGAATAAACTGTGTGTTAATTGCTTGAGTAGCAAACATACAATAAAGAATTGTAAATCTGAGTCTAGATGTCGCTCATGTGGGCTTAGTCATCATACAATGCTTCATTTTCAGAGTAACGTAAATAATAATAAACCCGCATCCGCAAAAAATAATTTACTCGCAAGTAATAATAATAATTCGCCCGCAAATAATGTTACCGCTATTACTATTTCGAATGAAAGTCGTAACGAGTCAAATGCCGCCGCCGCCGCTGCCGCCGCCGCCGAGCCGGCCGCTTCCGTGTCGTTGTGTGCGGTAGGTGAGTGCGCCGCTTTATCTTCCCGCGCGTCGTCGTCGGTGTCAGTTTTGTTAGGTACAGCGCAATGTCACGTGGTTGACAAGGACTCTAATGTCGCTAAGCTGCGTGCAATAATAGACAGCGCGTCGCAAAAAGACATAATTACAACAGAATGTTGTAAAAGTCTTAATTTGCCTATTTATCCACCGCAAGATAAATATGTATCGGGAGTAGGTGACGTCACAAACCCAATCGTCGGTGTGACTTGTCTGACTATTCGGTCGCGTTATGATGACTCAGTCAGGTTTACTATACAACCTGTGGTAGTCGATCGCATTACAAACGAACTACCGACCGCTCAAATTGATACCTCACGCTTAGATTACTTGAATAATATTCCTCTCGCTGATAATACCTACTATCAACCTGCTAGTATAGACCTAATCTTAGGTACTGATTTATTCGCGCGCATTCTATGTCCGAAAACTATTTCACGCGCTCCCGGCGAGCCAGTTGCTATTGAGACCTTATTGGGGTATGTTATTGTCGGACAAGCCCCGGTCATTAACCCCACCTGCAATATGGTACGTACCTATTGTACGTTCACTACTATTGAAGACCGCGTAAATAGGTTTTTTGAGTTAGAGGAAGTGCCTATACCTGTATCAAAATTGTATACACCTGATGAAAAGAAATGTGAATCTATCTATGTAGATACAACTCACCGCGATTCGACTGGTAGGTATATCGTGTCGCTGCCGTTTAAGAAGGACCCTTCATTACTAGGTGATTCTTTACTGAGCGCGGAGCGTAGATTTCTAACGTTAGAGCGTAAACTGCTTGCTAACCCCTCTATTAAACAGGATTACGACAATGTTTTCTTGGATTACTTACAAAAGGGCTATATGCGTCCCGTGGACATGAATGAAACTAAAATAAACGCGAGTAATAATCAATATGTAATCCCTCACCACGCCGTGGTTCGCTCTGATAAAACTACTACGAAAGTACGCGTAGTTCTAGACGGTAGTGCCGCTACTACGACCGGTGTGTCTCTTAATGATTTACTGCACACTGGGCCCAATTTACAAAATGACCTATTTCAAATATTATTGAATTTTAGGTTTCATCCTATCGCGATAAGCGCAGATATTAGACAAATGTATTTGCGTATACTAACCGAAGAGAAATACAGACGTTACGTTCGACTGATGTATCGATTTGATCCTGATGAGACGATTAAGTTGTATGAAATTACACGCGTGCCGTTTGGTCTGAGCTGTAGTCCATTTCTGGCAATACGCACAGTGCGTCAGCTGGCTATTGATGAGCGTGAACGATTTCCCATCGCGGCCGCTGTCGCTGAGAGAGACATCTACACTGATGACTTGGCAACAAGTTGTTTAAATGTTTCCCAGGGGATTGAGCTTTCCAATCAGCTGATAAACTTCTTTGCAGCTGCAGGCTTTGAACTAGTAAAGTTCTCCAGCAATTCTCCTGAGGTGCTCTCCAGTATTCCGCCATCACACCGCGTCTCTGACTCAGTGGAGCTCAGCCCTGACGACCAATTAAAAATATTAGGCATGCATTGGGTACCGGCCGAAGATGTCTTAACTTTCAGCGTCAATCCGCAACCGCGAGAGTGCACGAAGCGTAATATCCTGTCGACGGTTGCGCGTTTATGGGATTTAATGGGTTTTGTCGCCCCAGTCACTCTATTAGCCAAGCTGATAATAAAATTTCTTTGGCAAGAAAACATAGACTGGGATGACACTCCGCCACAGAATATAGTATCAATTTGGCGCCAATTTGAGAAGGAATTGCCATCGTTGCAAAACGTTAAGTTACCGCGACATGTAGGAGTAACCGGTGACTGCATTGTCACTTTGCTAGGTTTCGCAGACGCATCAGAGAATGCATATGGAGGTGTAGTATACTTACACGTTCAATATCCCGCGGAAAAGGAATTTAAAATAAATTTAATTTGCGCCAAATCCCGCGTTGCACCTAAACGGGTTGTCACTCTACCGCGACTGGAATTATGTGCGAATGTTATTCTTGCAAGGTTAATGCGCGTGGTGCTAGATACCTACTCACAACGCTGCCAAGTTAGTAATACCTATGCATTCACTGATAGTACTGTGGCCTTAGCTTGGATTCACTCATCTCCTTCTCGTTGGCAAACGTTCGTTGCTAACAGAGTTAGTAAGATTCAGAATGATGTTGACCCTAAAATGTTCTACCACATACCTGGCAAAGAGAATCCAGCCGATTGCCTGTCTCGAGGTTTGACGCCCGCCCAGCTACTGGAACATCCTCTGTGGTTCTCCGGGCCAAATTTCGCTTACTCACCGGTGAGTGAGTGGCCCGTCGAGCAGTTTAACCCGAGTCAAGCTGGTGACCCGCCGGAAATGAAAACTTCCGTGATGATTAACACCACCGCACCTAAAATAGAAAAACCTCTAATCTATGAGCTCGCTACTCGAGTCTCATCTTGGCCTAAATTACTGAGAATTGTAACTTATGTCCTAAAATTCATTAAAAAATTACCACGCAAATTTGAAATGTCACATCTTGATACAGCCGAGTCTGTAGTAATAAAGGACCTTCAGAAAGTTCATTTTACAGAGGAATTGACTAACATTCAATCTGGTAAAAAATTACCCCCCGCATTCATGAAACTGAATGCATTTCTGAACGATGGTATCATCCGCGTCGGTGGTAGGTTGACGAATACAGACCTAGATTATGACAGTCAGCATCCAATTCTTCTGCCCAGACAAGACCACATAGTAAATCTCATAATAGATTTTTATCACAGAAAATATTTACACACTGGTCCACAACTTTTAATGTCTTTATTAAGACAGAAGTATTGGATATTATCTGCGCGTAACATAGTGCGAAACCGCGTTCATAAATGCAACATTTGCTTTAGGACTAATCCTAAAAATGAGTTCCCGATTATGGCGAGTTTGCCAGCATGTAGAGTCCAAGAAGCCAAGGCCTTTTGCCACACTGGCGTGGATTATGCTGGACCACTCCAAATAATACCGTATCGACGTAGAGGTGTGCACAGCCAAAAGGCATACATATTTCTTTTCATATGCTTAGTGACTAAAGCTGTGCATATTGAATTAGCTACAGACCTTAGTACCGAGTGCTTCCTGAATGCACTAAAAAGATTTCTGTCGCGTCGAGGTCCCGTTGGTATAATGTATTCCGACCGGGGTACCAACTTTATAGGTGCTAAATCACAACTCGATGAGCTATATAAATTGATTGACTCCCCAGAATATCAATCTAAATTCGAAAATGAGCTTCGTGATGCTCACATTGAGTGGAAGTTTAACCCCGCATCTGCCCCTCATTTTGGAGGCATCTGGGAGGCAAACATCAAAGGCATTAAGACTCATCTGAATAAGGTTGCAGGGAAACAGTTGCTAACTTACGAAGAGATGTCAACTGTTTTGACTCAAATTGAGGCAATACTCAATTCTCGACCACTATCGGTACTGAGTTCGGATCCGTCAGAACCCCTTGCGTTAACCCCTGCTCATTTTCTTGTCATGACTCCGTTGAAGTCTCTACCTGTTGAAAACCTATCTAAAGAGAATGAAAATCTCCTACATAGGAAGCGCGCTATTGATCATCTTGTTCAGTCATTCTGGCGGAGATGGAAGATTGAGTATCTAAACACCTTGCAAGTTCGTAATAAATGGACCAAAACAAGTGCTCCTATTAAAATAGGAACAGTTGTTCTCTTAAAGTCTGATAACAACGCTCCTCTGGACTGGCCATTAGGAGTAGTTGAAGACACATTCCCGGGTAAGGACGGAGTAGTACGAGTAGTAAATGTCCGCACTAAAGTGGGAACATACCGTCGACCAGTGGTTAAGCTTTTCCCTTTACCATCTCAATAATTCTTTTATACAGTCCACAAAATTTATCAAGTTCATTAGAATAATAAATAATATAAAACAATAATAACTTAATATTTTCGTAAAAAACATTAAAATAAAACTAAACTTAAATTTAAACATTAATATAACGTAAATAATAATTTAAATGTCCTAAATAAGTTTCTTTAATTTTTACAATAAAAATAAAGTAAATTTTGTTTAGGGTTGCGCATTTGTTTCTGGTTCCTTTCTTGTTTGAAAGGACTCAGTCCTCTCAAGCTGGGGGGGATGTTTTGGCCGTTTATGCATTTTGCATAGCAAGAAACGTACAACTCCTGTCAAACATCCTCTTTCCTTGTCTTACCTACATACTTCACGCACCCGGCATCTTTTATCCTTTTCTCTCACTGGATTACTTCAATGGCCGTTGGATTTGCGCGCGCTCCGCATTCTCGTGTAACAAAAAATTTAAAACTACTGAAACCTTTGTGCTGTGCCTGAAAATAACGGAATTATTCTATTGTCTGAGTGAATATCTGCATCATACTGTGTTTGTGTGAAGAAGGGAGAGCCCTACCCAGGAAAAATAAGGATTTTGCTATTTGCGCTGCTGCGCAGGCACGTGCCTCACACAACGATCCAGCCGGTGAGTCCTTTCTCTGCCATTTCCCTACTTCTTACGTTTGCTTGCCATTTTTTGTAAATCAAAATATTAAATTAACTGTTATAGAACAGGAACCAGTGCGCAATCACTCAACGTTTCGGGAAGTGTTAGCGGAGCGAGAAGAAACGTCGAGCCCCAAAGAAACTCGCCCCAACACATTTTTTGAAATAAAAACTTAATAGCTATTACAATTGATGTTATTACTAAAGCTATGAGCTGGAGGATCTATACATGTCCACACATCTTTGTCATTTACATAATCTATGGTTTTATAATATCCTCTTGAACACAGGCATTTCTTTACATAAGTTTTAAACTTATTTTCGGATAAACTTGTAACATTTTCAGGTATTTTATTGTAAAATTTTATACACTGCCCCATGAACGACTTATTTACCTTACTCAGTCTCGAATAAGCAACTTCAATATTATTTCTATTTCTAAGGTTAAAATTATGCCTGTCACTGTTTTTTGGAAAGAACTCTAAATTCTTACGAACATACATGATGTTTTCGTATATGAACTGACTGGCAACAGTTAAGATATTTATTTCTTTAAACTTGTTCCTCAAGGACTCTCTAGATCGCAACTGATAGATAGCGCGAATGGCTCTTTTTTGCAGTATAAAAATAGTTTCTATGTCAGCCGCATGTCCCCAAATTAAGATGCCGTAAGACATTATACTATGAAAATAGCTAAAATAGACTAGTCTAGCAGTTTCTACATTTGTTAGTTGCCTTATTTTCTTCACGGCGTAGGCAGCTGAACTAAGCTTTCCTGCTAGGGTTTCTATATGTGGTCCCCATTGTAAGGAAGCATCTAAAGTAATACCAAGAAAAACAGTACTATTTACGAATTCTAAAACATTACTATCTAATATTACACTATCGTGAGTTTGTTTGACATTTGGTAATCTGAATTTTACAACTTTCGTTTTTGTAGCATTTAATAGCAAGTTGTTAACAGTAAACCATTTATGTATCTCTGAAAGTGTGTTGTTTACTTCGTCAATTTTGCTGTATTTCCTGTCTACCTTAAAAATAAGAGATGTGTCATCTGCAAACAACACAATATTTGAGCGATGTTGCACCATAAATGGTAAGTCATTAATATAAACAAGGAAGAGAAAGGGTCCTAATATAGATCCCTGGGGAACACCTATTTTTACTGTAGAGCCGAGAGAGTTTGTGCCATTTACTTGGACTGTCTGTAATCTATTGTTTAGGTAAGAATTAAGAAGACTGAGGGCCCTATCCTCTACACCGTAATGTTTTAGTTTGAGAAGCAAAGTTTGATGATCAACACAATCAAATGCTTTAGATAAATCACAAAATACTCCTACTGCATCTTGTGATTCCTCAATATATATATATATATATATATATATATATATATATATATATATATAAAGCTCATACATATCGGGTTATGAAAATTTACACGTATTTCTTCAGACAAGTCTTGAAGGCGGTGAGGAGGTATTTATTTAGTGTTGAGAAGGGATTATGATAGGGTCATAGCACTGATACTCCAAAAAATATCGCATTAGAATTGCCTATTACTCGTAGACATAGACAAATTGGATGCTCCAATTCAAGAAATCATTAAGTCCAAAAGTTACTTTCGACATATTGATGTTATTATGTTTTAAATGTGTTCTGAAATAATATGTGCAGGTTAAAAAAAAAATGAAAAAAAAAAAGAAAGAATTTAGTGGTTTTATTTGTTAAAAGAATCATAACCTTATGTTAACAATGAATGTCGTGAAAAAAAAAACAACTCGTCAAATTTGGACTTAGGGATTTCTTGAATTGGAGTATCCAATTACGTTTGTGCACGCGTCTGTGTTGCGTAGCTTGCGCTAAGCAGTACGCATCAGATTTTACCAGCAGGGAGGAGAGAGGTTGCCTCAAGAAAAGGTGGTGGTAATACTGTTTATCACAGGAAGTCACCAAATAGTACAACAGAAATATCCTTAAACTGGAGCTTTTACACACCAACGTCATATTGAACATCTTTTAATGCGGCACTGAGGAAATTACAGAAAAAAACAATGTTTTCTTTCACCATTACTATTATTTGAATAAGTTATTTGAGGTGCAAATTACTAACGTGGATCCATCCATGCTTTTTTAGTGATGATAATAATAATAAGACATTAAAGTCACCTGTCATAATCAAACAATCTGCCATGTGGGTCCTGGGACTTAGGCTTCCGGACTATGAACGAGCCAGCAGCACCGTCTGCCCTCTGCATGCCTGAGTGGGAATGCCAGAAATGGGTCCCAGCGTGGCTGGCGTTAAACTGGTACCTGGAAAGAAGTGCAACAATTGTCCCAATTAGTGACATTAAGGTACTAAAGGCACGTTATATTAGATAGTATAACATACAGTCCACCAATTTGGACTTGGCCCCCGTGTTTGGAGTACCTATATAGGAAGATACCCATGTCTCTGCCGTGGGGACGATATGGGTTGTTAATATCATAACATAGACCATGAAAGAAAGAAAGAATGCAAAACACACTCTCAGCCTGCTCACAAAATATGACAATAATCTATGTAAGTTAATTATAATTAACTTAATTACAATTTCCATTGTCCATTCCAATATCCATGCGACGAGTAATATGGAATGATTTGATTAACCAATTGGCTTTGTATGAAGAGTCAAAAAAAAATTGCGCATTGTCTGTTCCTTCGTCAAACTCGTAAAGATTTATAAGTGGAAACCCCCGCTTATGGCAGACGTTTTGGCAAATGGCAATGCACATGGCATATGTTTTGATAGCATCATGCGTATCGTATAATCACGTAAAAGCTTAATATAAAATAAATTTGAAAACAGAAAAGTAAATTACCTAAAGGTAGTCTCGGGCATAATAGGACATTGGGTCACTAAAGGAGTACCATCCATGTAGGGAGTCCCTCTTTGGTGTTGTCCGTGCCAATGAACAGTGGTGCCCTCTGTCATCAGGTCGTTTTCAACGTCGACGATGACTCTGTCATGTTGGCAGACCTGAAATTCGAAATTTTGATTGGTTGGATGAAATAAAGACTCTTTAGTCATAGGTTGGATATCATTGAATATAATGTTTGACTATTGTGTTTTTGACAGAATTTATCGATGTAAATTTGAATAGTTTCATTCAATTTTTCAAGTATTTAGAAAATATCAAATTTTCTTTTTTTTTTTCGTTAACTATTTAAATACCCCTTATAACCCTTAGGTCTATATTCCCTTAGAAAAATCACCCATTCATTAGATTCTTACGACGCTTTTTTTCGTAGAACCTAACTCCACAATTTCAACCTAAATAACTATAGGTAGTTCATTCCAATCAAAAAAAAGCAAAAGGTAAACAAACGTAGTATGCAGATGACATTGACATGTGTCAGTCCCATAGTAAGTTTGTTTACGTTTTGCTTTTTTTGATTGGAATGAACTATATATGTACGTAATTGTGCGTGATCAAATACAGGCTGTAGATTGGTGGGTCCTAGAGACTTTAACAAGATATTCTTCTCATAAAAAGGAGTATGGAGAGGACAAAATGTTTTTTGCGAATTCATACTGAATACTGTATATACTGAGTTCCTTTTGGCAGTGTTTATTTGTAAGCCTGAGTTTGTGTAATTTTTATTTTATTTTATTTTTATTTTACTGTCAAATAAAGGTATTTTCGTTCTTTCTTTCTTTACCTATTGTTTAAAAGTTTCCCTCAGTGGCCTTTTTTACATACTCTGTATATATCCAATGTAATCAACCTAACAAAATAGGTGTAGGACCAATAAACTGGAGCTTCTGAACTGATAACCGTAAAACTTTTATTCTTTTGATGAATTTGAATAAGAGTGGTTTACGGATCCTATTGATATTTTATCATGGTACATTCCGTATTCCTTGATTACAAAAATATAATATTTCTTGTACAAATATAAGCTGATTTATGTATTAGGAAGTCATTTAGCTTAGGAATATCGGAAACACAGGTCTGCAAAATTTACCTGTTGGAAAATTATTTGTTTAAAAATCTATATTACGTAATTTTGGGGTGCAGAATTCAAATATCGTATTTGTTTTTTTCTATTACGTAAGGTTTCTTAGATATACTAAAGATGAAAAAAATCATTCTTTATGCTTTTAAAGATTATTGTTATTAAAATTTTAGGAATTCTGAAACCAATTTAAACATATAAATTGTTATGACATTAAGACTAAACTAAGGAAGCATATTAACTGCTAGTATGAGTACTTGTAGTACCTCTTTCGATTTTCACTGAAGCTTCTTTTTAAAGATTTTCGCCTGTGTTCATTTGTCTCACTGTCTCTCTTCAACATTCAGCAACAGCCTATAATCATGTTAACATTTCAGCTTCCTTGGTAACGCCTTTCCAATACCTTTATATCTTATTAGAATTTGTCTCCTGGTTCTTCACAGAAATTCCCAAGATTTTTTGGAAAATAGTCTAAGTGAGATTTTAGAAAATGGACTTTTAAGCTTATGTTGCATCCTAATTTTCTTAAATTGTATAACATGTTTCCTTCTAAATGGACGTAGTCTGAACTTTTGTTATTGCCCAGAAAATTTTGAACTACTTTTTTAAAAGAAACCCGTGCTTCTTTTTATTCAGAGTTCATTTGAATTTCGAAGTGTTCGTCATTCATGAGTTTTCGAAAATCTGTGCTTACGAAAATTTCTTCTGGCTTCTGAAAGTAATGGTTTATTACAGAAATATTTAAAACACTCTATTTGCTTTGATAGTGCTTTTACGAATTGCTTTATAAGTCCAAGTTTGATATGAAGTGGAGGAATAGGCACTTTTGTTGGATCAACCAAATTGTCGTTCAGTATATTTTTCATTTCGTGTTTTAAGAATTTTCTTGCAGGCCAGTTCTTTCTTATCTAGTGCAATTTTTCTTACGGCTATCCCACTCACACAAAAACATGGAACTTTTGTATAGCCCCCCTGTTGTTATATAAATTTTAAATAATAACATAGGTACAACCATTTGTGTATTTTATAGTTAAGCTTTGCAAGAATCAGGGCTAAGTTTTAATACGTTTACCTACTTTATTTTATCACATTCAAGTGCTAAATGATATTTATAATTACATTGCGTCACATTTTACTACGTTTTTTTACAACTATCCTCAAGTAAAATACATTTTATAATACTGGCTTGGTATTTGGATAGTATTGTATTTTATTAAGATTTCTAAAATACCTTACGTGATGGATTTTTTCAATTATTTTTCCGTTTATGAGCACCTCAAAATCTATCCGAAATCATTATTTAATTTCAGACAATTATTTAATTTACCCATGTTGACCTATGAAATCCAAAAAAATTGAACTGACCACGAGTTCCTTGAGGAAAGTTACTCAGATTCATAAAATTCATAGAAGCCAAAGTTTTGTGTTTTCCGTATACACCGGGTATAACAAATTAACAAACAAACCAAAATCGCAAAAAAGTTGATCGGAACAATTTGTATATAGAGACCTTTTTTTAAAAAAAAATGTGTAACCAAAGTTCTTCAGTATATAAATAGGATGTTCAATCTTACCGTCCTACATACATTTTTGTTATCCTGACAAACGATTATTTTGTTTACACCAAAAATAATATTTTCTCTTCTTTAATTTCTGTAATAATTTCAATTCACATTTCACGATGCTTAAAATAATTATTACTGAGCCGCTAAAATATGAAGACACTTAGCATTGTAGGTCGCTATATTGCCACGTTTTAGACACACAATAATTTATGGCTACAAAGACAAATAATTCTATTATACATATTTTTTATGAAATTAGCTGCGCTCTGAAGTTTTCAAGCCGAGCTAGGTGCTATTCTTTCCATTAATCTACTCTACATTCCATCAATTTGTCATACTGATGTTCTACTTCTTTTTACATACTTACAACGGAATGGAGATGGTATATGCGTTTGACTCAAGTGGTATGTTTGTATGTCTGTTGTAATTTATGCTCATAATACGATAGTATCATTCTGCCAATATCTAACCTTTTCTTGCATACAATGTCTAAAATACCATCAAGTTAGCTTACATTTGACTGGGTCTGTTAAAGTTTCAATATCAAATACGATCAGGAGAACATAACTAATGATCTATTCAACATATGAACTGGTTTATCATTTCTTCTAAATGTCAAATCATGACTTGTATGCAGGCTACCTTCTAATCATCTACTAGATTCATCGATAAAGTTCACAATGTCACAGTTAGATTTAAAATAAACAAAAACTTACCTCAATAGCAGGTCCCGGCATTTTCCTGTTGACAACATTGAGAGCTCTGTTCATTCCATCCGCGGGGATACAGTCTTTTCGTACACAATCGTCAGGATTATATGGACAGTCGTAACATGCTTTACTCATGGTCTGATACCATTCTAAACTGAAGTGGTAGTAACATATCATCGGAGATTCTCCTTCTCTGCAATCTCTATTACAAGGATGGCCACCTTCAATTATTTCTCCTGTTACAGAATCGTATTTAGGATGAGGTTTGTTTCTAGTTTTCTCTTTCAGCTTCTTAGTTATGGCAGCCCTAACAGCTTGTAGTTCTTCGTCTTCTAGATCTGCTACAGGATGTTTTTGTACATTAGTATTGTTAAGTTCTTTTGAACTGAAAATTAAGTCATTTTGCGAAGCATTTGTAATAACATGTTCTAATACTTTGGAAGCACTTTCTGGAGCTCTGATTGGTTCACTATTACTAACAAACTTAACATTAGGTGAATCTCTATCTAATAAATCTCCCGTGTCTAATGTGACATCTTCTAAATTTTCTTTTACTTGTCTTCGGGATTGTCTGACAATAACTTTTTCTGTGTTTTCAATATTCGTTGTCGCAATTTCTTCTTGTAACCTTGTAATGTACGCTTGTGTTGTAGTTTCTGTTTCATTGTGTGTTTTTATTTCTTGAATACCTGAAACAATAAATAAAATGTTCTAAATTAAAGCTTTGCTAATGAAACCTCGTGTCGATTCCGTTCTTGAATAATAGGTGATAGAGTTTAAATAGTCGTAGCTCAGTGTAGACTGCGTCCTCAATGTACCTTAAGCTTTAGTGCTAGCCACTACAACTAGTGGCAAACTTGAAGTCGTGTTAGAGGAATGCTTAGAAATGATGAACCACTTCAAAACTGCCGACTGTTGGATTCAGATTTTGCCTTCGTGTGTAATTTTCCCGTGTGGGAAGAGACCGGTGCCCCAGCAGTGGCAAAGCTCTGGATTATTAAGGAAGTAATGCTGTAAAAATCCTTAAGAACTTATTCTTCATAATATAAAGAAACTTAATACGAAAAAGGCAATGGATTAACAAATGACTATAACCTTTTCATTAAACACGACTACAGACCAACATAAAAGGGAATGAAGCTCTCATTTAATGAGAGCATTAATTTCGAATTGTAAGTTTCACATCGCCCCCATTAAAATCAAACGATCAGTTCATCACAAATTCAAATCAGACCGTTCCTCTAAATTACTGTTAATCGAGAAAATCTATTTGCAACAAAAGAGATTCGATATTGAAATTCGCGATTACATTCTAACCGTTCGATTGAAAGGAATTTAGTATTATTTGCCTTTCTGATAAGTTTATTTAGGGTTGCGAAAATTTTGTTTAATAGAAGATTATAATCCTAACCTATTACATAGTATCGTGAATGACTGACTGACATACACTGCACATCATGCAATTACCTAAACAATAAAAGATATAAACTTGAATATTGAAACTCACAAATGGGATGTTAAAGTACATTTCGACCACTCCAACAAATTTTTCGTTATTATTACCTACTACTTACTACTAAATTAAAAATATGACGTTTGTATGTTGTTGCGTGTGTGTGTTGCGTGGCTTACGCCTTACGCTAAGGAACCGTCACTGGATCTCTCTCGCAGAAGGGGGTGAAGGGGGGGTTTAACCGCCTCCGTAGCTCAATTCCCGGCGGGGTCCAACTTTGTGGGACTCGGTTTGGTTGGTGGTAGGGCATTTTCTGAGCCCGCCTGGCTAGCTACTTCCATCTTATCTAAGTCTTGCCGTCAAACACCAATGTGGTCCGGCATAAAGATAAGATAGCCAGTTTCCTATTGCGTTGGGGAATCTTGGCAAGCCCGATTCCATCTTCGGCATCATCATCATCATTTATCATCAGGTGAGATGATCACCTTTAGTGGGAGTGGGACAGGACGTGTATGACTGTATGGAGTACAATACCATACAATAATTTATTCATAAAATCATTTACACGTCATTTGATATTAAATATTAGATCAAAAATTAATAATAATAATATTGTAATTAATATAATAAATATAATAGTATTCGCTTTGGAATTTACTTGAGCAACTTGTCATGCATCATGAATTCTTTAAAAGCATAAAACTGCTTTTTAAGCAACCACGACTTTAACTCAGCTTTAAAAACGCCCGATGCGACTGCGCTTTCTTTACTAGGTCTGGAAGCCGGTTGTAAACCACCGGTAGAGTAAGTACTAATGTAACGTATACACTTACTGTGGTTAAAGTTTAATGGTTTTAAGTTAAAACTTGTAATCATTTGTAGTGAACGCGAATTTAGAAGTCATTTCTTTTTAATTTTTTTTTTAAATATTGTGGCCATACAAAAGACATCAACGAGGAATGTAGTACTAAGTTTTTTTTTTTTCTAACAAGATAATACTACTGTGTAAACTTACAAAACCTTTACGTCATGAGAGCTGCAAAAGAAGGACTTTGTGAAGTCTCTTAAAAGTCTTCATTATATGTAAATACAAAGTATAAAAAATCAAAATGTTTTTTATTTAAGTACTTAATTGTTTTACACATACTTTTAAATCGTCGTTTTTTTCCTACCTAGTAGAAAGATCCTACCACGCGGAACTTGTACACTCAACGTTAAATTATAATAATAGTATTAGGAATTAAATAAAAGAGGAATTATAATAATATATCCGGGACAAATCACACACGGTCATCTGGCCCCAAACTAGGATTCCCTGCATCTTGGGAACCAGAGACTGATATACATACACATATACATACATTTAAATACATACATATATAGATATTATACACCCAGACTCAGATCAAACAATTCTGCTCATCATAGAAAAGTTTGCCCTGTATGGGGATCGAACCCACGACTATCGGATCAGAGGTCAGGATCGCTAACCACTTAGCCACCGAGTCAGTCAATTAGCTAAATAGTATTTTACAAAATATGTGGTGTATTACCTATTACTCAAACATCAACTTTTCATACTGAATTACGTTTGAACTGCACTGCTGACGTCGCAAAAAACAGACTCCACATAAAAAAATGCAAATACTTGTGTCAATTAGTATGAAGAGTCAATATTTTATGCGATTTTTATATGATATGTTTCTACTCCTAGCCCCAGTTAGCGAGTCTACGATTATTTTTATATGTACACCCTGTATGTACACCTACCTACATATAAAAATAGTACACTAGTTGTCTCACAAAATATACTTATCAGTCATAATAATCCTGGATCACATTTACGTCTGTAATAAAAATCGCCAAATTGACTCGAGTAATACCAGACTAAGACAAATTAATAACGAAATGACTAGGTATTATTGGCTTGTCACTAAAGCCTTTCCATTTAGGCTGTTTCCATCAATTTTACGTAAGTCACTTAATATTTTCTTATCATCATAAGCAGTATAAAAATAAAAAAATAATTATTTTCTTACTAGTTACTGCATCTGCCATGATTAAGTTTAAGTTTTACTAACAATCATTGTCATTATGACTATGACCGAAATAAAGTTAGAAGAAATTTTTATTAGAAATAAGCTTGACCCTTTGTGTATGTTTCCTGTGTAACTGTATTTTGTAAATGTCTGTACACAATAAATTGTAAAATAAAGTTTAGTATTATACCTATTTAATCTTATCATAATAATGATATTTTCTTAAAATCTCTGCTTGGGGTAAAATATTCAGCAATTTAAAGGTGGGATGGACAGACAGACATACACTGTCTTTTTGGGATTGGTTATACGGTTTGAGCCCTTTGGTTATATTTTTTTAAGATTGGGCTAAGGCCCAAGTATATTTAAATCTATAGTGGCAGTACTAAGGTACTGCCACTATAGATTTAAATATACTTTATTCACATTAAATATAATTATAATATACTTGTAGAAAGCTTGTCAGTGCTCCTTATTTCTTAAAGGAAAAATATAAAAAAAAACTGTGATAGATAAACCCTCTTTATAACTTAAAAATAGACCCACCCATTAAAGTAATAACTAGAATCACTGAAAAATCTTGTAAGTGTGTCGTGGAGTTCTTAAACAACTGGTTTGTGAATTTTTAAGAAATTATCAGAATGTTTCGGTGGCTCAGTAGTTAGTGCTCCTGACTACTGATCCGAGAGTTGTGGGCTCGATCCCCACCCTGGGCAAATATTTCTATGATGAGCCAATTTGTTTGCTCTGTTTCTGGGTGTATTATATCATTGTCTTTGATTATATCTATAATATTTGTATGTAGTTATTTAGATGTATATGTGTATGTATATCAGTCTCTGGTTCCCATAATTCAAATCCTAGTTTGGGGCCAGATAAAATAAATAAAAATAAAATATTTTACTTTTTATCGGAATAACTATATCAATACCGGTACCGTGTTACTTTTTTTAAAACTGAACCAAAATCGATTAATAGCTAGTAAAATGATATTTTTCTATACTTTACGCTATGTCATGTTCACCGAGTTTGTTTACAAGATTGCTTTATACAAATACTATTTTCAATAAAATTAAGTAAATTTTATATTGCTTGTATATTTAAAAAAATATCGCAAGATTTAAATTTTTATGTACAGCGCACCCTTAAAGCTGACCATTAAGGCTTTATGACTGTCGTCTAGTAATACTTGCGAGCTTCAACACATACTGCTTCAGTATACGCTTCAGACAGTATTGAATATAATTGACCACGCTGAATACGTTAAAAACAACCGACTTCAATCGCAACAACTCCAATTTTGCTATGTTTTGTTGATTTTCTCAAAAACCGCTGAATCGATTTCGATAAAATTTATATGGGACCACTTGTGAAGTATACCCTTTCAAACAAAAAAATAATTTTCGAAATCGGTTCAGGCGTCTTCGATTAATCGGTGAACATACATTCCGACGAATTGAGAACCTCCTCCTTTTTTTGAAGTGGGTTGAAAAGCCACCGTTCAAATAACTGCCAATCTAATCACACTCTCTCTCACTCTCAATCTATTTTTGAGAATATAAGAGTATGAAAAGTGAATAACTGATAACGCTCAACACGTTAAAAACATCCGAATGCAATTGTTTTTGTTTATGTTTTCAAAAATTGCTGAATCGATTTCTAAAAAAATTAAACAGGACCACCTTTAGAGTATGACCTTTCAAACAAAATAAGAATCATCAAGATCAATTCATAATTAACCGAGTAATCGTGTAACAAACATACAAAAAAAACATACAGTCCAATTGAGAACTTCCTCCTTTTTGAAATCGGTTAAAAATGCTTTATATGTATAACTGTTCTCCAAAATGGAACTTTCCATAAAAAGTAGACTTGACTCGTGAATCTAAAAATACATTGATTATTCTAACAAACTGAACAGCTAATCGGCCGATTTAGTATGGGATGTCAAAATTTCTTTCCGTGAATATGTGTGTTGTTGTGTACTTTTAAAGGTTAGTACAATTTTGCAGTTAACACCCTGTATGTACTGCGACGTTATTGAAATTTAATTTCACATTTATGTTTGGAGCGCGAAAATCAATGAGGGCTAATTGAATCTCGATTCAACCCTAGTACATCACGCACACATTAAAATTTACATGTGTACAAACATTAATCTCTTTGTAGTAAACAATGGCGCAAAATTTGTATGAAGTGTCCGGGGTGTGATACTTAGGTATAGTATGGTTCACTACTCCTATTATCTTTTACTGAGTTGTTTTCTTGCGAAGCTTAAAAACACTCAAGATAAGTGCCAAAGATCACACCCATCCACTCAATGCCCTGACTCAATATTTCTTGACGTCCGCGACTGATGCGGCGATGATCACGCAATTCTCATCGGCAAACTATTATAATTTGATACAAATAATAAAAAAACTTAATAGTATTAATTTAAAAAAATGAATGAATGAATGAATGAAAACACTTTATTGCACAACAAAACAGGAAAATAAAAACATAAACATTAAAAAAAAATGTTATACAGGTAAAAATTAAAATATGTTGTCAATAAAATATTTAATGAATTGATTCTAGGTAATGGCGTAATTATAATTAATTATACGAGGCATTTTACAACCAAAACAAATTTAAGATAGGGTGTGTTCACAGAGCTATGTGTTTGTAACATTTTCTAACAAACTCACTATGGGAAAATATGGATTAATTTTGTGTAAAATGGGTAACTGGAAAAGAAGTAAAAGGTTAATAAATTTTATTTGATTCGCTATAAAAATATATTCTATGAAACAATACGTATGGTGATATTAATAATAATGTCTGAGAGATAACGCACAGCTTAAATTATTAAAAATATAAACTTAAACATAAGTTCAAGAAGATTGAAACATAAGTTCTATAGAGTGTGTAAAAGAACACTAAGACAGGATTTATCAAAAATCGATCCCAAAGGTGAAAAGGAGATGATAAATCTTGTATGGGAAATTGAATTTTGAATGGATTTGATGGGCTTTTAACATCCAGATTCTTCAAATACGAAGTCGCAGGCGCTCTACTGGTTCATAATGCTTTCTCTTAATGGGAGTTTTATTATGAAAATAAACAAAAACATGTTAATGCTTAAATGGAGTATAAGCGTAAATAATAAATAATTAATTTAAGGACAATGTTGATGAGATTTTTAGGTCATGTACACACACCTTTACAGAGGCAGAAAAAACTAACCGTATATTGATTTATGATAAGTGAGTCACTGGCTCAGTGGTTAGCGATTCTGACTGCTGATCCGAGGGTCGCGGATTCGATTCCCACTCATGGTAAAAAATGTGATGAGCAGATTTGTTTGCTATTATTGTAGGTATGTGTTTAAACGTAAATGTGTATGTATATCAGTCTCTGGTTTCCATAATACAGGGACTCCTAGTTTGAGGCTGGATTTCCGTGTGTGATTTCTCCCGGAATATTAAATATTTTTGATTTTTAATAAAATTACTTTGCCATTTACTTATAATAAAATCCATTTGGTAGTAACTAAGTTGTCCAATTACAAAACTTTTTATCAGTTAATAGGTCTGAAGGGCATGAATTAATATTCTAGACTTACTCCGAAAGAAACTTGAACGTTTTAAACCTTAATAGTTGAGAGAGTTTTCTTCAAATTTAATATAAATTGATTAACTAACTAATTTATAAATTAATTAATTAATTAACTAATAAATTAACCAATCCGGACTTGGCCCCCGTGTGTGGAGTATGGCCTAAACCTTCCCGAGTTATGGGAAGAGACCCGTGCCCCTGCAGTGGGGACGTAATGGGTTGTTAACAATAACTAATTAATTATCCAACTTTATATTATATAAAAAAAAATTATTAAGTAGCCTTAAATAAAGTATACTTAAAATAAAAGCCAGGGCCTTAAACAAATTTTCAGCATTGAAAATGCTTTTTTGATCGTTTCAGTGGCACCAGTTTTCAAGAAAAGTGCGAGGTGTCTAGCTACCTCAATTTTATTATCAAGATAGAGAAATGAAATAGATATCAAAAGATGCGCCACTGAAACAGCTACAATACTGCAAAAATGTTTTTTTTATTTATTTCTTTAAAAGAGTCAATTTTTGACCGTTTCTTCCAAGTCCCAACTTTTTTTAAAGAATCTCAAACTTCTCAAAATCGAAAAGAGATATCGAAAAAAAAATGACAGAACGAGCGGGACAATCGAGTGATCAAGAACAAAAGATTTTAGTTTGATGAGTAGATGTCCTAGTTAATGGCTGCTATATCTTTTATGTAACAACCTTTATAAATTAATGCCTAAATATTAAAGAATCCACTAGAATTTTGTTGAAAACACCCTAAAGCGCAAAACAACACCAATTTTTTACACCGATAAGACATTTATACCCTATCTAAAGCTAGATTGTCGCACGCCGGAATCGAACCCAAGACCCACTAATCAAGGTTGTGTTGTCTTGCTCAACTAATCGCAACATTCATCTAAATACGTGCACCGAGTAGACTTGATACTTGAAATGTTAAGGACACACGGATGCGTTTTTTAGTTGCGTCATCGCGAGTATGCTAAGGTCAACGAATTAGTGGTTAAGTATTTGTGTTTTATTAAAATAAGTTATCCTTAGAGATGGATACTTAAGATGATAAGTTACATATTTATTTTATTAAATCAATAGGCCATGTGTACAGAGTACGGCTTAACCTTTCTGAGATGTAGGAAGAAACCCTTATTTTTATTTTTTTATTTTATTTTATTTTATTTGGGAAAAACAACAGCTCATTCTTAAACTATTATGCTTAATATACTACACACTTATATAATAGAGCCTTTACAGTTTTCCACGATATACAAATAAGTAATGACTACTGAACTGTAATTACTAGTAATTAGTCACATTGAAATAAAGTACAATCAGTATACCTAAAAGAAAAAAAAAATATATATATATATATATATACATATATATATATATATATATGTATATATCTGCAGTTATATAAAAAAAAAGATAGACTTAAGTAAATAAATATCACCAGTGTGAATGCGAATGTGTGTGTGTGTGTGTGTGTGTGTGTGTGTGTGTGTGTGTGTGTATGCGCGCGTGCGTGTGTGCGTGTGTCTGTGTGTTATAGTATAGAACAACAATATAAGTAAGTAAACTACCACCTTAAGCACATGAATACCTACGTACCTAGCCCTACGAAATCACTCTTGGGATCAGATATCAACACAGACTGTGTTGATAACTGCTAGATAGTGTATATGAAGACCGTTACGACTAACCGTAATGTTTGCTTACTTAATTGGACAGTTCTTCAATTATTTTCCGTTTGAATATATTTTTAGAGTTAAGAAAGGGATCTAGCTGAGAAAACGTTTTATTGTAAATGTGAGTCAATCTGCTCAGTACTGAATTTTTGCCATAATTGGTCTTGTGGTAAGGTGTGCAGAACATAGGGGTATGTCTAGTGCGCTTTGTGGGAGCATTAAAAGCTATTTTAGATATGAAAAATGTGCAATTTACATGTGAGTTTAGGATGTCATACATGAAGTTCATATCAAGCATAATACGACGATTATAAAGCGTGAGGAGTTTATGGTTACTACAGCTGGAGTTATAGTCCCTATATTCACTGTATGTACGATAACTGAGATACTTGATGAACTTTTTTTGGATTCGCTCGATACAATCTATATATACATTGTATTGAGGGCACCACACAGCGCTGCAATATTCCAAAATGCTCCGAACATATGCGTAATAGATAGATTTTATGCATGCAGCATTAGTAAACGGTTTACAGACTCTCTTTAGAAAACCTAGTCCCTTATACGCTTTGTCTACTGTCACTTCTATATGAGTATCCATAATTAATTTACTGTCGAGATATATGCCAAGGTCGCGTATCACTGTTTCTCTGTTTATGGCAATGTCATCAATTTTATAAGTATATTGAATATTATTTCTTCGACGCGAAAATGTAATACTTTGACATTTGCTAACATTTACTGAAATTCTGTTCTGTTTATAATAAATAGATAAACGGTTCAAGTCATCCTGTAGTTTATCACAATCGTAATAATCAGTGATGTTAAGAAAAATTTTCGTGTCATCTGCATACATAAGATATTGAGAGTTTTCTATACAAGTATATATGTCATATAAATAAGCATTGTACAGTAATGGACCTAATTGGGATCCTTGTGGAACCCCAGATGAGACGAATACTATATCCGATTTGCACCCTCCTACAACTACAGCCTGTGAACGGTTTCTTAGATACGATGTCATCCAACGAAGTAGATCCCCACATATGCCGATGCGTTCGAGCTTTTTTATCAGAATAACGTGGTCTACGCGGTCGAATGCTTTTTCAAAATCCGTGTAGACCACGTCAATCTGCTGACCTTTCTCCATATTGTCCAATAAATAGTCGGTAAAGACTGATAAATTAGTTAGCGTAGATCTCCCTTTAAGGAAACCATGCTGGTTCTCAGGGACAGCTTTGACTATTACATTATAAACACGGTCATACACAATTCTTTCAAAAACCTTATCAAAAAGTCTGTAATTTTCGGCTTTAGTTTTCAAACCTTTTTTATGGATTGGAACTATATTAGCTACCTTCCACAACTCGGGAAAGACCCCTTCTTGGAGAGACCGGTTAAATATAATAGATAGTGGGATCGCAAGAGCAGGTGCTGAATTCTTGAAGAATATTGGTGGTAATTTATCAGCTCCTGCGCCTTTAGACGTATCCAGTTTTTTTAGTAGTGTAAATACTTCATCTGGTGTAGTAGTAACATTTTGTCTCGACCCTACCCAGTCTCGCTCGCAATAGGGAAAATTCTTGATAATCGAGAGGATTCCCAAATTTCTTCCATCTTTTATGTATTTTTGCCTTTTCGCGAGCAATGCGTTTAGCTGCAGATGAATACCAGATGGGATATTTATTATTATTTGTCTTTTTTAATGGTACAAATAACATAATATTATGATAGATAATTTCATACAAAACACTGACAGCATCATCTACTGTACCAGTATTAAGAAGTTCGTCCCAATTACGCTCGTTCAGATTTTGTATGATTTTATCATAGTCGCCCTTATAAAATCTGTATTTGCTCTCTGTTTTGGTCTCAAATGGAATGGTAGTCACGTCAGTAACATCAATTATTAAGGGAGGATGATACATATCTACCTTAGATAATACGAAATCACTTTGCCGAAGTTCCAAGGAAAAGTTACTAAAGACAAGATCTAGGACATTGTTATGTGAGTTTTTGATTGAGTTGTATTGTGTAAATCCAAGAGAACTCAAATCACTGACCAAGGAAAAAGCCGCATCTTGAATTGTCTTGGATACTGTTTTCGAAAAAGAAGGTTGTTGATTGTTCCAAGTAATACAGCTGAGATAAAAGTCACCAACCAAAAGGAGATAATCATCTGTATGTGTAGATACTACAGAGTTTGTAGTTTTTAGAAACGCTTCAATATTTTTTACCTGGCAACCAGAATTTGACTCGCCGGGAACGTAAACTGCCGCAATATGGAGATTGTTAGTTAAATGTAGCTTGGAGCATTTAAAAAAAGTAATCTATAACATTTCAACAGATGGAATCATCCACTCATTGCATGCATGCAATGAATGCATTCAAAAAACTTTTAACTAAAATCATTGTACCGCCACCAGTTTTCTTATTGGTTAAATCTAAATTTCGATCGCACCGAAAAACATCATATGCATCGCTACAAAGTTCAGAATCTAAAATTGACTCGCATAACCACGTTTCAGTTAAAATAATAATATCATAATCACTAACTGTTATTTTCCTATAAAGGTCATTGGATTTTGTTCTGAGGCCCCGAACGTTTTGATAATATACTGTTAGACTACCCATAAAAACTGAAAACCAAAAATTACCATTACCAAAAAGAAATTGGACCTCAGAACAAAAAACGATGTCAAAAAATTCTCCATGTTAGTTAGATAACGACTACTTGCCCAGTATTGGGGACACTACCTATTTAGGGTGATTGGAACATACGAGTTAACCCTTTTGACTGGTGATTCTACACAAGAAACTGTATAACTTTGATCAAATGTAATTAAATATTAGGTTAACTATGAAGTTGCAGTTTCAGTTTCGAAAATTCAACTGAATATTGTTGTCTTAAAAATCAATTAACCCTTCTTCTAATCACTAAGTAGTAAACAAAAAATAAGGCGATTCATTGGTAATCTTCGTTCGCGCAGGCAAGAACAAACTATCGACGGACTAGCACCCAAAACAATCAACGCACGGTGACAGCTATCTAACAGTTGACAATTTCATTGAATAAGGCACGAAATCAATTAACCAATAGCGGCAAAGATTTTTAGGAACGCGTTATGGCAGGTAACAATGAAGCTACTTGACTGGTCCATCAATTTCCCGCGTATTTTATCTACGAGTACAGCACAGGTACAAGTACAATATCGGCAAGCCTTAAAAATGTGTATTACTGTACAACTTTGAGGTTAAAGCCAGTATCAGTTAAGGCAACCAAGTTATGACTGTAGCAATATTAATTTAACATTTAATTTAATTTACATAACCAAGCAAGTCACACTGAGCTACGACCACTTTTCTATGTGGCATGATTCGGAAATCAAGTATCAAAACCTCGTGTTCCTATTCCCGTTAAATAGATTTTCCAATCCATATATTGAATACCGCGGAAGCGAGTAATCCTACAGCTTTGTCGTTCACTATCACGCCCTATATAGCAAATACAGGGCATGAGAAAATTGTGTAAGTTGCTTCCCAACTTTATCAGTCTTCCTTGGAAACTTTGACTAAGCTTTAACACTTTCACAATAATAAATAAGAGGGTGTGAATAATTTAGTAAAAGGGTAAAACTAGTAACGGGTTTATTAATTTGCTAACATATACATATATTTCAGCATACTGACGTTATTTGAAAGAAATCATCATGAGAAAACCAGCTCAACTGACTGACTGACTGACTGTACATGAGGGTCGCGTTGCACATGTGCTTGGATGGAAATGTCCTACACATGGCATGACCACAGGGGGTTCCCCACTTGATTTGGAAACTTGATTCTGAGAAAATTGATACATCGGTGACTATTTGCTGATACTAAGATACTGCGATCCACTAATTCTTTGATGTGTTTTTTGTTCGCTGTTACGTTACTTCCAAAACCTTACTATCAAGTTTCGAAATCAAGTAGGGAACCCAACCACAGGTGATGCATGTACAATAACAGAGAACTATCCCTTTGAGATAGCTCAGTTCATTGTGCTCCACCATAACAAGGAGTGATAGAATTTCAAGATAAACGGAATGATTATAGCCATTGCATTGGGAAATCTTTGTAAGCCCGCTGCAATCATTAATTATGTGCTAAGATTCTACAGCCAATACAAAACTTACCTAAAACTAAGAAAGCAACAGCTAAATAGAAACTTTTATTTCTATTCCGCATTGTTGATCTGAAACAAATAAACAAACAAATAATTTATATGCACTTGTGACTTCTCTGGTGTTGCGGGGGTCTATGGGCGGCGGTAATCGCTTACCATCAGGTGATCCGTCTGCTCGTTTGCCACCGATGCCATAAAAAAAATGAAGAATTAGTACTATATACCGTTAACACAAAAAACGTTTTAGGCTCTTTTTTATATCTACAACTGGTAAGTCCTTCCTTGGTATTATGTCACCCGATGGTACCTATGTGATGATGGTAGCAAAAGATGGAAGTAGGCTTACCAATATTCCCCGAAAACATCAACACTATTCATATTGATGTTTGGTGGCAAGACTTAGTTAGTATAGTCGTAGCTAGCCAACAGGGCTCAGAGAATGCCGTACTCTCTGCTTTACATACACTCTCAAGTCTCAACTATATACAGTTTAGTGACTCGCTCCACCTAACCATATACAGGGTGTAACCAAATTGGCGTAGGACCCGTTAACTGGGGATTTTACTCATCGTACTGAATAACTTATGTTCTACGACTTTGCTCAAATCGCAAAAAAAATTTTGGACTCCATAAAAAATGGCAAAACAGATGATCAATTTGTATGGAGAGTCCGAATTTTTTTGGGAGATTTGAGTAAAGTCGTAGAAAAAAAGTTGTTCAGTGCGAGGAGTAGAATCCCTAGTTAACTAATCCCTAATTTTGTTACACCCTGTATACTTCTTCATTATCGAAATATCAGATAGAACACGTAAACTGTTTAACTTAGGCAACCATAGACTTCCTAGACTCCCCAAAGACTTGCTAATTGCAGAGTTCTAAGATCAGAAACCCACATGTATCTAAACTAAAATGCACTAAAACGCAAGTTCTTGTCTAGAAAATATGCACCATAAGAAAGCTCTCGATATCAGGTGAGCCACAACCTTCTTGATATAAAATCGTCACGTACGCACGCATTGAGTAAATTCGTACGGAGAGAATAAAATTATAGGCAGTAAAAATAAAAAATTGAAAATTAAATTACTTAAAATTTAGGAGTCTAAAAAAAAATTAAGTAGATGCTTTGCATATTCTTTTGAATCGTATTTTTTTAACTTCTTTCTCTCTGATGAATAGAACTTTTTATTTAAATTTAAATCTAAAATAACTTCAATTTAGTGGCAACACTGGTTTTTTAAATAGTTGTATGTCTTGCTTATGTGCATTTAATTTTAATATCATTTTCTAATGAATAATAGGCCTGTTAACTTGATTCTTATTGCCAGTACTTAAACAGTTATTGTAAAAAGCATTTGCGGAACTAATTCCTGACTCCAGGTGTTATTATTGCTTTTTATTGCTATTTTAATTGGCTTACCTGAACAGCAAGTTAACGGAGGCGGTATAAATCAGTTTTTATGAATCAGTATCACGAGATCTAAGAAAAAAGGTATGCTAAGCTCCAGGGTATATAGGAATTAAATCTATCTGGAACTCATTTACATGTAAAATATTTTTTATGAGTTTTTTATTTTGATTACATATATTACATATTTATGTTTTGAAGATAGGTATAGCAATGCTTTGACGTAGGATTCTACTCTCCAAACTGAACAACTTTCAAGAAAGCGAAAAATTTAACTTATGATCCAAATGATTCAACTGGTTACCCAATTTTGTATGTGAAATCCAAATTTTGCGATTTTGACATGTTCGTAGAACAAAATTTGTGCAGTTACTCGAGTAGAAGCCAATCTACTTATGTTACACTTTATTTACACTTCAACTGAATAACTTTGAAACTTATGGTGTATTCCCAAAAAAATGTTTAGGTGTCACAGATTTAATTGGAGTGTCGTCTCATCTCATCTCACTAATATTATAGATGCGAAAGTATGGATGTTTGTTTGTTTGTCAGTTTGTTTGTCAGTTTCTTTGTTTGTTTGTTCCGTTTTCACGCCGAAACTACTGAACGGATCTGGATGAAATTTGGTAGGTAGATAGATAAAGCACTCGGCTAACACATAGGATATACACACATAGGATTTGCGATCAAAAAACGGCTTTGACCGCGTATCATGGATATGTGTGTTCCGTCCTGAGGTATGGATTGGTTGTGTGGGGAAACTCCGTAGAGATGAATCGAGTCTTTCTTATACAAAAGAAATGTGTAAGAGCACTATGTGGAGCAGGATACTTGGACTCATGTAGACCGTTATTTAGAAAACTTAATTTGTTGACCTTACCTGCTTTGTATATCTACGAAACATGTCTGTTCGTTAAGAAAAACTTTGGCAAATTCAAAAAGAAGAGTGACATTTGTACGTTCTCGACAAGATATCCAAATCGCTTGGCCGTTCCATCGCGCACTACAACTTGCTTTGCGCGAAATAGCTACAGCATGTCTATAAAATTATTTAATTTGTTACCTGAAGAGCTCAAGGACCTACAAATGCCACTTTTTAAGAAGGCTCTACATATTTTTTTTGTTGAAACCTGCTTTTACAGCGTTGACGAATACGAGAAATATAAACCAGCCATATAATATTGTAAATAATTTAATGCTATCTATTTTTTCCCTAATTTGAATTATAAATTTTATACTTTCGATGACATCTACTTTATTTTGACATCTGTACCTTTGACATTTATTGTTTATTTTATGTTATTTCAATTTTTTATTCGATTTTTATTTTTTTATTATCTTACGACATTGATTATCTGATTTGTTTTAATTTAATTTGATGTTTTATAGATTTGTATACTTTATTTGATTTAATTTAATGTGATTTTTTATATAGATTTGTCAATTTTAGCTTGATAAGATTTGCATGCCATTTTTGGCGCAGCACGCTTGTACTTAATATTTTATTTTATGTAACTTTTTATACCGCCTGCAATAAAATATTTGAATTTGATACTTTTTATCCCGGAAAACTTAAGGGTTCCCGTAGGAATGCTTAAAATCTCAAAATTTCCACTTCGTCACTAGATGGCGCTATCTTAACATATTCTTTCTTTCTGGACACAATTCTGAAGTCCACGCGGACGAAGTCGCGGGCGGAAGCTAGTATTTTATAATAAGCAGAAGACTATCTATATACCAGGTTATGAAACATAATAACTTACGGAGAAAAAAATGCTTGGCAATTTAAACCTTCAATCTACATAATTATGTTAATTAATTTTGTGTTTTTTTTTATTGATAAAATGAATAATAAATAATGAACCGTGACGTTAAACAACGGAACGGACGCTGTAACTATGGGACACCCTGTTATAAAAGATTATTTTTAAATGTTGTTAGGTTGTTAACAAGCCATATCGTCCCCACTCCAGGGGAACGGGTCCTCTTCCCATACTTCGGGAAGATTAGGCCATACTCCACAGACGGGGGCCAAGTCCGTATTGTGGAGGTTAGTGGGTTAGTGGCCAACCTCAAGTTTTCGTGTCGGGAGCCGGGTCGTTCCCTTCCCTCAAATATGGTTGAGGGGAGCGATGGCTGACTCTCGCGTCATACTCGTGATCGGGTGCTTTTCGTGTGAACTGGCCTGCAAGCCGCACTGATCCACGACCGCTTTTTAAATTCTTTCGCTTCTTAGATTCTCAAATAATTACAAAATATTTTTTTTTTAACTCAAATTCAGCTGAAAGCAAACTTAACTTGAATTTCGCCCGACACTTAGACTTAGGTCTTTAAGCAAAAGGAACGTAGAAATGCAACGATTGTTCTTAAAATTGACCTTTTTCGCTGGCGTAGAGCCAAACGGGCGAATAATTGCTTTAGTGGCATTTGATGCGACTTTAAAGTGGGCCAAATTCTAGAAATGCTTTTTAAAGTGGATAAGTTCGGGGTAGAATCGCTTTAATTAACGCTATTGTTTTAAGTGTAAAGAAAATTTTATTATTACGGAAAAACACATCCAGTTGTACGTACTTATCTTTTTGAAATTTCCAAACAGGTAAGTATATCGTTGTCTGGAAGAAATTGTACTTATGTTGCATATTGTTTATACCTATTTTCCTGTTTTGTTGTGCAATAAAGTGTTTTCATTCATTCATTCATTAACAAAAGATATAAGCGATGAGACCCTCAACATTGTCCGACTGTATCTTTTACATTGTGCTTTTTGTTGTTATTTTTTGTGTGTGTGCAACAAAGACCCATCATCATCAGTCAAAAGACGTGCACTGCTGAACAAAGCCCAAACAATAAAGATATATACAGGCTGTAAATCTAGTCGTGCTTCAAATTTTAACCAGTGCTTCTACTCCTGATTCTGAACAGCTTTCCCCAAGGAACCAATAGTCAAATCACAAAAAATTTTTGGACTCTTCATACAAATCGATCAGCCGAGCGGCCAAATTAGTATGACGAGTCCAAATATGTTTTTGCGATTTGTGTAAGAAATCAGCGCAGCGATTCGCTTAGCATATGGCACATATTTAGCCTTTTCTTTTATTTTAGAGATAAAAATTTCTTTGAATTGTATATTTTTTATTCTACTTTGGACATATCATGCTTATCTTTGCACGTGGACACACACCTAATCCTGCTAGATTCTTCATTATCGTCATTAGAGGGTCTGACCCTCTGCCGTTCCAGTATTCTCTATTTCATGTTAAGTTGTCGTCTTTGTTTCTGAATAGTTTACCGATTTTTTTACCATAAGTAATTGTATATTTTGATACCCCAACAGAATAAAGGAGTAATCGAAAAATTGCTTTACAGGAGAGCCAAAAAACCAAAAAATGGGTCTAAATTTTGTGATTTTTTTGTGCTGTAATGAAATATGTACAAATGTGTATGTAGGTAGGTGTAGCTGAACACGCCAAAACAAGTGACTTCAATCGTAAGAACTACAATTTTGCTATGTTTGTTTCCGTTTATTTTTTCAAAATGCGCTGAAGTGATTGCCATATTTATATGGGACCACCTCTGAAGTATGATCTACTAACCAAAAAAAGAATCATCAAAATCAATTCATAATTGGCGGAGTAATCGCCTAACATAATAAGTACATTAAAAAAACATACAGACGAATTGAGAAAGTCCTCCTTTTTTAAATCGGTTAAATATACCTAGCTTTGAAATCATTAAAATTGCTTTATTACAAATTCAGTAAATAAGGAACCAAGAACTTAAACCCACATTACTCTTATAATCTGTTGGGGTGTCGATTTGCAGCAAGCAAAGTCAAATAATAAAACAACAATGATAAAAGAATAAACAAAATTCAGATATAAAAGTGAACAAAAAAGAAAAAGAAGAAAAATATTAAACAAAACTAAAACTGAAAGTAAACAAAATCAAACAAGTACACATTATTATCATATTAGTACAGATATGTTGCAATATAATCTACGACACATCTACGATGCCCCATAGGCCCTAAACCACAGTATAAGTGCGGCGCGGCGGGGCGGCTTGTTTGGAGCCGTCGTCGCCCGTCGACAGAATAAGAGGAGGTAGAGAATAATTTAATAATGTAATTGCTAATTTAAAATTAAAATCTTACTGCCACTGCAATGATGTTTTATTTTCAGAATAACTACCTATGTATAATAATTATAACAAAGATTAAAGTATTATTCTAAGATCTATGGAACATTAACATGAAACAGTGGGGACCTTTTTGGTGTCACTGCGTTGCACCTACATTCGTTTATTATAGCCTAAGCACAAGTATTGTACTTTTAGGTGTTGTGTTTTTGACACTGAATAAATGAGTATATTCTCTATATTCTAACATTAAGGGCTAGAGATATAGGAGTTACAATTCTATTACAAAAACGAGAAGATGAGAGATGTAAAGGTGGGGAAAGGATTGATGAGAATTTACCCTAAGGGGTCGCAAATAAAACTGGTTGTAGATTGTATGAGGCACCTAAAAACTGATAACTTAAACTGAAGATAGGTAACTGAAAACTTAAACTGTTATGCGGTAAAATACTGAGGTGATGTTATTGTGTCGAACGTTTGAGATTCAGAATAGAAATGAGTCAATGCTCCTGCGCCTGCCAAAAGGTATTCGAAATTTGAGTATTTGAATATAATGATCAATTATTAAAAATCAATAAAAATTACAAGAGAAAGGGGCCAGCGACAGAGCAATGATGCATAAAGAGGTAGCATCGTTACATAAAGACATTATACAGTTACAGTATGACCACTCCCTGCCCCTCTCTGAAGGCTACCTCACCCCCCTGTGTGACTTCTAAGTGACCAGTTGTCAAGAAATTGGCAAACCAAAGACAATTTAATTTTCATAAAGACAGAGGTAATGACTTCTAAGGGTGTATATACCTACAGCCTTGTCTTTTGTATACAGTATTCACTTTATTAAAAAAGTCTATTGTAAAAATCTTGTGTTTATGTTCATATCTATCGTTAAAAATTCTACGGTTTTCGGAAATATCAATTACTAAAAACGTCAACATAACAAAAAGAAGTGTAACCTACGACAAGGCGGTATGACCAAGAAGTTTAGCCTAAGCAGCCCTAAATACTCACACACACATTAACAGGTTTACAGACATAAAGAATTGTCAAATTTCCATGTAGTAAACAATAACGCTATATTTGTATGAAGTGTCCGGAGTGTGCCCTAAACTTACCTATGTATGGTTAACTTTTGCTAACTCCTATTTTTTTGCCTGTGGTTAACACGGTCACAGTCCACGACTCCAAATGGAGTCGCAGACTTGGCTTCGACCAATAAGTCCACGCATACCCATGGAGTCGCAAAACATATGCGTATTGCGACTCCACCTGGAGTCGTGGACTTGTGGTTACAGCCAAATATTCGACTCCATTTGGAGTCGTGGACTGTGAACGTGTTCATATCTCTGTCAAATATCCTCCATTTATCCTTGAGTGCATAGGACCTCCTCAACTGGTATCAGACAGCTCATCACAATATAAATATTTTGTAGTTTATGAGTCTCCAGAAAATTATGTTTAGTTATTAAATACAAAATAAAGATTATTTTTAACTTTGTTTATACTCGACCATGACGAAGCAAAAGTATCAACGTATAAATACGTATATAGTATACGTTCTATAAATCTAAACGTCAATCCCATTAGATTTTGTAATTAATT
Source organism: Coleophora deauratella (assembly GCA_958295455.1). Lineage (NCBI taxonomy): Eukaryota > Metazoa > Arthropoda > Insecta > Lepidoptera > Coleophoridae > Coleophora > Coleophora deauratella. The sequence continues at coordinate 5,110,130 of OY282411.1, forward strand.
AATAAATCATTATTTAATCTGTGTTGATTATACCGCCTTAATTAAAAGGCTGATAAGTTAAATATTTTACCCGACTAAGGTAAGAAGGGTTGTAAATTCTTCTTCTTCTTTTTATCTTTTTAATCGGCTTCAAAAAAGGAGGAGGTTCTCGATTCGACTGTTTATTGTTTTCTTTTTGTATGTAAATCAATCAATCAATCCAGGCCGATTTCGGCCTCAGCGACTGCAATCATAAATTGGAGCGTCGTCGTTCATGTGCTCTTTCTTAAGTGACTGACATAGATAATTTTTGCTGTGAATGTACGGCCACATTCACAGCATGGCATGTATGAAATATACATACAAAAAAAGAAAAACGCGAAATAACGCGATTACTCCGCCAATTATGAATCGATTTTGATGATTCTTTTTTTGTTTGGTAGGTAATACTTCAGAGGTGGTCCCATATAAATTTTATCTAAATTGACTTAGCGCTTATTGAAAAAATCAACAAATACAAAAAACAAAGCAAAATTGTACTTGTTTCGATTGAAGTCGTATTATTCGTAGTGGATTGTTTGAATGATTAACTCAACGAAATCAACAACAATACACATAGCAATTACTTGCAGATTCAAAGCTTCTAGAAACGCCAAGTTCTAAAGCTAAATTTAAAAAATCTGGAGGTCACGATGTGTCGAAATTCGGAACGGTTGCCAATTTCGAAATATGACCTCTAAAAGTTTAAACAAACATATTAGCATAGCAATAGATACTTGTAGTGTAATAGACTTGTCTACTTAAACTACAGACAACGCTCACAGACAAAATACTTAAAATTTCTTTTAATACGAAAAGATGGTTAAACTTTTTTTAAATTTATATATTATACGTATAAAGGGTGAATTTAAATTAGTTCTTGATACTCATGATAACAAACAACTTTCCCTAAGGAACCCATAGTAAAATCGCAAAAATTTTTTTTACTCCATACAAATCAATCAACTGACCGAGCAAATTATTGTAGTAATGAAGAGTCCACTTTTTTTGCAATTTAATATATAAACAAATTCTTCAAAACTTAAAATATTTATTTTATATTTAAGTAGACGTTTTACATATTATTTTAAAACATATTTTTGTTTTATCTAGTACCACGCCGAACTTAACTATTCAACGTTTCGTCTATTAGTGACGCGAGAAGAACAGATCTATAGTAACTGTTCTTCTATTTTTTTTTAACCATCCATAACTTAATTTTTTTGCAATCTCCAATTATTTTGCGTTCAATAACTTTGTATTGAAAGCCAAACTTTTGAAAACTTACTGATTCTAAAGTTACTTTGCATCGAAATTCCTAGAAATAATTTAAGTTTACACTAGAGTAGAGTTGCCGCGAATATTTAGAAGTTATGGCGAATAATCTAATAGCGAATATTCGTCACTTCCTATTGCGAATAGTCGAATTATTCGCCAAAATTATTCGATATCAAAGACGATATTTTCCATGTAATATTTCCATGGCACTCTATCGCAAAAAGTATGTCAGTATGTATTTTTATATAATAAGTAGTATATTTTACATTGATTCTCGCAACATATGGAATAATTAATTATTTTCTATTTAACAAGAATCTAACAATTACCTATTCTACGATATTTGAGAAGAATTTTTAAGTATATTGAAGTATTGTAGTATTTTTAAGTATTTTGAAGTATATTGAATTGAACTGAATTGAATTTTTAAACCAGTTTAAATTAGTAAGAATTAAAAAATACTGTATGTTTTTAAATATTAATTATTCGTCGAACAGCGAATAATAGCGAATATTCGCGGCAAATCTACACTATAGATAGGTAATTCTTAAATTATTTTGCATTTAAATTAGAGAAAACTTTTTCAAAATCTCTACTGGCTCAAATCTCTTGACAACTGGTCACTGTAGAAGTCACACAGGGAGGGGGATGAGGTAGCCTTCAGAGAGCGGCAAGGAGTGTTCTTACTGTAAACTGTCCTTATACTGTGGATCTTAATATAATGTAGGTATATGTTACTGTAAATACCCGCATATTGGTAACTGCTAGGTTTTAACAGTAAATTTCAGGATTTACCAACATTTTTTGGATGGTTGGACTTTTACCATTAATATTTGGTAAATTTTAGATTTTTCCGTAGTTCGGGCTTTTATAGTAACATATGTATACAGGATGTAACAGAAGTGTGTGACAATACTTCAAAGTTGGCTTTTACCCATCAAACTGAACAACTTTTGTTCTACAACTTTGTTGAAATCGCAAAATTTTTTTTGGACTTTTCATACAAATCGATCAGCTGGCGAACCAAGTTTGTATGAAAAGTCCAAAAAATTTGTAGAACAAAGTTGTAGAACAAAAGTTGTTCAGTTTGATGGGTAAAAGCCAACCTTGAAGTATTGTCACACACTTCTGTTACATCCTGTATACATATGTTACTATAAAAGCCCGAACTACGGAAAAATCTAAAATTTACCAAATATTAATGGTAAAAGTCCAACCATCCAAAAAATGTTGGTAAATCCTGAAATTTACTGTTAAAACCTAGCAGTTACCAATATGCGGGTATTTACAGTAACATATACCTACATTATATTAAGATCCACAGTATAAGGACAGTTTACAGTAAGAACACTCCTTGCCGCTCTCTGAAGGCTACCTCATCCCCCTCCCTGTGTGACTTCTACAGTGACCAGTTGTCAAGAGATTTGAGCCAGTAGAGATTTTGAAAAAGTTTTCTCTAATTTAAATGCAAAATAATTTAAGAATTACCTATCTATAGTGTAGAGTTGCCGCGAATATTCGCTATTATTCGCTGTTCGACGAATAATTAATATTTAAAAACATACAGTATTTTTTAATTCTTACTAATTTAAACTGGTTTAAAAATTCAATTCAGTTCAATTCAATATACTTCAAAATACTTAAAAATACTACAATACTTCAATATACTTAAAAATTCTTCTCAAATATCGTAGAATAGGTAATTGTTAGATTCTTGTTAAATAGAAAATAATTAATTATTCCATATGTTGCGAGAATCAATGTAAAATATACTACTTATTATATAAAAATACATACTGACATACTTTTTGCGATAGAGTGCCATGGAAATATTACATGGAAAATATCGTCTTTGATATCGAATAATTTTGGCGAATAATTCGACTATTCGCAATAGGAAGTGACGAATATTCGCTATTAGATTATTCGCCATAACTTCTAAATATTCGCGGCAACTCTACTATAGTGTAAACTTAAATTATTTCTAGGAATTTCGATGCAAAGTAACTTTAGAATCAGTAAGTTTTCAAAAGTTTGGCTTTCAATACAAAGTTATTGAACGCAAAATAATTGGAGATTGCAAAAAAATTAAGTTATGGATGGTTAAAAAAATATAGAAGAACAGTTACTATAGATCTGTTCTTCTCGCGTCACTAATAGACGAAACGTTGAATAGTTAAGTTCGGCGTGGTACTAGATAAAACAAAAATATGTTTTAAAATAATATGTAAAACGTCTACTTAAATATAAAATAAATATTTTAAGTTTTGAAGAATTTGTTTATATATTAAATTGCAAAAAAAGTGGACTCTTCATTACTACAATAATTTGCTCGGTCAGTTGATTGATTTGTATGGAGTAAAAAAAAATTTTGCGATTTTACTATGGGTTCCTTAGGGAAAGTTGTTTGTTATCATGAGTATCAAGAACTAATTTAAATTCACCCTTTATACGTATAATATATAAATTTTAAAAAAGTTTAACCATCTTTTCGTATTAAAAGAAATTTTAAGTATTTTGTCTGTGAGCGTTGTCTGTAGTTTAAGTAGACAAGTCTATTACACTACAAGTATCTATTGCTATGCTAATATGTTTGTTTAAACTTTTAGAGGTCGTATTTCGAAATTGGCAACCGTTCCGAATTTCGACACATCGTGACCTCCAGATTTTTTAAATTTAGCTTTAGAACTTGGCGTTTCTAGAAGCTTTGAATCTGCAGGTAATTGCTATGTATATTGTTGTTTCATACAAATCGATCAGCTGGCGAACCAAGTTTGTATGAAAAGTCCAAAAAATTTGTAGAACAAAGTTGAAGAACAAAAGTTGTTCAGTTTGATGGGTAAAAGCCAACCTTGAAGTATTGTCACACACTTCTGTTACACCCTTTATAGAGGGTCCTTCTAAAATACCTGAAAAGAATTGAACAATGGGTTCTACTCATGAAACTGAACAACTTTCCCCAAGGAACGTAAGTATACGTACAATACTCAAAAAAATTTTTGGACTTCTCATACAAAATTGCCAGATCAGTTGATTGATTAGTATAGGAAATCCAGTTTTTTTTTTTGCGAATTGAGTATAGGTTTTTTGGGGAAAGTTTTTCAGTTTCATGAGTAGAAGCCGTGGTTAATTTTTTTTTTCAGGTATTTCATAAGGACCCTATACATCAAGCAGGTAATTCAATTAGCTTCTTAAAACAGTAAACCTCATTCAAGATGTGTGCTCTTTGCTTTGATACGAGTACACGCTCGCAAACACTTCGCTGCAAACACTGTTTCCATAGTAAAATGGCTACTGCTTTATCTACTACCTCTTCAACGATTTAATATTTGGATAGCGCTTAGAGCAAGCCAGCTTCTTATTATTTTATAATATTAAATTCAGGCATTTATCTGATATTTTTTTTACCCTCAATTGGTAAGCCCTTGGCATCATCTCACCTGATGGTAAGTGATGATGATGCCGAAGATGGAAGCGGGCTTGCCAAGATTCCCCAACGCAATGGGGAACAGGCTATCTTATCCTCATGCCGAAATACATAAATGCTGGTAACATTGATGTTTGGCGGCAAGAATGAGATAAGATCTAGCTAGCCAGGCAGGCTCAGAAAATGCCCGAGACCCACCACCAACCAAACCGAGGCCTACAAAGTAGGACCCCGCCGGAAATCGAACCCGCGGCCTCCTTATGTGAAGCGAGTGGGCTAGCCATTAGGCTATGGAGGCGGTTAAAATGTTTATCTATATATGTACCTATATAGGGTCCCTCTAAAGAACCTGAAAAAGAAATTAACAGTGGCTTCTTCTTATAGAACTGAAAAACTTTCCCCAAGGAACCTATGCTCAATTCGCAAAAAACAAATGTTGAACTTCCAATACAAAATTGGCTGTCCAGTTGATCAGTTAACTATGTGAGGTGTCCAAAAATTTTTGAGGAAAGTTGTTCAGTTTCATAAGTTCAGTTTCGTAGAAGCCGCAGTTAAAAAAACAGATATTTCATAAGGGCCTATACCTATTCTTGTTAGCACCGTGCATTAAATTGGTACCTCGCTAAATTCGAGGTGGGGAGTTGAAGACTGTGTGTGTATATGTACTTACCTCATTAGGACGTCGTTGAATAACCTTTAGCTAAAATCGCATATTTTGAGTCAGTGTGTGATTCAAACTGGCTGTCTGACATAAAGACACTCAACATCTTTTTATTTAACTGTCTGAAGATGGAGAATAATTTTTTTTCGAATGTATGTCTTAATCCCCTCAAAGAGAATATTCTAAAAGACTTTTGCATAGAAACGTTTTCAGTTTCAGTTTTATGCACGGGTTATTATATTTGAACTAAAATTAGTTAACATATTGTTAAAACTATAATGTTATGTCATTACAACTTCAAATCTCTGTTTCATTTATTAACTTCCTAACAAATTAAGAGACAGACATATTAATCAAGGAAGAATTTAAAACATTTAGGTTCTAATTAGTATCTAAATGTAATTCTACAAGGAGGTAGATAAATGTTATTCATCTTTGCATCCAAATTAGATGTTTGGTTTTTAACTATTACCTCTAGTTACTATGCGTTCCATACAACAAAATGTATGTCATTGCCGTTCAGTAGCCCGTGGTTTGATGTGAATTTAAGCGCACTTGTAACAGCAGATGTCTCTACAAATATTCTAAGTAACTAGTGTGGTAATATAGGGTGAATTTTTATTCGTTGCATTCCCGTTAACTGTGGTTTCTACTCATGAATATACATAACATAGGTGTGCGAAAGGTACCATTTCTTCAATATCTAAACTTGCACGTGCGCAAGAAATTTCATGTGCGAGATACCTACTAACCAGTATAAATAGATAAAAAATAAAAATAAATATCCTGTGACAAATCACACACGTTCTCCCGACTCTAAACTATGATTATACCTGAATTATGGTAACCAGAGACTGATATAAATACACATACATATATCAGTTAAATTCAAAGTCAATTCTATTTAATTTAAAATCCAGATATTGCAAATAAATAAGACAAAAACTAAAAGTATATTTAAATGAATAAAATTTTTAAACAAAGTAATTTAAGTGTCATATAACAGAATAAGATTAATTTATCTTAAGAAAGATAAAAATGAAAACAACAACGACCCTTGTTTCAGTGACTACCTACTGGGCTGAGAAACTTTAAAACAACAAAAAGGCGACTCGAAAAGAAGAGCAAGAAGCTTGAGTGACTTAGAATAAATACAGAGAGCTTTGCGCTCACGCATATCACATGGCGACATGGATCAGCTGTTTATACGATGCTACATTGAATACAAATTATAGTGATTATCTAAAAAAATCGTGAATGAATGATGCGCCTTACGTCACTGCATTATAGAAACGTGTGATGTCATTTTGTACGTAAAAAATATGTTTTTGTACAATCGCCAATTTCACGAAATCATTTAGTGTTTTAAATCTCACGGGGCCAATATACAGATAATTATACAATTATAACCCTAGTTACATTATGAGTCGAATTTTTGATGATGAACCTCGTGCGTTTTAATTGGTCAGTTCTTACTAAGTACTCACTTCTGTTGCAAAACTGGGACTAAACGAATCAACCATAGAGTGAGAGTGTATTACGATCAAAAGACATTGCACATCCAGTGAAATCTCACTTCTTCTCACTAATATAATACTATAAATGCGAAAGTATGGATGTTTGTTTGTTTGTTCCGCTTTCACGCCGAAACTACTGAACGGATTTGGATGAAATTTCGTAGGTACATAGATAAAGCTCTCGGCTAACACATAAAATACTTTTTATCCCGAGAAACTCAAGGGTTCCCGGAGGAATGGCTAAAACCTGAAATTTTTACTTTGTCACTAGATGGCGCTGTCTAAATATTGTATTACTCTTTGGATCCAATTCTAAAGTCCCCGCAGACGAAGTCGCGGGCGGAAGCTAGTGGTCAATATATCCCTCCTTACAATATCACTGTATAAGTTTAGTGGAATTATTAATTTCACGGATTTGTCAATATCCCTGCGACATACATAAGTATTAATTATAAAATGTCATAGGTTGTCTCTGGATCGACATATATACAGTCATGTAGTTTGTTTACATGTGTTCAAGTTTTGTTGTTCTTCTTAAATTGGTTTGGTTACAACCATCAAAATCAACATTCTGTATTTTTTACAATAACATTGACCTTGAATGCCTATAAAGACACTTCAAATTCAGGGATCAATGTATTGTAAAATTCGACACGGTTTTTTGTAAAAAGGCACAATCTCCGCTTCGGTAACACATCAAAACACAACAATGACTCATTACATTTCACGCGCTATCGACCTTGATAACGAGTAACGTATAGATAGGACCAGTAGATTTATTGTAAAAAAAAAATGAAAAAAAAAAACCGTTTACTTCAGATAGTGTTAATTTTTCGTTACAAACCTACACAAAAAATATAGTAAATACACAAAAAACGGATTTTCTATAGTTATTGTAGTTTTTCGATTAGCTGGATTTGTATGAGTTTTTTTTTTGCAAACTGCGTGTTTTTTTGCCTAGAGGGTGTTCTTGGGGAAAGTTGTTCAGTTTCGACCAGTAAATAAATTCCCTTCGAATGTAGTTTGACAGATTGATACTCGTAAATCGTTTTATTCAACACATAGCAGTAGTTTTTCGATTAGCTGGATTTGTATGAGATTTTTTTTTTTTGCAAACTGCGTGTTTTTTTGCCTAGAGGGTGTTCTTGGGGAAAGTTGTTCAGTTTCGACCAGTAAATAAATTCCCTTCGAATGTAGCTTGACAGATTGATACTCGTAAATCGTTTTATTCAACACATAGCAAATAAAGATAAAATAATGCAGAAAATATAGTAAAAAACAAACTCAATGAACTTAAGTATTATTAAAATAGGCAAAAATTAAAATGAATATGGCTGTCTGTAGCTTAGGATTAAAATTGTACCGATTTTCCTACGTATAATCGCTCATAAATTACCAAAGTTATTTCAAAAATTACTTCGAAACCGACTTTGATCTTTCTAAAAAAAATAAGAATAAGTCCCGATCATAGATTGAAAGTTAACGTGACACAAAATAACAATTAAGAGAACGGATTTTGAACAGAAACTTATGCTGGAACTCAAACCAGCTTGCCAACTTGAGATTATGGTTCTACGGAAGCAGCATTCTCGACGAAGTTTTGAGCACAGGGATTTTAAACTTGTCGATAAGTACCCATTATATGTACGGCGTGCGGGAATTTGATAAGTAGCTAAAGAGCTTATAAGTAAGTACTGACTTGTTTGATTGAGATAGAAGAGAAAGAAGCGTTACGGATAGATAAGAAGATACTTTTGAATTTTTATTTTTTGTTTCTGTTTGAAATGATTAGTATTATAGAATGTTTTAAAAATAAATATATAATATAATGAAAATAATAAAAACAATGTTTCTGTTTTAAGAAATTAGTATTTCTTTCTGGCTGAAAATAGAGACATCGTTATTTCAATATTGTTGTGAGTTTTATAATCTTCAATTAATATATTACAGAAAACCCCATTTTTTGTGCTTGTATTTTTATTATTATTTTAATAATTTAATTGAGTCTTCTGTCAGAAAATCTCGTAACATATTTTGTAAGTAACACATATACAGGATGTTAAAAAACTATGTTACGAATGTTATTGTTAGCAAGATAAGAATACTCCTCCAATATTATGGTGAGACAAAACTTATTTCGCTAATTGATTATTCATGCAAAAATTTGTTCAATTTTATGTAACACTATCACGCGACAACATTTTTTTTGTTCAACCTTTCATCAAATCTCTATGGTTAAGCCCAACTGTACGATAGCTATACTGTACTATGCTCCTATCCAATGTCTCTACAAGGCCACACTAATTCGATTTTCCAACCACGATTCTTATTATAATTGAGGAAGAGATTATACGTACAGTAGAATTATCAAAAGAATAACGAACAAAAATTTATTTTGGGGATTTTCGCGTCATCATTAGAATGTAAGTATTCATCGTTTATGAAAAGTCGCTTCTTTTTACGTTTCATTCAGTAAAATTTTGCGGAAAACTATTAAATTCAATTTTTTTATAAAAATATGATATGATTTGATTTTCTTATGACTGATTTATACAGGGTGTAACAGAAAGGTGTGATAATACTTCAAGGTGGGCTTTTACCCATCAAACTGAACAACTTTTTTTCTACATTTTTGTTGAAATCGCAAAGAAATTTTCGGACTTTTCATACAAACTTGGTTCGCCAGCTGATCGATTTGAATGAAAAGTCCAAAAAAAATTTTGCGATTTGAACAAAGATCTAGGACAAAAGTTGTTCAGTTTGATGGGTAAAAGCCCACCTTGAAGTATTATGACACCTTTCTGTTACACCCTGTATAAACTGTTTAGTTTAATGAGAAGAAGAACAACTTTTTTTGCGTAAGCTATTCATTTGTATTATACAAGTCACTGTGCTGTTTTATTTGGTTTAATGTCCGAAAATAGCTACGTACTGTATGTATATTTGTCTAACTATTTAAAATCCTTCTTTTATTGTACATAGGTTTATATATTAGTTTTTGTTTCGTATAGTATAGAAAGTCCTTGTGAGCTTTGATCAACTTATTTCTTTACAAAGAAATCTTACAAAAAAAAAAACAAGCATATTGTTTGATGCCTTTGCCTCAAGAACATATTATTTTATTGTTCCTGTGAGCACACATAATTCTAATTTATCTATTTATTTATATCCTGTATATAACAAAATAGACGTACGAAATTGGGAATATAAAAAGCGGCCAAGTGCGAGTCGGACTCGCCCATGAAGGGTTCCGTAGCAGTAGCAGCAAGTAACATAATATAAAAGTTCTTGTAGTTCGTTGTGTTTATGAAATTAAATGATTTTTTTTTTATATTTGAGTTGATTGAATGAAAGGTAAATTGCGGTTTACGATTTATGACATATTAAAAAAAACTACTTACTAGATCTCGTTCAAACCAATTTTCGGTGGAAGTTTGCATGGTAATGTACATCATATATATTTTTTAGTTTTATCATTCTCTTATTTTAGAAGTTACAGGGGGGGGACATAAATTTTAACACTTTGGAAGTGTTTCTCGTGCAAACTATTCGGTTTAGAAAAAAATGATATTAGAAACCTCAATATAATTTTTGAAGACCTATCCATAGATGGGTATGTCCAAACAAGTATGGGTTTGATGGAAAAAAAATTGAGTTTCAGTTCTAAGTATAGAGAATCCCCAAGATGTATTGTTTTTTTCTATTTTAGTGTGAAAATCTTAATGCAGTTCACAGAAATACATCTACTTACCAAGTTTCAACAGTATAGTTCTTATAGTTTCGAAAAAAAGTTGCTGTGACATACGGACGGACAGACAGACAGACAGACATGACGAATCCACAAGGGTTCCGTTTTTTGCCATTTGGCTACGGAACCCTAAAAAAAGAAGTAACTCCGGTAACGGCCTGAAGCTTGCAGAAAAGCTTTTATTTTAGGACTTCTCTAAAATCCACTCTCAGTTGTTTCTTCCCATAATGTTAGGCCATACTCCACACACGAGGGTCAAGTCCGGATTGGTGGAGGCTATGTGTAGTGGCCAACACAGAGTCGAAAGTTTCCAAGCCGCCTGTAAGGCCTCCGACATGGCTTAACGACTGCCATCTAATGACAGCAGCCGGCGCCAACGGCTGCCTCGCGAAGCACAGAAACGGTGGAGATAAACGCCACTAACAGTCAAACGCATCCAAGTTATGACCGTGTGTGTAGCCACTTAACCTTCATGATCGACGCGACCATGCAAACCGCACTGAGCCACGACTGCTTCTTATTAACTTTAAATATTCTAAACACTAATATTAATTTTATCATATCACTAAATCAGTTTATTGATTTGATCAAATCACTAGATTCGTTTAGAGATACAAATGGTTTTATTATTTTAACATATCCCGGGATTAGATCAAATCCCTTAGTGATTTGATTCAAATCACTGATTTTAACACATCCCTGCGACATGTACCTACTTATATCAGTCTCTGGCTCTCATAATACAGGGAATCCTAGTTTGAGGCCAGATGACCGTGTGTGATTTGTCCTGAGATATTTATATTTATTTATGAGCAGAAACCCTAATTAACGGATCCTCTAGTTAATCTATTTTATGAAGCATAGACCATCGAAATAAAAAAAGACTTAGGCGCTAAGTACGTTAGTATTATAAAATCTGTGGTATAGCCAAATCGCAATATTCAATTCTTGAAATAATGGTTAAAGCTATCACCATGGAAAAAATATATAACATACTTGAAACAATATAAAACAAATTGTATTGGACAGAATCATAAAAATCACAAAAACTATGATGAAACAAAATATCCTGTAAACCCTGTTTTTTGTAATAATTGAAAATTCGCTCGGAAACAAAATATTTGTTTATGTTTAAACCAACACCCAAAAATCGGCCATTTTAATACCTTCAGTTTAACTTGAACGGATTTTTTTTTACTTATTTGAAATCCAAGAAAAGTAATAAAAACATCGAAATCTCGAGAATTTTGCGTTCGGCCTTGACGTAACCGCCGCGATGGTACTCGCACTGATCTGAACTTAAAATGAGTGGCGTTACGGTCGATATTATATTATCATGCATCGACCTTCTCAGATTGAGCGCACTTCCCCCCTTAAACATAAACCTTCTTCGACAAATCTTTGCTCTATAAACATAGTTTTTCTCCAGCTTCCTATTTAGAACCGTAAATAGTTAAAGGCGTGTAACAAAGAAATTTTCTTCGCAACATTTTATTTTTTTACGATAGTCATAAAACATATGTATGAGCTCATTACTCATTATGGATAAGTTGATGTCTTCATTAGCAGTTTGAACCCGGTAGAACTGTTCTTTAGTCACGTCTCACAAGCCGTTTCAATATAATTACTGTTAATTAGTTACCTACAATAAATAAAACCGGCCAAGTGCGAATCGGACTCGCGCACCAAGGGTTCCGTATAAATTCATAATCACACATGTCTTGAACTCTATATCTCATCTCACTTAATATTATAAATGCGAAAGTATGGATGTTTGTTTGTTTGTCAGTTTGTTTGTTTATTTGTTTGTTTGTTTGTTCCGCTTTCACGCCGAAACTACTGAACGGATCTGGATGAAATTTGGTAGGTAGATAGATAAAGCACTCGACTAACACATAGGATACTTTTTATCCCGGAAAACTTAAGGGTTCCCGAAGGAATGCTTAAAAACTCAACATTTCTAGATTCTGAAGTCCACGCGGACGAAGTCGCGGGCGGAAGCTAGTTCTTTATATTTGAGTTGATTGAATGAAAGGTAATTTGGAGTTTACTATTTATGACGTATTAAAAAAAAACTACCTACTAGATCTCGTTCAAACTAATTTTCGGTGGAAGTTTGCATGGTAATGTACATCATATATTTTTTCTAGTTTTATCATTCTCTTATTTTAGAAGTCACACAGGGGGGGGGGGGGACACATTTTACCACTTTGGAAGTGTTTCTCGTGCAAACTATTCGGTTTAGAAAATAATAATATTAGAAACCTCAATATCACTTTTGACAGACAGACAGACATGACGAATCCATAAGGGTTCCGTTTTTGCCATTTGGCTACGGAACCCTAAAAACTGACTAACACTACGAAAGATCAACTTTAATGTCTTTTCGTAACTTTCATACTGCAACGTATAAATTGTATCCAGAACAGAGACTACTTAATATTACGTATATCAAATTTTTTAATGAGTGTTTTATGTAAAAAAAAGGTAAAAACAAAAAAATCTTTTTTTTTAAATTTTCAAACCAATAATTTCTACATAATATTATATTATGTCTCGAGATTGATTGATTGATTGATTTTCTACTGCATTACGATTTTTTGGGCTAGTACTTATGTATTATATAGGGTGTAACAGAAAGGTGTGACAATACTTCAAGGTTGGCTTTTACCCATCAAACTGAACAACTTTTGTTCTACAACTTTATTGAAATCGCAAAAATTTTTTTGGACTTTTCATACAAACTTGGTTCGCCAGCTGATCGATTTGTATGAAAAGTCCAAAAAAAATTTGCGATTTGAACAAAGTTGTAGAACAAAAGTTGTTCAGTTTGATGGGTAAAAAGCCAACCTTGAAGTATTGTCACACCTTTCTGTTACACCCTGTATATGCTGATAAAAACCTCATTAGAGCTAAATTTCCCTTCCATCCGACCCTAATATATTATAGTTATGGACTTTCGGCCTCCCGTCAGAATATTGTCCGACTTTTCAATTTCTCTGATTTTTTTAACTTACTTTAAAAAAAGTTTGTGATTAATTTTATTTATTTTATTTTTATTTGATTAAGAAAACTAACAGCTTTTCAACACACAAAGTAATATAGGATAAATTAAATTATCAGAAGCCAATTACAGGTTATCCTAAAATTTCCTAAATTAAAAATTACTTAAACATGCAGAAAAAGTGCCGTTTTAAAAAAAAAACAGATCTTTATTTTTAAATGTTAGGTAAATTTAACCCGCTTTTAACCAAATCGATTTGCTATAAATAATACAAACGAATTATCTTTACATGCAATTAGCTGTACAGAAATGTGTTAACAAGAAAAGCAAGTTGGTTTTACTCAGTTTATGTGAATGAACGTAGATAACGCATTTAGTCATGGTACCTACGCTGCCTGTTAACAACTTACTTAGCGTCTCCAAGCGTTAAAATTGTATTTGTTAAAGATTGTTACGTTTGACATGTGTAAAAGTGACCGAACATAAATCTAGACATGACAAAATGGACATAACATGCCAAACGGGCTTTTATTCCAAATAGACAAAATAGAAGTTTGGAAAATTGACAGATAGCGTGGATAAGATTTTTCATATGTCATATTTAAGATGCAGAATACGTACATTTTACCGTTGTAAAAACATAACAATTGAAATGTTAACTATAAAATAAGATGCAAAAATAAGTTTGCTTGTTTGACATCTAGCAAAATAACACAAACACACGGGGGGGAGATAACACAAGCTTCATTTTGTTAACAACCCATATCTTCCCCATTACTGGGGCATGGGTCTCTTCCCATACTTAGGAAGGTTAGCCATACTCCACACACGGGGGCCAAATCCATTTTGGTAGAGGTTATGGGCCCAGTGGCCAACCCCAGTATCAGAAGTTTTCAAGCCGCTATAAGGGCTCCGACATGGCTTAATGGCCATCTAGTGATATGAGGCGGCACCAAATACTTAAAGTGCCTTGCGAATCACGGAAACAGTCGAGATATATGCCACTGAAAATCAATCCCATCCAGGTTGTAATTGTGTTAGTTAAAATGCGTGATTGATGCGCCTACGCAAACCGCATTGAGCCACGACCGCTTTATTTTAAGAGCGAAGGGAGTGTACCTCAAAAAATGTTTAATAGACATATTAAATATAATATTATATAAAGACCTACATACTTTTCTACTTGAGTCTTTAAATTATTTTCGTGCCAAATAACGAGCAATGTTTAAAAAACAATAGAGATGGTCTTTGAACACACTGTGCATAGTTCCAACAATTAATTAATTTAATTAATAATAACTAATATTCCTTCACCCGAGACGCTGTTAAGGTATGTAGTCACTGGTCCATACAATTTGTATTGAAAAAGATGTGTAAAAACGAACCCCGTAGGTATCGCTCTACACTCTACTGATTCATAGCGGTACAAGGAACACTAGAGCTGTAGTATATGATTCTACTTTTAAAAAAGTAAAAAAATACCGTAATTTTTGCTAGTTATATGAGTTACTTTTTATCAGATGTCAAAAACAAAAAAAAATGCAATGTGTGAAAGTTGTACAAACCAAATTTGCTCAATATTTTTTTTTTAATTTCAGTTTTTAACCATTTCTCCGGGTATTCTCAAGTTTTCTGGGATATAAAGTATTTTATGTGTTAGCCGAGTGCATTATCTATCTACCTACAAATTTTCATCCAATTCCGTTCAGTAGTTTCGGCGTGAAAGTGGAACAAACAAACATCCATACTTTCGCATTTATAATAATTATTTATATACAGGGTGTAAGGGACAGGTTTCCGAAAACTTTAAGGTAAGATAAGATAAGATAAGATAAGATATTCTTTATTGTCAAAAACTGAGTACATAAAGTTGTTACAGGTTAAGGGTTTCATCAGTTTACCCATTCCGGGCATACAATAGGTTTACATAGGTATATATTAATCATTAAATTTAGTTAAAAAGTACTCTTCTAAGGTATAAAATACATTTTGAATTAACAACTCTTTTAATGCACATTTAAACTGAGCACCATTTAGTGCTTTAATTGAATCGGGCAAGTGATTAAAAATGTTAACACCCACTACTATAGCGCTTTTACTGAATATGTAACTTTTAGCTAAAACAGAACACATATTATTTTGGTATCCACTACGAAGAGCATTTCTGCGATAAATTTCATTTTTTTGGGTGAAATATTCTCTATTATTTTTAACAAAAACACACAACTCAAGTATATAGATGGAAGTTAACGTTAAATATTTCTTTTCTTTAAATATAGGTCTTAATGTTTCGGTACTTATCATTTTGTAGATAATTCTGATACATCTTTTTTGCAAAATGAAAGTCGAGTTTACATTTACAGAATTTCCCCAGAATATGATACCATAAGTTAACAGTGGATACACGTAACCATAATAGGCATTTCTACAAACATCTGTTGAGGTTACATTTCTTAATATTGACAGAGCGTAACATTTGCTAGATATCTTTTTATTAATAAAATCAATGTGAATTTTCCAATTTAAATGTGTGTCAATCGTTACTCCTAAAAATTTTGTGTCATTTACCAATTCTATGTCTTTATTACACATTTTAATTTTAATGTCTTTTGCCACTTTTTTATAATTTCTAAATTCTATTATTTTTGTCTTATCTAAATTTAATGTCAAGTTTATAGAAGTCAAATATTTTATTGCAATGTCAATTGTATTGTAAATTTCATTTATAAAGTCATGATCATTCAATTTATCTTTAGGTATAAAAATTGTTGCGTCATCAGCGAACATAACACAGAGATGATTTATCACCAGGGGAAGCTCATTTATATAGACGAGAAACAGTAATGGTCCTAACACACTGCCTTGAGGAACACCTAATGCATTTTTTTCAAAGTCAGACTGAGTTTTCTCTAGCGTCTTTGTATTTTTATTATACTTCTCAATGACAGTCGCCTGTGTTCTATTGGAGAAGTAGGACTCAATTAGTTTAAGAGCTTTTCCGCGTAACCCTATGTTTTCCAGTTGATTAAATAGAATATTAGGAACAACACAGTCGAATGCTTTGGACAGGTCTATAAAAAGACCAACGCATGAATTCTTGTTTTCCACTTCTGTCCAAATTTGTTTCAACACTTTGAAAATGGCTAATGTAGTGTTTTTATTTTTCTGAAAACCGAATTGATTATCATGTAATATATTATGTTTATTAAGAAAGGAAATTAACCTGCCATGTATAACTTTCTCGAAAATTTTTGAAAAATTTGGTAAAAGGGCAATAGGCCTGTAGTTGTTCATGTCCGTTTTTGATCCCTTCTTATGCAGCGGCTTTATTAAGGATTGCTTTAAGTCATCTGGGAATGTACCTGTTTCTAATGATAAGTTTATAACATGTTCTAGAGGTTGAGCTATATATTCTACACATTGTTTTATTACTGATATGGGAATTTCATCGCATCCTGAACTTTTTGTATTTCTTAGGCTCTTTATTATTGCTTTGATTTCCTCTGAGGTTACGGGAGCAATAAACATACTATTCATATTTGACTGGATAATAGGTGAATATTTATTTTTGTCTTTGAACTGCTTAGAATTACTTACATTAATGAAATAGTTATTCAAAGTTTTAGCTATCTCTACAGGATCTGTAATCAAAATATCATCTTTTTGGATTGTCTCTACTGTTTCTTTTATTAAATTTGTTTTGACTGTGTTCCTTTTTATCACTGTCCACACTGCTTTGTTTTTATTGGTACTCTTATTTATATAATTTATATTAGTGATCTTTTTTGATAGTTTTGTTACCATTTTCATGATTTTACAATATTTTTTGTATACTTTAATAGCAGTTTGGCAATTGATTTTTTGTGTTTGTAGGTGAAGGCGTCTTTTTGTTTTGCTCGAAGTTGCTATTCCTTTAGTTCTCCAGTGCAGACTATTCTGGTATGTAATTTTAACTCGTTCGATGGGAACGCATAGGTTATATATAAGCGAGAATAGTGCAATGAAAGACTTGTATGCCTTATTTGCATCAGTTTGAGTATATACGTCGGAGAAATTTACTTGAGATATGTATTTTAAAAATATTTCTAAATACTTTTCAGGAATTCTTTTGAATGAAAACCAGAACTTTTCGCTGTAACTCAGACTGCACGGAATTTTTATAATTTGAGCTGTATGATCTGAAATTCCAATATCTAACACTTCAGTACTGTATGTTTTAATATTAGTAAGTATATTATCAATACACGTTTGAGAGTGAGGAGTGATTCTGGTAGGTACTTGTATGGTAGGGTAAACTTTGAACGAGTGGAGAAGGTTGAGTAAAGATTCACTTTTAGCATTTTTCTCTAAAATATTAATATTGAAATCCCCTACAATAAATATTTTCTTGAAACAATGTCTCGCCCTTATCGCTATCTTGTTTAATAAAATTTCTAATTTCTTCAGAAACATGTCCAAAGCACTGTCCGGAGTCCTATATATGCAGATAATAAAATAATTAAGTCCACAGATTTCAACGCCACAACACTCAAAATTACTCTCAATTGCAATCTCTGATACCCAGTCTAATTTACGAAAATTTACAGAATATCTAATATAAATGGCAACACCTCCACGACTTTTTTCCGTCCAACAACAATGTGCACCCTCCTGGTAACCCTCAATCTGTAGAGTATTCACTTCGCCGTTTTTTAAAAAAGTTTCGCAAAAACAACACGCATCGTATTTTTTTTCATTTACTAAGATTTCAACTTGATCCTGTTTGGATTTCAAGCTTTGAACATTGAGATGCAGTATACTAAAATTAGCTTTGGTCACGAAAAAACTCTGATTTGTTTTCTGTCACATCAAGCTCTTTGGTGTCTTCATTTGCGTCATTGTTTGTGTTTTGTACGCAGTTTTCTTTTGCTGGATCTATTTCGTTGGTCGAATTTACTACAAAAGGTGAGCGTTTTTTGATATTTTTGAAATAATGTGTGATTTTTTGTTGTCTGGGTTTTGATCTCAGCACATGATTATTGACATTTTTAACGTAGTTATTCGTATAATTATTTCTATAACTTAAACGTAATATTTCTCGCAAGAGTAATCTGCTCGCACTTAGTTTCCAGCTTAAATTACTCTGGAGATCATATGGATCATAATTAAAAGGTACAAAGTTAGTATGTGCAAACTGAGAACAGATTAATCTGATTACATTAGGCTTGCTCAGTAGACGAAACTGAACAACTTTCCACAAGAATATTTTTCAGGAAACGAAAAAAAAAATCGGCTTCTCCATACAAACTGTCTAATCAAATTTATAATTTTGTATGGAGAAGCCGATTTTTTTTTTCGTTTCCTGAAAAAAATTCTTGTGGAAAGTTGTTCAGTTTCGTCTACTGAGCAAGCCCTTAAAGTTTTCGGAAACCTGTCCCTTACACCCTGTATAAGTATTACCATTTATAATATTATATTATTCACACTTATAATTTATGATAGGTATATATTTTAATTACATTATCTCACTAATGTGAGATGCCTAAAAAACATTCATTCACTCATTCATAAACAGCCGGACTAGCACATATATTTGTATACAGATATTGAATTAATAGGGAAGAAAACTAACAAAGCTCGCCGATAGAGGCGCTGATATCGCTTGACTCATACTAACTGTCAAAACATATAGATAAAAATGTTTACGTGAACTAAACATAAGATTATTATAAAAAAGCCGCGTTTTGTGCAATTTATTGGATTGGTTGCAATAATAATGGAAATCATTAATTTCCTAAAGATTCTCGGATGAAGAAGACGTTTTCAAATGTGTACTTTTCAACTTCGCCTTTAATTGAGGAACAGTCCAAGTCGCATACATATTCTACAATATTTAACAATTTTACAGAAAAAAAAACTTATTTATAACACCTCGATAATAAAAAACGCGGAACTAATTGAAAGTTGTTATGAGTCAAGCGTCCGGAGCGCCATCTGCAAATAGCTTTGCGTTTTGTTCCCCATTAATTAATGTGCGCAGCACAGAACCGATCGGTGTGGAAGTCCATGGGCCTTTGTCCAGCAGTGGACGTCTTTCGGCTGATGATGATGATCATGATGACTTTATTACACAACATTAAACGGAAAAATATAAACAGTGTACTTAACATGGTACTAAGTTCAAAAGGTCATATTTTTTATTGATAATCATTTAAAATACGACTGATAATTAACAGTACGCCATCTTATGGTGCAGCATTAATGATATTATTCATAATATACTCATGGACAAAAAAATCGACTCAAAGTTTCATGCATGACTTTTGGAAAATTAACTCAATCTAGCAAAATAAAACTAACCCAAAAGTTCAAAAACTGTGTGTTTACTGTTTATGATTTTAGTTTGGTGGTTTTCTAGTTTTTTGCTTTTAGTGTTTAGCAGTTTTGTAGACTGAGTTATTTTTTCAAAAGTCGAGCAACAAATCTTGAGTCGATTTTTTAGTCCACCAGTGTAGTTACTAAAACAACATATAATAATTATTATAAATAATAATAATAACTTAATCGAATACTAATTATTTCACGATCACGCACATTTATTTATATTTATTTAGGTATATGTGTTTTTAACTGTTACCGACACCGAAAAGATAAAAAGCAGTAAGTAACAAATACAGGATTTTGTTACGCACTGGTTTTCAAAACGAGTTTACAATTTTAGTGAACGACATCACAGATACATAGACAAAGTAATAAAATGTCGAAAATGGTTAATTTACAGCAAGTAAACACACTTCGTTATCTTTGTTAGTTAAAAGTGTAACACTATTATAATACTATGTAATAAATGTGATTTTGTTTAGAATATTACTACACAATACCTACCTAATATGCAGCGATAAATGCATGACACTGATGTCAAACAAAATTTCTTAACTCGTTTCTTGAAAAAAAAAAAAAAACATCGATACCATAAAAAGAGTTTAAGTCAACATATTGCATAATTGATATATAAAGGAAATACCGGAGGTCCCTTGTAAAAAAGACGTAAACGCCTCCACTATACAATGTTGTACTGGCCAGAAGGACGTAATAAATAAAATATCAACCACGAAGGTTGCACTATATTACTGTATCCATATGCAAAGCTTGAATACTAATGAATGCGACCGGATCTCTCGTAGATACCAGTGACTAACGAACTAGATACAGGATTCGGGATGTAAAATCAACCTTGATAAACATTTTTGTAGATAATTAAGCTCGTAGGCACCGAGCGTAGGTAGCTTAAACATCCTAGTTAATAATAATAAGTCTACAAATGTATACATATTTGTTTATTTTGAAATGATAATGATAAATATTAATTTAGCTCTGTAAATTATTCGAAGGTTTTTTTTTTAATTTAACGTTTCATACCGTTTGGAACTTTTAAATATGCGTTTGGAATTATATTTTGCGTTTCGTCTATATTTACGGTAGATGATAGATATCAAAATATCGTAACTGACTCGTGCATGACACTATTATTTCTACATCTACAAACAAATAACACTTCAACTTTTTGGGTTTAATGCTTACTGTTAACCCATAATGTCACCACTGCTGGTGCTGCTAATGTTTTACCCTCATGCCTCGAGAGGGTTAAACCATTACTCAACACACGACCAAGTCCAGATTGGTGGAGATTGCGGACCCAGTGGACCAGCCCCAGTGTCCCGGCTGATGTTTCCCAGCCGACTGTAAGTCCTCCGACATCGCTTACCGACTGCCCTCTAATGATAGCAACCGGCACCAACGACTTAACGTACCTTGCGAAGCACAGAAACGGCCGAGATTAATGCCACTAACAGTCAAACCCATCCAGAGTTTGACCGTGTTTATAGTCAGTTAACCTGCGTGATCGACGTGACCACGCAAATCACACTAAGCCAGGACCGCTTGGTAATGCCACCTGCGTTACGTACTTAATAATTTAACTAAAAGATAAAATTTACTAACCGTAATTAAATTAGTATGTTAATACAGTTAATGTTTAAGGAAAGTATGTAAAATAATTTTAATATTCATTATACAGGGTGTAAAAAACCACTCCCGGAACCATAAACAATGGGCTCCACGCATGAAACCAAACAACTTTTTCCACGGAACCCATACTGAATTTAATAAAATGTTCTCCCCATACAAAGTTGACTGATTGACCGATCAATTTGTATGAAAATTCCAAAAGTTCTTTTGCGAATTCAGTACAGGTTCCATACGAAAAGTTCTTCATTTTCATTACCTGAACCAAAACACACCGTTTAAGGTTTCTGGAATGATATTTTTACACCCTGTACGCGTTTATTACTCACAGAAATGTATTATAAAGGCATATTTTTGATTACTCAAAAAAACTGGTTCATTGCATAGCCGGATTAACCAATTACGCGCAAGTACATTTTGACGTTCTACTCTACATTATACGAAAACATACATACATTAAAAGACAAACATAACCACATTTTACTGCGAGCTTGGTCAAGGCGAATAGAGGAATAGCTCAAAGAGTTGGGTAATCCCAAACCGGCTTACATGTATTTGACATAACTGCTTGTTTAGCTCGCATAATCTCAAGCAGTTGAATTAAAATATTATTTTTATTGGACAAAAGTGAAAACGTTTTTGTTTTAAAAATAGTCGTTTGTTAACCGACTTCAAAAAAGGAGGAGGTTCTCAATTCGTCGGAATCTTTTTTTTTTTTATGTATGTTCACCGATTACTCGAAGACACCTGAACCGATTTGGAAAATTCTTGTTTCGTTTAAAAGGGTATACTTCACAGGTGGTCCCATATAAATTTTATCGAAATCGATTTAGCGGATTTTGAGAAAATCAACAAAAACATAGCAAAATTGGAGTTGTTGCGATTGAAGTCGGTTTTTTTAACGTATTCAGCGTGGTCAATTATAGCAAGTTGAAAGTCAAATTCAAATTGTGATATATTTAGCAAACTGTGTATAGAATCAGTGCTATATCATTTTTGTTTACCAACGTCTTATTCAATTAATTTAAACAGTGCGATTAGTTCAAATAATAATTTACAAAATTTAAACATTATTTAAAAAAATATATATGTATTTTTTAGATTTACTTTACATTTGACGTGTAAATTCTTTTTATGAAATAATAATAAATGGAATTGGTTTGAAATCCAAAGTTTCTTAAAAAAAAGAATTTAAAATATTTTTTTCATAATTATGTGTAGGTACCTATCTAATCTCGATCCCGCGCCAGGCCTTTGAAAAGCTGTTGGCTGGAAATAATAAGATGAAAAGTTATGAAAGAGGCCTATATATGCAAAATATCGGGCAAAGTGGAAGACGTCAAATAGAAAACCGTATCCTGGCACAGATGTAGGAGAAGGGAACCATGAATGACTGTGTACTTAATACCCTGGTAAAGGATGGAATTACGAACGCAGGAGACAAATATAAGGAGAAAACTGAACAATTATTGTCCCCAAGGCGTCTAAGATAGTCATTTTACTAAAAAGTTTTCGACCTTAATACAAAGTTCACTATCAGCCATCATCTGAGAGATGTCTAATCTTAAAAAAGTGTTAAGTTTCGTATTTACTTTTAAATGCATCTATTGTGCATCCCTTTATCCTTGTATTTTAATAACATAGGTACATAAATGAAATTAAAAACTTACCCAGACTTTATAAAGCACATCCAAATAAATCAAAACACATCACACTGAAATATTTCAAAGTCTTAATCGAAAATAAATTCACTGATTGTCTTATAAACTCTTTACGGCGCCAATTTAAACTTTTGAAACTAGAACGCGAAACGCGTTCGATTTTCAAAGTGTTTGGCGCGCAAACACTACATGCGGTCTAAAGTTGGACCGGTAAATGACCATAGTGCGCTTATACACCTGCTTATCACCTCCAGTTTACTTAAAATAGGGTTGTCAGTGAGGATACTGCCTTTTTTTTAAAATAAAAGTAGGTAGCAGTATAATTTTTCGAAAGTGATTCTTTTATCTACCTAATTAATTAGAGGTTCTTACCACTCGGAACTCATGTGCCCGCTGTTTTAGGAAGTGTTTGCGAAGTGAATAGAAACGACGGATGCAAAGAAACTCCTTCGAACACATTTTTTGACCCGACTGTCCCCGATGACTTTAAGGTTTTATTTCAGTATTGTTTATTTATTAGGCTTTAGCTATGATATCCATTTAACAAATTAAGGAAAAGTAAGGGGGAGATCTTTTACGATTTGTAAATAATTAATTTGAAATAATAAACAAATTAACAATATAATGCAAAGTATGGTAAAAAATTTACTCGTGACACTTTACAAATTATTTTTTTTGCTGAAATCTCAAAAAAATTGACTCTTGACTTTTCTCCACAAAATTGTCGGAATAGCTGAAAAATTGGTATGAAGAACCCAAAAATTCTTTCAACAGTCGTATAAAGAAAGTTGTTCAGTATGATGAGTAGCATACTCAGTTGCCGGATTCTACACCTTCCTTTGTTACATTTTATAAATTAGTACAGTAATACACATTTAATAAGGCTTGCCGATGTACCTGCGCAGTAGACAATATTTTAATTACGCGGGAAACTGATGGACCAATCAAGTAGCTTCATTGTCACCCGCTCTTACCCGTTCCGAAAATCTCTGCCGCTGTTGGCTGATTGATTTCGCGCCTGATTCAATGAAATTGTCAGCTGTCAGAGAGCTGTCACCGTGCGTTGATTGTTTCGGGTGTTTCCGTCGATGTTTTGTTCTTGTCTGCGCGAACGAAGATTACCGACGCGCCTTATTTTTTGTGTACTACTGTAGATTATATAAAAAACTAAATTAAATTGATATATCAATTAAGGATTCAAAATATTATAAATAAATAAATATATTAATATATATATATATATATAATCCATTTATTAAATATATTAATTCGTATTAATAAAGGACCCGGACTTTATACGATAATAAATAATTACATTTTCGGAAATAGTTTTATAAAATTATCATCATAATCACCATAGCAAGCTAATATTTTGGAGATGTATTTATTATATGAATTTTTTATGAGCTTGTTGCGTAAATGTCTTAATGTTATATTGGAGTTAAAGGTGTATTAAGATTATAATTAACTATGAATGTTATAAAATATTTAAAGGTAAAAAATATCTAGCAAAACTCCCGTCTCTTTCGACAGCCCTACGGCAATGCATCTCATTGTCTAACGTAACGATGCACGTTCACAGCACGCGACCTTGCAAATGTACACACCGAGGATTTTGGACGCGACCGCACGCACGCGCCTAGCCTACTGTATTTGTCTAGTTACGTACGTTTGAATGCAATACTGACTTAAAGTTTTCAACATATCGATACTTCTGGGCTCAAAGGGCGTATATGCTAAATAGAACTTAGGCGTATACGCCCTTCGAGCCCAGAAGTATCGATATGTATTTGATTTTAAATTAGGTTTTTTTTTTAATTGGAATTGAATGAATATTATGGTTCTAATTCTTTTTTTTATATGATGAATTTATAAAATAATATTATCGACAGTTATCTCAAGAAACCTACTTTAATATGAATTTGTATTTGATATCATCCAAGTTATCTCAAGAGTCCTACTCTTTACATAATGTCACATTCGAAATGAAACTGATTTTTGATGCAATTTTTTTACTTTTTTTACCTAATATTACGCTCCTATACAGGGGGTCTCAGAATGGGTGAATCAAATTGCTATACTATTTTTTGTCTAATTTTCCATCATATAGACTAAAGCTAATTTAAAAAAACGAGTTTTTAAAAAATTATGTTTTCCCGAAAATATGGGGATAGTCCGACTTTCCTTAAATTTTTGGCTCTAAATTTCACGTTTAGAGTGAATTTGTATTTTTTTTAATTGTATTAATAACATATGATTGCTTCATCTAACCGTAAACATTTTTTTTAATAATTACTTAATTTTGAGTTCGCAGCACTTTCTTTCAAATTTTTTTTATGGTCCCTATTGTGGAAAACGTTTATAAAAAAAGGCTGTCAAATATCCAATTTCAAAATTCCGAAAGTGATTTACAACTTTTAAATAAATAAGTTGTAACAAATTAGTTGACATTACTAAAACTGGGGCTTCTACTCATGAAACTGAACAACTTTCCCAAAGGAACTCATAGCGAATTCGCAAAAAAAATTTGGACATCTCGTATTAAGTGGGCCGATCAGGTGACCGACTTGTTGGAAAAGTACAAAAATGTTTTCGCGAATTGACTATGGGTTCCTTGGGAAAAGTTGTTCAGTTTCACTAGTAGAAGCCCCAGTGTAAGACATGACAACTAATTTCTTAAAACCTTATAGCTATTACCCCTTTCTCCAGAATTAATCCTACTTCAAAAGCTGCACTGAAGAGTCTTAGCATTTACTGCACAACCTAGGTGAAGGTTATTTTAAGAACCGGTGCTTCAATGCAATTCAAACTTTTTGCTTTGCTCGTATCTTTAATAACTGCAGCAATAAGGCTGGTAATACACTATGCCTGGTTAAGCACAATTCACTGGAGCGGATGGAATAAGAGGAATCGATCACATACAAGATATATAAGTTGTATCCGATAAATGTCGCTTCTGCTCATCAAGGTGATAGCAAATAAAATTTTGTTTGATAAGTACAATTTTTTTACTTAGATTGTATGGGTTTTTTAGAGAAAGTTGTTAAGCATGTAAAAGCCACAGTCGAAAGAATTAGGAATGAATAACATTTGACTGGTAATAATAATAATAATCGTGACGAAACTGAAAAACCTCTGTTAACAATTTTGTTAGAATAGCATTATTTTCTTTGTTTCAATACCGACTTCATCCAAGTTAAAAAAAGTTAAGTTAAAAAAAGTCATTTAGTTTGTCGTCCTTTTTCCTGTATATTAATGATGAATGTAGCTGCAAAAAATTGTGGACCACCCCCAAAAATAATATTTAGTACTAGTACTCGTCGTCTAGATCCGACGATTGATTTGAATGGAGAGTTCAAATGTATTGTAATTTATTTCAAAAAGTAATAAGGCAGATTCACGATACCAAGTTAAAAAAAAATTGACTATCGTGAATTCAATATTATTATAACTAATTATTTCGAATTTTCCTTTTTATGTTATTATGTAAAATGACATTTTCATTTTAATTTTTATTTGGCTGAACATGTATGATCGTAATTTTCTCCACTGACTCTACGAACTTATTTATAACCAAGTTTTATGCTAATAAAGAATTATATAGAACTAGCTTCCGCCCACGACTGCGTCTGCGTGGACTTCAGAATTAGGTACAGAATCCAGATAGAAAGAAAAGTTAAGTTGGCGCTATCTAGTGACGAAAAATTTCGAGATTTTAAGCATTCCTCTAGGAACCCTCGAGATTTCCGGGATAAAAATATCCTATATGTTAGCCGAGTACTTTATCTATGTACCAACTAAATTTCATCCAAATACGTTCAGCAGTTTCGGTGTGAAAATGGAACAAATAAACAAACATCCATACTTTCGCATTTATAATAATAGATTTAGTGAGATTCAGCACCATTGGTATCCGGCTTTACGCAGTAAAATGTTTCGTGAAGCATAAAGAATCGGAGTATAATTAAATATCGCTCATTTCCCCACCAGGTGGCGGCTGTGTTCAATAATAAATCCCCTTAAATATTGTACGCTTCCCTTATTATTATGTGCATAGTATTTTTAAAATCTCCATAATTCTTGTAAATTCTGCATTATTTTATCATTTATAAGGCAAAGACTGCACCGCACAGCATAGCTATTGTTATTATAATATATTCATCTTAAAATGTAGGAAAGTTTTTAGTAATCAGGAAACAAACAAGTTTTTTTTTTATTGTAAAAGTATTTATTAGAAATCATATTATACCCACGTGTAAGTCAGTTGAGTCAGAAGGGCGGTATCATTTTTCAGCTATGTGTGTTTTGTAAATAATAATAATAATCTGGGACAAATCACACACGGTCATCTGGCCCCAAACTAGGATTCCCTGTATCTTGGAAATCAGAGATTGATATACATTCACATTTACATTTTAAATACATACATATATAGATATAATACACCCAGACACAGAGCAAACAAATCTGCTCGTCACAGAAATGTTTGCCCTGGGTGGGGATCGAACCCACGACTCTTGGATCAGTAGTCAGGATCGCTAACCACTGCGCCACCGAGTCAGTCAAAGTATTGTTAAGCTTTTTATTTTTTTTTGACGATTTCAATTATACTTTGTCATACATTAAATATGTATTAAAAACTGAAATTGATAATATACAATAAATGGATATTATTTAATCCAATATTGTATCAAATAAATAATGAATACATTTTAATTTAATTTAACAAATAGGCAAATGAAAGGTAACAAAGTAAGAACATTGCGAGGTCATTTAAAACAGAACACATACGTTACTAAACAAAGTAACTATTTGTACGAAGCTCATCCCATATCTTTATTGCTTTAAATATTTTACAACAAACCGTGCTGCCCTCGTAAGGAAAAAGGCCGCCAAGTATACGGAAACTCCATATACAGGGTGTAACAAAATTGGTGTAGGACCCGTTCACTGGGGATTCTACTCATCGTACTGAACAACTGTTGTTCTACGACTTAAAAAAATGTTGGGCTTTTCATACAAATTGATCATCTATTTTGCCATTTTTGTATGGAGAGTCCAAAAATTTTTTTGCGATTTGACCATTTTTCAGTATGATGATGTAAAGTCGTTCAGTATGATGAGTAAAATCCCCAGTTAACGTGTCCTACGCCAATTTTGTTACAACCTGTATATAGTTTGCGGCCTTCTGTCTTATGAGGGCAGCGTTAACTTCGTGAAGGAGCAGTTGTTGCTCGGTATAAAAAAAGACAGAACAAACGCCGAGAAAACGACATCACTGAATTTAAAATTATGGGATTATCATTTGTACGTTTTTACACGCCATTTCGTACCAAATGGTTATGTTATGTAAGTCATTGCAATAAAGGTCGTAATGGTGTAATAGTGTCATATTTTTGACAAGTATAGCGTTTCCGCGGATGTGAATGAATGAATGAAAACACTTGTAATAACACAACTAGCTTTTGCCCGTAGCTCCGCCCGCGTGAATGTTGCTTTTTGACTGTCTCTAAGGTATCCTACAGGAACTCTCTTTATCTCTTTTGAATCCTTTCTTTCTTTATTCTTATTTTTTATATTTTATTTACAGACATGAAATTGTATAATTCATTTATTGATCTAGCATTAAGATGTAATAGAATATAAGAATTTTTTTATTTAAATGTGTTGGAGAGAGTTTCTTTAGGGCCCGCCGATTCTTCTCACTTCGCAAACACTTCCCGAAACGGTGGGTATACGAGTTCCGAGTGGTAGGAACCTCGTATTAGGTAGATAAAAGAATGACGTTCGAAAAGTGTACACTGCTACCTACTTCGAATAAAATATTTTCATTTTCATTTTCAACTACGCATTTTCCAGGAACAAAAAGTAGCCTATGTGTTAATCCTGTATTTGATTTGTCTACCTACCTCACCCAAATCCGTTCAGTAGTTTCGACCTGAAAGCGGAACAAACAAATAAACATTCATACATTCACATTTATTGTATGTATATAATATTAGTAAGAAGTAAGAAAGTGATATTCCTATAAGACAAGAAAATAAAGCTGTACAGGCAGGCAGACTTATCGATAATAGGCAATTTCTTCTTTAGAACCTTTGTGGATTCAAATTTCCATTTGTCTCTCATATCTTTCTCGTTTTCGTCCTCGAAACTAATACATATATGGAACAAGCACTCCTTTTGTTATATAAATAAAACAGTATTGTGAATGACTGACAGATAGACAGAAAGTAGAGATTTGTAAATTCTAGGGGGTTACTCAGAAAAAAGTATAGACAGGAAAAATATTTAAAATATCTGATCCACAATTTTTTTAGGGTCGCATACAAATTTTTGATTCACTATTCAGATTTAGTATGGGAAACTGGAAAAAATAATTGTATTTCGTTTTTTTTTTAAAGTTTTTCCTATATTCTGCACTTGATTCTGAGTAACCTTAAAAATTTCAAACGCACTTTTTTAACACCCTGAATAAATAATCCATGAGATGTACTATAGAAGTGAAAAAGATGAGTAAAATTTTTATGAAATAACTTTTTTAATGTGTATAATTATTTAGTTCCTAAAAAGTAATAAAATCACACTTATTTAATTATTGTTTTGTGTTAAAACTATGTATAAAATTAATTTTAGTTTAGTTCAACAAGGCGTTATTAAGCCTGCGAATAAGTTTTATTAAAAAAATAAGTTGTAGTTTCGAGGATCAAAAAAGATAAACACATGGTAACTATAACTGCATGCTTTTAGTTAAAAAGGTACTAGCTAAGCTAAGTATATATTTTTTTTAACTAATGTTACCTTAAATACTTGAATCTTACATATTGTGTAAACAATACCTTTTTGCAACATATGTTTCGCTTTCATAGTATTGTAGAACAGGGAATTTTGTATTAATTTATACACAGCGCATCAGGGTTATTCGTTTTGTTACTAGGTGTATAATATCTGTGAATGAATTGTATTTAAATTTCATCAATTGATGGTCGGTTGTTATCATCCTGACTGCTTGGGCGCGAGGCTCTACTCTACCCTTACATCACACTTGGGGCCAAGTCCGGATTGCTGGATGTTGTATAGTTGACAGTGTTATTTTTAATTTACAAGAAATGTACCTCACAAATGTACAACCTACCTGTACAAATGAGCTCAATCATTTAAATATTTAACTGTTTTTAAAACTGGTTGGGATTTATATGTTTAATTTACCTTTCCAATAATGTATTACTGTATTAATGTATTAATTTCCAAGTAGGTATGTTAATTATGAGTTTTGAATGAAATCATGTGTTTCCCCTACTGTCTTAAGGGAAATACCAACGATTAAGTTACACAGGTATGACATTGCTTGCGTGTTGCCTACAGTATTAAACTCGATATGATAGTAGTTTGTATCCTTTTAATATAATGTTTAGAGAAGTAATAAAAAACCTATTGAACATTATTCATCATTTTTGACAAGTGCATTTGACGTTTGAATTTGTTGCAGGTACAAAAGTTACGTCAGCTTAAGCGGAGTGCTCTCGACAACAGCGTTTTTAGGGTTCCGTAGCCTAATGGCAAAAAACGGAACCCTTATAGATTAGATTAGATTAGATTCATTTATTTCACATTATCAATTTCAAATTACAATAATAGCTTATTAAAAATGTCAAAGTATAATGTGATCGTCAAAATAATTGAAATTAAAAATTGAATAATACAAATAGTTATTAATATAAAATTCAATGTCAATGTTAAAAAATAATAATAATAATCACACAATGGATAAATACAAAATAAAAAATAATAATGTCACTATTACACAATGGTAAAGATCAGGAATGCGAGAAATTAAAATATTTTATTAATATATTCATTTACTGAATAAAATTCATTATCCAACAAAAGGTGTCTTAGTCGGCGACTAAACGTTTCGTCATTTTCCTCATTTTTGATGACTGCGGGTAGTCGCTCATATAATGTCGGACCGACAACACGAGGGTTTTTGGTGGCGAGAGCTGTTCGTCGCGGGACTACCTGCAACCTCCCAGTGTTGCGCAAATGTCTACTTCCAGTAGTGCGTCGGTCGAAAGTCGAGATATTACGGCGGACGAACATTAGCAGCTCGTACAGATACAGTGAGTAGAGTGGCATTATTCGTAGCTTTTTAAACTGCTCCCTACAAGTATCCCTTGATTTTGTGCCTAGTAATGTCCGAATTGCTCTCTTTTGCAGGACAAACACGCGATCCGAATTCGTCGAGTCACCCCACAGGATAATGCCATATGACATTATAGAGTGGAAGTGAGCGAAGTAAACCTGCCTTAAGATCTTGGGGGATACAAGTGGACGCAGTTTCCGTAAGGCATACGCTGCACCACTCAGTCTGTCGCAAAGTACCTGTACGTGCTGTTTCCAGGTCAGATTGGAGTCCAGGACAAACCCTAAGTAACGGCATTTGTCACTTAAAGGGACCGGACTGATTAATTGGACAGGTGTAGGTACTGGCCTTCCGCTGAACAATACGACGTTCGACTTTGTGCTATTTAATATTAGGCCATTTGCTGAGAACCACTCGTGAAGTTCTCTATAAGTGTTATTTATTTTTATATTTAATTCTTCATACGTTGGAGCATTAACTACAACGGTGGTGTCGTCAGCGAATAGCACAAGCATACCTTCTGTTATTGACGACGGCAAATCGTTAATAAATAATAAGAATAGGGTATTTCCAAGGGCTGAACCTTGAGGAATGCCTATAGTGACGTCACCAGCTTCAGATCTTACTTTTTTTCCGCCTACTGTCACTTCTACTGTTTGTCGCCTGTTATTGAGGAAGGACGTCAGTAGCTCCAGGGTTTTATCAGTAATTCCATAATGAGACAACTTTTTTAGTAACAATTCGTTTTGTATAACGTCAAATGCTTTACTAAGGTCGCAGAATATACCTGCTGTTTTGTACTGGCTATCTATATTTGTGATTACTGAATCTATTACACTATGGGCTGCTGTAGTCGTAGATTTTTTCTGCCGATATGCATACTATAGATTTGTCATGTCTGTCTGTCTGTCTGTCTGTCTGTCCGGCTGTATGTCACAGCCACTTTTTTCCGAAACTATAAGAACTATACTGTTGAAACTTGGTAAGTAGATGTAGTCTGTGAACCGCATTAAGATTTTCATACAAAAATAGAAAAAAACAATAAATTTTGGGGGTTCCCCATACTTAAAACTGAAACTCAAAAAATTTTTTTTCATCAAATCCATACGTGTGGGGTATCTATGGATAGGTCTTCAAAAATGATATTGAGGTTTCTAAAATCATTTTTTTCTAAACTGAATAGTTTGCGCGAGAGACACTTCCAAACTTCCAATATTTAAAAATGGTCAAAAAAGTGACGTTTCAAATTATCGGCCCATCTCAAAACTTAATGTACTTGCTAAGTTATTTGAAAAAATTGTGTGTGATCAACTGATGGCGTCTATTAGTATGTACATAAATCCTAAACAGCACGGCTTTGTGCGCGGCCGTTCCACGGTAACTAACTTAGTCTCATATAGTAATTTTTTAATAAAGAGTATGGAGAATGGGCTGAGTACGGATGCTGTGTACACCGATTTTAGTAAAGCTTTCGACAAAGTCGATTTTTTCGTCTTACAACGAAAGCTGGAACACATCGGTGTGCATGGCAACCTCCTGCGATGGATAATTTCATATGTACGCAATCGGAACCAAGCTGTGGTGGTTGGGGAATACAAATCTGACTGGTATTCACCTACCTCAGGGGTACCACAAGGGTCGGTGGCTGGGCCTATCATTTTTAATATTTTAATAAATGATATAATTGACTGTTTCCATCATGCTAACATCTTACTCTTTGCTGATGACTTAAAGATATTTTTAAATATTAGGAATCCCCAAGACTCTTTTAAGTTACAATCTGATCTTGACAGATTCTCCCACTTCTGCCTTTTAAATCGTTTACATCTTAATGTCAAAAAGTGTTTTACTATAACATTTACACGCAAAGTATCTTTTTTTGAATATCCATATAGTCTGCTTAATCAAGTCCTGGAAAGAACCAGCGTTGCCAAGGACCTAGGAGTGTACCTCGATAGTAAGTTATTATTGGACCAACACGTTAACCACATAGTGAATAAATCATTTAAAACTCTGGGCTTCATAATAAGATATACAAAAAAAATCCTTAATTTAGATGCTATTAAATTACTTTACTTCACTTACGTCCGCAGTAAATTGGAATATGCCAGTCAGGTATGGAATCCCCGCTATATAACCTACTCCTCACAAATTGAAAAAGTGCAACACAAGTTTATTAAATACCTCAACTATAGATCTCATACGTATTTTACTAACTATAATGAAGCTGCTTCGTATCATAAACTACTGTCACTCTCTTCCAGGCGTGAAATTGCTGATCAGACATTTCTCTTTAAAATAATTAGAAACCTATTAGATTGCCCTGATTTACTTAACTGTATATGCTTCTATGTATGTAATAGATCCTTAAGAAAAAAACCAGTATTTGCTCAGCCTTCAGTTGGTACAAACTATTCCCAAAATGAATTCTTCTATAGATCTACATGTACGTACAATAAAAACTACAATGATATTGATATTTTCGCTCTTTCTCTAACTCAATATAAAAAACTAGTTCTAACAAACTATATAAACCGCACTTAAATGTTGTTCTCTAGTTACTAAATATTAAATACCTACCTCCTATTTCAAGTATGTAATTGTTCTATGCAAGCTTCAAGTATTCCCATTAGTGGACACCTGTAATTGGTTTATAAGTTCTTACTTTATATTGTATCAATTATAAAGTTATTAACTGTTGGTGACCCAAATAAAAATTTATTTAAAAAAAAAAAAAAAATATTTATTATTCAAAGTGGTAAAATGTGTGTCCCCCCCCCCTGTAACTTCTAAAATAAGAGAATGATGAAACTAAAAAAATATATGATGTAAATTACCATGCAAACTTCCACCGAAAATTGGTTTGAACGAGATCTAGTAAGTAGTTTTTTTTAATACGTCATAAATCGTAAACCGCAATTTACCTACAACGAACTACAAGAATCCTATAGTTAAGTGTCCCGACGATTTTGAAAACGGCTTGAAACCTTGTGACGAAAATCTAGAATTAGGGGTTAAAACTCGCCAGAAATCGATCTATGGTGGAATTATCTTCGAAAAACTAATTTAAGGGAGATATGAGCGAAATTACATAATATAACTACACATATGATGTTTATTTTTAACACCACCTTCGAGCGCGAACTGGCCTAAAGGTTCGGTGCTGGCTTTTTTTTATGTAGGTTCGGATTCGAATCCCGCGAGACTTTATTGTTTTTTGTCTTTTTATTTGTGTTATTATTATTATTCCTATACTATTAAACGAGTTAGGTGTCCCGAGGATTTCGAAAACGGCATGAAACTTTTTGAAGAAAATTTAGGATTAGGGGTTAAAAATCACCAAAAATGGATTTGAAACATTTCAAATCGGGTGCTGCAGCGTGAATGACGTAGGTACATTTTTTACCTATTTTATCGAAGATAGTATTTTTTTTTAAATCAACGTGCGCTGATTTATCAAATTTTATATAAAAGACATCAACGACTGCTACAGTGCTACAATGTTTATGTTTCGAATTTACTGTGCATTAAATTTTGTTTTTATTTTTGTCGAAAACGATTCTAACAAAAATAATTCTATCGATCTATGGTTAGTTGTTTCGGATCTACAATGGATCTATGAGGGTCTAAACCTAAACTTATCCTTACAAATAAGGAATTTATTTTGATAGTTGGTTTTTTGTTCTTCACAGGCTGTAGTTGTAGGAGGGTGCAAATCGGATATAGTATTCGTCTCATCTGGGGTTCCACAAGGATCCCAATTAGGTCCATTACTGTACAATGCTTATTTATATGACATATATACTTGTATAGAAAACTCTCAATATCTTATGTATGCAGATGACACGAAAATTTTTCTTAACATCACTGATTATTACGATTGTGATAAACTACAGGATGACTTGAACCGTTTATCTATTTATTATAAACAGAACAGAATTTCAGTAAATGTTAGCAAATGTCAAAGTATTACATTTTCGCGTCGAAGAAATAATATTCAATATACTTATAAAATTGATGACATTGCCATAAACAGAGAAACAGTGATACGCGACCTTGGCATATATCTCGACAGTAAATTAATTATGGATACTCATATAGAAGTGACAGTAGACAAAGCGTATAAGGGACTAGGTTTTCTAAAGAGAGTCTGTAAACCGTTTACTAATGCTGCATGCATAAAATCTATCTATTACGCATATGTTCGGAGCATTTTGGAATATTGCAGCGCTGTGTGGTGCCCTCAATACAATGTATATATAGATTGTATCGAGCGAATCCAAAAAAAGTTCAGCAAATATCTCAGTTATCGTACATACAGTGAATATAGGGACTATTACTCCAGCTGTAGTAACCATAAACTCCTCACGCTTTATAATCGTCGTATTATGCTTGATATGAACTTCATGTATGACATCCTAAACTCACATGTAAATTGCACATTTTTCATATCTAAAATAGCTTTTAATGCTCCCACAAAGCGCACTAGACATACCCCTATGTTCTGCACACCTTACCACAAGACCAATTATGGCAAAAATTCAGTACTGAGCAGATTGACTCACATTTACAATAAAACGTTTTCTCAGCTAGATCCCTTTCTTAACTCTAAAAATATATTCAAACGGAAAATAATTGAAGAACTGTCCAATTAAGTAAGCAAACATTACGGTTAGTCGTAACGGTCTTCATATACACTATCTAGCAGTTATCAACACAGTCTGTGTTGATATCTGATCCCAAGAGTGATTTCGTAGGGCTAGGTACGTAGGTATTCATGTGCTTAAGGTGGCAGTTTACTTACTTATATTGTTGTTCTATACTATAACACACAGACACACGCACACACGCACGCGCGCATACACACACACACACACACACACCCACACACACACACACACACACACACACACACACACACACACACACACACACACACACACACACACACACACACACACACACACACACACATTCGCATTCACACTGGTGATATTTATTTACTTAAGTCTATCTTTTTTTTTTTTTTATATAACTGCAGATATATATATATATATATATATATATTTTCTTTTAGGTATACTGATTGTACTTTATTTCAATGTGACTAATTACTATTAATTACAGTTCAGTAGTCATTACTTATTTGTATATCGTGGAAAACTGTAAAGGCTCTATTATATAAGTGTGAAGTATATTAAGCATAATAGTTTAAGAATGAGCTGTTGTTTTTCCCATATAAAATAAAATAAAATAAAATAAAAATAAATATATTTCACTAATGGCGCCATCTTTTGTCGAGTAGGTGAATTACCAGTGAATTACATTACTTGGGAGGCCTTGGAGCCCTTTGTTGCTAACATTGACCGCGCTACTCGACAACAGATGGCGTGCAGTTCTGAAGGAATGAACAGAGGAATAACAACATGCACTGATATGTTAGAGTATTTTTCTGCCATTTTTGGCGTGGTTCATCTGGATATGTCGTTTTCAGTTTTTTTTACAAACGCTCCGATTGAACGTGCGAAGCTCGGTCACCCAGCTTGTTTTTATATTATGTTACTTGCTGCTACGGAACCCTTTATGGGCGAGTCCGACTCGCACTTGGCCGCTTTTTTTGTTATTTAGTGTCCCATCTAAATAAAAGAAAAACGGGAAAAATTGTAGCTTCTTGTGTCAGGGGCCAAGATTCTCTATTGATCGCTGAACCAGTGAATTAAGAATTTTTTTTCTTAATATAATTTATCATGCGGAAATACTATTTAGAATTAATTTCCCGCAAATTACAGCTTTGTACAATTTATTACAGATACGACAAGAAAGTACCAAAAGCGTCAAAACCATGTTTTCACCATTTTATAGTAGGTATATTCGTAAATAACATCGAGCGCAAAAAAAAACAACTACAACCATTTTTAGGGTTCCGTAGCCAAATGGCAAAAAACGGAACCCTTATGGATTCGTCATGTCTGTCTGTCTGTCTGTCCGTCCGTATGTCACAGCCACTTTTTTCCGGAAACTATAAGAACTATACTGTTGAAACTTGGTAAGTAGATGTATTCTGTGAACCGCATTAAGATTTTCACACAAAAATAGAAAAATACATTAAATTTTGGGGGTTCCCCATACTTAGAACTGAAACTCAAAAATTTTTTCATCAAACCCATACGTGTGGGGTATCTATGGATAGGTCTTCCAAAATGATATTGAGGTTTCTAATATCATTTTCAAACACTTCCAAAGTGGTAAAATGTGTCCCCCCCCCCGTAACTTCTAAAATAAGAGAATTATAAAACTAAAAAAAATATATGATGTACATTACTATGCAAACTTCCACTGAAAATTGGTTTGAACGAGATCTAGTAAGTAGTTTTTTTTTAATACATCATAAATCGTAAACCGCAATTTACCTCTCATTCAAACAACTCAAATATAAAAAAAAAAACATAAACACAACGAACTACAAGAACTTTTATATTATGTTACTTGCTACTACGGAACCCTTCATGGGCGAGTCCGACTCGCACTTTGCCGCTTTTTTTTAAATAAGCCTTACCTGTTATCACACCTTAACTTCTTTCAATAAATCTGATTATATTATACATATAAAAGAACGTGAGGAATCGACAAAAAATGCAGTCATTTTTGTAAATAACCAATGAGTTATTACAGATATAATTTTAAAATGCCAAAGCGAGTCCACACAGATAGGTAGTCAACAATCGAAAACCTGACTGACTGAGTTAAAAAAATCTTTTGCGGCAAAGGCCAAGACAAAGTTACAAACAAAACAAGGATTCATATACAAAAATTAACTAAAAGATATACAGGGTTTCCCGAGTTCCGTAAAGAAGCCACCAATGAATAATACGAAAAAAAAAGCAACGCTAAGAACAAAATTAAATTACTTAATCATTTAGAATCGTACGTCGTCATCCTACTTAATATAACGTAGGTAATAAACTCATATCCGCAATCAAATAAAAAGCTTCACAAAACAAGTAAGCAACTTGCTACGGACAACAACTATTGTTTTTATTATGGTTATGTCTGTACGTACTTTGTACGCAAAACGTAAAAACGTAAAAATTGAAAGCAATAGGGTATTTGACGCTATCAAAATTAAATTGAATAATATTATTCACCAAATAGCATTTGTCCTAGAATAGCGAAAAATATTACTCGACTGATGATTTTGTTCATTTAAAATTTTATATTCATTACAATCAGAAAATAAGTTCGTCAAAGACTGTGACGTCACACGCCAGGAACACAAACAAATTCAGAACAAAATTACTTTTTTGGTAGTTGACAAAAAGTCACTCAAATGACTAGTAGTCAAATACCGTATTTCTACCTAAACGGGTACTTTATTGAGCGCATTTTACGTAATAGTAGATGAAAACTACTGTATATATTTTTGTGAAGTTAAAGAACCTTTTCACTGGTAAAACTTTAATCCGAGAAAGCTTTGGATAAAAAAAAACTTGGATACGAAGTTATCAACTATTAGATATAATTTTCTTCTATAAATGATGGAATAGTCCAAACAACTTTGCTGATTGATTAAAATATGAAATTCATAAACATGTCAGATACCACATTTTGTCATTCCACAGTCGATACAATGAGTATCAAGTTACAGGTGACTTTACCAATGGGACATACCGTGTTACGAACTTGTGATGTCATTTAAATTGTTGGGGGGTCGCTCATTTTAATAGTTTTATTTATTTATTTGTTGTTTTCAAGAAATATATAGGGTGACTTTAAATTAGTTCTTGATACGAAAGGCGATGAATGTGCTCATGATAACAAACAACTTTCCCTAAGGAACCCATAGTGAAATCGCAAAAAAATTTTGGTCTCTCCATACAAATCGATCAACTGACTGGCCAAATTAGTATGGAGAGATCAACATTTTTTTTGAGATTTAACTACGGGTTCCTTGGGGAAAGTTGTTTGTTATCATGAGCACATTCATCGCCTTTCGTATCAAGAACTAATTTAAAGTCACCCTATATTTGTCATACAGACAATTTATTGATAAATGACAGCGGAAAATATACATTATTTTATGATTCAATAATTACGTGTAATGTACGTCATATGTATTTCTCAGTATTTTTCATAGTTTATTTCCTTCCTTCAGGTTCTCTGGAAGAAGTTGCTACCAAGCAATAAGGTCGCCTATTGTTGTTACTGATTTTTATGTCATTATTTTTTTATTGTAAGTTGTTTCTAGTGTAATAAAGTATATTGAATTAAATTGAATTGAATAACTTTGTGAGGTTGGCGTAAACACTTCAAATTAGTTATAGGATTTCCTGTCACACAGGATGAAAAAATAACGGTATAAATTCCGTTAACTGGGTTTTCTGTCGGTCTTCTTCTGTCATCTCATCTTATGTCGTCAGGGAACTAGATCCCAAGTGCATTCTGTAGTTCGTCAGAAATGTGATCTGGAAGACAGGTATTATGACAGGGAGCCTATTAAAAAGCATCACCAAAAATGTTTTGGACCTTTCATACAAATCTAACAACCTGATTAATCAAAGTATTATTTCAATAATTAGCGCGTGCAGAGGTTTGATAGCTTAGGGAAATGTTTCTCTTGAGAAGCTGATGTCATGGTAAAAATATCAACCTAACTTTCCCGAGGGGCATCTGGTCCATGCTTACTCCGCTATACTCTTTATTTTTGCCATCAATATCACGTACTCTTTCACGTTTAAAAAAGAGGTTGTTGATTAAAAAAAACTCTGTGTATAATAGGGGCACTGATCACAATTGATCTTTCTAGGGGACGTTTTAACTCCAATGTCTAGTCTTTCTCTTCTCTCTTTTCTCCAAGTAAGTGTTAGTATTGTATCTGTCTTAAATCCAGTAGTTGACTACTACCCAAGTAACATTTAGGCTGAAAAAAAATCCAATATACAGTTCTTTAACAGCTGACGGCTGTATAGTCGATGGACAAGAGAGTACAAAAATGTCTCCAGCTGTATAAGAGCAAGATTTGGTAGTCTTATACAGTCCAGCTGGTTAAGGGCTGTATACTGGCGAAATTATTACTTTTTGCTTTTAAAGAGCATTGGAAATTGCTTATAGATAGCATCTAGTGTGAAAATATACTATAAGCAGAATTTGACGACTAAAGCTGCCTAACGACTGGATAGAGCTCTTAGTTTACACTCTTTCACAGCTCCATTCTGTTTAACAGCATTGATTTTTTTCTGTTTGCTGGATATTGGTGTAAACTTACTCTGTTGTAAAGCCATCATATATGGCTTGATAACAGCTGATTAATGGTCATTTCGGAAACCCCTATACAGCCAGGGTCTTTACTACGGTGTAGAAACACTCCTTCGGCTGCGTAAGAGTTTATTCGTACTCTTTTTTTTTTAAATCCAACACTATGAGTGTAGGTTTAACCTATAGTTCAGCCGTTAGTGCTCTTATGGCATCACAGGAGAAGAGAATTCTTCCGAAAGTGTTTCCAAAGGGGTAAACAGGTTACTCATTTATCCGCCATATTGTGAACGGTGTACACGGGTTATATGGACTTGGTTTTCGCTTCTAAGCCGATATACAGAAACGACTACTCTTTAAGCTGTCATGCAAATAGCTTCCTTTTAGAATTTTTGAAGAGTCACGGCTGTTTAAGTTAGGACGCCATTAAAAACTAACCTATGAATTTATACACCAAATATTTTTGTCGTTAACTTAGTAAATTTCGAAGACATATGCAATAGAATTAGTAAATTGTCAATAGAAAAGCATATTTAAATGTCAGAATCGATTTTAGGTTGATTTGTAATGACTGGTAGTACTCTGAATTTTCTAACATTATTTAATTTTTGACCATTATGTATTTTTTTCAAGGGCGCGTGAGTTTTTTGTTAATAATACATATACACTTTCACGGAGAAGTAGAAGCCGCAAGCAAAATAACATCAGATAAATTGAAAATGAATACTTACCGATATGTACCACAAAATTCACTTCACAAAATGGGATGTCTGGTGCGCTGCAGAGTTCACACAAAACTATCATTATGGAGTAACAAAAAGTTTGAACGATAATTTAAAGTCCTTTAGTCAACCTTAGGCTCCGTGTAAGAATAAAAATCTCTTATTTGGAGAACTATCGCTGTATAATGGTGTCTAATTACGCCTTAAGCCAGCCTTAGTACTGCGATAGTACAGCCGTTATCCAGCTGTTTGTACACCCACGGCTGTCTAATTTGGGGCCCCTTTTGGAATTAGAAGGTCTGTGTAGCCCGCTACACAGCCTTTATACAGCGATCTAATACAGCGTTAAGTGTAAAATTATTTTATACTACAGCCTTTATACAGTTCGAAATGCTACTTGGGTAGTCATTTGAGTTACTTTTTATCAAATGTCAAAAACGACATTTTGTTCTAAAAATGTTTGAAATTTTGAATGATGACGTCATTGTTCAATATAGTAGTTTGCATAGGTACCTATTCCGAAATTTTTATAAATTAAAAATTGAAAATGTAATAAAAATGAAAGTGATTAAGTTTTTCAACAATTTCTATAAAAGAGCTATTTAGTGAATAATATTTCGTAATTTATTTTTAATGCAGTCAACTTCCGGATTCTTACTTAAATAATAATAATCTGAGAAGATATGATAAATATTCCATCCAGTATAGTAATTGAAAAACAGGAAAATTATTTCTTAGCGAAGTTGAAAAATAAAGGTACTTTACCTTTACCCCAAAGTCAGGTCGTTTTTTGTGGTAAAAATCTACTTATTAGCGGATTTTTATGCGTTCTATAGTGTTTAGGTTCAAAAAGTTCGCCATGTTCATTAACGCATTTCAAATATCATGACTTAAGAGTTAAATTGGTAATTAAAGATGTCTGTAATCGTTTAACATTTTATTTATTACTTATTAAAGAAACCTAGGAGTTCCGGTTCTAATAAAAATGTTTGCCTTTTTTAATAAAAATAGCTAGCTTCCGCCCGCGACTTCGTCTGCGTGGACTTCAGAATTGGGTCCAGAGAGAAAGAAAATGTCATCTAGTGACAAAGTGGGAATTTTAAGTTTTTAAGCATTCCCTCGGGAACCCTTAGTTTTCCGGGATAAAAAGCATCTTATGTGTTAGCCGAGTGCTTTATCTATCTACCTACCAAATTTCATGCAAATCCGTTCAGTAGTTTCGGCGTGAAAGTGGAACAAACAAACAAACAAACATCCATACTTTCACATTTATAATATTAGTGAGATGAGATGAGATTATTTTATTCTGGA
The DNA here is from genome assembly GCA_958295455.1 of Coleophora deauratella. Taxonomy (NCBI): domain Eukaryota; kingdom Metazoa; phylum Arthropoda; class Insecta; order Lepidoptera; family Coleophoridae; genus Coleophora; species Coleophora deauratella. Next base: position 5,152,873 of record OY282411.1, read on the forward strand.
TGCTTATTATTTTTATTGAATACAATAACTAAAAGTTTAAAAATCACAAACAATTAGGTACTTCCTTCTAGAAATACCTTCGTGTTTTCTCTAATTACAAACTTAAAAGTGTCATTTCTGTTAATTAAGTAGATTTAGAGAAAGTCGCAGATTTAGCGAACTCACTTACTTGCTTAACCCGCTGGCTCAGCGACCCAAAGTGTGTCTTGGCCTCTGATACGAGATGTCACCACTGGTCACTAGCGAACTCACACTTTTTTTATTCACGATAATATAATATAAGGTGCTACTTTATTAGTGCCCGATATTTTAGTCAGTGCTCCTACTCCTGATTCTGATCAACTTTCCCCAAGAAACCCATAGTCAAATCGAAAAAAAATTTTTGGACTCTTCATACAAATCGATCAGCCGAGCGGCTAAATTAGTATGAAGAGCCCAAAAAAATTTTTGCGATTTGACTATGGGTTCCTTTAGGGAAAGTTGATCAGAATCAGGAGTAGGAGCACTGACTAAAATATCGGGCACTAATAAAGTAGCACCTTATATAACGGGCGAATACGGAATATCGCTTTTTGAAGTTTATTTATAAATTATACTCGATACTCGATGGCAGGTTTATCTTTGTTTATCTCTCACTTCACTTAAGTATACGAATAATAATACAGAATTAAATTATGTAATGAAGCATCATGGGGTGTAGTATGGGGGGTAGAAGTAGGTACAGTAGCAAAGAAACTTCCTTCGCTGGCTCAGCGACCCATGTTGTGGTCCGATATTAAAATGTGGCAGATCGTTAACTTCCCAGGCATGTTATATAAACGGTTCTATAATCAGAAAAACGTACGGTTGCAGGTATCATCATAAATCTCTATTTTTGAGATCTTTCATGATCTGCCCAATTCCTATATTATGAACTACATATCGACGCAAAAAAACGTAAACGCTGTAACCCACAAAATGCAAACTTTACGTCAAAACCGAAAACTTTTGAGATTTCAGGACAAAAATTAAATACCGTACTAATTTTTTTATTATTCGTAGAGCTACCGGACCAATTGATGCAGTTTTTTTTCTGATTAAAATCTGCAAAATATTATTCACCACCAATTGCGTTTTACTGTGTTTATATGTTTTATAGCGTCGATATATACAGTCATAGGAAAATATTTCCCTGCTCTGGACGGTCGGTTAAAATAAAAACAAATTTACTGACTCGACCTAACTATTGAGTGTTTTCAATTCGGCCGTTTCAACCTCTAACAGTTTGCGAAAAATGTCAACTCGATTGCAGGCTAGTTTTTTGCGGTCTGCCATAGTAAGGTTTATTAGAAAAAGTTTTGGTCTGCATAAGTAAATTAGTCATGCTCTTAAGAGTGCGCCTAAACCTGGCAGACTTTTTATAATGTAAGAAATGAATGTCATATGTACAAAAAAAAATTGCGTTTGAAAATAAATATTATGGGTTAGTTCTTCTAAAATACATAAATTAGCCAACATTTGGCAGTTGTCACCTAATAAAAAGTGAACCCGTATATTTAAAATAAAATGCAGATAAAGCCGTCACAGGCACATCGAAATGAACATAATATTTTAGATACATTTTTATCGCATGTGTTAGAAAAATAGTCATGAACCTATTGAGGGTAAAGTTATGAAAGGATTTAAAATAAGAAATGAAGTTATATTCCATTATGATTCAAATTTAATTAAGTAAAGCACAATTTTAACAAGTTTACTTTTAATGCTAAATGATTTTATGCTTAAATAAATTCTACTATTTAAACTTTATATAAAAGTTATTATGCAAGATGAATTTATTCTAAAGTATGTTCTACTAGCCAATTTTACTACAAGACAATACTGGCAATTGATATTCGACTATTCAAACAATAGATAGGTAACATATTGATAGTTACCAAACTCAAGTAACATTAATAAATTTATTGAAACATAATAAACAAAAACAATTATAATCAGTAAAAGAGCAATATAACTAGTACTTAACTTGGTGTTTCTCGGAGCTCTGCAGATCAACAAGTGACGACTATGGCACGGTCTGTGCCTTTTATAGCCGAGACTTGCCTACTGTCGACCAATCACAATGACTCAAAAGGGATCGACCAATCATAAATCAGCACGTGCTTTTAAATGTTTTTCATCACTGTCTTTTACACAAAATTATTAAAAAATGTTAAAATATAAAGTTTTTAAACTATATTTAAATATTAGAAATATTTTAATTTTTATTATAAAATATTTCAATAATATTGTATTTTTTAACAAAGGTATCACCACGTGTTAATATAATTTTTAGCAATACTAAAGTTAATATTATTTTGTTAAAACACAAATAATTTAAAAGGTTTTGTAATATTTTGATTAAAGTTTTAAATACAATAATTGTTATAAAAACGTGGTGGGACCCAACGTATACTTAATTTTTAAATAATGATTTGCACAAGTATTTTCTAGATCATAAATTGTTTTCCTATTTTAGAAATATAAAACAGGTGTTTTAATCATAAAAAGTGAATATTTATTACATCAACAAAACGATATGTCTACTTATTTATGTAATTTTTAAATAATTATTTACACATGTTTTTTCTAGTTCATAAATCGTATTCCTATTTTAGAAATGTAAAACAGGTGTTTTAATCATAAAAAGTAAATATTTATAACATCAACAAAATAATATGTCTATCTATTTATGTAATTTTTGATTAATTATTTACACATGTATTTTCTACTTCATAAATCGTTTTCCTATTTTAGAAATGTAAAACAGATATTTTAATTAACGAAAAGTAGAACATTAATTACGTCAACAAAACAATTTGTTAACCTATTTATGAATATCAACAAAAGGAACGAACTTATATTTCTCTTACACGAGAAAATAATTTGTGAATTTTATTATTCATACATACGTTTTCCGTAATATACTATCACGGCCATCCTGATATGTACTTCGCTCTCGAAGTACATATCCACAATTAACCTAAAGATTCTGAGAGATTAACTGCCTTGCCATAATAACCCCATCACCCGCTGCCAGTGAAGATAGGCTATCATCAGACAATTAATAGACCAGCGGGTGGAAAATATAGGAGACTAGGTTTTTTTTTTATATAGAGGAGATTAATTATCTTGACATAATTGCCCCATCATCCGCTGCCAGTGAAGACAGGCAATCATCAGACAATTAATAGACCAGCGGGCGGAAAAATTTAGGAGACTAGATGCTCTGTCATGATGGCCCCATCACCCGCTGCCAGTGAAGTCAGGCTACCATCAAGCAACCAGCAGACCAGCGGATTGATATGAGATGCTCTTTGTCTCGTCATATTAATCCCGACACTCGCTGCCAGTGAAGCTAGATTAACACCAGACAAATAGCGGACCAGCGAACGGAAAAGAGGAAGAGGATGTATTTGTATAAATATGTTTATTAAACTGTTCGCCATAAGTTTGCTTTATTTCAATGTATCATTCAAGTCTTACTATTTATTTACATTTTATCAAGATAAATAGAAAATTAAGCGTATTATATTTCGGTAAAATCAATCATGCAATGAGTTATACCTTATACTACTGTAATACTATATACAAAACAAAATTAAAATATTGATTTTAAATATATGCTTATGAATAACTATTTACAAACAAAATGTTTACAAATTACCTACCTAAAATTTAATTTGTGAGATTATCCTCAACAACAGCATTTTCATCTGTCCATTCTCCGGGCCAGTATCTTAATTTATCTTTAGCCATAATAATGCTACGACGACGACCACTGCGTAACTCAAAACGATCATTATTTAAAATATTTACAATTTGGAAAGGTCCTCTAAACTTGGGTTTTAATTTATCATTTCTTCTATGGTCCTGAGAAACATACACGATATCACCTACATTATAAGTTTTGTTATTGCGACGCACAGCATCAAAACGCTCTTTGAATTTATTTGCTACTTCATGAAGTCGTCTGTATGCGAGTTGTCTATCTGATTGAACGTCAAATGTGTGGTCTGCGATGTCATCATCAAGAACATCAATTAAGCGAGCTTGTATACACGGTATGTTTGCATTGCAACCAATTAGCAAACGGAGGGGGGAAAAGCCTGTGGATTTCTGTACGGTTGTATTTATGGATTGCTGTACCTTCCACAATCCGTTCGGCCAATCTGACACATTATTACAGGTCGTGGACAACATGTTTATTATTGTTGCAACATATCGTTCTGCCTGACCATTACCTCTTGGTGTGCCCGTCGCAATCATATGGTGTTCAATTTGTAATTCTCTAAAGAATTCCTGAATTTGACTTGAGGTAAAATTGGAACCTCGATCAGTAACTACTAGAGAGGGAGTGCCAAATAACGTTATAGTTTCACGGAGTATAGGTATAAGTTCTTGAGCTGATAAGGTTTTAAGTTTTTTTAAGAGGCAAAATTTTGTGAATCCGTCGACAATGACAAGAACATATTTAAACCCTTCAGAAGATGCAGGAAAAGGTCCGGTGCAATCAAGATGTAAAGTGTGAAAAGGAATTGCTGTTTTTTCAAGTGGATGCAAAAGTCCTTGTTTAGGACCTGAATGACCTTTACGCTCGGTACATTTTAGGCAGTGCGAAATATATTTTTTCACAAAAGCTGCCATAGAAGGAAACCAGAAATTTTCGCGAATTTTATCAATGGTCTTATCGTATCCTACGTGACAATTTTCATCATGAAAAAGCCTTAAGATACTAAGCCTATAACCCCTTGGTATATACAACTTAGGCTGTGCTTCATTATTAGTCTTGAAATGTAGCAAATTATTCCTGAAGATATATTTAGATGTATCTATATCACCAGAATGTACCTTTTCAATCAAAGATATAGTTTCTGGATCATTTTGTTGCGCTACTTCTAACCATGAGCGAGCATTTACATCAATATCATTATCATTGATCAAATTAATTTGGTGTGGGAATGAGGACTCAATAGGGTTACGGCTCAGAAAATCAACATGACTAATATATTTTCCTTTTTTGTAAACAACTTCAAACTCAAAGTCCTGTAAATATGTCCACCAGCGGGCAATACGATTCGATAAATCTTTCTTGTTTACTGTTGATTTTATAGAATTACAATCCGTGAAAATTTTGAATTTTACTCCCAAAAGATATACCCTAAAATGTTTTAAGGCATTATATATAGCTAAGGTTTCTAAATCGTAAGAACAATACTTCGATTCAGCTAGTGATGTTCTTTGACTATAATAGGCTACAACTCTTTTTTCGTTATTTTCTCGCTGAGCTAGTATTGCTCCATAACCCAGAGAACTAGCGTCTGTATAAACTTCAACTGGTAATTCTGGATCATATATGGCCAGTAAGGGCTTTGAAACTAAATGCTGAATGACATAATTACGAGCAGCATCTTGTTCTGGGCCCCATTCCCATTTTTGGTCCTTTTTAGTCAATTTTGTTATAGGCGCGGTACGTGTGGAAAACTCTGGTATAAATTTGCGAAAGTAGCTAGCAAGTCCCATAAATTGCCGCACTTGCTTCACTGAACGTGGAACTGGAGAATTCGTTAAAGCTGCAACTTTGCTTTCACTTGGTCTGACTCCTAATCTTGAGATATGCCTTCCTAAATACTCAATTTCCTCGACAAAGAATTTACATTTTTTTAGATTTATAGTAAATCCAGCGGTACTTAATGCATCGAGTGTTTGTTCCAAGTAAGTAAGACCTTCTTCGATGGTTGTGAAAGGAATGAGTAAATCATCAATATAAACTAGCAGAAATTTTAGGTGTTTAACTGCTTTATTTATTGCTCTTTGAAATACAGATGGACCATTACAAATGCCAAAAGGCATTTTGACAAACTCGTAATGGCCATCTGGAGTCACAAATGCTGTGTATTTAGAAGAGTCTTTTGCAATAGGTATTTGATAAAACCCATTTTTCATGTCGATGGAAATGAAATATTTAGCCTTACATAATTTATCAATCTGATCCTCAATAAGCGGAAGCGGAAATCTGTCTTTTTCTATAACCTTATTAAGTGCCCGAAAATCTACGCATAACCTGTCACTCCCGTCTTTCTTTTTAACTAAAAGGACTGGACTTGCATATGGGGAATCACTTTCGCGAATTATATTTTTGTTTAACAAATCCGACACGATATCGTTTACTTTTTGCCGTTCAATAGGTGCCATTCTATAAGGGCGGTAGTTTATAACTTCATCTTTTTTTAACCGTATATTTAATTCTCCTGTATTGACTGTTCCTATATTATCTGCAGTTGGTAAAACGGAAGAGTATCTTTGAAATATGTTTGTTATTTTATTTTGTAAAGATTGATCTAAATGTTCAATTTTAGTCATTAGGTCTTCAATGTTTGACATAGTATCACTTTGTTCCATTAAATTAACTTTATTTGATATAGGTGTAGTTCTACGATGAACTTTACAACCAGAGGAATCGATCGTCACAGCAATATCTGGATAATCTAATGCATTAGACCCTATGATAAAATCATAGCAGAAGTCGTTATCCCGTGCCACAAAAACATCAATCTCAATACACACGTCGTCAAATTTTACAGGAATTGTAATAGTTGCAAATATGTGTACACTACCTTTACCAATTCCATTTATATACAAAGAACATGGATTAAATTTACATCCGATACGCCTCGCTATAGATTCCTTAATTACACTACAGTTTGCTCCTGTATCAATCAAAGAATTAATATTTACATTTTTCACAGTAACATTTGTGAATTTCAATTCCGATTTAGCACCACAGTTACTAAACCGGAACATTACTGGTTTTTTGGTTGGGAACTGTCTATATTCACGCGTTGTTTAAAAAAACATGTTGATTCATCATGTCCCATCTTTTTACAAACTGTACAAGGGGGCTTCGTGGCCTTTTGTTCTTGTGACACGGGTTTTTCAGAACTGCTATTTTTTTTACACTGCGATTTTAAGTGGCCAACACTTCCACATTGGAAACAAACTTTTTCTGAGGAATTAACATTAGTTGTTTGTTCAAATTTAAAGCGTTTTGAAACACTAGAACCTGACGCATTATCATTATTATTACCTATGGGACGTTTCTTAGGTTTCAGGTAAGTTGTGAACAGAGATATTAATTCAGCAGAAGTTTTTACGCTACTGTTGAAAGATGCCATTCTAACATTAACATCCCTGATACTACCACAAACTAGTTCGATAATTTGTGCTTCAGTGAAAGTTATCTTTGTGTTTTTTAATAACCTTATTTTCTCTCTCGCGTATTCACAATAAGAATCTGCCGAATCAGAGGAGTAAGTCACAGCTTTATACAGTTTTTCGGATAAGTTTTTCTTTTCAGGATATAAATCAATAATTTCCGTACGAAAATTCTCCCAAGTACGCCCTGCCTGTGGTTCCCAAGACTCAAACCATAATAATGCAGAACCCTTTAGGGCCTTACCAGCTTTAGCAACCATTGCTATACTGCTCCAGCCGAATTCCTTGCCCAATGCTTCGATGTTGTTGCACCACGCCTCGGCACCGTTGTCGCTCTTCGCTGGGTCGAAACATGGCAGCGCCACATCATCTTGTCGCCTGTTCGCAGATACAGCGTCCCGAATCGCAGCGAGGAGACTCTCAAGCACAGTCACGTCCATATTAATGGTTATCTAGAAATAAAATAAAAAAAATTAACACTGTGTTCAGTTAGTATCCCACTTCTGATGTTAGAAAAATAGTCATGAACCTATTGAGGGTAAAGTTATGAAAGGATTTAAAATAAGAAATGAAGTTATATTCCATTATGATTCAAATTTAATTAAGTAAAGCACAATTTTAACAAGTTTACTTTTAATGCTAAATGATTTTATGCTTAAATAAATTCTACTATTTAAACTTTATATAAAAGTTATTATGCAAGATGAATTTATTCTAAAGTATGTTCTACTAGCCAATTTTACTACAAGACAATACTGGCAATTGATATTCGACTATTCAAACAATAGATAGGTAACATATTGATAGTTACCAAACTCAAGTAACATTAATAAATTTATTGAAACATAATAAACAAAAACAATTATAATCAGTAAAAGAGCAATATAACTAGTACTTAACTTGGTGTTTCTCGGAGCTCTGCAGATCAACAAGTGACGACTATGGCACGGTCTGTGCCTTTTATAGCCGAGACTTGCCTACTGTCGACCAATCACAATGACTCAAAAGGGATCGACCAATCATAAATCAGCACGTGCTTTTAAATGTTTTTCATCACTGTCTTTTACACAAAATTATTAAAAAATGTTAAAATATAAAGTTTTTAAACTATATTTAAATATTAGAAATATTTTAATTTTTATTATAAAATATTTCAATAATATTGTATTTTTTAACAAAGGTATCACCACGTGTTAATATAATTTTTAGCAATACTAAAGTTAATATTATTTTGTTAAAACACAAATAATTTAAAAGGTTTTGTAATATTTTGATTAAAGTTTTAAATACAATAATTGTTATAAAAACGTGGTGGGACCCAACGTATACTTAATTTTTAAATAATGATTTGCACAAGTATTTTCTAGATCATAAATTGTTTTCCTATTTTAGAAATATAAAACAGGTGTTTTAATCATAAAAAGTGAATATTTATTACATCAACAAAACGATATGTCTACTTATTTATGTAATTTTTAAATAATTATTTACACATGTTTTTTCTAGTTCATAAATCGTATTCCTATTTTAGAAATGTAAAACAGGTGTTTTAATCATAAAAAGTAAATATTTATAACATCAACAAAATAATATGTCTATCTATTTATGTAATTTTTGATTAATTATTTACACATGTATTTTCTACTTCATAAATCGTTTTCCTATTTTAGAAATGTAAAACAGATATTTTAATTAACGAAAAGTAGAACATTAATTACGTCAACAAAACAATTTGTTAACCTATTTATGAATATCAACAAAAGGAACGAACTTATATTTCTCTTACACGAGAAAATAATTTGTGAATTTTATTATTCATACATACGTTTTCCGTAATATACTATCACATGCATGGTTTTTACAAAGCCAAAAATGCAACACAACGTCATTCTCTTTAGAATACCTTCATTAGATAGAAAAGGGAAAAAATTCATCTCCTATTTTGCATGTGTGATTGATTATGCATCTTTACTGTAAAAAAATAAACTTCGTTCTGTTTGTTTTTGAAATTTATCGAGGGAAACACTGTATTTTTGAAATTTCACGGATATTCATGTTAAATATTAAACCGAATTCTATGTTTCTTCTCATATTTAATAAATTCTATACCCTATATTTAATATCTTACCCTCAAGCGAGGGGATTCACAAAATTAGAACGCTAACTTGCTTACGCAAAGTTCAGAAGTAAGTACCTAGTTTTCAATTCCTGGAAGCTCGAGATTATCCCTTGCTAAAACTTTTATGAAGCAAAACTGTCTTTCAAGTCTTTACTATATTATATTATTATACTTGTCTCGGATATTGAAATAAACTGTAAATGTGATCTAGATCTAGTTTTGCTGGTTCAAAGGAGGTTCTCCTTTTAGGTCTTAGCGCGTGGCATATTTTAACCAGAGTCTAGACTGGACATTAGGTCATGAAAAATATTATGACTAAGAAAAACTACTATGACTTATCATGCAATTTGGAAGCTAAACGCTAGCTGTCAGCGAAACGTGGATTTATTTTTATTTTTAAAGCAGCTGTTTTGAAATGTAAGGGTGATTTTAAATTAATAAAAAAATCTGAAACTTAATGAAAGTAACAAAATTATGGTAAAAAATATATATTCCCAACTAGCCCAAAAGGGGGCAATGTTTTTGGATATATGTACCTGTTTGTTTGGTTGAGTATGTAACCTAAAAAAACCTTGTTGAATAAACCTTTTTCTTTCTTTCTTTCTTTCTAACCTAATCGTCTTTACGCGTATGAGCACCGCTTTTGTAATAATGTATGAACGTGTTGTGTTTTGGTATTAAATTTTTTTTTTCTCTATTATTTATTAAAAAAAAGTTTTGCTATGCCATAAAAAGGAAAAATAATAGATACCTACAATTCACCTGAGATTAATACAGCTTTAGCTTTTACGTAGCGGGCTGATAATTAGCTAGAAAAGTTTCCGAACGCCCCTTGCAATCAACCACAGTAATTATCTAACTAAAAACCGGTAATTATTAGCTAAATTAGCGGGGAAAATTAACCGTTCACCGTTCCAGCTGATAAACCGTTCCAGATTAACTGGCTTTTCGTAGCTTTAGAGTTAACTGGTTGATTTTAAACTGTTACAGAAAAGATAACGCGAGAAACAAAACATTTGGCCGTACTTGAAAAATTATATACAAACCATCTTTTGCTACAGATTGAAACCTCCTAAAAATCCTAATCCTAGAAAAATCCTATGTTTAGTATAAAAGTAAGTAATCTATGCAAACTACGACAGATTATCTTTGGTTTGCCTACCAGGCGTTAGATGCCTAACACTATGTCTTCCAGAAAACTTTGACGTAGCTACTTAATCTTCAATTCTTCATAGATCAAGTCACATGTCAGCCATTCAGAAGTGGCTAATGGTGACTATATAGTTACCAACAATGGCCCAATTACAACTGATTGGCTGACAATGTCACCATCCGACCTGTACGTAGACGCACCTACGCTAAGGCTCACATTAAGGCGATTTTAAATCACACGTGTTTTCTTAAATCACAATTGGCATCATCTCATGACGTTAAAGTCAGGTGATTATGATACCATAAGATGGAAGCGGGTTTAACCAAGATTCTCAAGCGCAATGGGGAACGGCATGACACCAGTTCCTAAATTCTAATCGTGAATTAGAAATTGGAGGCCTGCCTTCAATTCAAAGTTGTTAAGTGTTAATAACCCATATCGTCCCCACTGCAGGGGCACGGGTCTCTTCCCATAAATCGGGAAGTTCAGGCCGTACTCCACACACGGGGGCCAAGTCCGGATTCAAGATTGTTTCACTTAATTCGCTTCACGTCTATTGAGCTATTATGAAAAATATTGTTCATTTTGAAATTAAAACACGAGATACAAGGAAATATCGACAAACTTGTCAAAAGACTTGATAAAACGGGAATGGTTGGCAAAAAAAATCAAGATAGAAACGCCTACTTCCCAATCAAACCGGGTCTACAAAGTTGCAATCGTAATTATGACTTCCTAGCATGAAGCACGTGGACATAGTTGACTATAGGATAGGAAGCTGACAATAATTCAAGTACCTTTCGGTATCATGTTTCAGGAAAGTGTTATTTGCATACAGTAGTTTCAGCGATGCCATTTAACCACTTTTATTTTGTGCTACGTAAATCTGGCGACTTCATGCGTCACCAGATTATCAGTCCACCTGGCGTGGGTTCTTCCAGTGCTACGTCTCATGACTTGAGGTCGCGACTCATAAACACAATAGGAAATATGCATAAAAAATATTTTCCTGTGCTTAACTAGACATTTTGAAAGTCGTTTTTTGCTATCTTTACCATTACCTATTTACTTGAGATATTGCAGTTTGAAAATAATGTCGCGGAGCACGTAAGAAGAAAACCCTTTATACAAAAGGTGATGATGCAGTTACTGCATTTTACAAAAAATATTTCTTTTGGGAGATGTATAATAAGGACTTTCCTTAAAATACCCTATATGACCATGATGTAAGTTTTGACCATTTTATTAGTGAAATTCAAAATGTTTTCAATTTATTTTTTCTTTGAATATATTTAAATTAAGATTCTCTACAATCGTAAGAAATAACGTCCTTTTAGCTAGCTTTGGTCTAGTAATCTGATTGTGAGTGCAAAATTCATTTTTATTCAAAATTTATGATTTTTGATGTCATATTTCTGAACCTATCTTAGATTGTTACATTTATCAACAAAGGAGCATGGATCCTTGAGTAATTCATAACCGCTGTGGAAAAAAAAGCACTGAGCCCTTCTATTGTTACGGTCAGTGCTCTATTAGAAAGGTAAAACCAATGTTATTTGAATGTCTGGACTGTCTTAAACTAGTTTCTTAATCTAGATTTAACTGACAGGACCGTCAAAAGAACTAATCTTTGAAACCTTTTTACATAAAACTTCGTTCATTTTCATTCGTTAGGCAAATCATAGCACTAAGTATATGTATGTATATGCAGTTAAGTTCTGTTTTTAAACTTTACAGAGACTTTAAACTCACTCTCTCAAACACACAAGCGCCCACACAAGCGCCCACACAAACGCGCAAACGCTCGGCTATACTTGAACAACTCTGTAATTGGGGAAACTAGGATAAATTATATTTGTAACATGTAAACAAAACAAATTAACCTTAAAGAAAAATAGAGGGAGGTTGGTTGCCGGGACTTGTACCGAGCACACGTCTGCTGAGTTATTTTTTTAATTATTTTCGTTTTAGAGTAGTCTCAACGTTATTTTTGTGATGGGGAAATAGCTGTGATTCCGGTTCAGTGATAAGCGATCATAAGAAGAGGATTAACTCGGGAGACAGCTACGTTTTCCGAGTTCCAACAACAAACCACCACGTGGAGCGTCTTTAAGTGCCCATCACCCTTAGAGTCGCGTCTTTCACTTGACATTGGCGTTTCGCCATTTTTTTTATTGAAGATTTCCCATTTTTACTTGACATTGGCAAAATTACGCTCGATATGAGATGTGGAATGCCAAATAAAAAAATTGAATAGAATAGAATCTTGATTTTAGACTAGTTTCCCAAAACCTGACGCATTTATGCCATTTTCTACCTTTCTGGCCATTTTGAGAGCTTCTGTTATCAAAACATGTCGATAAAAAATATATATATTTATAATAGGTAGCACTGTGTCGAATGGAATGTTTCATCATCCATTTGAAACAGATTTTATCTGCGTAATACCTGGAAGAGACTAGTTCGCTACAATCGTTCTAATACTCTACGAATGTCGTATCTAATAGGGAGAACTAAATTTAGAAAATGAAACCTGAGTTTTTTAGTCGCTCAGAAGCACTAAGAATACAAGTTTTTGCACCATTCAAAAGCTAGAGTAGAAAAAAAAATGTGTTGGAGGGAGTTTCTTTGGGCCCGTCGTTTCTTCTCACTCCGCAAACACTTCCCGAAACGGCGGCTATACGGGTACCGAGTGGTAGGAACCTCGTATTAAGCGATTATCACACGGGAGGCGGTTGTACTAGAAATGTACTAGAAATTGACTAGAAATGTATGAAAACCGCGCTAGCCCGTGTGCAAGGCTAGCGCGGTTGGCGGGCAACCGCGTACCAGGCGGTAGCCGCCGCGGCTACATACAGTTCTAGTACGAGGAAACCGCCTCCCGTGTGATAATCGCCTTAGGTAGATAAAAGAATGACGTTCGAAAAGTTTACACTGCTACCTACTTCGAATAAAATATTTTCATTGCATTTCATTTCATTCTATCAGCATCTGAATAATGCAGTTTTATGCAATCTAACACACACAAAGTCCGTATCTAGACCGTTACCAATCTTTGAACACGTTGGATTTTTTTCCAAAAATGTTTTTTCTTCTGGCTAAGAATCTGGTTTAAAACTTTTAAAGACTTTTTCACGACCTTTGGCTACGTTGCGTAAAGTGAGTTACGAAGTTTATTTGATGCTGATTGCTATCACTAGGTGGCGGTTGATAAGTCTAATCAGATTTTAGGAAACTTTTAGTTACATTTTTGCGACCTTTGCTACGCTGCGTAAGGTGAGTTAAGACGTTTTTTGGTGCTGATTGCTATTACTAGATGGCGGTTGATAAGCCGAGTCAGATCACTTAGGAATAGCTTTAAAATTTTTGAAAGCTTAATTCGCCACTACAACCTCGAATTCTAACTTGGCCCAACTTTGACTAATGTAATTATTATCGTACACAATAATATTGTTTCCCGCCTTAAGTTCCAATAAATACATTACTTTTTTTTTCTTTTAAAATTTCACCTCGTCTCAAAACCCAGACTCAGCTCACAAACATGTAGGTACTTAAGTCAAAAAATAATATGTAAGTGAGGCTTAATTTAACATCCCACAATCAATCTTAATTACAACCCTGAACTCATAGGAGTACAAACAATGTGATATCTCAAGTTTCTCAAGTAACTTTCTCAAGTTTATCGTTAAAGCAATCAGGGGATTTTCTCATTACTAATTCTTAGAGACATTTACATGCTATATTTTGTAACTACATAATTGTTCAAAGTTATTGTGGGAGTCGGACTGAGAAGGACCCACTGTGGTTTCGGGGCAAACTTACACATATTATGTATATTTTAAGAAATAATAAAAGACAAGACATAAGACTCACAAATATAAAACAAGTCTATTTAACAAAATGACTTAAAATACAGATTATTAAAATATCACAAATAAAAATATATACATGTTTATTTCAGACAATAAACCCATAATATGTTTGACAATAACACAGTTAGATTTAGCTACATAATGTAATTATAAAATATAATTATTTTATAATCTTATCTTACTAATATTATAAATGCGAAAGTATGGATGTTTGTTTGTTTGTTCAACTTTCACTACTGAACGGATTTGGATGAAATGTGGTAGGTAGGTAGATAAAGCACTCGGCCGGCACTTATTATCCCGGAAAACTCGAAACCCGGAGGAATGGCAAAAAAAATGTTTACTTTGTTACTAGATGGCGCTGTCTTAACATTAAATTTTATTTCTGTTTGGACCCAATTCTGAAGTCCACGCAGACGAAGTGGCGGGCGGAATCTAGTAAGTTTATAAAAACACTAGCCAAGTGCGAGTCGGACTCGCTCATCGAGAGTTCCATATAAATTCATATTTACACAAGTCTTGATCTATATATCAAATTCTCAGGCCTGCTATCCCTTGAAGCTGGGAAAAAATCAAACTTCTGTGCCAACGCAATCAAGAGATACGGCCGTTTATGCTTCATATTTGAACACTCGCATGGCTTATAATGCTTATAGCACAAGTAAAGGAAAAAGTCCGAAAACCATAAATTTTTAGTTAGATCACAAAAAAATCCTGAGAAAAACGGTCTTCACAGACAGACAGATGGACAGACGGACGGACAAAGAAGTGATCCTATAAGGGTTCCTTTTATCCTTTTGAGGTGCAAATCTCTTGAAATTGTAATGTAACTAAAAAAATATGGTTTTCGGACTATTTCCTTTACTTGTGCTATAAGCATTGCTTCTTACCAAATTTCATAATTCTTGGTCAACGGGAAGTACCCTATAGGTTTTGATTCCCATGCGAGTGTCCGGTATAAACGGCCATATCTCTTAATTGCGTTGGCATAGAAGTTTAATTTTTTCACAGCTTCAAGGGATTGCAGGCCTGAGTATTTGATATACTTAAATTTCAACTTGATACGTCTACGCGTTCCTGAAAAAAAGGGCTGTGACAGACAGACAGACAGTCAACTTTCTAACTCCACGCGTTCCTGAGAAAAAGGATCTTGACTGACAGATAAACTAACGGACAGACGGACAACGAAGTGATCCTATAAGGGTTCTTTTTGAATGTTGAGGTACAGAACCCTAAAAAATTGTGTATCCTCGATAGTGTTTAAGCAATTACTCATTATTCACTTTAAAAATCTGCTGACTACAATAAAGACTAACCTTCGCGAGTGACAAAGGAGTAAGGAAGTATTTGCAAGAAAAAAAAATCGTACTAGAAATTTTTATGGCGATAGATTTTCTTGCAGTTGGATAATATTGTATTATAAATGTGTGTGTGTGTTAGGGTGTCCCTTATTTTTCTAAGTTATTATTTTTTAATGCATACGCTCTAATTTTGTGTATTTGACCCTAAAATACTCGGAAATAAATTTTTACCTTATTTGGAGCACTGCAACCCGTGCCGACTTGAGCGGGAACATGTTCATACAAGCCCCTACGCAAGTGCCGCGCGGGCGCGCTCGGTTTGTCACTTACTCTCGGATTGTCGCGTAACTAACACGTAATATTTTATATTTCGAAGATGTCAGTGGAACTGAGAAGCGCTAAAAAGAGTATTTTCTTGGTTGGTGAGGTGCATCACCAAATAACGGGTGCAAAATTGCCGTCTAATCGACAAGTTCTCGCAGTTCTATTTTTTAATATTCGCGAAGTGAAACTGACTGTCAATGAAAGCGCAAATCTTGTAATACGGGAGTGTATTATATTCTGGGAAAAGGCTACAATACCTACCAAAGCTCTTCCTAACTGTGTGAAGAAGCTCGTGGATCTTTATCAAGTCTGGCGAGAACTTCAAAAAAACCGCAAAAATCACAGGATGTTTTTAAACGCCGCGAGGAGGATTTACAAATGGATTTGGATAATTTATTTGATATCGCTCACGCTGATGCTCTTAAAAGGATGAAAATTTAAGAAGATATAATTTTCCTACAAAAGCAAAGAGAGCCAGGGCGCCTTGGTTGCTTTGGACAAAAAGTTAGCTGAGAAGGAAGAAAAGGCAAGGCAGAGAAAACTAGAAGAGGAGAAAAGGCGGCTCCAGCAAATGAATTCAGCGAGCTCATTGACATCTTCTACTTCACACAGCTTAACACCACCACAAGAACTACATGAAGGCCAATTTACCAGCTCTGAAGAAAGCCTGGAGGAACCTTTGCCTGCCACATCTTAATCGGAAAGTTCGGTAACTACTACAAAAAGAGGAAGGAAAGATTTTATCACACCTAAGTTAGTTGCAGCTTTAGACAGATGTCAACTAAGCATAAGAGATTCAGTTTATATAATTCAAGCAGTAATAGAAGCACTAGGTCTTTGTTGCGACGACTATCCAATTAACAAATCTTCTATTCAACGTATTCGAACACAGATAAGAAAGGATAGAGCAGAATCTATAAAATGCGATTTACAGAATAACGTGCCAGAAGTAGTTACAGTTCATTGGGATGGAAAATTGTTACCCGGCCTAGATGTGAGAAGTTCTAAAGAGGAACGCCTGCCGATCCTTATTTCCTTTGGAGAGAAGGAGCAACTTCTTGCAGTACCAAAACTAGATAGTTCTTCCGGTAAAGATCAAGCTAAAGCTGTTTCAAACGCGCTTCATGATTGGAACCTTACTGATAAGGTTCAAATTATGTGTTGTGATACAACAGCATCTAATACAGGGCGCATAAATGGAGCTTATGTGCTTTTGGAGCAAAAATTAGAATGAGAATTATTACTGTTTGCTTGCCGCCATCATGTGTATGAATTGGTCCTCAAAAGTGTATTTGAATCAAAGATTCACCAAGTCACTAGCAGTCCCGATATCCCACTATTCAAAAAGTTAAGAGACAGCTGGAAGAACATTAATCCTGAGGCTGTCGAATCATGCATAGATTTCGTTAAACAGCATCTTTCTGATGCGACCATTAAGAGATTGTTGACCTTTTTCAAACATGAACTGCAGAAATCCATCGTACGGGACGATTATCGAGAACTAATCGAGCTATCCATTATTTACTTGGGAGGAGATAATGAGGGTAAAATTAAAATTCGTCCTCCTGGCGCAATGCATCAAGCACGATGGATGGCAAGAGCTATTTACTCTTTGAAAATATGTTTGCTGCAGTCTCAATTCAAAATGAGCGTTAAAGACAAACGAACATTGCAAGATGTTTGTTTATTTATTGTGGCAATTTATGTGAAGCCCTGGCTCGGATGCAGTTTGGCAGTGAAGGCACCGAATCAAGATTTGCGTTTTTTAAAAACGTTGAAAGACTATGAAAATGTTGATAAAGTAATTTCCAAAGCGGCTCTGAGTAAGTTCAGTCAACACCTGTGGTATTTATCAGAAGAAGTGTTGATATTATCACTCTTTGATGATGATGTTGATGAAGAAACCAAGGCGAATATGGTAACGAACTTAGAAAGAGAAACTGCATATGACTTCGAGAAGCGATATGTTGCATCGAAAGAAGAGATGTCTGCCTCTTTGTATGGTAAGAGTTTTTTTTAAATATTTTAACTGAGTTGTTTGTTCTAAATTTGGTTAATTTCCTTGAAATACCTACTAATCATATTGTTACAGGGAAGTCGTTGAGCGATTTCGTGTCAGCTAACAGCAAAAAATGTTTTTCGTGATTAAAAATTGATACCAGTTTTCTTGAAGAAAACGTATCTTCGTGGGACCATAATGCAGCTTTCATCGAAGCTAAGAGGAAGGTGTTAAGCTTAAAAGCTGTAAATGACACAGCTGAAAGAGCTGTAAAGCTTATGCAAGACTTTCATGGTTTAATTACCGCAGAAGAGGAACAAAAACAATTCTTGTTACGCTGTGTGCAAGAGCATAGAAAGCTGTATCCAGACTGCAAAAAGATACTTTAAAAAAGAAGTACCCTTAATAATTGTATAATTTTATTTGTTTGTCAATTAAAAGCATTACTTACATTTTTTGTTTCGTCAATTTTTACCCAAGATATGCATATTAACAACGATCTAGCTACATATCAAGAAATACTCAAAAATAGCTACTTTTATAAAAAATTGGGACCTTGTCGGCACGGGTTAATATTAACCTAGAGAGTTAAAATTTTATATTTATGTAAGGCTTAATATTTAACAAAGAATTAGGGGGTATGCGTTTCTATAACCCAAAAAAAATTTTTTTCGTTCATATAAGGGACACCCTAGTGTGTGTGTGTGTGTGTATGTATCCGCCACAGTAAAGACAGCACTTATATTTTTTCTCAATTTTTGAGAAATTTTTTGCGGCTTTAGCGATTTTAATGAAACAGTTGCTTATTTCATTTTTCAAAACGAAAGTCAACGTGTTAAAGGTAACACTTAGATTATAGGTAATCAAATGAACTGTTGATACTTACTTCACAAAATAGTTGCTGAAGAGAAAAAAACATTAATTTATACACTTTCCTTTTTAATTATTTGCATTTTTATCTTCCCGTAGACTTAAGCAAACAAACAGGTACGCTTGTTGACGCATCTTTTACCGCATTATTTATCTGCATTTAACCACATGTAAGTGTTATAAGTATGTTTCTATTATAATACTATAATACAGAAGATACCTTCTCCTACAGATACAGGGCTAGATAATACACTTTTATCTGAAGTGTCTACTGCTATTATCACTGTAAAATTTTATCATTTTGGAGTTTAGATGATACGTATAATAGTTTTAGCCAGTGGTTTGATAAGACTTCCCTTCCTAGGTATGGGAAGAGATACGGAGCCCAACACTGGGGTAGCTTTGGGTAAATAATGTCAAGACTAGAGCTGCTAATCTGTCGTACTATAGAATTATTAGTTTTTAACTCTTTAAGTACAAAATTTGTAATAAAATGCGAATTTCCCGAAGGATTTTAGTTTTATTGTAGTTTGACATGTAAAACTAGCACTCCTCCCGAAAGGCTAAAGAAACTGAACAACTTTTCCCAAAGAAAAAAATTTGCTGATTGGCCGATTAATTTGTACGAAAATAAAATAAAAATGAGAGGATTTTTAACATCCTATTACAGTTCCCTGGAGTGTTTTTTTCATGAGCTGATGTGTAATAACATATTACAGTATTATATTACAACTAGCTACCGCTCGCGACCTCGTCTGCGTGGACTTCAGAATTGGGTCTAAAGAGAAATAAAATGGTAACGCAGCGCTATCTAGTGACAAAGTAAAAATTTCAGTTTTTAGCCATTCCTCCCTTCCTTCGAGTTTTCCAGGATAAAAAGTCTTATGTGTCAGGCGAGTACTTTATCTATCTAAGTATCTACCTACCAAATTTCATCCACATCCGTTCAGTAGTTTCGGCGTGAAAGTGGAACAAACAAACATCCATACTTTCGCATTTATAATATTATAGTGAGATGAGATGAGATAGATAACTTTATCGGATACAGTTGCCGGTATATATACGTATTTATATTATCCCGGAAAATGTAGATTTCCAGAGAGATTTAGCGAAACGGATTTCCACCCTCGCGAAACTCACACCTGGACTTTCTCAAGGGCTTGTGAAAGGACAAGTACCCGGGTAGAAGGCTAATTTAGTATCATAATATAGAGAATCGAAGAATGGCTGACGGATTTAGGAACCATGTTTACCACTATAAACTGCCAATTTATTTAAATAAATTGTACAACCATTTTGCATACACAAGAGTGTCACTGGCCAAATACAAATCAGCAATGACCAAGAAATTGTGGCCTGCAGTACACAATAAAGAGCTTGACTTTATCAAGTGCAATAGCTTTAAGTATTTATTTATATTTTTACTTGATAAAACCTAACGCATGGCTACCACTAAGTCGTAAGTCTTGCCGCCAAACATCAATGTTAATAGCATTAATGTGTTTCGGTATGGAAATAAGATAGCCAGGGCCCATTGCACTGGTAAGCTCGCTTCGATCTTCGGCATCATCATCACTTACCATCAGGTGAGATGATGCCAAGGGCTTACCAACAGTGGATAAAAAAAAATGTTGATGTTTAACCCGTTGTTCTACGATAAATCGTCATTCTTCTACCTAGTAGGTATAAATAAAGTGCCTATAGCGCTTGAAATCTCTTATGAATGTTTACTATGAGGGAAAACTTTATTAGGTACTTGCTCTTATCACCTGGCACGATTTGAACGCGATATCACAAGGGCTAGACGGCGATTGTCTCGTGTTGCACTCATCGTAACCCACGGTCATATGTAGGTCATTATATACAAAGTATGGATGTTTGTTTATTGGTTTGTTTGTTTCGCTTTCACGCCGAAGCTACTAAACGAATTTGGATGAAATTTAGTAGGTAGATAGATCAAGCCCTGGATTAACATATAGGCTACTTTTTATTTCGGAATAAATCATGGTTCCCGTAGGACACGTACTTACTTAAAGACGGGAGAAGCAAAAATGTGTTTGTACTTCTTTCAAGTTGCAACGGAGTAACAGATCGACCTGATTTTTTGCACAGATATACCTAGGTAGTTGACGGCGTGGGAACTGGGAAATGTGTGTCACTTCGGGTTACATTTTATCCTATAAAATTATCAATTTCCCTCGGGAATCACACCGGGAATCCCAAAATAATGTAAAACTATTCATCTCTTGCTATAATTTTTTACACTAATTTCACTGAAACTTCCCAAGGAAGTTAGGGGAACAACCTCCAGAAACCTCATTTCCACGCTTGCGAGCTGCTTGCGGATCGCACACTGCGCGCCCTCAGAGACAAGTCATAAAGCAATATCTACGCGGTTGGAGCCACGGGCAAAAGCTAGTAAGTATAATATACAAATAAATAAAAATAAACATCCGGGACAAATCACACACGTTCATCTGGCCCCAAACTAGGATTCAAAATTAACGCAACGTCGTACACATCTAGTAATCAGATGTGCAGGTTTCCTCCCGATGTTTTCCTTTAACGTTAAAGCAATCGATATGAAAATGTATTTTAGTTTTGAAATATCTGTGTTATATTGGCCAGGATTTGAACCCGAGACTTTTGCTTAGAAGGCCCCTATAAACTCACTATAATAAATCTTTATTTGATAAGTTTTAAAATATTATACATTAAGTATACATGTTTTTGTTATAAAGTTACGTC
Organism: Coleophora deauratella; assembly: GCA_958295455.1. Classification (NCBI taxonomy): domain Eukaryota; kingdom Metazoa; phylum Arthropoda; class Insecta; order Lepidoptera; family Coleophoridae; genus Coleophora; species Coleophora deauratella. Next base: position 5,174,492 of record OY282411.1, read on the forward strand.
GCTAGTTGTAGTATATGTGTTTCACCACTTACCAGTGCTCCGGAAATTTTTACTGCTGATATATGAAAATTAGCTATTAAAACTAACAAAAGAAAGTTCATAATATAACACTGTATGCTATAGAAAAACGTAGTTTCTTTTTAAAAATTCTCATTTTCTTCTTCACAAAAGGATCCACCGTGAAAGTTATTCACATTGCAATCCAAAAAGTTTTTATTGTGCACTTTGTAATCTTTTCGCTTGAAAATCACTGACTCAAATTTCAAACTTCGAACCCATGTACCGGCCATCAAAAAATACGCTCACGTTATGGCTGATTAGAAAACTTTCGCGGCAAAATTCGGAAATAGAACGTTGTGCACGTCACTTTGTGAAAATGGCGGGCACAGCGCGACGTTCGTCGGAAGCCGTTAAGTGGCACTGCTATTTTGACGGTTGCTTGGTACGTATTATTTATTTTTATTGGAAAATTAGCCTTTAATAGCCGGAACTGTAGGGATCTGTTAGGAGAACATCTAGGCCCACGCGATCTTCGTTCGCGACTGACCGCCCGGCAATCCTTTTCATCGTCAAATATTCTGCTTAATAATTTAAGATGAATGTGTACAATAATGGGCATGTCTCTGTGACACTGTATGTCCATATCTACTATGGGTACGTTAGTTGATGACGCACTGGGATTTGTATAGAGAGGATAGGACAGGAAAGTTTACTGAGAAACCTAATCAAAGTTAATGTTGGAAGTCCACGTCTTCGCAGGAAGTTACCACTTTCTTGGTTTGTTCAATTAGGTACGTTCAATCAATGGATTGGTTTTCGTTCGTAGTTCCTACTTTCTTAATAGAATACATGACAAGTACTTACACAGTTTTGTTCTGTGCTACACTTTTTTTTTATGTGATAGGTGGCAAACGAGCAGACGGATACATGGCTACTTACTTGTAATTACATGAATTTTCGAGTCAAAGATATCGTCCCACTGATAACAAGTACCTGCCCGTTTACTGATAGGAATGTATTTTTTTATTATTTTACAACAACGAAATTATCACAATAAAGACGTTAGCGCATGATCTCAGTCTTAATGAGTTAATAATTGGGTTACGTTCCAAATCACTTCCTGAGAGTAATTGTTACCTTGACACCTAAAAGTCAATCTTTAAGTATAAAAAGGACAGACAGACTCTTGTTAAGTAAATACTTTTTGGATAGGGTTCTCGGTAAGGTATTTTAATGTATTAGGTACGCAGGAATTTGGACCTCGACCAGTCACCCTTCCTATCTCCCATGAGTGAGTTAAAAATATGTATTTGTAAGTAATAGGTAAGTTAATGTAAATTTCGTGTATAGCTCGCCTGTGGGGTACAGACGTTAGCGGGGTTGAAAGGGAAGCGTATGCGATTGCTTATGTCTAATATGAGCTACTTCGCCTCTTTGTAGGAAAGAGCTTTGTAAGTATCGTATATGTAAGTAAATGTCAATTTCGTGTGTAGCTCGCGAGCGGGGTACGTTAGCGGGGTTGAAAGGAAAGCATGTGCGGTGCGACTGCTTCTGTCTAATATGAGCTACTTCGCCTCTTTGTAGGCAGGAGCTTTGTAAGTATCGTATATGTAAGTTAATGTCAATTTCGTGTGTAGCTCAGGAGCGGGGTACGTTAGCGGGGTTGAAAGGAAAGCGTGTGCGGTGCGACTGCTTCTGTCTAATATGAGCTATACTTCGCCTCTTTGTAGTAAGGAGCTGAGTTTATTTACAGCTTATAGAAGACTACTCAAGTACTCTCAGAATTAGTCAAAACTGACAGCTAACGGTGTAAAGACAACACAGAATAGCTTGTGCCTCAAACGAAACAAGTCTTTATAGATTTATGCAATCATTACTTAAATTTTGAATGTTGGCATTATTTCCTTGTAAATCCAGGTTTTCCATGTTATTTCATCTTATTTGTGACAGGTTTTCTAACAGACATGGTATCTTGAAGATATGATTTGGATAGGGCCACCAAAAGTACGAAACCCCAATACCCATTCTTCCATTTAGAATTTTCAGTGCAGGTGGTGATATCAGCTCATACTTTATTGCAATATACAATTTATGTGAGCTAGCTTCAATAATTTTATTGTGCACTTAGACAGCAAGCCGCCTACAGCCTTGTTCAATGTGGCGGTATACAGAGTGTATAAAAAGGTGTAGGTGACTTTAATTATAAGTAGGTTTCTACTCGCCAGATTATACAACTTCACGACTATTCTGAAAATGAAATAAAATTGTTACCTGATCGATTGATCGTTGATCGATTTGTATAAAATTGTCAAACATTGTTTTTGCGATTTCAGCAGTCATTTATTTAACAAAATGATGTTCAACTTAAATATCGGAGCAAAAAATACTTTCCTTAAAACGTTTGCAAATTCACTGATAATTATAGTCCGTTTAGAATGGAAAGTATTTTTTTGTTCCGATAATCTACAGTTTACCGATAAAAACAACCTGTATGGCTTAGTTAGTAGGTTATTTATATACCTGTCGTATCGTATGTCATATTATAATATAATGAATGAATAGTTAGAGTGTTATCTGATTCTGAGAAGCGATACAAATCAATTAGGAATAGGGATAACCCTTACCTGAAAGTACAGTTATGAAAAAGACAAGAGATACAAATAGACAAATAAATCAGTAAAACGGATAGTCTAGACAGGTTTCTGACGTGCCCTGAAAGCCTCAATATAACCTGTAGGTATGGCACCTAAAACAAAATAACAGCATCGTATCTAATTAATCATAAAAAGGGAAAACCTTTTTCATTTGATCATAAAGGTCCTAGACTGGTAGGTAGAGAGGTAAACTTTAAGTGGTAGGCTTTCGTGAAATGTTTCCAAGCTTTTTACGTAAGGAATTCTGATAGATTATACCTACTTACTAAGGGTAAGTTCACACCTAGACGTGTCTTAAAGGTTAGGTTATTTTTAGAATATATAGGTTTCTTTTTGGGTTATTTTTCTAATCTGAAACGTCCAATCAATTGCCAGGATCATGAATGAATGAATGAAAACACTTTATTGCACAACAAAACAATAAAATAAAAAAATAAACATTTAAAAAAGTTATGCAGGTAGGCGGTCTTATCGCTAAAGAGCGATCTCTTCCAGACAACCTTTAGGTGAAGGAAATCGCGTAAGAATATTATGATTATATGAAACTTAACAGAACTTGAGCTGAGTTTATTCATATTTCGAAGTAAGTACCTCTCAAACCAAACGAACATTCAAATAAAGCAATTAACTTTTTAAAAGCGCATCCAAATCCATTCATTTCCAAATTCAAATTCGTTCTAGAACGTGACCGTTCGAAAACCAAAACGTTAACGATCCGTATACGACACGTGATCCAACCAAAACCGTAACGGATCATTTGGCCTAAACAAAAAACAACTGGCCGAAAATAAACGATATTTCCACCATTAGGTTTGTAAACTAAAAGTTTTGTTAATATTAATCGCAAAATTCGGTCGTTAATTAATGAGTTTACGATTTTGCCAATCAACGTGCCAACTGCAATATACAGATGAAATATAGTAACAACTGAATGTTCTTACATATGCCGATAATAAACTGCCTCCCCAGCGACAAACGTGACACAGGAGGGCTTAATTTTAATTTCTAGATAAAAAACAAACAGGTACCTAACTTTTTAGTATACAAAATCTATGTGTAATTATAAGTAAGTAGTATAAGTAATTATGGGATTTTATATGTGGGCGGTCTTATTGCTATAAGCAATCTTTTTAACGTGAATTCGATGAACGTCTTACTCTGAGGGGGGTCACGGCGAAAAAACCAGTGACACGAAAATTGTATACTTTAACGAGACTCCTGCGCCTTACACATTAACGCTACGTCGATACCGGTAGTAGCCCGATTTCTACTCACTTCATGTTTATAGGTAAGTAGGCTTTAACTGACTTAAAAAAATATAAAATACTTAGAACAAACATGGCTGGGGAAATCCTACTCAACCCTACTTGAAGCGTAGTATGAGGTGACACAAGATTAAGAAGCGTACAGGTGAACAGAAACATTAGACATGAAAGTCTACCCTAAACAAATTGAGACTAATGATATTAGGTAGGTCCTATGTACTTACCAAGATACAAACACATTTAATATACTGTACAAACCATTAAATATCACAGAAAACTCGGTCACGCCCATACAGAGTGTCACGCCACTTCACAATTTTCACTTTAAAAATTCACATTATTTTCTTTTTACAGGGGATCCAAATAATTTGTGTATCAGTCGATTACCTAACTAAAAGATAGATAATGTTACATCTTTACCACAGATATAGATGTAATCTTTACGATATAAATGATAAGAAGAGACGATATTAATCTGACAACCAACCATGCAAATAATGAGATAAGATTTAATGCAATGTTTTTGCAAAACAAAAAAGTACATAGACAATTTTATTTCAGTATCATTAGCTGCAAATATCTGAAGCCAAACAGAAACAGCTTGCTAAAAAAATGATTTTTGTTTTTTTTGTAACTTAATGACCGACGAAAAAAATTGCCAGGCAGTGCGACATAATAATAATAGCGTAGGGATGTGACGACCCCATCGCCACTGATGTAGAGGCTGCAGTGACAGCGCAGCCTCTTCATCAGTGTAATTAGTCAGTACCCCATGGACTTGGTGTTGACTGTGCCGAATTCCAATTTGACCCCGGGTACAAAAATAAATTCTGTCCGGCACCGAGGTAGGAGTGTCGCGCGCGTCTCAATAGGGCAAACAAAAACAAGAAAGAAAGTCAGTTAAGGCCAAGTTTATTATAATAATTAAGTTTAAGTAATGTATTGTGAAAAATACATTACTATAGATCGTTGGACCGACCTGCTGTGTTGAACAACGGCGAAAGCCCAGATCACGAGGGAATGGTGGCCTTTTGGCGTAACCTGTGGTCTAGGCCCGTTCAACACAACGAGGAGCGGTGGATGGTTGAATTGGAGGAGGCGTGTGATGGCATCGAAGCTATGAACCCCGTGACCATTAGTGCCGATGATGTGTCGCAAGCGGTCCGTAAAGCTCCGAACTGGAAAACCTCAGGAAGCGACGGACTTCACCACTATTGGCTCAAGGGGTTCTATGCTAGTCACGAGACCTTAGCTAGCCAATGTCAGCAAGCACTCGAGCAGTGTCAGGTTCCAAACTACCGAGCAATACCGCTGACCCTAGCCAGTACCGCCCCTATTACGTGTCTCTACAACATATAAGACACTAACATCCATTCTGAAGGCCAAGATAGACGCTTTCATAGAGGCGAATAACATCATGGCGGTAACTTAGAATGGGTGTAGGGGCGGGAGTCGCGGTACAAAGGAGCTACTCCTGATTGACGCGGTCGTGGGCAAATTGGTGAACCGCAATCGACGCAATTTCTCCGCTGCCTGGATTGATTACAAAAAGGCTTTTGACTCGGTTCCCCATTCATGGTTAATGAGAGTTCTCGAGCTATACAAGATTGATAGTACAGTACAGTTAGAGACTTCCTCGGTACCTGTATGGGGCAATGGAGTACGATCCTTAGTCTCCCTGGTCAGCGGCTGTCGAATGCGGAAGAACGGATTTGGATAAAGAGGGGTATATTTCAGGGCGACTGTCTGAGTCCACTTTGGTTTTGCCTGTCTCTGAATCCACTCAACTTTCTGCTGGAGAAATCAGGGACGGGACTTCAGTTTCAGAGAGGGGGCTTACGCATGACTCATCAAGGGTTGCCAGAAGATCGGTTTCCAACCGGACATTCCGGTTTTCCTTATGTCTGTTCGGTCAAGAAAACCTTGTTAAACCGGACAAAAGATTTTAAGTTTTATTGTAATTTGGTATTATTGTTAAATTAATAAAACTAAAAAAACTTATCCGGTTTTTTAGCACCACACCTGGCAACTCTAAACCCACCTTCTTTACATGGATGATTTCAAGCTGTTCGCTCCAAATGCAACACGGTTGGAGGAGCTGTTGAGAATTACTTGCAATTTCAGCAGCTCCATCAACATGGAGCGAGGTGAATAAGTGTGCGATCCTTTATGTAGAGAGAGGTAGGGTGGTGCATTCGAATGGAGTCAATAGTGACTCCATGAATATTCGTACCCTCTCTAAGACTGAGACATACCGGTATCTGGGTATGCTGCAGAGCATTGGTGTGAACGAGACGGGGGTGAAACAGACGGTATGTGACGTGTTTTGGGAGCGTCTGACAAACGTTTTTGATAGTTATTTGTCGGGTATTTACAAGATACGTACATTCAATGCTTGGGTCATCCCTGTTCTTTTGTACACCTTCGGCATACTCAGATGGACACAGACTGAATTGGACGCCCTGGATCGGAAGGTCCGCACTACTATGACACTCCACAGGATGCATCATCCGAGGTCGTCAGTGATGAGGCTGTATATTCCGCGGAAGAATGGTGGTCGTGGCCTTCTAAGTGCAAAACAAATGCACAACCGTGAAATATTTTTAGGTTTTGTCTGTGCAATAGAGGATCAGGTTATAAAGACGAACAACTACAGGACTACAGGAGGTTCATAATGAAAGACGGTACCTTGGACGTATATCGGCTCTTCTGTGAGCCAGGTGAAACCCTGCGCCATATAACCTCCGGTAGTTCAATTCTTTGTAACACTGAGTATTTGCACAGACATAATAAATTGGTGTCACGTAGAACGATGGCGAAAAGAGGCGGCAGGGATCAATCCGAACAATTCCTCGGAGCCCTCCCCATTGTACAAGCGAAAGAGAATGCAGAGCGAGGCTACATCTTTACGCAGCGCCAAGAAGTCAAGCCGATCTGAAATATCCTGGCAGTCGACGATTCGAGTTCTGCCCATATGAGGCCGAACTTGCGCCTTATAAAGTTGAAGGCGATGGGCCGCAGTGAAATACCGTCTCGATCTATTTAGCATACCAAGCTTCTTCGAGGCAAATTTAGCCTTACCCTCTAGATGACCACGGAATTGGACTTCACTCGATATGTCGACACCAAGGATTCCGATACTAGCTGAGGCATTTAGGGGAGTGTACTCAAAACGAGGTGATACGACAAACAGAATTTTCTTGGCAGTGAACGTGCAAACCTGTGTCTTAGTAGGGTTAAACTGGACCAAATTAAGTCGACCCCATTCCGAGACCTTCTTTAAAGAAGCCTCAATTCCCGACACAAGTTTATTTCGGCTGTCGATGACGTTTTCCCGAGAAATGTTGGCACGGCCGGTATAGAAGGCATCGCCTGTGCTGTTACCTGCATAACAATGAGTGCTGCTGATTTGCAGCATATCATTGATATGCAGAAGGAACAGTGTAGGCGAAAGCGCACAGCCTTGAAAGACACCAGCGTTCACAGACATAGAATCTGAGCATGCACCATCGACTACGACCTTTATGCTTCTGTCTGCAAGAAAACTAGTCACCCATTTGCATAATTCCTCGGGAAGCCCATAAGAAGGAAGCTTCGCAAGAAGTGCTTTGTGCCAGACCCGATCGAAGGCCTTCGCTATGTCCAAACTAACCGCCAATGCTTCCCCCTTAGTCTCGATCGTCTGTTCTCGATAGCTCGGTGGTTGCCATATTACAAGTACATGCCGGAATCGGTTCTCGAAAACGACCGCGCCAAGCTCTACTGGGACCGAGACATCATCGCGGACAGGTATATTGATCATATTAGACCTAATATCGTGTTGATGGATTGGGCGCAGTCAAACCGACAAGAAGTTGCGGTACCTTAACCTGGCGCACGAGATTTCGGATGTGTGGCAAGTGCAGTCTACTGAAATCATTCCCGTAGTCCTGTCCGTTAATGGTTTGATCTCCGCTGACCTGGATCGTAACCTTAGGCGGCTGGGACTTCGAGGTAGACCGATAATAGCGGCTATGCAAAAGGCAGTCCTCCTCGACAATGCCCGGATTGTCCGACGCTGTCGCTCCTCGTCGCACTGACCTCTAGCCGACTGTGCTTCTGCTGGAGTAGCTCCTGCCACTTCGCCTAGCGGGAAGTGGTCAGAGTAGCCTAAATTTATTTGAAAATAATAATATAATAATAATCCGGGACAAATCTAACACGGTCATCTGACCCCAAACAAGGATTCCCTGTACTATGGGAACCAGAGATTGATATACATACACATATACTTTTAAATACATACATATATAGATATAATACACCCAGACACAGAGCAAACAGATCTGCTCATCACAGAAATGTATGCCCTGGGTGGGGATCAAACTCACGACGTCGGGAGCGCTAACCACAGCCACCGAGTCAGTCGACATAAAGTTTTTTTTTTTACTTTTTGGTTCCTATGTTTTATTTTTAGTAATATTGTTAGTTTTGAATGAATTCAACGCCCACCATTACGGTAGTTACCTTAGTAGAAGTACCATTACCTTATCTTCGACATGCTATGTTTAATTATTTCGTTCAATTCTAAGTTTACCGCCTATTGTGGTTAATCCCAGTCAAGTGATTCAACAAAGGTAAGAACATTTGTAAATTTTTTGGTCGTCATGACGTGTAGATGCAGTAAGTTGTAGCTGTTGTTGAGAATGCATTTGTAAAATATTTTAAAATTATATCGCATTTACTAAAAATCTGAGACTTAGCTTTGGAACTACTCTCTCTTGAAAAAAAAGCAACTGAGACTCCTTCTCTAAGCTTAAACCCAAGAAGAAGAGGATTGGTTTGTACAATATCTGAATAATTAAAACAGTTTAGATGACGCGTTACACTTACTTTCAAATGTTTTTTTTAATCTAAGTACAAAAGTCCCTACCACGCTGAAACTGTAAGCTCAATTCGAAGCGTTAGCGAAGGAAGTAGAATCATCGAGCTCAAAAGAAACTCGCTTCAACAGTTTTTTTTTAAGTAAGTACTTCTAGATAAGTGTAACGTAAGATGTAAAAGTCCAATCGCGGTTATTTTAGAAGTCTGTTCCACTCATTTAACTGAACAACTTTTTCAATGGAATTTATATTTTTAAATTCAGAAAAAACTGCTTTTCATACTAACAAATTGTTCGGCTAATCAGCCAATTTTGAATTGAGGGTCCAACATTTTTTTTGACTGTTCATAATGGGTTCCATGGGAAAAGTTTTCCAGTGTGGTCTTCTTACACCCTGTATTATCTTATATTATTTTTATGACATCAATACAGTTACCTAATGAGCTGAAGGATTTATGCATATCCATTGTCCTTAGTCTTAAGCGGACCAGACACTGTCAGTAATAATGACAGTATTTTCAAGTAATGACAATATACTGACATTATACTGACAGCGTAGTGGTTGGAATGATGGTCTGACGCATACTAAACGATGGAATGTCAATATACTGATGTAAAAATACTGTCATTATTACTGATAGTGTCTGGTCCGCTTAATATCTATTTCATTAGTATAATCTAATATTTTATTGTAAATTTTTTGACTTGCGTTTTGTATTTGTTCTGTGCCGAATTACCTAGTTACATTTTCCGACTTGATCGGTACACTCGGTTATATCATACCTTCCTATCTACCTATAGTAAAGGGGTATACACTACTAAGGCAAAAGGGTATACATTGATACGTCATCGGCATAGCCGGGATCCGATTCCGGGATTATTTTGCCTGGTCGCATTTCAAAGAAATGAAAACCCAGAAACGCGTAAGTATTATCACACTTGTAATAAGATTATAAATGCGAAAGTATGTATGTTTGTTTCACTTTCACGACGAAACTACTGAACGGTTTTGGGTGAAATTTGGTCAGTTGAGGTAAATGTGAAATTAATTCTCGTAGGATACCTCAGTAGAGACTGTCATAAAACGAAATCCAGGCGGGCGGACGCGCTATAATGAGTAAACAAGTTCTTGTTAATAATCTGTAAACATAATACCTACTTAAGGTTGTCTATAAAGAGATAGCCATTTTCTTATAGATATTGAAGATATACTTAGACCACATCTCATGTCACATGATGAGGTTATTAACGTAATAATACCCTAATTAGGTCCTATAGCAAGTCAGAATCATCCATCTGTCTGTCTGTCTGAGCCTGTCCCGCACGACGATGTTACAATAAATAACAAAAATAAGTGAGTACGGGTATGTAGTTAGGTGCTACTAAGTATACAGGTGATAAAAAATGTCTGGCAATAAGTATTTTAACTTTGGCTTCTACTCATCAAACTGAACAACTTTCCCCATGTGTGGGAAGTCCAAACTTTTTTCTTTTTGACCATGATTTTCTTGGGAAAAGTTGTTCAGAAGACTAGAAGCCATAGTTAAAATATTGCCAGACATTTTTATCACCTGTATAGGTAACATCGATTTTACCTTCGTAAAGGCAAAGGGATCATAAAATTAAAAAGCGACCTACATTTTTTATTTCATTGAATCACATTTGCGAGACAGTCAAATGGAATGGAATAAACCAACGAATGATGGAGCACTAGGCGCGTAAAAACAAAATGGCGAACGAGGACCTATTTGGAAGGACAGACCCATCGGTGTCGAAAGTGTGTTCTCCTTTCTGGGGCGCACAAGTTGAGCCTGTAGTTGTAATTGTCACATTAGTAGATGTAAAACCTGTTAACTGGCTATACTAAGAACCTAACTATATCTAAAAAATCCCGACTGCATTAAAATGTATCCTATGTCAATCTGGGGATCAAGACGAATCTTACAAAACCTCTGAAGCTAAAATCCATTAAGCCGTTTAGGCTACAGAGCGTGCCCAACAAATATACATACATACATAAGTAAGGCAGTTTTTACAAAATATCTCCGTAAATATAATTGTCACGCTAGGTAAATGTTACTAAACTTTAGTGTTATCTACTATACACGTACCCGCACACGATGCGCAGACCAGACGATCATATCGTGAAGACGTGCCTACATCGATACGGGGAAAAGACAACGTGGTAGACCTCTAACAACATGGTTGACGACTGTCCACAAGGACATGAAAAAATTTAACCTGACCAAGGAGACACCCCAGACAGGCCTCATTGACGAGAAAAAGAAGGTACACGTACGCTTAGACAGTGTCCATCAAGATGTCTGGCCAAAGTGAGGGATTTGAGTTTAGACACGCAGTAAATCGTCAAGCTGTTAATTTTGTAATAGACGCAGAGGCCATTGATGATGCTACACGTAACATACGAAAGAAAAATAAATAAATATCCGGGACAAATCACACACGGTCATCTGGCCCCAAACTAGGAATCCCTGTATTATGGGAACCTAGAGACAGATATACATACCATATACGTTGTAAAATACATACATATGTTGATATAACACACCCAGAAACAGAGCAAACAAACCTGCTCATTACAGAAATGTTTGTCCTGGGTGGAGATCGAACCCACGACTCTCGGTTCACTAGTCAGGACCACTAACCACTGAGCCAACAAGTCAGCCGACACTGCACTGGACACCTAGACCTAGACCTATCTTATCCCTGAAAATTACAATCTGCTAGACTGATAAAACTGAGAGCTAGTTGTAGCAAACTGTTCAGTATGGCAGGTCCCAATGTAGATGTATAGGTACTCGTATGGGCGCAATCAAATTGCGCCGTCGCGTGCCTTCATTCATTAATCCCGTACGATCCCCTTCGTCAGCCTTTCAGCTCAATAATGCTGGTTTTTGTACTCCGCAAACGATTGTCAGGCCACAAGGTTTAGAGCCCTGTAATTCAAGATATATACACACAATAAAAAGGAATTCTGCTCTTTAACTTACAGCATGTAAGCATTTTGCTAAGATATAATAGGTAGATATATAAAATGAAAGTTATACAGACACTTCCATAGATATACTTAACAACAAAATAATAATAAAAATAAGTTGAAATAAATTAGGTTTTTTTTTATCCACGTGGATAAAACCTAATTACCAGAATTAAAGTGACTTGAAGCATCATGGAAATATTATAAGATAGCTCTACTGCTTCGGGGAATCTTTCGTCATCAATTCATCATCTTATTTTACCATTAAGTGAGATGATGCTAAGGCTTCCCAATAGTACGTACTATAGTAGTAGTAGTACGTATAGTACGTATAGAGCTATCTTATAATATTTCCATGATGCTTCAAGTCACTTTAATTTTGGTAACTACTACAATAATTATTTATCATCGTCATCATCAGCCTGTATTATTAGTCCACTGTTGGACATAGGCCTACCCCAAGACACGCCACTTATATCTATCTTCGGCCACGCGCATCCGCTGTTACCAGCAAACCTGCGCAAATCATCGATCTACCTAGCCGGGTGGCGTCCCAAGCTTCGTTTGCCCAAACGCGGTTTCCATTGTAGAACTCTCTATGAATTTTTGTTTTTATGATTTTTATATTTATGAATATTCAATTTCAACTAAGTCAGAACAAAAGTTCTTCAGTATTATGAGTAGAAGCTTCAGTAACCACCTCCGAAGTCTAGTGGCTACTCAGCTCGCTTCACAGCGGCGGGTTCGATTCCCCGCGGGGTCCACCTCTGTAGGTCTCCGTTTAGCTTGTGGTAGAGCATTTCTGAGTCCACTTGCAGTTCTGCATGAGTTACGGCATGGATATAAGATAGCCTGTTCTCCAATTCGTTGGGGAATTTTGGTAAGCCCGCTTCCATTTCTCTTTCGGCATCATCTTCACTTTACATACAGGTGAGATAAAACCAAAAGCCATCGACTCCTTAGGTCAATTGTTAAAAGAAAACCACTTCAAAAAAGTTGTGACTGAAACGTAACTCTGTCCAAATGACCAAAGCTTTGGAGTCCGCGAATTACACTGAAATCACTTTCCAATGTATATTTTTTTTATTATTAAAAATTTGAGTGCGTTTGACTACATCTCACCTGATGGAAAGTGATGATGTAGTCGAGGATGGTGCACGCAAGCTCAAATAATGCCTATTCACTCTCGCCTTGAAGATCCCCAGATTGTAGGAGTCCGGAAATACAGACGCAGGTAAGGAGTTCCACTCCTTCGCAGTTCGCATGATAAATGAGGAAGCATACCACTTCGTGCGTAGGATTGGAATGTCAACTACAAAGGGATGAAAAGCCTCCCTGCGCCTGGTTGACCGAAGGTGGAATGGAACTGGGGGAATGAGGTCGTGTAGTTCTTGAGCGCAATCTCCGAAATGAATTCGATAAAAAACCGATAAGGAGGCTACTTTGCGGCGATGCTCCAGGCTTTGGAGCTTATTTAAAACAAGCTCATCGTCACCTATTAGTCTCCTGGCGCGTCGGTCGATAGCATCCAAGGCTTCAAGCTGGTAGCGGGCCGAACCATCCTACAGGTGCGAACAGTACTCCACACATGATCGCACCTGTGCTTGATAAAGTGTAAGAAGCTGTCCAGGTGTGAAGTACCGTCGCACCTTAGAGAGAATACCTAGCTTCATTGCAGCTACTTTAGCCTTAGACTTAATGTATCGACCGAAATTCAGGTTTGATGTTAAAGTCACGCCAAGGAGTTCGAGGTGGTCAGTTATCGGAATCGATTCATTTTGGAGAGTGGGAGTCAAGGTGAATGGACTCATTTTGGCAGAAAAAAGACACGTCTGTGTCTTAGAGGCATTGAACCTAACGAGGTTGTTATCACCCCAATCAGACACTGCCTGAAGTGATAGGTTCATGCGCTCTATCATGGCCTCTCTGAGGGACTTCGTCTCAGCGTTGGTAGCTCGTGCACTAGATAGATATCTTTCTACAACTGTGCTATCATCTGCATACCCAATGATACCGGGTTTAAGCAGATCATTTATGTGCAGCAGAAATAGAGTTGCAGAAAGAAGCGAACCCTGAGGTACCCCGGCATCGATAGCCAATAGGTCTGACGAGCAGCCATCAACGACCACCCGAATCGACCGTTCCCTCAGGAAATCGGTTACCGAGTTACACAAGCTGACAGCGCCCGTAAGAAGGAAGCTTGCCAATAAAGCTGGCGTGCCAGACTCTATTAAAGGCTTTCGAGATGTCGAGCGACACAGCGAGTGCTTCGCCATGCTTCTCGATGGCATCGCCCCAAACATGCGTTGCATACACAAGAAGATCTCCAGTGGATCGACCTCGGCGAAATCCGTATTGTCGATCGCTAAGGAGTTCGTTGTCTTCGAGGTATGCAAGGATGCGGTTGTTCAATACACGTTCCATAATATTACAGATTATGGAAGTGATTGCTATGGGGCGGTAGTTGGCAGTGTCCACACGGCTGCCCTTTTTGGGCACAGGTTGCACGTTGGCAAGCTTCCAAGACTTTGGGACTACACCTGTCTCTAGAGAGAGGCGATACAGACGTGCCAAAACAGGAGACAACTCAGGAGCGCAGTTTTTAAGAACTACAGCTGGTATGCCGTCAGGTCCACTGGCTTTATTCACATCTAGATTGCGAAGTATTTTGAGAACCTCCTTTTGGCGGATACGAATTGGAGGCATTTCAGTACCGCAAGGAGGTTACTGGGGTGGTGTACTGTTCGCAGAATCTAGACGCGAATTTTCAGCAAAAAGAGAGGCAAACAAGTTTGCCTTTTTGTTGCCATGTGAGCCAGTGATCCATCAGGTTTCAGCAGTGGAGGCAAAGACGAAAGACAAATATTCGCCTCGACCGACTTAGCCAGGGACCAAAACGCCTTACTCCCAGAGGGATAGGAGGCTAGTTTTGATCCGATGTGGCGTATGTGGTCAAGGCGAGCCCCACGCATAGTCTTTTTGTAGAACTTGGCAGCTTTATTAAAGGCTCTCTTCTTATCTCGCGTGCCCGGAGCTTTGCGACTGCGAGCATCAGCCGAAGCCAGGTATGCCGAATGTTTTTCTGAATCGGCAGCTGAGCATTCAGCATTGAACCACGGGCGAGCTCGATTCTCAAGAGGAATGTCAGAGAATGGGATGTAGTACTCCATTGCTGGACAGATTACCTCTGAGACTGATGCCGCACAGCTCGACGGGTCACAAGAAGAGAAACACGTTTGCCGCCAAGGGTAAGATGCTAAAAATTTGCGCATCTCATCCCAATCTGCTGACTTATACCGCCATACCCGTCTAGTGCCTTTGGGGCTGAGATTGGGTAGTGAACAAGACAGTACAGACTTCACCAGACAATGGTCAGATGAACCCAGTGGTGAGGATACTGACACATTATATCGGTCCGGTTCTGTTGTCAACAGAAGGTCCAAACAATTCGCCGTGTGTTCCTCAACGTCAGGTACTCGCGTCGCCTGCCCTACCAGCTGGGAGAGATTTAGCGACAAAGCAAGTTTGAACGCCTCTCTCCCAGCGTGGTCGGTCTTCTGTTACGGGAATAGCCACTGCTGGTGGTGGGCGTTAAAGTCCCCCAAAAGAACCAGTTGTGCTGACGGATACCTTTGTTGAGCCTCATCGGCGGCCTCACACAGATGCTCGAATAGCCTGGACACAGACACCGGCGCGCGCCTTAAAATTGTACTCCAGGGTATACCCCGGGTACTGCAAGTACGACGCGTTGGCCGGACGTCTGATTTGCGTCTCCGTAAGAAAGAGTAGCAGCGGCTTATCGGTCTCAAGATGGTGGTGGACCGCATCGATATTTGAGTGCAATCCTCTGATGTTAGTGAGGTGCACTTTAAATGGGAGGAAGTGCCGCCGCTGTTTAACTGTCTTTCTTTTTAATGATATAATTTTAATGATTGTTTTTTTTTTAAATACCTACATAAGTATACATAGCATTGTTTAAATAACCTAATGATTTGTGTTGTTTCACTATGTTCTGTCTGAGTCGCAACAGCCACTGGCCCGGAAAAATTTAATAGCCGAAGGATCAATCCAGCGAAAAGGAAAATAAGGAAAACCATAAATAAACATTTATTTTGACTGGATGACGAATGAGTCAGGTATCTATCTATATTTAATGTCAATTTTCAAGTATTTTATTATCTTATTCAAAAATATTAACTAAGCAGTGGCGATTTTTTAAATGTAGGTAAGTATCTATACGTCATAAAGCGTACGAATACAATGTGGTGATTTTAATAAACGATCGCCAATAAATTTTATACAGAGATTTCATTATGTTGTGTTACTGTTTTGAACAGAAAATCTTAACTATAATAATATGAATTCCAAAGTGAGTTTGTCCCTCATTTACGTCGCAAGGGAGCAACGGATAGAGTCATTCGGGGTAACTGAGCGCAGTGGGTAAGTGAGCACAGTGCGAGTATCTCCTGAAGGAGAGCCGGGGGAGCGGTTGTTTGTTCGGGCGGGAGAGCGGTGCTAGACTGCCCAACTAGTAGCGACCTGTCACAGTAGCGTGCGGTTGACGAATGTATTTTTTTCATAAAAAACTGTATTTGGTATTTCAATTCGTAGATTTTTGTCTAATGCCATGAGTAAGGCATCAACGTTATTGAATTTACAACGGTAAGTTGTTTTTTCTTTGAATAAGTACATATTTACGCTTCATTTATCAATAAATTTTGAAGTTATAATTGCTTTCAATTTATTTTATGAGCATCCATTCGCAATTTGGAGTTCTGGGGAAAGTGTGCGCGGGTAAGTGTGCGCATGCTTATACTTACTCCTTCGGCGTTAATTTCATTTGTACGTTGTTGTATGGGATGTAGGGTTTACTAACACTACTTTATAATATTTGTCAGTATCTCATCGCCATGCCGCGAAATTATATGAGAAAAAGATCTAAACTTGCACCGGTCATCATCAGGTTGATATCTAAATATTAATAATTTCAAGAAAAAAAAATCTAAGTAGCATTAAGTAAAATAAATGACTTGTGTTCTTGAATACTGTGTTTTTTTGCATACATACAAACAATGCCTTACTTACCTCATATGCGTATACTTACCCCGTACCGTTGCGCACAGTTACCCTAAACGTGGGTCAAGTGAGCGCATTTCGATTTTATGTACCGTAAAACCGTCTAACTTTACCCGCTTTTTCACAATTTTGTTGATTTGTTCAAAAAATTTCTATCATAAGCATTACTTTTTAATTTCAAAGGATGATCTATGGGATCATGGAATTGGGTTAAAGTTGTATATTCAGTCATATTTAAATGCGATTCCAAGCAATTTAATATTTTGATAGCGGGCAAATTTACCTTCATTTTCGTCCATATTTGCCCACTCCCATTATCTGTTAAACTATAACTCTTATGCAGTCCTTGTGTAAGAACCATTTGAAGTTTAAGGGCAAAATTGACGTTCTAACATGTTGTCAATTGCTAATTAATAATAGACTCGTCTAGAAACAAATGGGCAAAATTACCTGCCAAACTCCGTTTGTTTTCATACAAGCAAACTTGTAGGTCTAGGGTTGTTGGGGTGTCAATATAGGTAATTTATATTGGTTTTACTAGACTTATAATTATGGAAAAAAGAAAGTGACAACCCTTGTACATTTTTTCGCGCGGGCAAAATTGACCGCTCGGAGGCAAAGTTTTCGCGGCTTAATTTGCCCATCGTCATAATTCTCAATTTAAGCTACTTACGGTACAAAATACTATAGATAAATGATCTACAAACCTTTGTCTACATCGTGTAATAAAAAAAACTCACATTTGAATTCGCCATCAATTATTTAAACACAAAACACTGAAAGTATATTGACCCGCAATAAACCATTAATGCACTTTGACAGGTACTGACAAGTAAACGAGTGAAATTAGAGTCCAATGCAATTCACGCTGTTGTTTTAAATATAATCTATTTTCTGCTAAATCAAACAAACTCAACTGAAATTGGATGGGTATATTTTTTCTTTTTTAAGGTTGATCTTAGATTAGGCTAAATGGGCAAAATATCCGTTTAGGGCAAAGTTAGACGGTTTGACGGTAAGTAATAAAATGCTTATAGAAATAAAACTACTAAGATTTTTATGCTTATTTTTATTTCAATATAGAGGCTACTGTATAGTTTATCTCAAGAGTATTTCTTGACATATCTGAGTCTTTTATTTTATGCGTGGTGAGCCATTATTTACCAAAGTGCGCACACTTGACCCGAATGACTCTAGGCCTAATTTTTAGCACAGAAATAAAGAAAGGAAGTATAGGAATAGTAAGTGACATAGGCTACATTAAATCCTGTAAAATATAATATGATTTTCTCGGGAATCACGTCGGGATCCCAATAATTACGAATTTGAGAATGCGAGGGTATTATTTATTGCTTTAGCTGCTCAACCGATTTCATTGGGTTAAAAATAGCGTGGCGGTCAATGCAGCCTCGTTCGGTGTTTTTCACTCCCCACAAAAGACACCATCCAATATTACTTAGCTCAAAGAGTAAAGTAATACACCTTAGCTCCATAAAAACACGGGAAGTAAACTGTAACCTATTGTAATCGCGGATTAAAGTGAAAGTGTGGATGTCTTTGATAAATTACATAACTGTATCCTATCCTAATAACTGTAATGTAACCTATCCTAATCGCAGATTGAAGTAAAAGTGGATGTCTTTGATAAAAAACGTCGGCGCCAAAAAGCCGAGTCGCTATGTCGAATAATTTGTTTTTGCAAAACTTGTGTCAAAAGACACGACTCCAGAGCCGATATAAAAAAACGAAACTAGGCTGTCAACGTCAGCTGTCTGTCAGTTGAAAAAAGTGAAGTGTCACTAGTGATTTGATTTTTCAGCAATGTGTGTTATTTTCCTTTTGATTAGGTTTCAACAGTAAAATTTCGCGTGTAATGTCTTTATTCGACACCGCTGTCTTCAATTCTACCCTTTACGAGGCTCTGTATCTTCAAATCGAAGATACTTTGTCTTTCGCGAGGGACTTTTTCAGTTCGTGTGTCTCATCTTTACCGATTGAGAATTTGCCCAAATCTCTCGTGCATTTAGGCGAATCTAGCTTCTATGAGGACTTCGTTGGTGTCTTTTACTTCAACGAGTTCCAGTTGTTATTGCTAAAAACTTTCCTGTTGATTTTGTTGTTTACTTTGCTATTGATTTTTGTATCGTGGCGAGTGTACGGGAAACGGATTTCGGAGCGTTTTATGAAACCGGGTGAGTTGCTTTTCGGGTTGGAGTGAACTTAAAAGGGCTGCGTAATAAAGCCCTATAAGGCAACCCTCTTAAGTGCACCCCAACCAGATCATTACATAAACGATGGGGATGATGAGATGAGAATGAGAACTTACATTAGAAACGATGTGGTGGAATGTGTTTAGGCAGCCCTCAAGATTGCAAGATAATTGTTTTAAATTAAAACACAAAATCAGGATACATGCACATCTAGAAGACACCTTCTACATGTCACGGTTAATTTTCTTTGTATTGGGTCTCTATTTCTAAGGTGTGTTGAAACATCTGTGGTTGGAAATGAAACTTAGATTTTGAGGATAGGCCTTTGCTCAATAGAGTAATAACATGTGATAACAAAAAATAAATATTTTGGTAACTCTATAATTTTCATAACCATGGCTCAGAACTAATGAATATGTAATTGAATAAACTAATGCTGCCATAAGCAAATTGTGCTTGTCCTTGTATGTTTCCTGTTCCAGTATCACAAAAATTGTTATCACATTTGTTTTAGGGTTAATAGTCAAAAACATTTAGTTTGTTGTTTAAGTGGCAAACAGAGTTCTCAATAAATTTTATAATCTATCTCATTAGTATATAAATAGGGTTTTAAATATCCCTTTAGCTTAATTGAGTCAGATCAATTAACAATCAAACTAATGAACACAAAGATTACTATGTGTTTTCTTACAGTACATTTCTCCTCATTTCATCAACCAATTTTTTAGAAATAATAATATTTATCTTAAAATGTTTATACTTATCTGATCGAATTTATCTTACAGCGACATCAGCAACCATAGAGCAACTAAAGGAAAGTGTATCAAAGCTAAAACTGCCTAAAGAACATACACCACGCATTTAGAGACAGAAAACAAATTAAAAATCAAAATGGCGGATAAGATAAAGAAGTTCTTTCAAAAGAAAAAGGTTGATGCCAAATTCAAGATGGCGGGCCCTGGACATAGACTAAGTGCATCTAGTAGTCAGAGTTCGCAAAGTGCTTCCACTGCATCGGTGGCACGGAATCAACCCACTGCACAGCGGTCAGGGCTGTCAGAAGAGAGCAAAGTGGCTGCAGAAGCCGCATTGGCCAGATTGCAACAGAAGAGAGAGAATCCAGCTTTTAATACGTCCCTAGCTGCTATACAGGTTTCTGTTATAAATATGTATTTTAACAAGAAAAAGCATGACAATAACAAAACAGTTGGGATAAAAAAAAAAAACAT
This sequence comes from Coleophora deauratella, assembly GCA_958295455.1. Classification (NCBI taxonomy): domain Eukaryota; kingdom Metazoa; phylum Arthropoda; class Insecta; order Lepidoptera; family Coleophoridae; genus Coleophora; species Coleophora deauratella. Next base: position 5,194,785 of record OY282411.1, read on the forward strand.
GGATTTTCTGTGCTCAAAATATCTAGGAATCAGGCATTTAGTAGTCGTCGACTATTTAGAAATCTAATGCTTATAAAAAAATAAATTTTGTTTCAAATGTTACTTTACTTTTCATTCTACATTTCTTCATTAATATTTTTTGTCATCGGCAATTTTATATTTAAAATCCTAATATACTATTGTTTCTTTCACATTGTCCACCAATACAAATAAAATGTTTCAATTACAGGCTCAAGTTCGAAAAGAACTAGAAAATGAACGAACAACGTCAAATATTACAACGACCTCATCTTCCAGTCTAGATGTCAAACCGAGGGAGGAAGAGTTGGACTTGCCCAAGAACTTCGTCGCTTCTGGTGTTTATTTCAGGTGAAATAACCATTGTTCATGAGAGTTCATGATTGTATAGCCTGTCAATTTTGTACGTAGCACGTTTGTGGGGTGAAGATATTGCTAAAGGCAAGGAAGTAGGGATGATACTCGTAGACAGTAAAAACATAACTTTATATTTGGCACAACAAAAGTAAGTACTTACAGTTTTTAAAATAAAATTACATGAAAATAAAACTGTCAAATATTAACGGAGTGGCAGACCTGCCTACATTGCGTTTTCCGGTGCGCGGTCGCCACTAATAAACTCAAAATGGTTTATTTACAAGCTTTTAAATCGTCTTTTTTTCTACCTAGTACAAAGTTTCTACCACGCGGAACTTGTACACTCAATGTTTCGGGAAGTTTAGCGAAGCGAGAAGAAACGTCAAAGAATACAACGGCATGTGCCAAAAATTGCCTAAATTTTGCGGAAAACGGAAGCTCGCGTGACTGCTTGGTTTGAGTATGGGCTGTAGAAACATTAATTTTACTATGTATTGGAAACACAGTGAGACTAAAAATACGGCCACGAAAAGTGCATTGCAATTTTAGTTTTATTTTATTAAAAATACCAAAAAGACTTCATAGTTCCTTTTTGTGCCTTTAACATGAGTCACTTAGCCGCTGTCGACGCTAGAGGGGCTAGGTACCCAGTTGAAGGGCTCATACGGTAGTTTGCAGATGTCCAATGATTGCTCTCGAAGATAGCAGTCAATCATCAAATCCACGTACGGTCGGAGGTCGGAATACGATATTTTTTCATTTGGCAAGGTCCCGTTACGCTACTTAGAATCCTGACAATACGGCAACACTATAGAAAAATTGTTAAATACTTATTTCATTGAAATGCGCGTGGGCTATACAGTGAAGCTGAAAGTTCAAATCACGCTGAATTGGATACTGTTTTTTAAGAAAATGTAACAAGTGATGCCATTTTGTTAAGTAATTAACGTAGAATTAAGCAGCCAAAGTCTGAATACTAATAAGGTACATATGGAAACAGGCTTGTTACAGGACTCTCTCATTTTTAAAGTTGTGTTGAGTCGTTATGCTAAAGCAAAAAACCATTAACACCGGAAAGACAACTCTGTTACAGCTGTAAAAACTTCTAGAAACTCATACGTTTTTTATCAACTCGTAAGAAGATATGTTTAAATATTATGTCATTTATTGACTTGTTGCACTGATAATAATTCTAAGTGTATTTGGAAAACCCTTACGAGGGCTGTTCCAAAAATAGTTAGTGAAATGAAAAATACTTAGAATATGAAAAAAGTTTATTTATAGTTTTTCAAAATATTCTCCTCCAACCCCTATGCACTTATGTATTCGGGTGAACCAGCTTTCAAAAATTTTAAAAACGTATCTTGCGGTAGGTCGAAAAATATTCGGCGAAATTCTTCGACGGCTTCGTCTGCGCTGTTAAATTTTCGTCCACGAAGCATTTTTTTTTACTGTTGGAAATAGAAAGAAATCGCATGGAGGTAAATCTGGGCTGTACGGAGGATGGGGTAACATTTGCACTCCCGAAGTTGTCAAATAGTCGATGGTTCTAGCAGCTGTGTGAGCGGGTGCGTTATCTTGGTGAAAAAGAATGCCACGGACGCCGCTCCTTGGGCGCTCGCTATTCAACTCCCCGAAAGCTTGAGGCAGACAAACTTCGCAGTACCATTCACTAGTAACTGTTCTACGGTCTTCTAGTGGAATTACTGCTACTGGTCCACTGCGTCGAAAAAAAACCGCTATCATTTTTTAATTCACGCTCCGACCGCAAACAACTTTTGTGGGCAACTCGTCCTCTTCAAACACCCATTGCGTGGATTGCTGTTTCGTGAGAGGATCGTAGCTATAAACCCAAGATTCGTCAGTTGTAAGGATGTAGGATACGTTTTGCGAAAATCCTCCTTCAAACTTTTCCAGCATAAATCGGCACCAATCAACTCGACGGGATTTTTGCTCTTCGGTGAGAGAATGAGGTATCCATCGCGACGCAACCTTCCTAACTTTAAGGTGTTCATTCAGAATGGTGGAAACAGCCTGTGATCTAATCTTCAGTTCAGCCTGAATCTCTCGATGTGTAATGTGTCTATTCTCCCGCAATAGCCACTCTACCCTGATGACGTTCTCTTGAGTTACTGCAGTTGACGGTCGGCCTGGTCGGGGGTCATCGTTTAGGTTCTCTCTACCACGTTTAAATTCACGAAACCAATATGTAACTGTTGCTAACGCAGGGGCAGACTCTCCAAAATCAGCTTGTAAATTATCGTGAGATTCCTTGAAGGTTAACCCTCGTTTATAGTCATAGAAAATCATAGCACGAAAAGTTTCCCGCGAGACCTCCATCGTTGCAAACAAAAGAAGAGTGACAGATAACATTTAAAAATTGAAAAAAAAAAAACTACACATAGGTGGCCAATGATTTTCACCAAAGAGAATTGTATTGAAATTTACCGTCAGCTCAAAATAGTTTCAAGAAAAAAGAGTCTATATTTACTCTGTGGCTAACAATTTTCGGAACAACCCTCGTAGTTTAAAAGATACTATCAGAAGAAATACACATAAAAATGGAGTCAAAGTGAAAATATCTTATACATAAACAATAATATAATATAAATGAATAATAATAATAATAAAACTTTCTCTCCTCGTCGCACTGACCTTCAACGGACTGTGCTTCTGCTGGAGTAGCTCCTGCCACTTCGCCTAGCGCGAAGTGGTCAGAGTAGCCCAAATTTATATTTGAAAATAATAATAATATCCGGGACAAATCACACACCGTCATCTGGCCCCATACTAGGATTCCCTGTATCTTGGGAACCAGAGACCAGAGAATTATAAATAAATACTTTATTTTTAGTGCTATCAATTTCTTTTATCTTGCCTAGTTAACTTTTCTACCAACTAAAATCGGTTTCCTTTTTCAGATGTCCAATAATAAGCAACGACATCCTACCGAGAGACGAATGGAAGAGGAACATAAAGACATTCCTTTACGAACAACTGGAGGAAGAGAGAGGGCTGACAGCCTGTCTCATCATACAGTCCTGCAACAGTAATAGGGAGAAGGTGACATATACTGACCTAACCAAATTAGTTTAAAACCCTACTGCATAAAATTGTATCTAGTGCTGAATGTGGATTTTAGTGGAACTAAAATTAATTCTGATGGCAACCTCAAAGTTCTGAATCCTTATTTGCTGAATTGCTCTCTTTTAAATTCAAGACTTTCGACTGTAATCCACGTTTTAAGCATTACGCGATGTAAGGGAATGTAAACTGTAATGTTGCGTAGTTTGTAATGTCTTCAATGCCTTAATTTCAGATTGATGTGTGTGTAGAGACGTTGTGCAAGTATTTGGAAAACATCGTGACTAATCCTGAAGAGGAAAAGTTCAGGAAAATTAGGATGACGAACAGGTAAACTGTTGGTTATAATACAATTATCTTAATTATTTATACAATCAGTAGAATGCAATATTTGACTATATAAGTCATTTGAGTGACTGTTTAAATAACTACACTTTGTTCTGAAATTGTTCATGTGAGTGTGACGAGTTAACGAACTAATGTCTGGATTTTAATTAATAGAAAAACCGTGGTACTTATACAGACCTATCACTTAACTTCTCAGTTAAGTTAACTCGTCATATTGTCGCCTCAAGTAGCCCTTCGTACCAGTTGCTAAGCGCAAGTCATGCAACACACACACTTAAGCGTGTACAAACGTCATTTGTTTATGCAGTAGTAATAGGCTATAATAACACGACAGTTTGCTTGAGTGACCGGGGTGTGACGTCAGTATATTCTATAGTGACGGCGATGGGGAGTAGTGGAGTGTATTATTTATAAGAAAATTGAGCTCCAGGGCAGCGAAAAATGGAAATATGGGCAAAATAAGTGTATTTGGTAAAGTTCAGTTACAGACTGAAATGTTAAAAGAAAACGTACAGACGTTCATTTGTCACATTAATACGAACATCTATAAAAAGTATCTAAATGTCGCAAATAGGTTCTGTAACATTATAGTGATAAATAACACTATATTTCAGAGCATTCACGGAGCGAGTACAACCCATAGAGGGCGCTATGGAGCTTCTCCAAGCGGCTGGGTTTGTTCAGGAGAAACTGCCCAATCCAGAGGGGGTTGAGGAGGATTATCTGGTGTTCCACAGCGAGAACGTTCCGTCTATCGAGAGTTTGGTTGTGAGTTTATTTTATTTTTTAATTTAATAACAATTTAAATTATTATATTATTATTCGAGAACGATTAATTATTATACGAGATAAATGGCACTAACAGTCAAACCCATCTAAATTATGACTGTGACCACCCAAGTCATATATTTTGTGACCGTAAAACATAAGTTAAACTGTCTCCAGTAACTAGTCAATATATATTTTGATTGATTTATTTAGAATCACAGGGTTTTATTTTGTCCTACAATCCCCGGTTCGGGGGCGACAGAAAAACATAAATCTGATGCTTTTATCTCTGCTCTGTTTTTTTTATCCACAATTTATTAACATTATCTATCTCACCTGACGATAAATGACGAGTTCTTGAAGCTAAACTGATCCCTTTAGTAAACTAAAAGTGGTTGAAATTACGGACCTTTTAGCTAAACTGTTTTTTGAATAAGGTACATAAAGTGTCTTCAGTAACTAGTCAAAATATATTTGATCGATCAAATTAGAATAACAAGGTTTTGTTTTGGCCTACAGCACCAGGTTCAGAGGAAATAGAAAACATGAATCTGATGCAAAAATACAAGACACTTTTATTCACATTTAAATAAGCCTTTGGCATTATTTCACCTGATGGCACGTGATGAGTTCTTAACTTAAGGCGGTTAAAATCGCAGATCCTGGTCCGCGTTCCGAGAGTGCACTCTGACAGCAACCGTTTTGTACCCTCTCTTTCACACTTACGCGATTTATATTATGCTATCCTGTTGTCAGAGTGAACGGTTGCTGTCAGTGTACCCTCAGAACGCACTACTGTGCTAATCTATTCCCCTTACTAAACTCATTACTTCTCTCAGACGTTAATAGACGCTCTCCGCACCGCTGAACCAATTCAACTAGAGCTAGACCGCAACCTGCAAGTACTGCTGCCATCGCAGGCCGCCGCCAGGGTACAGCTTCCGCCTTCCTTCTATACGCTGACGCCGCAGGAGTTGAAGAGAGAGCAGCAACTGAGGTAGGCACCTCGGGGTAAACCATGTAGGATCCGTGTGTTCCCACTCTTCGGAGGATAAGGGAGGTACCTCCACCAGGCGAGGTGGTATGCCTGGGGACCGGCCGTGGTCTAACCGTTGATGGTGGAAGTCGTATAGTCGTAAGTATGTTAGAAGAAAATTCGATATGGCGTTCTGGATTAGTTTGTGGCGAATACGGTAGATGTCGCCACGAACCACATCTGGCCACATGGAATCGCATTTTCCTGTAGCGATATCTCGTTCTATCGCTCAAAAACATCGTTCTAGGCGAGAAGAAAATACGAGTACCACCCGCATCGGCGGCGGCGATGCGAAAGAGTACGGGAGTCACTTGTATTCACTTCTCGCTCTAGCGAACGATGTTTCAGAGCGTCAGAATAGAATAGCGCTAATGGACACTTGAGTTGCATGACGGTCCAGTAATGTTGAAGGAACATGGGATCTATGACATTTAGGACTCTTGGAGTCGATAATAATAACGGTCTTAGAGCTATATTTCCGAGCAGCTATACTTAGTGATCTTTTATTTTGTCACAGGCAAGAAGCCCTAGAGAAGAGTCAGATGCTTCGCACCAAGGCTATGCGAGAAAAGGACGAACTGAGAGAGATGCGCAAATATAAGTTTGCTATCGTCAGAGTTCGTTTCCCTGATGGGATTTTGTTGCAAGTAAGTACTTTACGACTATTCATCAATCGGATCTTCGTCTCAATGTGCGGAATCAGGCCTAACCTTTTCAGGATATGGGAAGAGGCCCGTGATCCCACAGTTGGGACTATTAATGAGGTAAATTATTACGTCTCAAATAGATCTGTTAGAATAATATTTAGCATAAAGGCTGAGAGGCTTACTTGATGGGTATGCTACCTATTGGCTTTTATAATATCTGATGATCCTTGTGGGCTAAGCTGGAATGCCTCGTATAAAGGTAATCGCGCTGGCAAATGTAAAGAGGCAAAGAGCGAGACAGATTAAGATAAAAAGCTAGCAGTGGTGGAGTATCAAGAAGGATCTTGCATTAAAATTACTACGTTACCTGTAAACATTGTTTCTTCTTATTGTCTTCTTCTTCTTCTTGGCAATTATTAATCCCGCATGGTAGCGGGGTCTGCCTTTCTGGACAACTTCCTCCACTTCGCTCTGTCCTGGACATCGTCCTCAGAAAGCTCGCAGCTTTATAGATCCTTCTTGATTACGTCTAGCCAAATGTTTCTTCTTATTGTGTCGCACAATTTAACCGTGCTATCACAAGGGATAGAGGGCGGTTTCTGGTGTTGCACTTAGCATCACGCGTGGTCACGTGTAGGCCATTTAGATTTACACGGACTACGGACGTATGCAACGCGATCATCATACACATCTAGTAATCAGATATGTAGGTTTCCTCACGATGTTTTCCTTCACCGTTAAAGCAAGCGGTATGGAAATACACGTAAGTTTCGAAAAAAAGAATATTTGGTCCATTGGCCAGGATTTGAACCCAAGACTTCTAGTTAGGAGGTCGAAGTCACGACCGTGGAGCCACCCATCTTTTATATATTTTAACAAATCCTCTAAATCAGTGTTTTTCAACCTGTGGGTTGCGACCCCCCGGGGGGTCGCGAAGCCTTTCTCAAGGGGTCGCGGGTATAAGTAAATATAATGTAATAGGTTTTACACTGCAATGAAAAAATTCGATTTCAGTGAGAAGGCTGGACCTGTTTCTTTTTCAACAATTTGTCAAAACGTGGTTCTATTTTGGAGACGTTAATAAGTAATTAGTTTTCTAATTAAAAAAAATATTCTAATACAGTAAAATTTTGTATGTTTATAGCCCTAGGGGGGTTGCAAGAATTTTTGTACCTGTAAAGGGGTCGGGTATTAAAAAAGGTTGAAAAACACTGCTCTAAATTGTAAATACATTAAATCTTCGTTGTGCATGTAAATAATTATAAAAAAGTCCACTTTTTATAAGCACATAATTTCTTTTTTTTTTGCAGGGCACATTCTCAGTCTACGAACGTTACTTGGAAATCCACGAATTCGTACAAGAGAACTTGGAACATAGCGCTTTGCCGTTCATTCTGAACACACCGACTGGCCACAAGTTAATACTGGAAGAGGACTGCAACAAAACTCTGATAGACCTACGATTGGTCCCTGCCACGGTTCTAACCTTTGCTTGGCACAGTTCTGTGATAGACCAGGTCAACAGCAGTCCGAATAAGGATGTGTATTTGAAGCCAGAAGTTATGATGTTGGTACAAGAAGTTTAGTTTATGGTTTGACGATATAATGGACGGAGATAAGTTTTTGATTGATTCTTTATAAATGTGCTACTAGACTTTTACTAGAGTGGAATTGGAGATTTGTTTATAATAAGGTCTAACAAAATCAGTTGAAACTATTTAAACTACCTATGGGTTCTACTCGCGAAACGAAATTTTTTCTCAAAGGAATTCCCATTTATGTCCGTGAAAAACTTTGGTTACTTTTCTCTCGATTTAATAAAGGAAGGCCATTTTTTCTTCTTATTAACGTTTGTTTCTAGGGGAAAGTTATGAAGTTTAATAAGTAGATGGCGCAGTTTAAATAGTTTTAGGTATTTTGTTAAATGTTGTATACTATCTCACATATGTTCTCCGTAGGTCCACTGCTCAGGTAGGCTTTTGGCTGTCGGTACTCGGTATGTCAGTCACGTGCCACTTAGCAGTGCTGTTATTAGATCTGTCGGGTACCGCTCAGTAAGAAGTCTTAGTGGAGTAATAGACCTGTCCCTTGAAAACTTAAGCGCATACCTTTGCAAGGTCTAACATGCGTATATACGGGGTGTTAGGTAAAATAGTGAAGCTATTTTAAGGGCTAGAAGGGGACCCTAGATGCAGTACATTTATGTTTTTTTCAAATTTATATTCGCTTTAATAACTGAGAAAAACGAAGGTTTTGTTTCCGGTGTGAGGCGGCCCTAAAGTGACGTCATAGCCCGCACAGATCACGCACGTGCGATAAAGAGATGGATAACAAATAATGGCGGCGTTACATAAAAGCAGTTTTTCTAATTTTAGTGTTTTTGAGGGGAAATTATAATTTAAAAATCTGGGGTTAATTGTGAGCGTTCAGTATGTCTGACTCAACCTAAAAAAAGAGGGTGCGAAGCGGAAATTTGAGAAAAAATTGTGCAACTTTACACCCTTATTTCTCGTAAACTAATGGGAATTTCGACTTCGCTCTTTTTTATTTGTGATAGGTTCTATAGGGGCCCTACGTGCCATTTAAATATTTGCACTATTTTACCTAACACCCTGTATAACACGTGAAACGGTTGAAGCTCTGTCTCCAAATTACCACAGACCTTTAACTAAATGAACGGATTTAAAAGAATAGAGACAAGAGAATTAGAGAAGGACGGTTGTTATTATCTTTCTCTCACTTCTTATCATTTCGAATAAATGTTTATCAGGTAAATCGTTTTCTGAAATGTTTCTAAATAAATATGCATTTAACGATAAAAACAAGAACTTACTTGCTAATAAATTTTAATCCTAATTTCCATTCCAATTTTGAAAGCAATCATGAATTAATCCTCGATAACAGATGCCTCATCAACACATTGATTCGCCGAATCGTCTGCTATGCTTGAGCGATAAATACAACGCTTTAGGTCAGAAAAGTAATGTTGTAGAGCTTGGCAAATGAAACCATGACCTGGAATTTTCTGAAAAGTTTTTACATGGCAACAGTAAAGAAATTGTCAGTGGCTGTCACTGTTTTTCGCGAAAACTTTAAATTCGTGAACTATTTTTTGATCATTGACAAAACAATTAAAAGTATGTGCGAAATATGCTACATACCACGATCAGTAAATTCAGACAAAAACAAGAGGGGAAACAAGCTGTTTTCCATCTCACTACTATTATAAATGCGAAAGTATGGATGTTTGTTTGTTTGTCAGTTTGTTTGTTTGTTTGTCAGTTTGTTTGTTCCGCTTTCACGCCGAAACTACTGAACGGATTTCGATGAAAATTGGTAGGTAGATAGATAAAGTGCTCGGCTAACACATAGGATACTTTTTATCTCACTACTATTATAAATGCGAAAGTATGGATGTTTGTTTGTTTGTCAGTTTGTTTGTTTGTTTGTCAGTTTGTTTGTTCCGCTTTCACGCCGAAACTACTGAACGGATTTCGATGAAAATTGGTAGGTAGATAGATAAAGTGCTCGGCTAACACATAGGATACTTTTTATCCTGGAAAACTTAAGGGTTCCCGTAGGAATGCTTAAAAACTCAAAATTTCCACTTCGTCACTAGATGGCGCTATCTTAACATTTTCGTTCAATTCTGAAGTCTACGCGGACGAAGTCGCGGGCGGAAGCTAGTATAATAATAATATCTGGGACAAATAACACACGGTCATCTGGCCCCAAACTAGGATTCTCTGTATCTTGGGAACCAGAGACTGATATACATACACATATAATTTTTAAAACATACATATATAGATATAATACACCCAGACTCAGAGCAAACAATTCTGCTCATCACAGAAAAGTTTGCCCTGTGTGGGGATCGAACCCACTATTCTCGGATCAGAGGTCAGGATCGCTAACCACTTAGCCACCGAGTCAGTCATATATGTAAAGAAAGATTAATTATAAAAGTATGAAAACGAATTTTAACTATATTTTCCTACTATAGTTGGTGATTATGACACATGAAGATTTTTGAATTTGCCGCGCTTTCTCAGGTCACGGTTTCATTTGCCCCCCGGAGCGATGATATAAAAACTTCTTTGGTTCTCAATACGTCACGTTGTGGCAGATTCTCATACAGTTCGACCAAGATCTTATAGCGATATAATGACCACGCTGAATACGTTAAAAACAACCGACTTCCGTCGCAACAACTCCAGTTTTGCTTTGTTTTTATTGATTTTCTCAAAAACCGCTGAATCGATTTCGATAAAATTTATATGGGACCACCTGTGAAGTATACCCTTTTAAACAAAAAAAGAATTTTCCAAATTGGTTCAGGCGTCTTCGAATAATCGGTGAATTTACATAAAAAAATAAAAAAAGATTCCGACGAATTGAGATCCTCCTCCTTTTTTTGAAGTCGGTTAAAAATCAAAGTTTTTTGGTATGGCGTGTGGCCGAAATCGGAACTAACGCCGCCATCTTGTGAATCGTCACTATTTATATTAAATAGAAGTCAGATTTGTGTTAAGTCACCAACGCCCTAACGATCTTGGTAGTATTGTACAGGTGAACGCTGAATTTGTGGATGTTTCATTAGCTAACTGCTATAGATTAAATAAGGACGCACTTACAACGACACTCTTCTAATCATGTAGTCACTAAAGAGCGTTTCAACAAATAGTTCCTATGCCGTTATGTTGGCAGCAATGTTTTCCACACACACTACATAGAACTCAGACACACACTACATAGAACTCAGACACACACTTCATAGAACGCAGATACACACTAACAAAATCGGTAGAAGCGTCTTCGCGTGTTGATGTCGTTGATAGACAGGGGAGCCAACATAACGGCATAGGAACTATTTGTTGAAACGCTCTATAATATCAACGCTCTATAATACCGTAAGTAGAAAGAATCATAATAAAGTTATAATAGATACTGCTAAACTCACACAAATAGTGGATGTCACTGTCCATTCTATTTTATGCCTTAAACTGTTAAATATTTCAAAATGTGTATAGATGTTACGATTTGAATAACTTATAAATGTATACCATGAAACATGGCTAAAGCCCGACGAGAAAAATAAGAACGTTCGCCATTACGCGGAATGTTAAGTAATTTTATTTATTGTACTTTACGAATATAGACTTCATTGAAAGTCTAATGTTTTTCGTCGGACTTTAAAAAACGTTAATTTGTGAAACTATGTTAGTGTTGGATCCATTCATGTATCCAGTTTTTATTTATTTGTTGTAATGTAAGATCCTTTTTATGTGTATATCGTATTCACTTAATTTTGTCAAATAAATTGGAAAGACATTATATTTTTTTCTCATTTTGTTTATTTCAGTTACGTAGAAAAATACTTACATTTACAATATAAACTAAACAATTCATTAGAAAATTTCCACAAAGCTGTAGAAAGGTTACAGAGAATGTTAAAAGCATAGTGCGTATATCATTGGTAAAACGGAAATTAAAATTACAAATATAAGGTTATCAATTTTATAACTTCTACATATACAAAAAATTACAAAATATTAGGTTCTCAATTTCATAACTCCTAGAACATGATCATTTAATGGCTGATATAAAATATGACAGAACTATGAGCTTTGAACAAATGCCTATTATAGTGGTATGTTAGATGAACTCGACAAACTAATTTTCTTTACATTTCTTTGAATCTTTTATATACAAGCGACTTCGTCTGAGTAAACTTCAAAATTGGGTCCAGAGAGATAAAATGTTAAAGTAAAAAAACTACTGGCGACAAAAAATTACAGTTTTTAGCCATTCCTCCGGGAACCTTCGAATTTTCCGGGATAAAAAGTATTTTATGTGTTAGTCGAGTGTTTCATCTATCTACCTACTAAATTTCATACAAATCCGTTCAGTCGTTTCAGCGTGAAAGTGGAACAAACATCCATACTTTCGCATTTATAATATAATATATTAAGTGAGATGAGATAAACTCTGAATTCTTGATGGAACATACCACAAACGCTTGTTAACATAACATACACAGCTATACACAAATAGCTTTGTATCTTTTTCCAATTAAAATCTAAACAGCCATGACCTCATCCGGTCCTTGCACGTCAATTTCTGGTTCTGGCAACCTGTTCTCGATAGTGACGGACTTGGTGCAATCTTGCGTCTTGTAGATACCGACGAGTCGGTTAGATACCTCAAACATATTATACCGGAGCGAAATAATGATAAACTGGGCGTTTTTCGTGCGCTCCTGTGAAAAAAGGAAAAAGTAGGGTGAATTCAAATAAATCGTTAAGAATCCATGGCGTCCTCACTTTTGGGGCACGGATCTCTTCCCACTCCTCGGGAAGGTTAGGTCGTAATCCATAGCGGGGGCAAGTCCGGATTGATGGAGGTTGCAAATAAATTGCTAGGGGCAAGTCAGCGGCCCCAAATTAATATTATAATAATATAATATAATATAATATCCGGGACAAATCACACACGGTCATCTGGCCCCAAACTAGGATTCCCTGTATCTTGGGAACCAGAGACTGATATACATACACATATACATTTAAATACATACATATATAGATATTATACACCTTCCTTGTATTTTGGGTACAAGAGACTAACAAATATACACCCAGTACTCATATTTGCCCTACGTGGGAATCGAACCTAACCGTCCTAAGTATGTAGTCGTTTTGATCAATTTTGTTGTTTGTTTGTAAACTCTTTATTGCATACATAACACGTAAATAAAATTTACAAAACTAAGTATAGCAAACGCGGAGTAAACCTCCTTTGTTTAACTCACCTTGATATAATTGGCAACAATCGATACGTTCTTGAAATCCAAAGCTGCGTCGATTTCGTCCATCACGTAGAGAGGCGTCGGCTTGTAATAGTGCAGTGCGAATACTAGGGCTAGGGAGGAAAGCGTCTTCTCACCCCCGGAGAGATTTGATATGTTCTTCCAAGATTTGTTTGGTGGCCGGACACTGTGAAAACAGTTATTATTATTATTATTTATATATTTATTATCATATTTATTTATGTTTACAACAAGTTAATTTTGCGGGCTTCTGGCCATACAAAAATAACCTATGAACTGAACTGAAAAATGAACTATCTAAAATTGGTATACTAAAAGGTGATACTTCTCTAAGTTTGTGTCTTTTCTGTGCACAATGAAAGTTTACAAAAAAATCTGCAGGTGTTGAGTATGACTCCATTGCTGCCATAACAATTACGAAAAGGAATCTGAAATTAATTTACCTGAAAATAATTCCCTCGGTAAACGGATCCAAAGAATCGACCAGCTCCAACTCAGCGTCACCTCCCAAAGTTATCATCTGATACATCTCTTTTAGCTTAGCTGTGATCGTGTTGAAACCTGAAAGGATAAAGATTCATACTAAAATTCTGAATTCCAACAAGTTTCACACACTCTACCGTACCTCCCGAGGTTTTCCTGAGGACTAAACTACAGTATACGACTTCAAGAAGGCATTGAAATGGTTTTTGAAGGTTCGGCAAAGCACTGATAACCGCTTTCCATCAGATGGGCCGAAAATCACAACTAATAATAAGGTATTTGACTACTAGTCATTTGAGTGACTTTGTATCAACTGCCAAAAACGATATTTTGTTCTGAAATTGTTCGTTTTACACTGGCATGTGACGTCACAGTCTTTAACGAACTTATTTTCGGATTGTATTGAATATAAAATTTAAAATAAACAAAAATATCAGTCCAGTAATATTTGTCGCTACTCTGGGCCAAATGCTTTTTAGTGAATAATATTTTTCAAAATAATTTTAATAGTGTCAAATACCCTAATAACAAAATGTTCTACTACCTTCACCTAAGTTGAGATCACTATCTGTACGATAGAACTAATTTATCAAATACCGTAAAATGCCCGACGTGTATAGATTGGTAAATAACCACCACATATCTAGTATGCGTTTATATACTTACCGCATAAGAAGTCCGTAGTACGTTTCTTCTTCAACTGATCATAGAGCGCTCTCATTTCGTTCCTTTTTGTTGTTATTTCATCTAGTTCGGCCGCTCTACGCAAGTAGAGCTCTTCCTTTGCTTTATAATCCTGAAAGAAACAAGCATGTCTGCTGTAGGGTTTTATGAAATCAAATAACGAAAATTTTAGCGTCTTCATTGTTATTTTAACCTAATATTTATTTTTAGTTACAGGCCATTAAAACTTGAAATGCTAGGTGGGTCAATAGATGTGAAGAAGGTAATACTTCTAGCCGACCAATACCTTCTTCAATGGTCATTTAACCGTGCTATCACAAGCTATAGACGGCGGTTGCCTGGTGTTGCACTTAGCATCACCCGCGGTCACGTGTAGGGCATTTAGAATTACACCTACGGATGTGTGCAACTCGATCATCAGACACATCTAGTAATCCGATGTGCAAGCTTCCCTTCACCGTTAAAGTAATTGGTAAAAATCAAAATATTATTTATTCGAAGTAGGTATCACTGTACACTTTTCGTAAGTCATACTTATTTTCTACCTAATACGAAGCTCCTACTACTTGGAACTCATATACCCATCATTTTGGGAAGTGTTTGCGGAGAGAGAAGAAATCATTAATTTATGAGTATTATTGTATGAGAATGCACTAAAATTAAAAAAAAAACTGTAGGACCAATACCTGAATAGCCTGTATGTTAGGCTTAGCGTCCCCAAGCCTGGTCTTCTGAGCCTGCAGTCTATTCCTCAGTTCATCCACTGTGACCTCATCCAACTGTTCCGGTGTAGGCGTTTCCAAAGGCTCCGGTCTTTCGATGCCCGGTATACCTTCTATACCGGGATCTTCAAGTTTTAGCGTCGATAGCTGTGAAGTTATCATGAAAATCGTTTCAATTGTGTGTTTTTGTGTTTGTGAGTGTTTTATGTGGAATTGGCCAATACACAAATATTTTAATTTTTTCTCGAACAATTACATATTTCCCGAGATAAAATTTCTTTTTTCTCCATTACGAATGTTAAAGCTATATTCAAAATAATAATTTTGTCAAATGACTGAAAACGATATTAATATACAGGCAAGGTGTAACAAATTCGGCGTAGACTGGGGTTTCTAGACAACATACTGAATAAATTTTGTTCTTCGACTTTGCTGTAATCGCTCCATACGTCTTTGGTCTCTACACAAAATTGTATTCTCTATACAAAATTTACCAAACAGGTAATCCTATACCGAATCCTATCCTTTGTTAATCTGGATATCAAAATGAATATAACGATATCTCGCACTCCAAAATATATCCAGCCGTTTTGGGTATAACCGTTAACAATTAAATCGGTGTGGCGACATCTTTCGTACTCGCCACAAACTATCTAGAACGTGGTGACCCCGACATACATACTCCATTGGGGTTGGCCACTAGCCTTTCAATCTCCACTAATCCGGACTTGGCCTCCGTGTGTGAAGTATGGCCTAACCTTCCCGACGTATGGGAAGAGACCCGAGCCCCTGCAGTGGGGACGATATGGGTTGTTAAATAATATACACCTGAAAAGCACTTCACTTAGGCAGTTGGGTAAAAAAATATCATACCTCTTTCGTCCACATAGGAGTCTTGCTCTTGCAATCCTGAATAGCTTTATCCATTTTACTGACAGCGTTGTTAGCTTCCAACCGTTCGCTCTTTATTTTGTTCTCTTTGCTTTGCAGTTTCGCTATCTCTTGCTTGAGGCCTGAGAATTCATCGGAACCCTCGTTTATTTGTTCTTCGATCTGTGAGATGAAACATACAGGTGATCGTTTGATTTAAATGCTTTATGGAAAGTTCTCGATCATGAAAACCACTAAGTCAAAAGCTGCCGAGCCTGGATGGACATTGTACAGAGCGTGAAAAATGTAGGAAAAAAGAGGCTTCCAGAATGCAAAAAATCACTCTGTAAGAGTTGAATCGTCCACAACTTAGTGTTTTTTCGATACACAACACAATTTTTCCACCTTTAAATATAAAAAAAGAAGGTATTTAATCAATTTCTTTGCTACATTGACGTACACAAACAGTAAATTTGAAAATTTGTTTCATAAAAATGATAATAACCATTACAAAACAATAGATAGATCAGCTTTATTGTACATACAAAATACAAAATTATTAATTAAGATACAGTAGTGAATGCTGTTATACAGGTGTAACATTCAAGGTGTGCAATATTTGTTGAGAAGATGTATAAGCATTTATTGATTACGAATAATTTATCAAATTCATAATTAAAATTAAATTGAATTAATTAACCAATTTTTTCTGTGTAATTTTTACTATTCTGTGGCATTAGAATACTGAATGTGTCTGCTCTGTGACGCGCGCATGCCGCCACGGGCCGCTGCGCAGTCGCGTGACCTTGTCGGAGAAGCGCCGTTGGGGGATTATTATCGAAAGTCGATAGAAAAAAGTTACCTATTGTGAAAATCATTCGAAAACATTTTTTTTTAAGATGCCTACTTTATTAGTGATTCATAATCAGTTTTAGGAGCTTAATCACCTCCGTAAATATTGCACGCCTTGAATGTTATTCCCTGTATATCTATCAAAGCGTTTACTTCCAGAAAACCAACTGTTCATAAAAGAAAACAAGTAGACAGCACATTAGTTATTAACTATTGACTTACCTCTTCCAACTCTTTCTGATATTCGGAGCTTTCAAGAGTGAGTTGTTTCTTCAGATTGCTCAAGTTCTCTAAATTCTTCTCCGTCTCTTTGAGGTCTGTTTCCATTTGGTTTATCTTGTCTTTAGATTTCTTTGCGTTTCTGTAAAATAAAAAAGAAACATGCAGTTCCTTCATCGATGAAAATATTTGTATTTATTTTTTGTAAAAACCTTTTATTCAATGTTTTATTTACCACAACTAATTATAATATATTTTACTAGCATTAATCGTTGAATCAATCCGGCGATCATCAATTTGTCGTAACTACGATCTTTCGAACCATAATTATTCGCTCGTTTATATTTCGAAGTTGAATTGCGCACCCTTGGTTTTAGCATAGTGGTAACATGAGAGCAGAAATGATCTTAATAAGGAGGATATTGAAGATCAGGTAAAGTGGAGAAGATTAAGTCGGAAAGCGGACTCTGGCTTAAGCCTAGCTATCGCTAATAGAAGAACAAGAAGAGTTTATAGTTCTAGATCTATTTCTAGACTAGATTGTAGATGTAATAGAATGTAAGACTTTTATTAGAAAAATGTGCTGGAATGAGTTTCTTTGGACCCAATTTACTTCTCTCTCCGCAAACACTTGCCAAAATTTTAGGGTAGACGAGTTCCAAGTGGTAGGAGCTTCGTATTAGGTACAAAAAAAGACCTTCGAAAAGTATAGGGTGCCTACTTGAAATATTTTGTTTGATTTGATTGAGAAGAATAAGAAGAGCTTCTAGTTCTATTTCTAGACTAGTTTCTAATTGGTTTTGGTATTGACATTTGAAACGGACGACCTACCTTTTACTGGTGTTAATGGCTACTCTTAACTTCGTGATCTCAGTGGACACTTTATCAATCTTCTTGGCCAATTCGTCTACGTTCTTCTGAAGGTCTTTCACTTTGCCGCCCGCCACTGCCGAAATCTGAGCGTCCACTCCGTGCACTTCTTTTTCGACCTGCGAAAGAAAATCATATTTTCCGATGCCGATGGAGAAAAAAAAGGGAAAATAGCACGTACAGGATCGTATTTAGTTTTTAAATCGATGTTTTTGGTCTGCTGTTTCTTTTCTCTCTCTCTTTTTATTCACAATTGGTAAGCCCTTGGCATCATCTCTATCGTGGTAAGTGCCGAAGATGGAAGACGGGCCTACCAAGATTCCCCAACGCAATGGGGAACTGGCTATCTTATCTATACGTACATGTCGGAACAAATTAATGCTATTAACATTGATGTTTGGTGGCAAGTTTTACATAGGATGATGGTAGCTAGCCAGGTGGGCTCAGAAAATGTCCTACCACCAACCAAACCGAGGTACCAAATTGAACCCCGCCGGGAATCGAGCCCGTGACCTCCTCATGTGAAGCGAGCGGACTAACCACTAGACCATGGATTACCGTTTATGATCACTCTTATTATTTTAAATGATCAATTACAGCTCACCTCCCCAGCATCGTGTTTGGCCTTATCCAATTTCTTCTCGGCTTCCTTCAGAACAGCTTCTAGCTTCGCCTTTTGTTTTGCGTCGACTTTACTGGATGCTGCCCTAGTCTCCTGTTGCTTGATTTGATTCTGAAATTGAACAATTAAATTATATCTTATCTCCTTACAGTATACAGGATGTTAAAAAAGTGCGTTTGAATTTTAAGGGGTTACTGACTGAGAATCAAGTATAGAATACAGCAAAAATATTGAAAAAATTCGATCTACAATTTTTTTTCAGTTTCCCATAAAAATTCTTGATTCACTATTCAGATTTAGTATGGGAAATTGAAAAAAAAATCTGATGTTTTTCAGTATTTTCCTGTATTCTATACTTGATTCTGAGGAAACTCTTAAAATTTCAAACGCACTTTTTGAACACCTCAAATATTTTCAATTATTAATGCCGTGAGCCGTACAAGAAAAACAGAATCGACAATTGTCAGCAACAACAAAAACCATAGTCAAGTCCTTACCTCCAAAACAGGCACTTGCTCGACCAAACTCCTCAGTTCCACATTCAGCTTATGCAACGTGGTCTTGCCTTCCCTAGCACACCGCTGTAGAGACACGGCCGAATCTTCCAAGTTGACTTGCTCGCTGCGCAGTTCCGATAACCTATCGAGAAAGAATAATTGACCACGCTGAATACGTTAAAAACAACCGACTTCAATCGCAACAACTCCAATTTTGCTATGTTTTTGTTGATTTTCTCAAAAACCGCTGAATCTATTTCGATAAAATTTATATGGGTGAGGCCGTTATTTTTTGCTGATTTGGTGAAAAAAGTTCTCCGCAGTCAGTAATTTCAAAAGTAGGACACTTATTTTATTTTGGATGATTTTATCGGATTAAGCAACAAAAGGGCCCTACTGGACACTACAATCATTTAATTTCAGTAATTAAACAAGAAAGATATTTCAAACGAAACGTGATAAAATGAAGAAAAATTACACTAAAACTCCTATCCGCCAAAGTAGAGGTGCACTTTAACTGTCGCTATAGTAAAAAGTACGATAGTTTTTGAGATATGGCTGATATTTTAAGAATACCCATCTATATGGCTATCATTGCTCTTAATTGTGCAATGTCTTTCCTAAGACTTTATTTAAAAACTTTTCCAATTTTTAGTTTTGTCATAAAACTGTAATTATACGTCACTTTGTCAACGTCACCAATATTATCTGTATCTATCAAAGTTTAGAGTTAGGGAGATTAAAATCAGTAGGTAGCAAACACTGGCTTTGGATTGTCTATGGACAGTTGTTTGATAGCGGCAATTTTTTTGACAAAAGACATGTGACTGTTAGTTTAAGTAAAACAGGCACGCTTGCTTCGACGGAAGATTTTTGTGTATAAAAATGTAAGTTTCAATGTTTTATTAAAAACTATCAGTGTGCTATGTGTGTCAATATGTAAGCTATGTTTAATACTAAAATACAACTGTAATAGTACGTTATTTGCAGAGTTGTAACTTGTTTTCTCAACGCGACGGTAGCGGAGAAGTAAAAAAACGCCACCATTTTGTTACTTCAACGCCACCAGTAGCGTAGATATTCGTCACCTCTTCTACACCACCAAATAAAGGAGAATATTCACTTGTTTTTTGTGCATAAACTAGAAGTGTATTTAATCGACGCAAAAAAAAGCATAAACGCTGTAACCCACAAACTGTAAACTTCTTTCAACGTTGTAAATTTTTTTCGTTAGTCGTCGTAGGGCTGCACGGCCCGGACCATGAGACAGTTTTTTATTTATGAAGCGGACCAGACACTATCAGTAATAATGACAGTATTTTTCCATCAGTATATTGTCATTCCATCGTTTAGTATGCGTCAGACCATCATTCCAACCACTACACTGTCAGTATAATGTCATTACTTGAAAATACTGTCATTATTACTGATAGTGTCTGGTCCTCTTTAAGAATCTGCAAGAAAGTTTTGCCATATGAATTTTGGCGTCAAATAATAAAAAAAAAACATTTAATGATAATCATAAAAGTAGGCACCGACTCAATGTCGTGTAAGTATAGTAATAGCTAGTAGCCAGTGAGCGTATGTCTTATTACAGGAAATTAATCTATTTATAATTTATTACAGATGTCTGAAACATCTAAAAGATATAGGAAGCGACTAAAAATAACCCAGGAAAATATAAGAATTCTAAATAAAAAGCAGAGCAAGATCTGCTAAACAGAATCAAAAAAGATGAGGGAAATAGATGAAAAAAAATAATGAGATTAACATGGTACCAACAATATGGGACTTAAGCGGACTTATTAAAATTATAATTGTGTTTCAAGTTAAGGTTTTACTATTAATTTAGTTGAGTGAAATTTTCTAATTCTTTTTATTTTAATATTTGTAATTAGTTAGGTAACGTGAAACTTTAAAAGTTGATTTTATTCTCATAATGAGTTTCCTTGTGCATTTATTACAATAATATAAATATAGAGTTATTCTAAAATACCTAAACAAAAGTAACAGCAGCTTTTACTATGAAACTGAACGACTTTCCTCAAAGATCCTTTACCAAATTCACAAAGAAATTGTTGGATTTCCCATACAAAATTGGCGGATCAGTTGATCAATTAGTAGGAGTCCAAATATAGGTATATTTTTTTAATTGAGCATAGGTCCTTAGATTTTTTTCAGTTTTATCAGTAGAAGCCACTGTTAATTGTTTCCGGTATTATTTACAATAAAATACAACAATGATTGATAGTGAATAGTATTAAAAAAGTATTAGTTGTTAAAAAGTTTAGTAAGACAGTATAAAAATTGGCATGTGTAGGTGTTCCTTTACAATTATTCGTCACTATTATACGTCACTCAACGTCACCGACGCGTAGAAGTGTCTACGCTACCAACATAATACTTCTGCGCCATATTAGCAAAAAATGGCGGCCTGACCCATATGGGACTTGTGAAAAAAAAAAATAATAATAAAAAAAAAAAATAAAAAAAAAAAAAATAAAAAAAAAAAAAAAATAAAAAAAAAAAAAAAAAAAATATATAATTTTCGAAATCGGTTCAGGCGTCTTCGAGTAATCGTTGCAACCTCCTCCTTTTTTTGAAGTCGGTTGAAAAGGTTTAAATAATATTTTTGCCGTTCATGCCGAGACTAGACGCTATGTTTTCGTGTTCAAACTATATAAGCTCTCATAAAAAAAGGCCGCAAAATACGAAAACTCCATCTGCCGTGCTTACGATGAGAGCAGTAGGTATATTTATAAAAGCAGTTACTTCATCCATTTCGTCAATTAATCATATAAGAACAAATAACTAAGACAGATAAATATAAAGATAACGCATTATAAAAACACTGAATCTGAGCTACACATTTTAAAAATCGTATTTAAAATAATGCAAGGAAACAATTCGGAAAATGCAAAACTGTGACGAAAACTCGAGTGTGTTTCACAGAGTTACTGCTCTTATTGTAAGCACGGCAGCCATATACTTTGCGGTCTTGTTTCTTATTATGAGGGCAGAAATTGTATGAGTTCTATATTATACAGGTTGTGTCTTCAAAATCGCAATTCATCATCATTCAATCAATCAATTTGTATGAAAAGTCAACTTCTCTTTTTGCTAATTCCGTATAGGTTTCACAGGAAAAGTTGTTCAGTTACATGAGAACACCCTGTTAAAAGGTTCAGGGAGTGGTCTTTTTACACCCTGTATATAGAAGAGGTGGAACCTGATATATCACCGCTAGCTAAATGTTTTTATTTTTTCATTTAATTTCATATTTATCAATAGTTGTTCCGGCATGAAGATAGCCAGGTCCCTATTGCGTTGGGAAATCTTGGTAAGCCCGCTTCCATCTTGGGCATCATCATCACTTACCACCAGGTGAGATGATGCCAAGGGCTTACCAATGGAGGGTACAAAAAAAAACTTTTCATACTATACCTTTTCTCCAAAGAAGCGAGTCGCTTTTCGCTGGCCTGTATTGCTGCTGGGTCCTGATCCCGAGTATCTTGCTGAGCCGCGCTGGACATTCTGCCGCGGAGTGTCGATCTGCCACCGCCCGACATTGTACCTGGGAATATGTTCCTTTAGTTCTTGTGTTACTTTAACAACACATCGTCCCCGCAGGGGCACACCCGTGCCCATAGGCAGGGAAAGTCACACGAGGGCCAAGTACGGATTGTATTCTCGTCACTCGTTCTCGTGTTAAAACGACATAAATTAATAAATAAATATCGCGGGATAAATGACATACGGTTATCCGGCCCTAAATTAAGCTTATAAGATTTTACATTTTTTGCTGCTATAAAAAGAGATATCTATAAAAAGTATCAGAAATAACTTGACTGGATAAAATATAAGGATTTTATATTATATTAGTATATGAGGAAAATGTATTAATTTATTTCATTATTGTTTGGAAATACTGGAGAATCCATGGAAAAAAGCTTTTGTATTAAAGAATAAAGCCATTTTTTGTATCGATCAATGATTTCGACAAATAATTTTAGGGTTGCCATTTTAAACAGTGAATACAAATGAAACTCACCAGCAATCTCGATGACATCTCCTTTCAGTGTGACCACCCTATACCTGGTCGCTCCGTAAGCAATCCTAGAAGCTTGCTCCAAGTCGTTAGCGACTAACGTATCGCGCAATGCATAGTAGAAAGCTGGCAACACTCGCTCGTCTTTCACTTTTACTAGGTCGAAGAGGCGAGGGGCGTTCTCTGGGCTGCAATGAAAATAACAATAAAGAACATTTTTTTAAAGTGGGCCATGTTAAGAAAAATAACTATTGGCACATACTTCGAGGATCAATATGGAAAAGTCTTGTTAATAACATATAGAGTCCCCACTGCAGGGCACGGGACTGTTCCATACTTAGGGAAGGCTAGGCCATATGCCACGCATGGGGTCAAGTCCGGATTAGTGGAGGCTGTGCGGGTAATGGCTAGAACCAGTGTCAGTTTTCAAGCAGCTTATGAGGCCTCCAACATGGCAAAGCACGGAATAGGTCGAGATGAATTTATACCTATAAAGGGGGTATAGAAAAACTAAACTGGGACTTCTACTTATTAAGTACACTAAACAAATTTTCGCAGGGAACTAAAAAACTCATAAAAAGTTGACTAATTAATAATTCAGTATTGATTTCTTCAGGATTAGTGTGCAGTAAAATGATTTAAAGTCCCTATATCAGTTTTCGGGAGGCACAAAGCAAACAAATCTGAGACAAAATACTATAATCAAATCAGCTCATCACATCACACAAATCTTTGCCTCGGTTGTGGATCGAACTCACAACTCACGACTTTACAATCAAGGCCGCTAACCACTACGCCAGCTACTACACTAAATGTGTTGGAGAGACTTTCTTTGGAACAGTTTCTTTCTCCGCAAAAACTTCCCGAAACGGCGGGTATACGAGTTCCGATTTGTTGGAACCTCGTATTAAGTAGACAAAAGAATTACTTTCGAAAAGTGTACACTGCTACCTAATTCGAACAAAATATTTTTCATTTCATTTCATTTTACTTACTAGTTACGCCGACTACTGTACTGGCTGATCAAATGCTGTTGCTTATCTAGGGCTATGAACGTGGCGCGACCGATATCTCGTCTCTTTAAATGCTCGACACAACCCTGCGCTGTTTCTACTGTGTCTACTACTATATTGTCTAAGGCACCGCAACAAGTAGATATGGCTACATCGTATTTAGTGTCTATGCCGCCGAGATCACCCTGAAAAAAAAAAAAATGGTGTGAGCGTTTTTTTTAAATTTGGTTCTATAGAAAGCCTAGAGATGGCGACACGGTCGTTGGTCTTTCCATTTGTATGTGTCTGCCATTTGTAATATAATATATAGGGGGTAACAAAATTGGTGTAGGACTCGTTAACTGGGGATTCTACTCATCGTACTGAACAACTTTTGTTCTACGACTTTGCTCAAATCGCAAAAAAAATTTTTGGACTCTCCATACAAATGTTTTGCCATTTTTTCCCATAAAATATTTCTATGGAGTCCAAATTTTTTTTTGCGATTTGAGCATAGTTGTTAACGGGTCCTACACCAATTTTGTTACACCTTTATATCACACCGGAAGTAACGAAGACAGCGAAGAATTATATGCAATAATAAAGTTAAAACTGTCAAAATACCACATAACATACAAAAAAGAAACATTCATATAAGAAGAGGATTAACTCAGGAGACAGCTCCGTTTTCCGAGTTCCAGCAGCAAACCACCACGTGGAGCGTCTTTAAGTGCCCATCACCCTTAGAGCCGTCACTTTCACTTGACATTGGCGTTTCGCCATTTTTTTTTATTGAAGATTCTCCCATTTTTCACTAGACATTGGCAAAATCACGCTCGGAATGAGATGTGGAATGCCAAATAGAAAAATAGAATAGAAACTTAAGGTTAAACGTTAGTGCTCCCTGGTTGAAAAAATCCGTTAGATGGCGTTAATCTGACTATAACTTGGTTTCTCGATTTAAAAATAGTATAAATAACCCTAAACTATACTACGTAAAACAGCGAGCAGCTACATTATCAATGTACGCTAATAAACCATAATAATGTTAATTTAATAACGATTTCGATATATTTGTCCCCTTACAATTATAGTTTTGCGTTTATCTCGTATGAATAAGGGCTCAAATTACGCACACATACATACAATTTTCACGTATATGATGCTTATTTTTGACTTACCTCTATAAGTAGTCCATAACCTAGAGGTGCAATCGGCAAATTTTGTACGAACTTTTTACGTTATTGCTTTTAGGTCCGGGTTCGTATCCTATGAGACTTTATTGTTTTTCTCTTTTTATTTTTTTATTTAGTATGAACATAAGTAAATATGTAAATAACAAGACCCAAGAGCAACAAAAGAAAAGATTTTTTAAAAGAAAATAATCATTTATTGACTAACAATGTCACAGCAATCATTCATAACATTGACCTGCAAGGAGATATGTATCACGCCTCCCCCGCGAATCAGGACACCAGGGAAGACAGCAGCAGCTGGTCGAGGTGACGGATCCACAGGAGTCCCCCATTGGTTCTGACTTCATAATGTACTCCACCCAGACGTCGAGTTATTGTGCCGAATTCAAATTTCCTGGCAAGAGAGGAGTAACTCCTGACCACCTTGTCTCCAGGAGAGAAATGCCTTCTTGTCCTCTGACTACGTGGCTCCGGTCTAGGTTTGGGACTAGCATGGCATGTAGCTTGGTTTTGAACTCTTTTCCAAACATACAAACATCAGTAGGTGGGAGTCCCTCTTGGAGTTTCTGTCTGCCTCAAGCGGACTGAGGTCTCCCCTTGAGTGGTGAAGTAATACTTAGTTTTCGTAATGTAGTTTTCAGTGCTATACACAACTCCTCAAACTCGAATGTGTACGAGGTTTCTTCCTCAAGATGTTTATCTTCGGTTTCTAGTTCTATGTTGTTCTGTATTTCGAAAATTTTCTTTATTGTTTTGTCGTGTGACTCCAAGCGGGTCTAGATACTTGGGTCTTGAGTGTCGAGCACATTTTCTGTGCGCGTTAATAAACTGTACTGAGCTTCTTGTACGTTTTGATTTCTTTAAATCCATTTAATTGGCCTCGTCGCCAATATTAACAACATAAAATATCATCTGTTCAGTCACATAACATTTATTGAATAACAACGTTGCCTAGCAATGGCTTGCAAGGAGATACGTATCAATCAAGGAGATACGAAGTGATGTCGACAATATCTGGAGGCACGGCGCGGCGCGGCGGTGCCTTTGCAAGCCAAGTCTTACGCTATTTGGAGTCACGGAACTGCAAGCTAAGGAGAGTATCAAACTTCGCAATCACAGATTAGCATATTTTTTATATATATGTCATAGGGAATGGCCCCCTTATCACTTCCGTTATGTGGCAGCATGAAATTCGTTTTCGCTGTCGAGAAAAATAGATTCATTTTTTTGTTAAAATTTATTTTCAATTTATTTTATCCATACAGATAAAAGTTTTTCAATTAATGTTCAAGCACATGAAATGATATCAATGACAATAGACACATTTATCAGAAAAGTTGATGTTTTGTTAATTAAAATAACATAATTATCAGTATAATCATTTTAAGAATAATGAATTACTCCAATATTACAATACACATTTAAATTCAGTCACTCACTCTCACGGTCTCATCAGATTGATTGACAATAACACATTCACTGTGATGATAACCATCATAGTTACTTAGTTAACAACCCAATATCGTCCCAGTGACTGAATTTACATGTGTAATATAATTTTAAAATAATTCATTCTAATATAAATAATGATACTGATAATTTTCTAATTATAATTAATAAAGCATCTAGTTTTTTGTTGTACTGATGAATAAAAATTGTGTTTCAAATCTGTCATTTGTATCTTCTGTTCTGAAATACATTTAATTTTATTTGAATTCTGGATACACTTGGATTTTTTTTATGGAGGATATGAATATTCCATAATTCATTATTAATTTATTTTCTCTGTACAGGATAAAATACAAAAATATAAGGTACCTAACATAGCACAAATAATTCTTTTGTTTTAAAACTTCTTCCTTCACTGTTGGCACCTGAATAGTGTAAGCTTATATGTATCCGAGGTCAAATTTTATGATTAATAAAAACCACTTGGCACACGTATATGGTACTAGATGCTATCGTTTAAAGAATATGCACTAATGGCATAAACAAAAATATTGGTAGAAAGCCAAACTAATCCAAAATATAAAAACATAAACACTAACGGCATTTACTAAATAAAAAGCTTCAGAAATAAATTTTGAACGTTGCACGGCGCAAGGCATTCGTGAGCGTTTTACTCTGCCGCGCTTCAGTTAACTATTATATTGGGCAATTATCTTGAATTTAGTGTAGTTTTCGGATGAACCGAGGACGCAGCCTTCAGCTTTGGATTGATTTTGTACCATGTCAGACAAAAAAATTAAAATGAACAAAAATCGAACCTGCTATTTTTGATAGCGATAAGACGCCTTTGCATATCAATGTTTTAAATATTTTGTGTGTTTTCGTTGTTATTTGTACTTTTTTGGTGTGCAATAAAGTATATTTATCTTATCTTGTCTTAACTTTTTTTTTTCAAAAAAATATTACTGTCCATTTCCTGTTCCTTCTTAAAATATTTTGCTCCGTATCCTAAAGGGCGGGCGATCCCTTTGTCCAGAATCCAGATGTGTAAGTACCTCACTTGCACAACAACTAGTTGGAAATAGGGAAGCTTATATTTTACTAAGCCGGAAACCCCATGACTAATGAATAACGAGTATACCTTTGTTCTAGCTGAGTGCTCATTCCTCAGACATAATTCGGGGCATTTCATTTGTCTTTTTTGACAGTTACATCTAAAGCCACAATGTGATTTGAACTGCATTTGCACCGAATTAGCTCTAAACAAGCGGTAGCAGCCACAGCAGTAGTCCATGTCGGTATCTACTGATTATTTGTGCCTATTTCCCACCTTCACTGAGCCGGACGTGAGAGATTTTGAATGGGCACTAATGTCTGATCCCATACGTGGACACCCTGGTATAGTGCTCTCAGAAGATGTTGTTGAAAACTTTCGTCCGTTGATGGAATATTCTCTATTTGTCGGTCTCTTTTAGAGAATAATTCTCGCCCGCAATCGGTTAAGCTGGTGCACTAGATCTTAAACAATCAATTTAAAATCATTTTATACCACAAACAGAGAAATCTATGTACAATACAAAAATATCGTTTTTTCAAACTGTCTTGTCATAGGTATATGGTTATGATACATTTTTCGAAAGTTTTTTGGCGCTTGCAATGTCTCCACAAGCCAGCATTTTGAAACCGAGGGTTGCTGGAGGAGAAACATTCCAGGTTTCGTACGCGGTTTTCTTTCCTCCTCCATTACAGGCTGAAACGGTATCACACCCTGTTAGAGCATAGAATAAGGACAACATTTTTCCTTTTTTGGTCTTGTAATAGAATTAAATCATGAGTTTCGTATGTACAAAATGTATCTAAAAATAAAATGTTCATATAGGTAAGTAATTTAAAATAAAACCTAAAGATTTTGTCACAATTTCAAGAACATAAAAAGCAACAGTGCTGCCCATACTTCATGCTCTGACAGGGAGTGATACTGTTTTTTAGCCTTTAATTGAAGAGAAAAGAAAACTGCGTTCGAAGCCTGGAATGCCTGTCTTGTGGAGACATTGAAAGCGCCAAAATACTTTGGAAAAATTTAACATAACCATGTTTGACAAGTAAATTTGAATAAAACGAGGGTTTTGTACATAGACGACTATGTTTAGGAATATATTTTGGTGACAAAAAATATTGTGTAAGTGAATAACTGTTTATCCTTTTTTTTTAAATAAATTATTATATAACCTGATTATAGAACTAGCGATTCAGTGTTTAATAAAACTTGGCGCTACATGGTGGGAATTCATAACTTTTTACAGTCGAGTCTATAAATATTGACGTGTAAGACTTTTTACTTGATATGTAAATGTTTTTGTGGGATTTTACTTACCGCGTATGAAAATCTACACTTCGTTGTCTTCGATTCCCGGTGGAGTCTAACTATAATATGTAAGACTCCGTTTGGTCGGTGGTAGTGCATTCTCGGAGCCTGCCTGGTTAGCTATCATCCTTTATTTACCCTCAACCCTCAATTGGTAAGCCCTTGGCATCATTTCACCTGATGGTAAGTGACCATGATGCCGAATATGAAAGCGGGCTTACCAAGCCAGGCGGGCTCAGAAAATGCCCTACCACCAACCACACCGAATCCACAAAGTTACACCCCGCCGGGAATCGAACCCGCGACCTCCTAATGTGAAGCGAGCGGACAAGCCACTACGCTACGGAGGCAGTTAAAATTTTAAATGGGGCATGGTATAAGAGGAGTCTAAAAATTTGTGAATATACAGGGTGTAACTTCCGGAAACTTTAACAGGCTGTCCTATTTATGAAATTGTAAAGCTTATCTTAAGGAACCCATACAAAATTCGCATAAAAATTAAGTTTTCATATAATATGGTCACTTAACCGGCCAATTTTGTATGGTGTGTCCAAAAATTGTCTTAAGTATTCAGCATTCTTAAGGTTCATTGGGAAAAGTTGTTCAGTTTCATTAGTGGATCCCATAATAAAAATTTCCAGGAGTGATCTTTTTACAGCCTGTATAAGTAAAAATATTATCAGCCTGTGTATCACAAATATCGAGCTGAAACTCATAACTAGACCTTGTTGGGTAAACAATATTTTCGTCTGTCAGATGTCCTTGATTTGAGAATGACAGCGCCTTTTTTTTCTGAATATAAAAAAGGTTGCCAGCATAAATTACTCAGACTAAAAAGTCTTTATAATAAATTTGCTACTTTGGTAATGCTCAAGCAAAATGCAAGATGGCGCTAAAAACGAAATCCTCAGCTAAACAAAGCTTATCAGACTAGTTGAGATGGTAGTTACTGTCATTTCAGAAAGATGGTGCTAAATTATACACCACTACATGCGTAAAATTTATGGTATTTTACGGCAGTTTTTAATGATATTACAGAAATAAATAATATAATTATATACATTTGGCGAAAATAAAACGTTGTAAAGTTTACGTTGGACAGATAAAATCAAAAATATTGTGTGTATTTGTATAGTTTTGACCGATGTAAATTTGTATGAAATAGGGTGACTGACGTTTAACCTTAAAAGAAAGACGTAATGTAAAACAAAACTAATGAAATTCCTGTTATCTGAAAAAAGGTGTTGCGTTTTAGATCAACGCTAGCGGCATCTAGTGCGCACCGTGGTAACTTCTGGAAAATGGCTAGTAAACTAAAATTGAAAAGACAGTAAAGGAATTCTACTTCAACTATAGGACAGTAACATTATCTCACCAGTCTGCCAAAGATGCCGGGAAGATTACCCTTTCTTTTTTCCTCCATTAGCGCATCTAAAACTCTGCCACGAG
Organism: Coleophora deauratella; assembly: GCA_958295455.1. Classification (NCBI taxonomy): domain Eukaryota; kingdom Metazoa; phylum Arthropoda; class Insecta; order Lepidoptera; family Coleophoridae; genus Coleophora; species Coleophora deauratella. The sequence continues at coordinate 5,225,193 of OY282411.1, forward strand.
ACCTATTAGCGCTCATGGCTTGTCGCGACTCTTCTAACTGCGCTCTGCAAAAAAAAAAACTCCTTTGAAAAGAATGCTGATCATAAAACATAGGTGTGCGTAGTTTTAGTTGGTCTGTGACTGTATAATAGGTATCTACTAAATTAAACAACAATTAATAATACAGGGTGTATAAAACATATCTCAGAAACATAAACAGAGGGGTTTCTATTTATCATAATAAACAATTTTTACCAAAGAAACTATAGTGAAATATATAAGGTGCTACTTTATTAGTGCCCGATATTTTAGTAAGTGCTTCAACTCCTGATTCTGATCAACTTTCCCCAAGGAACTCAAACTCAAACTCAAATATGTTTATTGTGGATCATAGGTCTAAAAGTTAGTGAATTTAGTAAAGTAGTACAAGCTATGTCCCGCCGTAGGCATACAATATTTACAAAAGTTAATACACACAATCATTAAAAATTTACACAGCTTCTCTAAACATATCTTACAATAATCTATCATTTAAATATTCATTTAGTGTATAGTAACATTTTTCCGAGAGCAAGCAATAGAGTCTTCTTTTAAACACTGTTATTTGTGGAGTGTTTCTCAACGATTTCGGTAGTTTATTGTAAATGTGCGGTATTAAACAAAACACACTTTTATGAAGGAACCATAGTCAAATCGCAAAAAAATGTTTGGACTCTTCATACACATCGATCAGCCGAGCGGCTAAATTGGTAAGAAGAGTCCAAAATTTTTTTGCGATTTGACTATGGGTTCCTTGGGGAAAGTTGATCAGAATTAGGAGTAGAAGCACTGACTAAAATATCGGGCACTAATAAAGTAGCACCTTATATATATATTTTTTAATTTTTACAATTTTTTTATACAATTTTGAGTAATCAGTATGGGTTTCTCCCTTGGGAAAAGTTGTACAGTATAATAATTAGACCGAATAGACCGTTTTTTTCTGTATATTGCTTTTTTAAATTATCTGAAGAAGTGGTCCATTCGTTTTTAAGTTCAAGTGTCAAAGGAGTAGAAAGTCCTTATGAAATTAACTTACCTCAAAGATCTAGCCTCATTAGAAACGGTGGATTCTTCTTGTTTTAAAGTTTGTAGTTTCTTTTGCACTTCATTTAGCTGCTTTTCGTTAGAAGGCAGCGTTGACTCCAAATTGTCTTGTTGTCTGTGAAATAATGACATACATTTTTGTGAAACATTTCCAGAGATCGTGTATTGCGAGGGTGGTATTTCATTCATTCAATATCGATGGCTCACTGACATTCTAAATGTCTAGAGCCAGTCTAGAGCCTGTGCTGATAGATAACTACATTATGATTTCTATTGATAAACGTGTTTTTTTTATCCACAATTGGATGGCCCTTGGCATCATCTCACTTGATGGTAAGTGATGATGATACCGAAGATGTTTCTTCCGCTTTTTGTTTGTTAATCACTTGCGAGCAAGGTTCGGAACCGGTTAACAAATACCGGTTAATTTCGTTCGAATTCCGGTTAACGATTCCGTTCAGGTTAAAACCGGTTTCCAGCTTAACCGGTAAATTTGAATAAAATATCGGTTAATCAGGAAGCGGTTTTCTAACCGAAATAAGAACTAAATTAACCGGTTAAAACCAAACTTAGTCAAGTACAGGCGCGTCGCGCGGGTGCCACTGCCCGAGTCTTCTGCTCACTTTCTCGCACGCTTTCAATTGATTGCACGCGTCAAACATGCCTACAAAGTCGCATATTCTTCAAATTAACCGGTTAATTCCGTTCGAACGAAAAAATATCGGTTTTGGTTAAACCGATATACCGGTAACCGAAACCTGAACGAAACCTTAACCGAAATTATTTCGATATAGGAGTCAATGACCGAAACCGGTATTTTCAAAAAACCGGTTTCCGAACCCTGCTTGCGAGACACGGATGTAGGGATCCATTTAGATCTAAATGCGTTTTACTATGTATATTCCTACATTTCTGTTTGTGTACCTTCTTATGAGTAAATAAATAGAAAAAGATGGAAATAGGTTTACCAAGATTCCCCAACGCAATGGGGAGCTGGCTATTTAATGTATTGACATTAAATAGCATTGGCCCGAACACATCAATGCTATTAACATTGATGTTTGGCGGCAAGACAGATAAGATGGTGATAACCAGCCAGACAGACTCACACCAACCAAACCAATTTTTTTATATCAAGTATCAAGACGGCATACTTTCATTTCGCACTATAACGACGATCATGCAGTGTTGCCAACATAGCAAACGCTTCAAATCTGATAACGGATCTCTTTCAACATATCCTCATACCAGACAGAATCAATAATTTTGTTCACAATATTAGGTTATTATAAAGCAAACATGTATCTTATAATAAACAATGTGTACGAATTACGTTGACTTACAAAGTAGCAGTAATTGTGGTCGCGCAATAAATAGAAAATGTTTTCGATTATAACCGTCAAATTAAATAATTATTGTGTACAAGACTTGCCAATTTGTTTTGCCAACATCAAGCGATCCAACGAAACCCATACGCATATAGTATTTTTTCATAATGGGTTAGGTACCTGTAGTTGTCGGAAGTTAATTGTGTGTACAAATGAATTTCATTAAAATTATAATAATAGTTCTTCATTATAATTATAGTTCAGCGTTAAATCTTTTTTGTTGAATTATCGATACAGTTTCTGCCAATGGCATCACTTTTGAAAGAATAATGGCAAGATCATACCTGACTTTTTACGTATAAAATAAATACGAAAGCAAAAATAAGTTAAATATTTACTCTTATTTTTTAAATAAATCAGTATGGTTATTGCAACCGGAGGAAATTAATTATTTTTGGGAGTTTAGTTGACTATGTGGTCCTGTAGCGCGTTCCGAGGATACGTTCTGACAGCACACGTTCTCTCTGACAACAGGATAGCCTAATTTATAATCCGTAAGTGCGAAAGGGAAAGTACAACACAATGACAGTTGCTGTTAGAGTGTACCCATGGAACGCGACCCTGCGCAAAACGTCATTGTTGCGCTTTTAGAGTTGCCATTCGCTAGACACTTCACAATTGTAGAAGATTATTTCTTGTTTCACTTTTAGTGTAAGAAAATAATTTATCTTTATCTTTTTTACTCTGGTTTAAAGAGTCTTAATTCTTAAAGGAATACGTTATGGAGTAACACCTGAATAGGTTTTTGTATTTTTTATTTTTATACTTTCGCAAATTTAATCCAGGTAAATTGAATATGGGAGTTTGGCATTGTTCTTCAGGAACACTCCAAATATAAGATTTTTCCGTTTCAGTGTGACGTCATTAACAGGCGATAGACGCAGTAAAAGTACTGTTTTAGCAGACTACTTATTTGCTGTGTGCCTAGCAACGGAGTGAACTAACGGTCTTATCTTTAAGACTGAGATTGCGTTCCAGAGTCAAAGAAACCGTTCTAAAACTAAGCCAAATAAAACTAATGAAAACCGATCGCTGACAGAACCTTTCAGAAATCCTGCAGGATTTTGGAAAGCTTTCTTGAACGTAACTTTCGCACTGACAAGTTTAATTTGTAACGGTGCCTGTGTTTGATTAACGTTAAAATTTGCCTAACCATATACGGTTAGGCCGAATATATTCGGCGGGAAGTTGTCAGTGTCAAATAGACAAAGACATACACAGATTACACAGCTTGCTTGTAAGGTACAAGCAAGGTAGTTAGATTGTAAAATCATAATAAAGACAGCAGACTACAAAGAAAAGCTTAAAAACTTTATAAATTCTGTCAATGACGTTCTTTATTCAAAGCCGTTCTAAAACACATGTCACCCTTAAATCACTTGCATGCAAATCAAATATACTGCATGCGTTCCAAAATCATATAATTTTTCTTTCTTTAAATAGCTTCGCCTCTTTCTTTCAAGTCAACAACCCATTACGTCCCTACTACAGGGGCACGGGACTCTTTCCATACATCGGGAAGGTTAAGCCATACTCCACACACGGGGGCCAAGTCCGGATTGAAGTTAAACTCTACCTTGGTTCTGTAAGGACATAAAGAAAAAAATACTCACTCCTGTTTCTCTTCTAAATCCTTAGCCGCCTTTTCGTATGCCTCTCTCATTTTCTCCAATTTCTCCGTTTCTTTCGTTTCAGTACTCAAATAAATCTTCAATTCAGATTCGGCCAGTTTGTAGTTCTTATTCGCTTCGTCCACAATCTTTTTTAAGTCCATCAACTTTGCTTGGAGGCGGTCTTTTTGCTCTTGCAGCCCTTGAGTTTTAGATCTGTGAATAAAATAAGGGTTGTAAGTTCTGTTTCTGTAAGTCAACGTATCGTAAAAAAATCAAGGCTAAGTGTATGGTCTTGTTCTTCAATATTGCGAATAAAATATATGCGAGTGTTCAAAGTTTATTAGTTTTATTTAGTGGAAAACCCCCATGTGAGTCAAGTCACAGTACCTTACACCAGCCATAACTGTTTGTAACTCTTCTTCAGCTGATTTCTTGTTCTCTTCATGTTTGACAAGCAGCTTTTCGCAATCTTCGATTTCCCTTGCATTCTTTTCTGGTACCTACAAAACAAAGGAGTATTATTTCTCTTTTATATATTTTAATAACCTTGCGACGTGGTAGACGAGGGTCGTGGATTCGATTCTTATCTAGGGCAAAGTTTTATGAAAGGAGCAGGTTTATTACACGTATTTGGAACGTTGAGTGTATAAGTTCCGATTGGTAGGAACTTTGTACAGCATATTCTGTTTGGTAGAGAAAAAAGAATGTGAACAGCATATACTGAAATAAATAAAACAAAACGTTTTGATTTCTTTTTTATATTGTGTTAATTTTATTGAAATAAGGACACTTGTTGGAATGGAATATATCAGGTTCGTAACGTGGTTTTTCTCGCTTAGGAAACGAAAAAAAAGAATGTAACCTTTTCCACACTATTCACATACTAAGAAATTGCGAAAATAACAAATATACATCATTATTATGCATTTGAATGCATTACAACGCTAATAGGATAGTTGACTGCTACTCATCTGAATAACTTTTTATCAAGTGTCAAAAAAAAATGTGTTTTTTTTTAAAGCTATAAGTCATAATTTATAATGTCATTTCCATACTCATTACGATTTTTTTATAAATAATGAATTCCACCTGTAATTATAAAAAAAAAATACATTCCAAACTAGTACGTTTTTACTGTTTCAATAAAAGAGCTAATAAGTGATACAGTCAATTACAGGGTAATAAACGATACATTTTTCTTTATAGAATAGTGTTCAGGTTTAGTATCCAGTCCATCTATGGGAAGCTGTCGTGGCTAAGTGCGGCCTTCGTGATCGATCACAAGTAACTTACTACAGACACGGTCATAACCTAGATGGGTTTGACTGTTAGTGGCATTTATCTCGACCGTTCTCGAAGCACAGAGCTTCGCAAGGTACGTTAAGTCGTTGGTACCGGCTGCTATCACTAGATGACAATCGTTAAGCTATGTCAGAGGCCTTATAGGCGGCTTGAAAACTTTGAACACAGGTGTGGCCACTAATCCCACAACCTCCACCAATCAGACTTGGCCCCCGTGTGTGGAGGATGGCCTAACCTTCCCGAGGTATGGGACCCGTGATCCTGCAGCGGGGACAATATGGGTTGTTAACATCATGTATGGTATTCGTTTTTTGTAAGCAATCTTACCAATTCTAATTCAATAAGCTTTCCTTTCTCCTGTTCGAGCAACTGTTCTAGATTCTTCTTCTTCTTGTTAGCCTGAGTGGTATCCGCTTGAGCTGTCACAGTTTTCTTCTTGCAGTTCCTTAGCTTTTCTGATAGCTCTTCTTTCTTCTTTTGAAGGACGTCGTATTTTCTGTAAAGAGTTTTAATATGTTTATGGTATTCAAGTTGGAAGCATACAAATGTGAAACACACATTTTAATGCTCATTTGGCTTCACTTCTCTTTGGTTTCATTGCGAAACACTTTTGATAAGAGTAATTATTACCCTGAGATACTGATGTGCCGTTCCCGGCATTATTCTCAAAAGACAGAGACAGCGCTCTGTTCCCAATGGAATATTCCCAATATTGAGAGGCTTTTGCCCAGCATTGGACGTCCTTTGGCTGATGATGATTCCTAATATTCCCAAGGAACGGCGCTATTATAGAGCGCCATCTCTGCCTTTCGAGAACGGTCCGGGATCCGTACATCAGTACCCTGAAATCAGGATAGCCTATTAGAAATCTCGAAATGTAAAAAGGGAAGACTCTTGTCAAGTAAATACGTATAATATTAACTGGCTTAGAAACCGGCCATTGTTGACAGTGTTGAGAAGCAGACGTTACCCAGAAATATTTGTTCATGAAGAGATCCCTAAGACCACGAGGTATCAGATTTTTTTTTTATGGATGTGTTAAATTATTTTTAATAAAGTTCCCCAATTCATCAGAGAAGTATCGGCAAATCGGTTTAAAACATAATTAAACAGATGGCTTCTTCAATATTTATTTTTTTCAGTGACGGAATTTTTAAATCATAAACATTAATTCATATTTTATTGTAACTTTTAGATTTACATGTCATGAACTGCATAACTGAGCTTGGCGATCATAACTATTAATTCCTAACAATAAGACCACATTTTACCCAGTTCAAGAGTAAATAAATTTCTATTCTATTCTATCATTAGTAGTAAATGGGGATAGTGCCGAAGACGCGAGCTTACCCGGATTACTCAAAGCAATAGGGAACCGGCGAACCTATCTCCACGGCGGAACAAATAAAGCTGCTAACATTGATATTTGGCGGAAAGACTTAGATAAGATAAGAAGATACCTAAGCTTTTGGGTTCGCTGTAGCAGCAACAGCTACCTGAAGCTAATAGCTGATCGGATGGACTCTGATAGCCCGATTATGGCAAGCTGAACAAGGCCACACATTGTAGTGTGCGCTTGACAGGTGCGTCTTTTATAATATTATTATTTCCCTTAAACAACTCTGTTACTAACACAGTTTGTAAGAACAGTGATACTAACAAAAATATGGACCTGGTCTGAAATAAAGTCTTTGAATTGAAATGAATAAGCGGACGTGCTTCGAAAATGCCCTACCACCAACAAACCCTAGTTGCACAAAAATGTGACCTACGCCATAATATCCGGGACAAATCACACACGGTCAATCATCTGGCCCCAAACTAGGATTCCCTGTATCTTGGGAACCAGAGACTGATGTACATACACATATACATTTAAACACATACATATATAGATATAATACACCCAGACTCAGAACAAACAATTCTGCTCATCACAGAAAAGTTTGCCCTGTGTGGGGATCGAACCCACGACTCTCGGATCAGAGGTCAGGATCGCTAACCACTTAGCCACCGAGTCAGTCAATAGAGTACATAAAGAAAGCACTTCAAATTCTACATAATTAAATTATTACGTTTTACTTCAAATCACACAGTCTTTTAAATAGCCGATTTTATATGGTTTTATTATATTTAACAGAAAAAAATATGTTAAGTACCTACCACACTTTTCATCATATTGTACTATAAAGTAAGTAAGAGTACAACAAAATAAAATCAACTTATTAAAATAAGTATATACAGGTTTTCAAATAAATTTCTTAATTTTTTTATTTATAGTTACTGTTATAATTTATTAATACTTACTGAGTACCAGTTTTCAGTACAGAACTTTTTTCCTTTAGTTCTTCAGTGATTTTGTTCAGTTTTTCGTCTATGGCCGCTAAGTTACCTTTCAGCTCTTCCATTTCCTTCTCTTTGCCTTCAATAATCTTGTTAGTTTCGCGACTGAAAGAAGTTTGTATTATTATTTAAGGCGATAAAAGACTAATTGATGTGGGGCGCACTGAGCGGCCATGCTGAGATGAAGGTGTAGATAACAGCGCGAAAGCAGGTCACTGCTCTGCAAAAGGTAGTAAAATATACAAGGAAGAAGGAGAAAACTCAGCATCGTCATTTCCTGCCTTACTATAAATGCGACCTCATCTCCCCTACCTACGGATGAAGAGATCCAGTGACGGTTGTTTGACGAAAGTGTACAAACGTCATATTTTCATGTAGTAATAGGTCATTCAGTAGTAATAGGTAATAAATAATAATTCGTCACTTTGTTGAAGTGTCCGGAGTGTGGTATCGCATTTAAAATGTTACGTAAAATAAAGTTTTAAATAACGTATCAATAGTTGTTTGTTTTGTTTTAATGTTTAAAAACAATAATTTGTTCTTTATTTAACATACACACACAAAGTTTTAAATTTTTCTGCCGTTTCAGTTAAAAAAAAATACCTCATAATTATTTTCAAAACATATTTACACTTCAATGACTGTTGGCATTACGCTAGTTTTAAAATAATAATATTATAACGCAAAATGCAGGGATAGTTCTGTTTGCGTCATATGTTTTGGTGTTATCTGAATTCATTTAACAAACTAAAAACTCGATGTGCAAGACTATGGTCTTTTTTCTCACACACCTTAAATATGTATAGTAAATAATTGTTATTTGAGTTATACACCGTTAAGTTGGACCCCGACGGGAATCGAACCCGCAACCTCCTGATTTAAATTGCGGTTAAATGATGATTACTACCGACGACTAGATTAAATTATGACGGCCCTGATGTTTGTGGAAAGACCTAATAAAAACAAAAATCTACTCACATATACTTGTGAAGCAGCATATTCCTAGTTCTCAATGCGACGTTGGTCAAGTTCATCTGTTCAGCAGCTTCCCTCATAGGTTGTTCCAGCTTCTGCTTCTCCTGTTCAACTAAACGAACGCGATTTAGTTTCTCCTTCCGCATTTCGCTAAACTCTTCCACCTTTATGGACAGTTTCTCTATAGGTTCCTGTTGAAAGAAAAAAATAAACAGATTATTTGAGAATATCCTTTTGTTTTCGAATATTTTTGTACAACACCATGTAAGTGGAGCGATTATTTATATTCAACATTGGATTCAATACGGGTTAACGATTGTTATACAGGTGTTGATGGTCGACACACCTCTTTCCAGTATAGACTGATCAGTATCAGTCTATATCTACAAAAAAAAAGCCTGTAATTTATATATGTGTACCAAATAAATAAAGGCTTGAATTGTTGAACGATAAACGATATAAGCTACAGTTCAGGATTAAGAAATAAAAAACTTCGCTGTAACGGATAGGACTCTCATTTCGCGGACAGTGTAAACTATAGAAGGAATTGATTTTTTTTAAAATTTTACTCTTGTTTTCATTAGTTTCCTTACCTTATACCTGGAGGTGCCAATAATGTCTTCCAAATACTCCAACATTCCTGATTCGTGTTCCGTTTGGCCTTTCGGCTTCATCATAGCTATTTGTTCTACTTCACCCTGAAATTTGTCAAGAATTTTAACTATGCTGTATTAATTTTACAACTTTTTGTCAGAATGAAACTTTTTTTGATTGATTGATTGATATTCTCTTCTTTTTTTGATGGTAAGCTTGTAGTTTGGGGTAGAATTTGAGTTAGGTTTCATTTTGAGGCCCTCTCTTTATTGTGTGGCATAATTTTTCCATGCTATCACTGTAAGGGATAGGCGGCTGTTGCACTGCCTGGTATTACACACTATTTAAGGCACTAAGTACTGCCAAATCGCAATATTCTATTCAAATTCTTGAAATATTGGTTAAAGCTATCACCATGGAAAAAAATATAATATATAACATACTTGAAACAATAAAAAACAAATTGCCTTGAACAGAATCATAAAAATCACAAAAACTTTGATGAAAAAAAAAATACCTGTAAACCCTGTATTTTGTATTAGTTGCAAATTCTCTCGGAAACACAATATTTGTTTATGTTGAAACCAACACACAAAAATTTGTGGTTAATCGACCTTACCTGAAGTGATGTTTGACCATAATTATACGAGACGCTGCATCCGAAGAGATTTATTATTCACTAGGTAGTCCACTTCTCAATGTACTAGGCATCGCACAATATTTAGATCTATGAAAAGAAAACACAAAAAGTAAACCTATCCGACACTAGCGCCACCACTCTGTTCCTGTGGGCGCTTGAGTTAACGTCATTGTTTTTAGAGCAAGGTAAATCACTATTTCGCGTAAGATGGGTATGAATTTTTTACAAAATTCAGGGTCAGGGCGGGAGCTGAATCTCTTCGGATGCAGCGTCTCGTATAATTATGGTCAAACATCACTTCAGGTAAGTTCGTTTAACCACTAATTATACTTCGACGCTGTATCCGAAGAGATTTATTATTCACTAGGTAGACGTTTAGCGCATACGCGAAATAAAAATGCCTATGTAAATAATTGAAGGAAACACATGTGAAATAGGGCTTTGTAACAGTTTATAATCAACAGTTTCAGCGCAGTTCTATCAATATTGATAGAAAAAAACAACAAAAATATTACATTTAACTTAATTAATATTCATTATACACTGCTTCTGCAAAACTATTATCTTCGTCCTCGATTATCGGCCTGTTATAAAATTTGGCAAAAACTAGTGAGTTGCCTGTCCAACCTGCGCTTCGTTTAATAAGATCCAAGGATAGGCCTTTTCTACTAGCTGCTGATGTAGACGTGTGGCGCGTGCTGTGGGCCGAAAAAACTGTCAAGTCCACACCGCTTTCCATCACATTTAATCCAACGGCTTATTGATGCGGTAGTAGCGTTATATATCGGCCTTTTGATAGTCAAAAACATTTTTTCAGTATGAGGCATGTTTCTTAATTCATGGGTCATTTCGATGTACGAAGATAATGTTTTTGCAGGACATATTTGCTCTTTATTGGGAAAAAATTGAATAATCAACCTGGGCATTGGTCTAGCGGGAGCTGAGGTTTTTATTACATCATTTACAATTATTTCTATAATTGATTCGTTCACCCTGATATTGGACAGTCTGATTAAGGATAGCGTCTGCACACGTTGTCCAGTCGACAATGCGAGAAGAGCTACTAATTTTTTCGTTATTTTATTCAGAGATAACTGTTCATTGGGGTACCAATTTGCTACGTAGTTCAACACTAAATTTGGGTTCCAAGTTGATTGGTATTTAGGTAAACAAGGTTTACATTTGAACACGCCCTTAAAGAACCTAGAAATCCGAGCATCATCGCTAAATTCATTGCCCAATATCAAGGCGAGCGCTGCACGACATGTGTTAAGAGATGTGTAGCTGGCCCCAGCTTTAAATTGAACCGTGAGGAAACTTAATATTTCAGGAATATTATTAGTATGACTTAAATATGTTAACTGGGATAGGTATAAGAGTCGATAACTTTGGAGAGATAAGTAAAACCACCATTTGCAAACGTAGCTAATAATGCACTAAGTGTATTCAAGTAACACCTATCCATACATATATCTATGTCGTTACTTATAGTATAACGTATGTAAGTAGGTACACATAACACAATAGACAACAATAACAATCAACATTATTTAGTTTACAATATTGCCACCACTTTTTAAATGAACAATTATATTGCTTCATTGAGCTATCTGCTAGTGATGAAATCATTATATCAATGGTATCAGAACTTAGAGATTGACGTGTGTACGCTTCCCTGACAAAAGCGATACCACCAGGGTAAGCCGTTTCCAAAGCGGGTGACGTGTTCTGAAAGGAGAGAGTAGTAAATCAGAACTAGGATAAAGATATAAGGGTTCATATCTAGAGAGTTTCAAAAACAGCGGATACCATGGCTGGCTGGGCCAGTATGGTACGACCAAAATGCCCGTTGCCTTATCGTTGACTATTTTTCTCAGACACTTAAGAATAAGGGAAAACGGAGGGAACGCGTAGAAGAAAAAATTACTCCAGGTTAACGTGAAAGCGTCAATGTTGAAGGCGCCAGGATCACGTTTCCATGAAACATATTTTCGGCATTTAGTGTTTAATCCTGTGGCAAAAAGATCTATTTGTGGTTTTCCAAAATTATCGGTAATTTTGTCGAACACTGAAAGCGAAAGATTCCATTCCGTGTCTATATTACAGCGCCGCGATTCTTCATCCGCTTCCACGTTTTACTTCGACCTTATGTATGAAGCATAAATATATAACTCTCTCTCTTCGCACCACTGCCATATTTGTTTTGCCATATTATTAAGGTGGGGAAACTGTATTCCACCGTATCTATTTATGTATGATATGGCAGTGGTGTTATCAATGCGTAACAGGATTTCCTTATTACTTAGGTATTTTGCGAAACATTTTAATCCATTAAATGCAGCTCTAAGTTCAAGTAGGTTTATATGACTATCAGCCTCTTTGCGTGTCCCAGAAACCCCCGGTTCTCTCCCCATTACAGGATGCTCCCCAACCTGTTAACGAAGCATCTGAGAAAATTTCTAAATAATATTTTCCTTCGTGAATTGGGTTTTTTGACAGTAAAATATGTTCTGCCCACCATGAAAAGTCAGGTTTTGACTCAGGATTTAACGGCATATAGCTGTCATAGTCATCGTCTGAATCGCGAAGGGCTAAGAACTTATCACGTTATAATCGCTTTGTATAGATCCAGCCGTAAGCGATTGCTGGACAGGCTGAGCCTAAGAGTCCTAATCGTTTTGCAAAATCTCGTATTAGTATAGTTTTCGAATGAGATACAGTACAAATACGCTCCCATATTTTTTAACGTTAACGAGGCTGAGACACATATTATGTGAATCTATTTCAAATCCAAGATAAGTCTGAATTTGCTTGGGAGTTAATTTGCTTTTAGTATAATTTATGATGAATCCTAACTTTTCCAGTAATTTCACAGTTTCTGTGACACACAAAAGGCATTCATTAAACGTACTACCCATACATAAAATGTCATCTAGGTATATAAGCAGAGTTAGGCCTTTTTCCCTTAGGAGTGATACAACTGGCTTTAAAAGTTTGGTGAAAACCAGCGGGGCCAAGGACAATCCAAATGGTAAGCATTGAAATTCATACAATTTCCCGAGAAATTTAAAACGCAAGAACTTTTTGCTTTCGACATTACCCAAGTAGCACACAAGCGCTATAAAGAGAGCTATAGTAGCTCTACAACAGATCTCACTAACTCTATAGGCGACTGTGGTAAGCGCTACAGTAGTGTTATATCCTGCTATAACGCTTCTGTACCACCCAAAAGGGCCCCGAATTATACCACCTTGAGTGGTACAGTCGCCGTATAATGGCGAAAGTGGTCGCGAAAGCGGTTCTAGGGGGCTCTTGTACCGTCTCATTGTGCGACCTTGAGTTCTACAGTCGCCATAAAGTGGCGATAGCGATTGTTAATGGAGCTATTAAATGCCTTTGTAGCGCCAGTGTACCACTTTGAGTGCTACAGTCGCCGTATAAATAGCGAAAGTGGTCGCTGAAGGAGCTAAGGAAGCTCTTATAGCGTCATTGTGCGACCTTAAGTGCTACAGTCGCCATACAGTGGTGATAGCGATTGTTGATGGAGCTATATTAAAGCCTTTGTGGTGTCAATGTACCACCTTGAGTGCTAGACTCATCGTATAGTGGTGATAGTGGTCGTTAAAAGCGCTATAAGAAGCTCTTGTGGTATCATTGTGCAGTTTTTACCGGTTACGACGCTTGTCGTAACTCTGATTTAGATCTAAAATTTTATATTAATTTTATTATCGCTGTTTGACAGAAATGTACTGTGCATAAGTTATGTGAATAATGTCTGTCGCTGGATGAATATAAAAGAAATACGACGGTAGTGATGCTTTTTTTACTTATTTACGTTAGGTATTAGTGCGAGTGTAAATTTACTGTTAATATAGGAATATGTTTTAGCTAAATTTTTTATGCGCCTTCAGAAATCGTGGATAAACCATCAAATTAAGTGAATATTTATTTATGAGCAATTTTCTTTTTTCTTTTAGCGTCCTTGTATAATTTGCGATAGATTGGTATGGGTTTTGCATGCAAGATTAAAGTTCGTTTTGTAAGTCATGACATCTAAATAGTTAAGAAAAAAGATTTATTATCAACGCAAATTATTCCTACTTCATAACCTATAATGGCGGGTCGTTCAAGAGCCTAAGGTGTTCACTGTAGCCATTATAACTGTTTAAGCTGTAAGAAAGCGCTACTGATCTCCATATTTACAGTGTTAGCATCTATAGCCGTCGTATAACAGAGTAAATTAACTCCTTCAAGAATAAAATAGCTGTAATGGTCGCCGCTGTGACACCTAGGCAGGTATAATAAAGTTTCATACTCCTTTAATACCACTATGGATAAGTACCGTACCGTGAGTGCTACAGAAACGTGGTTGAAACCACCTGTAACGCTGCAGACTGCATAATATAACCTAGTATCTCCGACAGTGCTTTAAATTATATTCTTAACTCTATATTAGATCAAAAACCCGTAAAAAAGCGCTATTATACGCTCTTGTAACTCCTTAGACATTATCATTGATAATATATAGGCCACTATACCACCTAGGGAGTTAAGGTTTGTTTGTTGTATCTTATATACATGCTACACAGTTAATCAACACTCTTGTACAGCCATTGTATAACCTTGCTTTACAGGAGTGTTTTCTTTCTCATCTTTATAGGCTTAAAAGTTAAACAACTCTCTTATACAGTCATTATACCACCTTGCTATACAAGAGAGATTTTGTTCTCTTCTGTACAGGCTTGAGAGTTAACTAACTTTCTTATGAAGTCACTATACCACCTTACTGTACAAGAGTGATTTTATTCTCTTTTGTACAGGCTTAAGAGTTAATCAACACTCTTATATGGCTACTATACCGCTTTGCTGCACAAGAGTGTATTTATTCTCTACTATACAGGCTTAAAAGTTAACCAACTATCTTATACGGTGACTATACCACCTTGCTGTATAAGAGTGTTTTTATTCTCTTCTGTACAGGCTTAAAAGTTAACCAACTCACTTATACGGTCACTATACAACCTTACTGTACAAGAGAGTTCATTAACTTTTCTATACAGGCTAAAGAGTTAATTATCTCTCTTATACGACTGTTGTACAGCTATTAGGCGTTACAAAGCCTGCCACTATCGCTAGTGTGCTACTTGGGTAATAGGTACCAAAAAATATGCATCTTTTAGGTCTATGGTTGCCGAGAAACATCCTTTAGTCATTAGTTTTGTTACAGTTCGAATATCCTCCATTTTAAAATGATGAGGGGCTATAAATTTGTTTAATTTTTTAAGATTAAGTATGAAACGGTGGGACCCGTCTGGCTTTGGCACAAGAAAAATACTGGATAAGAATTGTCCTGGCATTTCACGGACTTCCACTACTGCACCTAGATTCTGCAGCTTTAATATTTCATTATCTATCTGAGTTATCTCTAAACAAGTGTAGTTATTGTTTTCTGGCAAAACATTTTGCAGTACAGGTCCATCGAATGGAATTTCATAGCCATCTATGTATCCTAAAATTACTGGATCATCATTAATATTGCGCCACCGATCTAGAAAATAATATAATCTCCCGGCATGTGGTTATTACCCTATATGACGCTTTCCGCGTCTTGGTGTTTGCCTTGGGTGGTGCTCGGGGCGGCCGGTCTGCCGCTGGTGGTAGGCGTCGGTTTGTGGGCGGGTACTGCTGTAACGAGTATCTGTTCCTCAGCCCATCCTGTCTGTGTGCCCGCTGAACTTGTGTTCTGGGTGGGCCCCTCCAGTTTCCCTGCTGAGGATATTTTCTCGTAGACGATGTAGAAGCCTCATTGCGTTTTATCTGAAGCCCTGATCATTCTGCCGTCTTCGAAGCCTTTATTTTTTCTCCCAAGTTGACACCAAAGAGGTAAGCATCACGTTTGACATCAGATATCATACTAAGGATTTTTTTATCAAGCGAGGCTGTAACAAGTTTTCTCCTACGTTTTGTATCTTCATTGTGAAGATCCAGAAAGATCTGGCTTATCTCTGAAATTTTCCTTAAGATTTCTATTTTATTTACTTCACCCTCGATGACAGCTGTAGCTAAATGCGTGAGGCCTGAAATACCGAGACCTAACTGATTCTGTGATTTTTCAAGCAGCTTATCCCGATGTCTTGCTGATTCACTTAACACAGGTATAATTTCAGGGTTAAGTAAGGGCGCTTTTACTATGCGAAAATTATCCGGTACCAAAAATGTTTCTAGATTTTCCTGTTTTTGCTCCTTAGTTAAGCCATCTACTAACACCCGACCCCAACGTTTAACTATTTCCTCAGGTATTTTTGGACCGAACACCTCATCCTTGCTTTTTGGGTCTCCAAGGGCTTCTAAAATGTCAGCTGGTAAAGATGGTAACTCAGCTTCACTTTTATTCGAAGACGGTTCAGGTTCAGAGGGAGGAGTGGGTTGGGCGGAAGTAGCTTTGTTTACGCTCTTATCGCCAGCCGGAGCTGCTGTTATCTCAATAGATGTCGCGGCATCCAGCCTAGGGCTCCCTGTAATCACCGACTTTAATTTTGGGTCAGCTAATGATTCATCAGATTCATCCAGAGGAATACAGCTTATTTCACCATCACTCCTTGGTGTATTTGAACGATCGCGGTAATCAGAGAATACCTGTCATATTCTTGGTAATCTGTAAGGCGAGAGAAAAAAAATGGATATGGATATTTTAAAGTAATACCCAAAAAAAAATTAAATTCCATATTTGTTTAAGTATTATTTAGTATTATCAAATTCATATATTTTAAGTCTCTGGACGTAATCTGGTTTTTATGTTACGCCGCTTGACTATAATGGTCTCATCCGTTTGCGCGTCACGGCGTATAACCATCAGTATTTAGGTATTTTTCCTAATATCGAATTGTTCAATTTATTTAAAGTCGTTAGACGTACGCTCGTTACGCCGTTTGACTGTGATAGTTATTATAACTTGGTATCACCCGTGCGCACGTCACGGTGTATAACCATAAAATAGTATGTGGTTGTAAAAGCTAAGAAAAACAAAACTTAAATATACATGCTAACTGTCTAAGGACACGAAAAGAAAACATTATCCTCTTACGCAGTCGGGTAAAACAAAGCATCGGCGTCATAAATATATAGGGTGACTTTAAATTAGTTCTTGATACGAAATTTCAAATTTTCAAATTTCAAATATTTTATTGCAGGCAAACACGGTATAAAAAGTTACATAAAATAAAATATTAAGTACAAGCGTGCTGCGCCAAAAATGGCATGCAAATCTTATCAAGCTAAAATTGACAAATCTATATAAAAAATCACATTAAATTATGAATGTGCTCGTGATAATAAACAACTTTCCCGAAGGAACCCATAGTCAAATCTCAAAAAACGTTTTTGACCCTCCATACAAATCAGTCAACGGACTTGCCAAATTAGTATCAAGAGTCCAAATTTTTTTTTTGCGATTTGAATATTGGTTCCTTAGGGAAAGTTGTTTGTTATCATGAGCACATGCATATCCTTTGGTATCAAGAACTAATTTAAAGTCACCCTATATATTATATTAGTAATAGTAAATTATATTACGTAGGTATGCAGTCTGAGCAATGATTTTTTAAAATTTTATATTGGTTAACTAATCGCGACAATATTTTTTATTATTTCTCAAAAGAGTGAAGGTAGTACGAAATAATCGGGTTCGTTCGGTGCCGAGGCGTTACTGGAATTAACGTTTTAAATAACGTGACGATAAGTTGATACATATTATTGTTCACGGGCCATATGTTCACGGGCCATAAAAGTTAATGTTTTATAATTATAAGTACTAAATAACTGACCTTCGTCCGAACTTGAAGAATCTGATTCGTATTGGCGAAGACGTTCCTGGTAACGTCTCAGTTTCTTCTTTAGGCGAGATTTCTCTTTTTTATGTTTCCTTTTAGGCATTTTACACTTTCAATAACACTTTTTCACTTTCAATAACAGTTATGTCAATTTATTGCACTTTCAAAATAAATAACACCGAGAAACACTAATTAGCTGTTGCGATGCCCGCACAAAAAAAGCGAATAGTGATTTACCTTGCTCTAAAAACAATGACGTTAACTCAAGCGCCCACAGGAACAGAGTGGTGGTGCTAGTGTCGGATAGGTTTACTTTTAGTGTTTTCTTTTCATAGATCTAAATATTGTGCGATGCCTAGTACATTGAGAAGTGGACTACCTAGTGAATAATAAATCTCTTTGGATGTAGCGTCGAAGTATAATCGGGCATTTTAATACCTTCAATTTACCTTGAACGGATTTTTTTTAACTTATTTGAAAGCCAAGAAAAGTAATCTATCTATCTATTAGCCGAAATACGTCCACTGCTGGACAAAGGCCTCCCCCAAGGATTTCCACACTGACCGGTCTTGTGCGGCTCGCATCCAGCGGCTTCCCGCAATTTTCACCAGGTCGTCGGTCCACCGATTCGGAGGCCTGCCCACACTGCGTCTTCCGGTGCGCGGAAAGTAATAAAAACATCGAAATCTCGAGAATTTTGCGTTCGTCCTTGACGTAACCGCCGCGATGGTACCCACACTGATCTGAACTTAAAATGAGTGGCGTTACGGTCGATATTATATTATCATGCATCAACCTGCTCAGATTGAGTGTACGTCGGCCTTAAGATACTGGACTAGTGCTGTGAACCTGTAAGGACGGCTCAACTCGCGTTTCGTTTAACCGCATCATTATTTAAGTTCTCACCTGCAAGATCAGGAACCTGTTGTGATCCAAATCGATGCCATGCGATCTGAGCATCTTGGCCACTTCTTTAAACTGGACCCTTCTTCCATTGAGCGTGTAGAACGAGGAGTTGTCCTTGAAAGCCGTTCTGGTGACCACAATCTCACTATTCGGAACAACTGTGTATTCATCTCCTTCCTGTAACAAACGTTTTCAATAAGTAAGTACATAACTATATCTATCTATTTCGGACACACTAGTTTGAGCTGATTTTGTATACTGTAGCTCCAATCCGGGCTTGGTCTCCATGTGTGAAACATGCCTCACCTTATCGAGGAAAGGGAAGTGACCCGATTATAAAAAATACTCGGGTCACTTCCTTTTCCTGGATTAGGCTTTTATATTAAACGCTTGTTTGGAAGGTGCTTCTAAATCTTTTAATTTAAAAAATACTAATTAAATAATAAATTTAAAAAAAGTTATGAATTTGACCTGATCGAAAGGCTTCATACCCTATAAGCCTAACGGAAAAAGTAATTTACTCGAGATACACAAATTGCTGTTACAAAAAAATGCAGATTTTTTATTTTTGCATATTCTAACAGACAGAGTTTTATCTGTCTTTAACTTTTTTAAAGAAAACAGTAGCAAATACTTGACAATTTAAACTAGGAAACGAACACTTTCACATTTACAGAAACGTCGCGTCGATAGTTTCAGTGTGTCCGATCGTCAACGACGCAACTTACAGTTTAATGACGAATTTACATAATATGTATAACGTACAATATTATAGCTGCAACAAACCGCCACGAAAGTCTCAATTTCAAAATTTAATTCGGTGGCAAACTTCAACGAATACTTACTATTTCATTTGGCCACTAAGTGAATAAAACAATCAGTCACGCACTACATTAATATATTATGACAGGCGACTCTAAAAGCACTTGATAGGTATGGAGAATTAAGAAGCCTATATAAACTACTGGTTAGTTTTAACACGTAATAGGTGTTCGCCTTGGTGAAGGCAAGATGGGTGCCCCTATTCTAGGATCGTTGCTCGTAATAGGTGAGTTCAGTTAAAAAAAAATGCAACTAACAAATTTTGACAGCTCTTTATCGTTAAAAAGACGTTCACTGCTGGACAAATGTTTTCCATACCGATCGGTCTTGCGCTTCCCGCAACTTTCACCAGGTCATCGGTCCACCAACTGGGAGGTCTGCCTACGCTACGTCTTTCGGTGCGCGGTCGCCATTCTAGAACTTTGACAGCTCTTAAGGTCCAAAAATAATTTTGACCTTCTTCTGGATGTTCTTAATTATAATGAAAATAAATGCCATCAATAAATTCTATTACTCTCTCTCTTATCGTGTGGCACAGTTTAACCGTCCTATCCACAAGGTAGGTATTAATATAATTGAAAAAGTTTCTTCGGATCCAACAACAATGGATCCAGGCGATGGATCTTAATGGAAGGAAAAAATATTTATAGAAAAATCCTTACTTTCAAAGCATTTTGTTTTGTCTAGGAAAAGTCCATTTTAAAGTCAATATCTTGTGAGAACCTAAGTGTTAATTATCATTATTTCACAGGGAAATAATACAAACTATTAATTGATACTATATTGCCGATTACTAATGTTTGTAATTATTTTCACTTTTAAATTGAAAAATAATATTGTACCAGAAAATAATCATTTTCTAAATTCCAGAAAGAACAACACTTTATAATTGACTGTTCAATATCCAAAAATTTTGTATTTGATACCCAAGAGTTTCTCATACAAAAAAACAATGACTCGAGAATAAGTGTCCCTAAACAATATCAAATTGTTTAATATCCCTTTACTAATATTTTTCGAAAATTTCTACTCCCACCATGGAAGCTAAAAAACATATGTTGGAAGTTGTTAATGTAAGCCTTGGCGTAATATTAATTTTCCATTGATTCCAGGTTACGTTATCTCAGCTGAAGGAAACAGTTTGCCTCCTATATGTGGCTGCGAACCAACAGGTTTACCACCAATATGCGCTAGTGATTTCAAGACATACGACAACGAATGTGAAATGAACTGTGGACGTGACCCATCCCAAGACCTCCATGTTTTATATCGAGGACCTTGTAATCTACCTATCGATAAACCGTTCAATCCATTCCCACATTACTATCCATACCCAAACCCCTTATACCCCCCGTTTCCTTACCCAGAGGATGAGGTTCTCCCTGTGTTCCCTATAAATCCTTACAAACCGGACTACCCATACGTTACCCATGATTCCATAAATAACTTGATTTCGTCCCTGTACCCCATCGAGAGGCGAATTGTGCCTGACCCGGCGCCTGTGAGATACGTCCCTGCACCAGTTCTGATACCAAAGCGCAACGAAAGATATGTGCCCGCACCAGTTCCCGTGCCCCGCCATAGAGAGAGACCTGTTCTGATACCCGTACCTACACCATACATACCATACAATCCTGATCCACAACCAGCACCTTTGCCAGTACCTGAGCCGGTACCGGTACCAGTGCCGTACCACGGAGACATACCGCAACCGGTACCAGTGCCGTACTACGGAGACATACCGCAACCGGTACCAGTGCCGTACCACGGAGACATACCGCAACCGATACCAGTGCCTTACCACGGAGATATACCCCAACCGATACCAGTGCCTTACCACGGAGATATACCGCAACCGGTGCCAGTGCCGTACCACGGAGATATACCGCAACCAGTACCAGTGCCGTACCACGGAGATATACCGCAACCGGTGCCAGTGCCGTACCACGGAGATATACCGCAACCGGTGCCAGTGCCCTACCACGGAGATATACCGCAACCAGTCCCAGTGCCAGTAGATAACCCGGACGATCAAAACAACATAATTCCATATCCGGTCCCAGTACATTTGTAAAATAAACGCTTAGCCAAGTGTATAAGAAATACTTTAGAATATGATATCAAGTGCCTACCTATAATAAATGGTGATTGTTTGTTCGCTGACAATCGGTAAGTGGTAGAGGAATCATGAATCGGAACAAACTCTTAACTATAATCCTATACAATTGAAAAAAAAACTTTCCATACAAAGTTTGCAAATCGACTGTTCAACTACTGTCAGTTAGTATGGAAAGGCAAAATTATAGGTCTAGGTTTCTTGGAGAAAGTTGTTCAGTTTCATGAGTAGGTTCTATTATTTTCCGCTTTTTAGTGAATAAAATGTTGCCATGTATATTTTTTTAATTACACAATTATATTTGTAAATTTATGCATTTCATTATTTCATTATTGAATTTAAACCAGAAACAAATAGTATCGTAACTAATACCTATCTGAACAATAACTCAAAATAATATATCACTTTAAAAACTGAAATTATCTTTTTTTTCATGCTTTAACCTGATAAGTTATGAGATTATGTTTTTACAGGTTCGCACTAAAATCTGTTTTTTCTGACTATCGATGTTTTACCGCCGTAATCCCTCGTGATGAGCACGGTCAAATGGGCATTTAACAAATCCCAGTTTTATATTAAAACACTACAGTTTGTTAAATCACACAAATCTTAGTTATCCAAATAAAGCGTGGACGAAGTTTCGCTTTCCTATAAATTGTTGTTATTTTAACTTTGATTAATACACCAAAAATTCAGATAAGCTGTAATTTTCGATTCGACACGCGCGATATAATGATTTAACAATAAATATTTTTATTTCATTTAAGGGTTCAGTGCATTTCATTCTTATCCAAACCAGCATTCTTTCAATGTGATTACTTCTTCTTCTTCTTTTCGAGTCGATAACAAACCTACTTAGATAGTCTCGGCCCAAAATTCAGCCACGCGAATTGCACTGCCCGTAGCACTTATTAGATCTTCCTGCGTGCAGTTGTTTGGTTGCAGGGCACGGCCTCAAATGCTCCATTGTTTAGGGAACTACGCCACAAAATGTGATAACTTTCAAAACAAAAGTGAAAAATAGTCTTTTGCATGCTCCATCTACGAATCATCACTGACCACCAGCCTCCACTGGACCCAAACACTCGTGAAAATCAGCAATATAATAATAAACCATTTCGCCTCGAGAACTCCGGAATAAGTTTATAACTTGATATTAGTAATTATAATAATTGACCAGATGAAATGAAGCAATGGAACTGCAAACTCTCATTTTGATTCGTAAGTTAGACCAAGCAGTTTTTTAGGGTTTTATCATCAGATTTCAAGGTGATATGTTACGCGGCCTTTTGAGTTTGAGCAAGTCTGTCAAGAGTCCTAGTTAGTTATTAACACCCGTTGAAAAGAGGAGTGTAAAGAACCCTGTGTGTACTGTGTGTGTACTGTGTGTCTGTCGGTGTAATTGCACCTGCCACATGGGTGAACAGATTTAAATGCGGTTTTTATTACCTCGAAAGCTAGTTTTACAGCGAAGTTTCTTGGCTATATATATATATATATATATAAGATCACGCCTCTTTCCCGGAGGGGTAGGCAGAGACCACATTCTTCCACTTACTACGATCTTGACATACTTCTCTTGCTTCCTCTACATTCATCAAGTTTCTTGGCTATGTTGTGTGAAAATAGGTTTATTGGTTTTCGAGTTATTGTACTGTCGGGGGTGATAAGATATTTACATTTTTCAGTTATATCACTAGTAAATTGTTCGTTCTGGCTGTCTTTAACATACACACAGAATATATGGTTACACAGTCAAACCTAGATAAATAATCTGAATTTTGTTGGACAAGACAGTGATGTCGGCTGAAATTTTCGCCAGTTCTAGAAAGCCGAATCCCGATAACGACCATGTTGGAATGCACAAGAAACAGACGAGCAAATTTCATATCCCGAACTGGCCCCACAACCTCCATCAATCCGGACTTAGCCCCCGTGTGTGAAGTAAGGCCTAACCTTCCCTAGGTATAGAAAGAGACCCGTGCCCTAACAGTGGGGATGATATGGGTTGTTAACGATCTCTCGATAATGTGTCTATAACCATATGCCAGTCCTTACAGCAGTTTTACGATTCCAGTGTCACTGTTATCGCCCATTACGAGCCATGAGTTGTTCCAAGGAATGCGGTGCAATTGCCCGAAGACAGCTCGACCAGTATGCGCCAACAACTGGATGACTTTCAGGTATAAATGCCAAACATCAAGATTGTTGGTTGTTGATTGGTGTTGTCGCAGTTTAGACTAGACGTAGGTCCGGATTTTTCGACAAAACTATGTTTCACTTTTTTAACTGCGACCTATCATACACCTCTCTGCGTGTATAGTCATTTGAAAGTATGTACAATTGTACAGTTTAATGCAACTAAAAGTATACAGCCAAGTAGTACTTTTAGGTGCACGGGACTGTACAATACTACTGTCATACAGTGAAGTCACTACCAAGGTGACTTATTCTTCTTCTTTAGTCCTGTAACACTAGGGGTGCATAGGGCAGACTACTTTTTTCCACTCGGATCTGTTCCTACATGTAGACTTTACGTGCTCCCAGGACATGTCACCCGCCTTAAGTTCCTCATTCAGTGAACGCTTCCAGGTTTAACATGTTTATGTGATACTAATAGGCGATTATTATTAAGCTACAATGTGTCGGAGTGTCCGTTGTGTGACTTATAGGTTAATGCATCCGCTGAGTTAGCCATGATCACGCGCATTATGATAATATAAACAATAAATTAAAACAGTGAATTGTGATTTTTAATATTCATGGGAAAAATATATAGGAATGTCTCATAAAAATCTTACTTTTATAGTTGGTAACTATTTCAGAGGAGAATGCATGATGAGATGTTACGCCTGGAAGAATCAGCTTCCGAATGAACTGTACGTTATTTATTACGGAACTTGCAATGAGATCAGAGGCGACCATGAAGATGACCCAGAGTTCAAACTGAAAGTGTTTAGAGGACATGTTTAAATAAATGCTTTTTATGTTGTTTTTCATTAAAATCCTCTGAGCTTTTTTATGAATTTTGTTTCAACGGTAAGGCACTTTACACTGTGGTATTAAATTATAGCTTTCATGGTTCGAATGTACCTACGAATATTGAATAAACTGGCTACTACTACACTAAAAAAATGTATAGATACTACTATTACTTTTTTTAAAGGCTGGCGATTTCCATAATTTTGCCTGTGACGGCATAGAGAACATTATTAATTTATTAAAGCCACAATTTATTTGACATTTAGGGAGCTTTCACATTTACTTACTAGGAGTGCGTTCCATGCCTACACTCTCTGACAGCGACCGTTCTCTTCCTATACTTTCACACTTACGAGATTCTTAGAAGGTTCATACTATAGAGTCCGCGCGGAAAAAGAACCATCGTTACCGGATTTGGGGATGCAAGCGTGCGGGTATGTTATATTGACAATACTGATACGTCATTATGATGACCTTAATTAATACTTGATATGAAAAATATCACAAATATTAAAAACGTTTGTGACTGAATAAAATTACTATTAGAAATCGTGACGTTCGTTCCCTTGGACTTGGACACTGCGACGCACAGTCTTTTAAGAGGGTCGTTTTTCGGGCATGCTATTTTTATTAAAAAAACTGTTAGATATTAACACTTGAATGCATGATTTCAAATTTCCATTTAACTAGCATGTCTAGTTTTTGTGAAAAGAAATTGAAAATCGTGATTTTTTCATCCGGTTTAGATTGCTTTAGTGGTTTAAGGCAATGACGTAAATTGGAGTAATATGATGATGATGGTCCTAGCCGATTTCGGCTACAGCGACCGCAGAGATGCAGGCTCAGGTGCAGGCGTCCCGTTGCTCCGCCATCTGCTCGGATGTGGCGGATGTAGCCTATCTTGGCACGAAACGTGCGGTTGTACTTAGGGAGTTGGAGCAATATAAGCCGATAATGATACCATAAAGCTATTTTCTTTCATAACAATTCCACTAACATTTAAACAACAGTAATCATCTTAGAAAATGTATGACCTGTTTTAACAAATTGTCACGTTATAGTACGACATTTCAAAGAGTTTTATCGAAGTTTGTGCACGCTTCACGCTCATCAACCCGCAATAGTGGGCTAAGCAACCTCACCGAATTTTACCTGCAGGTGTGGTGAGATCGCCTTTAGAGAGAGAGTGAGTGGCTATACTGTATGAAACAACTAATGCATATACAGGGTGACTGGTTGAACGACGGACGTATTTAAGGAGATGATAGGATAATTTACATACTTTTCAACCATATAAAACAAAAAAATCTTACATTCAAAAAACACAAGTTACATTTTTTTTTTTAAAACGCAACTATTCTTGTGTTTTATAACTCTATGCCTAGGTACTTACCACTTTCCCACAGCGTGCACCGTGCTGCTCGTGGTCGCTAAGGCCTATCTCTTGGACAGGCTGATAACACACTGATAATGAAAGGATGGAGTCCGTCTTCATGTAGGATACGTTACCCCAACCACTGGGATACCTGGAAATGCCTTCCTGCATTCCGCGTACGTGGGTGGTAATCGAAGTAAATTGCTTTGTATCATTGCTTCACTGGATAACGAAGGATTCCTTCCTCGTCCTTGATCAGGGTTAGGAACTGGAGGAAGGCCAAACGCTCTTAGTCTCCTAAAAAAATCCTATGACGGCAACTTATGTAATTCGTAATACATCGCAATATGACGTAATTCGCGTCTAACAACACTAGCTGACATCACATAAAACCACATCATATCCCAGTATCCACGTTAAAGTACTGATAAGCCATTAACACTATCAAGGCACTGCAATCCACGTGACAGCGACGTAAGTAAAACCAGAATGTTGGCAACGAGCGAGAGGCCCGCGTAACGCACGCCACCCCTGCGACGGCCCGCGGGCGACTGACTAGGGCCGGCGCGGCGCGGCGCAGGGCAGAGACGCGGGAGCAGTCGCTCACGCGCATGCGCAGTATTGCGCAGTGGCGAGTCCGCGTCGCCACTCGGGGTCGTTGCCCGAGGCCGCGTACATGTGACTTAGTATTTAGTAAATGTAGAGGTGAACTTTAAAATTATTTTTTTAATTATGAAAATTAAGGTCATGTTTTTTTACATATTTGGAATGTCTATCAGCTTCTTATTCACCTCCTTAAATGTTAAATGTTGATTTACCAGTCACCCTGTATAAGGTGCTACTTTATTAGTGCCCGATATTTTAGTCAGTGCTTCTACTCCTGATTCTGATCAACTTTCCCCAAGGAACCCATAGTCAAATCGCAAAAAAATTTTTGGACTCTTCATACTAATTTGGCCGCTCGGCCAAATCAATCATACATCAATGTGTATGAAGAGTCCAAAAATTTTTTTGCGATTTGACTATGGGTTCCTTGGGGAAAGTTGATCAGAATCAGGAGTAGAAGCACTGACTAAAATATCGGGCACTAATAAAGTAGCACCTTATATTCAGAAGTGGACGTCTTTCGGTTGATATGCTGACGAATTATAAGTACCGATTTCATTTACAGTGAAGGAAAGCAACCCGGGGTAACCTATAGCTCTGACGGTTAAATAACGATGATGGGTATGGATGGATTAAAGTGTAGCGTCACACTTGCCCAAATTACGCGACGAACTATCGGGTCATTAGGCTAAAACCCTAAATGTGACTGCGGATGAGATAAAACACAATACCGAGATACATATTAGTACGACCGACCGTGAAACTACTGTTGACGTGCAGTGGGTGCAAGCAAATTACCATCTTTGCAAAAATAAAACACCCTAATTTTTTTATGGTTAGATATTTCTTGACGTTTTTTCTACTCAGGCTGTATTGTATTTGAGTATTTTCCGAGCCCGCCTGTCGTTGTACTAATGTGTTCCGGCATCAAAATATGATGCCAGTTCCCAATTTTACAGTGAGTCTGGGTGTATTATATCTATATATGTATTTAAAAATATATGTGTATGTATATCAGTCTCTGGTTCCCAAGATACAGGGAATCCTAGTTTGGGCCAGATGACCGTGTGTGGTTTGTCCCAGATATTATTATTATTATTATTGCGTTGAAGAATCTTGGTAAGTCCACTTCCATCTATGGCATCATCATCAACCACCATCAGGTGAGATAATGCCAAGGGTTTACCAGACGTGGTTAAAAAGAGTTGTAGGTTATAAATTAGAAATGTTGGCAATTGTACCGCACGCGATAAGAAAGATAGATAACGTATTAGAACTAAAATATACGTAAAACTGCGGCGCGTGTGCGCAGTTTTGCTTGATAATAAATTGATTATCTTTTTACACTAAATGGTATTAAACTTTAATACTGAACAATTGTATAATACTCATTGTCAGATAAGGTGAATTTTTTGTTTACTAAAAACAAGTACCATTACACGATAATTAAAAAGAAGCATGTTTATTTTATTTAAGGGTTCATTACATTTGAAAAGAAAAACAAATTAGGAAAGTGTGAGATGGAATGCTAACAAATGATAATAAAAAGAAAACAGAAATTAAAAAGTAAAATAAAAAAGGCGTTCTACCGCGTACAAGAATTCATGTGTTTATTCAAATTTATTTTTGTTATTATTATAGTGCGTACTTATATGTATGTTATATTCCATGTTATTATAGTATGTTATACGGTACCCTCACTGCACGAGTCCGGCTTTTTTTAAAAGAAAAAGTTACTCGTTTTTTCTACTACTAGTCCGCCTACAGACTTCAAAAAAAGTGTAGAACGACTTGACATTATTTTTAATTTAGTCTTAGTACATATTTTTATCGCTCAGATCAAATTAAACAATGGACACGAAAACTCTCATTTTGATAGTGTCGATTCACTTTATTAAATTAAATCAAAATCGTTTAAATAATAACATTTAATTGTAATATTCTAAAATATATTTTAAAAATAAATTATTAAGCCACTATGGGTAGTAAATCATCTTATGATCGTGCTTATGAAGTTTACGATTTTTATATGGTCTATGTCTCTAAAATGGGTTCAGTGGTTTTCGAGTAATTCAACTGTCAGAGCTAGTAAGTTTATTTAATTTTGTCATGCATGAAATATAGAAGAGGCGCGGCTCGCTTTGTCCGTTTGCCTTGTTATTGGTGCATTGACCAGGATTCGTAACCGATACTTCTATAGATAAGAGGACCAAGTCGGATGTTTTACGACGACGCTTTAAATGAATTACTATTTTCATCTAATCACACGCTCACACCGCTGCAGTTCAAAATATATTTTTTTTACATTTCAGTGTCACTCATATCGTCCGTAATCAACAGTGAGATGCGATGTTTTTGCCCGAACAAGCAGCGCACGCGACCTGTGTGCGCTAGGATGACTTTCAGGTAAAGTGCGACTACGGTCTTTTGGCGTGTGGTCAAATCCGGAACTAAAGCGGCCATCTTGAGAAATGACACTATTTGTATGAAATACATGTCACATTTGTGACAAAAGCGCCCCCCTGTCAATGTCATCCACACGCCAAAAGATCGAAGTCAGACTATAGACCTAGTATTTCGTTACGAGTCAGACAGTAGATGACCTTCAGGTACATCAGGTTTGAACGGACAAAGGGTGCCTTTAGATAGCCTTACGAGTGGCTGTCATTTGATAAGTTACGTGAGAGGCATTTATCTTGACCGTTTTCGTGCTTCGCAATGCACGTTAACCCGTTGGTGCCCGATGCTTTCACTAGAAAGCCGTCGTTAAGCTTGTCAAAGGCCTTATAGGCGGCTTGAAGACTTGAGACACTTGTGTTCGCCGCTAAGACTTGACCCCACGTGTCAAGTATTACCTAACTTTCCCGAAGTAATTACGAACACCGCCCTAGCCGTGGGGATGATATCCGTTGCTAGCGTATATGTACATGAATAGATATTTAAGACTGTGCCATTTCGTTCTTCTGATTTAGTGGTGATCTGGAACCACTTAATCAGAGGCCTTGTAAAAGGCTCTTTATACAGGATTTTAAGGATCTGTTTAACATTATTTTTATGAATTTGGGATTTTTGATACAGCTTTTTAAATATTAACTCTATTTACAGGGAAGAATGCTTGATGAGATGTTACGCGTGGAAGTATTCGGTGCCTGATTTAAGCATAATTTACCATGGGTCTTGCAGGGACATCAGACCTGAATTACCATGACTATAGGCAAAAAAAAAAATGATTTTAGAGAATTTTTTTTTTTTTTTTGTGTTTTTGTTCGAACCCTTCTTTATAATAAACTTATTTTGCCTGCGGCTTCATCCACATGGATGTCTTTTTTTACCTATCACTGACGACGCGCAGTGCGCAAGCGGCTCGCGAGCAAGGAAGTGAGGATTATGCGATAAAACTAGAAAAGCACTAAGAAACAATTTCTTAAAATTTAATATAACTAAATTTAATTCAATATTTAATATTGAAAATGGGGTGTAAAAATGTGTACGGAAATAAATGTTTCTTAAAAAACCTAATAATTGATTTATCGATTTAGTGTTACGATGGGCTTACAGTATGCAAAACCTATTATCACGAGAAAACTGTTTTTAAATCCGTAACATCAAATTGATAGTGGTTTCATACGCGATCTTTTTACCCTCCCATGTAACTATCAATATTTACTTATTTTTAACTTTTTAACAGCTCGACTTACACAGTTAAAAAAAATTGCGTAAAATTGATTTGTGTACTGAAGGTCCGCACAAAATAGTTCAGCGATGCGGATCCGGACCGCGGTCCGCCATTTGGTGACCCCTCATCTACGCCATCAACAAGATAAGATAAACTATTAATATTTTGTAGAACAAAAATTGATCAGTAAGATGTGTAGGAGCACCAGTTACCGCGTCCTACATCTTTTTTGTCCTCGTATAAGAAATAATTAAAATTGCGCAAACTATACCTTCAGCCTCGATCCGTATAGTGTAGATCTCTAACACTCGAAACTCAAAATCTTATCACAGAATTTCACAAAAAAGCCCCAGGGCTATACCCCTTCAGGGGTCCACAAGGGTCCACAAGGGTCAATAAGGCATAATAATCATTAGATTTCTTTCCGATATTTTTAACGGGTCATGTACGATCGTTACAGTAAACAAAATCAATTATAAAAATAATCTAAACATTATAAATGCATAATGTCAACAGTAATTCTAAAGAAAAAAATATTATGCAAAACAACGCTAAACATAACATGGACTTGTTATTTATAGAAGTGGTGCATTTGTGACACTGGCATTTGTACTGGCATCGTTAACTGGGAAAATGGCGAAATTTCTAAGTTTGAGTAAGTTATTTTCTTATTCTTAATTATTCAACAAGGAAAAAAGTTATGATAATTAACTAGCAAATAATATAAATTATAAATAAGAAAAAGATAAAATATTCAAATAAAAATGATATGTAAGGCACAAAAAGTTAAGAAAGTAATGTTAAGAGTAAAGTCTTGGATAAATGAAACACTCCACTTGTTCCCTTTGATTCCACGGGATAAATTCGGGAGCGAGAAGAAAAATGCAATATATGCATTGCTCTACTTGTATAAGAAGATCAATTTCAACAAAGCTTGCAGTACAAAAGTTGTTCAGTTTCATAAATTGAGACCCCCCTTCTAAGAGGAAAGATATACAAATATCAAAGATTCTGAACTTTTTTTACAGTGGCATTCGTTGCCTCGACGACGGCATGGCCATTGCCTGATGAAAAGTCTGCCCCGTTCAAAGGAGACAGCGATCGAGCGAGCGTATTCCCCTCACTGTCAGTTGGAGCCTCCGCTTCGAGTAGCACACAGATTCTGGGGCCCATAAGCGCACAGCCCCAATCGCAGCAATCATACCCAAGCCAACACCAACAACAGCCCTACCAGAAGTTAACATCAAGTTTATACCTCCCATCAAACGCCCCATTGGAGCCAAACTATCAACCTCCTCAACAATCACACCCCAGTAATACACGTCACTTACAGCAACAAGTTGTCAATCCGATTACTCAACAACTACAACCTATTTTACCTAATCAGCCCGCTTCCTACTATCCAAGTCTACAACAGTCAATCAACTATCCAAATGTCCAACCACTCTATTCAAATCTCCAACAGCCTTATCAACATTTGCAACAACCTTATCAAAATTTGCAACAACCCTATCAAACTTTGCAACAACCCTATCAAAATTTGCAACAACCCTATCAAACTTTGCAACAACCCTATCAAACTTTGCAACAACCCTATCAACCTTACGGTCTTTCGCAGCAACTTAACGCATACCCATCACAACCACAACAGTAAACCAGCTTAAACATGGATAATATTTAGCGATCAGGTCAAATTCTTCAAGGACCTAGAGCTAGATATTTAAAAAGAGGTTTTTAATACCTGCCTACGTCGTTTGATACTTAGTTTAGCTACGTATTTCTTACGATTCTGATCGGGGTGGAAATTTTAAGCTTCAGAAATAAACAGATGACTGCACCAAACAGAAATATTCTCCTTTACTCTGTCCCTTTTTGACGCGAGCAAGCAAGCAATTATCCTCACTCTAGTGAGGGATGATTTTGAGTAACAGAAAGGGATGGAGCGACGGAACAAGTCTGTATTGTTTTTTTGGGAAACACTGACGACGGCTAGTGATTCCTTAAAAAAATTATCTTAGTTCTCATTATCATTACTTGTGGCCTACAATTAATCATTCGCCCAACCAGTTAGCTATAGTCGCAACCTCTCTGCCTTCATTTCATTTAATTTTCATTGATTTACTGTTACTTTATTTAGGCATAGTTATTTATTTATTTTAAAGAACAGATAGATACAAGTATCTTATCCTGTAAGTAATACATTGGTATTAAGTCCAAATACGAATATGAGTACGAATACAAAATAAAATAGATATTAAGATTAATATGATGTATAAAATATTTAATAAATTTATTTTGTAACTGATTTTGGTCATATTATTAATTTGTTCCTAGTACCAGACGATAGAGGAAAATATAAATGAAAGACATCTACAAAAAGAAATATTTCTCGTTTGGCTACAGAGCGGAAGATGAACGACTGAATAATGTACTACCCAAATAAAAGACCGACTGCATTTATACAGAGTCCTTCTAAAATCCTAAACAAAATCACACAGGGTTCTTCTACTCATGAAACCGAACAATCTTCCGCAAAGAACTTATACTCAATTCTAACAAAAATTATACAAAAAGAGACATCATACTAGGCAAACTAACATATTTCTTTCTAGTCTTGGTCCTAACGTGCGGTCTCTAAAATCTGGGATGACCTTACCGAGACATTTGAAGCGAATATACCACAGCACGTTCGTTGGTTGTAAAGCGGACCAGACACTATCAGTAATAATGACAGTATTTTCAAGTAATGACAATGTACTGACAGTGTAGTGGTTGGAATGAAGGAATGACGGTAAGTAATGATGTTATTCGAAAAAAGCGTACGTACTGTAGTAATGACAGTATAATCACAGATTAGATTATAGTACTATAGTGTATGGAGCGCGCATCATTCCGCCCGTCAGTATTAACGGTGCGCCCGTCGAGGATGAATGACTTTGTTGCGCCGGAACCTTTTACATTTTTAACGCAATTTTGTTATTGAAATATAATTTTAAAAAACACGCTTTCACGAGCTTAGTACGGTATCAAACAGTAGCACAAGTTGCTCCAAGTATTTCCAGTGGAAATTTTTACGTAAAATATGCTCGCAAATCAAAGAAAATCTTATATTTTCTTACAAAGACGAAGACACTTTTTCCTGACCTAATAATTATGATAATGGGTATATTTTTTATTAGTATAATCATATGCAAAAGCTTATATAGATAGATAGATAGATAGATAAATCATTTTATTCAACACACAGCATATAAAGAAAAAATAAAAAGTTTAAAAAACTAAAACCCGACTACGGAAAACTTGCGCTCTGAAAAGTATGAAACAAGAAAATTTTCTTGTCTGAAATTTTTGTTATCTACAAATTATATTCAATATTTATCATCTAATAATTGACAACTTACATATACATTATAGTTAATTAATAAATAAACATTGTGATGTTCTGATAAAAGCCGCGATCGTATGCCACCTTGCCGTAAGAATCGGTGACTACCTACCATTACACTGTAATATATCGAATATGTTTCGGGTGGGTCACTAAATTATTAAGATTCACAACTGGAGCCGGTAGTTCGGACAGAACAGTGTCTATCGGGTACGCTATCAGGTGGCATACGACCACGGCTTTTATCAGAACATCACAATGTATATTTATTAATTAACTATAATGTATATGTAAGTTGTCAATTATTAGATGATAAATATTGAATATAATTTGTAGATAACAAAAATTTCAGACAAGAAAATTTTCTTGTTTCATACTTTTCAGAGCGCAAGTTTTCCGTAGTCGGGTTTTAGTTTTTTAAACTTTTTATTTTTATTTACTAATTTTGAGTTTTTATTATCTAATAAAATGTGTGCAGTACCGCTTAACAACTTATTTAATTTATTTATTACACTGTACTTACTATATTATTTCGGAGTTTGATAGATTTCTTAATCTTTCTAATTCCTCAAGAGATCGGGAGTCATGAGGATTTTTCAGCAATTTATTATGATCCAAGGAGCAAATGAATAATCCATCTAAACATCTGACTCTCCTGAGGGCCACATAGGCCTGTCCCTTATATTATATGGGAGTTTTATATATGAATAACAGGCTCGTTATTAACTCTTACCGTCTTCACCGCGTGGAGGTAGTCCCAGCTTATAACATTATTTAATTTTACGCTAATCATGTACCGGGTACCTGATTTGGATCCGGTACCCGGCGGATCCGGCACCTTTTTAAGGATCCGGCTGGGTACCGGGTAATGGCGCCGGGTACCCGCCTCCGCCGGGTAATTACGTAGTTATTAAAACACGTTATTTTGAAGTTAAAAGTATAGGTACATTTATGTAACTGTCGTTCATATTTCAATATTATTTATTATTGAAGGTTTATAGTGTAAGTTATGGTGTAAGAGATTTTTAGCTTGATCAGGATTTTTTCGGCTTCTTTTTATTCGTAGACGTTACCTGCTTTCGAAAAGACGCTCGTTGTATACAGAGATACTGGATGGGGAAAGATAGCGAGCCGCCCGCCAGGTTACGTAGTATATAGGATTGTGATCTCTATTTTTAATCGACTTCAAAAAAAGGAGGAGGTTCTCAATTCGTCGGAATCTTTTTTTTATTGTTTTTTATTTTTTATGTATGTTCACCGATTACTCGAAGACGCCTGAACCGATGTGAAAAATTCTTTTTTTGTTTAAAAGGGTATACTTCACAGGTAGTCCCATATAAATTTTATCGAAATCAATTCAGCGGTTTTTGAGAAAATCAACAAAAACATAGCAAAAATGGAGTTATTATAAATATATAGGGTTATGAAATATCTGAACAATTTTTCACCACGGTTCTACTCATGAAACTGAACAACTTACCCTATACTAAATTACCAAAAAAGTTTTTGGAGTCCTCATACTAATTGATTAACTGAACCGACAATTTTGTATGGGAAGTCCAAAAATCTTTTTACGAATTGAGTATTGTATAGGTAACTTGGGAAAAGTTGTTCAGATTCATGAGTAGAAGCCAATGCTGAAAATTTTTGAGGTATTTCAGAAGGACCCTATATCTGCATCCCTTTCGAGCTTGAATTCTCTGTGATTCATAATAGAATAGATAACGTTGATTCATTGATAGAACACAATTCATTAGAACTATTGGCCTTGAGGATATAATATAACAGGATCAGTGATCACAATAGATCTACCCAGGTCACAATGATCCAATAGGGCCCTCCTTTGTGCCCTCTCTGTGCACGCGAGTTCGCCGCTAAGATCGGCTATGTTAGCCATATTAGGGCGCATGAACGCCATAACCCGGCCTAGGAGTAGTAAGCAGTCGCCATGGCCGAAATCGGCTGAGGGAGGATGGATGGAACTTTGCCTCCAAATAATAATAAGCCCTTGGAGGTCTGGCAAAGTTTAAGTAATGATCTAAGACGTGATCGCGACGTGTTTCATTGCCGAGTACCCGGCGCCGGGTACCCGGCTACCCGACTGATCGGACCTCCATTACCCGGTACATGTCTATTTTACGCACAGTTTTTTTTTAAGTTAATTAAGCAAAGCAGCAACATATAGTAATATCATATATAATTGAAAACTGCTTTTTAAGCCCATTCATTCGATACCCAACACGGCACCTTTTAAGTATTCTCTATTAGGTATGACTTTATGTCCTCTAGAAGGCGCCATATTGAATTTATTGTGACGTCACCTAGTCTATAACTAGCGGACAATTAAGACGCTTCTAATGATATCTCATTCGTTGGATCCTAATAAGCAGTTTAGAAATTATGCGCGAACACGTGAACTTACATATTTGACACAATTATCGAGCGAATGCAAGCAAACCAGCAAACAACAACTAGTATTATATATATTTTTAAAATGTGCTCGTTAAGTCCTTTCATTTGATACAAAGTACCTTTTAAGAAAAATAAAATGTCATTACTTTATGTCCTCTAGAGGGCGCCATATTGAATTTATTGTGACGTCACCTAGCCTATAACCAGTGGACAATTAAGACGCTTCTAATGATATCTCATTCGTTAGATTCTAGTAAGCAGTTTAGAAGTTATGCGGAAACACGTGAATATACATATTTGACACAATTATCGAGCGAATGCAAGCAAACCAGCAAGCAACAGCTAGTAATATATATATTTTTAAAATTTGCTCGTTAAGTCCTTTCATTTGATACCCAACAAAGTACCTTTTAAGAAAAAAAAATTTTTTGGTCATGAATTTATGTCCTCTAGAGGGCGCCATATTGAATTTATTGCGACGTCACCTAGCCTATAACCAGTGGACAATTAAGACGCTTCTAATGATATCTTATTCGTTAGATTCTAGTAAGCAGTTTAGAAGTTATGCGGGAACACGTGAACATACATATTTGACACAATTATCGAGCGAATGCAAGCAAACCAGCAAGCAACAGCTAGTAATATATATATTTTTAAAATGTGCTCGTTAAGTCCTTTCATTTGATACCCAACAAAGTACCTTTGAAGAAAAAAATTTTTTTTGGTCATGAATTTATGTCCTCTAGAGGGCGCCATATTGAATTTATTGTGACGTCAAGAGCCTATAACCAGCGGGTAATTAAGACGCTTCTAATGACTCCTCATTTGTTGGATTCTGATAAGTAGTTTAGAAGTTATGCGGGAACAGATGAACATACATACATACATACATACATACCGGTCAAAATCATAACCCTCCTTTTTGCTTCGCCGTAGTCGGGTAAATACATATGTTAGAAAGAAACTTAAATACTAAATTTATATAAATAACAAAAATACAGAAAAACCGTGGCTGTGACTATGCATTGAAATGGCACCGGTTCAGCTTTGATGTTGCAAGTTCTGCAACGCTGTTATTCTACCGGGGCCAGGGCGCAGAGTGAACCAACAGCGCAAACATTATACAAACTAAAATAAAATAATGATATATAATTCCTGTGTGACCATATACATAGTACGTATAATCTGAAATTTTAGTAATTTATGTCTAGTACATTGGCTATAACAGAAACATATATTAGCAAAACATATAAAACAAAAAGTGAATCCGAAACAACAAAAACAGCAAAATAAAAGGGAAAAAACAAAAGAGAAAAAACAAAGGGGAAAATCAAAAGAAAAAAACAAAATAAAACAAAAGAAAGAAACAAACAAACAAAGCACCAGATGTAATCGCGATATCCCGGATCATATACATAACAGCAAAGACGTAAGCTGTATGGGGATAGAACAGGGAATAAGACGGGGAAGGAAAAAGGATAGGGAAAAGGGAAAAGAGAAAGGACAGGTAGACGGAGGTTATAATTTTAATTGCTCTTGAAGAAGATAAGACCGATATAGCTTTTTAAATTTAACAAGAGAAGTAACACCACGAATAGGTGGCGGCAGATCATTCCAGCATTTCGTGGCTAGATACTTAAAACTGCCACGAAATGCTGCCGATGCATGCCGTGGACAACATAGTAGATATTTAGATGCTCTAGTTCCATAGCTGTTTAACTGACTAGACCAAACAAGCTTCTTATATAAATAGTCAGGTTCTTTGTATTTAATGACGCCGAACAGTAGAGTAGAAAAGAACAACTTGTGTCGTCCCTCCATTTTAAGATGATTTGCCTTATTTAGAAATGGAGTTATGTGCGTTCTGGATGGAATATCAAAACAATAACGTGCACAAGCGTTTTGTACACGTTGAATCAATCGTTTACCTTTCTTTGTTGTACAAGACCCATAGACAGATATACAGTAATTAAGTCTAGATAATACAAGTGACTCACATAATCGCACTCGAAGGGAAACGTCAATTAGCGTACGGATTTTGTATAGAGTTTTCAGCCGAAACAGGGAGTTCCCAACTAGCTCAACTATATGGTTCTCAAATCTAAGTCCGGAGTCCATAAGAACGCCCAAGTTACGTGCTAAATCTACCCTTTCAAAAGATACGTCTAAAATACTTATCGTAGGATTATAACTGGAGATTTTATCTATTTGTTTTACTGAACCTAAGATTAAATATTTTGATTTTGTAGGATTTCAGACTAATGAGTTTTTAGCTGCCCAGTTTGCGATTCGATTCAGATCTTCGTTTATAAGATTAATGGAAATAGATGGGTTTTCAATATTTACTGGAATATAAACTTGAAGATCATCCACATAAAGATGATAATGGCAATGTTGAATACAGTTGATAATGTCTGAACTATAGATGATGAAAAGTAAGGGACCTAGAACAGAGCCTTGTGGCACACCCCTGATCAATGATTTAAGCTCAGATTCAACAGTCAAACCATCAGTTCTACGCAGAACTACCCTTTGATGTCGATTAGTAAGATAGCTATCGAACCATTTTACAGTTGATGTATCAAATCCATAATAAGATAACTTAGAGAGAAGCAATGGAATATTTATTGAGTCAAATGCTCTAGAAAAGTCTAGGAGAGTCAGAATTGTACCGTTACCTTTATCTTGTTCCATTAAAATATTGTCAACCACGTCTAAAAGTGCAGAGCTTGTACTTCGACCTTTTCTAAATCCTGATTGATAAGAAGGTAAAATATCGTTAGCTACGCAATAAGAAATTACTTGTTTATAAACAACCTTTTCCATAATTTTTGATAAATAAGGTAGTATACTTATGGGCCGAATATCTTTTTCACTTTTGGATTATTGTTTTTTGGAATAGGAGTTACGAGAGCATTCTTCCAAAGAGATGGAAAGCAACCTAATAAAATAGATTTGTTTATTATACCCGTGATTACACGCAAAGTGTGAGGTAAAGTTAAAATGATCATATCCTTATTGAGCCCATCTATACCAGGGGCATTTGATTTAATGCTGAGGATAATTTTAGCTATCTCGTTTTCGTGTACAGTCCGTAGTTTAAAAGTGGACTCATTATGTGAATGATACTCATAGAAAGAAAGTTGAGAAATTGTAACACTGTTATCTCCAGGAACATCTAAGAAACAATCATTTATTACATTAGGATCTACAAAATAATCAGGTAAACTGGAAAAGTTTTTGAAATTAGGCAAGATATCTCTTTTTAAATTTTTCCATAGTTTTTTTGCGTTATTTATATTTGAATTAATATGATGTTCGAAGTAAGCTTTTTTTTCACTGTGCAAAGAAGTTAGTGCTAGACTTTTTAACATTTTATACTGTGATTTATGGTCTTCATTCTTACTTTTATGATATTTGTTATGTGCAGCATTACGTAATTGCATTATATGCTTAACATTTTCAGTCAACCATGGACAGTGATGATTCTTAAGTAATACTGTTTTGAGCGGAGCATGTATATCAAAAATATTCAAAACCCACTCATTGAAGGTGCTAACCATGTTATCTATTGTATCAAATAGTAAAATGGATTCCCAGTCTATAGATTCCAAATCAGCGTTAAAAGCATCTAGGTTGATATCCTTAATGGGTCTAAAAGTTATTTGCTTTCGTGGAATTTTATCTTTTTTTAACTTCAATTCTGCAGATACTATTGCATGTCCACCCAATTCTGGAATGTAATTGACCAAAACGTTCAGAACAGAAGAGTTAGTACATATTAAATCTATAAGAGTAGCACTAGTTGAAGTAAAATGCGTCGGTTGGTCCACCACATTATATAAACCGGTAGATTTTAGAAATTGATTTAGTTTTAATGTTTTGCTATCGTTAGAATTTAATAAATTTATGTTAATAGAGTAATCAACCGTCTGACTCATTGTTTTCTTTTAATTGATTTTTAAGCATATTATAATAAATACCTGGGACAAATCACATACAGTCGTCTGGTACCAAATTAATCCTAGTTTATGTATTATGGAAACGCAGACTGATATACACTTTTAGATACATACCTACATATACAGGGTGTAACAGAAAGGTGTGATAATGATAATACTTCAAGGTTGGCTTTTACCCATCAAACTGAACAACTTTTGTTCAACAACTTTGTTAAAATCGCAAAATTTTTTTTGGACTTTTCATACAAATCGATCAGCTGGCGAACCAAGTTTGTATGAAAAGCCCGAAAATTTCTTTGCGATTTCAACAAAGTTGTAGAACAAAAGTTGTTCAGTTTGAACTTTGATGGGTAAAAGCCAACCTTGAAGTATTATCACACCTTTCTGTTACACCCTGTATAGATAAAATACACCCAGACACAGAACAAACAAATCTGCTTATCTCAAGTGTCAGAAATATTTGCCCTGGGTGGGAATGGAACCCATAACCCTTGGATCAGTAGTCAGGAGCGCTAACCACTGAGCCACCGAACCAGTCAGATATAACAGTTATAATTGCCACTCAAGCTTTTTTTCAATGCGTCCATCGTTGATGACGAACAGTGTAGTAATGACACAATACTGATAGAAAATACTGAAAGTGTGTGGGGAGATTTGGAATGTCATTCCAAGCGATGGAATGACAGTAATATTGACGTAAAGCGGACCAGACACTATCAGTAATAATGACAGTATTTTCAAGTAATGACAATATACTGACATTATACTGAGAGTGTAGTGGTTGGAATGTGGTCTGACGCGTACTCAACGATGGAATGTCATTATACTGATGTACAAAAAAAAATTTTGCGATTTTAACAAAGTTGTAGAACAAAAGTTGTTCAGTTTGATGGGTAAAAGCCAACCTTGAAGTATTATCACACCTTTCTGTTACACCCTGTATAGATAAAATACACCCAGACACAGAACAAACAAATCTGCTTATCTCAAGTGTCAGAAATATTTGCCCTGGGTGGGAATGGAACCCATAACCCTTGGATCAGTAGTCAGGAGCGCTAACCACTGAGCCACCGAACCAGTCAGATATAACAGTTATAATTGCCACTCAAGCTTTTTTTCAATGCGTCCATCGTTGATGACGAACAGTGTAGTAATGACACAATACTGATAGAAAATACTGAAAGTGTGTGGGGAGATTTGGAATGTCATTACAAGCGATGGAATGACAGTAATATTGACGTAAAGCGGACCAGACACTATCAGTAATAATGACAGTATTTTCAAGTAATGACAATATACTGACATTATACCGACAGTGTAGTGGTTGGAATGATGGTCTGACGCGTACTAAACGATGGAATGTCATTATACTGATGTAGAAATACTGTCATTATTACTGATAGTGTCTGGTCCGCTTAAAAATACTGTCATTATTACTGACAGTGTCTGGTCCGCTTTAAGGCGAACCTACTCATTCCAAATACAATTTAAACATTGCGGTGATCGATTAATTTGCTTTCTGATATACATTGCACAACCTTATACTATTAAAGAAACTCTTAACTAGAATATAAGGAAGATGTGCGTTGCAGTAGTACTAACAAAGGATTTTGAACAGAATCCTCAACGGATGCGACGAGCTTCACATCAGAAGTCAAAACAGACGAAGTCGCAAGCATTCCACTAGTATTAAAAGAGATACAGATATGATGGCTCGATGGATTCATCATCGGCGTTTCATGGCTATGTTGTGGCCTCATATGAATGGTCCATATCATAAAATGTCTGGTAACAGAGTCGACGGAGCCCCACACGTTGTGTTATGGAGACCATTTTTATGACACCCCCTTCTTATTTAAAAATCTAATAGCCTTAAGCATTTAGAAAGTCAGAATATAACTCCCGTGTTGCTAATTTGCATAATTTCGCAAATATATATTTTTTTCAATTTTGTCGAAAGAAATACCCGGAATTGCGAAAAAAAAATCCTACACTTAAGTGAGTTAACTTATTTGGTATTGCAGTTTATAACTTTGATTTTTTTTTTTTTTTATTTGATAGCTGTACGAAAATCTTTCATAGAATCGATTTATGTTTTTTTTGTTTCATTTTTTCCTCAGTTATCCCGCCGTAGTTTGAAGACAGAGTAGAGTATTTGAAGACAGAGAGAGAGCCGTAGTTTTTACTTCATAGGGTGGCCCTTGTATATCTTTATAAACCCTGAAAAAATCTCGGATCTCCGGATTTATTTAAAATAATATTTTTTGAAGATTAACATATTTATTTCTACAGCGCCTCTAAATAACCTAAAAAGAAATTGTACAGTCATGCTGTGCATACTAACAAAATAACAACAAAACTCCAGTCTCAACTCTAACAAAATTCCAGTCATGTCAATATTTTTAGATATGAGTAAAGCTTTCGATTTTGTACAGCAGTGTTTTTCAACCTTTTTTAATACCCGAACCCTTTACAGGTACAAAAATTCTTGCGACCCCCCTAGGGCTATAGACATACAAAATTTTAGTGTATTAGAATTTTTTTCTTTAATTAGAAAACTAATTACTTATTAACGTCTTCAAAATAGAACCACGTTTTGACAAATTGTTGAAAAAGAAACAGGCCCAGCCTTCTCACTGAAATCGAATTTTTTCATTGCAGTGTAAACCTATTACATTATATTTACTTTTACCCGCGACCCCTTGAGAAAGACTTCGCGACCCCCCGGGGGGTCGCGACCCACAGGTTGAAAAACACTGTTGTACAGCATTCAAAACTACTTATTAAACTCGAATCTTATGGCATTCGAGGTAGAGCTTATGACTGGTTCAAAAGCTATTTAGAGAACAGGAAGCAATGTACTGAAATTACAAAACTACTTATTAAACTCGAATCTTATGGCATTCTAGGTAGAGCTTATGACTGGTTCAAAAGCTATTTAGAGAACAGGAAGCAATGTACTGAAATTACAGAAATCAACAAATTGGCCAAACCTCTCGAAAAACGCACATATAGATCCCCATTTAAAATTAACAATTCTGGCGTTCCTCAGGGGAGTAACTTGGGTCCACTTTTATTTCTCCTGTATATTAATGATCTTCCAAAAGCCACTCCCCATAAGTGTATATTATTTGCGGACGATACAACTTTAATTGTTAAATGTAATAATGATAAAGCGACATTTCAATCAGATATAAATACCGCTCTAAATCACATATTGACATGGATGAACAATAATAATCTAAGTGTAAATATAAGTGAGACTAAGTGTATGCAGTTTCACTCTTATGCGACTAAACTATTAATTTTAAATATAAATAACAATAATAATCAAATTGACGAAGCATGCGGATATAAGTTCTTGAATATTAATATTGACAAACATCTTAATTGGAAAAGTCATGTAGATTTAGTTTGTATAAGATTAGAACGTTTCGTATTTGCACTCAGACGATTAAGACAAACTGTTTCGAAGGAAGCTGCTTTAACAGCGTATCACGGGTATATCTCTTCAGTACTCATTACGGGCTAATCATATGGGGCAATTCTGTCGACTCTCACAGAACGCTAGTGCTGCAAAAAAGATGTATTCGTGCCATTTGCAATACTTGGTTTAGGGATAGCTGCAAACCATTATTTAAAGAGTTAGGAATTTTGCCTTTGCCCTGCTTGTACATTAAAAAAGTTTGCTTATTTACTAAGAGCCACCCAGAGTACTTTAGGAAGTTACGAGAGGTCACAACTAGAAAAGTTCGTGCTCAATACATACATTTGTTGTATCAACCACCTTGTCACACAGACATATACGAGTATCAAAGAAATATTTGTAATATGAGTGTTGTATTGTTTTATAAGCTTCCTGTGCATATAAAACAGTTAGAAGGTAATATATTTAAGAAAAGATTGACACAATGGCTATTGGAGCATTGTTTCTATAGTGTCAAAGAGTTTTTGGACCATAAATAATGGATCATTTAGTATTTTATTTTATATACTTACATATTTGCATGCCTTCCTGACGGCTGAATACTGTGCTTTTATTTTATTTTAAGACCTGTTTGTAACGTATTCTTGCAAATAAATTATTATTATCATTATCATACTATCTCGTGAATCCGTCAGCTGGTTGATGAACTCTGTATGAGAAGCCCAAAGTTTTTTCATCAACCAGCTGAAGGATTTGTATGAAGAGTCCAAACATTATTTGTCAGGGTTCCGTAGTCAACAACCCTTATAGTTTCGCTATGTCCGTCTGTCTGTCTGTCTGTCCGCGGTTTAGCTCAGAGATTATCAATACTAGAGAGCTGTGATTTGGCACAGATATGGCATATCAATCATGCCAACAAAGTGGTTAAAAAAACGTAAAAAAAGTTTCTTAGGGACATCTGTTCAGTTTCATGAGTAGAATCAACCGTCAACTCTATTGAGATATTTCATAAGGTCTCCTAATATTTTCCAAAACAACTTTGCATGGGGTGAATGTAACGCAAAC
This sequence comes from Coleophora deauratella, assembly GCA_958295455.1. Lineage (NCBI taxonomy): Eukaryota > Metazoa > Arthropoda > Insecta > Lepidoptera > Coleophoridae > Coleophora > Coleophora deauratella. The sequence continues at coordinate 5,269,676 of OY282411.1, forward strand.
CAACAGTTGGTGTGTCATACATAATGTATAACCTGGTTTCTCATAATAATTTCAGAGGCTTTTTCTCATAAAAATTTTAAAGGCTTAACAGAGAAACGGCTACCCTCTATGATATTTTGTTCGGTAGGAAAGTAGCACTAAAATACGACCACTTCTATCAGCGTATGTCGACCAAATGGCAATGTAGCCAATGCATTAGCTGAACCCATAGCACCGCAAGTTAACATGATAAACTCACGATATGAACTTTATGATAAATTTATTGTTTTAATCTGAAATCCGTTAGTGTTATTTCACACATATAATATTTTTTTCAGGGACGTATTCAGAAATTCGCGTTTTAATCTTCATTGATGTTGGATTAATAACAAAATAATAACAATTCAGTAATTTTCGTACGTATCACATTTACACAAAGCAGCTATAACACAGGACCCATAACGCTACCTTGGGCAAACCTAAATTTTGTATACGTCATAATTAAACTCTAACTAAAGACTTATTAATTAGTTTTAACGGTGTTTGGCGGTAAGCCCTACCCTGATCATCATGTTATGCAATATATCATAAAACAATTAAGAGCCTTTTGATAATTAAAAAAATTAAATAATTTAAATAAGTAATTCAAGTGCCAGCCCACGCTGGCAATGTTACAGTATTATTGAAGCAAACAGTCTTCAATATAAACAAAAATTACACGGTCGTTATAAATACATTTTTCTTATAAATTATGTCACGTATAAAACTGCTAGACATCTATAAAAGACGTGTAATTTAAAATATATTTTTTGTGTTTTACATAAAATATATTAGGCCAATATGACACTGAAGATCATTTTGCCTCTGTGTAAGTTTTCATTTTTGTAGTGATTTTATCTACTTATATTAAATATTTTTATCTAAGTTTTAATAATTTTTAGAGCCTTATTAAATGTAGCAAGTTCTGAATTTTTAAAGGTGAAGAATAATAATGTGCTTATTTTTATTATTAAAAAAAATACTCACGTTGTATTTCTATAGGTTTTCTATCCTATCAATGAATATCATAAAATCGAGTCTACTCAATAATTTATTTCCTCGATCATTGGTTGGGTCACTATACCCACATCAAGATCTTTGTCGTCAACATATTTAACTAGCGTCAGAAGTTGTGTTCCTCACAGAGCGAAATACCTTATTAAGATAATACGAGGTAATTATTCACTGACTGAAACTTATGAACATTCATTGTCCACCAGAACGTCCTTTTATTTAACCAACAACTCTCATCGCCGACGATAGCAAACTTTACGAAATTATTTTAGGGTTTGTTTTTCTCTGTTGCAGTGGCCCTCGTAGGGCAGATCGCTTCACAAGACCAAGACGTCTACGATCTATACAGAAGCCAAGAGAATCTGGACGAACTTCCTCTCTTGCCCGACGAAGGCGAAGATAAATCGGCATTGCTTTCGCTATTGCGGCCTAGCAGACCAAACATACGCGACATATTCAGACCTAGACCACCACCACCGCCACCACCACCACCACCACCAAATTGCCGTTGTCCGCTCGGATTCTCAATGTGCGCGAGAAATCCTTACGACCAAAACGAAGTCGGCTGCATCGTTTACTGCTACAAGAGGTACTATCCTTCATTGGACCTGAACAAGTACAGATGGGTGTGTCCTGCTTACCCGGACCCGTATAATCCATATGGATCTCAATCTGTCTTTCCATTAGCGCCACAATCGGCATCTCCACCTCTGTCTCCACTATCTCTACCTTTGGGATTCCCACACGATGAGGCACCAGTCCCACTTCCAGTCCCAGAGTATAGTTAATGAGCAAATAACAAAATAGTTTTACTATCTATGTTACTTCTGGAAAATTATATTTGAAAGTTACGTTTCCCGACTTATTTATATTGCTTTTGAATAAACAAACGTTTAAGGAGGCAAACGCTTTTTACTTTTTGTTAACGGCATGTAGCCTCTGTTTGGTTCCCTTACTTCTCCAAGAAATTTGCAAAATTATGAAAAGAGAAGAATGAATAGTTTGTGCAAAGATCCCTCAGTCTATCTAAACAACAGCAGTCATAGTATGGCTTTAGTCGGCTGAGCCGTTCTCTATTAGGTAAAAGCCTATTAATATCCAAATTGCTCTCTCTTATCGTGTGGCACAATTTAACCGTCCTATCCACTAGGTATAGGCGGCGGTTGCCTGGTGTTGCCCCTCACCCTCGGTGTAGGGCATTTTAGATTTACACCTAGGGACGTGTGCAACGCGACCATCATACACAACTGGAAATCAGATGTGCAAGTTTTCTCACGATGTTTTCCTTCACCGTTAAAGCAGTCGGTATGAAAATGCACGTAAGTTTCTAAAAACTCATTGGTGCACTGGCCAGGATTTGAACCCGAAGACCTCTGGTTAGGAGGACGGAGTCACTAACCGCTTTTATCCAAATTGCTGTGTTGTTTATTTACACATAATGTAGGATGTTAAGAAGGTGAAAGGACATTTCAAAAAGACTGACAATGAACTTCTTCCCCCGACTCTTTCCCCTAAAAATCTATAGTTTTATAAAAAAAAATGGACTTCCATACTTATTTGGTCCATCAGCTGATGAATATGTTTTAGATGTCTGAGGAAAGTTGTTCAGTTCCATAAGTTAGAACTTCAAGTGGGACGCTCGAGACTTCGTTTCCCGTAGAAGTTAGATGTAAACGGCCCAGCCAGTTCATTGGTTTAACGTTCTATAGACAAACAAAACTTCAATAACCCTACTTTGTAGGCCTTAACGGGCATTACTTAGCACAAGTTTTACAGCTAGGCTATTTATTGGCCAATGAAAATTCATTATTTTTATATTCAGCCAAAATAAAATCTGTTACAAGCAGCTAAACATTGTTAAAATTACATGCATTTACAAAAAAAAACAATTTTCTCACAAATTGGACATGGCTCATACCTACATATTGGCAACAATAAAAGGCTTATAAAAGACTGATAATTTTAGTTTCCTTTCTCAAAGCATTTCATTTTTTACGAAAACATGGCGGCTAAGATTATTTTGGCGATACGTAAGTATTTTGAAAGTCTCAGTTTAAAAAAAATCTGTTTATCGTTTATGAGATGAGCTGCTTAAGATGATGTTAAGAGTGATTGTATGTACGTGTCATTGTTACTTCCTGTAGCAAAAACTTTCTACCGTCACCATAAGAAAAAAGCGGCCAAGTGCGAGTCGGACTCGCCCATGAAGGGTTCCGTAGCAGCAAGTAACATAATATAAAAGTTTTTGTAGTTCGTTGTAACTTGAATGAAAGGTAAATTGCGGTTTACGATTTATGACGTATTAAAAAAAAAACTACTTACTAGATATCGTTCAAACCAATTTTCGGTGGAAGTTTGCAAGGTAATGTACATCATATATTTTTTTTAGTTTTATCATTCTCTTATTTTAGAAGTTACGGGGGGGGGACACACATTTTACAACTTTGGAAGTGTCTCTCGCGCAAACTATTCAGTTTAGAAGAAAATGATATTAGAAACCTCAATATCATTTTTGAAGATCTATCCATAGACACCCCACACGTATGGGTTTGATGAAAAAAATTTTTTTGAGTTTCAGTTCTAAGTATGGGGAGCTCCCAAAATTTATTGTTTTTTTTCTATTTTTGTGTGAAAATCTTAATGCGGTTCACAAAATACATCTACTTACCAAGTTTCAACAGTATAGTTCTTATAGTTTCGGAAAAAAAGTGGCTGTGACATACGGACAGACAGACAGACAGACAGACATGACGAATCTATAAGGGTTCCGTTTTTTGCCATTTGGCTACGGAACCCTAAAAAGACCGCAAAGTATACGGAAACCCCATATACTTTGCGGCCTTCTCTCTTATGAAAGCAGCTGTTTGATGCGACGTGTCATAATCCCTAGATATAAAAATTTTTCAATCTGCTTTCACTAGTTTTGTTCAACTGGTTAAGTTTCTACCCAATTTTTGTATTACAAAACATTTACAATGAACCTGATAATAGGTCTTAAAGTTTTGATCATCAGTAGGCATTATTTTTAACTGACTTCAAAAAACGAGGAGGAGGTTCTCAATTCGACTGTATGTTTTTTTTTGTATTTATCCCAAGTAGCACATCAGCTGCATAAGAGCTGAATTTTCAGCTACATGTCAGCTATTAAACAGCAATAAGCTTGACAATATTGAGGAGACGCTAAAGGCTGGTTAAGGGCTGTAAAAGAGGAAGAAAAAACGCTAGAAGCAATTTAACGGCAAGTTCGAACACTCTAGTACAGCCTTCGTCGTAAATTCAGCTCTTATGCATCTGATGTGCTACTTGGGATGTAACGCGATTACTCCGCCAGTTATGGATTGATTTTGATGATTCTTTTTTTGTTTGGAAGGGAATACTTCAGAGGTGGCCCCATATAAATTTTACCAAAATTGACTTAGTGCTTTTTGAAAAAAAAAAAACAACAAAAACTAAAAAATCATTACAAAATGGTAGTTGTTACGATTGATGTTGGTTTTTTAACGTGTTCAGCGTTGTCAATTATTTCAATTTTGAATACAAGTCTTTCTCAAAGGGTGCTTACAGTAATAATGTTCACAACACCTTTTGTTCTGTCCTATATGTCTTAGCTTTCTAGACTCATGCTACCTGTACAATTTGGATATATTTTACGTCAAAATATATCACCGCTCACTAAGAAAGATTTATAAAACAAAATTGAAAATGAAACTATTTGGGTAGTCATTAAACAGACTTCTATTAAATAGCATTATTCGCCTCTGAAAATCTACATTGTCCTCCGAATTAGGTACTAAGTAAGCCAACATGAATGAGCGTCTAAAAATACTATATTAGCCACTATAAATCTTTGATGTACGCTTCTGTTAATACAACTCAGCTTGGTAGTTATTATTTAGCATCAAAATTTGTAACCGCATTCAAGTAGTCAACTTCTAAAATATTTACATATGACACCAAAAAAGTAATTCATTTGACTTCTAATTTCATAACTCAGTACGATTAAAATGTAGTGAAACATAAATAATACATAACTCGTTCTATATTGATTAATTATCAAAATGTAGGTACCTCAAATTATTACCAAATATTTTGATAGATCATCAAATGTACCTAAAATTAACATCAAATACTAAATTATAACCACTAAATACATTAGGAACTACTAAAGGGAGACAAAACATAATATTTTATTGCGGGTTAAAACCCTCATAACTTCTTTTTGCTTCGCCGTAGTCGGGTGAAAACAATTCAGTATACTATTTCAAATGCAAAATTATAATACTTATCATCGATGATACTTATGAAGTTTACTAGTTGATATTTGAAGCTTAGGCAATATTTTTAATGAACACATTTTGAAGGGCGAATTATAAATCGAGCCGCAAATATTTTATTTGGCCACGGAACCCAACCTCTAATTTCATAACTGTAAGCCACGGGAAAATGAGAACTCTTCTAATAAAATTATTCGTCTTCTTCACAACGCCAACTAAATATTCCAAAGATAGCATCAAGCAAAGAACAACAATTATTATTACTTGTCCACCTGGTTCATACATCACCACCTAATTTACTAACTCAGCCACGGATTTTACAACTCACAAAAATTTTACGTGTTACAGCTTCAACATGTGTTCCTCAAAAAATATTGTTCAAGGTTCAACTAGAAATCTTCATACAAGTATTATAATCTGCAGGTTTTTTTATATGGTATAATGGTATGCTTCTACACAAAGTATTTTTAAATAAAATCATATGTTTCGTCTCCTTAAGTAGTTTCTAATATGTTTAGTGGCGATAATTTACTAATTTTAGGTACATTTGATGATTAATCAATATATTTGGTAATAATTTTAGGTACATTTTTATGATCAATCAATAATTTTGGTTATAATTTTAGGTGCATTTTGATGATCAATCAATATACATATTGCCGACGTTGGATCCTTGTGGCTCGGACCTATGAAAAAATAATTGAGTCCCATGCGACTTCACTGTCGATTATTTTTTCCCACGTTTTAATCATTTTAGGGTGACTAATTTCATTACTAACAACATAAGAGACTTCTTTTAAAACTCACAAAAGGTTCAGGCATGACGACCAACCTTTTCCTCGTCGTGGATGTTGGTATATTTTTAACTGATTTTCTTAATAAATTCTTGAGATCAAGTTAAATTCTCGAAAAATTAAAATTACTTTTTTTGAAAAAACTCAGGACGAATGTTAACGTGCCTAATCGAAAAAGGTTTAAATAATTAAAAAAAACCCCCGACTAAAAGAAAGTCGGTAAGGAATAATTTATATGCGGACACAGTAATAATATCATAAAGGTAGGTACTACACATTTAACCTACCTACTTAATAATACAAAATTAAATGCAAACCCAAGAAAGCCGTCGGGGCTGTTATTTCTTGCCTAGGAATGAACTGGAATTTTTCAGTTATACGAGTTTGTAATTTGGAACAGAAATGTCAGTGGCAGCCCCGACGGATTCCTTGATCACAAGTTTAACAGACAGGCTATTTATTGGCCAGTGAAAGTGCATTATTTATATATTCAGCCAAAATAAAGTATGTTACCAACAAGTAAACATTATTTAAATAACACGCATTTACAGAAAACAATTTTCTCACAAATTGGACATGGCTCATGCCTACATTTTGAAGACCATAAAAGGCTTATAAAAGACTGATAATTTTAGTTTCCTCCCTCAAATCACTTTATAAGGAAACATGGCGGCTACGGTAATTATGGCGATACGTAAGTATTTTTGAAAGAAATCTGTTTTTTACATTTAAAAAAATACTGTTTATCGAAGCGTCTATAAGATGAACTGCTTAAGAGGAGGGTGATGTTTTTTTTTTATGGCAGAGGTGGCAAACGAGCAGACGGATCACCTGATGGTAAGCGATTACCGCCGCCCATAGACACCCGCAACACAAGTGCGTTGCCGGCCTTTAACATGGGAGTACGCTCTTTTCTTGAAGGTTGTAAGAGCTATTGTATGTATGTGTCATTGTTACTTCCTGCAGCCAAAACGGTTTGATGGATTTTAGTGCGACGTATCATAATCCTCAAATATGTATAAAATTGTTGTAGTTGTAATTGTTGTAGCTTTTAATAGTTTTGTTCAGCTGGTTAAGTATTTACCCAAAAGTCTTTAGGGATTTTGTATTACAAATCCTTTATCAATGAGCTAACCTGACAATAGGTCTTAAAGTTTTGATCGTCACTAGGCATTATTTTTGGAATTTTGAATACATGTTTTTCTTATAGGGTGCTTCCATTAATATTATAATTTTCACAGCCCTGTTGTCCTGTTCTGTATGTCTTAGCTTTCTGTACACGCGAGTTGTATACTCATGCTACCTGTACAATGTGGATATTTTTTAAGTCAAACAAAATACATCACTGCTAACTAAGAAAGATTTATAAAACAAAATTTAAAATGAAATTATTTTATTCCAATGAGGTAGTACTATATACTGCCCTCATAAGAAAGAAGGCCGCTAAGTATTCGGAAACTCCATATACCTACTTTAAGGCCTTATTTCTTATGATGGCGGAAAAAATAAGATCATTTTTCTGTCTACCTAATACGTAGTTCCTGCCTCTAATATTTCAGTTGCAACGGTAGCAAACCATATCACTGCACAAAGTGACCAACTGGTATTACTGAATGACATGCGTAACATGCTACCGGCACCAAAATTACCTAAAGACGGAAGGAGATTTGGTGGCGGTGGTATCATTTACACTCCGCAGCCAGATCCCCCATGCCACTGTAAATACGGACGCTCGATGTGTGTGTCAGACACCGACGACCCAGCCGACGTGAGATGCCTCGCCGAATGTTATACGAGTATTTTTCCTGACATAGACTTTAATAATTACAACTGGAGGTGCTGAGTGCTGACTGTAATGTTTACCGTAAAAAGAATAATGTTAATATTATAATTAGTGATGCATGCGACTTCGCCGTCGATTTTTTTCTCATGTTTTAATCTTTTTAGGATGACTAATTTCATTTCATTACTAGCAAAATTAGAGTCGTTTATTTTAAATCTCACAAAAAGTTCGAACTAGAGGCATGACGACCTACCTTTGCCACGTCGTGGATACTCGTATTGGTATATTTTTAACTGATTTAATAAATTCATGAAATTAAGGTAAATTCTCGAAAAAGGAAAATAAAAGTTTTAAAAAACCTACTACGAATGTTAACGTTGTGCCTAATCGAAAGAGGTTTAAATAATTTAAAAAAACCCCGATTAAAATTTATTTTAGTCAGTAAGGAATAATTTATATGCGGACACAGTAATAATATCAATTACAGGTAGGTACTGCACATTTAACCTACCTATTAATACAAAATTAAATGCAAACCCAAGAAAGCCGTCGGGGCTATTTCTTGCCTAGGAATGAACTGGAATTTTTCAGTTATACGAGTTTGTAATTTGGAACAGAAATGTCAGTGGCAGCTCCGACAGATTCCTTGGTCACAAGTTTTACTAGTTTACTACAGTGAAAGTGCATTATTTATATATTCAGCCAAATAAAGTATGTTACCAACAAGTAAACATTATTTAAATAACACGCATTTACAGAAAACAATTTTCTCACAAATTGGACATGGCTCATGCCTACATTTTGAAGACCATAAATATATATAAAAGACTGATAATTTTAGTTTCCTCCCTCAAATCATTTTTTTAAGGAAACATGGCGGCTAAGATTATTTTGGCGATACGTAAGTATTTTTGAAAGAAATCTCAGTTTCATAAATTAAAAAAAATTATGTTTATCGAAGCGTCTATGAGATGAACTGGTTAAGAAGAGGGTGATGTAAGAGCGATTGTATGTATATGTCATTGTTACTTCCTGCAGCCAAAACGGTTTGATGGATTTTAGTGCGACGTGTCAGAATCCTCAAATATGTATAAAATTGTTGCAGTCAGCTTTTAATGGTTTTGTTCAGCTGGTTAACTATTTACCCAAAAATGTTCAGGGATTTTGTATTACAAATCCTTTATCAATAAGCTAACCTGACAATAAGTCTTAAAGTTTTAATCATCACGAGGCATTATTTTTGGAATTTTAAATACATGTCTTTTTCATAGGGTGCTTCCATTAATATTATAATTTTCACAGCACATGTTGTCCTGTTCTGTATGTCTTAGCATTCTGTACACGCGAGTTCTATGCTCAAGCTACCTGTATAATCTGGATATTTTTTACGTGAAACAAAATACATCACTGCTCACTAAGAAAGATTTATAACACAAAATTGAAAATGAAATTATTTTATTTCAATGAGGTAGTACTATATACTGCCCTCATAAGAAAAAAGGCCGCTAAGTATTCGGAAACTCCATATAATAATAATATTATCTATCTATCTATCAGCCGAAATACGTCCACTGCTGAACAAAGGCCTCCCCCAAGGATTTCCACACCGACCGGTCCTGTGCGGCTCGCATCCAGCGGCTTCCTGCAACCTTTACCAGGTCGTCGGTCCACCGAGTCGGAGGCTTGCCCACACTGCGTCTTCCGGTGCGCTCGTCGAAATCAATCGTCGAATCCAACTCGGCTGGGCAGCGTTCGGGAAGCTTCGCAATATCTTCACGTCCGTCCAAAATACCGCAGTGTCTCAAGACTAAAGTCTTTGACCAGTGTGTGTTGCCAGTGATGACATAAGGATCCGGGACATGGTCGCTTACTATGGGCCTCATAAGAAGGCTCAAAGTCACCCAAAGGGCGATGGAGCATGCTATGCTTGGTGTTTCCCTACGTGATCGAATCAGAAATGAGGAGATACGTAGGAGAACTAAAGTTACCGACATAGCTCTCACAATCGCTAGACTTAAGTGGCAGTGGGCAGGGCACATAGCTCGTAGAACAGATGGCCGTTGGGGCAATAATAATATTAATTATTTATTTATTTTATTTATTTGATCCAAAAAAATCTCACAGCACAAATATACTTATATTTAAATTCTGTTAATTCTAATGGCCAAAAACGAGATTTCAATGTTAGAAATTTTTTTATGCAATAATTATCAGCTATACTGTACAATAACCCTGTATGTGTGTGTGTTAATAATTATTATTAATAATAATATTATTTAATAATAATAATATCCGGGACAAATCACACACGGCCATCAGACCCCAAAATCCCGGTACTATGGGAACCAGAGACTGATATATAATACACTTGCTCGTTTGCCTTCCTAATCACATAAAAAAAAAAAAAAAAAAAAAACATACATATAATACACCCAGACTCACAGCAAACAAATATGCTCATCACAGAAATGTTTGCCCTGTTTGGGGATCGAACCCACGTCTCTCGGATCAGTGGTCAGGAGCGCTAACCACTTAGCCACCGAGTCAGTCATATACTTTGCGGCCTTATTTCTTATGAGGGCGGAAAAAAATAATATCATTCTTCTGTCTACCTAATACGTAATTCCTTCCTCTAAAATTTCAGTTGCATCGCTAGCAATTCAGATCACTGCACAAAGTGACCAACTGGTATTACTGAACGACATGCGAAACTTGCCACCGGCACCAAAATTACCTGAAGACGGAAGCAGATTGGGTGGCGGTGGTGGCGTGTACATTCCGCCGCCAGTACGCCCATGCTTCTGTCAACATGGACGCTCGATGTGTGCGTTAGAGCCCTACGACGCAGTCGAAGTGAGATGCCTCTTCACATGTTATAGGAAATTTTTACCTCACGTAAACCTAAATGATTACGACTGGGTGTGCCGACTGTAATCTATCTATCAGCCGAAAGACGTCCACTGCTGGACAAAGGCCTCCCCCAAGGATTTCCACACCGACCGGTCCTGTGCGGCTCGCATCCAGCGGCTTCCTGCAACCTTTACCAGGTCGTCGGTCCACCGAGTCGGGGGCCTGCCCACACTGCGCCTTCCGGTGCGCGGTCGCCATTCGAGTAATATTTACCGTAAAACGAATAATGTTGATATTATAATTTTGATTGAATTTACTGACGCATCGACTTCGCTGTTGTTTTTTTTCCCATGTTTAAATTTTTTTTAGGGATACTGAATAATGGAGCCATAATTTCATTTAATTACTAGCAACTCACAAAACTCACAAAAAAGTTAGAACTGAAGGACGTCGTGGATATTGGTTTATTTTTAAGTTATTTTCTTAATGAATTCATGAAATCAAATTCTCGAAAATTTCTGGGAAGTTCTAGGACCGATCAGCGTAGAAATTTTTAGGGGAGGTCTTTGTTCAGCAGTGGACCTCTTTTGGTTAATGATGATGTTTAATGGCGCAACATGTTTATAGTTCATTCCAATAAAAAAAAAGCAAAAGGTAAACAAAACTACTATAGAACTGACACAATGTCAATGTCAGTTGTATAGTAAGTTTGTTTACCTTTTGCATTTTTTTGATTGGAATGAACTGTACAAAATGGGGTTTTATGAGTTTGACGCTTATTTATGTATCTATGTATATGCGGCATCGTAGGTCTAATAAGGGTGAACCGATATAGATTTAGCGCTTCGTAAAGAAATAATGATTAATATAAATCTATTAAATATGCACTCAATACAAAATATAGGTCACGTGAAACAGCACAAAACCTAACCAAGTAATTATTATAACTCAAATTAACTGTTAAACAACTTAATTCGCAATGGAGATAAAACAAACATGATAAAGCCACAAGTAACATAGAATTTATATATAAGGGCGCTTTTATTGTCATGCGGATTTTTGCCCGCATGCGTGCCGCCCGCAACCTATCGTTTCATTACGTGTTTTTAGGGCCTTTTTATTGTCATAGAATAGAATAGAATACTTTATTTGCTTTTAAACAAGGTACATTGGTGAGATCTTAGATATAAAATTATAGATTCTCTTGTTTAGCTATATAAATGAAAGCATGTAAACATTTATCAACACAAAGTATTACAAATTCTCATGCGTGGCACACGCACGGGGGTGGCTTTGGAAACACCGCACGCATGCGGGCAGAAATCTGCATGACAATAAAAGCGCCCTTATAACGAGTGTTCGTTTCACTTTTACACTATTTGTCACTGTTTTTATATGGAGAGTCCAAAAATTTTTTTACGATTTGAGCAAAGTCGTAGAACAAAAGTTGTTCAGTACGATGAGTAGAATCCCCAGTTAACGGGTCCTACACCAATTTTGTTACAGCCTGTATATGGAGTTTCCGTATACTTTGCGGCCTTTTTTTTATGAGGGCACATTTGGCGGCAAGACCAAGATAAGGTCAGAAAATGTCCTAACCCAACCAAACATACTTCTACAAAGTTGTACCACGCCGAGAATTGAACCCGCGACCTCAAGATGTGCAGCGAGCGGAATAGCCACTAGATTCGCGGTTATGCACAGTACGTAACCGTGAAAGTCCCCTGCAGATTGCAGGTAACGATCGGTGTCGCATAATCATGTTTTTTTTTCAGAGTCATAGGTACTGTGGAGACTATATAGGTTAGGAGTTAGGCCTGCATAGGTTTGTATAAAAAGTAAATACGACGTTGATTTGAATATTTGAAATGTGGAATAGAAAACAAATGTATTGACAGACTTTAAGTTGGTACCTCGCCCCGAGTGGATGTGAATATCGAATAAAATACATATAAAATATAAAATTGTTTACATCGATCCCTACAGTACCCACTACTACCAGTGCAGTGTTATAAAAAGAAGTCTTTATATTATCTTCTTCTTCTATTTAAGAGCAATGCTCTTGTCGGTGGAGCAATCTCCAACTGTTCCTGTCCTCTGCTATCGTCTTAACCTCTCGATACGACCGTACAGCAACCTTCTCCTTTATCTGTTCTATATAATTTCGTCTTGGTCTTCCCTTTTCGTCTTCTCCCCTCTACCTTTCCTTCTATTATGGTTTTAAGGAAGCTATCGTGTCTTATCAGGTGTCCTATCATATTTCCTCGTCTATTCTGAATTGTTTCCAACATGTTTCTTTTTTCTTCAATCATCTCAAGTACTTCTTGATTTGATTTCTTTTCTGTCCAACTGATCCTTTCCATCCTCCTCCAGCACCACATCTCAAATGCTTCCAATCTCTCCCGTTTTTATGTTCGTGCTTTATTAATATAACAAATATTTACTTTTAAAAATAAATACAGCACGATCTCTTTAATTCGAACCTCTTCTAAATCGAACCCTTCTATAATCCGATCAACTCCTCTATCACCGCGCATCCGCCCTTTCTCAGTAATAGTGGACGGCCTAAAATGCCAATTCGACCGAAAAACCGCATATCGATGTACAGGACTGCCGTTTGGTACACAGGTACTTTAGGTTAAAACAATCATTTTGAGTAGAAGTTCTTAAAAATGTAAGAGTTAAGATGTCATCAATTTTTTGTATGGGATTTGAATTATTTTTTTCAGAAAGCTATCGTGTGTGGTATCAAATAAAAGGGCTTCATGAGCCGGTTCTAAAAATATACTACACCATTGCCTTTTGGCCACATGTTTTCTAAAAATCCAAGAAATATTTTCAAAACTGCCAGCCAACTGCCTGCCAAATATTTTCAAGGCTGCCAGGATATTTGAGATCGGCTTGACTCCTTGGCACTGCGTAGAGATGTAGCCTCGCTCTGCATTCTCTATCGCATGTACAATGGGGAGTGCTCCGAGGAATTGTTCGGATTGATCCCTACCGCCTCTTTTCGCCATCGTTCTACGCGACAACAATTTCATCCCCATCACTTAGATGGTTAGCAGTCCAAAACTGTGCGTTTCACTAGAAACTTTCTGCCTCGCACAACCAAACTGTGGAATGAATTGTCGCCTGCGGTATTTCCGGACCAATACGACTTTCAAACCTTCAAGAAAAGAGCGTACTCCCATATCGAAGGCCGGCAACGCACTTGTGACTCCTCTAGTGTTGCGGGTGACTATGGGCGGCGGTAATCGCTTACCATCAGGTGATCCGTCTGCTCGTTTGCCAATTCTGCTATAAAAAAAAAAAAACATACCAAGATGGACTCCTCCGGGTAGGAGACGGCTTAATAATTTTTTGTAAAACATACGCCAAATGTCTCTTAATTTACTCATATCGTACCGCAAAAAAGCGATTTTAAAATTATTTACTATTTTTTTTAAGTTTGAGATTCAGAACTTTTTGAAACTTATCGAACTGTACTGTACTATTATTGTGTTTTATGGTATTATCTGTGCTAAATTGATGCTCACACGCTTCTTATTCCCAAAACGTCTCGTATAGAAACGTATAGTTTCGCCATGTCCGTCTGTCTGTCTGTCCGCGGCTTAGCTCAAAGATTATTAGTACTTGAGAACTGTAATTTGGCATGAATATGTATATTAATCACGCCGACAAAGTGTTTTTTTTTTTCAGGGTATATACCTACCCTACACGAATTTTTTTGGTAATGTCAAAATTTTTCATTGTAACTCATAATAAAAATATAATCTACGATTCAAGACGGTTAGTCAAGGTATTCATGTAGACATTAGAAAGGGCCAGCTATTCTTTACATAAAGGTTCCGCATAAAATCGTGCTACCCGAGCGACACGACAAAACTATAGCACAGTTAGGTAAAAAAAAAATTAATTGATTAAAACTTTTAATTTTAATAATAATAATAATACAGTAATCGATATGTCCTTCTCTATTTTTTACAACTTCAATCAATCTTTTCGGCAGCGTTTTGTATAGGTTTTTAATAGAATCTTGATCTGCCTTTTCCAGTCCTCTTGGATAGCATTTTTTTATTGTTAAACATAATGATATTGTTTAGTATTTAAGTACATAGCACGTGCTAGTTTACCCCAATAATTTTCAATAATATTCAAACCAGGGGAGCGCGTAAAATGTGTGTTTTTTAACAAGTTTTGTAGTATGAACAGCAGCATTTTCATGCTAGAAAATATAATTCTGACCGCCAATTTGTGTTTCATATTTGGCTAACTGTTCGTTGACCGTCTTGAATCATGTAAACGTCACACGTCTTGAAGAATGTAAAAGCTGAAGAGTTATAATGAAAAAAGTGTAGTGTGCTAAAGTTTGTCGCGCACTGTATTTATTCGTTAAATATGAGATTTATGAAAGGTATATTTTGTGTTTATTTTTCGTTAATTCACTTTTACGCAGCTTTAGTTAGTATTATATAGACCCGGCAATGAAACAAGTCACGATCACGTCTTAGCTCATTACTTAAACTCTGCCAGAGCTCAAAGTGATGCAGATATATTTAAGTGATGGGCAGAGAATAGAGGTCACAATCCTATACTGCGTAACGTGGCGGCCCGCTACCTTTCCCCACCAAGTAGCTCAGTTTACAGCGAGCGTCTTTTCGGAAGCAGGTAACGTCTACGAAAAAAGGAAGCCAACTAGATTCTGATCGAGCTAAAAAACTCGTATATTTACACCATAACTTACCAACTATAAAATTTCAATACTAAACAAGATTTAAATATGAACGACAGTTACATAAATGTACTTAAACTGCATTTTACTTCAGTTAAAATTTAACTTCAGAATAACGTGTTTTTAGGGTTCCGTAGCCAAATGGCAAAAAACGGAACCCCTCGTCATGTCTGTCTGTCTTTCTGTCTGTCTGTCCGTCCGTATGACACAGCCACTTTTTTCCGAAACTATAAGAACTATACTGTTGAAACTTGGTAAGTAGATGTACGTATTCTGTGAACCGCATTAAGATTTTCACACACAAATAGAAAAAAAAACAATGCATTTTGGGGGTTCCGCCTACTTAGAACTGAAACTCAAATATTTTTTTTCATCAAACCTATACGTGTGGGGTATCTATGGATAGGTCTTCAAAAATGATATTGAGGTTTCTGATATCATTTTTTTCTAAACCGAATAGTTTGCGCGAGAGACACTTCCAAAGTAGTAAAATGTGTCCCCCCCCCCTCCCCGGGTAACTTCTAAAATAAGAGAATGATAAAACTAGAAAAAATATATGATGTACATTACCATGCAAACTTCCACCGAAAATTGGTTTCAACGAGATCTAGTAAGTAGTTTTTTTTTTAATACATCTATCTATCTATCTATCAGCCGAAAGACGTCCACTGCTGGACAAAGGCCTCCCCCAAGGATTTCCACACCGACCGGTCCTGTGCGGCTCGCATCCAGCGGCTTCCTGCAACCTTTACCAGGTCGTCGGTCCACCGAGTCGGGGGCCTGCCCACACTGCGCCTTCCGGTGCGCGGTCGCCATTCGAGAACTTTACTGCCCCAACGGCCATCTGTTCTACGAGCTATGTGCCCTGCCCACTGCCACTTAAGTCTAGCGATTCTGAGAGCTATGTCGGTAACTTTAGTTCTCCTACGTATCTCCTCATTTCTGATTCGATCACGTAGGGAAACACCAAGCATAGCACGCTCCATCGCCCTTTGGGTGACTTTGAGCCTTCTTATAAGGCCCATAGTAAGCGACCATGTCTCGGATCCATATGTCATCACTGGCAACACACACTGGTCAAAGACTTTAGTCTTGAGGGACTGCGGTATTTTGGACGTAAAGATATTGCGAAGCTTCCCGAACGCTGCCCAGCCGAGTTGGATTCGACGATTGATCTCTTTCTCGAAGTTGGACCTACCTAACTGGACTGTTTGTCCCAGGTATACATATTCGTCAACAACTTCGAGTGTAGAGTCTCCAACCTTCAGAGGAGTGGGTGTAACACGGACGTTTGACCAAGGTCTCAGCCATGATCACGATATCGTCAGCAAATCGAAGGTGAGTGATGTACTCGCCATTGATGTTAATGCCGAGTCCTCTCCAGTCCAGAAGCTTGAAAACGTCTTCCAGTGCAGCGGTGAACAGTTTCGGAGATATAACGTCTCCCTGTCTCACCCCACGCTGCAGCCGGATAGGTTTCGAATTCTGATCCTGGAGGTGGACCGACATGGTGGCGTTTTCATACAAGCACTTCAACACTTCGATGTATCGATAATCAATTTGGCACCGTTGGAGAGACTGCAACACAGCCCAGGTCTCGATCGAATCAAAGGCTTTCTCATAGTCCACAAACGCCAAGCATAGTGGCCGATTATACTCTTCGGTCTTCTGTATAATCTGCCGCAGCGTATGTATGTGGTCTATGGTACTGAAGCCTTTTCGGAAACCGGCTTGTTCGGGAGGCTGGAAGTCGTCAAACCTGCGTGCGAGACGATTCGTAATGACTCTCGAAAACAGCTTGTAGACATGGCTCAGGAGTGAGATGGGTCTGTAATTCTTCAGCAGAGACTTATCACCCTTCATGAAGAAGAGCACCACCACACTCCTGTGCCATGCTGTAGGCGTTCGTCCCTCGAGCATGACGGAATTAAATAGCTTCTGAAGAGCTATAAGTACCGGTTCTCCACCTGCTTTCAGAAGCTCAGCCGTAATTCCATCATCACCCGGTGCCTTGTTGTTCTTAAGCTGTTTGAGAGCCATTCTAATCTCGCACAGGCTGACGTCTGGGATATCTTCGGTATAGTGTCGGGACAATCTGGCTCTCGGGTCTTCAGCCAGATTGCTGACAGGTAAGCGTGTAGTCATGTATAATTGTCCGTAGAATTTCTCAACCTCTTCCAACAGCTCGGGCTTGGACGACACGACTCTGCCATCCTCGGTCTTCAGCTTTGTCAGTTGGCTTTGACCAGCAGACAGATCCCTTGCGAATACTTTTGACCCTTTATTGCGCTCGATAGCCTCTTTAATACGATTGGTATTAAATTGGCGTATATCACGGGTCAAGGACTTGGAGATCTGTCTGTTTAGTCGCCGATACTGACAAGCATCTTCAGAGGATTTCAGAATCAGGCTTCGTCTTTCCTCCATGAGCTCGCTGGTGAGGTCCGAGATACGAGATGTTCTTTTTAAACGGCCGGTTTTGAAGGCCTTATTCCCAGCCGTTTGGACAATTTCCATGAACCTGTCGTTATAATTGTCCACATTTTCGCATTCTCCTAGGCATTCGAAGCGGTTGTGCAACTCGAGTTGAAAGCTTTCGGGGTTTTGGAGTTGGATAGGCGCTGGTCGGAGCGTGGACTTCATCAGTCGACATCTTTCTAGCTTTGTTTTTAGATTCAATGTGCCTCTTACCATTCGGTGATCGCTTCCTGTCTTCAGCGAGTTGATCACAGAGACATCATTGAATATTTGCCTTTTTGTCGACAAGATGAAGTCAATCTCATTTTTTATTACGCCACTGGGATGCAGCCATGTCCACTTGCGGTGTTTTGACTTTTTGAAGAAGGAGTTCATCATGAAGAGGCCCTCCTTCTCCATAAAGCCAGCCAGCAGCTGACCCCGCGCATTCCTCTCTCCGTATCCAAATTTCCCCACTCTCAGCTCGTTGTCCCTTCGTTTGCCTAGTTTCGCGTTGAAGTCCCCCATCACAACGGTGAAATGGGTCCTGGAGCTATGTATGGCTCTGGAGATATCCTCATACATAGCCTCCACCTCTTCGTCGGGGTGTTCCGCGGTCGGCGCATATACCTGTATGACCTTCAGCGAATACCGTTTGGTGATTCTGAGTATAAGGTACGCTACCCTCGTCGAAACACTCTCGACCTGGACCACGTTGTTGACAAGGGACTTGTGGACAATAAACCCGACACCACCCTGGGACAGTTGGTCGCCCTCCCGGAAATAGAGCAGGTTTCCGGACTTAAGGATCATGGTGTCCTCACCCTCTCTTCGGACTTCACATAATCCCACAATATCCCATCGTAACCTGCTCAATTCCTCCTCCAGTTCAGCGAGTCTTTCGTCCGTTCGCAGTGTGCGCGTGTTATAGGTTGCCAGGGCCAAAGGTTTTTGTTTTTGGTAGCCTGGCCTCTGCCGGAGATTCTTCGCACCCCATGCCCCGCCGTTACCGTGGCCGCTACCGGAGTCAGGAATAGCGGGGCTGCCGGGGACTAGGGGCCGTTGTTTCGGGTTCCTAATCATATTTGGGGGGTAGTTGCCATAATCGCCACGCTTGGCATGCGGGTTGGCGATCGCAGTGTGGCGTGAGCCAAGATGGTACGCGGGAAAGACGCTGCTGCCCATCCTCCGGTTTATGGATCCCTTAGTCGCCTTTTACGACACCCACGGGAAGAGATGGGGTGGTGCTATTCTAAGGCCACACCACAGGCCAAAGGCCACACCACAGGCGAAATTGTTCAATACATCATAAATCGTAAACCGCAAATTACCTTTCATTCAATCAACTCATATATAAAAAATATAGAGTTCAAGACATGTGTGATTATGAATTTATTATAGGTGCGCGAGTCCGACTCGCACTTGGCCGGTTTTTTTAATTATTAAATTGCATGGCGCAGCCGGGTACCCGGCCGGATCCTTAAAAAAGTGCCGGATCCGCAGGATACCGGATCTAAATCGGGTACCCGGTAAATGTCTAGTTCCCTTTTTAATTTTTATACTCGCGAGTCAAAATAAAATATGTCACAAACAGCCAAACATTGTAAAATTACACGCTTATTTACAAAAAACAATTTTCTTACAAATTGGACATGGCTCATACCTACATTTTGGCAACTATAAAAGGCGTATTAAAATCTGATCATTTTCGTTTCCTTTCTCAATACATTTTATTTTTTACGGAAACATGGCGGCTAAGATTATTTTGGCGATACGTAAGTATTTTTGAAAGAAATCTGTTTATCGTTGCGTCTATGAGATGAGCTCCTTAAGAGGAGAGTGATGTAAGAGTGATTGTATGTATTGTTATTACCTGTAGTCAAAACGGTTTCATGGATTTTAGTGCGACGTGTTATAATCCCCAGATATAAAATTTTTGCAGTCTGCTTTTGGTTTTGTTCAACTGGATGCGTTTTTTACCCAAAAATCTTTAATACAAGTCTTTGTCAAAGGGCGTTAATAATTTTTACAGCAACTTTTGTCTTGTCTTATGTCTTAGCTTTTTAGACCTGTACACGCGAGTTTTTCTAGACTCATGCTACAGTAAGATCTAGATATTTTTTCATCAAAATTCATCACCGCTCACTTAGAAAGCTTTATAAAACGAAACTGAAAATCAAAATATTTTATTCCAAGTAGGTATTACTATACAGAGTGTAACAAAATTGGTGTAGGACGCGTTAAGTGGGGATTCTACTCATCGTACTGAACAACTTTTGTTCTACGACTTTGCTCAAATCACAATCGTTAACGGGTCCTACACAAATTTTGTTACACCCTGTATACTGCACTCATAAGAAAGAAGGCCGCTAAGTATATGGAGTCCATATACTACAATATTTAAAAAAAAATAGCTTCTGTCTACCTAATGCGTAGTTCCTTCCTCTACAATTTCAGTTGCAACGATAGGAACCCAGATCACTGCACAAAGTGACCAACAGGTTGCCGAATTAGTGAAAGACCAGCAAAACTTGGCACCGCCGCCAACATTACCTGAAGACGAAAGCAGATCAGCACTGGGTGGCATCTACGCTCAGGCTCTAGAACTCCAATGCTACTGTCAACACGGATTCTCGATGTGCGTGAAAAACCCCTACGACGCAGCCGAAGTGAGATGCCTCTTCGCATGTTATAGGATAGGCTTACCTCATGTTAACCTAAATGATTACCAATGGGTGTGCCCAGCCCTGCCTTACCGAGTTCCTCTAGTGAGACGTGATGACTTAGATATACCTTCCGCTAACCCGCATAATCACATTCACTTACCAAACCCTTATTATTATGATCAACCTGTGGATAACAGTTACAGACCTAATAACCGAAGACAACAGCTCGAAGCGTATGAAAACTCCTTTGTAGCACAATACTAATGAGCATATACAATGATATGAATGAAACACGCAAACACGAATGCAATATGCAATTAAGATGAAATGTTTACCGTAAAACAAATAATGTGAAAATTATAATTTTGATTAAATTTAATGATGCATAAGACTTCGCTGTCAATAAATTTTTCTCATGTTTTAATATAATAATATATATAATATAATATGTAGGACAAATCACACACGGTCATCTGACCCCAAACTAAGATTTCATTAAATTAAATCATTTTAGGGTTTTATTACTAGCAACATATGACTGACTTTTATTTTCACAACTCAGAAAAAAGGTTCCAAACAGAGGCGTTCCTATTTTTTCCACGTCATGGGTATTGGTACATTTTTAAGTGATTTTCATAAATAAATCTTAGTGTTCATAAATTCATGAAATCAAGTTAAATTCTCGAAAATCCCTAGGAAGCCTTACTTAGTATACAATATGTTTAATGGAAGCGGTCGTGGCTCAGAGCTGCTTGCGTGGTCGCATCGATCACGCAGGTTAACTGACTACAGACACGGTCATAACCTGGATGGGTTTGACTGTTAGTGGCATTTATGTGGCAAACGAGCAGACGGATCACCTGATGGTAAGCGATTACCGCCGCCCATGGACACCCGCAACACCGGAGGAGTCACAAGTGCGTTGCCGACCTTTGAAATGGGATGGGGAATGGGGGAATGGGGGGGAGGGGGGGGGGGGGGTTGGGCCTCCGGTACCCTCACTCACTCGGCGAAACACAACAAACGTTGCTTCACGCCGGTTTTCTGTGAGGCCGTGGTATCACTCCGGTCGAGCCGGCCCATTCGTGCCGAAGCATGGCTCTCCCACATCTCGACCGTTTCCGTGCTTCGCAAGGCACGTTAAGCCGTTGGTGCCGGCTGTTATCGCTATCAGTCGCTAAGCCATGTCAGAGGCCTTATAGGCGGCTTGAAAACTTCTGACACTTGGGATGGCCACTAGCCCCACAACCTCCACCAATCCGGACTTGGCCCCCGTGTGTGGAGTATGGCCTAAAACCTTCCCGAGTTATGGGAAGAGACCCGTGCTTCTGCAGTGGGGACGTAATGGGTTAGGTTAGGATAGGCAGGCCTCTAACTCGGTTGACCTATGACCTGGTAAAGATTACGAAAAGCCTCTGGATGCGGGCAGCCGCAGGACCGATCGGCGTTGAAAATGGACGTCTTTTGGCGTATGATGATTTTTAATGGCGCAATATTTACAGAAATGGGTTGTTATGAGTTTGCCGCTTATGCGGCATTGTAGCTCTCATAAAGGTGAACCGATTAAATTATGCGCTTCATAAAGAAATAATGATTAATATACGATAAATCCAATAAATGATATCCACCCAATACAAAATATAGGTGACGTGAAACAGCACAAAACCTGACTATTGTAACTGTTAAACAACTTTATTAGCAATGGAGAGAAAAAAAACAAAGCCATATAGAAAAAATAATTATACCGGTTGTATGTAACAACATTGGTGTAGGACACGTTAACTAGGGATTCTACTCATCGTACTGAACAACTTTTGTTCTACGATTTTGCTCAAATCGCAAAAAAAAATTTGGCCTCTCCATACAAATTGATCTGTTTTGCCATTTTTTGCTATTTTTGTATAGAGTCCAAACTTTTTTTTGCGATTTGAGCAAAGTTGTAGAACAAAAGTTGTTCAGTACGATGAGTAGAATCCCCAGTTAACGGGTTCTACACAAATTTTGTTACACCTGTATAAGGTGCTACTTTATTAGTGCCCGATATTTTAGCCATTGCTCCTACTCCTGATTCTGATCAACTTTCCCCAAGGAACCCATAGTCAAATAGCAAAAAAGTTTTGGACTCTTTATACAAATCGATCAGCGGAGCGGCCAAATTAGTATGAGGGGTCCAAAATTTTTTGCTATTTGACTATGGGTTCCTTGGGAAAAGTTGATCAGAATCAGGATTAGGAGCACTGACTAAAATATCGGGCACTAATAAAGTAGCACCACATATGGAGGTATAACTGTTTGTTTCACTTTTTGTCACCACTTTGTCAAAGTCAATTTTTATAATGTAGTCATCTATTGAAAACTAATTTTTGAAATAACAACTGTTTCGATTATAAGTGTTTTTTTAGATAAAAATAATTGACGATGTTATTTTAGGAATGCCGCGATAACTCCGATGTAGAAATCATAATTTACTTATGTTTTACAAACTTTTCCTATTGATTTATTTTAAGTATTATCGTCAATGCAAACAACTCAGGCTCAGGCCTCAGGCTGCAGCCGCTACCTCTACCTGACAATCAGAATCTAGATGATGCTGTATTTGAGATGGTTTGTGCGAAAGTGTTCAAAAGAAATAGATATTTATTTACATGCTGCGTTGTATACATTCCCCCTCAAAGTAAAGACAGCGATTATATGCATTTATTTCATTTGCTAGAGCAAATCTGTGTATTATATTCTAACTTAGTAGTGATAGGAGACTTAAATCTGTATTCGACCACGCTTGAGGTACAATGTTATTACGAGTATTTTATAACATTCTGCGAATTTAGTCAGTGCAATGGAATAACTAATCATAACAATCGAACTTTGGATGTCGTACTATCGAATTTGAGTAATTATGAGGTAACAGTTATGGAGGATAAGGAATATCTTGTTCCTCCAGATCCATATCACCCGCCGCTGAGTGTGAGATGTAGCAGTCATAATCTCATTGCACAAAAGAGTGTTCCATTACCTAATAATAATAATAAGCCAATTAATCGGACACGTACACTAAAATGGAACTTTCGCAAATGTGATTTTTATTCATTATATTCCGCACTTAGTACAGTCGATTGGAGCTTTCTTTATAAAGTGACAACTGCACAGGAAGCAGTAAATATGTTTTACGACATAATATACGAGATCCTAGATGGTTGCGCACCTAGAATGCGACAAAACAAAATAGAGCATAGTTATAATTATCCAGAATGGTTTACAATTGAAATCATACATGATTTAAAGGAAAAGTCTGAATGGCATAGGTTATATAAAATTAAGGGCTCTATACATGAATATAGGATGTTCTCCTATTACAGAGCGAAAATAAAACGTGAGATGGTCATTGCATACGAGGACTTTAAAGCTAGGCTAGAGAATCAGTTTGTATCAGACCCTAAGTCATTTTGGTCGTACGTAAACAACAAAAAGTCAAAACGAAGCAAGCCTCGGGTTACTAGAGATGGTACACTGTTAGATGAAGCAGAATGCGCGAAGGCTTTTGCGGAATACTTCCAATCGGTGTATGAAGCAGAGGCTCCGCACCTCGACGCCGATGCTGCAGCGGCAGCAGCAGTCGGGACTTGTGCCGAGCGTGTTCATATTCCTCTACTGGATACGGAGAATGTACGTTTAGCTCTTAGACGCTTGAAGCCAAAAAAGTCTTATGGCCCAGACGGAATACCAGCGTATGTTTTAAAAGACTGCTCATCAGTTTTAGCTGCTCCTTTATTACACATATTTAACCTGTGTTTATCGACAAATGATTATCCTAAACAATGGAAAACAACGCGGGTGATACCAGTGCCGAAAAGTGGCTCTGGTTCAGACATATCGGGATATAGACCAGTAGCGATACCGTGTACGTTTGCAAAGATATTTGAGTCAATGCTTTACAAAACCATTTATTCACAAGTGAGTTCACGTCTATCTAACGCCCAACATGGGTTTCGCCCGGGTCGCGGAACGCACTCGAATCTAATATGCTTCGTACAGCACGCTGCATCTGCATTGGATGAGCGAGTTGGGGGACAGATGGACGTGGCATACTTTGATTTTAGTAAAGCATTTGACACAGTAAATAACGATATTTTACTACAAAAACTAGCTTCCGCCGGTTTCACAACAGGGTTACTCAAATTTTTTGCCAATTACTTATCTGAACGCAAACAGTATGTCGATTATGGGGGTTATACGTCAGATGAATATCATACGACTACCGGTGTAAGTCAGGGGAGCAATTTAGGGCCTTTGGAATTTATGTTAATGGTTAATGATTTGCCAGAAGCAGTAGTAAATGCAGGTTGCCTGTTATTTGCGGATGACCTTAAATTGTAATGGGTGGTTCTTCAAAATTTGGTTAACTTGGTGGTAGCAGCAATTTTCACATATTTATATCTATTTTATCCAATATTTGTAACTACTAAGCGATATTATAAAATTCATGTAATTTGGTCACTCACTTTGATTTATATCATAATATTTTTTATTTCCGAAAATCGCCTCTTCCTACTCCAAATATCAGTCCCTAGCCATGTAAGATCTCCCAGATTTAGCAAGCATTTCATTGTTATTCTAATTCTCTAAATAATACTTTGATTTAACTCGACTTAAACACGTTTACTATTACATAATTAACCTAGTCATTGCGATTTAATTGTTAATAACAATTACTTTTATCATATTATTTCAAGTTAAAAAATGTAAGCGTAAAAAAATATCAGTCCCTAGCTATTTGCGAAATTCGAAAATACGCGGCATCTAAGCTTATGGCGTTTTTCATAACTTACTCCAACGGAAGCATCGATGTGAAGTTAGCCGTAAACACGACCAATGCCGCGTCAGCCATTTCGTTTTTAGTGTGGTCGCCGACTTTGTTACGGAAGCACGTGCTGTGCCAGTCAAACTCTCAGTCCCTAGGTAAGTCGTTTCAAAAATAGTTAATTAATAATTGATCTCATTACTTATTGTAAATTTGAGCTTTGTCTGCCTTGTTATTTTGATCACCTGCTGGTTTTTATGTTTATTTTAAATAATAGGTTATGTTTGATTTTGCTTTGATTCGTCAGTCCCTAGACCGTCAGGCCCTCGTCGTAAAAGTGACTAGGGCCTGATGCCACACCTAGGGACTGACGGTCATACTGCGTGATCCATGGTTTTAATAATAAAATATGTGTATTTGTTGTAGAATATGGCACCTAAAAAGAAAACATTACTGTCCAAAGAAGAACTCGCCAAAAAAAAGTCTGAACAGGCAAAGAGACGTTTGGAAAAAAATAAAAACGACCCTGTTTTGCTAGCAGAGTACAAAGAAAAAGAACGACAGAAATATCTAAAGAAAAAAGAAAAAGGACAAAGGAAATGTGTCAAAGACATGACACCGCGTGAGCACAGAAGAGCTCGAAAAAAATGGGTAGCCTACTCATCAGATTATAGAAAAAAACAAAAGATTCGTGGAAATGGTAATAAATACATGGACCAAAATACGCCGCCGTCATCAGACGAGGACAATATTCCTGAAGTTCCTATTATAAACAATGAAAGAAGAGATGAAGCTAAAAGAAGGAGTATGGTTCAACGGAAAAAAAGAAATAGTATAATGAAAAGGAAGGACTTACTCATTAATAATTTGAAGAAAAAACTTGCTAGCGAACAACAAAGAAACAGAAGACTGAAACGTAGAATGACGAAAAATAAGAAAGCACTTACACCAAAAAGTAAAATTGAAACCATGGCTAACGACCCTAATCAAAAAGCAGAATTGATAAAAAAAGCATTATTTGGCGAGATTATCCAGACGCAACTATTAGATAAAAAGATTGACACACAGCAGAAAAAAACTTCCTCCTCCTTAAGAACGATGTTGTCCAGTCCACTGACACATAAATACAAGATATGGAGACTTGGAAATAAAGCTATTACATACAAACAGATGGGATTTAATCGTACAAAATATGAAGCTAAGCGCAATAGAAAGGGAGTTGAAAAAATCATTCAAGGATTTTATGAAAGTGATGACAATAGTCGTTGTGCGGCTGGAAAAAAAGAATGCATTACTCGCAAGAAAATAAAAAAGCAAAAAAGGTATCTATTGGATTCTTTAAAAAACTTGCATCAAAAGTTTCTCAAAATGAACTTGATGACAATTGGGTACGCTGAGTTCTGCAAATTGCGTCCATTTTGGGTCGTTGTGCCTCAGCTTACAGACCGTGACACCTGTGCCTGTATTACTCATGAAAACATCAACTTGAAATTAGATGCCTTAAAAAATGCAAACGTTCTAAACGTTTCAACTTATCAAAATGCCCTGGCAACACTTTGCTGTGATCGTTATTCAGAAAATTGCTTAGCGAGAACTTGCAAGAACTGCTCAATGAAGACTTTACCATACATGGAGTTTAATAATTGTAAGGAAATTGCATTCAAACAATGGAAGCAAAGCAAGGAATTGATCAAGGACTTAAAAACTAAAAATAATCGATATGTCACAAAGTATAAGAAAGAGATCTTCAGCTTAAAACCTAGTGATTTAATAATGCAACTAGAAGAAAGTGATCTTCCAAAATTGTTTCACCACGAACAGAACATCGTTCACCAAATATAAAACTGTTAAATCATTGAAAGATTCACTTACAGAGAAAGATGCAATAATACACATGGACTTTTCGGAAAATTATACAACAAAATGCAACCAAGAAATTCAGTCGTATCATTTTGGTGGCTCCCGGACTCAAATTTCATTGCATACTGTGGTCGTTTACACAAAGGATAAAATAACTTCTCACTGCACTGTATCGTTAAATTTATCTCACAATGCCGGCGCCATTTGGGCACACTTACAGCCTGTGCTCAGAACGTTGCCTCCCTCAGTAGAAAACCTGCATTTCTTGAGTGACGGTCCTGTGACCCAATACCGAAACAAAACAATGTTTTATATTTTGGGGTGCAGAATCCAGGACTTCTATCCACTCGCTATGAATTACACGTGGAATTTCCACGAGGCGGGACATGGAAAAGGAGCACCAGATGGAATCGGAGCGACTTGCAAACGTAGTGCGGACCAACTCATAGCTCAGAAAGGTGACATTACAAACTTACACGACCTTGTATGGTAATACACATGACTGACTGACTCGGTGGCTAAGTGGTTAGCGATTCTGACCTCTGATCCGAGAGTCGTGGGTTCGATCCCCACACAGGGCAAACTTTTCTGTGATAAGCAGAATTGTTTGCTCTGAGTCTGGGTGTATTATATCTATATATGTATGTATTTAAATGTATTTGTGTATGTATATCAGTCTCTGGTTCCCATAGCACAGGGAATCCTAGTTTGGGGCCAGATGACCGTGTGTGATTTGTCCCAGATATTATTATATTATTATTATTATTATTATTATTACCTTGTGGCTGTACTCCGTGAAAGATGTCCAAATATACAGATTTCTGTTATCGAAGATGCTGAAATAGAAACAGTCAACAAAATGATCAAGGAGCATGAGAAAAAGCAGAAACCGTTTAAAGGCACTCTGTTAGTGCACCAAGTCTCGGGTAATATTTATAACTCAAATAAACTTGTCTTGAAGTCACTTAGTTGCTTCTGTGATGATGTTGGATGTAATCATTATAACTTAGGGACTATAACATACCAAAGCAATACAGAGCGGCTTCAAGTTCCAGATGTTTTCACGGATTCCGAAGATGATGTGCCATTAGCAAGTATAAGCCAATATGCGCAGGAAAAGTCTAAAACGAGCTATGGCAGTGGAGATTACGTTCTAATCAAGCTAATTATGAAGAGAAAAGAATATCGATACGCCGCAATTTGCTCCAAATATGACGATGAAGATGGAGAGCTGACAGTTACATTCCTTAAAGTTTGCAATGATAATGGCACAGAATTTCAAATAAATGAGAATGATATCGCTGACGTGCCTTACGAAGATGTTTTAGAAAAACTGCCAGTTCCTAACCTCATAGTCAAGGGTGGAACAGTGTTTCACAAATTTAAAAAACCTGTTGACGTTTACGAAAAGTAGAACAAATAGTGATGTGATAGTATTTGTGAATTAGAGAAAGAGTGATTATTACGTTCAAATTATAATTTTGTTACATAGAAAGCTATTTTTTTAAAGTATTGTTAATTACTTAAAGATTATTAGTTTGTAAGTACATACTAAACTCAAAGTACAGTTTAATTGTTAAGAAAATTTATAGTTAATGAAAGAAAGCCTGTGATTGTAACTTTTCAGTATAATCAGAGTTTATAAATTGAAGAGATAAGTAGGTAATAAGTTTCACTGATATAAAAAATAGCTTGTCAAGGTAATAAAAATTGATTGTCTACCTCAGTATATTGAATATTTTTGAGACTGAAACTAGACTATGATACTAAATTTAAGATTGTAGGAAGATAATTCTACTAATTATATAAAATAACTTATATTTTGACTGTTTATTACAATAATTAATAATAATGATGGAAGTTATTTTATTTTGTTAAGGTTAATTTTGCAATAAAAATGTGATTAAACACACTAACCGTCTTTGGCGTCAGTCCCTATCATGTCTCGTCAGTCCCTAGATAGCTGATTTCAAATAAACTCGAATTTCTCCTAAAATACTTAGTAAAGTGACTGGCCCTTTTAGATGCAACAAAGTAGATATTATACCCACAGTATCGAATTAGAAATTTACTGATAACTATCTAAAAAGACCTTTGTCAAAATTAGGCCATAAGTTAACCAAATTTTGAAGAACCACCCATATGACGGTGAATGATGTTGATGATTGCGAGCGACTACAAGAGGATATAAATAGCGTTGTCCATTGGAGTAATGACAATAAGTTGATTTTTAATGTTTCCAAATGTAGTGTAATGTCGTGCTCCCGTGCAAAGACACCATATAACTACGAGTACCACATTAATGGGAACAAACTGTCTCGCGTCACTGAGGTCCGCGATTTGGGGGTCCACATATCAAGTGACCTCACATTTCGAGACCACATCACGAAGGCTTGTAAAAAGGCATATCGTAACTTAGGATTTGTTCTACGTCAATCCAAAGATCTTTGTAGTATACCCGCTCTGAAAGCCTTATAGAATGCCCTAGTAAGAACCCATTTAGAGAGTAGCTCTATAATATGGAACCCTCACGAGTCTAAATACAACTTAATGGTCGAAAGGATTCAAAACAAGTTTTTAAGGCATATTTATCATAAGCAATATGGGGTCTATCCTTTCTACCCCCTAAAGTACCCCACTTTATTTGTGCTTGGTATGGTGGGATAACACAAACTAGAAGTTAGAAGAAAATTAGCTCTTGTAAAGTATGTGTTCAAGGTTTTTCGAGGAAAATTGAACAATCCATTGGTCTTACAGGCGATCGGGTTACAAATCCCTAATCTAAGATTAAGGCGTAGTCAGCGTAGCCAGATATTCTATATGCCCGTGTGTAGGACCAATATACTTAAGTACGCACCGATCACTACGGCACTAAGAATATTAAATGAAATATCTAAAAACGTGGATTTATTTCATTGCTCACTGGCGGAATTCGCAGAAATAGCTTTAAGGACACTCTGTTATGATGAAAGTTTGTAACATTATCGATTTGGGTGTAAACCTGTAAGGTAATGTGTTGTAAATGTTAATAAATAAAAAAATAAAAATAAAAATAAAAATAAAAAAAAATAAACTCTTAAAAGCATATATTTATATTTAATTTTTGTTTGAAAAAATAACCCCACTCACATATTTTATCCTCTATTGGTACATTTTTGGCATGGCATCTCATATGGTGGTAACTGATGATATCTATCTATCTATCTATCAGCCGAAAGACGTCCACTGCTGGACAAAGGCCTCCCCCAAGGATTTCCACACCGACCGGTCCTGTGCGGCTCGCATCCAGCGGCTTCCTGCAACCTTTACCAGGTCGTCGGTCCACCGAGTCGGGGGCCTGCCCACACTGCGCCTTCCGGTGCGCGGTCGCCATTCGAGAACTTTACTGCCCCAACGGCCATCTGTTCTACGAGCTATATGCCCTGCCCACTGCCACTTAAGTCTAGCGATTCTGAGAGCTATGTCGGTAACTTTAGTTCTCCTACGTATCTCCTCATTTCTGATTCGATCACGTAGGGAAACACCAAGCATAGCACGCTCCATCGCCCTTTGGGTGACTTTGAGCCTTCTTATAAGGCCCATAGTAGCGACCATGTCTCGGATCCATATGTCATCACTGGCAACACACACTGGTCAAAGACTTTAGTCTTGAGGGACTGCGGTATTTTGGACGTAAAGATATTGCGAAGCTTCCCGAACGCTGCCCAGCCGAGTTGGATTCGACGATTGATCTCTTTCTCGAAGTTGGACCTACCTAACTGGACTGTTTGTCCCAGGTATACATATTCGTCAACAACTTCGAGTGTAGAGTCTCCAACCTTCAGAGGAGTGGGTGTAACACGGACGGTTGACATGATTTTCGTCTTATCCATGTTCATTTTAAGACCCACTTGTTGGGAGACTCTACTAAGTCCTTCGAGCATTGCGCCTAGGTCTTCCAAGGTCTCAGCCATGATCACGATATCGTCAGCAAATCGAAGGTGAGTGATGTACTCGCCATTGATGTTAATGCCGAGTCCTCTCCAGTCCAGAAGCTTGAAAAAGTCTTCCAGTGCAGCGGTGAACAGTTTCGGAGATATAACGTCTCCCTGTCTCACCCCACGCTGCAGCCGGATAGGTTTCGAATTCTGGTCCTGGAGGTGGACCGACATGGTGGCGTTTTCATACAAACACTTCAACACTTCGATGTATCGATAATCAATTTGGCACCGTTGGAGAGACTGCAACACAGCCCAGGTCTCGATCGAATCAAAGGCTTTCTCATAGTCCACAAACGCCAAGCATAGTGGCCGATTATACTCTTCGGTCTTCTGTATAATCTGCCGCAGCGTATGTATGTGGTCTATGGTACTGAAGCCTTTTCGGAAACCGGCTTGTTCGGGAGGCTGGAAGTCGTCAAACCTGCGTGCGAGACGATTCGTAATGACTCTCGAAAACAGCTTGTAGACATGGCTCAGGAGTGAGATGGGTCTGTAATTCTTCAGCAGAGACTTATCACCCTTCTTGAAGAAGAGCACCACCACACTCCTGTGCCATGCTGTAGGCGTTCGTCCCTCGAGCATGACGGAATTAAATAGCTTCTGAAGAGCTATAAGTACCGGTTCTCCACCTGCTTTCAGAACTGATGATACTGCTAAAGATACCAATATCTCCCGATGCAATGGGCTATTTTATCTCCACGCCTGAACACATCAATGTTATTAACATTGATGTTTGGCGGCAAGAAAATTCCCTACTTCAACCAAACCGATTCCTTCAAAGTTTGACCACGCCGGGAATTAAACCCGCGAACTCCTGATATGAAACCAGCGGACTGGCCACTAGACCTCGGAGGCGGTTAAATGTAAGTATATAGATATTTATTTTAAAAAAGGCCAAGTGCGAGTCGGACTCGCCCATAAAGGGTTCCGTAGCAGCAAGTAACATAATATAAAAACTAGCTGGGTGACAGAGCTTCGCACGTTCAATCGGAGCGTTTGTAAAAAAAGTTGGAAGTGTCTCTCGCGCAAACTATTCAGTTTAGAAAAAAATGATATTAGAAACCTCAATATCATTTTTGAAGACCTATCCATAGATACCCCACACGTATGGGTTTGATGAAAAAAATTTTTTTGAGTTTCAGTTCTAAGTATGGGGAATCCCCAAAATTCATTGTTTTTTTTCTATTTTTGTATGAAAATCTTAATGCGGTTCACAGACTACATCTACTTACCAAGTTTCAACAGTATAGTTCTTATAGTTTCGGAAAAAAGTGGCTGTGACATACAGCCGGACAGACAGACAGACATGACGAATCTATAAGGGTTCCGTTTTTTGCCATTAGGCTACGGAACCCTAAAAATGGACGAAAACATTTCATATCTTCTCCATAAGACTATTATTTTCGCTCATTGTTTAATTTCAAAAAACAGCAAATTATAAAATATGTATAGAGGATGACTTTTAATCGCCGCCGACTAGCAGCAAATGGGGCAATTATACAGTCGAAGCAAAAAAAACTGACAGGTTAGTTTTTTTTGCTTCGACTGTATAATTGCCCCATTTGCTGCTAGTCGGCGGCGATTAAAAGTCATCCTCTATACATATTTTATAATTTGCTTATATAAAGTTTGTAAATCGGCTGTTTAATTATTGTCAATAATTAAAATTATGGAATGTCATATCTTTTTTTGCTCTGATCGCATAGGTTTCTCGAGATTCTCGAGATGATTGTTTATTTCATGTTTAGCATCTACCATTTGAAGACCGTCGCAAAATGAAAGGTCAATCTGTCTGTATACAGGGTGTTAAAAAAGTGCGCGTTAAAGAAACAACAACAAAAATAATACATCAATAATCCGTCCCTAATTCAATAGTCTCGTAAATTAGTTCAACTTGGATACCGGTAGATGGAGCTGTAAGATGTTATTACATGTTAGCGTTTTGTCCTGGTGGTGAGGTATAGGTATTTGTGGTATACATTTTTACCATACCTACCTACTTATATTATTTTTTGGCAAGGTCCCTTCAGTAGTTGTTTGGACTATGTACTGTAGACCTATCAGGCAATACAAAGATGCATTTAATTATAAAAATCCATCACCTGATTGGCCAACTTTGAATAGCAATCTTTATACATCTTCTTCCTTGGTCCCTCAATGCTGAGGATTGCGACCACAAACAAAGTCTCTCCATTGGCCACAGCCAATCTTTATATACAATTACAATACAGAAAATTGTGTAGATTCAACTCATTGAGAACTTTATGCAAGAGTAAGGTCAAAACACTGGGGACCAAAACCAAATTCATGCAAAAATGGGTTTGGAACAACAAATGACCCTGATGCCAGGACCCTTGCCAAAATCCCCTAAAGAGATTTAAATAAGTATGATCATGATGTCATCGTAAGTTAACAGTTTTCTCAGTTCTCAAATCACATCAGCCCTAAAAACTATCGAGATAGTGTTTTTCAGTTAATAAAAAAATCACCACCAAAGATAAGTAATATAATAAAATTTCTACCAAGCCCATTAAATAACAAGCAAAACGGCTTCACTTATAGTATAATTGTTTATATTTGTCCTCTAAAATGGTCACTTTTAGAAATGTTTATAGAAAGAATGCTGGGCATGTAAGGAGTCCATACAATTTAATGCACAACAAGCTTTTTTCACTGTTTCAAACCCTGAATTGCTCTATTAATCTCTCATTATAGACTCTATAGAGATTAATGGAGCAATTCAATAGACTAGCTAAACTAAATACTGAACTAAGTACTGAACCGGGTTGGTTGCCGGGACTCTGTACCGAGCACACGTCTGTTGAGTTAATTTTACGATTATTACCGTTTTGAAATAGTTTCAAAGTCATTTTTGTAGTGGAGAAATAGCTGTGATCTCGATTTCGAGATAAGGGATAATAAGAAGAGGATTAACTCGGAAGACGGCTCCGTTTTCCGAGTTCCAGCAGCAAACACCATGTGGAGCGTCTTTAAGTGCCCATCACCTGCAACTTTCACTTGAGATTGGCGTTTCGCTATTTTTTTATGAAGATCCTCCCATTTTTCACTAGACATTGGCAAAATCACTCTTGATATGAGATGTGGAATGCCAAATAGAAAAATAGAACAGAAGTACTGAACCAGTACTAAATGGTTTAATGTTGCAGAGTTAAACACATCAGCTCTGTTAAAACTCTTTGATCCCTAGCTTTTTCTCTTTGCTATCGACATTGCGACTTTTTAACTTGCTAATAGCAAGGGTTATATGGATTTTTAATCTCATATTTTTTTGCTTATAGATCAATAACGTGAACTAGCTCTCCTAATCCTAACAAGTTACAGAAAGGATTCTGCCCTTAGCGTCCGAGGTTATCTCATGTGCTTTTAAGACTTTAAAGATATTCTTGAAATTACTGACTGATTTCTAGGAATTTTTGTGTGCCTTTGTGTTTGTCGTAATTGTGGTGTTGTTATTGGTGTGGTTTTTGTCTTAGGTAAGCGTATTCGTGAGTAAATATGGACCCTCCTGATCCCCCTGATCCTCCAGATCCTGACTCCCCTCCACTATTCAGCCAAGATATGAATCAGAGTCACAGTCTTACTCAAAATCAAGACACTCCAACCATGATGGATTTGTGTTCGTCAGAGCCTCGTGGACAAAAGAGACATGGAGAGCGTATCCAAGCTCCTATCAGCAAAAAGAATGCTTCATCCCTCGATGAGGTTTCTGCTTCTGTGCAAACTGTTTACACTCACCCTTGCCTAACAGAAAACTCCCGTGGATACACAAGAGAAGATCATGGTCCATTTATTGTCCACCTATCTCGGATGGAGACAGATCCATCGGCTGGTTTGACTCTTCGTCCCATTAAAGTAGGCTTGCTCCTTTGCAAGAATAATGTTAAAAACATTGTAAAGGATGGAATAAAAAGTGTCGGCCGTAACAGAGTCTCTATCGAGTTCTCATCCTCAGATGCAGCTAATGAGTTCTTAACTCTTCCTTGCTTGGCAGCTAATAACTTTACTGCAACAATCCCTACGTACAACGTGACTCGCATGGGCGTCATACGCGGAGTACCAGTTGACTGGTCTATGGATGAGTTGGTTGATTCAGTCGAACTCCCTGATGGTTGCGGCAAAATCTTAAAAGCAAGACGTCTGAACCGAAAGAAATTTGTAGACAACAAGCCGACCTGGGTTCCAACCATGTCAGTTGTATTAACGTTTGATGGCCAAATGTTACCAAAATATGTGTACGCCTTTTACACATCATTGCCTGTGGAGACATATCAGCTACCAACAATACAATGTCACAGCTGTTGTAGATTCGGACATATTAAAACACAATGTAGAAGCCGCCCAAGATGTTTCAAGTGTGCACAAAACCATACCGGAGACAGTTGCAATGTGGTCGAAGAGCAGTCTACTTGTTTATTCTGCTCGGGTCGTCACTTTGCTACTGACAAAAAGTGCCCTGAACAATCAAGACAAAAATCCATTAAAATTACTATGGCCGAACAAAACATCTCATATTCAGAAGCTGCTTCCCAGTTCCCTAATGTTCGAAGGTCATATGCAGAGGTGGCCAGTGCTCTATTTTCTCCGACCCCTACCTATGAGCCCGTTGACTCTTCTTCGCGCCCTCCCCTTCCCACCATGTCTCGCTCATATAAAAAAACTGTTATTTCCTCTCCCCGTGTGAGACGCCCCCCTCCTCCAGGATATGACAAAAGAGCTCATGACTCTATTGTGGCTAATGTCCCCTCATCACAACCAAATGGTTGTGCCCTCCAGGGTCCTTCAAGGCTTGTCAGCACTGATAGTTTGTCCCCTCAATCCCCCAATGAAAATTTGATTGAACTGATAATCTCCCTTTTAAATAATATTATTTTGAAATTTAATGACTCCTTACCGAACAACGTAGCTGAAAAAATTATTAACTTAGCTAACTTAATATCCATTAATAATAATAATGGATCGTCTACAATTTCTTCAATGGAATTGTAGAAGCTTACGACGTAACAAATTCGAACTTACTTTTCTTCTTAAAAAATTCTCTGTCGCCGTTGCTGCCATCTCGGAGACGTGGCTGGCCCCGAATTCCTATTTTAGGGTTCGGGGCTATGCCTGCCTCCGCGATGACAGAAACGACGCCTATGCAGGGTGCGCCCTGCTTATAAATAATTCGCTTACTTACTCACAAATTCCACTCCCTCATATATCTTCAAATGTTAATGTCGTCGCTGCTAAGATAGCAGACATTAGTTTTATCTCAATTTATATCCCTCACACCAGCGTTAATCTTGTCCCTGATCTACGTCTATTACTTTCCTCGGTTCCCCCACCTCTTATAATCCTCGGCGATTTTAATTCACACCACACGCTATGGGGATCGTACCACTGCGATTCTGTTTCTCACCCCCTTATAGATTTATTTGATGAATTGAATTTATGTATACTTAATGATGGGTCAGCAACCCATCGAGTCTATCCGAACCAGAACCCACAATCAGCTGTGGACCTCTCTTTATGTACTCCAAGCTTAGCTTCGTCCATATTTTGGAAATTATTAAGCTCCACCCACGGTAGTGACCACTACCCTATAATTATCTCTATGTATAATTCCGTTTGTCCTCCTACTCCCCCCGAGCCATTATTGAGGTTTAAAACTCAAGAAGCTGATTGGACTGCTTTTGCTGCTGCCGTAGACCGTAGGTTGTGCATGGGACTTGAACCTGGTAATGATTGCCGGATACTCTATGAGTCATTCGAAAAATTATTACTGGAATGTGCTGAATCTCACATACCCAAAAAGAGCTCAGCTACTCGTAGACTTTCATCTCCACCCTGGTGGGATTCAGAATGCACTACAATGGTTAAACTACGTAAGGACTCTGAGCTGACTTATAATTGTTCTATGACTCCAGAGAATTTTATCGAATTTCAAAAAATTTCTGCAAAAGCTAGAAGACTATTTTCTATTAAAAAAAAGAAAGGTTGGAAATCTTTTTGCGAAAGTATCTCACCAAGATGCCCTCTGTCAGTTGTATGGCAGAATGTAAAACGGTACCGTGCTTCATTGTCATCCGAACAGTCTGCATCCAACGATCCAGATCCTTGGTTAGAGAGCTTTAAAGATAGATTAGCCCCCCCTTTTGTCCCGAACTTTTACGATCTCCCTCATTCTTCTTTTGAAACCTCACTAAATTTAACTAAATTCGACGAACCATTCTCCTTCAGCGAGTTAGAATATGCCTTAAACGGCCTTAAGGATTCTGCCCCTGGAGAGGATGGAATCCCTTATTCTTTTGTTATCAACTTAAATGAAAATTCAAAAATATTTTTTCTAAATTTAATAAATAACATTTTTACTTCTGGTCAAATTCCAGTTCGCTGGAAAACTCAAGTGGTCATCCCAATCAAAAAACCAGGTAAAGATGAAAACGACCCATCATCATATCGCCCCATTGCCCTCTCTTCCACATTATGTAAAATTTTAGAACACCTAGTTAAAAATAGACTTGAGTGGTTTGTGGAAAGTAAACACATCCTCTCTACTAGCCAGTTTGGTTTCCGTAAAGGCAAAAGTACTATGGACAGTTTAGCCATATTCACCTCGGACATTCGATTAGCCTATTCTAATGATGAAACTCTGGTGGGCGTCTTCCTTGATATAGCTTCTGCTTATGACAATGTACTTCTCCCTGTACTCAGACAGAAAATGTACCAGCTGAGTATCCCGGTGAGGATTATACACTTCGTTTGCAACCTATTTATGGGTAGATTGATTAAGTTTCGACACCGAGGTAATCTGTCTACTCCAAGATATATATGGAAAGGCCTTCCACAGGGATCAGTTTTATCGCCTTTATTGTATAGTATATATACTTATGATCTGGATCTTTCCGTCAACTCCTTCTGTAATATCTTACAATATGCTGATGACCTTACTTTGTACTTTTCCTCCAAATCTATGGAGGAAACCTCCTATCGCCTTAACTCTGCTCTTTACTACCTGAGCGTGTGGTTACAAGATCATGGACTCGACCTTTCTGTTTCCAAGAGTAACGTAGTTTTGTTTAGCCGAAGGAGATCTACTCCTAGTATTAATCTCTTTTATCAAAATCAGTTAATGCCCGTTGACTCCAAAACTAAATTCTTAGGCGTCATCTTAGATTCGAAAATGTGCGGTATTCCATATCTGAATTATATCCTTGGTAAATGTGAAAGAAGCATAAACGTTATGCGGGCTTTATCAGGTGTGTGGTGGGGTGCTCACCCCTATTGTCAAAAATTAATTTATAATGCCTTGGTCCGTAGCCACTTTGATTATGGTTCTTTCCTCCTTGAGCCTTGTAGTAAAATTTCACTTCAGAAACTTGATTTACTCCAGGCCAAATGTCATCGTATCATCTTAGGTGCAATGAAATCTTCGCCTAAAAACGCGTTACAAGTCGAATGCGTTGACCCCCCCTTAGCCCTCCGTAGACAGTATCTGGCCAATAGATTTATATTTAAGATCAACCAAATTTCCTCCCATCCGCTTCTTACTCGTTTGAATCAACTCTCTGATAAGATCTCTTCTTGTAGATATTGGGTCCACAAAAGCACACCTAAAATTGTTGAAAGTTATTACAAAATAAAAGAAGTACCTTACACTTTTGTTCAGTTCCCAATTTTTCCATTATTTTCCTACAGTTATGATGCCCTTATTTTCAAACCAAATATAATTCTGGACTTCGGTATTTGTAAAGAAGATCCTTTTGCTAAAGTTCGCTTTAATTCCATCGTATCGGAGCAATGGAGCAATTACTTGACCATGTTTTCGGATGCTTCCAAAACATCTGATCAGGGCGGTGTCGGGGCGGCGATTTGGATTCCCAAATATAAAATTGTACTGAAATATAAATGTCCTCCCTACGCGTCCATTTTCACTGGAGAAGCGGTTGCTATTTTCGAAGCCGTTTCCTATGCCTTCTCCCACAAAATTCAAAAGGCAATCATCTTCACTGACTCCTTAAGTTGCTTACAATCCCTCGTCAGTAATCTATTTAGGAAAAAAATTAAATGTCCGCTAATTTTTGATATCAAAGAATTGCTTTTCAAATGCAAAACTCAAGATTTAGATATAGTTCTAGCTTGGATCCCAGGACACTCTGGTATAGAAGGAAACGAATGGGCTGATTATTGGGCTAAAGAAGCCGTTCAAGATGGTGTTTTGTGTCACTACAATATTTACTCCACAGATTTTGTTGACATGGCCAAATCTTATTTGTATGATTCGTGGTCTACAATTTGGGATCAGTCTAGACAACAGAAAGGCCGTCATTATGGCTCTATTCAACCATACATTCGTAAAAAACCTTGGTTTTATAAATTCAAAAAATTTAACAAACAGACTACCTCCACAATTTGTCGACTCCGTTTGGGTCACGTTGTTACTCCAGTATTTCTTGCCAAAATTAGGATAAGGGATCACTCAGTTTGTGAGTGCGGACTCGATGAGGGCTCTGTCGACCATATTTTATTTTCCTGTCCAAAATATCCTTTTTCCTTGTATGATATTCTTCCCCCAGATTTCCCTCGTCCTACCAATACTTCTTCTTTATTGTCCCATATAGATACCCCTATTGTTACAAAATTACTTTGTAAATACATTCAATATAACAATATTAAATTTTAATTCTATTTAGACACTTAATATAACAATTTATAAACCTTTAACTATCATTCCTTGATATAATATGTTACGTTATGTTGTGTTGTGTTGTTTTAGGTGGTGTGCAAAAATAAAATAAAAAGATGGTGGTGGTATTTATGTGAAATCAAAGAAATCAAGTCTCTTTCTTAGCTCCACCGGTCAATCTCCTTTATATTTCAATGAGTTTTCCTCAACGTTGACATTGGCAGAATTGTTGGGCCTGAAGCTACAACAAAAGGCCAAAAAAAAAAAAAAAAAAAAAAAAAAAGTTCCAGAAACGAAATGAATAAAGAAATTTTGTTTTGGCCTTTTTGGCTGAACTTAAACAGATTGCTATTGCAGAGTCACTCTTGATTAGATTCGTTAGAAAAAGTATTTATTTTAAAACTAGACTATATACTCACCTTGTCTATGATCTGGCAGAAGTGTACCGCCACACTCGCACTGTTCACATTCGGAAACTTGCTTGACGAGTGGATGAGAACAGATATCTTCTTGGAACGGATTTTTGTAGCTCTGTACCCGAATACAAACAGCATAGAGTCTATAACATTGCTTTTGCCACTGCCATTAGGACCGATGATTGATGTGAAGCTCTGGAATCAAAAGATTAAAGTATGAAAATTTTGTAACTACAAACTTCAATAAACTTTAAAATGCAAGATATGCATTAAAGTGGCAATAAAATTTTAAAGCCATAAAGCTCAATCTGATAGGAAATAAAGGTTCCCTTATAACAACCACTCCAGTTGAACTGGTAAAAGTTAGATAACATACACACACACACAAACACACACTAGTTTCAATAAATCATAAGCTGTATGAAGCTGAATTCATCCTATGTGGGTCAAAATAATGTTGAGTCTCTATCAGGAAGAAGAAAAAAGTTTTTAACAATGGACTTCGTCTGACTGAGATTATGATAATGGCATTTACCTCCAATAACTGTAAGTTGATATGCTACAAACATTAATGCTACAATGGGTTAACCCATTGAGCGTTTTGCCACTCCCCGACAAATCGTACCCCCAGCGCCAACGATTGCTATAGCTGACAAAAATATATGAAAATCCTAAATCCTGGCGCCCGTGGCACGGAAACCAGTTGTCGGCCATAGCCGACTGTGGCGCTGACAGAGTTAAATTTTTCAGTTTAGAAAAGTAAACACAAGTGAGAGCAGTGAACATAAAACACAGTGACATCCTTGATAAGTAATCACAAGTCAAAACTAAACAGGAAGGCCACTGGACATACATTACCTTAAACAATGCCATATAAGAAGATCAGATGTGCATTCCATAGCTATGCTCTAAAAGTATTGGTTCTAAACCTTCCCATTCTCAATTATGAGATTTGCAATAAGTTATCCAGTTGTAACAGCATATGGTTGCTATTAGACGGTACTTATGAAACACTCTTGTGGTAAAAATATTTGGCATAAAAGTTGGGAGTTCGCTGTAATGCAACAATGACTGTTCACCTGTTATGAGGCCTTTTATAACCTAAGCGTAGAAAATGTTACGGCCAAAAAGCAAATAAAATTGAATAATGATCACCTTATGAAACGGTCCCAAAGTTTGCACTCCTGCATAGCTTTTGAAATTCTCATTGACTATGTGGGTTATGATCATCCTTGGTCCTGTAGTATCGAAAGTAAGCGCCGGTTTCGGCGCTGGAGGTATGTAGATGTCTCCGATACGAACTCCGCCTTCCTCATCATCAGAAATGTGGTCAATATCGCCAAAATCTTGGTCAGGATTCTCGTTCCCGCCGTTTTGTGTGGCCGGAGTTTCATCGACATCCATAGGCTCCTCTTCGCCACGTTTCTTTTTCGACTTTTGCATTTTACACTATTTTAGTTAGCGGTTTCAAGGAATTGAACAAATAGCACCACTATACGTAGAAAAACTAAAAAATTCAACGAATTCAGAAATTGTTTTGAACAGCGACCGTTTGCTTCAGAATTTTGACAGCAATTTGTTGTTGTTGACGTAACCATAAACAAACATTTTTGTCTCAGTCTCTCATTATATATATGAGAGAGACAGAGTATCAAATGGCCCGTTTACACGAAGCGATTTCTTAATTGTCGTCTCGCTTTTTGTTGTCTCTGGTTACAATCTTGAATCCAAAGCTACAAAATTCATAGCAAGATACATTTGAAAAAAAAATCAAAGTCAACACAATAAACATGGCGAACCGGACGGTGAAGGACGCGAAATCAATTCGCGGTACAAATCCACAGTATTTAATTGAAAAGATCATCAGATCGCGTATTTACGACTCCAAATACTGGAAGGAAGAATGTTTCGCCCTAACCGCAGAGTTGCTCGTCGACAAAGCCATGGCATTGCGATACGTCGGAGGAGTGCATGGAGGCTTCATATATCCCACACCATTCCTCTGTTTAGTGCTCAAAATGCTTCAAATCCAGCCAGAAAAAGATATAGTGGTTGAATTTATCAAGAACGAGGAATTTAAATATGTTCGCGCACTTGGTGCTTTTTACATGAGACTCACGGGTTCTTCGGTAGATTGCTACAAATATTTGGAACCGCTGTACAATGATAACCGTAAGTTACGGAGACAAAATCGCGAGGGTCAATACGAAATTGTCCACATGGACGAATTTATAGACGAGCTGCTTCGGGAAGAACGTCTTTGTGACGTCATATTGCCCAGAATCCAA
Organism: Coleophora deauratella; assembly: GCA_958295455.1. Lineage (NCBI taxonomy): Eukaryota > Metazoa > Arthropoda > Insecta > Lepidoptera > Coleophoridae > Coleophora > Coleophora deauratella. Next base: position 5,312,292 of record OY282411.1, read on the forward strand.
AAGCGTCATATACTGGAAGAGAATAATGAGTTGGAACCCAAAATCTCAGCTTTGGATGATGATTTTGACGAAGAGATGCCATCTGAAGATGAAAATGCTGATGGTGAAGCCAAAGAAAATAAGAAAGACAAGGATAGACGAGAAAGAGACAGAAGAAGAGACAGGTCAGTATGTTGGATAAAGTAGTCTATGCAGGACATCGTTCCGAAGGTACGCTCTGACAGCAACCATTCACTCTGACAACAGGGTAGCATAATATAATTAATCCCTTACACGAGAAATCGATTGTACAAAACAGTTGCTGTCAGAGTGTACCCTTTGAACACCACCTAGAGATTTAATCAAGACAATCAAGATTTTTGTTGAAAAACCATGGCTCTGCTGAGCAAAGATCTACTGACGCAGCATATTTTCTTACATCTTTATTGTTCAATTTTCAAATCAAGGTACAGCAGGACCTCTTTTATTCGAACCCCTCCTAATCCGAAAGACCTTGTTTCTCAGTAAGTCGCTGTACCACGCGCGCATTTCAGTATATACTGAGTTATACATCTGAAGTGGTACACAAATTGTATTTGACCGCCCTGCGTTATTTTATTTAAGCCTCTTTATTTTCTCAACTTATAAACATTGAAATTTAAGTAAAGAATTTGGTTAGTGTTGATAGTTAAAGTTTAATAAAAACAAAATTGTGTTACTTGTTACTTTGGTTAGATTTTGTTTCTTTATTTTCTAGGTTAAGGAATAGGGATAGGAATTCTTGGGTATAAGCCTCCTCCAACTTCTTCCACTCATCTCTATTTTTTGCTACAAATAGCCCTGCGTTATGCGTTTGCATAAATTAAGGGATAAAGCGTTTTCCATGTTGTTAAATACAATAACAGTTTTGCATGATTATATTATAGTTCCAATATTAAACACCTTTGTTTAATTGCCAGAAATGCCTTTTCAAAATGTCTACATACTATAATCCGAATGCTCCACAGATCCAAATGTGGGGGTAAATTTTGTTTGTTCGGATTAAAGAGGTCCTGCTGTACTTCAATTTAAAACTTTCACCATTAACTTTAAATTGCAGGTCCCGAGACCGTGGTGACCGCAGAGAGCGCCGTCGTTCCAGAAGCCGAGAAAGAGAACGCAGAAGGGAGAGAGAGCGAGAACGCGAAAAGGAAAGAGATCGAGAGAAAGAAAGAGAAAGGGAACGTAGGGAGAGGGACAGGGAACGCAGAGAAAGGGACAGACATGAAATTGACAGGAGGAGGGGTAGATATTAGTTTTGATGTAGAAATAAGATAACAATAAATGATTTGAAAGTCCAAAGGGTGTTTTAGTTTATTGAGTCCCCTTTATTATAATACTGGGATTGATGCGATCAAAGAAGTCACCGGGATGATACTGCAGGCCAACATTCACCATGCTCAAGACCGAGCGGCCTGGAGAGCTGTGGTAGCACGTGTGACCCATGATGGTCACATCCCACAGACATGAGGATATGACGAGGAAGGAAGGAGGAAAATGTAATGAAGTTGATGGTGAATAAAATGTAATGAAGAGCAAACAACAGAATTTTAAATGTATTTATTTTAAAAATATATTGCTTATTTTGAAACAACGATTTCATAAATTACAATTTTATTTACATTTGAATAAACTTCTTATATGCAGTTACTTAATAAAATCCAAAACTTAGGCATAGTCGTATTTTTTTAAATTTTGAAAAGAACTATTTCTTAGTGTTCCTTCCAAATACTTTGAAAATAATAATTAACAGTCACTTCTACTCATGAAACAATGCTAAATGCAACTTTTCCCGCCAATATTTTGAATGTTTTTGCGACTTTGCTGCTCTTTTTCTCCTTATGGGTAGTTTACATGTATTAAGTAACGAAGTAGTTTAGTTAATTTTAACTTAAAAGTAAGTTAATTTTAAGTGGTCAAGCGTTTACACGTAATAAGTAGTAAGTAGATAAGTAGTAACTTAATTTTAACTTGTGTGTAGCGTTTTCACGTTAGAAGTCTACACTTGCTTGCCATTTAGTAGCAGGCCACGCCCACCGGGGAGAGCGCGCGGTGCGGGGGGCGCGGCAACTTATTCGAAAAATAGATTCGACTCTATTCTACTTGTGCACTTGTCTACTAAATCGTTAACTTACCACTTATGACTTAATAGCTGATAAGTGACTGTTTACACACAGAAATTTACTTAAAATTTAGTTAAAATTAAGTTAATTACTTCGCTACTTAATACGTGTAAACTACCCATTAGTTAAAGCTGGTTTTTTTTTTCTTTACTTTGTGTTTCTGTCTTTATTAAAAAACTTGTACGGTTTTTTTTGCACCACACCTGACAACCCTAGCTGTAACTATAACTTTAGCAGTTGTTCACTTTCATGAACAGAATCACCAGTTAGGAGTTTCGCAGGTATACATTTCAGCATATAACACTCTTTTATTTCTATGCAACAACAAACAACAGATATGCATTTAATTTAAATAAGGAACTTGTAAAATCTTCAATGTGAAATCACTAATACTGAATACTGTTGAAAAACCGATCACTGAATTACTTTACGCCATAACATTCAATTTCAGCTAATTTATATGTATAGGGAAGAAAAGGTTTTCGGGTTTCAGGCGCATTTCGGAAAGATTTTATTATTATAGTTCCTTCTTTTTTGACGACAAGCAAGATTTTTGTCCATTAACACGAGTGTTATAGATGCTTTGCCAATGCTACAAAAACCTTGATCCCTTATTGAACTCTTGTTGTTTATACTTCCCAAATTGCCCCCAAATAGATACAGCATACAAGGCAGCCGACAGTCACTGAGCATATGGGCAGTCAGACATTGTTATAAACATAGTCAATTTAATATACAAGATGTTAAAAAAGGAAAATATTGACAAAATCCACTCTTCAAATTTTTTTTTCAGTTCATACAAATTCTTCATTCACTATTAAGATTTTGTATGAGAGTTTGTAAAAAAATTGAAAAACGGATTTTTTCAATGTTTTTCCTGGGTTCTATACTTGATTCTGAGTAACCCCTTAAAATTTCAAACGCACTTTTTTAACACCCTGTATTTTGAATTGATGTTACAATAGTATATTATGTATATTTTCTGAAGCCTTTTAATAATTTTAATATAATATTAATGGGGTGGAAATCCTTAGGGGAGGCCTTTGTCCAGCAGTGGCCTTTCGACTGATGCTGATAATATTGAGAATTGACAGGACCAAACTGTGATTAACTTTATAAGTATTATTTATATCACTTTTCACTATAAATTTATAACAAATCAACAACACTATCCTCACTAGAGTTTCGGGTGACAGAGTTCCTTACGATGCCACTAAGAGTGTGCATCGACAACTTCTGTTAGAACGTCGGCGCATTCATAATGAATATCCGCTGTTCCTCCCTCTTGATCCATCGGAGAAGACGGTCCACTGCTTTGATAGCTTGATCCTTCTCCATGAGAGGATCGAATGTTACGTATAATTCGAAGCCGTTTGTGACCTGGAAACACACAAAAAAATTAAAAATTAACCATCATCACACATCCTCAGTATCAAAGAAACAAGTGCTTAGAGAGAAAAAGAACGGGTTTTTAGTCCTACTCCACATAAGAGGGGCGAATCTGCTATAATTAAGTTAAAAAATAAAAACTTTTTGTTTTAGTTTCTTAAGGTTGCAGTTTGTTTTATGCCTAAACGTTGCCTGGAGGTTTCTACCGCTTATTGTACTCTTTTTATCTATTTTTGTAAAAAGGCGCTAAGTAAACTAGAGCATGCCCATATAACAAAGACTGTTGATAACTATTGTAAGTTATAAGAATAAAGACTGTCAATTATCAGAAGCACAAAGTAAAATATAGTATAACAGAGACTGTCAATAACTAAGATATAAGAAGCACAAAGTACTGTAATAAAAAGCCTTTCAAAATACGCTTCTAAAATATGCCTCTACAACAGATACTGTCATTGTGGTTAACAACCCATTATCGTCCCCAGTGTAGGGGCACGGGTCACTTCCGTTACCTCGGGAAGGTTAGTTCATACTTCACATAGGGAGCCTAGTCCGGATTGGTACTGTTATGGTCAATGAAAAGCAATTTGTGTTGAATATCCGCAAACAAAACACTCTGTTTGTCATTTATTATTGGGATTGGGACACATGACCAAAGTAGTGAAAAGTTACACACAATCGCCTCTGATTTGCATTTCACAGGTTCGATTCCCGGTGAGGTCCAACTTTGTCAGACCCAGTTTGATTCATGAAAGGGCATTTGCTGAGACTGCTTGACTTTTCCTTTTAATAGCAAAACTCCAAACAAATTTTGGTAAAAATTACAGACGTTGACTACTAAACTAATAATTAAATCGCCTCTGATTTGCATTTCACAGGTTCGATTCCCGGCGAGGTCCAACTTTGTCAGACCCAGTTTGATTCATGAAAGGGCATTTGCTGAGACTGCTTGACTTTTCCTTTTAAGAGCAAAACTCCAAACAAATTTTGGTAAAAATTACAGACGTTGACTACTAAACTAATAATTAAATTTAAAAAGCAACTTACCCAAGCCAACACAGTATCATGTGAATTCGATCTAAATATCAACTTTGCTGGTGTAGAAGTGCAATGTATCTGACTAACGAACTGCCTATAATTTCTCACATAATCTATATCGGACAACTTTTCAATTTTCTTCGTCACTACATCGCCACCTTCCTTATGTCTTATCCTGTAATCTTGCAATTTATCTAAACTTATAGGATCTGACGTAAACAGCTGAGCGGTTGACTTGCACTTGTACATAAAATGTCTAATTTCCGGTATTCCAATGTGCTTTAACGGATTTGTTGTGGGTAATTCCTCTTTTCTATTCAATGCGTCATTTATAGCAGATAGGCAGTTCGTTCGTCGCAGTTTCTCGGCAATTGTGTGCTTAGCTTGCGATAGAGGGAAGAACGCGTCTCGTTGGACGGTTAAAAGGAGTAAGCATGCTTGGCAGTCTTCGGAGATGTACGAAACGTGTCCATGAAGGAATCCTCTGAAATTGAAAATAATAATATTAAATTAGTGTCGGTGTGACCATTATTCAATGAAAGGTTTCTGAACTAAAGACCAATTGTACGTGATTGTCGTGGTCTACGGTCAGTTGCCTGCCTATGATACTGATCACCCAAACAGAACTGCCTCTATGTTTGATGGAAGTTGTTTATTTCATGATTAACATGTATCATTATGTGACGAACCGTAAGACTGATAAATTGTACGACAAACTATCGTCCTTGTAAAGCCTCAATTTGAACAGTAACCAAATGAAACCCAAAACTTACGTAGCATCAAACTTCGGCAAGCATATCGGCGTCCAACTTTCAGCCGTTTTGAACGACTCGGAACTTCTGACCAGGTTAAACAGCAGATGTATATCGGACGGATGCAATGTATATTTCTTCATCCGAACCAGAGTGATCAACTGATTGCCAGCGATAAGTATCGCAAAGACAAGATCTCGAATTTTGTGACAAGTTGTTATTATTGCGCTTGTTATATTCTCTCGTGCTTTCTCTGGGAGCGGTAGGCACCTGACTGCCCCTGTTATGGAAAGAATAGTAGTTTTGAATGGCTGTATAATCCTGGAATAACCTTTTTTACCTGTGACTTGAATAGATTTTTCATAACTTTGTAGTATGTATAATGATTCAATATGAATGGGGACTTTGGGGGAATAAAAACGGGTTGCTATCAATAGATAGGTACATGTTTATAACATACGTATTATACTACGTACAAACATACAAGCCTTAGTATTATATGCCTTATTCAACATGCTATTACAAGGGATAGGCGGTGGTCACCTGCTATTGCATTTAACATCGCCCGTGGTCATGTGTAGGGCATTTAGATTTACATCTAAGAATGTATGCAACCAAAGCTATATTTGTGCACATCTAATAATTGTGCAGGTTTCCTTACTATATACTTTTTCACTTTTATAGCAATCCGGTATGAAAATATAAATTAGTTGCAAAAACTTCATTGGTAGTGTAAACTTACGTAGAACACAATCTAACAAAATAAAGAAATCTATAGTTACCTAATAAAAATGCCGGATCTTTCTCCATAAATATGAACAGATGATCTATTAGTCTCTCCGCTCCTGACAGCAGCCTTCTGAGATCATAGTTCCTCCTTTGTTCAAATATTCTGTTCAGTTGTGTCAGTGTTAGCACTGATATTATTTGGTTGAATGCATATCTGGAAATTTTGAAATACAGAATTAATTTACAATTTTTTATATCATATGTCCATGTCGACTTATCTAGTGAGTTCGTGACACCTCAGAACTTTTAACTGTGAACTATAGTTCATTCCAATCAAAAGAAAGCGAAAGGTAAACAAACATAGTATGCAGATGACATTGACATGTGTCAGTTCCATAGTAAGTTTGTTTACGTTTTGCTTTTTTTTTTGATTGGAATGAACTATACATCACATATTTGTTTTAATATACAAGCGATACTATGCCCCGGATGGCATATCTATTATCTAGCTCTTCTATGTCAAACTATTACACTGATATCATAACTATTCATGATCCATATCCGACAACCACGCCACCACAGATGTCAACGTCAAATTCATGAATTATATAGTTAGATCAATGGGGGTTGGTTGCCGGGACTTGTACCGAGCACACGTCTGCTGAGTTTTTTTTTTAATTATTTCCGTTTTAGAGTAGTCTCAACGTTATTTTTGTGATGGGAAAATAGCTGCGAAACCAATTCAGTGATAAGCGGTCATAAAGAAGAGGATTAACTCGGGAGACAGCTCCGTTTTCCGAGTTCCAGCAACAAACCACCACGTGGAGCGTCTTTAAGTGCCCATCACCCTTAGAGCCGTGCCTTTCACTTGACATTGGCGTTTCGCCATTTTTTTTATTGAAGATTCTCCCATTTTTCACTTGACATTGGCAAAATCACGCTCGTTATGAGAAGTGGAATGCCAAACAGAAAAATAGAATAGAATAGTTAGATCAATGTCAACGCTACGATACATATCAAAAACGCCAGGCCTTTAGGGGTTCAGTTAGATAAACTTATCGCACCTTGAGAACTTTGGCTCACAAATTTGAACTTTATAAGAGGTGATAAAAGATGTAGCGTTACGGTTCTTAAGGTGCATTATTTAAAGCACCAAAAAGACAAGTGCTCTGCAATATTTTTTTTAGGGACCAAAATAAATAAAATTTAATAAAATAAATAAAAAAGAATTAACCCTTGAAGTAGGCTCAGTAATCATAATCAATCTAGATATTATGAAGATTTTATAAATCCACAGCCAGAAGGATCAAAGAGGGATATATAGTGAAACAGATTGCATGAAACATGACATACCTACCTAAAAATTTTGTTATTTGATTAAGTAATTAAAGTATGGTCTATAAAAAAATTACAAAATTATAGTCATGAAAATTAGGCGATACAGCAACCATAAATTAACTTCAATAGAAACAACTCACGTCAACTGTAGAACCAATTGCGTCTCACTTTCATTGGACTTTGAAACAGCTACCAGTATAAGTGGGCCTTTCACCAAGAAGACGGCTTTGCAATCCTTAGTATTGATAGACCTCAGGATATCCTGGTTCTGTTCCTCCACTACACTGACTAACGCTTGGATTACACCACAGAGACCAGCTAGCTTGTCTTCATTGCCGTACCTGTAAAATTACATCATAAGAACTTAAGGGTGGTCCGTATATGCATAAACTTGACCTCTGAACAAAATTATAATTCTTAAAATTCCACAAGTAAATTAATAATAATTTTATTTACGCAATGCAAACAAATATAATTTACTTTTTAGAAAAAAGTTATGTAGGTACCTGGAATAAATAGGCTTCCCCGCTGAACTAAGTATAAAGACATGCTTCTCCTTATTGACGAGTTCCGGAGACTGTAAATATTCACGCTCGTCACTAGACTCTTCGCCGTTTTCATCGCACAAATTTGAATTACTGGCTGATGATGACATTGTCGCCTGAAAATTTCAAAATGAAGTAATTTTTGGCACATACCTTATATTTTTAAATATTAGTTTTAAATATCTACATAATTTCAGTTTTTATAAATATCAAAATATTTATTTTCATTCTTCTGTAATAATAAGGTGTTTTGGTTTATTAATAAAATTTTATTTTAGTTACTCAGTACCAATAAAAAAATATATACTTAAGTATGTAGTTAAATTGAAATATTAACACAACTTCAAATAATCAAGATAATGAAGATTCTGTGTATTTAATTTTAAAGAAATTTTGTGTGCTCTGTTGCGTTGTCAATCAAGTTACCTACTGTAAGACATCTAGAAATTTTAGAGTAATGCCTATATCAGTTTATAAAGCCTAGATACTCTATTCTATTCTATTTTTCTATTTGGCATTCCACTTCTCATAACGAGCGTGATTTTGCCAATATCAAGTGAAAAATGGGAGAATCTTCAATAAAAGAAATGCCGAAACACCAATGTCAAGTGAAAGACGCAGCCCTAAGGGTGATGGGCACTTAAAGACGCTCCACGGAAAACGGAGCTGTCTCCCGAGTTAATCCTCTTCTTATGACCGCTTATCAATGAATTGGTTTCACAGCTATTATCCCATTACAAAAATAATGTTGAGACTACTCTAAAACGGAAATAATTTAAAAATCAACTCAGCAGACGTGTGCTCGGTAAAGTCCCGGCAACCAACCTAGATACTCTATAATACTTAATATGCCAAATAATTAAATGTACTTCGTATAAGTGAGTCATTAGCGAAAAATATGAAGTATTTGTAAACATCCACCCACTTAGAGCATTTTAAAATTTGTTACTCAGAAATAGACAACATTTTACTGTAAATTTCAGCCCAGCTGTACCTTTGTTTTTGAAACTATTACCCATGCTACTGATAACGTTACATATCAGAAAGGAAATCAGAAACAAAAAAGGAGAAACCCCCAAAACATATAAGAAAACGTAACCCACATCTTTGCTCTGCAAATCTTCATTGGACTTCACGTTTTTCAAATCTTTCGCACTGTCACCAATTTCACTCTGTATTTCATTTATCGTGCTGATCTTGGCCGCCAAAGCTTTACTATCGTGGAGACCAGAAGTCAATTCCGAAGCGAATTCTTCAAAAGCATCTGCAGGGTTCAAAATACTTTCGTGACAAGCACCCGGCTCCAAGTCATCGCCATCGTTTTCCTTCGCCTTAGAACTGCTAGCTACACTCTCTTTTGATGTTGAAGCCATTTCGGTGATTTCATTAACAAAACTAGAAGTTATTTGTAATAAGCAATGATATAAGATTTTGTATCCATTTCTACGTATGATCCAAGCTCCTAGAGAGTTTTTGAGTATACGAGGCTTTAGTGCCGTTTATAAGATGTCCTATGATCATATTCTGCTCATTTGTGCCGCTACGGTTGGAGAAATATTCGATGGAGACGGTGGTACAGACAGGGAAATGCTTTTGACATCCTAACCTAAAAATTTTCGAAACCAGGCAGCGAAGGCCTCGTTTTCCTTGAAATAACTTTTGTGACGGAGAAAAAAATAAGATTCAACAAATGTCCGACGTAAAATTTGCAGTAGTTTTGATACAATTTGACTCAGATGGTGGTACAGAGGATTTCGTCGGGCCCACCTGATATCAGGACAATGAGCCTGTGCAGACACAAACTGATTAGTGGAACACTGTCACAAATCGCAAACGATTATTTGTAACGCATTCGCAACATTTGTGACGCAACAGAAAAAAAAAAATAAGCGATCGAAACTTTCGAGGCATTTCCCCGTCTGGCCCACCAATACACCTCAATATCTCCGCAAGTTTGGCGTTACAAACGTCGTGAGTTAGCTCCAGGTGAATGTTTTCTCCGTCACTAAAACATAGTAAACAACAAAAGCATTCTATGCATTAGATACAGAGATATCAATACCTCAATTTGTATGGAGATATTGACTAGGGTGTGTTAAGTTTCTCTTTTTGTAGGACAACTCACTTTATAGCAGATCATAAAAAAGAAGTAGATTTGATTAAAAATGTTTAATATACTAATATGTAACATTAAATAACTTTTAATAAATACTAAATAACTATTTTAGAATAAACATGATGTCAGAAAAAGTTTATGGACGAATAAAAAACTTACATCAATTTTTTTATATAAGGTCCTTCTGAAATACCTGAAAAAAAAATTAACCTTGGCTTCTACTCATGAAACTGAACAACTTTCCACAAGGAACCTATACTCAATTTGCAAAAAAATTTTTGGACTTCCCATACAAAATTCGCGGTTCAGTTGATCAATTAGTATGAGGATTCCAAAAAAAAATTTTGCGAATTGAGTTTAGCTTCCATGGGGAAAGTTGTTCAGTTTCATGAGTAGAACCCGTGGTAATTTTTTTTTCTGGTATTATAAGGACCCTATATAATTATTCTGTAGTTTAGCATTATTTTCACAGTAATTTCAGTTATTGTATTTTTTTATTATTTATGTATTCCTATCAAAGTTGAATCAAATAAACGCTATAGTAAAATTCACATCGTATTCTAATATAATGAGTTCAGTAATTGAAATAAGTGTTATCAGTCCTTTTTCCCGAAATACTAACTTTACTTATTAGATTTATTTTTCAATTGTTTTATATACGTATGTATTGTAGCTTAGTTATCAGTATAAAAACATGGGTACTTGAAACACATAATATTATGAAACTATACTACTGTTCTACTGATATGGGTGTTTTTTCATAGAAAAATAGGAAACTCTTACAAAATAATATAATAATCTGATCTTGAAAATTCAAATGTAATTTTTACTTTTAGTTACGTCCAAGTTTCGACAAATAAACCTGGGCAATAAAGTGTTATAATGTTAATATTATACCATATCGTCCACACTGCAGGGGTACGGGTAGATATGTAAAAAAAACAATTCTGAGGTAAAAAAAAAGGCGCAGGTTTTTTCCAAGTGTACAAAAATAAAAATATCCTTAAGGTGTTATCGTTAAATAACTGTTACATATTTACTTTATCTTTATTTCCAACTATGTCCTTATTTTTTTGCAAATTCCTTTTTCTTTCCTTTTTGTAACCTGACCAAAGATATTTCCTATACCTTTAGAATGTCTATGGCAAATTAGGAAGTAGAAGCCAAAAAAACTAGGATACTTACATCAATGTTTTGTTTATTCATTTTAAAAATGTTATGTTTGATGTTTACTGAGGCATAGGATTTCCCCAATCCTTGTATGGTTTATATTTTGGTTAAGATTTTTGTAAATATAATTTGATTGACTTTATCAATTACAATTAGAAGAAAACATTTTTTTTAAATGTTTTATTCCATTTCAGTTGTTTTCGCTTGTTTATATAAGTACATTAATTACTAAGCTTGATAGAAGACGCAATTTTTCACACTTAAAATCTATATAAGAGAGAAGGCACTCTTATACGGAACTTGACCGCATGAAAAATAAATTACGAAATATTATTGACTAAATAGCTCTTTAATTGAAATTGATGAAAAACTTAATCACTTTAATTTTCATTACATTTTCAATTTATAAGAATTCCCTAATTTGTATGCAAACTACTATTTTGAACAATGACGACATCGTTCCAAATTTTAAACATTTTTAGAACAAAATGCCGTTTTTGACATTTGATAAAAAGTAACCCAAATGACTAGCAGACAACTACCGGGAAGTAATATTATGGTAAATTCACTAAGAAATATATAATTATTGAAATTTTTTTAAGATTAGTTTTCTCTACAAGAACAATATTACGAATTATAGTAGAGTAGGTTTTAATATACTAAAAACATAATTTTATATTATAAAGTCATTGTAAAACTGTAGTCCTACAAAAATAGAAATGAAATACACCCTACTTTTAATATCTCCATACAAACTGGGGTATTGATATCTCTGTATCTAATGCATAGAATACTTTTGATTGTTAACTACATTTTTGTGACGGAAAAAACATTTACCTGGAACTAACTCACTACGTTTGTGACGCCAAACTTACGGAGAAATTGAGGTGTATTGGTGGGCCAGACGGGGAAATGCCTCGAAAGTTTCGATCGCTTATATTTTTTTTTCTGTTGCGTCACAAATGTTGCGAATGCGTTACAAATGATCGTTTGCGATTTGTGACAGTGTTCCACTAATAAGTTTCTGTCTGCACAGGCTCATTGTCCTGATATCAGGTGGGCCCGACGAAATCCTCTGTACCACCATCTGAGTCGAATTGTATCAAAACTACTGCAAATTTTACGTCGGACATTTGTTGGATCTTATTTTTTTCTCCGTCACAAAAGTTATTTCAAGCAAAACGAGGTCTTTGCTGCCTGGTTTCGAAAATTTTTAGGTTAGGATGTCAAAAGCATTTCTCTGTCTGTACCACCGTCTCCATCGAATATTTCTCCAACCGTAGTGGCACAAATGAGCAGAATACGATCATAGGACATCTTTTAAACGGCACTAAAGCCTCGTATACTCAAAAACTCTCTAGGAGCTTGGATCATACGTAGAAATGGAGACTAAGATTTTGAGGAAGTTCACTCGACCAACTACTACAACAAAACGTCAATCTGCCGTCATTTTGACATTGACGTCTTGACATCTTACAACCATAGACATTTTTTTTTGTTTGGTTCTTTCCTGCTTTTGCAAGGAAAAGACAAAGGCTTCTCTGGCCATACAGCCTATTCTTACGTAGTTTGCTCTTATCTAAATATTTTTCTATTTCATTTGAGTTCTCATTTATTATCAATTTCTGTCGTCTTTAACTTTTTCTCTATTCTTCAACAAAATGATAGCACTTTTGATGAAGATTTCATGGACTTCTTGAGAGCACTCGAAACACAGTCTACACACTTTTATTTCATTATCCTACATATTAGACACTTAAATGGCACTTTATTGAACAATACACTATCAATATTATGCATTAAAAACCACGATATCTATTTTTTCGGATAATAAAACAAAAATGACAAACTCTTGCCGCGAGTTCCCGCCAAAAAGTCACAACCATAGACATTTTTTTTTTCGAATATATATTATTATACGAATAAGGCAAAGTTTTCTATAAGCATACAGCCTTGTCTGATGTATACAGTCTTTATTATAACAATGACGTCTGTCGTTCTAGTTCTCCAACAAAATTATAGGTGGCACGAAGCTAACGCGTGTCGTCTATCTGCACCATTTCCTGCTTTTCGCCGGAATTAGACAAACTTTTTCAATTTGTGATACTTAGGTAACTACAGCATTTCAAACATCGTTTTTTACAAGATAACTTTATATTTCTGATTAGCGGCAAATGGTCTGAATATGATAAACGAGTAGATAGCTGATAGTGAAAATAAAAAATTGGAATTGGAATAGGAATTGGAACCAATACAATAATTAGGCAAAAACGGAACCCTTATGGATTCGTCACGTCTGTCTGTCTGTCTGTCCGTCCGTATGTCACAGCCACTTTTTTCCGAAACTATAATAACTATACTGTTGAAACTTGGTAATATGTATTCTGTGAACCGCATTAAGATTTTCACACAAAAATAGAAAAAAAACAATAAATTTTGGGGGTTCCCCATACTTTGAACTGATACTCAAATTTTTTTTTTATCAAACCCTTACGTGTGGGGTATCTATGGATAGGTCTTCAAAAATGATATTGAGGTTTCTAATATCATTTTTTTCTAAACTGAATAGTTTGCGCGAGAGACACTTCCAAAGTGGTAAAATGTGTGTACCCCCCCTGTAACTTCTAAAATAAGAGAATAATAAAACTAAAACAAATATATGATGTACATTTCCATGCAAACTTCCAGCGAAAATTGGTTTGAACGAGATCTAGTAACTAGTTTTTTTTTAATACGTCATAAATCGTAAACCGCAATTTACCTACAACGAACTACAAGAACTTTTATAATCTGTTACTTTCTGCTACGGAACCCTTTATGGGTGAGTCTGACTCGCACTTGGCTGCTTTTTTATGTTCCGTTTTTAATTCAACACTCAAAAAATGTGGAATGGAATAAACCAAAACTAAGTAAGTAAGTTTTACAACTTTCTGACTAGAGGTCCCATATGCTTAGTTTTTTATCGAAATCGATTCATTCAACGTTTTTAATTCAACACTCAAAAAATATGGAATGGAATAAATCAAAACTAAGTAAGTAAGTTTTACAACTTTCTGACTAGAGGTCCCATATGCTTATTTTTTTATCGAAATCGATTCATTCAACGCTTTTTGAAAAATCAACACAAACAAAAAACATAGCAAACTGTAGTTGTTACGATACGTCGATATGGTAAAAGTCGGTTATGTTTTTAACGTGTTCAGCGTTGTCAATTACTTTTATTCTGTTTGTATAGGGAGGTACACATAGTTTAATTTTATCATATTTAAACATTTAGATAAGATGTACGTGTACAAGTCCCGCGTGGTAGGGACTTTGTACTAGGTAGAAAAAAATATTGACGATTTAAAAGCATGTGTAAAGCATCTACTTAAATAAAAAACATTTTGAGTTTTTTGAGTTTTTTTTGATAAAAAGGCCGTTTTCTTCAGACGAGTTAGGAAATGGATGTTTTGGGAAACGGAAATTTTGAACATACTGGATGATTTGGGAAACGGATCTAATGGGCCGAAAGGCTCCACACAAACACCATACAAATATGAAACCAAAGATAACTCCACGCATGTAAGTAAGTACATAGGTAGGTACCTAGTGACCTTTATATTGGAAATGGAAAGATTTAAAGTAGAATATTTATTATATAAGTTCTAACAAAATAAGCTGAAACTATTATATTAAAACTGGGCTTTTGCTATGCCCGCATGCGTGCCGATGCCGCCCGCAACCTATCGTTTCATTACATGTTTTTAAGCCCCTTTTATTGTCTTGCGTGGCACACGCACGCGGGAAGCTTTGGAAACGCAGCACGCATGCGGGCCTGCCCCGCGTGCGAGCTAAATCCGCATGACAATAAAAGCGCCCTAAATTCCACTTCGGCCGCCTATAAAAAAACCTTAGTTTCGTAACTACGATGGAGGATTTTTATTCTCATAAAAAGTTGGACTTTACTCATAACACATCATTCCGTAACATTTTCTGATATGATTCAAATTCTAATGAAATTTTATTCATATAAATAAGATATTCGTATAAAATAAGTTCCTAATTAATAACTTTTTTTCATAACAATCAATCCTAAAATATTGCATCTAAGTATGATATTTTGTCCCCTAGACATACAAAAAACCTATAGTTATTTAATTTTTTTAAATCTTAAGTATTTAAGGAACCTATTTGTACTTAAAAGAGATGAGTACAAATGTGTCTTTTTTATCCTAAATAAGCATCCCTTTTAAGATTTATATTCCCTGTTTAGGGCAACCCACTTAATCACTTGACGTTTTGTCCCTTCCCTCTGAATAGCAAGACAGTTGCAAACTCCTAACTCTTCAAAAGTCACTCAGTGGCGTAGATTGTATACCTCTAAGTTGACGAGACGCCCTTACTAAGGATTACGGTAGCAAACCGTCAAGATCTTAATGTTCGAGTAGACTAAGTATGGTTTAGGAGCCAGTAGGTACCCATTTTTTTCACAAATGTTAAGACCTTGGCATTATCTCACCTAATAGCGAGCTTACCAATACATACCTATTAACCAACGCAATGGAGAACTGCTGATTTTATCTCCATTCCGGAATACGTCAATGCTATTAATGTTTGGCGACAAGATGGTGGTAGCTAGCAAGACGGGTTCAAAATTGCCCACTTACCACTTCACTTACCAAACCAAGTTCTACACAGACAAAAGTAAAGGCAAAGGAATCGAACTGGCGAACTCCTCATGTGAAGCGGGTGGACTAGCTACTGGGCCATGGGAGGTGGTAAGTTAATCAGGAGTTAGTTATTATCATCAGAGTTGCAACTTGTAAGATGTCCACAGTTCCTTGTTTTGTTTGCCTGTAACTTTCAGGTGGTAAGAGTAACCATTATGCTCGAAACAGACCAAAATCGACGGAGACAGTTACGATCCCCCCCACCACAAAGTGGATGCTTAAAGATAATCTACGCGTTTAATGATATATCAAGAAAGCCGCTGGACCAAAGGAGATAAGACAACGTATTTCGACTACAATGATGAATCGAAAACCAATAGTAACCTACCACCCTTGTTACTCGAATCGAGAATTCCCAACTTCTCTCTCACAAGTCGCGAACTCTTACAAATGCTTGTTTTATTGCACGCACTTTTTATAAGGGGGAAAACCATCTAAAAACTTGCTCGGAGACAAATTTGTTGTACGTGAGGGCACTGGATGACGGCAGACAACGATAAAACAAAATACACTGGATTCACTATGTATTACGAATAAGAACAATATTGGAAAAATCTTCGAGAAATACTCAGATGTATTTATTCCAATGAATATAATAAATAATAATATAATAAATTTGATTTCTCATTCCTGATAGAACTTCTACAGGGTTTGTCTGTGTAACTTTAAACCAATTTTAAAAACGTCAGGTTAATTAATAAAATAACAATAGAAAAAGTTTGATCCTACTTATGAATTTAAACTTAACATTTCTTTACATGGTTACAGTGGCAGATCATGATGTAATCACGATGGTTAGCAATAAGGAAACGACGACGAAGAAGAAGATTCACAAAGAAAATGGAAGAAAGGGAGAAAGAAGAGAACTAAACTTAATGAGGTTTACAAATAGAATCACATTTTAAAGTATACATAATAAGATAGATAGACTCGTTTATTCCATGATAGGACTTAGGACACAGGTTCATGTTCAAATAACAATAATATAATAGGTACAGTTTAGCAGAAATCTTATAACAAACACAAAGTAAATGAAATCGAAACACTACAAACTAAAAAAAAAACATTTAACGCAACTTCTTGATCACTTCCTGTACAAAACCTGTCACAAATGATGTGTGACCAAATTTTTGCCCTTTTTATTATTCCATGTAAGACGGCCCGGACGGATGGAATGGGGCCACACACCCTGTGATAGGGTGCCATCAATTTCACCGGAATACGCTGATTATCTTCGACTTCTTTTTAAAGGGATTTATGTCTATCTGTCTTCATTCTTATTGTCAAGGGACATTGCTGCGGTGGTGTAGTATTTAATTCCTAACTTTAAAAAAATATATCAGATACTCCCTCTTCCACGTCTGTACATAAAAGAGGTCGCAGTGTTTGCGAAGAAACACTTACATTTATATGAGACAAAGGTGAAATTCCAACGGAACCTAAGACATAATCTTCATCTCATTCACTGCGATACTCCTAAATCGAGTTTTTTTTTGCAAAGAACTATATATTACATGGTCGTGAAAGTGTACAACAACATTCTTGACTGTTACAAGAGCCTTGGGCATAAGGCCTTTAAGAATGCAATCACTAAATGGTTACTTGATAGACTCTACTATTGTATAAATGATTTTTTTTGTCGACAAGCACAAGTTTAATGATATAAATAAATAATTATAACTTTAACGATT
Source organism: Coleophora deauratella (assembly GCA_958295455.1). Classification (NCBI taxonomy): domain Eukaryota; kingdom Metazoa; phylum Arthropoda; class Insecta; order Lepidoptera; family Coleophoridae; genus Coleophora; species Coleophora deauratella. The sequence goes on from OY282411.1 coordinate 5,329,913, forward strand.
TAATGGAATTATGAATTTGGAATGTATATGAAATTATGATATCGTATTAAATTATGTATATCGTATTAAAGTAAGTTAATTATTATGTATTGATTGTAATGTATTTAATTCATATTGACTTTAATTAATGTTCACACTAATTTTGTTTTTTGATTTTAATTATTGAATGCCATGCTAGGCAAATTATAGAGGTAAAGTACATATTGTTGATTAATAAGACCAATTTTGTTACCTATAATTTCAATAAATATATTTTGACTTTGACTTTGACTTTGAACTGCAAAATTTTGAAGGTCGTTCCATTCTTATTCAGGCACAACATTTTTGTGACGACTGACGAGCAGGTTTGTTTGCTCCATTGGCATTATCTATGTCAGTGTTTTTCAACCCTTTTTAATACCCGACCCTTTTACAAGGTAAAAGATTCTTGCGACCCCCCTAGCTAGGGCCATAAACATACAAAATGTTAGTGATTTGAAAGACTACGTTTATAATTTTCTTCAATTAAAAAATGATTTACTTAAAAACGTCTCCAAAATAGAACCACGTTTTGACAAATTGTTAAAAAATAAACAGGACTAGCCTTCTCACTGAAATCGTATTTTTCATTGCACTTACTTTTTCTTTTCCCGCGACCCCTTTAAAAAGGCTTCGCGACCCCCCAGGAAGTCGCGATCCACATTTTGAAAAACACTGATCTATTATGTATTTAAATGTATATGTCGTGGCCAGATCATAGAATTGATCACTTCATGATGTGGCCGACCATTTCATGAAATGGTCGTATTTCATGAAATGGAACTATTTCAAGTGGTAATTATGAAAGATTATTAAAATAAAAAATAATATAATTTTACTCCATTATATTCATAACAACCAAAAGACACAAGATCAAACATAAGTCAATTTCTTCTATCATTTTAAAAATATATACAATAGGTACCAGTGCTTTACAGCAAGAAGTCTGGAACAATCTCCTCCTCACTATCAGGATAGTATCAGATGGATCACAGGGTAGGCAGACTCCTCACAAGTACAACCACCCTATTAACAGGCCTACGCAACACCCCTCCATTGGTCAGGATCTCCACCATGCGCACCCTTTTATCCCGACCAGGAATGACCTTCACGACCTTTCCCCTTGGCCAAACATTCCTCGGTGAGTTAGGATCGGCAATGAGGACCAAGTCGCCCAACTCAATCGGACCACCAACGTCTGTCGTCCACCGATGACGAACCTGAAGACTAGGCAGATATTCGCGCAACCACCGGGACCAAAACTTGTCAGCTAGACGCTGCGTTAGTCTCCATTGCTTCCGGAGATGAAGATCAGCATCGGAAAATTCTCCCAGTCTTGGTAATGCATTGGAAGCTCCGAGTAAAAAATGGTTAGGAGTGAGTGCCTCTTCGTCATCTATATTAAGTGACACGTGTGTCAGAGGGCGACTATTAACAATATTCTCTGCCTCCATCAGAAGCATTAGAAGAGTCTCTTCCTTTGGAGACAGAGTTAGCAATGTCGAGGATAACGCTGTCTTGACAGATCTGACTAACCTCTCCCAAACACCACCCATATGAGGAGCGTCCGGAGGGTTGAACGTCCACTTTATGCCAAGGTTGTTCACTCCCTGTATCAAGCTATTATCCGTCAACACATTCTGAACAGCCTTACGTAACTCCTTGTCAGCACTTCGGAAGTTCGTTCCATTATCAGAGTCGATACGTTTCAGAAATCCACGACGTGCTGCCATACGACGAATTGCCAAGATTGTAGAATCGGCAGACAAAGACGATGCTAATTCAATATGCACAGCACGTGTGCCAAAACACGTAAAAATTACCCCCCATCGCTTCTCATTGCGTCGACCAATAGTAACCGTCATTGGACCAAAAAGATCAACACCGCAATAAGTGAACGGTCTACAATGATGTTCAAGCCGACATTCTGGAAGAGGAGCCATCATCGGCTGACTAGGTCGGCCTCTCTTTCTTCTACAGGTCACGCATGTATAAATCATATTCTTCACGGTATTCCTCAAGCGTAGAATATAATAACGCTGACGCAATTCATTAAATAGAGTTTCTGTGTTATTATGTCCCATGTTTCTATGGTAATGCTCGATTATTAGTCGCGTTACTCTGTGTTTAGCATCCAAAATAATGGGTCGCTTGAGACGTATCGGCAGATCCTTACTTGAATCAAGTCTGCTTCTAGCTATAAGTAAGCCCTCAGAATCCAATGTAGGATTCAACTGTAATAACTTGCTCGATGCCTTCAATTTTTCTCCTTTTTTAAGTGCAGCGATCTCTTCTGCAAACATTTCCGCTTGCGCTTGCAAATATATTAATCGTTCGGAAGTACTCTCTAAGTTAGGAGTCATTGTCAAATGAACAGATTTTTTTAAACAAAATTTATTCACAAATAATAAAGCGTAAGCTAAACTCCTACGCCAGCTAGAAAATCGCTCCTCCTGGATTAACCTTTTCTGTGTAGGCAAACACTGAGCAGACTCATTAATCTGTGTAACAGTCTGTGTGGCATTATCGGGGTCTGGCACCATTTGGGGCCAGTTTCCTTCCAGGAGGCGCAAAGCTTCGGGGCCACTGAGCCACCTACTTTTTAAATTATCTTTAGCTCGGGTCGCTTCATCAGCTACATTTAGAGCTCCTGGTAACCATTTCCACTCGTTTGGCCTTGTCAACTCGTCTATTTCAGCTAATCGGTTTGAAACAAAGACTTTGTCTTTCTTAGGATTTTTATTGATCCAAAACCACACCGTCTTTGAGTCAGTCCAAAAAAATCTCCTATCGATAACGATAGACTGTTCTTTAGCAACTGTATGTCCAAGTCTAGCACCGAGGAGCGCTGCTTGTAATTCAAGCCGCGGTATTGTAGCAGATTTCAACGGTGCCACTCGACTCTTCGCAGCCACAAAAACGACACGTTCATTCCTACGCAAGTGAACTACGCAAGCGTAGGCTTCCTCGGACGCATCTACAAAAACATGTAGTTGTATGTTATTTAACTCAGGAAATCCATAGCATCTAGGAATCCTAAACTCCTTTAATTTTTTCAACTCATCAAGCCAACAAAACCAGCGATGTGTTATAGAGCTGTCTACGTGTTGATCCCAACCTTTACTGCTTCGCCATAGCTCTTGCAGTAGGATCTTTGCTTTAATCATAAAAGGACTCAAAAGGCCAAGTGGATCAAATACTGACATTACTACCCTTAAAATTTCACGCTTTGTCGGGCTCCGTAAACACTCAACTACATCTTTGTCTACTTTTTTTAGGCTCAGATCAAAACCGAGTGTGTCAGTCGCGGGCTTCCAAATCACACCTAAAGTTCGTTCTACTTCATTCGGTTGAGTGAGTAGACTTACGGAATTTTTATCGGATTCCTGTGGCAATACAGCGCTTCTATTCGAAGCCCATCCACGTATTTCAAAACCTCCAGCTTTATGCACCATAATGACGTCTTGAACCAACAGCTTGGTCTCCTCCTCGGTATCAACCGAATCTAAATAATCATCGACGTAATGGCGTTTGTTAATAGTTTCTACAGCGCGCGGATGCGATGTAGAAAAATCTTTAGCATTACGTCTAATGATGTAAGTGGCTGTGCAAGGAGATGACTTGGCACCAAAAATCATTGATGTCATACGGAACACACGAGGTGGGTTTTTTCTGTCCATACCACGCCACAAGAAACATTGAGCGTTCTGATCTTCGCTTATTATCTTAACCTGCATGAACATCTCACGTATATCACCTGTCATGGCAATAGCTCTCTCACGGAAACGTAGCAACACTCCAATCAACGAATTTAAAAGATCTGGGCCTGAAAGTAGTTCAGTATTAAGCGACTTGCCTTTAGTCTCCGCTTTAGCGTCGTGTACTAGACGAAGTTTACCAGGCTTGTTGGGATTTCTCACCCCAAAGTGTGGAAGAAACCAGACTCTACCTGACGGAGCGCCAACGGAAACCTCTTCAGCATAATCCTTGTCCAACATGTTCACGACTTGTTTTGAGTAGTCAGCTGCAAAACTAGCATCAGAGTCCATCATTTTTTCTACTATCCGTAGGCGATGCTCAGCGTTTCTCCGGTTGTTCGGAAACTCCACATTATCGGACCTCCATAATAAACCTGTTTCCCACTTGTCACCTTTACGCTTAGACTTTGTGTTCAGAATGTCCAAAGCACGACGTTCATCAGGTGAATATCTTTTATTATCCTGATATTTTATACCAATACTGTCGAGTCGAAAGTAATCGTTGACAAGGCTATGAATCTCAACATCATTTTGTCGTACATGACAAGACTGTTCAAATGGGCTGTCAGTCAATGATGATGAAAATCCATGCAAGACCCAACCAAATTACGGGATGCTACGGGTTCATTCTTTCTACCTTCTCTTACCTCGCGGCTTACTATGAGATGCCAATTATCCTGGCCAATCAACAAAGATGGTTTACCTTTAAAGGTGCATACAGGAATTCCCTTCAAGTGCTCAAAAAAGAGCTGATCTCTAGTAACTGTGTAACTAGGAAGTGTCAAATTAGCCACCGTACGAACCCTATCTAATCGATGAGCTCCCTCGCTCGTTCGTATAGTAAGTGCCACTATCTCGCTAGTCATGTCCTTAGTACCACCTACAGCTCCTTGAAGGTTTAAGCCAGCTTTCGGACCAACAGCTCCCACCTGACTCGCCACTTCCTTCTCAATTAAAGTTACAGTCGAACCTTCGTCTAAAAGGGCGTATGTGCTAACCATACCTGCAGGACCCTCAATTTCGACTGGAATAACTTTTAAATAAACCTTCTTCCTCTGACTGGACCAGACATTCGCGGATGTCTCGTTATTCGTAAGCTCAGTTACCGCGTTGTCATTCGTTTTAGCCATGTCCTTGTGCACATGGAACACGTTTTCTTAGACTTACACCTATCGCGCCTATGAGTAGTACTTAGACATCTAAAACACAATCGGTGCTTTACAATCCACTCCCAGCGTTTATCTATAGGCTCGGCCTTAAATTTCGGGCAAGTCTTAATCGTGTGACTTACCTCTGAGCAAAAAACACAACTCGTTTCTTCTTTTTTGGAGGAAGACATCGCATTTATCGCTTCGTGTACAGTGCCATCATCGCAAGTCAAAAACTCACTGTCACTGGGCTGTTCGACCTCCACAGCAGTTGTCGTTAGAAGAAAACGAGGTTTTATGTTCGAAACACCAAGCTTAACCTTTTGTGGCGGCTCTAATACGCCACGCTTACAAATTTCCTGAGCTTCTGACATAAGGTACTTAGCGAGTAAAGCCAACTGCGGCTGATGCATACTTGTTCCCTTACTGTAGTCAAGCCAGCGATAAAATAAAGGCTCAGTCAATTTTCTCAAAATTTCATTAATCAACTCTGGACTGTATAAATAACCTAAATTTCCAGCTGAATGTATGGCGGCTACACAATTATCTACTTTAGTCGCAAGCAAAATGACCTCATAATGCATACCAGACAGCTTAGACACTCTTCTCATTTCGGCAATCAATCTACCTAACACTAGATCGGGTCTACCAAACCTCATCTCCAGAATCCTCATGACGTCGGACGCAGAATTAGTCGCAATCAATCGATCAGCAACCGCCTCCCACGCCTCGCCTTGAAGGCACCTTTGTAATCGGGCAAGGTTCTCCTCCTCAGAATACTGGCCAACCCTGGTCGTGATATCGTACGCATTTTTAAAACGGAACCAATCTAGTGCGTCGCCTGAAAACATGGGTAGATTAGTACTTGTGAGTCTACCTAAAAGTTTATCATTGTTACTGTGAGACAATGTTAACGCCTTAGTTATAGAACAAGCCAAATTGGCTAAAACACTACTACTATTGTCCCTAAAACACTGCCGATCTTCATGGTCGTGGCGGCTGACCCGTGCACCGTCGCGGGCCACAGTATCACGTGGCATGTCGTGCTTGTCACAGTGCGCAGGAAAGTCACCCTCTCGCCTTTCAGTGTCATCTGCAGGGGCTCCACAGTAGCGGCGGGTACTCTCCACCCAGAGCTCGGTCGCCTCCTCAGTCTGCGACCGAATGGAACTCGAACTATGTAGAGAAGCCAATTCCTCATTTAGTCTGGCTTGTACTAAAACCTTTTCCGCTTCGATCTCTTTTCTCTTTAATTCGGCTTCCATCTCCACCTTCTCCCGCGCGGCTACAACCTCTCGCTGGTGTAGCTCAGCCAGCTCGCGGGCGGCCCTCGCCTCCAATAAGCGTCGTTGCGAAGAACTAGTCGAGCGCAGTTTATCGCTTTTTTCACTCTTTTCTGTATTTTCGCCGGTTTTTAACGCAATTCTCTTGCTTCTACGAAGCGACATGGCGTAAATAAATATAAATATATGGCCCACAGCAACAATTATATTTCACAATTTATCGCAGTTCACAATTTCGAAGGACCACTATATTTCAAGTGGTAATTATGAAAGATTATTAAAATAAAAAATAATATAATTTTACTCCATTATATTCATAACAACCAAAAGACACAAGATCAAACATAAGTCAATTTCTTCTATCATTTTAAAAATATATACAATAGGTACCAGTGCTTTACAGCAAGGAGTCTGGAACTGGAACATATCCGCTGATCACATCATGATATGGTCTGGTCAGATCAAGGAATACATCAACGTTTGATGATATACAGCTAAACGCACGGCTATTTCATGAAATGGTCAAGCATTAGTGATCATTTCGTAAAATAGTTACAGTATCCACCGTTAGGGGCGCTGATATCCTTTTGTTTTTGTGATGCATCATGGCGGCGTACAATTAATAATGAAAAAAAGGTTATTTATAATGCGCAAATTGAAGATAAAATAGAAGTTAAATGTCGTTATGACACTAAACTACAATAATTTTTCGAAAGTCAATCAAAAAATAAGCCAAACGTTGCAGTTCCTTGCTTTCTTCCTTCCGAGCAAAACCTTGAAGTTTGGAAAGTATTTCATAGGTTAGTAGATATCAGTCTTAAAATCTAAGTATTAAAAATGTATAATTTATCTGTTAACCAAGATAACTCAGATTTAAAGAATGCCAGTAACTTTTCAACGTATTTTCAATTTTTATTAAACCTTTGATATCATGGAAACCCTACATTAATGATATGGCCAAACGTGGATGGACATATCATTAAACGTTGACGTTTAAACGATATGGTCAGTTTCAGCTGGCCATTTCATGAGATACGATCATTTCATGAAATGGTCGGCCACATCATGAAATGATCAATTCTATGATCTGGCCACGACATATACAATATGTAACAACTTAGGTGTAGGGCACGTAAACTGAGGCATCTGTCAAAGAATGCTAGCTATGGCTACTTTCTAGCTATCTTGGTAAATAACTTTTTGTTCAACGATATCTGAAATCGCAAAAAAATGGACTCTTCATATAAAGTAAAACAGCTGATTAAATTGTATGAAAAATCCAAGAATAAAAATTAAATATTTTTCAGGGGAAAAAATATTTTTGCGCTTAGAGTATTTGTTATATTTGTACAAGTCACGATTTCTATTTTAGAAGTTAAATGCCTACTTGTAAGCAGCTATTTAAGAATTAACATCTACTGGACTGTCTACGTAAGATGAAATATTTTTTCGATAAAATGATTTTTTGATTACATGTTAGCATACCTACCTTTTTTTAAATTAGATAATATAAGAAATAACAAGACAACAAACAAATAATTAAAACATATTTTTTATTTTGTAATTCAAAACAATTTATTAACTTTTTTTTGTTTGTTACACCAACCTTTCTGTTAGCTCAAAAATCTCTTTGTATCCCGTAAGGTAAAGACTAAAAATGTAGTACAATCACACGTTGCATTTAACTAAATGTGCATAGTTGCACGCCTCAATACTTTGGTCCCAGTAAAGATTGCTTGAGCACTTAAAGTAATTGGAAACCAGTTTTCCACTATCATCTCTCACACAAACGAAGAAAGACGAACAATCTTCAGGGTTAGGGTTGAATCCTTCTACTTTGCAGACTTGTTCTCCGTCGCTTTCTGTAAGGTAAAATGCAGCGTTACAGAAATGTTAAGCGATAAACCGAAATGCTGATATTATCATGATGCAATATACACATATAACTAAATTAATTACTTATATTAACTAATAGCCATGATATGGAGAATGCTTTACAAAATTTCTAGTTTTGACTCTAGCTTGTTTTTGAGTAGTTTAGCTTATTTTTGAGTATTAACAATGAGTAGTTTTCCAACAATTTTAAATATTACTCCATGACACGAAATTGCTCAGGTTGCTAATGTTAATGTTTTTATTTTAGTCAGCAGGTTTTAAAATAATAATTAAGTAGGTACTTAAATAAATAAATAAGGAAATAAGGGGGCCAGATGACCTTGTGTGATTTGTCCCGGATATTATTATTATTTATAACTTAAAAATTAAATATCTATTCAAAAGTATATTTTTGTGTAACTACGATATTACCTAACTGACTCCTTGTTTCATCTATTTAGTCAAACAAAAGTGTAAAAAGATAAATATAAAGTTAATGATTTGTCTTAGGATAGATTTCAGCTAAGTTCATATTTAGAGGTATCGAAAATTTTGCTCAAGATATTTAGTTATGGTTTAATTTGAAAACGTGGATAAATATTAGTTCAGAGACATCAAGCAAGAGTCTCAAAAAGTTTTGGCACAGATTTGCAAATACTTTGCTTACATGAAAAGGAGATTAATTTGCACAAAAGAAATAAGACGATAGTACACGCTGTTAAAGTTGCAGTAGACAATAGTTCTTTCTTTTTGATGGCTCTACTGACGAAACCTTATTTGCTTACGAGAACGAAATACGATGAAACAACATAAGAAGTATATAACAAAATAGGTGTAGGAGCCGTCAACTGGAGCTTCTAGTCATTAGGTTTGTTCTACAACTTTACTGAATACACAAAAAAAAAAAGAAATGCTGGACTCTTCAAACAAACAACGAAATTGGCCAAACACCTGATCAATTTTTATAGAGAGTAAAAACAACGAATTCTGCCAAGTTAAAGAACAAAAGGTGATCAGTATGAAGTGAGTAGAAGTCCCAGGACTTATTTTGTTATACCATGTATAAGACCGAAATACAAACTCCAATTGTTTGAGTCACTAATAGATATACAATGAGACATAACACAACGTTTGTTGACATCATCTGATCTCTTAATAACGACATATCTTAGAATCCTTAAAAAAAATACCTCCATAACGGTTGGGTTTCGGACGCCATATCATAGAATCAAGTCCATCAGAAATGGCCTGAATAATAACGTCCTTTAATATTCAGTGCGACATTTCCTGTAACCCTGTATATATAGGGTGACTTTAAATTAGTTCTTGATACGAAAGGCTATGAATGTGCTCATGATAACAAACAACTTTCCCTAAGGAACCCATAGTCAAATCGCAAAAAAAATTGTTGGACTCTTCATACTAATTTGGCCGGTCAGTTGATCGATTTGTATGGAGGGACCAAATTTTTTTTTGCGATTTGTCTTTGGGTTTCTTAGGGAAAGTTGTTTGTTATCATGAGCACATTATATATCTTATATTATATATCTTAGTATTTATATATTTATATATTTATTACATATATATACTATATTTATATATATTATTGCGATATGTGAGATATTTATAAATATCAAATATTCTGTGTAATTTGTATATAATTATATTATCTTTAATCTATTTACATACTTTGTTATATTGCTCAAATAATTCATGCACTATCGCTACCAGTATTTCTTGTGATCTTTTATCCTCTGCCAAGGGTTGTCTGGAAGAGATCGCTTCTAGCGATAAGACCGCCTTTGTACATTTAATCCAATATTTTTATGTCATGTAAATTCCTTGTGTGCAATAAAGCATTAATACAATACAATACAATACAAAAATACCTATAGTAGTTGACGTTGATTGTGTTGATCCCAATGATGAGGCAGCAGGCGTTGTAGCAGTAGTAGAAGTTGTTTCTGTTGCTGCAATAAAAACAGTTTTTGATACTGAAATAGATGCAGTGGTAAAAAATGCATTGATAGTAGGACACTTGTGTGTTAAAAACTTACCATCGTCGATTTTTCCGAAAGCTCTGTTAATCGCTTTCAATAGGGCATACGCTTCACCACATGTCCCGTGGAAGTCATCAGTCTCCACACTCCAAATCATGACACCAGCGACCTTCTTCTCGATAGCGTATTTAACCTTCTCCATAAGAGATTCAGGGTTATCAAATGAAACCCAGTTCTTGTCTTTAAATGTGTAAGGTACTTTGGCGAGATTATCATATTTGATAGTCCATGATTCCTTGTTGATGATGTCGCAGATCTGGAACATGAAGATACATATATGGAATGTAAGGCCATACTTCAAATACGGGGGCCAAATCCAAGGCTAAGGAGCTAGTGGCCAGCCCCGTGTCAGAAGTTTGAAAGCCGCCTGGAATTTATGACTTGAATGAGCCGCCTTTAATGACTACATTTTATTGATTGCAGACAGACTGAGACATGATAGCACGATAATTTCGAAGATATTTGTGTTTATTTTTACAACTAGCTTTTAAAGACAGCTATGTCTTTTTATGTTACAGATTCATACAAAAATGGTCAATCCGACGATTATTTTATTGGAAAGTTCATTTTTGTTGTTTATATAAAAATGTGGTACGTATCACGAAATTCCTTGTGTATCACATTTGACACGAGTAAATTATCAGGATAATTGGATATTTTTACATCTGCCACTAAAAAAAACACCTTTTTAAGCATTGTCGTTTTCTTATGCTGTTTTTAATGTCTACCAATTATTTCAGTCAATATGATTTGATGTAAAGATAACAGTTACCTAAAATAATATAAATACCGTGACTAACTGACAGACTACGTATAAATTGAAGAGAGAAACATGAAAATTGAAACATAATATTTTTCTAATGCTCTTTAGAATTTCTCAAATATCGATCCCAACGACAGCGAAATATATGAAACACAAATAATTTTCCAATGGAGGAACCTATTAGTTAGGTATATTTTCATCTAACCGTCACTATGTTGACAAAGTCACGTCACTACCATTAATTTTAGAGCTTTCAGATGCTGTCGTAAAAAACGATACCAACACAATTTGTCTTAGAGATTACTAAGCATACAAACCAAGGAACCACTTCACAACTTGTAGATACAAAACTTTTATAACACGCACGTATTTTTCCTACTTCTTTTAGTCACGTTGGTAGTTGAACTGCTAAGTGTGGTGCACGAGGAAGGTAGAATTTAATTTAGAATTTCTGTAGCTACAACTATCTAGAAAGGCAAACCCAAGTTTCTACTTTCCGTTAACTTTGGTGTCAGTTGTCGGCAGCTATGGTTAACTCAAACATAACTTCTCGTTGTCTTCCATAACTTTTCGAGTTGGGTCCATTAAAATAGCTACTAGACTGTATCATGGGAGCAAGTTTGTCTTTAAGGACGCTACGGAAATTTGTGGAATTAATGTGGAACTAATAAAAACCAATTTCTTATGTACAAAGGATTATGTTCCTTTGAAATTGAGTTGGAACTTAAAATATTTAATTCAGTTTGTTTTGAATCTAATAAGTGAAGGCGAATTATATTGCTTTTTCAAAAATATTGATAAAATAATTTAAGGTTTCTTAGACCTTAGAAAAAACCCTTTTAAAAGATCGTTTCGCTTGAACACTACGATTGGGATATTGTTAAATAGGTGATGTAAAATGAAATAGTGTTTTCTAAGAACTTTTTTTTCAGTTGTAAAGTTTTAAACTGTACTTTGACTGCGTTCCGCCTTACCTTTCAAGTCCCTATAATTTTATTTAAAATAATTACAATTCTGACTTCCAAGTTTCACCTTGTATTTTCTACACGATTTAGATAATGACTGAGACGTGATGTGGCTGCCTATTATTAGAGTTGCAATAAGTTGGCAATCCTTGAATAAATAAATAAATAATGGTGGTTACATAGATTTCCAAGCGAACTTAAAAAATGCCCTATTTTTAACAAATCGAGTTTTATAAAATCAGCACTCGCACGGAATATGCACGGAATCCAACTGCAGCAAGCAAATTATCTTCACAGAAGTAAAATTTCATCCACTTACTTCATTGTATCCAATGATTCCAGCTTCTTTCGTGTAAGGTCCAGCGATGCCAGCACCTGTGCTTGGAGACCTGACGCTGTTTTGATCAGCACTTTTAAGAGTGAAGGTTCTTCCATAGAACGGTACTCCGAGAACCAATTTCTCTGGCGGACATCCTGGGAAAAAAAGTAGATTAAAAATCCACCGACAAAGTGAATATCAATATTATCATCCGATTTTTGTATTAACGGTTTCAAACCCACTAAGTTAGTTGAGATTTATATTTTTAATACTCGTATAATTATCACAATAGGTAGCCGTGTCTGTATTACAATATTACAACCATTCCAAGCCTACTACGAATCTATATAGAAAGTTAGAAACACATCTTATTTTTCTTTGACTACTTCTACAACTTCCAGGATATTTACCTAACCGTAAAGATTTCTTTCAGCATTCATCATTTTAATAAGAAAAATTCGTCATAAAATGAATGATGAAGATTATATAATACAAATAACTTTGTTTCACCTATTGGTATAATGTACCTCTGTGGTTCGGTCGATCCTTTTAAAATAGCAGTATTTCAATGTAGCAGGCATCTTATGATACTAATATTCAGTCGTGTTACCTGCTCCGAGCCAGTAGTTTACAGCATTATCAATGACATAAAGGCTCTTTGTATCAACATCTTCATCTCCTTCACCCTTGAAGAGAGGAGCATTGTGACCGGTTACAGAGTCCCATGCACCATACATGTCGTATGCCATCACACCAACCCAGTCGAGGTATCTGACGAAAGAATGCGGGTTTTTTGCACACATCCACTTCAAATAAATAGGTATGAATGTAGCGGTATTTTTCTTAAACCTGAATTGGTTAGCACTTGGCATAATATCACCTGATGGTAAGTAATGATGATGTCGAAGATGGAAGCGGACTAACCAAGATTTCCCAACGCATTGGGGAACTGGCTTATGATCACACTGGAACACATCAATAAGACTTTTAATCTTGAGTTTCTGTATATGACGGCTTTTTTGGAAGGCAAAGAATCCCACTTATGTCGTTCTCTAAGGGAAGCTCGATTCTCATTCTCTGTGTCATTTTGTTACCTATTTTAGCATAGATATATACATATTCAGACTTTTTTAGTCTGAGTTACACCTACTTAGAACTTTCTGTAGTAATGTTGAAGTGCAATGAAAACAGCTGGGTACTTATAAAAAGCAGAGTGCTCATAGAGAACAGGCTTACTTATGTCAACCTCTTAGCTATAGAACGATGTAATAAAATGGTGGTTCTTTTCACATTCAATATATTTCATAGAAGATAATACAGTGGTTTAATTTGCTCTGGTGTCCCTAATACCATCACTGGTTATGGGCCCAGACATGGGAAAATAAAGAAGTAAACAGAAATAGAGAAAGGAAAAGAAAAATACAGAAGAAAATAAAATATACAGAAGAAAAATTTACACAGAAGGGAAAACGATATTCGTTTGTTTTCAAAAATGGAAAAAACAATTATTCTCAATAACGGAAACTGGTCCGCTTGGAAATTCCAAATGACCGTAATCCTTAAGGCAAGAGGTTTATACGGTACAGTAACGGGAAATTCTGATAGTATCATAATTAAAAAGACAGAAGGTGACGGGGAGAGGTCTGAAACCAAACCTTCGTTCACAGAAAAGGATGACAGGAAGGCACAGGAGCTGATAGTCACAAGGATAGAGGAAAGCATAATAAGGTACATACAAAATTGTAACAGTGCATTTGAAATCTGGGAAAAACTTCACACGATTTTCGAATCCAAAACAAAATTTGGAATTCACTTGTTACAACAAAAATTCTACAATTTGCAATTTGAAAGTCCGATGATTAAGTTTATTTCGAAAACAGAGGACATTGTGATTAATTTAAAGGACATGGGTGAAATGATATCAGAAAGAATGGTGATAACGAAAATTTTAATGGCTTTGCCTGAAAAATACAGATATTTCATTTCGGCTTGGGAGTCGGTGAAAGAAGATGACCAATCGTTGAAGCTGCTCACAGCCCGCCTTTTAGTAGAAGAAGAACGGGTATCCCAACATTCATCAGTGCAACAGCCGTCTACGTCAACAGCGTTGACATCCCGAAATGAGACAGGTGTGAACCGTTTTTCTTCAAACAGAAAGGAGTACGGATATGCTCAGAAGGAGAAGAAAAGTTTTAATGAAAGTGGTGTAACTTGTTTCAACTGTGGTAAACCCGGTCACTTTAAAAAGGATTGTAAATTAAGGAAGTGTAATTACTGTGGTAGAATAGGCCACTTGTATAATGATTGCAAAGTGAGATCTATAACAAAATGTAAAAAACCTAATGCGTATGTTTCAGGGGCTGGTCATAGTCTAGAAGTCAATAGTTTTATAATGGACACTGGGGCCAGTGAACATATGTCTAATAATAAAAGTTTATATACAGATTATAAAGAAGTACAAAACAATAAAGAGGTTACAATAGGAGATGGAAGTAAGTTGAAAGTAGCAGGAATAGGCAAAATTAAATTTATGGCATTTAATGGCGAGTCTTATGAGGAGTCATATATGGAAGATGTCCTTCATGTACCGGATTTGACAGTAAATTTATTTTCGGTTACCTCCGCTATTGATAAGGGGTATACTACGATTTCCCAAAGAGAGTGTTGTAAATTTATGAAGGGTGGGGTTGTTACCTGTGTCGCTAAGCGATTTCAAAGTTTGTATATTATGGATTTTAAATTTCCTTCGTGCACTAATGTAGCTTATGCTACTTTAAGAGAATGGCATGAAAGATTAGGCCATCAGAATTATAGATATGTTAAGGAAATATTAAACAAAAATAACATTAAATGTGAAGGGCTGTCTGAGACCCCAGTATGTATTTCGTGTATAGAGGGGAAGCAGCATAGATTGTCTTTTAATTGGAGCGAGAGTAGGGCAGTTGGTCCAGGAGATTTAATTCATATGGATCTTTGCGGTCCTATGGAGGCGATTTCAGTGGGTGGTTCCCAGTATTTTCTGTTGTTAAAAGATGATTATAGCTGTTACAGATTTGTTTATTTTCTAAAACATAAACACGAGACTAAAAGTTGTATAGAAGATTTTCTTGCTAAATTTGAAAAGGAACAAAAAGTTAAAGTCTGCAGGTCAGACAATGGAAGCGAGTTTGTAAATAGAGAGTTGACAGAGTTATTTAGAAAAAGAGGAATAGTACATCAAACAACAGTTGCCTATACACCGGAGCAAAACGGGCGTGCTGAGCGTGAAATGAGAACAATAGTAGAATCAGCTCGGACTATGCTACAAGCAAAGAAACTGCAGAAGGAACTATGGGCAGAAGCCGTGAGCACAACTGTATATATTATAAATAAAACAGGAAAATCTTCAGTTGCAGGGAAGACACCACATGAGTTGATATATAATAAAAGTTTTGATAAGAAATAGTGGAAGAGATAGAAGAAACAGCTGAAGATGAATATGAAGAAGAGGGTGGCGAAAATGAATCTGAAAACGACGATTTGTTTTTAGATACAGATGAAAGTAGCCCACAGAGGACTAGAACTAGAGTCATTAAAAAACCTGTTCGATTTAAAGACTATTGCACAGGGTTTACAGCTGCTGATGAAGAAAATTTAACGTTTGAAAAGGTAAAAGAACGACAAGATTACTCTAAGTGGCAAGAAGCTATGGATAAAGAGGTACAGACGTTAGAAAAGAATAAAACATGGAAAGAGACTATTTTACCGGAAGGCGAAAAGACATTGGAAACTAAATGGGTTTATAAAATCAAAAAGGGGGAAAACAACGAAGATGTATATAAAGCTCGGCTTGTGGTTCGGGGTTTTCAACAAGATATATCTGGTTTTGATATGTCAGACATATATTCTCCTGTTGCAAAGCTAGCTACATTGAGGATTTTGATAGCAATAGCTAACAAATATAAATTAGAGCTGGCTCAAATGGATGTAAAGGGCGCCTTTCTATACGGTAATATAGAAGAAGAAGTATATTTGAAAATTCCTAAAGGCATGGAAGTAAAAGATAAAAGGATAGTTTTAAAATTGCAAAAATCGCTGTACGGATTGAAGAAATCTCCAAGATACTGGAATGAAACGTTCAACAGATTCATGATTGACGAGGGTTTCATCAGAAGTAAAGCGGATTATTGTTTGTATTACAAACAAGGAATGAAATTCTATGTATTGCTCTACGTTGACGATTTAATGATAATAGGGGAAGATGCTGAAGAAATTAAAAGATTAAAGAGAAATTTGAATACAAGATTTGAAATGACAGAAATTGGAAAATTGAAATATTTGGGAATTAATATTAATGTCAAGAAAGATAGTATTGAATTGGATCAAAGTCAATACTGCAGTAAAATATTGAAAACATATAATATGGAACATTGTAATCCTATATCAACCCCAATGGAGCCAGGTTTAGAGTTACCTAAAATAAAAACTGAGGACAGAGAGTTAGAAAACAGATGTCGAAGACTAATAGGAAGTTTAATGTATGCCATGTTGGGTACACGGCCTGACATTTGTTACACTTTGAGCTTCTTGAGTAGGTATCAAGTGTATGCGTCGGAAATGTTGTGGAAGGCTCTCAAAAGAGTTTTGCGATACATAAAGGGAACTATAGAATATAGATTGATTTTCGAAGATGACAATAGTTTACTAATAGGATATTCGGATGCTGATTGGGCAGGGGACAGATATGACAGAAAGTCAACATCTGGATATGTATTGAAACTGTTTGGCTGTACGGTGTCGTGGGGCAGCTCCAAGCAACAATGTGTTGCTCTGTCTACTACGGAGTCAGAATATGTGGCACTGGGAAAAAGTATATCCGAGGCGTGTTGGATTAGGAATTTACTGAGGGAAGTAGGATTAAAGTGCGAATCTTTCACAGTTTTTGACGATAACCAATCAGCGCTTCACGTATCCAAAAACCCTGAAAATCACAAAAGACTAAAACATATAGATTTGAAATACCATTTTATCAGGGATAAAGTGTTAAATAAAATTGTAAAGTTAGAGTATGTGTCAACTAGTGAACAGACAGCGGATATATTTACTAATATACTATATTATATTTACTATATTCCAAAAACACTGTAATAGTTTGAATTTATATAAGAGGTTTATGTTTAAAGGTGTTTACAGATGTTATAAAAGGTTTGTTTTGTAGGTAGCAGTTGTGCCTTGTTGTTGTTATTTTAATGATTGTTGTAATACTTTGTTTTGATAGTTGTTTTTGATGAATAGATGTTTTCATTGAGGAAGGGTGTTGAAGTGCAATGAAAACAGCTGGGTACTTATAAAAAAGCAGAGTGCTCATAGAGAACAGGCTTACTTATGTCAACCTCTTAGCTATAGAACGATGTAATAAAATGGTGGTTCTTTTCACATTCAATATATTTCATAGAAGATAATACAGTGGTTTAATTTGCTCTGGTGTCCCTAATACCATCACTAGTAAGGCAGAACTACTGTTGGCTGTTCATATTCGCCGTTGCCACTATATACCTAATCTTTCTTTGCTATAGTTTCTTATTTTTTCGACTACCTACTTATTGCTACTTTATATTGACTACCTATTTAATAAATAAATTGCTAATATAATGCAAAAATATGTTACTTCAATTGATTTGGCTTCTCTACAAATAATTGAAATATTTGTTATGCTTATCAAAGTTGATTGATAAAGAATAGTTGTCTAAACGGAGACCATAAAACTATTATTTTTTCCTTAATATGTAATGGGATATTCCACAGAAATTATACCTCTCGACTACTGTTGTAAGTTAACATTGATAAGGCTTAAGATTATAATAACACACTCGATAGGTACTTGATAATAATCACTAACACAATTATTTAGTTTTGCAGGATAACATTAATTATCACCGGTATTGTCTTTTAAGTGATGATGATGCCAAAGATAGAAGCGGGTTTACCAGGATAAGTAACAAAATACAGAAGTGGCTATCTTATCACCATGTCAGAAAACATTAATTCTATTAGTAATAATGTTAAGCGGCACGACTTTGATAATATGGTAATTTGATAGTTATCTATCTATCTATATACTACTACCTGTTATTTAGCCCTCCTATAAATATGGTTTATAGTTATTTAGTTAAATTAGATAAGCACTTCCTAGGGCAGCCCCAATTTCACGTGAATGAAGTTACAGACACTAGCTGGTTATTTGATATATTTGTAATCTTCTATATCGCAGTAGCATTTGAATATACATACATATACTCCAAGTTGTTATCAGTCAACTGCTTTTATCTTCGACTTAATGACAATATTCTGAATTAATGCTGGGATTTGTTACTGGGTTTTATTTATATAAGTTTTATAAGGTGCTTCCACATTCTTTTACTATAGGTAACGATTATACAAATCTGTCATTAGAACTTGATCAATATTAAGCATAGTTTTAGTGTGTCACTTTTTAGAATTCTACGCCATGTACCTATCTATAGGATGAGATTCTTTCTGTTAGATATTCTTGGTATGCTTAAAACGTACAATCTTAAGGAGATCATCAATTGCCATCAGGTGAGATGATTGAGTGATGATTCTAAGGACTTTATTCACAACTTATAACGACTTTACTGCTAGGGCATGGACTTTTTTGCATTTTATAAGTGTCATACCTTACTAAAGTTCAATTCTAAATATTGTACTTGTAATCTAATTATTATTACCATTAAAGATTTGAATTTCTTATCATATCCCTAAAACATATGTTCTTACATAACTTACCTTACCTCCTTGGCATCCCTAATTCTCCCTTCTCATAACCCTTGTATGAAAAGAAAACTGATCACTCACTTGGAAATAGCAGGTACATCATAGGACAGCTTAGCAGATTCGCCGATAGCTGAAACAGCGGCTGACAATGACAGGTCATGCTTGTCAAACTCCGCCCTCATTTCCATGAGGAGAGTGCTGAAGTTGTCAATGTCAGCTTTGCCATTAGTAGAGTCGCGACGGTTGGGGTATTCCCAGTCCATGTCGCCACCATCAAAACCGTACTGCTGGATCACCTCAATGATGCTCTTGATGAAGTTCTGCCGTAGTGTTGGGCTGGCGGCCATCTGTTGGGAATCGGAAATGGTAAGCTATTTGAATCATTTCCTAAAGCAACAGAAGATTTTAAAGTATTATCTCATCTGATTGTGATAGCTTTAAAAGTATATGATTGCTACACATCGTACCTTTAATATATTATTACTGTATTTTCTAAGTCCATCTGCTAAGTTACCGATGTTTTATCTTAATCTTGTTGTTATAAACTAATATTAAGAGCAATAATGTTTTCTGGCATACCTAAAAATAAGAGAGTCAGTGCCTCATTCTTGCTAGGACACCAGTGTCTACTATAGCTCGGGAACGTTAGACCATACTCCACACACGGGAGCCCAGTCTGGATTGGTAGACGTTGGGGGCTAGTGGCCAGCCCCAATGTCAAAAGTTTTCAAGCGGGCTATAGGCTCTGACATGGGTTAACAACTGCCATCTAGTAATAGCAACCGGCACTAAAAGCTGAACGTGATTTGAGAAGCACGACATAAGATAAATTACATTAATAGATGCTTCAAACCCATCCAGGTTATGACTGTGTCTGTAGTCAGTCAATTTGCGATCCCGTAAGCCGCACTGAGCCATAACCTCTTTTATCACCCCATTGTATCTCAACAAGTGATATTGATACCGAAGATGGAAGTGGGCTTAGCAATATTCCCCAGAATGCATTGACTGCTTTTTTAATCTCTGATCATGCCATCCTAAGGGATAAAGGATGTTGCCCTTCGTTGCCAATATTATTGATTGAATGCTTCATTGTAACATTGTAACAGTTGATCATTTATTGGAAAACTTCACTTTTCAATCGTATTATAAATTAATAGTAGTGAATTTACATTTGAGTACTTAGCTGATCCCTCGTTCCATCCTCCAATAGCCAAGATTGTCTTTAAATTTGGGTTCTTCTTCTTCAGTGCGTTGAATTTATTAAAATTATCTGCGGAGAAGACAAATCTGTAAAATTTTGTGTTGACTTGCTGTGTACTGTGTAGCAAACCAGATTACTACTATATTATTAAAGCTTTGCAGTTTAATGATATGACTGCACCTAAAATAAACGATAGGTTTTTGATAGGATCCAAAATGAATTCAAACATTCTGAGACTTGCAGCCTAAATATCGAAAGTTTCTGTCTTTCTTTCCCGAAAGAACTTTAGTAGCTGGAATAAAAAACGGGTGTTAGTCCAATTACTAAATGAAAAATCTTACCTCTTCCATCAGGCAAATCTAAATAGGTATCCAGTGATGTAACGGTGCCGTTATCATTGATTCCAGCAAAGGCATATACAAGATGGGTGCACAGCTCCACGTTGACGTCATCTACGTCAAACTTGCCAAGTTCTGATCTGTAGGTGGCCCAGGTTCCATAGTAGCATACTACTAATTCTGCGAAAACACAAAAGTAATGTAATAGTCGGACCTACTTTAGCACAGGATTCGTGGTTACATCGATGATGAATTGTAATAACTATGATTTTTAACCACTAAATTCAGGATGTCTTACAATAGAGATAAACAATTTCAATCTGGACCTGCATACCTAGGTGGGAAAAGTATTGCTTTGTAGTTTTAGTTCTCGACGATTTTCCTTCGTTCCATCATTTCAAAACTCATTTTCTTATCTAACCCAACGAGGGCAGTACCTTCAACTTTGTATTTGTATCTTTGTTTTTTAATTAAAAATATGATATCAATCAAATCTACTTTAATATTCTTCGGATAGATAGATATGATGGTAGCATTATAGTAACAGCAGTTTATAATTTTATATTCTAATTATCCCCATTTTTCCTAAACGCCAGCAGCAAAACCGTGATTCCTCTCTCTTTCCAGTCTTTTTTTGTAGGTTACATCCCTTCAGCATGATCATTATTTTCATTTAGGTGCCTCTTGTCCCTACCAAAAGAGTAATAGATTTGCTCAAATGTGACAAATTATCATTACTGAGTGGCATGAGAATAGGAATATTGTCTTAGTCAATGGTGAGAACAGTATATACCAGCTCTTGATTATTATAAGTAGTAAATATCTTAAGGACAAGGCTATATTTTGAAGTTTAGAGCTATACGGTAGGCGCTGGAGTGATGATTTTTTCAAGGTTGGATGAACTTGTAAAAAAATTGGTAGAAGTGCATGGCTTAGAAAATGACCCATAATAAACTAATACAGGTTGATCAAAATTATGAAATGCGATCACAGATTGCACAATTTAAACAACGAAGGTCACTGTATGAAATAGATAAGTGATAAATGAGAATAATCTATTTCACAATTTTTCTTTTGTTTTTACATAACGAGCAAAAAGACCATAACCTTATTATAACTGCCTACGCCATAAAGTGTAGATAAGACGAACGTACGTATATAGGGTCCTTATAAAACACCTGAAAATAAAAATTTACCAGTCCAACAACATTCTCCAAGGAACCTATAGCCCTATTTACAAAAAAAGACTTGGACTCCCAGTACAAATTGATAAAATGACTCGCCAATTTAGTATGAGCAGTCCAATTTTTTTTGCGAACTGAGTATAGTTTCCTTGGGGCAAACTTGTTCAGTTTCATGAGTAGAAGCTACTGTCAATTATTTTCAGGGATTTTAGAAGGACCTTATGTACGATGGAGAGCGAGAGTAAATCCTGCCTGGTATAGGGTACCATACAGACGAATGCCTAGGAGGGTCGTCCCTCCAGATGCTCTCGTAAACCGATAATTACAGTCATCTCTTGTTAATTACATCTAGACGTAAAAACGTATGTGATACTTTATTATTCGTTTAATTAAAAACACCACACTCACTTTCACTGGCCACTAAGTTAGCAGCAAGGAGCGCCGCAAAACTGAATAAAAAAAATTTGAAACCCATTTTACTGCGAAAATCTATGTCCAATTAATTATTGTCAACGATTTTCTTACCTTTTATACAAACACAAAATCTTATCAGTATTGAAGACCGGAAGATAAATAATACTTCAAAGGGTGCTGATAAAACTGTGTTAAACATAACTTGTCTCTGGTTAAACTCGATAAACTCATTAAACCATCTTTGAATGCATCTCAGGGTGAGTATTTAGTCGACGAAAAGCTGTAAATGTCGGATGCTGCGAAATCAAATTATATAACTTTCCCCCATATAATCAGTGCAAAAAATATAAACCGCCCCAGTCGCCATACTAATACTCTTAATAATGTCAACAACTGATCAGTAAATTTTCAATTTTCGATGAAAAGCCAGTGTTTTTTAGTTCACTGATCACATAGGTAGGTACGTTAATGAGGAAAAATTTATCGGTTTTGTGGTAGTCATTTGTCGATTTTCTCAAATCAAGGTAACGATTCTGTAAATCTTCGAGCAAACTACTGTAATTTTAATGGAAAAGATTGATTTCCAAAAAAGACGGTTTATTGTACGAAATTCTAGTGAACGGCTCGTGAAAATTGAATTTTTAAACCCACACGCTGGCTTTTATGCCAGGCGTCTGTTGTAGTTTTATTTGGACACATCGTTGTTGGCATAGATTAGCGAAGCCGTTAGACTCTCAATAGCTTTAGCCATAGATAGATTACGTAATAGTAATTGTTTGACTTCTTATAACGTAAAATAAGGGATCACAAAGTTTGCTGTAACTGTTTAATCGTGAATAATATAGTAGGTATCCAAATATTGTCATTGACATATCAAATATAAATGCTGCGGCTTCTACCATACTTAGTCACCTTATGTACTAACTTTGTGGAACAGCGATTTTTTTTGCGTGACTACGATTTACAATATTAATAAAATTTCCAGACAAATTCCACACTGTCAGTTGGCTCTTACCTGAAATTTCTAAAATTCTCTGTACATCATCATTTACCGTCAGATGAGATGATTCCACGGGCTAAATAACTGAGGATAAAAACTATGTAATATAACCAGGGCCAGAAACTGATATATAATATAACAAGTCAACATAATAATGGAATAATAAAATAATAAAAGAAACATGTTGGAAACAATTCAGAATAGACGAGAAAATATGATAGGACACCTGTTAAGACACGATAGCTTCCTAAAAACCATAATAGAAGGAAAGGTAGAGGGGTGAAGAGGAAGAGGAAGAGGAAGGTCAAGACGAAATTATATGGAACAGATAAAGGAGAAGGTTGCTGTAGGGTCGTATCGGGAGATCAAGATGATGGCAGAGGACAGGAACAGTTGGAGATTGCTCCACCGACAAGAGCATTGCTCTTAAATAGAAGAAGAAAAACATAAAAATGAAGGGTGACTTATAGACTTAGGGTGATAGACTGATGAACTCATGAAGTTGTACAACTTTCCCCAAAATTCTTATTTTATATTTTCCATAATATTTTCAATAAATGAATTGTTGAGATAAAGGTGGCGCTAGTGTGCGCTTGGTACGCCTTTTTGCTTTTTTTCTCTACTTTAAGTGTCTAAAAGCATACTTGTCGACGGCAACAGTGTGTAATATTTTAGTTTGGCTCACCCTGTACTGCACGCCCCGTCGTTTCAAAGTACAAAAATGTCCTACTGTGCAATGTAGGCTTTTTCCAACCTTTGTTACTTTTTTCCGTTTTGTGTTGTTCGGGGTTATATGTAGGTATTGCGGGTTTTACTGGGTTCGTTACGTTTAATCTAATTTTTGAATCTGAATATCTATCTATAGATACACGTCCCTACCTACCTGCTAACTAAAATTAAATATTATGAAGCGGTCGTGGGTAATTGCGGCTTGCGTGGTTGCGTCGATCACACAGGTTACAGACACGGTCATTACCTGGATGGGTTTGATTTCTCAAGGTTTTTTAGCAATTGATGCTGGTTGCCATCTCTAGATGGCAGTCTTTAAGCCATAAAACAGGCCTTTTAGGCGGCTTGAAAACTTATTAAACTGGGGTTGACCACTAGACCCACGCCTTCACCAATCCGGACGTAGAGTGAAGCCTTACTGTCCCTAAGTATAGGAAGAGCCCCGTGCCCCAGCAGTGGGGAAGGTATGGGTTGTTGACGATACCTACCTATCAAAAACGACTTTCTTATTGTTTGTAGCCAATAGTTTCGCACGGCTGAGCAAAGTCCGTTCGTTAATATAATCTTATTTATAACTTTTAGTTTTATAAAATTTGCCCTTGGACGCTTTTGTAGTTTTGTATGGCATTGAAATTCTCACTTTTTATATATGTGATTATGTCAGAAGACAGTGGGCAGGCCTCCGACTCGGTGGACCGACGACCTGGTAAAGGTTGCAGGAAGCGCTGGATGCGAGCCGCACAGGACCAGTCGGTGTGGAAATCCTTGGGGGAGGCCTTTGTCCAGCAGTGGACGTCTTTCGGCTGATAGATAGATAGATATGTCAGAAGATGTGTCATCGTATTGTTAAACTAAAGTTTAAATTATAACAACAAAGTCAACAATAATAACAGTAATAATACCTAACATTACTTTTATTCCATTTTAATATATTCAGGGAATTATCTTGAGATTGAGACACCTACACCCGCAGGTAGGAACATTCATTTTCATGTACTCATGAGGGTGTAGAAAGAATCTCAAGTCATGAACGAACGAGTGTCTGCACTCACGCCTGTAACTAATTGTTAATCTTGTACATAATTGTACTTACAAGGAAACTTTACGAGCAATATAAGTAATTTTATCAAAGTAATGACATTTATCGTTTATTGCATTTATTTTACATCATCAACTAAACATAAACAAATTTCAGTTTTTGCTCTAAAAACGGATCATAATCACCAAGCTCTTTTTAATAGGATAAAGCTGTAACAGAAAATTGTATTTTTAATCAGACAACAAAGGTGTCCATCAGGATGTCTGGACCAAGTGAGGGATTTGCGTTTAGACACCACACAGTTTTAGTACCTATTTGGTACTATTTAGTACCTATACTGAAATAATTAGTACCTATACTGAAATAATTAGTACCTATACTGAAATAATTAGTAGGTACCTATAAATGGCTGGACCATTTTCGGTTTCCATAGTCAGAAGCATTGTTTGGTGATTGTTTATGCACAAGGATTTAGTACCTACTTAGAACATTTAAAACTGTTTTTGTTTTAAAATGAAAGCAACATTACGAATAAATGTTTGTAACTCAATTACAACCAAACTGCAGAATGGACATTTAATGACCTGTTTCGGGCAGTGTTTGTATAAGGGGTATAATGCACTTTTTTTTAAATTAAACAATAGCGTTATTAACTAAATTGCATCAACATTAAATTATCATCATCATTAAATTTTGAATTTTGTAAAATATTGTCTACTAAAAACTCTTTTATTATATCAATCGTTGAAATGCTTGGTTTTTCATTACACGTACAAGTCTGGAAAATACTATATTCTTTTACGACGTCAAAGTACTTGCGTAGTAATATTAAGTATTCTTTGATCGTAGTTTAGTAGTCGTACCCTGTTATTGCTATTTCACTGTAAGTACCTAGATTAAACATCTTTAGATGAGTCTGTCACTTAAGGCGTTAAGTATCGCCAAATCGCAATATTCAATTCAAATTCTTGAAATAATAATTAAAGCTATCACCATGAAAAAAATATATAACATACTTGAAACAATAAAAAACAAATTGCCTTGAACAGAATCATAAAAATCACAAAAATTTTGATGAAAAATAAATATCCTGTAAACCCTGTATTTTGCATTAATTGCAAATTCTCTCGGAAACACAATATTTGTTTATGTTGAAACCAACACACAAAAATCGGCCATTTTAATACCTTCAATTTACCTTGAACGGATTTTTTTCAACTTATTTGAAAGCCAAGAAAAGTAATAAAAACATCGAAATCTCTAGAATTTTGCGTTCGGTCTTGACGTAACTACCACGATGATACCCACACTGATCTGAACTTAAAATGAGTGGCGTTACGGTCGATATTATAT
This sequence comes from Coleophora deauratella, assembly GCA_958295455.1. Taxonomy (NCBI): domain Eukaryota; kingdom Metazoa; phylum Arthropoda; class Insecta; order Lepidoptera; family Coleophoridae; genus Coleophora; species Coleophora deauratella. Next base: position 5,356,137 of record OY282411.1, read on the forward strand.
TATCATGCATCAACCTGCTCAGATTGAGTGTACGTCGCGCCTTAAGAACGTGGTAAACAGGTGAAATTACAGGATCGCTAAAACACTGACAAAATATTCTTTAAATTGCAAATTATAGATTATATAACTGCCCCATAATCAGAGTGACACAAGTGCGTGATTTGGGTGTTGTACTTGACCAAAAGCTGACCTATACTAGTCACTATAATAACATAGTACAAAAAGCTTACAAGATGCTCGGCTTTTTGTTAAGGATAACTAAACCTTTTAAAAGTGTTCTTTCTCTTCACGTCTTATATTGCGCATATGTAAGAAGTATACTGGAATTCGCATCCCAAGTGTGGTCTCCACATTATAGAACATATATTAATGACATAGAAATCATTCAAAAGAAATTTATTGGTATACTGCAGAGACGCACAAACAAAAACTTACATCTAGACTCTGATTATACCAATTCTCTTGAAACCTACGGCTTACAACCGCTAAATGCTCGTAGACTCACGGCCGACATGGTTTTCATATATAAAGTTATTAATAACATGATTGATTGTCCCTCACTGCTGCAACTGTTGAGGTTCCGAACTAACACGGCACATACACGTCGCCCGCGTCTGTTCGATGTTCCTATGGTTCACACTAACTATGCTCAAAATGCAATAATGACTAGATGTGCACGCGAATATAATACTCACTTTCTTGATGTTGATGTATTCCACAATAACTTAAATAAATTCAAAAAACACATAACAGACACTATAAAAACGTTAGAACTTGGAGCTTTCGACCCAGTCTTAAGCACATATTAATATTATTACGTTTTTAACATTTCAGTCAAAAAATCACACACATATATACACACACACACACACACACACACACACACACGTCGCACGCACGCACACACACGTCGCACGCACGCACACACAGATTCGATTTATCGTTACTATCTTTGTATAATTTTATTTAAAATTTATGATCTCTTAATTTGGCCTACAACAATGTAAATAGTTATAGTAAAACAAATGTACTGCTGTGAGATCGATCTGAATAAATAAAATAAAATAAATATTCTTGGGCATAACATTTTTTATTTATTGAACTTTAAATACAACTTTGCAATAATACGTATATTATAACATTTGGTTCGCAAACAACCGTAGCAATTAACTAACAGTTATGTACTTTTTGTTTTTCCTTTGTTTTATTTATACAAAAAGGTCTAAACTATTCTTCGAGTGTACAGGTCCCGCGTGGTAGGGTCTTTGTACTAGGTAGAAAAAAATATTGACGATTTAAAAGCATGTGTAAAGCATCTACTTAAAAAAAAATTTTGCGTTTGAGTTCTGTCACAAACTATTTAACCTCAGGCTTCTACTCATGAAACTGAACAACTTTCCCTAATAAATCCATAGCCGATTCGCGAATTATTTTGTTCAGTTTTCTAACAAGTTGATCTGCTAATAATCAACAACGCCGAAAGCGTCAAAAAACTTACTTCAATCGCGTAACATACGGGTCAAACTGAGAACCTCCTTTTTTGAAGTCGGTTAAAATAAAACCTTCTCCTAAATGCAACAAATACTTTTCTGAAAACCGCATTAAAGCGGTTCAGCCAAACGCGAGATAATCGCGGACAAACATATATACAAACATACCTACAGGTCAAACAAGAACCTCCTTTTTTTTGAAGTCGGTAAAAAACAGATTTCAGTATGGGCTTCTTGGGGAAAAGTGGTTCAGTGTGATGAGTAGAAACTTATGGTTAGCTTTAATTTTCCGAGTAAGTAAGTAAGTAAGTAAGTAAATCTTTATTTGCTTAGAATGTGGTACAAATTAGATACTAAGATAAAGCTTTAAAATAACAGTAGTTCTCAGACACATTCAGTCTTATTTGAAGACATGCAAATAGGTAGGAATTTTAAAAATTAAGAAAAGAGAAAAATATTACAAAACTAAGACATAAAAATTACCTCGAGTTGTCATCCAAAAACTCTTTTACTTTCTAGCAGTGGAATTTTAATACATTTTAGGTAATATCGGAATCTCCTCGGTCGGTTTACGACCAAGTTGTACGTTCAAGGTGTACATTCCTCAGTTCACAAGTACCTTCCAACAACGTAAACTTTGGAAAAGCAGTAACTAGTTACTGTAATATAACATAGAATAATGTTCCTAGTTGGTTTCGTAAATTATGTAGAATTACACAAGCAGTTTTCGTTCCGTTTCCGTACTTCGCAAGGCACGTTAAGCCGTTGGTGCCGGCTGCTATCGCTAGATGGCCGTCGTTAAGCCATGTCGGAGGCCTTATAGGCGGCGTGAAAACTTCTGACACTGGGGTTGGCCACTAGCCCCACAACCTCCACAAATCCGGACTTGACCCCCGTGTGTGTAGTATGGCCTAACCTTCCCGATGTATGGAAAGAGACCCATGCCCCTGCAGTGGGGACGTAATGGGTTGTTAACACAAGCAGATGTAGTACTTAAGGATCGTGCTCATTAGCTGGCTGCGAGCATGACCGATGGCCGCGACGACCGAGTTAAACTATAGAAACCACGTTGCTGCAACTAGTTTCTACGAGTATAGTTAAGGGATCTTACGCATTGCCGGCTACGACCACGACCAGAGTTCCCAGAGACCAAAATAAATTATAGAAACGATACGCACTTCGCAGACTTTACTGGAACAGGTTTTTAAAGATAAAAGATCTCACGCATTAGCCGGCTACGACCACGACCAGAGACCGCAGCGACCAAAATAGTCTATATAGAAACTATACGCGTGTTGTACACTTTGCTGCAACTGGTTTCTATAAATAGGGATCTCGCGCACGACTAAGACCAGAAGCCGCAGCGACCAAGTTAATCTATAAAACCATTGTCTCTGTTAAACCCAAGTTAAAATATCTGTAGTTTAACAGGCAAATAAATAAATACCGTGAGGTATGTTGGAATGAATTAAGGGATATCGACTTCCCGGCTGAATTGAGTGCTTGTGCAGATAATTTCTGTTATAATATAGATCATAGAAATATTTTAGATACTTTATATAATAAAATTGTTACTTTATTGCAAAAAGCAGCAGAACAGAGCTATGACGAAAAGGAATGTAGAAATGGTAGGCATGTTATAGGTTGGAACAAGTATGTTAGACAAGCGCACAACGAAGCTAGATTATGTTTTCGTTTGTGGTTGTTGTACGGCAAACCGAGTGTAGGTCATGTATATAACAAGATGTGTGAGTCCAGAAAACACTTTAAGTCTCAGCTATAATGGTGCCAAGACAGACAATTGCAACTTAAAATGAATAGACTGGCAACTCACCATAGTGCTAAAGACTTCAGTGGTTTTTGAAAGCGCACAAATAAACTAAATCCGAAAACTAGTTTGCCGGCTAATGTCTGTGGAATCAGTAATACAGAAGATATTGCAAACATGTTTAAAGAGCAATTTAAAGTGGAAAGTCCATTGAACATAAAGCAGCAGGTGCTCAGTGCAGAGAGTCATACCAGTGGAAAGCCTAGTCGTTTCAGTATTAAGCAAGTCTCAAAAGCAATAATGACTATGTCAAGAGGTAAATCCCCAGGGAAAGATGGTCTTAGCATAGAGCACTTGCAGCAGGCCGGCTCTCACTTGCTCCGTGTACTTACGATGTTGTATAATCTCTGTATTGGTCACGGCTACTTACCGTCTAGGCTCATAAAAACAATAGTTGTGCCCATCATAAAAAATCGTACGGGCGATGCCTCCGACAAATCCAACTATAGACCCATCTCGCTGGCCACCGTCGTGGCTAAGTGCTGGACAGTCTGTTTGATCAAAATCTTTGCAAGCATGTGCAGTTGGCGGATGGACAGTTTGGATTTAGGCCTGGTCTGTCCACGGAAACTGCAATTCTGTGTCTCAAGCAGACTGTCCGGTACTACACTGAGAGAAACACCCCTGTATATGCATGTTTCTTGGATTTGTCGAAGGCATTCGACCTTGTTGTATAAGGATACCAGTACTCCTAAAGACCTGATAAGTCTGCTCAAATATTGGTACGACCATCAGACTAATAAGGTTCGGTGGGCAGGGTCGTTTTTAGAAGAGTATGGTTTGGATTGCGGGGTAAGACAAGGTGGGTTGACCTCCTCCAAGCTTTTCAACCTATATATGAACGATCTGATCGTTGAGCTCAGCAAAACCGGTATTGGATGCTCTATTGGCGGAAAATGTGTCAACAATATAAGTTATGCGGATGATATGGTTTTGCTGAGCCCATCGATCAGTGCTCTAAGGAAACTGGTCAAAATATGCGAGAATTATGCGGCGGCCCATGGTCTCAAATACAATGCCAAAAAAAGTGAAATGCTTGTTTTCAAAGCAGGCAATAAGAAGCCTAAGACAATACCACCTGTCTTTCTTTGTGGCTCACAGATAGCAATAGTTATAGTTGTTTATATTGTATTTCTTTTATGGACAATAAATAAATAATAAATAATAATAAGTTGAGCATTTTAAGTATTTGGGACACTGGGTCACCGAGGATCAAAATGATGATATGGACATTGAAAGGGAACGCAGAGCGTTGGCGGTCAGATGTAACATGCTGGCCCGCAGATTTGCACGTAGCACACGCGAAGTCAAGGTCACACTTTTTAAAGCGTACTGCCAGTCATTTTATACGTGCAGTCTGTGAGTCAAGTATACGCAGAAGACCTATAACGCTCTGCGAGTCCAATACAATAATGGCTGTAGGTTGCTGCTGGGGCTATCACGCTACTGTAGTGCATCGGCGATGTTTGCGGAGGCTCGCACTGACTCTTTTCAGGCTATAATTAGAAAAAGGGCGGCATCGCTGATGCACCGCGTGGGTGGCAGCGTCAGCAGCATCCTGAATATGATGGGAGATAGGACTGATAGTCCCTTTCTCAGGCACTGGGACTGTACCCATACGGGCTCCAGGGCCGTAATGTATAATATAAATAGATAATTTTTTAGTATGTTGTATTCGTGTTCATCTACTAACAGTAATTTTTAAGTTGTGTGTTGTATACTAACAAATATGGACTCTGTCTGAAATAAATGAGTAATAATAATTAACATTGTCGCTGTCACTGGTCGTGTTCGTGGCCGACTAAGTGTGAGAGATCCCTTACTAGTAGTTCCAAAACTCACTATTAACAGTGAATGAAGAGGTAAGGAGTATTTCGATTTATTTCATGTAACCCTCCTTGTTTAGGATTCGCAAACCATTTAAAATCTGGCCATAATATTTCGTCACGCAAATTCAGCAACGCTCGGACACACGTTTTAAAAAAGCGTACTGTTCATTTGTATTAAATACATTGAATGACCCTTGGGAAAAGTTTTTCAGTTTTATGAGTAGCACCTACATTTTCCTTTTACCAACAGCAAATAAAAGTTACTAAGTATAACAAATTTTGTAATTCATAACAAAGAAAAACGCATTTTAAATCCGTCATATTTAGTCATATCGATTGGGTCTTCACGAAAATATGAAACATTTTCAATATGACATTATTTATTCCCTTTCACATCTCAAAAATCCATCGCTAGCATCACACCAAAAACAACAGAGTAGACAAAAAACATGAATTTGTCTATGGCTTCCGCTAGTTCAGTTTTTTCACTGTACTTGACATTGTCACTCTGCATCTCTTCAACATTGACGTTTCTGGGAGCAATGATTACTCCCGAATCGTCGTCTTCTTGCACATCGTAAGCTTCGTTTATAGATTCATAATTTCTGCAAGTCTGAAAATAACACATTATTTTATTATTATTATAATACCTCTATCTCTAGAAACGTATATGACTAGTCTCATGTAAATTTGTGATGATAAGCCTCCAATAAAACAGGAAATCAACGGAAGAAAGATAAAGTATTTACTGGGTGGGTATAATTTATGCTAATTCTACTACATACCTACGTAATAGTAATTACGAGTACTATAATATACTAGTTTATATACAGTTTTTTCGACACGATAAATCTATAATCTATAATAATTTTAATCAAGAAAACATACTAAACTTAATTGTAAAATCCGATCCCTGATTGTAAAATATTTAGTTACCACCACATTTTCTAAACATATATACCTCGTTCCTTCACGAAATTTTTTTACCTCCATAAAGTTCGGGACTATCGGACAGCTAGTAATATTTAATGACTATGGCTATCTTTCAAAGTGGTATCTTACCTTCATGGCTGGTAAGCAAAATATTATCCTGAACCATCTGGAAGTAAGCATGCTCTGCATCGTCACAGTCTTGCAGAACTGGTCCACTGACTTATGCATCAGTATGATGTGTACTATCATTGCTAGCAGTACTCCGGTTAAAACTGTTATGTAAAGGACAACTGAAAAATAAAAATATATTGACAACCGCTAGCTAAAGTAAGTTTTATAGTGGAGACCGCGTTTAGGTAAGCGTAGCGTGGAACGCCCCCCAGCAAAGACGAGCGATAACCTGCACCGGGTTGCTGTTGATGGCTGAATGCGCATAGCTGAAAAAAGTTATATGTTGTGTGCCTTGCGGGAGGCCTAAGTCCAACAGTAGACTAATTCGTATTATTCGTGCTGATATGATTATAATGATGATGACCAATTACCCATGATTGAAGTTTGAATAATAAAACTAAGAAAAATAAGTAAAAAGTATTGAAATACTCTAAATAGCAAGACTTAGAAAAGAGTGTACCTATATAACCTTAGTTAAGTTTTACTACTTCTGAACATTATATCTTCCCGAATCTCAGGAAAGTTAGGCTTTATCTATATAAATTTCTAATTGGTTTTTTGTAGTCCATTCAAGGGAAAATAATTATAATGTTTTCCGCATACGAAAAACCTTTAACTATACTTAAAAGAGAGAAAAAAGAGAAAAAATAAAAGAGATTCAAGCCCTCATCAGACACTAAATCAATATCCACTGTAATAACAGATGCTACAAGTATAAATGATGACCATAAAATTAAGAATACTACTTACGTATTGAAGGTATAGAGTGGCAAGGCACCAAATAGTCTATGTAAGATAGGCCCAAGCAAATCACAATCACACAGCAAGCATAGAACCATACTCTTGACATTTTAAGGGGTTCACTCCAGAACGAGAGAAGTACAAACGTCATCAACACTGAAAATAATAATTTTATGAAATAAAGTAAGAACATAATTTTACATTTGTAAGAAGATAATAAATCTCTATAATTAACTAAACTACAGATACGATAAAACAGATGATAAATAAGAAATGACAACTTCAGTTTTCACGGGCCAATTCGTTTACATAATGGTTGTAACTTGTTTTATGAACAACATTACCAATTAAATAAGTTTCTTACCTAGTAAAGGTGAATAAAACACTATATTGTAAGATGTGGCTTGTCTTTTCAGGGTCAAGCTTAGCACCATCCTATCGCTTTGATACGTCTCATTGTCACCAGAAACAAATATGCTGTTCCAAATCTCGGCAGATATGGTTCCTTTCCGCACTACGATCTCCCATTCGTTCCGTATTATATCGTCTAATACTGCAAACTATAATGAAGTATTAGGTTTGATTGAATCTGGCAGTACAACTATGAAATCATCTCGTTGAAAAGCGTCAAAAAACCGACTTCAATCGCGTAACATACGGGTCAAACTTCCTTTTTTGAAGTCGTTTAAAATACTAAAACTTTCTCCTCAATGTAACAAATACTTTTCTAAAAACCGCATCAAAATCGGTTCAGCCAAACGCGAGATAATCACGGACAAACATACAAACTGAGAACCTCCTTTTTTTGAAGTCGGTTAAAAATATTGTCTACATAAGATGAGGTTTTTATTTGAAATGAAATGAAATGAAATGAAATAATATTTATTCGAAGTAGGTATCTCTGTACACTTTTCGAACGTCATATTTTTCTACCTAATACGAAGTTCCTACCACTCGGTATTTAAACAATATTATAGTGTAGAATACTGCACAAGCTTCCTTTGTATTTTATTTTGTGACCAAATCAAATTAAATGAGCTGGAGGAGATCAGTTTATGAAATAAGTCCGCCCTTGTACTTTATTTTTCTCTAGTCTGTATCTGTGTTGTTAGTAAGTACAATAAAGAGTTTACAAACAAGCAAGCTCCTAGAGAGTAGTTAGCTAGGTCAGATCACTCGATGACATATACGTATATTTACTTAACTTTTGTCGGGGTATTCTGTTTAATTGTATCATATTTAAGAGAAAGAAAGAACGGTATTGTATCATATTGTATCATTGTATTGTAATTGTATCATATTAAGCAACTCTTATTTCCGTTACACATACTATCAATATCAGCTTCAGTGGACTTTATTAGCATTATACGTTTAATAATCAATAGATTCAAAGTAATTGACTAGCCAGATTTTTTCAGGTTAAGCTAGAGCCATAATGACTATGACCATAACGTGATAATTGTTAGATTAACTTTCCCCATTACTATTATAAATAAGAAGAATTTAACTTACCGCTTTGAATTTTGGATCAGTAGGCTTGATTTCCTTTAAATACATTTTCTCGTGAGCCTCCCATGGACCAATAATGATGCTGCACGTATATTCGTCTCGGGGCCATCTGTAAATCAGAGTGGTACGAGTTTGAAATACCTACAACTACGATAACAGTCATTAGTTTTATGTAAGTTAAATTGGGACAAGAAAATGGAAAATTTAGATATAGGCTTCGCACTTCATGGACCTCTGACCTAGTTAAGGTCACGACACAAATAGCCATTGAAGTCCGCCAGCGCACGTTGTCGAAATCCTTTAGGGAGGCCTTTGTTCAGAAATGAAAATGTTTCGGCTACTGAAATGATGATAAAGGATTCACATGAGTTTTGAGTTATGAGTTACTAATTTGAATAGGTACCTATATGTATTTAAAGCCTCGAGCTTTTGTACAACATTTACGCAATAATAATTTTTAATTTAATTTAAATTGCAGAGCTATTTACTTCGCACAAACTACAAATTTGTTTCGAAAATTTCCTGAAATGGTAATTTAATGCTTATTGTCAACCATTTTAATGCCAAGCAATTACCTTTGCTTCCGAAATCTGAAATTCCGAAAATGACCAAACAATTACTTATATCTTATTTCGTTCAAGTTAAATTTTTAATAGGTACTCACTTACTGAAACGCTCGAAGTATTTTTGGGAGCACCAAGTCGTTACTTTGGTTTGAAAGTGAAAGGTTGCTTCACCGCTGTGTATGACCGATATCAGTTCAGGAGTCTTCGTATCCACTACACCCATGTCATCGGAACTAAAAGAAAAATCATTTATTTGTACTTTAGAAACTAATAAGTCAATTTTTTTTGTATATCAGTTGCGTCACTAATGCTATTTTTATAATGTGAGTTTACATAGGTTCACTAGTAATTACATGGTTTGGACTTTCATATAATCTTGGCTTTGGCTTTTTTCTTATGAAAAATGAAAAAAGTTTTTTTCTATTTTATCTTTACATTCTAAAACAAGGTACTACACGACTACACGACTACATTCTAAACGAGGCAGAAAGTTTCTAGTGAAACGCACAGTTGTGGACTGCCAACCATCTAAGTGATGGGGAGTAAAATGTTGTCGCGTAGAACGATGGCGAAAAGAGGCGGCAGGGCTCATTCCGAACAATTCCTTGGAGCACTCCCCATAGTACATGCGATAGAGAATGCAGAGCGAGGCTACATCCATAACTTACAAAATGTGAATTAATCAAAAATTATAAATATCGTGTTGCACATTTAACCGTGCTATCACAAGGTATAGACGGCAGTTGCCTAGTGTTGCACTTAGCATCACCCGTGGTCACGTGTAGCAACATTGAATAATTTGAGTGAGAATTCCAGTGAACAATTGATTAGATTTATATAAGCAGAGTCACCAGTTAAGAGGTTTGCAAGTATGTTGCGTACCTATATGTGGTATAATAAAAATATTTTTATATTCAATTTACCTTTTTCTCGACTGCTGCAAAAAAAATAAATCATTCAATGATTGCTCACAAAAATGAAAGTGTTAGATACTTTTAAGCTATTAGCTTAATAGATCTACCTGTTCCCTTTTTACCTAAATAATGACTTTGGATAGAAAAATATTTGATAAAAAATAAGGTACCAACTTGAATACGAAGAAGGTAGGTTGCCATATAACTCCTTGTCTAAACTTGATACTCGTAGTGCCGTTAAATTTGTTAGGGTCCCAAGATAGGCTGTCGTCATTCCAACTCTACAAATATTTTAACATTATTAATAACTATAATAATCCAAATCAATTTATAAAATTTTAAACAGTACATGTTTTACAGTCGGATCTAGGCCGAAAGACGTAAGCAATGTTATGTTAAAGACTGGCTCTAAAGAAGCCTTAAAGAAAAGCCTCTGGATGCATGAGGCTTTGAATTCCTCTTCAGTCTTTTAAAACCGATGGGGTCGTCCCCTACCTATCCGTACACAGAAGAATGAATCAACATTAAATGTGCACAGACTGCGTGATGATCATAAATTTTAATATAGTGAAAAACTTCGATATTCTGTTACATTTTCAAACTACTGCGGTAAGACACTATTGAAACTGAATTGGAGATGTCAAAATGCAGCATACACAGTAAAAGTGGCAAGATGCAACATATTATAAAGATATAGACACAGATGATGATGATGAGAAACCACTTACAGTAACAATTGCAAGTCCAGTAGATAACTTAGAGTCGAATGCATCGTAATTGACGCTAGTGATTTTGAGACCCATAAGGATGGTCATGGTTTGTGATGGGGGCAGTGTTGGATCCCGGTCCTGGAGTAAAGTCCTCTTAACCAAGTCTGAACTGGAAAGCTTTGGTTCTACTTCTTTTAAATCTGGTGCTGTTGCAATGACAAAAAAAAAACTTGAAAAGTACGTTATTAAATATTATAGATTACACCTTGAAAGATATTATTATATTTTTTTAGTCTGTTTTTATGTCAAATAAATGAAATTTGTTAATTTCTTTCTTTGTTTTTTAAATTTGATAATTTTAAAATTTTCTTAGGTCTTGCAAGATTTGCAACATTTTTACTATCATTTAATCACATAAATAAAAAAATTAGATAACCAGTAAGTCTTGATTTACTGTGATTTTATGTTAATCTACCTTTACAATTATCATCGGTCATATAACTTATTTGGCACTAGGTTTTTTGATATTTTATCGCTCAAAAAGGGCTAAAGGCTCCTCTATTTATACCTATTACCTATGAGTAATTTTCAGTTTTAGATTAATGTTTTCCAGGTTTTGCTTCACTTTTGCTTTCACACAATTTCATCATTTAAATACTCTTTGTTTTTTCAAGTGCTGCAAGTGGCATTGTTTATTTGAAAGTGCAAATGAAAATATCAAAATATTTTGATTCGAAGTAGGTAGCAGTACACCTTTCGAAGGAATTTCTTTTGTCTGTCTAATACGAGATTTCTACCTGTCGGAATTCGTATACCCGGTGTATACCCGTCATATTGGGAAGTGTTTCCGGAGTGAGAAGAAACGATAGGCCAAAAGAAACTCCCACCAAGGTAGGTTAGGCCATATTCCACACACGGCGGCCAAGCCCGGATTGGTGGAGGTTGTGACCAACCCCAGTATCAAAAGTTGTTCAAGTCGCCTGAAATGCCTCTCATCTAGTGATAGCAACCGGCAGCAATGTTCAAAATATTAGAAATAAGATAATTATGTTAAAATGGTAGAAAATACCTGTTATGTTTTGTCCAGGGGCCGGACAGTCGTACAAATACTTTGCTTCTACTCCATTCCAAGAAGCAAAACTGAAGTAGTTGATGTTAATAGGTTTAACATCAGTGTATGATAAAAGTGGTAACTTATCACCTTCTCTCCCAAATTCTATGTCACCATCTGTAACGTTTATCTTTTCTTTTTAATCCAAAGATTTTCATTGGCTGATAAGTAATTTACCTTCTGCTTTCGCACAAAAGAAGTACATACAACTTTACAGTGGCGTATTTTGAAATTTGGCGCCCCGGGCCGGTAAGGTTTGCCGCCCTATATTGGGGTTTCTTAGTTCTATGTCTGATAAAAATTGGCTCCAGGATTCCCACCCAGAATACTCAGCTCTTTAAATTCCTGGTTGATATAAAAGAATTTGGGAACCATCAAAATACGGAAATGTTCTGATAACTGATAAGATTATAATCTTTTATAATATTACCAGGATGGGAATTAACTAATCTAAGAAGAAAATTTATGGACATGGATTTAATAAAAACTGCGCTGCGGTAAAAGGGAAACAGCGCGAGCGGAGCGAGCGCGAAATTTAAAAATTTTATATCAACAATATCCTCTATTTTATTAAATCTCTACTACGAACCAGACCCCACGGAAATTGAACCCGCGAATTCCTTACGTTAAGCGAAAGCACTAGCCAGTAGGCCACGAAGGCTGTTAAAAATATGCTTCCCTTGGTGAGCGGTAAACCTGGGCACGGGTGGCTCGACCCAAAGACCGGCCCTGAGACAAAGGCATCCCCAAGGATTTCCTAGACGGCCGGTCTTGCGCGTTTTTGTTGATAAATAGGTAGAAAGGCAGGTTTTGTCTTAGGCAAGTCAATTAAAAAATATCAATGAAGTTAAATGTGCGATAGTTAAGGAATAATAGAGGCGCCCACGGGTGAGTGCGAAGGGCGGCTTCTGCCGCCCCTCGCAGGCTGCCGCCCCGGGCTACTGCCCCGGTTGGCCCTAGGGTAAATACGCCCCTGCAACTTTAGTACAAGTTGATTCTTACCAGTGGTATCCTTTTTGTATTCTGAAAGTCAATTTAGTTAGAAAAAAGAATATTACCTCCAGAGATTGTGATGTAGAATGCTCTAAACTCTATAGGAGACAATATGCCTAGGGTCTTAGCAGATGCCTTTGCGTTCCTTCGCAAGTTGCGACGTAGTTCCGTAAACTTGTTGCCTCCACCTCCAACCACTGTTCACACAACAAACAGTTCTTTTGCATGGGAAATAAAGCCTGTTTCGATATGAAACAGCGGAAAACGTTCAATAACAAGGTATAACTAACGTCTGTTTAGTGAGATTATGAGCTACATTTGTCATCTTTATATCAACTGGAAGACATGTGCTGCTGAACGTAGACCTTCTCTCATAGATTTATGTACACTTAACATGCCTTCTGTTCCGAAAGAAGCATCAAGAACAGACTCGCTTAGCTCGTTGAATGACATTGATTTTGTAAAATGCGTCAAGTGTATTACAAACTTTATTTCAAACTTTAACTTTAACTTTTAGTCCTGCATCAGTCTTGTTTAATGTCTTAAATATCTAAATACAGGGCCAAAAAGATATCTCCTGCAAATTTAAACGCAGTCTTCTACTTATCGTATATATACCGAGTAACTTTCCTTAAGAAACCGAACGGAACTTTTTTTTGTTTGAATTTTCAGTTGACTACCCAAATAAATTTTTTGAGTAATCAGCATGGTTTCCTTTTTTAGTATTATGAGTAGAAGCTGACGTTAAAATGTAGCCTACGAAAATGTAGTCAACTATCTCCTTGCTATAAACATGTCGATCCTTTGCTCCATTGCGACGAGAAAAAAAACTCACTTTCGCATTTATATGAGTAAGAATTTATTGATCTCACCAATCTCGTAAACCGGATCCTTCGCTTCAGGATACGGTACAGTCGACAGCAGGATATGTCCGTTACTTGCAGCTAAGATGCCAATGTGCATCTCGAATGCGATACCCTCAGATGGTTTGCGTTCGTTAGCGTCGACGCGGTAGAATGTATCGTAGCTGTAACCGCTCTGGGATAGATGCTCTTTGCAGCGCAATGCCACTGAAAACAAATGTTTTAGGGTGTGACCATATAGATATCATAGATGAAATAAAGACCATTTTAGTCTGAGGCTGTTTCATATAGGTTTGGTTAATATACGCTCACATTCGAAGCGAAGAAATTCGTATATTTGTGTCTTTTACAGGGTGTATAAAATAGGCGTGTTAAAATAAAAACTTCCTGAACCCATAGAGTCCGTCACTGGTGGAGTACGGGTCTCTTACCAGATCTAAGGAAGATTAGAACATACTCCATACATTAAGGATCAAGTTCGGATTCGTGGATGTTGTGACGCTAGTGTGTAACCCCAATGTAAGAAATTTTCAAGCTATTTAAGAGCCTTTGACACAGCTTAACAACTGCCATCTTATGAAAGCGATCGGCACCATCGGCTTAATAATATATACACTAAACCCTGAATACCACTAACAGTCAGACCCATGTGGGTTATGACCGTGTGCTTAGTCGGTTAACCTTCATGATCGATCCGACTTCGCAAGCCACACTGAGTCACGACCGCTTGGCAAAATAGGCGTAGGACCAGATAACTGAGTTTTCTACCCATGACAGTGTAAAACTTTTCATAAGTATATGAATTTGCTGATATCGTAAAAAAATTTGACTCTTCAAACAAAATAAATTATCTGATGTTAGGCTAATTAAGTATACTCCGTACAATCCACGCAAGCAGCAATTTCTAATAGCTGGAGGTTATTGAGCTATTGGCAACCGCAGTGTCATAAGTCTTAACGACCTCCATTTAGTGATCGCAATCGGGACCAGTATGTCCCATGTAAGTACGGATAATCCGTTGTATTTAGATTTAGATTAAATCCAGGTACCTACGGCTTAAGCTTCCCAAGGCTGGGAAGAGACCGATGCCCCAGCAGTAGAGACGCTTATGAATTATTAAGGAACATAGAACATAAGTACTTCAATTACTTCTCTGAGGTAACGTTATGTACTCACTCGTATATGTAAAAGTGAAGTTATTCGGCGGTAATTTGTCGGCATTCACAAATTTCACCATCCACATTTGCAAAACAATACATATCACGAGCACACATTTCATTTTCGTCCACTCAGCCGCACCCTCGAAAGCTGGAGTTCGCAATTACAATAATAAATAGGAAAGCACTAAAGTTGAAGTGTCACAGTCACAACAAACTAGGGAGTTTGCGATAGGAGTGCGGTGTGCGTGAGTTCAGCGAGGCCTGTGTTTTATAATTAGTTTGAATAAAATTCTCCCATCTAATTTTATATTTGTTCCCTCTTTGTGGAAATATAATAGGGTATAGTTTATTTTAATTTTAAAAAGCAAAAGGTAAACAAACTTAGTAGACAACTGACGCTGACTTGACGTTCCATTCCATAGTAAGTTTGTTTACCTTTTGCTTATTCTTGATTGGAACAACGTATAGTTACTATTTATTTTGAGTTACTATCTCTGTCTCTATCTATTTTAGTTAGAGAGTATACATTCATGTAACAGTAATAATCATTACTGGAAAATTATACAGCATTTTAGCATTTTCTCAATTTTGTACTCATTCACGCCAAAGACGACAACAATAAATCGGTACCTTATTTTTTGCGTTTTCAGCAAAGCAGTAGAAATCATGGTTAAGGCCACTTTGAAGTACATATATTTTTACACCTCTTTTTACATCCTGTATGTTTTTTGGGTATTTAATATTATTTTTTAGGGAAATAACTTTCATAAGCAGACGACACATTTAAAATTGTTTAGTTAGGTATTTCAGACCGACCGGTAGGGTCGCGACCCTGCATAAACATAAATATTACTATGTAGGTATCTAAAATGTGTTTAGTTAATGGTCATGTTTTATTGTTCTCTGTTAGGCAAAAAATAATTTATTTAAATCATCTCATCAATGTAATATTTATTCTTTTAAAGTGGTGTCGAAAATAAATATATTAAAAAACGCTCTGTCGCGATGGACCTGCTGATCTCATGCTCATAAAATCTAAGAGGAAGCGGGCGCAGTTATCTGAGCGGACGCGAGATAACCGCTTGTTACAGAATCGTTATTATAAACTGCTCTGTATTTAAATGGTGGCTTATCCTGACTCCTGCGGCCACCGAGTTTTTTGTAGATCATTATGTCGGAAAAAGCAAAGGTTAAGCTGTCTCTTGACCGAGTTTTAAGTTTTTATCATTGCCTTTCACGTATAGTTTCGGATTCTGTAATTGTATGTACGAGTAAAATTCTGCGTATTATAATTATAAAGTACTGACTATAAATGACTCGGTGGACCGATGACCTGGTAAAGGTTGCGGGAAGTCGCTGGATGCGGGCAGCGCATAACCGGTCGATGTGGAAATCCTTTGGGGAGGCCTTTGTCTAGCAGTGGACGTCTTTCGGCTGACGATGATGACTATAAATGACTATTTATGTGGAAAGTACAAAAACGTTTTCTTTTGGGTCTAGTGAAAATTGAAGAAAGTAAAAGTACCTTTTGAAGGCTCTATTAATCCTTAACGTTTGGAAGGTATTGATGTTCTCTTTTTTTCCCTTTTCTAATCTAATTGCAATCGCAGAGGATTTGCAACGTACGTAACGTACACTTATTAACTCAATGTTCTGTTCTCATGTTGTATAATGTATGCACCTAGACGTTATCCGTTCGCTTCTTTAATGACACATGCATTTAAATTGTTTACTTTTAATAAGCGGCTGTTATCCTGAATAAAAAAAATAAAATAAAAAAAATGTAGATATTTACCGAGAGGTTTTTACGAGTTTAGCGAAGCTGTAGAATAAAAGTTGTTTAGTTTCATGAGAGAATAATTGACCACGCTGAATACGTTAAAAACAACCGACTTCAATCGCAACAACTCCAATTTTGATATGTTTTTGTTGATTTTCTCAAAAACCGCTGAATCGATTTCGATAAAATTTATATGGGACCACCTTTGAAGTATACCCTTTTAAACAAAAAAAGAATTTTCCAAATCGGTTCAGGCGTCTTCGAGTAATCGGTGAACATACATAAAAAAAAGGATTCCGACGAATTGAGAACCTCCTCCTTTTTTTTGAAGTCGGTTAAAAACAGGAGAAGAACTTCTCCTCTCTGCCACATGTCATTAGACTTATTAGAAAAAGACCTCCCTCAAGGTACGCCACCAATTCAAATGTATCCTATATCAAACGAATCTTAAACGTCGCTTCGCACTTTTAAATCCATAGACTTGATTAATTGCAGGCGATTTAACTGAAACAAACATAAAATATAAAGACATACCTACACTTGAAATCATCACCTTTCGCTAGGGCAGTCTTGTAAAAAGGTAAGGGGTCATCCATTAATCACGTGAGGCTCAAAAGGGGGGGAGGGGGTTCGGAAAAAATCTGAAATATCACATGGGGGAGGGGGGGGGGACGTAGTGAGATATCACGTGTATTTATTTTTTCGTTGAAAGTGCGATTTCTAGAATAAGTTCTAAACGTCGGCCTGTTGTTGTTACGTTGTTTTTAACTCATCCCGAGGTTCAAAAGTTTCGGTTCGAGTCTGAAACAACCTGCAACCTTAATGTCTGTCTGAAAATTTTTATCACGGTGCTTAAATTTCCAGAATTAAATAACTTTATACCTGTATTTAAAGATAATATTTTGTACCAAAAAAAATACACGTGGTTTTGGGTAGGGGATGGGGGGATTAGGCGTATTTTAAAACCGCACCACGTATCACCAGGTGGGAGGAGGGGGTCTTAAAAGTTGCTAAAAAACATCACGTGAATAATGGACGATTCCTAAGCAAGGCCTTTCACATCTAATCATTTAATTCCATTCCATTTCAATTACCCAACAATGTCTCCAATCAAAAATAAAAATACCTATAATTACAATAAAACAGGCACAAAACCTCTTAAATTGCGATCAGATGGGATGATAAACCCTGGAACAAGTCCAAACCGTCCATGTCTCGGATACCGAGCTTCTCAACGAATGCAAATACTTCGCGCTAAAGTACCGTTTTCTTCGCTGTTTCAGTCTTGCGTCACAAAATAGACACAGAAGGTCAGCTCAATACAAACCACTAAAATCGTAAACATATACATGCTTATAGAAATATACGGTCGTTCGAAGCAAGGTCACGATCGCACAGTATCGTGAGCTCGCCTAGAACGACCGTATACGTCTATAAGCATGTATATGCTAAGGATTTTAGTGAGCGTATCGAGCGGACCTTCTGTAACTATGTGTATTTTGTGCTTGCGTCGTCTTTACAAGGCACGTTTGGTCAAAATCGTTGGTGCCATGGTGGTACTTAGGTTCGTGTCTTGAAACTGGCTTTAATCCGCTGATAACCAAGTATAATAAAGGTCATACTATTACTATCATGGTTCCAAAGGCAAATGTGTATCTAACAAAATAAAAAATAACCGAATTAATTTTACTTCATTTGTTATTCTTTCAATAATCTGCATAGCAAATGTAATAATAACGTTTCCTTAAACTGTATACACATAGAATATTTTTAATAAACTGTATTTAAATTATTGTAATTTTTGCATTCATAAATTAGAAGAAGTAACGGGGTTTTCTACTCATGAAAGTGAACTAATTTTCTTATGGAAACTATACTGATTTCAAAAAAAAATTGACCTTTTTACAAAATTGACTGATTGACCGGTCAATTATAGAACTTCACGTTAAAGTTTTCGAGAATAATCTTTTTCACACCACGGATAGTACTTATTTAGTCTTCTATTGATTACTCAAAAATAAAAAATATACCTACTTAGCGGTGCAAGAAATTGTAAATCGAGTGTTGATTCACGATAAAATACCCTGTACAATTGAAGAAATAAAAAAACAATGAAAATACATTTATTTGGAGATAATTATAAGTAAATATACAATATAATAATGATGCTGATGATGATAATAATTTAGATGATTGCGCTGATTTTCAGCCCCTTCCCTTCAAAGAAGGACAGGACCCAGTGACATTATCATAAATACATTAATTTATACAGGGTGATTGGTAATTCGACGTGATCCTTCAATGGGGTTATACTAGAGGTCATTTGCAACAAATTAAGTCCAGATAGCCAGGGGTCAAAAATGTATAGTTACTGAAATATTCGTTTTTAGATTTTTTTGAAAATTTCTACCTTGTTACCAAAAACAATTAATTATGAAAAAACCATTACACCGTTTACATTAAATTGATACTTTTTAGAAGCTGAGAAATAAGAGCTTGCTTTGAAAAAAAAATCCTCGCCCAAAACTCACATAGTCTCAAAAATATACGGTCTTAAGTTGCATAAAAATATTATTTTGTATAAATTTTCCATAAGTAATTGAGTATTACTAGAAAAAAATGTAGAGAACTTGGCGTACAAATTAATGACAAAAGTTCCTTCTTTCATAAGCTTTCTAAAAAGGTACAAATGTTACCAACTTTTGCACGTAATCGAAAAAAAAATCCAATAAACCAAACAAGTAAAAATTTTTTTCCATATATATACTGCACGGTGCCGCACTCTCTTTTATTCGTGTCGTACGTGACTCGTGAGCTTAACATGATTCGATAATTTGTAGCAATCTTCGCGATAGTTCGTGGACACAAACTCGCACAGTTTCCAACCAGATGTTTAGTTTGAGCGGGCAGAAAAGTCACAGTATTCTTTAAATAATAGTTAATATCCTTATTAATGCCTCCGACATGGCTTAACGACTGCCACCTAATGATAGCAGCCGGTACCAATGGCTTAACGTGCCTTGCGAAGCACGGAAACGGTCGAAATAAATGCCACTAACAGTAAAACCCTATCCAGGTTTTGACCGTGTCTGTAGTCAGTTAACCTGCATGATCGATGAGACCAAGCAAGCCACACTGAACCACGACCGCTTCTATGTTCGTGCTGAAGAAGCGTCCCAAAACCACGAATATCAAAATTAAAAGTGTTTAAACGTAGTTTAAATCAATTAACAAGGATATCAACTATTATTTAACAAATACTGTGACTTTTCTGTACGCACGAACTAACCATCTGGTTGGAAATTATCGAATCATGTTAATCTCATGAGTCACGCACGACACGAGTAAAAGAGAGGGCGGCACCGTGCAGGATATACGTATGTATGGAAAAATGTGTTACTTGTTTGGTTTAATGGTTTTTTTTTCAATCCCGTGCAAAAAATAGTAACATTTATACCTTTTTAGAAAGCTTATGAAACAAGAAACTTTTGTCATTAATTTGTACGCCAAGTTCCCTACATTTTTTTCTAGTAATACTAAATTACTTATGGAAAATTTATACAAAATAATATTTTTATACAAGTTAAGACCGTTTATTTTTGAGACTATGTGAGTTTTGGGCAAGGATTTTTTTTTCAAAGCAAACGCTCATTTCTCAGCTTTTAAAAAAGTATCAATTTAATGTAAACGGTGTAATGGTTTTTTCATAATTAATTGTTTTTGGTAACAAGGTAGAAAATTTCAAAAAATCTAAAAACAGTAATATCTCAGTAACCATACATTTTTGACCCCCGGTTAACAGGACTTAATTTGTTGCAAATGACCTCTAGTATAACCCCTTTGAAGGATCACGTCGAATTACCAATCACCCTGTATAAAAACTTACAACAACTAAACAGAAGTATTGTAGCCATGTTTGTAAACTGTATTCAGGGTCCTCTCAAACTAGCCCAGCTGTGTCCACACACTTTTGCCGTTGTCTGTTGCTAAGTACCGTATTATATTGTATTTTTTGTCTAAAGGAAATAAAAAGATTCCATAAAATAATATTAATTAATTTTAAGATATCCTATCCTATTAATAGTTTAAACACCGAGAAAAATAAAGCAGAAACCGGTTAGTTACTTGCATTCTTCCCCAGGCTAATACTAGATGGCAGTCGTTGAGCTATGTCAGAGGCCTTATATAGAACTTTAAAAATTCAGACAACTGAGTTTGACCAGTGGCCACACAATCCAGACTTGGCCCACGATTGTGGAGTAGGGGCTAATCTTCCCGAGCAATGGGAAGACACCCTCAACCCTGCCCGGAACGATATAGGTTGTTAACATTAGTTATTTTTTAAGTCCATCGCCTCTACCATCACCATCAGTTATCTAAGTCTTTCGTCAAATAATTTTAAGACTTAAGAACACTGATATGCTCACGCATGGAGATAAGACTCCCTGAAGGAAACTTCAGTATGATAAGTAGAAGCCTTGGGTCAGTGTAAATAGTTTCATAGAGGTACTTAGAGTGCTTTTATAGTTACGCAGGTTTCTGCCCGCATGCGTGCCCCCCGCAATCTATCGTTTCAGTACATGTTTTAGTTTCCTTTTATTGTCATGCGTGTCACACGCATGCGAGTCGCTTAAGAAACCGCGTGACTATAAAAGCGCTCTTAGACTTTATGACAATAGCTGCTAGCAGGTGCAATGCAAATGATTAAATTCAAGGTCCCGTTCCAGAACTAAAGTATGATTAACCTGACAAAAGTCTGTCCTTTTCACACTTAAAATATTTACAACAGGCTATCCTGCGAACGCTTTCCTAGAATACTGAAAAAGGTAGACAATCGGTGTTCCAAACTACAGACACAATGGAACAGATTCAAAGACAAAATAACAAAAGAGAAATCGAGAAATCACGTTGAAATTACGTTTAACAGCTCAATAATTGTTGCTCAATAAGAGAACGTATCGGGATACCAATTAAATCGTGCTACTGGGATTAAGCTGAAAATTCTGTGATCCGGTGATGTAAAGAGCACCGCAGACTGCAATTTGGAATTCAATCAGCTTTTTCCTTTCAGTCGCCTGTCTCGTTTCGATAAAAACTGCTGTGTAAATTTTCGCGGTTTTTTGTTGGGTTGAAGAATTTGAATGCTGGGAACGGGAAGAGGGGATTAGCTTTTGTGGTATCTTCTTTGACTATTTATGATGTATGTAAGGCTTCAAGATGCAAGTGTTCAATCAATGAGTCTTCCAAAATTAATTAATAAACTGGAAATATTCCTTTGTTCCCACTAGTTCAGTTGTACAGTTCAGTTAACTGAACAGGTGGGTATTTTGATCACATTAATATTCATAAACCCATAAATTTTACAGGATTAGTGGAGGACAACAGTGAACACCTTACGACTGAAGTGCTGATGATAATTATACACAAAGACATTGAATTCACAGAAAATACTCGTTCTGCTTCGCATCTTACTTTGCCAACAGATTAAGCGATATTTCTGTTTCATCGCTATAAATCTTCTGGCGGAGAGACTTTTGTATAAATTTTATTTTTCAGCTTCATATTCCTTAAGATATTTATATTTTTTTAAAATAAAAACCTTCGTCTTGTCTTTTAGTCGCTCTTTGCCAAACAGCAAATACTACTCACTGTTTGAGCTTAAATGATATATGATATATGGACGCGTATAGATCCTCCAGCTCATAATTTTATTGTTGACATGTATTGTAATAGAATTTAAGATTTGATAAAAAAAAATTTTGAAGCGAGTTTCTTTTAAGCTTGACGTTTCTTCTCGTTTCGCAAACACTTTCCGAAACGTTGAGTGTGCAAGTTCCGCGTGGTAGGGAGAAGGGACTTTGTACTAGGTAGAAGAAAAATGAAGATTTGTGTTTTGAGTTTAAGTAGTAACAAACAGGGAGACAAAGTAGGGATTCTTTTTTGCAAGCAAGCGTCGCTATTTTATTATCTCTTCTTAAGATAGGACATGTAGCGTCCTATTTGGCAATGAATGTTTTCAGCTTGCCAAGCCTCCCGCTTCAAGGAGACAATTCCCATGAAGTGATATAAAAGCTGAGACAAAAACAATGTGTTGATAAAACCATGTGTAATAGTCATCAATAAGTTTATCGAAAGAAATTTGATATAAGAGAAATACATAGATAATAATATGTAAGTACTAGGATTCATAAGTAAAGAGAGAAGGGTTTTTTCAGCAAACAAGGTCAAAAAACAAGATATTACCAGGGTGTCACCTATATTTAAAAAAAAAAAACACACTATAAAAATCATGCAACATGGGCTCACTGGCACAAAAAAAATACAAAATAGAAAAGAGATTTTCAAGGATTCGCAGCTTCAAAAGATAAATTATATTTGACGCGATTGCATTTGAAGTCGTTCTAATTTTTTATTGACAACAAAAGTCGCTTGAATTGTAAGTACTCGTATTTAAGAGGGCGATGACAAGCCATCATAATATGGAACACTAATGGTAAAAAAAATACACTTGAAGTACCTAATATGCAGCATATAATAAAATTGGTGTAGGTTCCGTTCCGAATCCTATGTAGATTTCAATCTTATAACCAACTCTTTAACGCCGGTGCTTAAAAAGGAACTATGAAAGTGCCATCTACTTTTGGTAATATAGTCCCGGAAAATCCAGAAAGTAAGGCATATTTGTTAAATCGTCCCTCCTTAAACACTTCCCCAGACATAAAATAAGCAATTTAAGCTAGTTAAGGTTAAGAGGATATCACTTAAGCCGTAAACGTTAAAACACCAATTCGGTATAAACTGAAAGCTGCAATTAATGTCAATCATAAAATACCGTCTAATCCCTAATGAAGTATAAAGTCGTTAGATATTTTATGAAACCACCAGGGGATAATACACACTATTTATACTTATCAGATTTTATTGAAGTAAAAGAGATGCTAAAGAGATTGCTAGATGGCAGTCGTTAAGCCATGTCAGAGGCCTTATAGGCAGCTTAAAAAGTTCTGACACTGGGGTTGGCCACTAGCCCCACAACCTCCACCAATCCAGACTTGGCCCCCGTGTGTGGAGTACCTATGGCCTAACCTTCCCGAGGTGTGAGAAGAGACCATAGTGCCTGCCGTAGCAGTGGGGACGATATGGGTTCTTAACGAAAATAAATGCATTATGTGCAATAATTTAAGAATTGCCTCTGACATTTAGTTTATAAGGAAGTAACAAAGTAACCGCAGGTACCGGTAACTGGCGTTTCCTCGTCATCCTGAACAGTTTTTGCTCTACAACTTTAGAGTAGAAAGTGGGAGTAAAAGGCCCATTTCAAAGGGTCCTACAGCTATTTTATTACACTCTGTATACTGTTCGTTGGTAATTTGGTATTGTATATTTACATGAGATAAAAGTCACTGCGAATTAAAATTGTTAACGACAAATGCTACTAAAAATACGGAGATCACTGTACTGAAACGATTCTACCCCTTTCTATCCCACCCAACCATTCAGGGAACAGTGTTGCCATAGTCGTAAATAACATCGTTAGCCGCGACGACAACATAGCGCCGCCGCGAAATCGCGTCGTGTACGCTCTTAACTGGCGATTAAATATCAATTTACAGTACATTAATCACTTGTAAAGTGAGTCAGTGACGAATTGTTAAGGCTATGTGCTGGTGAAATTTTGGATTCAATGGGGGAGGTGTGAATGTATAATATACAGGGTGTAACGGACAGGTTTCCGAAAACTTTAAGGGCTTGCTCAGTAGACGAAACTGTACAACTTTCTATAAGATTTTTTTTCAGGAAACGAAAAAAAAATCAGCTTCTCCATACAAAATTACAAACTTAATTGGACAGTTTGTATGGAGAAGCAGATTTTTTTCGTTTCCTGAAAGACATTCTTGTGGAAATTTGTTTAGTTTCGTCTACTGAGCAAGCCCTTAAAGTTTTAGGAAACCTGTCCGTTACACCCTGTATACTTAGGTATCGAATCTTACAGAGGATCTGGTGTTTCATCATGAAGATTTTAACTAGTAAACATACTCATAAACATAAAAAATCTGATTAGACTTAATGGCTGTTATAGTAATTATAAAACAAGTCCAAAAGTTGATGGTTTTTGAACAATAGTATTTTAGTGTATAAATCCTTGGGGACTCCTAGCTAGTGCATATCCTTGATGATTGTAAATTATGTATTTTTATAAGTTTACAATATGACAATTACTTACTCTATAAAATCAAAAGCAAATATGTGTAAACAAACAAATGTAATTAGGTAGCAGATAAGACCCGGCAATTTGCAAAAGAACAAAACCCAATAGTCGGCGAAAGTTATATATCAGCCAACTACTACTTATTACGTACAAATACAAATTTATTTCTTTCCATTTAAATTCCACGGTTGTGTAGACGACTGAAGACATTACATGAATATAATAACGATAAAATTAACCTAGCAACAGAAAACAGAAATGAGCGATAACCAATGAACTTACAAGCAGTTACTAGGCCTTACTGGGCCTACCTACTGGTATATAAAAGTTACTTGATGTGGACACAGCTGGTATGGTTTAGAATCCACTTGAGTTACAATAGATAGATAACAAACGTAATTAAAATTTGTTTCTATAACATATTCTATCCGTCGGAAGTCGGAACGCAGCACGCTCCTGGTATAGAGTGTGAGCACTGTATCCACGCAGTCAGGCCTTGAATAAGTAATACCAGAACTACTCAGTATCAAAATATACAGGGTGTAACAGAAAGGTATGATAATACTTCAAGGTGGGCTTTTACCCATCAAACTGAACAACTTTTGTTTTACAACTTTGTTCAAATCGCATTTTTTTTTGGACTTTTCATACAAATCGATCAGCTGGCGAACCAAGTTTGTATGAAAAGTCCGAAAATTTCTTTGCGATTTCAACAAAGTTGTAGAACAAAAGTTGTTCAGTTTGATGGGTAAAAGCCCACCTTGAAGTATTATCACACCTTACTGTTACACCCTGTATATCGTTACTTCTGGGCTCAAAGGGCGTAAACGCTAAATAGACCTTAGGCGTATACGCCCTTTGAGCATCGATATGATCGTAGATGTCCTTGAAAATACATGATATATATACGATATATACATGATTACATTTTTATAGTTTAGCGGTATTTGAGGTTGTCACTCGGAGCTCCCGATTGCAGCTTTTTCCAGGTTCTTTCTACTTTCCTGAGAGAAAAATAAGCATATCTTGATTCCCTGTGTTTGAAGATTATTGGACCTGGAAAACGTTTTGTACAGGATCATATTTAAAAACTACTTTTTGCTTCCGTTGTTTGAGACTGCTACTTAGCTTGTGTTACTTCGCTACTACTTAGTATTTTCAAGGTCCTTTCTTTTCAACCGACTTCAAAAAAAGGAGGAGGTTCTCAATTCGACGGAATCTTTTTTTTTTTTTTTATGTATGTTCACCGATTACTCGAAGACGCCTGAACCGATTTCGAAAATTCTTTTTTTGTTTGAAAGGGTATACTTCAAAGGTGGTCCCATATAAATTTTATCGAAATCGATTCAGCGGTTTTTGAGAAAATCAACAAAAACATAGCAAAATTGGAGTTGTTGCGATTGAAGTCGGTTGTTTTTAACGTATTCAGCGTGGTCAATAATTATCGATCTCAAGATTGTATGTACTAGGTATATGAGGCTTTCGTTACGCAACAAACGTTCAAACTTTCATATTCATACCATTAGTAAGAGAAGGATAGTATCATACAACATGTTTGATTGATGATCCTATCTGTTACGAGCAGTTACGTCACTATTTTGTAACGTTATATACGAGTACGTCACTAAATGCGTGAGTGACATTGTACTAGTGACACCATGAAATATGGTTCACTCAGACGCCTCCTAAGTTAACAAGTCATTGTGGAAATTTGGTTGAATGCCAGTACAGTTCGGGTGATGTGTCGTCGCCTTTGTCGAAACTCGACGTATGTTACAAATACTACTAATAATAATAATATCTGGGACAAATCACACACGGTCATCTGGCCCCAAACTAGGATTCCCTGTATCTTGGGAACCATCAGCGACTGATATACATACAGATATACTTTTAAATACATAAATATATAGATACACCCAGACTCAGAGCAAACAATTCTGCTTATATCACAGAAAAGTTTGCCCTGTGTGGGGATCGAACCCACGACTCTCGGATCAAAGGTCAGGATCGCTAACCACTTCACCACCGAGTCAGTCGAAATACTATGTTGGTAAAAGAAAGTAGTGAAATAAAATGTTTGCCTTTCAGTTTTTATAAACCTTATAATCTAAGTAACACGACGAGGTACATTTAATATATTTTGAAAAGAGTTTAATAAAGGTGTTACATAAACTACAAACCAACAAATTTAAAAACAGTAATCCTTTCGGTACAAAATTCCCAGCTTCAGAAATGACTGATTTTTGATTTTCTAGCCAATATGACAATATCCCAAAATGACATGAATGTCTCGTTCTTATGACGTTTTCGTTTCTTAGATAGTTCTAGACCCAAAATGACCACAAATTAAAATGACAACTTACGTTTACCGAACCCCTTGAAAAGGCATAGTTTCGATGCTACGGCATAAGACTACATAAGTCTACATAACTTTTGACTTTGACTTTTGACCTCAGATATTCAGCTGATGTTCAAAAAACAGATGTAAGTCGTAGTTTTATACAGAAATTATGCAAATAAATCTATGAAATTGACATTTTGTTTCTTTCGAACGGCATCATTTTAGGTTAATAACATACAAATCGTAATGGTCGCTTTAAAAATTTGGTATAAATAAATTGTTTAACATATTCAAAATACGTTCAAATTAAATTATTTAAACGCATGGCACTTTACTGTGAATTGATATATATTATTATGTGAAACTGTAAATCAAAGCTGCCATACACGTGAGTACAATGCACGTTAAGTGAGAGGTCAATCTGTATAATTTTGGCGGTAGAAAACTGGAGGGCCTAAAATTATTATTCCGATTAAGTAACCATTCTAAACCTGATAATTCCACTTGTTTGATCTATCTGTTGTTAATACTTATAATATAAGTCACAGTTTTGTAGAATGAATAATTCGTAAAAGACAAGGGTGTTATGAACTTTTGTTATGTTTGCTGGCACGTGTATTATTTGTTTTAAATATACCATATTATTAATAGACGGCCGGAAAAGGTGCTCCCCATTTAATATCATAAAGGAATTTGGAAGGTAAATAGAAGGCAAAATTGAAATTGAGTTGGTAAAGTAATTTCTCAAAAGGTATCATTAAAGACTGCTTAGTTTTCCTTCTTTATCATAATTATGACGTTTGACATTTTATTTACCGTCTCTTATGTGTTATGAATTTGTATGAAAATTGGTATCCGCCGATTTGCTGAATTTTAATTAATTTTTATTTTAAAATTCTATTCCTACGATGACGTTTAATTTCGATACCATGCGCACTTCAAAAAGCGTGCTTATATTATTATTATTCATTTAGGTACAGAATGTTAGTAACAAATACAATACATAAATTTAACAATAATTGACCACGCTGAATACGTTAATAACAACCGACTTCAATCGCAACAACTCCAATTTTGCTATGTTTTTGTTGATTTTCTCAAAAACCGCTGAATCGATTTCGATAAAATTTATATGGGACCACCTGTGAAGTATACCCTTTGAAACAAAAAAAATATTTTCGAAATCGGTTCAGGCGTCTTCGAGTAATCGGTGAACATACATAAAAAAAATAAAAAAAAAGATTCCGACGAATTGAGAACCTCCTCCTTTTTTTGAAGTCGGTTGAAAATGAAACAATATTTTACCTACTTGTTAAGCATATTGACCCAGTGAGTAACAATGGGACAATCGTACTTATCAGAAAAACACATTCTAGATTCTATTTTTTGCTCTTCCAGTTCCGCTTGACAGTATAGAGAGGCAACATCGATATGAGAGACATTAGATGAGGTTAATAGTCCCCGACTGCGTAGTCGCTGATAGTGGTTTGCTCCCCTATGTTGAGTAGCGCCGCCTTTTCGCGCACCATTCGCAATCTGACAAGCGACGAGTAAACATCCCGTATTTAAATGAAAATATGTCTACAGTGCAGTGAAATGTGCTAAAACAATAAAAAAATAAAGAACAAAACTATCAGCAACATTTCTTATCACTTTTTTCTTGTTATTTTATGAATATTTTGTCATTTTATAGTAATGCTACGCTACTCGTCGCTAGATGTCGCCAGTAGATAACATTAATTAAATACATGCCTCTCTACTCGTCGCTAGATGTCGCTAGTAGATAACATTAAATACATAAACCTTAAGCTTATCACACAACGGCGATATTTGTTTAAATACATGCCTCCCTCTTCACCCCGCTTCAGCCCCCGCAAGACGAACACGCTGGTTCAGAAACAAACAGAGCGAGTAACCTTATCTAATGTTTCCCATATCGATGAGAGGCAATTTTTTAGCGGTGTGAAGTTAGCCGAAAAAGTTAGACGAAAATTATAACCCGAACAAATTAGGGAGTTCGAAATTTTAAATTCTTTAAATTGTTTCTAATTGTCTTAAATTTACTAGAAAACGAATAAATATGACGCTAAATAACAAATAATATTTTTTTTGAGTTGTGTTTAACTGTTTATATGCACTATAAGTTTTAAAAAGCATATTTCTTCTAAAACATAAAAGTGGCATTATATCAAGGTTTGTGCCCTGGTTTTAACCTGTTTTCCATTAAAAATGAAGAACGAATATACTTAACCTGCTCAGAAAACAGATATCGAAGAGAAAAATAAAGAATTCATTATGACGGAATCATGTTTTTTATTTATAACTTTACCTAGAAAAGCCAGTTCCATGACGATTTTAGGGTATACTGAACATATCAGGCTTATCGAGTTGCATATCGCTGGATATTTATTAAAAATATCTATCAATTAATACCAGATTAAGACTGTACGTCATAAGCGACAGGAGTTACGAGCCGCTGAAGTTCTTCATAACCTAGCGATTCACCCACTGATTCAGCAGCTCATAACTTCTTTCGCCTATGTCCTACAGTCTCAAATCTACCACCAAATGAGAGATAATTTCAATTGTTATCCAACAATATACAACTACATAAGCCTTATATGTTCGGTATACCCTAAAAAGTCACGGAACTTGCTTGCTCCCACCGCTGCTGCGAAAAATGTTGGACAGATCATAGCGCCGCTCGCAGACAAGGTTCATTCTTAAAATTTGGTATAAATGAAAAGTAATTTCAATAGCTATCCAACGATATACATCTCGATAAGCCTTATATGTTCCATATACCTTAAAAATATCACGCAACTTGCTTTCCCGCGCCGATGGTGTAAAAAAATATGAACAGCTCATAGCGCCGCTCCTGGACAAGGTTTTTTCTTTGAATATGGATCAAATGAAAGACAATTTCAATAGCTATTCAACGATATACAACTCGATAAGCCTGATATCGTAGGTATACCCTAAAAACGTCGCGGAACTTGCTTGTTCCCACCGCTGCTGAGAAAAAGTTTGACAGCTCATAGCGCCGCTCGTGGACAAGGTTCATTCTTCAAATTTGTTTAACATGAAAGGTAATTTTAATAGCTATCCAACGATATACAACTCGATAAACTTGATATGGTCGGTATACCCTAAAAACGTCACGGAACTTCCTTTCTCCCGCCGATGGTGTAAAAAAACTTTGAGAGCTCATAGCGCTGCTCGTGGACAAGGTTTATTCTTCAAATGTAGTTTAAATGAAAGGTTTTTACAGTAGCTATCCAACGATATAAAACTCGATAAGCTTGATATGGTCGGTATACTCTAAAAACGTCACGGAACTTCCTTTATCCCGCCGATGGTGTAAAATAACTTTGAGAGCTCATAGCGCTGCTCGTGGAGAAGGTTCATTCTCTACATGTAGTTTAAATGCAAGGTAATTACAGTAGCTATTCAACGATATACAACTCGATAAGCCTGATATGGTACGTCTACCCTAAAAACGTCGCGGACTTGCTTGTTCCCACCGCTGCTGAGAAAAAGTTTGACAGCTCATAGCGCCGCTCGTGGACAAGGTTCATTCTTCAAATTCATTTCACTTGAAAGATAATTTTAATAGCTATCCAACGATATACAACTCGATAAGCTTGATATGGTCGGTATACCCTAAAAACGTCACGGAACTTCCTTTCTCCCGCCGATGGTGTAAAAAAACTTTGAGAGCTCATAGCGCTGCTCGTGGACAAGGTTCATTCTTCAAATGTAGTTTAAATGAAAGGTAATTACAGTAACTATTCAACGATATACAACTCGATAAGCCTGATATGGTAGGTATACCCTAAAAACGTCGCGGAACTTGCTTGTTCCCACCGCTGCTGAGAAAAAAGTATGACAGCTCGTAGCGCCGCTCGTGGACAAGGTTCATTCTTCAAATTTGTTTCACACGAAAGGTAATTTTAATAGCTATCGAATGATATACAACTCGATAAGCTTGATATGGTCGGTATACTCTAAAAACGTCACAGAACTTCCTTTCTCCCGCCGATGGTGTAAAAAAACTTTGAGAGCTCATAGCGCTGCTCGTGGACAAGGTTCATTCTTCAAATGTAGTTTAAATGAAAGGCAATTACAGTAGCTATTCAACGATATACAACTCGTTAAGCCTGATATGGTAGGTCTACCCTAAAAACGTCGCGGAACTTGCTTGTTCCCACCGCTGCTGAGAAAAAGTTTGACAGCTCATAGCGCCGCTCGTGGACAAGGTTCATTCTTAAAATTTGTTTCACATGAAAGGTAATGTTAATACCTATCCAACGATATACAACTCGATAAGCTTGATATGGTCAGTATACCCTAAAAACGTCACGGAACTTCCTTTCTCCCGCCGATGGTGTAAAAAAACTTTGAGAGCTCATAGCGCTGCTCGTGGACAAGGTTCATTCTTCAAATGTAGTTTAAATGAAAGGTTATTACAGTAGCTATTCAACGATATACAACTCGATAAGCCTGATATGGTAGGTATAACCTAAAAACGTCGCGTAACTTGCTTGTTCCCACCGCTGCTGAGAAAAAAGTTTGACAGCTCGTAGCGCCGCTCGTGGACAAGGTTCATTCTTCAAATGTATTTCATATGAAAGGTAATTTTAATAGCTATCGAACGATATACAACTCGATAAGCTTGATATGGTCGGTATACTCTAAAAACGTCACGGAACTTCCTTTCTCCCGCCGATGGTGTAAAAAAACTTTGAGAGCTCATAGCGCTGCTCCTGGACAAGATTCATTCTTCAAATGCAGTTTAAATGAAAGGTAATTACAGTAGCTATTCAACGATATGCAACTCGTTAAGCCTGATATGGTAGGTATACCCTAAAAACGTCGCGTAACTTGCTTGTTCCCACAGCTGCTGAGAAAAAAGTTTAACAGCTCGTAGCGCCGCTCGTGGACAAGGTTCATTCTTCAAATGTAGTTTAAATGAAATATAATTACAGTAGCTATTCAACGATATACAACTCGATAAGCCTGATATGGTAGGTCTACCCTAAAAACGTCGCGGAACTTGCTTGTTCCCACCGCTGCTGAGAAAAAGTTTGACAGCTAATAGCGCCGCTCGTGGACAAGGTTCATTCTTCAAATTTGTTTCACATGAAAGGTAATTTTAATAGCTATCCAACGATATACAACTCGATAAGCTTGATATGGTCAGTATACCCTAAAAACGTCACGGAACTTCCTTTCTCCCGCCGATGGTGTAAAAAAACTTTGAGAGCTCATCGCGCTGCTCGTGGACAAGTTTCATTCTTCAAATGTAGTTTAAATGAAAGATAATTACAGTAGCTATTCAACGATATACAACTCGATAAGGCTGATATGGTAGGTATACCCTAAAAACGTCGCGTAACTTGCTTGTTCCCACCACTGCTGAGAAAAAAGTTTGACAGCTCGTAGCGCCGCTCGTGGACAAGGTTCATTCTTCAAATGTATTTTATATGAAAGGAAATTTTAATAGCTATCGAATGGTATACAACTCGACAAGCTTGATATGGTCGGTATACTCTAAAAACGTCACGGAACTTCCTTTCTCCCGCCGATGGTGTAAAAAAACTTTGAGAGCTCATAGCGCTGCTCTTGGACAAGGTTCATTCTTCAAATGTAGTTTAAATGAAAGGTAATTACAGTAGCTATTCAACGATATACAACTCGTTAAGCCTGATATGGTAGGTCTACCCAAAAAACGTCGCGGAACTTGCTTGTTCCCACCGCTGCTGAGAAAAAGTTTGACAGCTCATAGCGCCGCTCGTGGACAAGGTTCATTCTTCAAATTTGTTTCACATGAAAGCTAATTTTAATAGCTATCCAACGATATACAACTCGATAAGCTTGATATGGTCAGTATACCCTAAAAACGTCACGGAACTTCCTTTCTCCCGCCGATGGTGTAAAAAAACTTTGAGAGCTCATAGCGCTGCTCGTGGACAAGGTTCATTCTTCAAGTGTAGTTTAAATGAAAGGTTATTACAGTATCTATTCAACGATATACAACTCGATAAGCCTGATATGGTAGGTCTACACTAAAAACGTCGCGGAACTTGCTTGTTCCCACCGCTGCTGAGAAAAAGTTTGACAGCTCATAGCGCCGCTCGTGGACAAGGTTCATTCTTCAAATTTGTTTCACATGAAAGGTAATTTTAATAGCTATCCAACGATATACAACTCGATAAGCTTGATATGGTCGGTATACCCTAAAAACGTCACGGAACTTCCTTTCTCCCGCCGATGGTGTAAAAAAACTTTGAGAGCTCATAGCGCTGCTCGTGGACAAGGTTCATTCTTCAAATGTAGTTTAAATGAAAGGTAATTACAGTAGCTATTCAACGATATACAACTCGATAAGCCTGATATGGAAGGTCTACCCTAAAAACGTCGCGGAACTTGCTTGTTCCCACCGCTGCTGAGAAAAAGTTTGACAGCTCATAGCGCCGCTCGTGGACAAGGTTCATTCTTCAAATTTGTTTCACATGAAAGGTAATTTTAATAGCTATCCAACGATATACAACTCGATAAGCTTGATATGGTCAGTATACCCTAAAAACGTCACGGAACTTCCTTTCTCCCGCCGATGGTGTAAAAAAACTTTGAGAGCTAATAGGGCTGCTCGTGGACAAGGTTCATTCTTCAAATGTAGTTTAAATGAAAGATGATTACAGTAGCTATTCAACGATATACAACTCGATAAGGCTGATATGGTAGGTATACCCTAAAAACGTCGCGTAACTTGCTTGTTCCCACCGCTGCTGAGAAAAAAGTTTGACAGCTCGTAGCGCCGCTCGTGGACAAGGTTCATTCTTCAAATGTATTTTATATGAAAGGAAATTTTAATCGCTATCGAATGGTATACAACTCGATAAGCTTGATATGGTCGGTATACTCTAAAAACGTCACGGAACTTCCTTTCTCCCGCCGATGGTGTAAAAAAACTTTGAGAGCTCATAGCGCTGCTCGTGGACAAGGTTCATTCTTTAAATGTAGTTTAAATGAAAGGTTATTACAGTAGCTATTCAACGATATACAACTCGATAAGGCTGATATGGTAGGTATACCCTAAAAACGTCGCGTAACTTGCTTGTTCCCACCGCTGCTGAGAAAAAAGTTTGACAGCTCGTAGCGCCGCTCGTGGACAAGGTTCATTCTTCAAATGTATTTCATATGAAAGGTAATTTTAATAGCTATCGAATGGTATACAACTCGATAAGCTTGATATGGTCGGTATACTCTCGGTAATACGGTAAAACGTCACAGAACTTCCTTTCTCCTTCCTTTCGTTTGACAGCTCATAGCGCCGCTCGTGGACAAGGTTCATTCTTCAAATTTGTTTCACATGAAAGGTAATTTTAATAGCTATCCAACGATATACAACTCGATAAGCTTGATATGGTCAGTATACCCTAAAAACGTCACGGAACTTCCTTTCTCCCGCCGATGGTGTAAAAAAACTTTGAGAGCTCATAGCGCTGCTCGTAGACAAGGTTCATTCTTCAAATGTAGTTTAAATGAAAGGTAATTACAGTAGCTATTCAACGATATACAACTCGATAAGCCTGATATGGTAGGTCTACCCTAAAAACGTCGCGGAACTTGCTTGTTCCCACCGCTGCTGAGAAAAAGTTTAACAGCTCATAGCGCCGCTCGTGGACAAGGTTCATTCTTCAAATTTGTTTGACATGAAAGGTAATTTTAATAGCTATCGAACGATATACAACTCGATAAGCTTGATATGGTCGGTATACTCTAAAAACGTCACGGAACTTCCTTTCTCCCGCCGATGGTGTAAAAAAACTTTGAGAGCTCATAGCGCTGCTCGTGGAAAAGGTTCATTCTTCAAATGTCGTTTAAATGAAAGGTAATTACAGTAGCTATTCAACGATATACAACAGTGGGTGAATCGCTAGGTTATGAAGAACTTCACCGGCTCGTAACTCCTGTCGCTTATGACGTAGTCTTAATCTGGTATTAATTGATAGATATTTTTAATAACTATCCAGCGATATGCAACTCGATAAGCCTGATATGTTCAGTATACCCTAAAATCGTCATGGAACTGGCTTTTCTAGGTAAAGTTCTAGGTAAATAAAAAACATGATTCCGTCATAATGAATTCTTTATTTTTCTCTTCGATATCTGTTTTCTGAGCACGTTAAGTATATTCGTTCTTCATTTTTAATGGAAAACAGGTTAAAACCAGGGCACAAACCTTGATATAATGCCACTTTTATGTTTTAGAAGAAATATGCTTTTTAAAACTTATAGTGCATATAAACAGTTAAACACAACTCAAAAAAAATATTATTTGTTATTTAGCATCATATTTATTCGTTTTCTAGTAAATTTAAGACAATTAGAAACAATTTAAAGAATTTAAAATTCCGAACTCCCTAATTTGGTCGGGTTATAATTTTCGTCTAACTTTTTCGGCTAACTTCACACAGCTCAATTTTTTTACCTATTACAGCATGAAAACTGTCTATACTTCATTCCAATCAAAAAAAGCAAAACCTAAACAAACTTACTATGGAACTGACACATGTCAATGTCATCTGCATACTATGTTTGTTTACCTTTTGCTTTTTTTTGATTGGAATGAACCATACATGAGTCTCAGCAAACATAGTCGACGCACTGCAAAAGCGAGGCAGCCCCAACAACATTCTGAAAATTCTATTGTTTTGTATGCGCAGGGCATTTGTGATGTCGATCTCTGAGTGTAATTGGTCCAGAGGCTGCTTGTGTACGACTTGAAAAGTGTGATTTTTACAGAGTTAGAACAACGAGCAAACCGTCTGGCCACTATATTTACCTCGTACCGCCAACGCCCTGTGCTTTCTTTCTAAGTCAGTGTCGTCCTTTTGATCCTCGGTCACAACATGTCCCAGATATTGAAAGGTAGTTACTCTTTTAAGTGGCGTCTTGTTCAATGTTCATATTCATATTCTTTATTTGCATGTCACATGGTAAATAAAAGATGTTACAAAGGTATAAGTACATGACATATGACACCCCGTCGGGGTACCGCAAACGAGAGAGCACTACTTATTAAACTTAAACTAAGTACAAAACTAAAGATATATGTAGAAAACTATATTCAAAATTAAACTCTTAACTAACATGATAACATATTATAGAACTTTAAGTACTTTTTATGTATTATACGATAATTAATAATTATATAACACAAAGAGGCATTTATACTAAAATTATATAATACTTACTACATGGCACTCAGTACATGGTGACTTATCGTTAAATAATTCTTCTAGATTATAAAAAGTTTTATTTAATAAATACTTTTTTAGGTGGCTGTTAAAGATATGTAATTTTTCATGGTTTTTTATGCAGTTTGGAATGCTATTGTAGATTTGAATTGCCATTGAGTGTGGGCCTGATCTATATAAAGAAAGAGTAGTTGCTGGAAGTTTGTGATCGGTGGAATCAAAAATGAACTTTTTTACGGGATTTGAAATGATAAATTCAATTTTTCTGACATTGTAGACTAATCCATGGGTATTTAAAATACAATTCACAAATACTAATCATTTTTCTTAGTGCACTGACCGATGGACTTAGCAGCACCATATCATCTGCATAGCTTATGTTATTCATATGCACTCCGTCTATAGAGCATCCGACCTTGGCCCTGCGGAACTCATTATAGCAGCACCTTAATATCCATGAAAATGAGACTTGGTAATAAGAATAAATTTATTCTTCATTAAGTATTGGAATAATAATTATTATTTAACGCAAGCAAACTGAATTCAACTATGAATAGAAATAAGTTTATTCAACTGTAGAATAGGCAAATTTTTCACATACCCGTGCCGTAAACTATACAGGATGCTGATAAACCAAATTAAACTAGAAATATTATAAGTCAGTTTTCGTTTAGATATGTCATACTTCTTATTTGTATCGTGAGGCACAATTAAATCTGGCTAGTTATAAATAATTATAATTATAGTTACTCTTGAAAGAGCCGATTGGCGTGAGGAAAGAGTGGCGGAATTTGGTGTCGGAGGCCTTGGCCTTGGAGGATCTTGATCCTCTTTGGGTCGTGGAGCCAGCGAAGTAAGTAAGTTATAAATAATTCAATATCAGCCGAAGGACGTCTACTATGAAAAATCGTCACCAAATAATACACACATCACACACACGTCTTGGTAATATGACCACAGTCATCATTAGCATCATACAGACACATACAATAGTATTTAAGTACGAAGTTCTGGTGATGGAAAAAAAAATCCACCTCCGTGATATAGTAGCTAGTCCATTCGCTTCAAATCAGGAGGTCGTGGTTTCGATTCTTGGCTGGACTCTGTCTATGTAGGTGACGGACAGTAAGGCATTTTCGAAGCACGCCTGGCTAGTTATCACTATCGTATCTTTTTGCCAAACATCAATATTATCAGCATCGATGTGTTCCAGCATTGAGATATAATCCAGTTACCCATTGCGTTGGAGATACTTGATAAATCCGCTTCTATCTTCGGCATCATCATCACTTATCATAAGGTGAAATGAAGTTAAGGCTTACCAATTCTTTAAAAAAATATGTTTTTCAAAATTTTTATTGTAACACCCTGACAAATATTTTTCTTCCGAGTTACAGTGTTTATTTTTTAACAGAATATGAGTGTACAAGTATAAAAGGTGCGAAAATTGTATTCGGCCATCAGTCATCGCACCTGTTAGTAAAATGGGTTTCAAAATCTTGCTCTTCAGCTTTGCGGCTCTGGTTGCTACAAGCTTAGCCAGTGACAGTAAGTGGTTTTTTAAATCCCAAAAAATTAAATTACAATTTTATTACTTATTATTTAGTATTCTTCTCGTAGGTTGCCTAGAGAAATCGCAACTACCAAAAGGGTTTTTTTTATTGTTTTTTTTGTATTTTGTAGTTTTTTTATGCATTACAATTGAATAAACTTTTTTTAAGTAAACTTTTTTTGAATTATGGGATGTTAACACATTACTTTAACATTAGATCCTATGGGGAAGTTATTTAGTTAATTAGTTAGCCCTTGGCATTATCTCACCTGAGGGTACGTAAAGATGAAACCGAGACATGGAGGCAGGCTTTACTAAGATTTCCCGTAGTAATAGGGAACTGGCTTTCTTGTTTCCATGTCGGAACACATCAATGCTATTAACATTGATGTTTGAAGGCGATGATGTTAGATAGCCAGGCGTGCTCATAAAATACCTTGCCACCAACTAAACCGAGTCCTACGAAACTAGACTCCGCTGATCGAGTCGAACCCGTGATCTCCAGATGTGAAGCGAGCGGAGTAGCCCCTATGGAGGCAGTTGTTGATGTCCTTTTAAGTATAATTTAGCATTATTCGCTGATAACATGTTTGTGTGTCGCTCTACTGTCCTAAACCCATGATAATTTTCGTCCACAGAAAAGGTGATCTGCTACTATGGAACCTGGGCTACCTACAGGGCTGAACCTGGCAAGTTCGACGTAGATGACGTGAATGTGAACCTTTGCACCCATCTCGTTTATACCTTCGCCGGCATCAATGAGACTGGGCATGCTATATCTCTGGATACCTTCCTGGACTTGCCCGATGGAAAAGGTAAGCTTTTATGTTAAACGGACTTTTTAGTCACAAGCGGCGTTGCTCCACTAACTCACGCTTAAATCATCTGTCAAGATAATTCTCTTGACTTAGTATTAAGATGCACCTTACAGAATATGAGAAGTTTTTAAAAAAATGTGTTGGAGCATTGGAGGGAGTTTCTTTGAACTCATCGTCGTTTCTTCTCACTCCGCAAACACTTCCCAAAATTGCGGCTATATACGAGTTCCGAGTTCCGAGTGGTAGGAACCTTGTATTAGGTAGATAAAAGAATGACGTTCGAAAAATGTATACTGCTACCTACTTCGAATAAAATATTTTTACTTCATTTCAAACATTAACAGAAGCAATGCTTGTTTTCCTTAGATAACTTCAATAAATTGAACGCTCTGAAGGAGAAAAACACGAACTTGAAGACTATCTTGGCTGTGGGAGGATGGAACGAGGGTTCGGCTAAATACTCGAATGTAAGTATAAAACCGCATTTACGCTTATCAAAATGAATTTATTTATGATATATGCAATAGATCTTAACAGAGAACAATATTTTGAGATCTTTGTCACCTATCTCTAAAGACTTTAGAGTCAGATTTTAAATATAAAAAAAATATATATCTTTTACCTAAGTCACTTTCTGTATTTTGTGTTTTTTCTTCATATTTCTTAAAATCATTACTGTTTTATTTTCAACACAGAGGAGAATGATCAAAAATTGTTTTACAATGATGCCTTGGTTATCATACTATCATCAGTTAACCAGCATGTAAACTAACATCAAAAACTTACTCACCAGATGACCGCCAGCCCAACACTGCGTCAGAACTTCATCACCAGCATCCTCGATTTAATCTTGACATACGGTTTTGATGGATTGGACATTGACTGGGAATACCCTGCCCGCCGTGACTCTACCTATGGTGAAGCTGACATTGATAACTTCAGCACTCTTCTCAAGGAAATCAGGACGGAATTTGACAAGCACGGTCTGTTGCTGTCAGCCGCTGTTGCCGCTATCGGAGAGTTCGCTAAGCTGTCCTATGACGTGCCTACTGTTTCCAAGTTAGTATTCTAACCATAATTTTTATATTAAATACTTTTTGATTAAAAATAAAAATATGTCCATCAATTTTGAACAAGAGTCATGTTTATACTTCGGCTATGTTATTACTAAATTTGAAAGCTTTGTCTGGATGATGTTATATATCAGTCTTATTCCAGAGACTCGAAACTGATAAAACATTGTTCTTTTTTAATATGACAGTATTTTGAAGGACTACCGTCAACTGCACTGCAATACAGATTACTTAAACATTTATAATTTGATTATATCTGACTGCAGACACAGTCTGCCCAATCGCACAAATCTAAATTTTCCTCTTTTCTCCTTCCCTGCAGAATATTCATAAGGCACTCGTTCACAAGCTATCAATAGGCACTCATAAGAATTTAATTTATCTGTAGATACGTCGACTGGGTCGGCCTTATGGCTTACGACCTATATGGAGCATTCAACGTGACCGGATACAACGCTGCTCTCCACCAGGGTGAAGTGCAAGCAAATTACTACACAGTTGAAGATGCAGTGGAATACTGGCTCGATGCAGGTAACACACCAATAATTTCACCAATTAATTCTAAACTTGACTTACGATATACCCTAAGACAACAAAGTAATAATTAAGAAAAATGTTACGATGATGCCCTAAACTACAATATCTATCAAGGCATTAAGGCTATATACTCAGTCACATAAATACATTGACATACAAACACTGAATATATTACTCGTCCTTCGGGGACAGTTGAATTGAATCTGCATGAAATTCTCATATCTTTAGACTTTCAGATATGCTTAGAAGAGACCAATTCACAAATATTTTCAAATTACCTAAAATTTACAGAAAAACCATCAAATAAAGAAGTTGTACAAAAACTAGAGTTGGTTTAGTAGTATTATTACGTTGAAGTGGCTATTACCACTGAGGCGATATAGATCCCAAAACTGATAACCGATAGATTCGGGAAAAAGACGTAGTGATGGATGCCCCTCAACCAGGTACACTGATAATCTAGCCCTTAGAATATGTATAAATAAGAAAGGTTTGCTTATTAATCCTCTAATATCTAGTCAAACTTCAAGCAAGATTTTTACAACAAGCAAGCTTTGCTTATTTACAATCTGAGATCTAGTAAGACTTGCAGGAAGCCGCTCCATGTACTAATGCTAATTGAAGGTATATAGCATTGGCATGTGTTCTCTTAACTGATTAGATAATGATGATGAGAAATCCTGCTTTTAACTGAAATGTTAAACAATTTTTATTTCAAAGGATGCCCAAAAGAGAAATTGGTTCTTGGATTACCGTTCTACGGAAGGACCTTTACATTGGAGGATGAAGAGCAATACACTGTAGGATCACCCAGCTCTGGCGCAGGTCTAGCTGGACCATACACTCAGGAGTCTGGAAATATTGGATACAACGAAGTGAGTTAATATATTACAAAATATTTATGATAAACGCAAATCAAATGAAGTGAGTATTCAAACGTGGTCGATGTTTAGTGAGAAAGTATCTACTTTGTCATCTATGTTTTTAGT
The DNA here is from genome assembly GCA_958295455.1 of Coleophora deauratella. Lineage (NCBI taxonomy): Eukaryota > Metazoa > Arthropoda > Insecta > Lepidoptera > Coleophoridae > Coleophora > Coleophora deauratella. Next base: position 5,397,523 of record OY282411.1, read on the forward strand.
TCATAGTTCAAAAAATAATGGAGAGCTGTTTATCCTCGAATTTACAGTTTCTTTCGTGAAACATAGATGCTAATACTAAATTTTAGTAGGACGGTTGATGCTTAAAACCCGCAAATTAATGTAGAATACCTCTTGCACGTTACACGTATTCTTATTTGAGGCCACATTTATTTTCGGGACAATAATTTTGTGTGTGAATGACTTTAACGTTTTCACGAAGTCACTCATGGAATCCAAAAAGTATTACATATAAATAAAATATGTCTGTGTGTTTTGAACTGTTAACCAATTTTAATTGAAATCTTACATAATTTTGTCTTTTAATCTTTTAACAAGTAACAAAGAAAGGCACAAAACTTCGACCTTAACTCTTAAACTAGGAAAATAACCTGTATTTTCAGGATTTCCAGGATTTCGTTCAGGGGGGGGCAAATTTTCAGTGTACTCTTATTTATGAAGCGGTCGCGAAATTTTTTAAATAGTTAAGAAATGCCACTATTTATTTGCATTTTATAGAAGTTTTAGTACTTCGGTCAGGCTTCGGGGGGGGGGGGCAATTGCACCCATTGTCCCCCCTGGATCCACGCCTGTGTATTTTAGTAGGAATTAATGATTAATGGTATTTTTAACATATGTATTGTTTTCATATTCTAGCTCTGCGCTAAGTTCTTAAACGAAACCTGGACCATTGGGTATGACGCCGACGCTCTAGTGCCATACACTTACAAAGACAAGGACTGGGTATCGTTTGACAACACTATATCTCTCACTGAGAAGGTCAAATATGCTGTTGAGAAGGATGTTGCTGGTGTCATGATTTGGAGTATCGAGACTGATGACTTCCACGGGACCTGTGGTGGTGGAGCGTATCCCTTGTTGAGAGCTGTTAACAGGGCTCTCGGTAAAACCATTGTAAGTTAAAGGAATATTTAAAATAATTTCAATGAAATTTTCAACCCGAAATTTTATGCAGCTACTTAGATAGACAGTTAAATTAATATTTAATGAAAATAGAAAAATAAAAAAAAAATGCTACAAAAAAAATTTGAACATTGCAAATGTAGCCCAGTTCCCAAACTAGTCGAAAGCCTGTACCTTGGAAACCAGTTCTTTAGCAAACAACAAATTTCTGTGTTAAGTACATTGCTCTTATTCAAACTTCTATAACGTATTTATCTTTATTTCAGACAGCTTAATAGAAATGGACGTAATGTCAGGCTACTAAACAGAAAAAATCATCCCTAACTGTGAAGTTTGGTCGTCTTACTTCGCCCACGCCTACATTTTGGACCCTACTAATCATTACAAAAACTGCAACAAAATTAACTGGGAAAAATACAACTTTTTACGTTTACTGGAATAAATGTTTTTTTTTACTGAATATTGCACATTTAAGTTTTTTTCTTTGCTGTAGCCTTACAGTTCATTCCAATAAAAAAGGGGCAAAAGGTAAACAAACTTACTATGCAAATGACGTTGACATGTGTCAGTTTCACAATAAGTTTTTTTACCTTTTGCTTTTTCTTGATTGAAACAAGGTATAAGTAAGCTGAACCATTACTAGCATCACATGTAACATATTAAATCTAACGTCACAGTCATACAAGGTTATTCTTTTTGACCTGACATCCTTTTGCTCACGTATTGGTGAGGTCAAAAGCAACAACTTTTGTTCCGGCAATGTTACAATAAAAGCCGTATTATTTTCCATACAAAATTAAAAAAAAAACATTTTCAAAGTTTTTTAACTCATTGTTACACTAACACTCCCTAGATTCCTCTACTATTTCGACAGATTAATACGATTTATTTATTAAGTTTTTCACGAACACAAAAAAAAAGACATTTTCATAATTATTTAACCGGGTAAAATAAAATAAAAAACTCTCAATGATTTTGAAATCTGAAGAAATAAAAAATTTCTAGTGAAAATGAATCTATCGAGTATTAATAGTTATAGGAGTTGCACATTCACACTAACCGCACACATGCACAGTAAAGTAGGGTATTAATATAATATTAGGTGCTTACCTATGAAATTACCGTTTCAGTGTTGAAAGTTCAACAGAATAATATTTCCCCAAAAATGAATTTATTTCCATTAAATTATATATCATTTTCTAGCTACATTCAAGGTCTTTCATGAATTAGTAATGTCATGTCTCTCATGTAAAAACTGACTGAGTAGGGTTCCATTAAATACTGTAATGGCGTTTTCTTAGAGGTTAATTGGGACAATTTTTTCTACCAAAAAAAACGAAATTATCTGAAAATAGTGCAATATTATGCGCAATATGTTCAAAAATACATATGGTAACGAATAACACGCTGGAATAAGTGTAGCCTTCAAAAATAAAAAATAAGTATTGTAAAAATGGCGATTTTCAGTGACGAAAAAATCCATTATCATAGTTTCTACACCACTGTGCTCTCAAAATATTCAGACAACGTGCATTTAGCAAGCATTATTTTATTTCTAAATGTCCAAGGGTACTTTCAAAATAGATAGTTGTTTTAAAACCTTAATAATTTTATATTAGTTTTGTCTTTGAACTTTTTAACTAATCGGCAATTTCATAGGTAAGCACCTAATATGATTAGTGTCCGGATGTAGTGACTGTCCTACCTTTTGTGTTTTTATCATTATATTTGTAAATTTACATTAGTACTGTAAGTCACTGTTATTTTAATAACACTTATGGGTTGCGGCCTGAAATAAATTCTATATTATTATTATTTTGAAATATAAATTTGGGCTACTCTGACCACTTCGCGCTAGGCGAAGTGGCAAGCTACTCCAGCAGATTATTATTAATTTTATAGAACTCTTTATTTAGAAATAACTTCGCAAAATGGGTGGTTATTTGAAAATTGCTGGAACAAAAGTTGTTTTTGACCTCATCCATAAGTACGTGGGTATACGGATTTCAGGTCAAAAGAATAACCTTGTATTGTCTACCAACAACAAAATCTGTAAAATAATAATCACTTAATAAAGTAATTGTTATTGAAAAGTCTACAGTCATAATTTCTGTGTTTTTTATTTCACATTGTTTATTGTCTACCTTCTTAACATTATTTTATTTTATTACGGCTAAAATTTAAAACAAAATAAGTACCTACTTCTAAAAAGTTTTAGATAGGCCAAGTCGTTTGCATCATTTAGTCAATGTTTCTACTTCAGTAGTCAATTCTTACATAAAAATAAAGTTACAAACAGAAATAAGACACAATGTTTTAGTCTCATCTCGAATACTCCTTAAAAATGGCCTTTTATTATTACCTAATACTAATTAAAAATTGGCGTTTGTACTCGCGTAAATGTAGGTATGTGTTCTGTAGCTTGAGGTAACTAACTGGCACAAAATATTACCCGCCCTGATGAGGACGCCTTTAGAGAGGGGCAGGAAGTATATTATACAGGGTTATTTTTGGACCCCCCACTAGAACTTCACAGTGGCTTCTACTCATGAAACTGAGCAACTTTCCCCAAGTAACCAATGGACAATTCGCAAAAAAAATTGGGCATCTCCATACAAAGTAGGCCGATCACGTGATCAAATTAGTATGAAAGGTCCAAATTTTTTTTGCGAATTGACCATTGGTTACTTGGGGAAAGTTGCTCAGTTTCATGAGTAGAAGCCACTGTGAAGTTTTGGTGGGGGGTCCAAAAATAACCCTGTATTATAGGGACCATCTTTTCAAGTGTATATTATCGGATATTACAGTAGACTTTCTTTGCAAGCTTTTCCCATTTGCCTTTTTTAATTGTGACACTTTTTTTTTTTAATTGGCCCATCTATTTAAACTTTTTTTTAATCAGCTTGGTAACATATAGATTAGTTTTTACAAATGGACGAGCCGCTTTGTAAACTACTGTGTAAAAATATGAGTTCAGAACATAGCTATTATTTGAGCACCTGCAGGCAATTATAAATTTTCGCGATCAAAAGAATGATAAAATACTTTTAAGTGTTACAAATATCATGCAAACATCTGAACCTTGCTTTTGTGACATTATTCCCGCGAAGACTTTCAGAAAATTTCCGCGAAAAATAGCTCTTTGATTTGCTCCTGGCGGGTGCCCTTTGTATCGCATAAAATTTTATGTCATAATTGCCTATGGCATAACAAGTAAGGCATAAAAATCTTGCGCAGAAATATAAATCTGCCTAATCGTAATTCTGCATAATTATTATTTCCCCTAAACTTTGAAAGTAATAAACAATAATGTCCTAAATTAGGAATGACTAAACAATAATTGTCCTAATTGAAAACTGCATAAATATACTTTTGACTAAATAATAAATGACCTAAATAGTAATTGACATAACTGTAAAGTTCATAATTTTAATTAGGCCTAAATATTAAAAGACCTAATTACACGGAACACGGAAGTCCTAAACTAATGCTGGAGCGAGCGAAGCGAGCTCGGGAATTCGGAGCACCCCGACACGGTTAATTTAGGTTCGGAGTCGCAGTGTTAGGTTTGATTGATAAAACATCCACAGATCGACTGCTTGCTTGCATGCTTGCATGCTTCCTTGCTTGTTTGCCTGTTTGCGTGCTTGCATACTTGATTGAACATGCTTGCTTGCTTGCATGCTTGCTTGCTTGCATGCTTGCTTGCTTGCATGCTTGCTTGCTTGCGTGCTTGCATACTTGATTGAATGCTTCCCTTCCTAGCAATCTTAGATAAGTTGCTAGTTACCACTAGCAACTTTAGGCAGGTTGCTACTTACCACTACCTTGTACTAATATACTGGTTCTTACAACCTACGCTATAAGTAGTAAATGAAGTTAAAAATAAATAAAACAAGGTAGACTAGCTTTAAAATTACTGTATAATTTAAAGAAATATATGCGTAATACATTGGGTATTACATTTATTTAGATTTAATTTAAAAATATAAAAATTTGAAATAATATATTAAAAATTACTCATGCCATTTTAGTAAAAAACATGCAAAATTCATTTTGAATAATAATTAATTATAGTTGACCTTATTAAATTTAATTTAAATTAGACAATAACATTTTAAAATATACTTTTCAGATTAATAATATAACAGATGATTATAAAATTTCTGGCAATATTTTAACTGTCAAACTAATCTACTCATCAAACTGAACAACTTTCCCCAAGTCAGGCATGGTCAAAAAGCAAAAAAAATTGTGGACTTCCCATACAAAGTTCATCAAAAGATTTTTTGCTTTTTGAGTAAATAAATAATGGCAATTACAACGTTGTGTGGAATAATTATAATCAATAGAGAGGAAAACGCAACCTAACTCATATTTTTCTTCTTAGAAACGAAAGATATGCAAAAATACTATTAGTATATTTAATGTTATGCAACTTATTATTTAGGCAAATTTTCTATTATTCGAATGAATATTATGCTTAAGTTTGATATGCTATAATATTATTAGGAAATTTAACATTATGCAACTTTATAGTTAGGGACATTACTAATTATTCCAAGTAATATTATGCTCATAAATTTTAGGAAAACGTAAATATGCGCAAAATTTTTTATGCCAAAATATTTTATGCCAAATAATGTTATGCAAAGGCCAAATAGTCATAAAAAAGTTATGCTATATTATAGAGACCCGCTCCTGGCATCTTATTTACTTCAAAAGGGATTTTCGAGTTGTCAAATGTTGACAAAGTTGTATCTTTAACCCTTTAGCTCCCTTGGGCAGGATCATCACGAATGGCTTTGAAACACTTTGATGTTGTTGCTTGCTTACAGATGACTTACAACTCTTTACAATTCATCTTTGGAGATTTTTACCTTTATTTCTTTTAAAAGGATGCCGTATGGGCCGTAAATTTTTACTAACCAATAATGTCTGAACTGCTGAGGGAAAGGTTAAAAAGTCTTTTTTTTCTCGAAAAGGTTAAGCCGGTCTCCACTCTGAATACGGAGCCTAGTCCGGATCGGAAAGGTTGTAGGGATAGTGACCAATTTCAGTGACATAAACATATTATTTATGGTAATTACAACAAACATTAAAACATATTTTTAAGCATTGTTTTGACATATTAAAATAAATAAAAAATATATCTCGGAACAAATCACACACGGTCATCTGACCCCAAAGTAGGATTAAAAAAGATACATTATATGTTTTTTTTACAAAACGATTATTACATTGAGGTACATGTCATGGAGATTAATTAATGTTAAGTCAGAGTATCTGAACAAATACTGAACTTAGGTAGATTAGCTAAGTCTTAACAGACATTCGTCAAAAGTGTAGAAGAAACGCTCGACAAGCCTTTTCTGTAATTTATTTTTTGGTGACTTTCTTATATCACTTGGGAGTCTGTTGTAAACTATTGGACCCATAACAAATAGAGACCTCGCAGATTTCTCTAATCTATGCGTTACAAGGGCGATGAAGCGTGCTATGCTTTGTGTTTCCCTACGTGATCGAACCAGAAATGAGGAGATACGTAGGAGAACTAAAGTTACCGACATAGCTCACAGAATCGCTAGACTTAAGTGGCAGTGGGCAGGGCACATAGCTCGTAGAACAGATGGCCGTTGGGGCAGTAAAGTTCTCGAATGGCGACCGCGCACCGGAAAACGCAGTGTGGGCAGGCCTCCGACTCGGTGGACCGACGACCTGGTAAAGGTTGCAGGAAGCCGCTGGATGCAAGCCGCACAGGACCGATCGGTGTGGAAATCCTTGGGGGAGGCCTTTGTCCAGCAGTGGACGTATTTCGGCTGATAGATAGATAGATGCGTTACAATTGTCAAAAAGCCACCATGCGGAGATTTTGTCTATTACGGTCATCCTACACTGTATATATTTTGTCCATGATAATCCTCGAGAGCGACGCTACCTGACGCTAGTGTTAGAAATAACTAACGAATGTAGGTAAAACATGCTTGCTTAACACGCATTCGAAGCACTGACTAAAAGCTTGCCACTGAGTCAGTTTTTACGAATATTGAATAAAATATCTTTTCGATCACTATTTACGTAATATGATTTTTCATCACAAAAACCATAGACAAATAATCTTTCAGAACAAAAGCTCACTTAGTTATAGACAAACTTATCACGTCTCTTGTAAACTAGTGACTGGCCATCGCTCAAGCAAAGAGGTCGTATATCAAGCTGATTTATACGAAGACGGGCGACCATTGAAATGTCCGCGTGCACTATTTACGACGTGGTCACCCTAATGTTGCTTATCACGGGAAATGGAACTGAATACCTATTGTTTACTAAAATATGGTACTGTGTTTTGTTGATTAAAATGCAGCGGACATTGTTAAAACTGTTGAAATTAAACGTAAAAAGCCATAATAGATTAAAGAGGGTGAAATTCAATTCAGTTTTTCTAAAATGTATTCGTCGTCTAACCATATTTTACAAATGTATGAATGATTTCATTCAAATTTTCTTTTTTATCGAACATAGACTGTATAATCGATGTTGATTTTTTTTTGTAGCTAGATTAAACATAATATGAATATTTAACGAAGTCCTAAAAAATCTTACTGACTGACCAAACTTCTGCTGTTTTTTAAATTGTGGTTTTAAACTTTAAATTGAACAACAATTATATTAGTACATTTCAAACAACTCGCTTAGGTGTACGTCAACTTCTAGAGGTATATTTAAATTGTTTTCACTAGTTTTATTTTAGGCGAAAGTTGTTCAGTTACATGAGTAGAAAAAGAAGCCCAGCTAAAATAAGAACTTTGGACTTCTGAAAGTGCCTTTGTTAAGATATTGAGAAATATTGAAAATATTTTTAAAAATATTAAAGACTAGCTTCCGCCCGCAACTTCGTCTGCGTGGACTTTCGAATTGGATCCAGAGAGAAAGAAAATGTTAAGGCCATCTAGTGATGAAATGTAAATTTTGAGTTTTTAAGCATTCCCTCGGGATCCCTTAAGTTTTCCAAGTATCCTATGGGTTAACCGAGTGTTTTATCTATCTACCTACCAAATTTCATCCAAATCCATTCAGTAGTTTCGGCGTGAACATCTGTCAAAACGACAATTGTCAAAGTGGCAACTGTCAAACTGACAACTGTCAAAATGTCAAATGTCAAAATGACAACTGTCAAAATGACAACTGTCAAAATGATAACTGTCAAAATGACAACTTTCAAAATAATAACTGTCAAAATGACAACTGTCAAAATGACATCTATCAAAATGACAACTGTCAAACAGACATTATCAAAATCAGGTTTGATTTCCGCCTGATACATGGAAACCCTCGAGCTTTCCGGGATGAAAAGTATCCTATGTGTTAATCCAGGTATCAAACTATCTGTGTACCAAATTTTATCCAAATCTGTTGAGCCGTTTTTGCGTGATTGAGTAACAAACATCCAAACATACAAACTTACAAACATCCAAACTTTCACATTTATAATATTATTAAGTAGGATTATTCCCAAGAAATCTACTACTGTATAAAAAAGAGGTATTTTTACTTCAAGTCATCTCTCATTTCAGATTTAACCGTTTAGGTGCATTCTGTATAAAGGTGGGTCGCAAAGTAATTGGTAGTCGACGCTCAATGCGCCTAACTCGAGGCGATGTGGGTTCGGATTCAACTGCATAACGTCAGTTACTGGTTAGGGTTGCCACAACTGCCCTCATAAGAAAGAAGGCCGCAAAGTATACTTTAACTCCATGTAATTTGCGGCCGTATCTCTTATGATGGCAGACAATGCTGATTAGGGGTATTTACTTAAGTGCTGGTGTGTGTTCTATGGCTACGCTTTGACAGTAACCGTTATCTGTTGTAAGAGTGAGTGATTGCTGTCAGGGCGTACGCATGGAACGCGCACTGCAGGGGTCGGCAATTAAATTTAAGTGGAGTCCAGACGAAAATTCAGTTTTTTTTTTCAAAATAGCAACGTTCAACGTTGTCAGTTAAAACTAGGTAGGTATATTTATGAATTATTTAACCATCCGTATGAAAGTATGAACATGAGTATCCTAGCATCAACTGCGGACACTCCAAAAAACTAACATTTTACAGTTGCCTATTGCTACTAGATAAAAATATTGTCATAGATTTGCGAGAAACTACGAAATGTTGACGAAAACATTTCAAAAACGAAACATAGAATGTAGTTTTATTATGGGTATCAAATCAAGATCACTAAATAATACACCTTATTTTTCACACAAAAATATTTGTTCTAAACATATGAACATTAACGTACATACATATAACGCTGCAAAATGGATAATGTAAGTATAGCAAAAACAAGCCTTTGAGAAGTTTTTACGATTTCGGAAATGTTTTTCATTTATTTAGTTTATATCGGTACTTATGGGGTAAAAAAAATAGCAGTCAATTGAAAGGAAATTTCGTCTTTTAAAAATAACTAGTAAAAGCTTTCATTTCAAAGAAGTGCGAAAGAATACGGACTTTCATTCTCGTACGCTTTCGCTACACCTGCCATACAGTCCTAAGCTGGGGGTGAGCGAAAAACTGTATATATTTCGGGATTGTTCTTTTCATGACGAATAAGTACCTTATTATCTGTACCTTATTATCAAAATAAAATACTATTATCCTAATAGGACCTAATTATGTAAGATCTGACTGATCTTGGAAAATGGAGCTGTCTGCTGAGTCGATCTTCTCCTTATTATAGCTTATTTACATAACATTTAATTTTTTATTAACATTTACTTACTTATCACAGAAATTACAAAAATAACGTTAAAACTATTCTAAAATTGTAGATAATCATTGTAAAATCAACTCAACAGTCGTATGCTCGGTACAGAGTCCCGGCAGTCAAACGTTATGATTTTTTTTTGAAATTTTGCACAGCCCTATGAGTTGTCAATTCATGCATTATGTAGTGGCACTGCCGGCTGCGAGCCGATCATTAATAAAACCATTAATTGCCGACTTTCAACGACGCCAATGCACTTTGCCTACCAGGTAATACGTACGGCTTTATGAACTCACCTGGCGATAGGAGTTTATCATTAGAATGTGTATCATTACAGTACGAAAAGGGCTTTCTACTAACACGTTAGTTTCTACCTTTATTCCTGAAACTGAATAACTTTTCCCATGAAAACCCAATGAAATTTTGGTTCTCTCTCTATGTCTAAAAGTGAACGCTTTTTAATCAAACTTGTAAGGAAAATAAAACTGCTCAGTTCCGAGAACACAAAGTTTCTGTACTATTTTTTTAAACTGTATTCCTAGGGTTTAAGTAAAACAGTTTTACAACAAAGGAGAAGGAATAAAAATATTCAGAAGTTTCAAGATTTTCAATCTTCATCTCAACTTGGTTCGGTACCTTGTTATTTGAGTAAAATAATGTTTTGGAGAAGCTTTTTGTCAACTGAAAACTTTAAGTTAAAATGTACGTCTCTGTAGGTACTGTTTGTAGAACAAAAGGCACATAATTCACTGTCTCACTCCAGCTTACAGTTCAGAGGACTATTTTAAGATACAATTGAAAATCTGATCGAGCAGTAGAAAAGTAGTAGGTTTATTATAATAAACATTTTAAGGTTTTTTTCTTTCTATAACGGTTATAATGTCAGTACCTTGCAACTAACTACGAACTTAGTTGAGTGTACATACTCTAAGAGTGACAAAATATTCCTTAATATAATAGTATGGACAAGACACTGAGAATACGGAGACTGAACCGTATCGTTTTTGAACCCCTGACTGATCAACTGAGTTATTCGGAATGTCCCCCTCCCATACTGTGGTAATTAGAGTTGCGTATAGCGATTGATCTACCAGTCCGTTAGAACTTTTGCTGCCGAAATTAAGAATACCTTAGCCTTCATTTTAGACTTTATTTTTAAAATTCCTAATCCATGATATAAAAGTTCACGTTGTGAAGCTTTCAGTTCCGTTGCCAGTGATACTGTCTGTAAAGTTAATTTCACTTACACAGTGAAATATTTTGAATTCAGAGCCCTGCGAACTGATTACATATAAACTATATAAATATATTCTTAACTTTTGCTTTTTTATATAAATGATAAATTTATTTACAGTTCTAAGATGATCTTGCTCCAACTTGTATTTATTTTATCACTATTCATTAGCGAGGTAAAAAGTGGTATATGCCACACGAGAGCAAACTGATTTGTTTTTTGTGATATTGAACCACTCAGGATAATAACATAATAAAAATCCTTCGCATATTCATATTTAAAACTCAGCAATCGCGACGAAAACCAAATGGTTTCCCTTGTTTCCACAGAAAAAGAAATAGTAACTGTTTTTTATTTCGAATAGAACAAATTTTTAAATACTCCCCGCCTGCCTGCCGCTCTGAAAACTGGATAAAAATTAACTTGACATTTTCCGGAGGTTGAAAATAAACTATGGCACAAGTGAGTTAAAAGTTTTAACTTATAAAAGCATTAGTTGGTTACCTGTCCCGTGGAGCGTGGTTTTCACTTCAATGTCATTTATTTACATTAACTTCCTATTAACTTATATGGCAAAGCTTCAAGTTACTTTCAACCAGCAATATTTTACTCTGTAATAACATAACTTGTCTCTGGTAATAACTATCTTTTTTATTTTTAATCCACAATTGGTAAGCCCTGCTGACTGATGGTAAGTTGTTGATGATGACGATGATGGAAGGTGGGCTTCCATGAGTTTCCATGGCCTTACCTGGAAATAGGAAACTGGCTGTCTTGCTATATTTTAACTATACAAAATAATTTATTTATTATTCTTACTCCTATATTAGTTTAAGTGCGCCCTGAAATAAATAAATCAATATAAAACCATTCAAGATATAATATATAATATCACCGACGAAAAAAAAAAAGATAAATCCATTGACTGAGTCGGTGGGTTAGTAGTTTGCGCGCCTGACTACCTTATCCGAGAGTCGTGGGTTCGATCCCCACCCAGGCCAAACATTTCTGCGATAAAGAGATTTGTTTGCTCTAGGTCTGGGTGTATTATATCTATTTATGTATGTATTAAAAACGTATAAGTGTATACATAATAATGTATCAGTCTCTGGTTCCCATAATACAGGGAATCCTAGTTTGGGGTCAGATGACCGTGTGTAATTGGTTCCGGATAATTATTTATTTTAAATTGAATATGTCGTTTTTCTAAATACATATATTAAGAGCGTCACAACTCGTAAATATCTAAACCAGCTTATACATCCTAGTTAGATAAACCATTCACAACTATGTAGATACTGAGGGGTAATCAGTCACTACGAATTAATATGGTGTACGCTATCGTTGGGCGCTAAAATGTAGGGGATAGCGAATAAATAAAGCAATTAGGATAGACATTAAACCTAAAAGTGGAGTAGGTGTCATGAGGACGCCGATCGTCTAAGAGCATATAAATTGCCCTAATGTCTGAGATTTTTTCTGCCATTTTTTGCGGGGGACGAGGTTAACACCCAAAGCGCACATCTACGAAGAACCCACATAAGCAAACAGTCCAAATACCTATATCGCTTTTAATACACACTTAGAAACTTAAACTTTTATTTTGACAGTGTTCCGCCAAAACTTTAAACTTTTTTTTTGTGGTTAGTATCGAATGGTTGCAAATGTAAGCAGTCTACAGTAGCAACTCGTCTTAATTGAAAAACGAATTTTTAAAAAGTTCGCCGAAGTAATTATGGTCCGTATAGTAACGGAATTATGAAAAAAAAAACATAGACATACCTCTAACACTTTAATTACTGTCTTCGTAAGTGACAAGAACAAGAGTGGCGCTAATGTGCGCCACAGTATAAGAACATTATACAGTATGGACACTCCTCGCCGATCTCTGAAGGCTACCTCACCCCCCCTATGTGGCGGATCTGTGACCATTTGTCAAGAGGTTGGCACAGTTCCAAAATGGTTCCAAAGCACAGTATTATAACCAAAGACAATTTTATTTTTTAAGGAAAGAGCTCAGCCTTCTAAGGCTATACAGCCTGCTAAGGCTATACAGCCTTCTAAGTCTATACAGCCTTGTCTGGTGTATACAGCCTTTACTTTATTTGTAAAAGTCTAGCTAATATAAAGAACAATGAGGGCTAATTGAATCTCGATTCAACCCTAGTACTTCACGCACACATTTGTACAAATATGAATATCTTTGTAGTAAACAACGACGCGAAATTTGTATAAAGTGTTCGGGGTGTGGTGTGCGCTTGCTAAGCTCGTAAGTGGCGAGGTTAGCACTTCTGACGTCTATGCTGAGAGTTGTGGGTTTGATGCCCACCCAGGGCAAAAATTGGGTAAGATTTGTTTGCTCTACCCTTGCGATATAAGTACGTATATTGATGACTTTATTGCTTCATTATATGTAAGCTCAGTCGGATACCGAAATGTGAATAAAACCCAGGTTGAACAACGGACGACGTGACCTGCAGCCGACCTGGCTCTGCACGTATCGACACGTCACGTCGTTCCTGCGGGTTGTTCTGGTGATGTCGACAGGGTGACGCAGATTCTTGGCTGCCCTGCAATTCCTTAATCGTGTCCCAGGTGACACAGTGTCTGTGAAAGTTTGTCTGTGACAGCGACATTAACTGAATCGTCTGTCAAAGTCAAATACGTGTAAGGCCGATAATGATGATGTACCAATTTGCGTAGATTAAAAAGTCAGCCTGTATATTGTGTTAAAATAAGGAATGTAAGAAGGACGTCTTTTGACATAAATGCTGGTAATGATGTGCGTATATGATGATGTCGAATCCAAGTCGGCTGAGCAGCGTTCCGGAAGCTCCGCAATATCTTCACGTCCAAAATACCGCAGTGTCTCAAGATTAAGGTATTGCAAGAGTAAGGTAGTGTGTGTTGCCAGTGATGACATATGGAACCGAGATATGGTCGCTTACTATGGGCCTCATAAGAAGGTTCCAGGTCACCCAAAGGGCGACGCATGGAGCGTGTTTTGCTTGGTGTTTCCCTACGTGATTGAATCAGAAATGAGGAGATACGTAGGATAGATAGATAGATAGATAGATAAATCATTTTATTCAACACACAGCATATAAAGAAAATACATATGTTAGAAAGAAACTTAAATACTAAATTTATATAAATAACAAAAATACAGAAAAACCGTGGCTGTGACTGTGCATTGAAATGGCACCGGTTCAGCTTTGATGTTGCAAGTTCTGCAACGCTGTTATTCTACCGGGGCCAGGGCGCAGAGTGAACAGGAGAATTCAAGTAACCGAGATAGGGGTACATAGCTCGTAGAAGAGATGGCCGTTGGGGCACTAAAGTTCTCGAGTGGCGACCGCGCACTGGAAGACATAGTGTAGACAGGCCTCCGACTCGGTGGACCGACGACCTGGTGAAGGTTGCGGGAAGCCGCTGGATGCACTGGAGCACCAGGACCAGTCGGAGGCCTTTGTCCAGCAGTAGACGTCTATCAGCTGATGACGATGATGATGATGTACGGGTGGCTCGTTAGGGCATGATTGTCCATTTACAATGAAAACTGATCGCTATCGCTCATAACTCGAGTCATACACCAACGTTTTGTAATCAATCTATTACAGCAAATGAATACATTATCCCTTATTACTATGCCATGTACGTTTCATGGTTTGTATGACAGTAATTTAACGGTGTTGTATTACCTTCTTATAGGTGAATACAAATAGGTACAAGTAGGTAGAAATACTATGTAAAATGAACCCAATAGGCTGAGTAAAATTATTTAAATTTAGAGACATATAATCTTTAGATATTATTAGATTTTATATTATACTAGCTTCTGCCCGCGACTTCGTCTGCGTGGACTTCAGAAATACGTCCAGAGAAACGAAATTGCGAGAGGAAGAAAAATATTGTATAGGTACAAAATTTCTAAATGGGGTATCGCGACATTCTATAGAGTAAAAAAAGCTGCAGTTCTATTCTATTCTATTCTACATCTGTCATACTGACATATATCAAACTGTCATGTGTCAAATTCACGTCCGTCAAACTGACATCTGTCAAAATCGCAACGGTTAAACTGACATCTGTCAAAACGATAATTGTCAAAGTGGCAACTGTCAAACTATCTACCTATCTAAAATATATCTACGTTGACGTTGGCGGAATTATTGTGGCCAACACAATAAAAGGCCAGAAAAAAAAAAAAAAAAAAAAAAAAACTGTCAAACTGA
This sequence comes from Coleophora deauratella, assembly GCA_958295455.1. NCBI lineage: Eukaryota > Metazoa > Arthropoda > Insecta > Lepidoptera > Coleophoridae > Coleophora > Coleophora deauratella. The sequence continues at coordinate 5,412,671 of OY282411.1, forward strand.
AAACTGTCAAAATGTCAACTGTCTAAAGATAACTGTCAAAATATCAACTGTCAAAATGACAACTGTCAAAATTGCAACTGTCTTAATGACAACTGTCAAAATGACCGCTGTTAAAATGACAACTATCAAAATGACATCTGTCAAAATGACAACTGTCAAACAGACATTATTAAAATCAGGTTTTAATAATGTAATAATCCGCCTGATACATGGAAACCCTCGAGCTTTCCGGGATGAAAAGTATCCCATGTGTTAATCCAGGTATTAAACTATTTGTATACCAAATTTTATCCGAATCTGTTGAGCCGTTTTTGCGTGATTGAGTAACAAACATCCAAACATACAAACTTACAAACTTACAAACATCCAAACTTTCACATTTATAATATTAGTAGGATTATTAGATATAACCTCCACCAATCCGGACTTGGCCCCCGTGTGTGGAATATGGCTTAACCTTCCCGATATATGGGCAGAGACCCGTGCCCCTGCAGTGAGGACGTAATGGGTTGTTAATAATAATTTTATATTTATATTTGTTTTAGTAACTAGATAAATTGTGCGCTACCTATATTTTTTGTTTTCTTTTGCGAGCACCGGATTATCTGAAAGAAATCGCTAAAAGCGTTAAGACCCCAATTTTTCCACCGCAACTTTCACATTTGTATTTTTTAGCGAATATTAATATTATCAAATTATCTAATTTTGTTAAAAAAGATGTTGTAAAATAAAAGTTCCAAAATACGCGATAATAGGTACCGACATACTTAGGTTTATTCTCTAATTTAACTTTGTTGCTTTCTACATACTTCGTTCACCTCGTGTGGAACCTCAAAACAAAGGCGACGTCGCGTCGTAGAGTCTTAAGTGTGGAACTAACCAACCGTGGCGGATACCACAAAGGAATAGCAAACAAGTGTTAATACTACTACGCGTGTTTCAAATAACACGGTCGAGCCATGAGAACAGCGGGGAGCGTTTTAACTTTTGGGGTATAAAATTTATGGTAATGGTATTCAGATTTAAATAGAGGCTCTTTATTGCTTGGATTAGAATTCGTATATAGTATTTACGGAAACCCTAAAAAAGCGAAGTAAGTTCGAAAAATCCGTAGTACACCGACTCGGACATTTAACGTTAGACAGTTTGATTTGAGAACCACAGATAAGAGCTCCGAAGGGTATCGAAGAGTATTATGGCAATACCGGTGGCCATTCCGTAAATATATGTAGCTACTATGTGTGATATGGCCTTTCAATGAAAGGTTTATTCATCAAAGTACTTAACAGTCCGACTACGCTTATATGGCGTGTTGATGACACTGACAGGGGGGCTGTTGTGCTTTTATCGCAAATCTGACATGTATTTCATGCAGAGTCATTTTTAAAATTGCGGTGTTAGTTCCGGCTTTTGACCGCACGCCAGATAACCGTAGGTGGACTGTACAATACTTATTTGCGCTGATGTCAGTGAGTTTAATATGGTCAACTGTATCCACTTTACTGGCCCCAAATCCCAAGCACAGGGACCATCGAGCTAAAGGCAATCATAACATAAGTTAATCCAAGACTTTTGTTCGGGAGCCGCGCGAGGAAACTTCCTACTTCACAAGGGAACCTCTAGTTAATTACGCCGTTTCGAAACAACACATGGTACACTCAGCGTGCAACATTAGCTGACAGATTTTGAAACTGCTCAAATTATTGGAAGCTAACAACTCAAAACTATTAATAAAAATAATAATATCTGGGACAAATCACACACGGTCATCTGGCCCCAAACTAGGATTCCCTGTATCTTGGAAACCAGAGACTGATATACATACACATACACTTTTAAATACATACATATATAGATATAATATTGACGGGAAGTTTCTAAGTATAGTTGATTTTTTCTTACTTGTCTTATTTTTGAAAACATTATAGCGTGCCTACTCATCATTATTGATATTTCATAGAGTTGGAAAAGCTCTTTATTAAGTTTATATAGAGAACTTTATAACAAGGTTTCCCAACACTACAAAATGTCAATGGTAATAAGTAGATTCGCTCAAATATTTTCAAAAATAAGAAAAGTAAGAAAAAATGAAGTATAAGTACTTTGTTAAGACATGATAAATTTAATGTAAAATTAAAAATTCCGTCGGGGTCTAAAGTTAAAGTCCCTATCCTAGCAGATTGAGTATTCAGAAATTAATTCGACTATAATATCACTACCAAAATCAATCAAGCCGTTATGAGTTAAGTGGTTAGCGATCCTGACCTCTGATCCGAGAGTCGTGGGTTCGATCCCCACACAGGGCAAACTTTTCTGTAATGAGCAGAATTGTTTGCTCTGAGTCTGGGTGTATAATATCTATATATGTATGTATTTAAAAGTATATGTGTATGTATATCAGTCTCTGGTTCCCAAGATACAGGGAATCCTAGTTTGGGGCCAGATGACCGTGTGTGATTTGTCCCGGATATTATTATTATTATTATAAAATTTAAGATGAGCTTTATGTATCGACTTGAAAAACTTTTGTTCAATGAATTTGTTTAAAACGAAAAACAGAGGACTTTTCATATAAATTGATCAATTGATTTTTCATATTTGTAGTACTACTGTACCTTCTTATACAACCTGTATACTTATCTCATCTCACTAATATTATAAATGCGAAAGTATGGATGTTTGTTTATTTGTTTGTTTGTTCCACTTTCACGCCGAAACTACTGAACCGATTTAGTTGAATATAGTAGGTACTAGGTATATGGTAGGTAGATAGGTAAAGCACTCGGTTAACATATAAGATACTTTTTATCCCGGTAAACTCGAAGGTTCCCGGAGGAATGGCTAAAAACGGTGTTTTTACTTTGTCACTAGATGGCGCTGCCTTAACATTTTATTTCTCTCTGGACCCAATTCTGAAGTCCAAGCAGACGAAGTCGTGGGTGGAAGTTAGTATTATTATGAGCATGTGCGTGAGGCTAATATAATTTAAGGTACAGCTTGTTTTCACTAAGTAAAAGTCAAGTGCTTTGTCAAAGTTACCAAAAGGAGTACCGCACAAGAAACGAACGTTACGGTAGACAGCACCTTGAAATTGAAATAAATTTGCCTCAAGAATATGAATACCTACTTTTAAGTCTTCAATTAAAGCGGCAAATCTCTGAAATTACTCGTATTCAGAGACAATAGATCTCGATGAGATCTTCATTTGAAATAAGAGCTGTCAAAATGAACACAAATGCGGCAAAAGGAGGAGAAGCAACATGGAGCGAGGTTTGGTGCTATTTCCTGAAAGGCATAGTCATATGGCTATGATGACTCTCCGCTACGTTTGTCTTCATCATTCCTCTCCCGTAACACTTTCATAATCATCATATCAACCGGAAGATGTGTACCACTGAACATAAGCCTTCCCACTAAGTTTCCACCAAAAAAAGTTTAAGCATTGGCACCATTTTAAAATTATTCACTGAAAAAATTCACTCTTTTTACAGCTCCGCTCTTCGTCGCTATACTTTGCTCCTTCTCAGTGATGGCCAATTTAACACAAACTTCCAGCTAATCGTCACTCAGAAAAAAGTGTTTGTAGAAAATAACTCCTCTTTAATGACATTTGCGTTCGTAGTGACCCCGATAATATGTTACCTACCTACCATTTGAAACATAGCATTTAAATTCTTCTCAAACTCCCAAATAGCGATTATAATATACTTTACAAGCACATGCCGCTCTGAAGTGAACAATTTATCGACCGGATGTATAGCTTTCTGGATCCCTGCCATTTAGTTTTAAAGTATCTGAGTTTCGAACCATTTTAAATCAAGAGAGTTTGAACCACTAGGACTCTCTGAGGAGCATTTCAATAAAAGCTGGAGCATGGAACAGTGACAAAAATAGACACATGTGTTTTATTGTCGTGTTGCCACTTACTTATACATAGGTTATTTAGATAAAAAATCTTCGAAAATAAATAAACTTTCATTTGTTGCCTCTATTTATGACACTTAAAATCTTTTCGTAAATCAAATTATTTATGTGCGACTAAAAACTACTGATTAGTTAGTTCCCAATTTTTTATTTTACATTGTTTTTGTTTTATGAGTAATCAAGGACTTCAGATATTTTCATCTAAATGGCAATTTGGTTCAGTTAAACATTTTTTTTTTTTTAAAGTGGGAAGTTCATAATTAAGGGTGATTTCCCACTGTGAATATCTTTGTCCAATTTAGACGTCCAATATTTGATCAAATTGCTATGGTATGCAAAAGTGTTCCTTCTTCTATGATAAAACATGCTAGTATATTTGATGAAGTCATCGTTTTTTTAACGAAATTTTCATTGCAGAGAGATACCTATTTGATGAATGTAAAATTGAAAAGGTGCTGAACTTATCGGTAATACGTTTTCCTCTTCAAGTTCAATGTAGAACGAGATTTAGCTCCTGCATCCTGCATGTAAAATATAGCCCTTACCTTCTCGTGGTATGAGTTCACTCAATAGTACGACATACTTCCTCTATTTACCTCGTTATTTCTTGTACACAACAGGAAACAACCGACAGTTGTTCCTACAATTGGGTTACCACGCTTCCTTACCCTTTGTCTCGACATTCCTTGCGTCTGAGCACTGAGCACAGATAAATAATATTTCGCATACACTCTTGAGCCTTTCGACTGAATGTAATCTCTGTGGTAAAATTTTATTTTTTAACTCCAATGTGTTACGGTTGCAATGTGTTTTCAATGTGAAAAAGAAAAGAAATTAATTATACGTGCACAGAATTGTATTTTTATAAAATGCATGCACCAGAATTTAGTATTTTTGTTATGATTTCTCAAAACAAACATGTATAAAAAGTATGAATTTCAAAATGCAAGTTGTCGGTCATTTGTGGGTATACTTAAGGATTATTAAGATCGAACTTCACTTGAGGTTAGTTCGTTTGATCATCTCGGATCAAAAAAAAAAAAAAAATCTATTTACTTCCGCAAATACGATAAATTTTGTCCGAGTGAGCGGCTTATACGTGTTACGATACACGGGAATTCTTACATATTATAGGATAGTGTAAAAAAAACACTTAAATAGAACTGGTTCTATTCATAAAATTGAACAATTTGCCTTTGGAACCTATTATACTAAATTTTAACTTTTCATACAAATTAATTGGCCAATCTGTCAATTTTGAAAGAAGATTTCAATTTTTTGTGAATTCAGTATGGGTTTCCGTGGGAAAAGTTGTTCAGTTTCATGCGTGGACCCGGAGTCAGAGATAAGATAATAGTGGATTGGTATTTCTTTATACATATACTCCGTATATTTTAAACAGTGAATGTTTCCCATTTCGTCTTTGGAATTCCAAAAGAATTCAAACACGTAAATCCACATTAGAAGCGTTGAAAATTTTGATCACAAGACTTGAAACGAGACCCATTTGCATAGAAAACTTTGCGAGTTGTGTCGTAGGGTACCGCTATAGAAATGAAATGTTTTCCGAGCCCGTATGACTGTGAAAATTATGTGTGAACTTTGCGAGTTGCGACTCGGATAATTAAAGGCTGAAAGACTTAGTTGGTTGTTAATCTTTTGGGATTGCTACAATTTCCGGGGCGGCATGCGTTATGCTAATGTTGCGAAGCAATTAGGGAGGTCTCACCCTATAGTAAAGACGAGTGGAGCGCCCACGACTTAGCCGGCGTAGAAGTTGGATCTAAAAGAAGTTCGTTAAAACAATTTTCGATGTTTGAAAAGTTTTAGACCCCTCGATTACTGCTTTTCTTCTTACATCCTCTAAGGAACATATTGTGTTATATTTGAGTTGGTGTCTTAAATGATTTATGCTGTGCGTGTGCGTTCTGTCTGTCGGAGGATCTATAGTAATGGCGGTTTGTAAAAATCTGTATTTCGTAGATCGCACATGATCGCACACCGTGGTCCAGTGGCTAGTCCATTCACTTCACATCAGGAGGTCGCGGGTTTGATTCCCGGCGGGGTCCAACTTTGTGGGACTCGGTTTGGTTGGTGGTAGGACATTTTCTGAGTCCGTGGCTAGCCATCACCATCTTATCTAAGTCTAGCCGCCAAAGATCAATATTAATAGCATTGAAGTGTTCCGGCATGGAGATAAGATAGCAGTTCCCCATTGCACTGGAGAATATTGGTAAGCCAGTTTCCATCTTCGGCATCGTCATCGATTACCACCAGGTGAGATGATGTCAAGGGTTTACCAATGTTGGATAAAAAACCCTATTTCACCCATTTTCTTAGTGCTTTTCAAATCAAATCAAATCAAATCAAATACTCTTTATTGTCATACAAGAAACATACAAACATATAAGCATACATATATAGCTTTTCTTCTTACATCATCTTAAATTCTTTTCAAATTTTCAAGTCGCTGGTATAAATGGTTTAGGCTGTGCGACTCTGTCTTTTAACTCGTTAATGGCGGATACATAGCGACCAATATTTCGTAGATCGCGCCACATTCATATATTCTAAACCAATGGTCCGACTTCTCCTTCTTCTTAGTCTACTCATCAGTGCTTAGCATCGTGACCTGTTCAATTAGTATTTGCTCGGATGGTGTGCCTCATGAATCGTCATTTTTAATGTTTTCATGATGAAGTCGGCCTGTCGAGTAAGTTTGCGACCCCTGGTCTGCGTTCTACCCCTTTTCTGAACAAGTAAGTCCATCCTATGTTTTTGGCTCTCTCTTCACCCCGTGACCGAAATACTGGGTTGTCCTTTTGCTATTCACGAGAGTCTTTTCAGTCAGGGCTCTGTCTGACTGTTATACGACACTATTACCTATTACTAAGCCCGTTCTAAGCCTGAGGTAAGCCTGTGTCATCTATCTGATAAACAGAAAGGCTTGGCTTCGTGTGGGAACTAAAGTATCTGTAATGATAATTTGTGTATCGTGTTCCTGGACAACAACATTGTTTTAGTAAATTTATTTATTAAAATACTGTATCTTTAGTTATTAGAATATGTATAATTATAGTGTATACTCACCTTACAAATGTATTAACATTTCTTTGAGAAAAATTCAATTAAAGTTAAATTAAAATGTTTATCAAAAATTAACAAAGCTTAGCGCTTATCAGGTAAGTTAAATTATTGTTATTATGATTCTTCATTGTTTTCCGTAATATAATAATTCTACCGCAAAGTCGTAACTTCTTACGAAGATTTTAGGCCGTGAGCACAGACGCGAAATAAAATAATGAGTTCCCGAGACGAAGTTTTCTTAATGAGAATTTCAGTACTTATACTAATGGTAGCTGCCTCACCTGAGGGAATTATGTTTTGAGTCTATTAACGGCTCTCTGAAATGGAAATGTTACGATGTACGCCATAGGTACCTGTTATATCATGCGGGTCGTAACAAAATATGTATAGGATCCGTAAACTAGGGCACACTCAGGACAACCCATACATATTGTAATTTCACATTAATATTAACCTAATACTAGGAGTACTAAGAATATGACGTTTGTATACGCGTAAATGTGTGTGTTGTGAGCTTGCGCTAAACGACCATCATAGGAGCATACCCGCAGAGGATCGGTGAGGTCTTCTTTAGAGAGGGGTAGGGAGTTACTATGTCGTGGTCAGATCATAGAATTGACCACTTCATGATGTGGCAGACCATTTCCTGAATTTTTAGTATTTCATGAAATGGACAGCTAAAACTAATCATATCTTTTAAACGTCAACGTTTGATGATATGTCAATACACGTTTAGCTATATCATTAAAGTAGGATGATATCACATATGATCATGATATCAAAGGTCTAATAAAAAATATAAAAAAATACGTTAAGTTACTGGCATTCGTTTAATCTGAGTAATCTGGGTCAACAGATAAATTATACGTTTTTAATACTTAGCTTTTAAGATTGATATCTACTAACCTGTGAAATATTTTCCGAACTTCAAGGTTTTTTTACGTTGCGCTCGTTATTTGATCGACTTTCGCAAAATGCTTGCAGTTTTGTATGGTAAGGACATTTCACTTCACTTTTATCTTCAGGTGGAACATTATTATTAGCTTTTTTATTTATAATAATTGTACGCCGCCATGATGCAAAAGATCACAAAAACTTGAGTAGAAGCCCTCGTCACCAGATCCTGCCATGGATTTCATTAGTTACATCTTGTACTGTATGATTTGTGATCTTAGGTAAATATTAGTTGTTATTACTGTCAGTCACTCTTATTATGTTTACACACACACACACACACACACACACACACACACTCATGCATTAAAGTACTTACTTACTAAACAATTGTAGGGTTTTGGATATTTTCCTGTATAAATTATTTATTTTTAGTGATTTTTAGTGATTTTGAATAGCAACACTATATTAAATAAAGTTTAAACATTGTCATACTGTTTTTGCGTTTTTTGTAATTGAGAATTGGCAACACAGCGTTGTTTACTCCTTAGTATATAAGCGGTGTCAAGAGCTTGAGAGCTCTCTTTCTGTGATACGTCGTCGAGAAATAAAGTCATTATTTGTACAAGTGAACTTTTATTATACTATGTCTTCGAATCCTGTTGTCAATTATAATATTGTATAGTGTATTTTTCTCATGTGAAGTTAAGTATTTTATTTGTATCCAAAGGATTTTATAGATTTTCTACTTGATAGTGTAAAATAACTATCTTTTTCAATTCTTTGTAACAGTGTACTGTACCTGGTCTAGATTATTTTTCAATATCGTTCTAAATTATATGCGATATCAATAGTTGTGGAAGTCCTCAGTGGACGCCTTTCAGGTAATGATGATGACCTCTAATATTAAAAACAGTTTATGTTTGTAAAACAAACGCAAAATCTAAAGGACTTAATACTAAAGGTTGAATAGTATTTCAACTCGAAGGTAATCTGTCAAAGACAAATCTAACAGAGAAACTCAAATAATGGAGTTTCTGTCGCTTCGTATTTCGAAAGCAAAGGTAGAATTAGAATTTCGAAGATATTTTACCCGACTGCGGCATAAGCTACCAATAACACAAAGTTACCCATACAAAGTTAAATCTGATATGTGACTGTATGAGATTTCGAAATTTTTGAAAGTTGTAATCCATACTTTATTAATATGTATAGTGTTATGTTTTCACGCGTATCTGTATAATGTAAGAAGCATTTTTACCGTCGTAGCGTCCTATAACGGCGGGACGGATTTTAAATTCTAATGAATCAATTGCTTAATATTATTTATAACAATTCTAAAAACTTTCTGCCTCGCACAACCAAACTGTGGGATGAATTGTCGCCTGCGGTATTTCCGGACCGATACGACCTACAAACCTTCAAAAAAAGAGAACCCATTTCAAAGGCCGGCAACGCATTTGTGACTCCTCTGGTGTTGCGGGTGTCTATGGGCGGCGGTAATCTAAAAAAAAAACTAGCTGGTGTACCCCGGCTTCGCTCAGGGAGTTGATACGAGATCGTGTGGTAGTTGGAATAAAAGGTAAAAACTTAAAATCTAACCATCTAAGAGGTATTTTTTATTGAAAACATATTCTTACTATTTACAATGTGTTAACAACCCATATCGTCCCTACTGTAGGGGCACACGGGTCTCTTAGGAAGCTTAGGAAGATGATGATGATGATGAATAGGATAGTGTAACTGCTTTTTTAGTCTACGCGGGCGAAGCCGCGGGCACAAGCTAGTATATAATATAAAAGATGTTTTATATTTGGCTGGATACTTTAATTACGAGTAACTGAAACGATATTTAAAAAAGTTTTATTTCTTAACGACCTATTCTTAATGCAGTGGCACAGTCTCTTCTCAGACGTCGGGAAGGTTTGGCCATACTCCACACACGGGGGTCAAGTCCGGATTGGTGGAGGTTGTAGGGCTAGCGGCCAACCCCATTGTCAGAAGTTTTCAAGTCACCTTTAAAGCCTCCGACATGGCTGAACGACTGCCATCTAGCGATAGCACCAACGGCTTAACGTTTCTTGCGAAACACGAGATAAATAACACTAATAGTCAAACACATTCATATCCGTGTCTGTAGTCAATTAACCTGCATGATCGATGCGACCACGCAAGCCCACTTAGTCGAGACTATTTTTAAATTTACTGTGTAGATATGACGATATTTATATCTCTAACTTGAGAAATTAAAGACCATACAAAACTTCATCCCCTATTTCACCCCCTTAAAGTCTCTCATGACCAGCATGGGTTTGACCGTTAATGGAGTTTATCTCGACCGTTTCCACGCTTCGCAAAGTAGTTAAGCAGTTGGCCGTGACTCAGTAGGCTTACATGGTCGCGTCGATCATTCAAGTTAAATGATTACAGACACGGTCATGCTCCGGATGGGTTTGACTGTTAGTAGAATTTATCTCGACTATTTTTATGCTTCGCAAGGTACGTTATGCCGTTGATGCTGGCTTTAATCACTAGATGGCAGTCGTTTAGGCAAGTCGGCAGGCCTTTTAAGAAGTTTGAAAACTTCTGAGACTGGGTTGGCCCTTGGACCCACAACCTCCATCAATCTGGACTTGGCCCCAGTGTGTGGAGTATGGCCTAACTTTCCCTAGATATGGGAAGAGACCTGTGCCACTGCATTAAGAATAGGTCGTTAAGAAATCAAACTTTTTTAAATGTCGTTTCAGTTACTCGTAAGTAAAGTATCCAGCCAAATATAAAATATCTTTTATATTATATACTAGCTTGTGCCCGCGGCTTCGCCCGCGTAGACTAAAAAAGCAGTTACACTATCCTATTCATCATCATCATCATCATCTTCCTAAGCCTTTTTTCCATTTACTTAGAGTCGACTTTCTCCGTCCTTTTCTTCCATCTGGCCTGTTCTATGCCATGTCCTCGTCTAGAGAGAGCTCTTTCAGGTCTTTTGGACCGTCGTCCACCAAGTGGCGGGGGGTCTTCCGCGTCCCCGCTAACTCTAACTATCCACTCTACTGTGGGGTCTTGTAGACGTCTTAAAACGTGACCAAACCAGCGTAGTCGTTTTTCTCTAACTTTATCGGTAATTTGTGCCACTTTGTAGATCCCTCTGATGTAATCGTTCCGAACCTTATCAAGTAATATGCCAGACCAGCTTAACATGCGCATTTCAGTGGTGTGTAACTTGTTTAGATGTTGTTTTGTAGATGCCCAACACTCTGTGCCATATAAGAGAGCAGGTCTTATTGCAGTTTTAGCTTTCCTTTTGTTTTTATTGGCATTCTGTTGTCACACATTATACCTGTGAGCTGTCTCCACTTCAGCCACCCTGATTTAGTTCTATGAGAAACGTCCGCATAAGTTTTTCCAACGCTGTTTATTATGGAGCCTAAATATTTAAACTGTTTAACAGAATTTAGTGGGTCATTGTTTATGTAGAACTTTATCCGCTCGACATTTCTTGTGCCATCAAATATGCAATACATATGTTCAGTTTTGTTACGACTGATTTTAAGTCCATTTTTTTCCAGTGCTTGTATCCAGTTGTTAAAATTTTCTTGGAGTTCCGTTTCTGAATCAGAGATGAGCACACCATCATCTGCATACAAGATATTCCATGGAACTGATCTTTGACAGCGCCTCGTGAGGTAATCCATTGTTACATTAAATAGCAATGGGCTAACTGCAGATGGACTCCAACCGTTATTGAAAATTTGTCACAGACGCCCGCTGGACTGGCTTTGGCTATTTTGTTATTTAATTTTATGAAGGACCACTGGTTCAAGTTTCAAGTTTCTAGACCCATAGGTTTGGGCTGCGCATTGATATTACCCTTTTCAACCCTCACTTTCACCCCCTCGTGGGGCGAACTATAAAATATATTCAACATTAGTTTCATAATTTGTTTTTAAGAATAGTCATGCCAAGTTATAAGTTGATACACGCAAAAATATTTACTTTCCCATATAAATTTCCACCCCCATTTTAACCCTTTTAGGGGGTGATTTTGAAAAACCGTTCCTTAGTGGATGCCTTCTTTCTGTAAGGAAACTCTGCGCAAAATTTCAAGTTTTTAGACCCAGGGGTTTGGCCTGTACTTTCCCATATAAACTTCCACCCTATTTTAACCCTTTCAGGGGGTGCATTTTAAAAAACCCTTCCTGAGTGGATACCTCCGTTCTATAAGGAATCTCTGTGAAAAATTTCAAGTTTTAAATCCCAGGGGTTTGGGCCTGTACTTTACCATACAAACTTCCATCCTTATTTTAACCCCTTTAGAGGGTGAATTATCAAAAATCCTGTACAAAATTCCAAGTTTGTAGACCCAGGGGTTTGGCCTGTGCGTTGATCTCTCTACTGTGGACCCCCGTTTCATTCCCTTAGAGGGTGAATGTTAAAAAAATCCTTTCTTAGTGCACCGCTAGACCTCTTAAGAAACTTACTTGCTAAATTTGGAATCTCTAGACCCAGGAGTTTGACCTGTGCATTGATCTATCTACTTTGGACCCCCCATTTCACACCCTTAGATGGTGAATTTTGAAAAATCCTTTCTTAGTGCACCCTTAAACCTCATAAGGAACCTGCTTGCCAAATTTGGAATCTCTAGACTCAGCGGTTTGGGCTGTACGTTGATATGTCAGTCAGTCAGTCAGTTTCTTTTTTAGGGTTCCGTAGCCAAATGGCAAAAAACGGAACCCTTATGGATTCGTGTAGTAAATGAAAGCCTTAACTGTACGAGCACGCGTTTATTACTGAGATGGCAGCGCATCGCGCGGTACAATCCATACATAAGTATATTATAGGTAGGTAGATACATACATATAGCAATGCGATACTTCACTCCTCCAACCTTATTTTAAACACCTGACAACAAAGAAAACAAACTTATTAGTGTACATTGTACATTTAAAAATACTTCTTAAAATCTAAATTAATCCTAGGGCGTAAACGGCGTGTTAGCGGCGGTTCTACTTGTGCGGCCTGCTCGGTTTCAGGCTCCGCCGCGGGCGCCGCCACGGCCGCGGGCGGGCTGGCGGGGCTCGCGGGCGCTGGCGACCTCACAGGGGACCCTCGCTCACACTCCTCAACTTCACAATCATTCCACATTTCTGCCTCCTCATTACTATGCATTGAATGCGTTTCTGCGTGCACATCAACGTCATCATCCCTCTCCACCACTCTAGAGCTAGGAATGAATTCATAGTTAGTTGGCGACCTTGGCAAATCTGAATGAGTGACAATAGCAGGTGAAGGAAGAGGACGCATCTGGGAAGTAGGAGTTGGCGAATCAATCTCGAAGTCAAAGTTACTTGAGTTTTTACAAGGTAAAATTTGATCTACATGTCTTATACACGATTCACATAAATTCCTAACAAAAATCTTATACATTCTATTTCCAATACATTCTTCAATTTTTCCCAATTCCCAGTTTTCTTTTCGTGCACTGTACCACTTTACCCAGACTAAGTCACCTATTTTAAAATGTCTTTTGCTAACAAGTAATGGTTTGTCGACTAAATTTATTTTATCGTTAGCTGATGGAAGGATTAAATCCAAACGCGACCTTAAGTTTCGGCCAAACATTAATTTGGCGGGGCTCTCACCAGTAGTACAGTGCACTGTGTTTCTGTATTCAAACAAGTAGGCTAATAACTTCTCATGTACACTGTTAAGCGGCAAGTTATCCTTTAAAATACATTTTAACATTTGTTTGCAATTTTTCACCGAATTTTCGGCCTGCCCATTACTGCATGGGTGATATATAGGAGATGTCATGTTTTTACTACCGTTATTGGAACAAAATTCTTTAAATTCCACAGAGTTTATTTTTACGTCGTTGTCCGACACAATTAAATTTGGTATGCCAAAAATTGCAAATATTTGTTTTAGCTTATATATCAAGGCTTGAGTCGTAGTGCCCCCGTTCATATACAAACATTCAACCCATTTGCTAAAACTATCGACCACAACTAGGTATACCTTTTGCCCTACAGACATATAGTCAATGTGAACGCGCTGCCACGGGCCGGCGGGGCGCGGCCAGGGCGCGGGGAGCTCGCGCGGCGGCGCGGCCCGCAGGCTGGCACAGGTGCTGCATGCGCCTGCGCACTGCTCGATAGCGGCGTCGATTCCCGGCCACCACATTCTGCTACGAGCATTATTTTTCATTTTGGTGATACCTAAATGAGTACTATGCAACTCACAAAGCAACCGCTCCCTTAATGACGATGGAATAACCACCCTTGGCCCGCGCAATAGACACCCCTTTTCGACCTGTAAATCAGTTTTACACCTAAAGTATGGAGCGATAGAAGTACATGTTATTTTTCGAGGCCAGCCTCGTTCCATGTATTTAATCACCGTCTGAATAGTTTTGTCCTTATCTGTGGCGTCTTGAATATCTGTAAGTTGAACCGCCGGTGAGACAGAGTTCAAGAATTTAAGTGAACAATATGCGTCATACTTGCTGATTTCGCTATCACCCTCGCACTCACTCGCTGCACAATCTAACGGAGCGCGAGAAAAATAATCGGCTACTACATTATTTTCGCCTGACGTATATTGAACCACATAGTTATAGGCCGACAATATAATCGCATACCTTTGTAAACGGAGTGCTGTCGTTATAGATATACCGGTTTTATTGTTAAATATTGACACTAGGGGCCTATGGTCAGTTTTCAAAATAAAAGGATCACTCCGACCGTAAAGATACTGGTGGAACTTTTTGACACCGAAGATTATGGCCGTCGCCTCCTTTTGGATCTGGCTGTAATTCCTTTCGCTCGCCGAGAGGGCCCTAGAAGCGAATGCGAGTGGGCGCTCGAGGCCGGCGGCGTCGCGCTGCGCCAGCACGGCGCCCAGGCCGGCGGGGCCCGCGTCCACGCTGAGCACCAGCTGCGCGCGCGGCTCGAAGTGCGCCAGCACGCGCTCCGAGGCCAGCTCGCGCCGCACCGCGCGCACCGCCCGCCGCTGCCGCTCGCCCCACTCCCACGCCGCGTCCGAGCGCAGCAGATCGTGGAGCGGGCTCATAATGCTCGATGCGTTCCGAATGAAATTTCTGTAGTAATTAACTACGCCTAAAAATCTCCTCACCTCTGTAACATTTGATGGATCCGGAGAGTTTAATATAGCTTTTACCTTTTCAGGGCTAGTTTGTAATCCATTTTTACTGATGCAGTACCCTAAATATGTCACACTGTCTTTGAAAAATTCGCACTTCTCTTTTTGTAAACGAAGCCCAGCTTCGCTTAGCCGGCGAAGTACCTCTTTTAATCTACGTGTGTGCGTTTCTTTGTCGGGGCCCGTGATACAAATATCATCCAACCAGCAGCTGACACCCTCCAAGCCTACTAGTAACGTTTCCATTGATTTCTGAAAAATCGCTGGCGCATTAGCTAATCCATACACCAGCCTAGTATATTTAAATAGACCCCTTGTCGTATTGATGGTAGTGAGTTCTTGAGAATCGTCACTTAATAAAAATTGATTATACGCGTTTTTTAAATCTAATTTGCTATAATGCTCTCCACCACCCAATTTCGCAAACACCTCCTCGATGCGAGGCAACGGATACTTATCTATCACAAGATCCTTGTTTAAAGTTACCGAGTAATCACCGGCTATTCTAACTTTGCCATTTTCTTTGAGCACCGGTACAATAGGAGTAGCATACTGTGAGGTATCAACCGGCACTAGGATTCCTATACTGACTAATCGTTGCAGCTCATTCTCAACCTTGTCTTTTATGGCAAAAGGTACTGACCTAGGTTTAAAAAATTTTGGGGTTGAGTTTTCTTTTAATTTTAAGTGAACCTTAAACTTATTAAATGAGCCTAACTCATCGCGCCACAAATCAGAATATTGTTCCAATAACTTGTGTACACTGTCATCAATGGCAAGATTATTCGTTTTGGTTGTTAGAACCAGATTAAAGGCGGACATAAAATTCCTGCCTAATAATGGCGGACCGCCGTTTTTGACAATAAAAATTTTAATCTTTTTTGTTGCACCTTTGTATGTTACATTACATATAATATATCCTAAAGGCGAAATCTTATGACCATTATATAAACACATTTTTAAAAAAGTTTCTTTTATTTTATAGCAGGAAAATTTATTTTTATATAAATTTTCTGAGATGACAGATGTACCAGAACCTGAATCTAATTCCATGACAACACTCTGATTACCTATCATTATCTCTAATTCAATAGGTTTAACATCGTCAGACACATACCTTAAATTAAAGTTTTGACATTCCTCACAGGTAACATCCTCGGATTCACTGTCGTGGCAGTCGGCAGCCATGTTATTGACGCGTGACACATTTTTATCGCCACACACTTTCTTTAAATGACCTTTCTTCCCGCACTTTTTGCACCGATACTGCTTATAACGGCAATTAAATTCACTGTGATTTTTCATACCGCAAATAGAACACACTGAACCGTAATTACGCTGATTGCCCCCGGCCGAGGACGACGAACCGCGCGAGCCACGCGCGCGCGCGCTGCCTCCGGCCCTGGCGCCGCCGATACCGTGCCGCGAGCTACCTTCTAACGACGCACGAAAAATCGGCTCCTCCTTCACCACCAGTCTGGCTTCCCGAGCGCATTCAGCCTGGCCAGCAATTTCCAAAGCCCTTTGGAATGTTAGGGTTGATGGATTTTGCTCAAACAACTTATCGCGTTCAGGACCCGTGCCCAGGCCAAGGACGAAGCGGTCCCTGAGGTTCGCCTCCAAAGCAGTGCCGAAGTCACAATGGCTTGCCAAGCCTCTGAGTCGAGCTGCCCAATCTCCCAATTTCTCGCCTGGAGCCCTTATCGCCCCGAAAAAATTCGCCTTGTCCGCAAACGTACTTTGTTTGGGCCTAAAATGACCGTCGAGTAACATCACTAGCGCTTCGTAATCCATAGAATCCACATCCTGTGGGTACGCCAGGTTACGCACCAGACGGTAGGACTCATCAGAAAGATGCGTGATGAGGATGGCACTTTTCTTTTCATCTTCGACATCATTCGCTTTCAAAAACTGAGTTAGACGACTTTTGAAGATAGACCATTCAGTGGTTTTGTGGTCAAAATTAGATAAATTTCCTAAAAATGACATTTTACTCCTCGTTCGCCAGTGTAGTAAATGAAAGCCTTAACTGTACGAGCACGCGTTTATTACTGAGATGGCAGCGCATCGCGCGGTACAATCCATACATAAGTATATTATAGGTAGGTAGATACATACATATAGCAATGCGATACTTCAATTCGTCATGTCTGTCTGTCTGTCCGTCTGTCCGTATGTCACAGCCACTTCTTTCCGAAACTATAAGAACTATACTGTTGAAACTTGGTAAGTAGATGTATTCTGTGAACCGCATTAAGATTTTCACACAAAAATAGAAAGAAAAAAAACAATAAATTTTGGGGGATCCCCATACTTAGAACTGAAACTCAAAAATGTTTTTTTCATCAAACCTATACCTGTGGGGTATCTATGGATAGGTCTTCAAAAATGATATTGAGGTTTCTAATTAGAGGTAGGTCGGTACGCGATTTTCCAATACCGAAACGTAATTGGTTATCAGTACCCAATAACGGGTTTTGAAACTATTTATTTTAATAACTATGTATCGGCGACCGAGACAACGATACTGGCTAACTATTTGCTATAGTCCGTCCTGTTGTCAGACCGAACCGTTGCTGTCAGAACGTAGACTTGGAACGTACTCCTGTGTTTTTTCGTTGCTCGTGCGTGTTCTGAAACACTTCCGCACGAGAAATTATTTCTTGATAGCAGGACGGTCTTTTGCAAACCTCGTAAGTGAGAAAGGGACACTCTTGTCAAATAACATGACTTGCAATAACTTGAGATTTGAAACATGCTTTTCAGTTGTTCCCAATAAATAGTTTCGGGAAATACATAGTTTTCGTAATACCGAATACCGTATTTCGGTTATTGCACCAATACATAATTACAGAAACTATTTACGTTTTAAAGCGCCCATCGCTATTTCTAATATAATTTTTTTCTAAACCGAATAGTTTGCGCGAGAGACACTTCCAAAGTGGTAAAATGTGTCCCCCCCCCCTGTAACTTCTAAAATAAGAGAATGATAAAGTTAGAAAAAATATATGATGTACCTACATTACCATGCAAACTTCCACCGAAAATTGGTTTGAACGAGATCTAGTAAGTATTTTTTTTTAAATATTTTCATTCAATCAACTCAAATATAAAAAATATTGAGTTCAAGACATGTGTGATTATGAATTTATACGGAACCCTCGGTGCGCGAGTCCGACTCGCACATGGCCGGTTTTTATACATTTAGATTGGACAAAATCTATAAAAACCATTTTATTAAGGTTTTTATAGACTTTGTCCAATTTGCTTTTCCCATAAAAGAATACTTGCTAAATATAAATAGTTGAATAAATTATACTGCTACAATAACTTCACGCAACAACGGAATAGTTTTTATTATTTAACTTTATTTATTGTAAAAGATAAAAGATGTGTATCGATTTATATTTTAAAGAGGCATATATCTTTGCTGCGCTGTTGTTAACTGTACACTGTAGTAAAATTTGGACGAAAAATACATATTTGCGCATCCTTAATGGAAGAGATTCTCCTGTGGGTGAATATCCTTATGTTGTTAGAATGGAACTTGTTTGGATCCAGGACATAAGTGAAAATATAACGGGTTACGCCCAGTTTGCATTTTGCACTGCGGCCCAAATTGCCCCCTCATGGTCTTTGACTGCCGCTCATTGCATTACCAACATAGACGAAAATATATCACAAAGGAAAATAATCCCCAATGTTCGCGACGTCAGGGCGGTTATACGATACTGGGAAGTTGGTAAACTATCACTAAACAAAACCTCGGATATACTGAAAATGTTCATATACACTAATTACGATTATTTAAAACACACCAATGATATTGCGTTGTTGAAAACTGTTGATACACATATCGAAACATACGGAAAAATCAGCGCAGTGGATCATAAAACTTTATTTGGTCTTAAAGCGACTATTCTCGGATATGGTTTGATGAATACGATAGAAAATGGGACCACAGTTTTTAAAAACACACTGGTGTCAACAAAACCACTACAGACTGTAGATGTTGTGATAAAAAAATGCGAACGGACGAATGATAAAGTACTGGATTTTTCATTAAAATTTATGACGGCATTTTGCTTGGCTGGTCCTTGCGGAAAACTGGTGAGCCTTTGTAAGGGGGATTCAGGTGGACCTGTTATCCAGGGGGGTCAAATTGTAGGGATCAATTCAGCTGCAATTCCAAAAAACTGTGAAAAGCCCGACCCGGAATACCCTAAATACATCAATTACATCGCGGCAGCATGGATAAATCCAGTAAGTCCTTACTTGGATTGGATAACGCGCACAATAAATGTAAACGGTGGTTGATACTTTCTATACTTGTCGGTTTAGTTTAGTCAAAAGATGTTTGTGTAATTTTATATTCTTCTTTGTTATTATAGAGATTACACTAGGATATCGATATCGGTACCACATGATATTTTTAAACGATATTCTGATTTTTTTGAAACGTGTTTGTTAAATTTTATTGTCTGTATTAGTAATGTATAGTTATAAATTAAATAAATAAATATCCGGGACAAATCACACATGGTTATTTGGCCCCGAACTAGGTTCCCTGTATTTTGGAAACCAGACAATGATTACATATACATATCCGTTCAAATATAGATATAATACACCCAGACACATAGAAACAATCAAACAAATCTGCTCAGTAGTCAGGAGCAGTAAACACTAAGCTACCGAGTCAGTCGTTATAATACAGTTATGTATATGTCGTGGCCAGATCATAGAAGTATTATTATCGTATCATAGCATTGATCACATCATTATGTGGTCGACTATTTCATGAAATGTTTGTATTTCTTGAAACGGAAAATAGCAGCTGCCCATATCATGATATGGTTTGGCCAGATCAATGAATAATCAGCGTTTGACGATATCAACAGCAAAACGCAGCTACTTCATGATATGGTCAAACTTTAGTGTAAGTACTACTAATCTGTGCTCCAGTGATCATTTCTTAAAATAGTTACATTATCCACTATTAGTGGCGCTGATATCGTTTTATTTTTGTGATACTTTATAAAGATAATAATAGCACGCCAATTGAAGATTAAGTGAAGTAAAATATCGTTACTATACTAAACTACTTCAATTTTACGAAACTCACTCAAAAAACGAGCGCAACAAAAAAAATTGGAGTTCGGAACATATGAATCTCAAACAGTATTATTTAAAGGTAAAGTGACAGTTCAAACTGCAAGCCAACTGCAATAAGCAATTTATTGTATTAAGAAGAAAAATATATAAGTTCCTTCTTCATTTCGAATTTTTATTAAACCTTTAATATCATGAAAACCATACATGAAGGATATGGCCAAACGTGGTTTGACAAATCATCAAACCTTGACGTTTAAACGATATGGTCAATTTTAGCTGGCCATTTCATGAAATGGCCGACCAGATCATAAAATGATCAATTTTATAATATGGTCACTACATATACGATGCGTACTCACGATTCACACTTAAAAGCGATATTGGTTAAACATGGTTGAATTCCCAGGCAACGATACACTTACCGGATGATCGTACTTATATTCTTGGATAGTTATTTGTAGGATATGATATATGTATAATGTTATATTTTAAAACTAGCAGCTGGTGCCCGCGACTTCGTACGCGTAGAAGTTGGGGTTTTATAATGTTCATATGTTCTGTTCTGCCTAACATCAAATACATGCACGCTTTCTCGGAGAGCCTGGAATGCCATTGACTAAAATTATATACAGGGTGTAACAGAAAGGTATAATAATACTTCAAGGTTGGCTTTTACCCATCAAACTGAACAACTTTTGTTCTACAACTTTGTTGAAATCGCAAAGAAATTTTCGGACTTTTCATACAAACTTGGTTCACCAGCTGATCGATTTGTACGAAAAGTCCAAAAAAAATTTGCGATTTCAACAAAGTTGTAGAACAAAAGTTGTTCAGTTTGATGGGTAAAAGCCAACCTTGAAGTATTATCACTCCTTTCTGTTACACCCTGTATATGTCGAAGAACTGACCACCGGCGGTCACAGAAAGTTCTACAGTGGAGACAGCGTTTGGGCAAACGTAGCGTGGGAAAATTAATATGTAATTAATAGTTAATTATGTTGTATTAGAATTTTAATAATCTATTATGTCATTTAAATACCTACAAAAATAAAAAAGGTTACTGACATATACTACATAAGTAGGATAAATAAGTAGCGGAACAAATACTGTCATTTTACTTTTCGTCGTTATCTTTGTCACTCAAACGCTTCTACTAGATGATCAATCGATCTGGTCACAAAACATAACGTCTTCATTTTATATCTTGTCAAACTTAGAGATGTCAAGGTACTGTGTAATAAATGTGGAAATATTTCTGCATATCCAACATTAGCACAATGGCCGCGAACATGATATTACGATTTTGATTAACCGCATTTCCTTACCTCCCTTCCGTTCTTTCAGCAGCACATAGATGTAGAAATAAAGGAAATTCTTCCTAAAAGCCTCACTTCTTTAATTTCTTCAATGACGATGATGCAAGTAAAAAGAGTGTAACATAAAGTTTTCTCAAATCCAAAACTTTAAGCTTTGGTACTTTTTGTGTGACTATAAGATGTTGCAAAAAAAAAACGATCAGCTGATTGTATTTTTCGTATGTGGGTTTCGTAAAAGAGCAGAAAATTTTGGATTTTAACAAAACTGTAGAATAAAGGTGTTCAGTACTCATAATAAGAGATTTTGCAACCGCAGTATTACGATACAATATTGACTATTGTTAGAAAAAGTTAAAAAAAATCGACGAGAGCCTTAGAAAATAATACGATAATTCCAATATAAAGTTGACTGCTTTTTAGGATGGTTAAATATTTATTTTGTATATACAAACTTTTGATTTGTAGAAACTGTGTGTTCCCACTTTTCGGAGGAAAAGGAGGTACCTCCACCAGGTTTGGTGGTATATCTGGGCACCGGCCGGGCCGTGGTCCAACCGTTGATGGTTGGAAGTATTTTATATCGTCACCTGAGAGTTCTCTTATCGTGTGGCACATTTAACCGTCCTATCCACAAGGTATAAAGGGCGGTTGTCTTTTGTAGCCTAAAGTGAAATCTCTGGAATGAAAAATTGTTAATTTACGGATATCTCATAAAACTATATTTATAGCTGTGCGGTTATGCACAAGTAATATGAAAGGGAGAGAGAGAGAGCTAGACCTATCACCCTAAAAAGCCTTAGTCCCTACAACCCTAGCCCTAACATATTTTTTACAAATACATAAATAAATTGTGCGGGAAGTCTGTACCGTGCGACCTAAGGTAACAGACGGATGGTGGGGAGGATACGAGGATTTGGAAATTGTTTTCTTACTGTCAGTCGGGCAGACTCACCAACGAACGACTGATCAGCTGCCTAAGCTGACGGCTAAAGGTGTCTTGGCCACAGTGAGAGGGAAGGTAGGTTATTGAGAAAGGAACGACGCGTAGTCTGGTTCAAGTGTAAACTTTATTTACAAAATTTAAAACTATATATACATGATTTACTTAACACACACAAATATACTAAAATCTTTGTATCTTGTCCGTGTATCTGGGTCTTTAGGCCAGCTGACCAAATGCTGAATCACACTGTTCAAGCTTCTTTGAACAGTAGCTTTTAAAGAATTTAAAACAATTGGAAATGAATTGTATAAGCATCTAAAACCTCATCTTTGTTAATTAATACACACTCAAGGGGACAAACTGTAGTAGTAACAAAATTTTTACGACGAGGTTTTTCCTTCCTCCTGAAAAACTACCCTTTCCGCATATACGAGGTTTTCACTCTCAAACGACGATATAAGTTTCTCCGAAGAAACTTCGATAGCGCATTCTAGACAGTTCGTGGAGAGTATGCTAGATGTCGCCACACAAATTTCCTCCATCAGTTTCATCCAAATTTCTTTACACAATCCGTACGTGAATTACAGGACGGTCTTGAAAGTTTAAACTTGCCAGTTGAAGGTAAAGCCTTAGACCTGATTAAAATTCATGTAATATACGTTTGTAATATTCCTAGGCCCGGATTAGTAAACAAAAGTCATGCATATAATACAGGGAATCCTATTTTGGAGCCAGAATATGACTGTGTGTGATTTATGCCAGAATAACTATATTTTTTATTACACGTCATACATTTAACATTTTTTTCGTAGTGTCATAAATATCAGTATGATCCCTATATACAATCACGATTTGTGTCCAAATAACAAATACAGTCGCATCCAGATTCCCTAAATCTTCACTTATAACTCACATTACCCAAATGCCATATCCCTCACTTGTCTCTTATGAGACGAATATTAAGCGTTTGGGGATATTTACAAGGGAATAAAAATGTTTTGACGCCATGCCGTTCGCCCTTTTGTTCGGGTGGTGAATGCTAAAAGCCTCCTAAATAGGCTCGGATATCGAGTTATGTGAGGCGGTGTTCATTTGCATAGGCAAGTGGGTTTGCACAGTGGAACCTGACTGAAATTTGGGTGATCCCGAGCTGTCAAATGACGTAACAGTTGCTCTGAAAAGAGCATGGAAATTAGAATGAGTCAGAATATTTTAAACAAAGGTTTAAAAGTGTATATTGTTTTTCCACAGATGCACAGATATATAAAATAATTAAAAATATTATGGTTCTGTTTCAAAAATTATTTAAGGACACGATACTTACTGATATCTTGCTGATAGAGTTAGATACTGACATCTAACCCATCCTAAAATAATCACTGAAACGAAATCATAACATTTTAAATTATTGTCTCTGTATTTAGTCAGCTAAAGTACGTAATCAAAAGTTAAAATTAACATGACTCCTACTTTGGTGCCAGATGACCTTGTGTGAATTGTCCTTGAGTATTAATTTATGGAGATATCCACAAAGTGGAGTTTTAAACGGTTTAGAAAAAAATATTATTTGGTATGTAAACACGTGAATTGAATTTCTGGCTTGTTCCAACGACACCAAAAGCAATAAATAATATCTATAAAGCATTCTAATTTCTTTTAGATTCACGAGGCATGCTAATTGTTTCAGTATGATGAGAAAAAACTCCAGTTTATGGAATCTACAATTATTTTGTTACTCTCTATATCATTTTTACGAGTGTTTCTCTAGCTTAATGAAAAACATGAATGTGTTTTGTGATGATTTCAAGAAATTATATTCACTACAACCATAGTTAATGTATGAGTCATTCACACACAAATCCGTATCGTAGTAGGAGTCGTAGTAGGTTCACAAAAAGAAAGCTATAGCAAAGAGTTGAGCAAGAAAAAGATTTTCCTTTTTCTATGACAATAGTTAATAGCCATCACAACTCGCAGATAAGTCCTCATAACTCAGGACTTGGCAAGAGCTTCTCTCCGCAGATGATTATTAAAATTGATGATTGCCGAAGGTCATTTCAATAAGTCAAAGGGGATATAGATATAGCGCTTCCACACGTAGTGGTTCCTGATTTACTGCCGGTTCAATGTGCTCTGCATGCCATTAGGATTCGGTAGGATTATGATTTAGGGCAAAATTATGTTAGACGTCAAATTCGCATATGAATCTAATCCAGGACGGGTTGGATGCGATGGTCTGTCGTTAACCCATAACGTTAACCCCACTGCAGGGGCATGGGTCTCTTCCCATACCTCTAGTTAGGCCATACTCTACATACGGGGGCCAAGTCCAGATTGCTAGAGGTTGTGGAGCTAATGGCCAACCCCAAATCGGAAGTGAAGTTTCGGAAAGTGTAAGCGGAGCGAGAAGAAACGTCGAGTCCAAACTCGCCCCAATATATAAAAAAAGTTTAAAAACTAAAACCCGACTACGGAAAAATCTCTCTCTGAAAAGTATGAAACGGTATGTGGAAAAAATATGTGGTCGTATGCCACCTCATCCCATCAATCAAAATATCAGAAACCTCTTGTAATGTAATAAATTTCTTATTTCAGACAAAGTAGTCCATGATTAAATAGTCGTAATATATGACAACTATATTACGATGACTTATGTTTAACGATTACGCAACTTTCAGGCCTAAACTCCGTAACTTTTGACAGTCACTCGAACGAACATAATAACCGGGAAATTCAGGAATTTGTTCCGAACTTGCAGCGGCGTTTACGTGAATAATTGCCGAGATAGAAATCTCGCGGCTCTCATTAACATTTCGTTGTCTCTTATCTTGTGAAACGTTTAAAAATTACATTACTCAAGGGAGCGATTAAGATGGTAAGTTAAAATGTTGGGAACTTGGGAGCTGGGAAGGAGGAAGTTTTTTCTGCGGCGTTCTTTTTTGAAAAACTCAGCGTAGGCTTAGAATATTAACTATCGTAGCGAGTTGCTATTTCCTCGCTACGATACTCATCCGTTCCTGGACCTCAAACATCTTTGGCCTGTCATTCAAATTCAAAATTCCTGCCATTTCATTTTTCCATTTCATCTGACTCACTCTATTTCTAGACCTCCGATCTGGCCGAATCATTTTCTACTTTATTGTATTGTGAATACTGTTTTCGTTCTGTTTTATTTTATTACTTGCATTCCGTGTTCATTATATAAAGTTAGTACTACATATGTTTACCCCTTTTTAGAGTTCCGTACCTCAAAAGAAAAAAGGAACCCTTATAGGATCACTTCGCTGTCCGTCCGTCTGTCCGACTGTCCGTCTGTCTGTCTGTCTGTCAAGACCCTTTTTCTCAGGAACGCCTATACGTCTATACGTATCAAGTTGAAATTTATATCAAATCAAACTTCTATGCCAACGCAATCAAGAGATATGGTGCAAGTATGTATTCTACACTAGTAAATTAATAATTTACTCACTTTATTCTATTTCAGTAGTTGGTATTTTATTTCTTATCTTAAATAATTTACACGAGAATTTTTTCTCGAGTCCACCTTGTCACTCGAAAAAAAAACCAACAAAATAATGACATTGGAAAAATTTCTAAAATGATACTGACTTAATTGAAATCATAGAAATAAGATAATCTGTATATGGGAGTCACAGACTTTCACCCCGCTAGCGGAGCGACGAAATAAAACTTATTTGATGGAAGTATACTTAATAGCTGTAGTAGTGTTACGGCAAATGAAATTTAACTATGGCACTGGTAGTGCCACGGGTAGGTCGCGCGTTTATGCCGCATATTTGGAAACTCGCATGGGAATCAAAACCTATAGGGAACTTCCCGTTGACCTAGAATCATGAAATTTGGCAAGAAGCAATGTCTTATAGCACAAATAAAGGGAAAAGTCAGATAACCAATTTTTTTTAGTTACATCAATTGATTTTTTCACAGTTTCAAGGGATTGCAGGCCTGAGAATTTGATATAGATTTCAAGACATCTATAATTATGAATTTATACGGAACCCTCGGTGCGCGAGTGCGACTCGCACTTGGCCGGTTTTTTTTCATAAAATCGACCCTCACGTTGACTGCGGCTCAAGCGCTCGGGAGACTTCGCGGTCCCAGACCAGCCAGGACCTATAGTCGAGACGGCGACGAACCGCACCAGCTCCCTCCTTCATACCGTACTTCATACTAATCTTCGTGTTTGCCGCCAACGGGTCCCCTGGTCCGGGCCTTGGGGTACCCAGGGTGAGCCGAAGCGCGACACTATTGCTACGTAATCAGAGAGCCGCCTCCCACATGTGACAAAGTGGCAGTAACTCCCCTCTCCAATTCCCCCCCCCCCCCCCATCCGCCCATCCCATTTCAAAGGTCGGCAACATAATTGTGACTCCTCTGGTGTTGCGGGTGTCTATGGGCGGCGGTAATCGCTTACTATCAGGTGATCAGTCTGCTCGTTTGCCTCCTATCATATATGTATATAAAAAAAAAAACATATACAGTATTATACAGTGGTCACTCGGTTATTGTGCTCGCTCCCACATGTTACAACGCTAAATACCTTAAAAATAACTACAATTTTGCGATGTTTTTTGTTTTATCTCTGTTGATCTTTTCTAAAAGCACTGAATTTCGATAAAATTTATATGGGACTACCACTGAAGGTGACCTACTAAACAAAAAAAGAATCACCAAAATCCATTCATAATTGGCGGAATAATCGCGTAACAAACATATATAGAAACAGACAGTCGAATTGAGAACCTCCTCCTTTTTGGAGTCGGTTAAAAAGAAGCACATAGTAGGTACATCTCTTTAGCTCTGTAGCTTTTAATGTCGAGAGCTGGTAATATATTGCTAATAAAGTCCGACGACTACTAACCCGAAGGTCAAAAGAAGAGGCTGGATGAGGGCAGATAAAGACCGGTTGGCGTGGAAATCCTTGGGGGATGCCTGTGTTGAGGAGTGGACGTCTTTTGGCTGATGATGATAACGAATCTGCACATGCTGTTGTATTAATTATTATATAAGGTGTTAAAAATTTGCTGTTACCATTTAAACTGGGACTTTTACTCATGAAACTGAACAACTTTTTCAAAGGATCCATAGTCAATTAGCAAAAAAAAATTGACTTCCTATACTAGTGGGCCGATTGGGTGACCGACATGTTATAAAAGTACAAAAAAAATTTCGCGTATTTGCGTAATCGTAAAAAAAAATTACTAGTACCAGCTAATTTGTTAACACCTTGTATAGCGGGGCGGTGTGTAAGGGGCGTTATTAGCTCTTTAGGATCGACAAGTCACCAATAATCTTTTCTGAGGCTACAGATGTTCGTAGGTGTATGCCATACCGTAGCCAGCCGTTTACTATTAGATGGTCCGTCAGTTTTTTTTTGTATTGTATAAGCATCAATACCCTTAATATTCAGAAAGAGACTCCAAAGAACTTTTTTGAAAATAATTTCCTTTGAATATAACATGAAAAATTTTCATTTTTTCGTTTCATTACTATCTGTTTTACCAATATCTGACACATTCATCCATATACTCGACATACAGATCCAGCGACAGACCGGCGCCGTCTGCTGAGTGTTTCCCGATCTCTGGATCGCGATAACTAGACATTCGCCTCTAGTGCTGGACAATCTATCGATATCTATCTACTTTTTGTCACATCTTTTTTTATTTTTCTGTATACAACGTCTTTAACATTTCTTCTTTCTTTTTTCAACATTTATTGTAAAACAAATGAATGAATGTGTGGAGTCTGTAAAAATGTGATGGTAGTTTTTATTAAAGATTTTAACTTCCTATCAGAGACAAGTTATATTTTCCTATTCAGCCGCATCCGTAATATCTACATCGTAGATATTCATAGTCTTTACATGTATCTACAACAGTTTTCACTAAAATTCAGTTTCATTTTACTTTGAACCTGCTTTTGAGTCAGTTAATGTTTTAGGAGGTTTTTCATTCATAGCACCTACAGAAATAATCGTGGGTTTTAGTCAGCTTTAGATGGAAATCTTTTCGTAGATGTAAGTGACACAACCCAACTAGCAAAATGTATCATATATTTATATCAAGACTACGTTTTTTTACTCTTATTTCACTCCTATATCCTCTTAAAAGCCTGGGTTTGGGCACTCCTTTAAGCGCGTTAGTTTTAAATCCATTCTATATCAGTCTTACTGAATGCCAGTCATACTGATAGTAATTGCCCGAAAGTAACATAAAAGCGTAAATAGGATTTTATTAGTCATACGTAAGTGATTTATAAGCCTGTATAGGCTTATATTGATCATACGTAAGAACAAGAACATAATATTTTTAACATGGCGCTTGCGCTAGTCTTTTTGATAGCCGTTATGATAAAATGTTTTTACAACAGTTTGATAAAGCGCTTACGAAATGCTGTTTTTTTTTAAAATGGCGGCGTCAGTACTGTATTAGCCAATAAATAATAAAACATGAATACTTTATACTCAAATTTAGTAAGGCGCATTACTAAGCGCATAGTAAGCAAGTTTGACTTAAGTAAAACCATAATAAGATTATTTAGGCTTAGAAGCTTCTTACGTATGATCAATATAAGCCTATACAGGCTTATAACTTACTTACGTATGACCAATAAAAACCTATTTACGCTTTTAAGTTACTTTCGGATAATTACTATCAGTATGAATGGCATTCAGTTAGACTGGATATAGAATGGATTTAAAACTAAACGCGCTTATAAGAGATTAACCTAGGCTTTTAAGAGGATATAGGAGTGAAATAAGAGTAAAAAATCGTAGTCTTGAGATAAATATAGGATACATTTTGCTAGTTGGGAACCTCCAGAGATCCGGACTTGGCCCCATATTTGAAAAATAACCTAACCTCTCCAGCTAAGGAAAGAGACTCGCACCCCAGTACGGCTGTTATTTGAAAAATGACAAAACAAAAGTTGTTGCTTTTGACCTCACCAATACGTGGGTCAACAGGTCAAAAAGAATAACTTTGGGTTCAAAAATCACATAAAAATTAGGGGTTCTTTCAGTCTAGGCCCATTTAGATCTCGACCCGATTTGAATGAATATCGTATTATAACAGTATTTTTTGTTAATTAAAATAAGTATTGTGGACAACTAAGGCTTTCAGAAATTATTATTTTTGTGACGAGGAAACAAAAAAATTAAATAAAAATACAACTTAGAGTTAGAGTTGTTAGAGTTATTATTCTGCTCAGAACTTATCCACAAACAATTTTGAATCTTGATTTGCTTGATCGATTTGAAGACCAAATTACCAAATGAAAATCGACAGTTTATTTTTTACATTATATTCACGAGACTGAGAGAACTATGTCCTGTAGTTACAACACTATTCTTGTCGAGGACATCCACAAATTGAATCGAACGGTAGATGCAAATATTTGGCCGAAACCTATCGTACAATATTTTGCTTGCGAATGTTTGTAAGGATTTTTATGGAACAAGATTTTTTTTATAATATTTTATGATTATCGTCTTGACAAAGGCTTTATTCGTGTGAGATTGGAAAAATCCGTCCTCGTTAATGTTTACAAATTAAAAATAAATATATATACAGGATGGTAAAAAAGTGCGTTTGAAATTTTAAGGGGTTACTCAGAATCAAGTATAGAATCCAGGAAAAATATTGAAAAAATTCGCTCTTCAATTTTTTTTTGCAGTTTTTCATACAAATTCTCGATTCACTATTTAGATTTAGTATGAGAATCTGAAAAAAATAATTGAAGAGCGGATTTTTTCAATATTTTTCCTGGGTTCTGTACTTGATTCTGAGTAACCCCTTAAAATTTCAAACGCACTTTTTTTAACAGCCTGTATACTCCCATGCCGATTTCGATTACTAAATAAATTAATAATTATACATACATTTCTGGTTTTCATGCAATCCTTCTTATCATCAGCGAGTATTTAAAGTAGGTAGCACTGCAAATTCAAAGCTATTTTTTAACCGACTTCAAAAAAAAGGAGGAGGTTCTCAATTCGTCGGAATCTTTTTTTTTATGTATGTTCACCGATTACTCGAAGACGCCTGAACCGATTTGGAAAATTCTTTTTTTGTTCAAAAGAATATACTTCACAGGTGGTCCCATATAAATTTTATCGAAATCGATTTAGCGGTTTTTGAGAAAATCAACAAAAACATAGCAAAACTGGAGTTGTTGCGATTGAAGTCGGTTGTTTTTAACGTATTCAGCGTGGTCAATTAAGTATTGTCTACCTAATACGAACGGTTCCTACCACTTGGAACTTGTATACCTAACTTTACGGGAAGTTTTTACAGAGTGACTAGTGTCTGAACCAGTGTCTCAGTGGTAGCGCTCCTGACTTGTCCTGATCCGAGGGTTGTGGGTTCAGTTCCTGTTCAATTGTATGTAAGTATATAATTTTTCCTAGTTTGGGGCCGTGTGACGGTTTGTTCCGGGTCTTGTCACGGTTTGTCCCGGGATATTTATTAGAAGACCGCTCTTGCGCTGCCCGCATACAGCGGCTTCCCACAACCTTCACCAGGTCATCAGTCCACCGAGTGGGAGGCCTGCCTACAGTGCGTCTTCCGGAGCGCGGTAGCCACTCGAGAACTTTAATGTCCCAACGGCCATCTGTTCTACGAGCTATGTGCCCCACCCACTGCCACAGCTTAGCGATTCTGTGAGCTATGTCGGCTGGATGCGGGCAGCGCAGGACCGGTGGATGTGGAAATCCTTGGGGTAGGCCTTTGTCCAGCAGTGGACGTCTTTCGGCTGATGACGATGATACAAATAAGAAAAATCTTGTCCAAAAGATATTCCTTCAACATTATTTTTTCAAACATCTTAAATGGGGGTAAACAGGACTGATTTAAGTTATATTTCCTAGAAATCGTTGCTAGAAAATTAGCGATCTCAAAAAGCAGTTGATATCGTAGAAAAAGTAAGAGTTAATTAAATATATGATAATTTTTACACCAATCTAATCATCATGAGTATTTTTTTAAATGGACAAAAGAAAGTTGCTCAGTTTCACGAACCTTAAAGTATTGTGACTCTGTCTGTACCTTGCACACCTTATAAAGTATTGCAAGGTACAGGCAGAGTCACAATTCAATTCAATATGTTTATAGTAATAAATAACACATATTATACATGTATACAGGATGTTAAAAAAGTGCATTTGAAATTTTTAGGGGTTACTCAGAATCAAGAATAGAGGTTTTTTTTAATCCGATTTTCAAATTTTTTTTTCAGATTCTCATACTAAATCTCAATTTCAATTTCAATTTATTTTATAAACATAGGTACAAGGGATGACACATACAAAAATATAAAGTATATTGATCTCTATGTTTCGCCAATAGGCATATAAAATTACAATTATAAGAGGTCATGCACAATTCCTTAAATATGTCACTAATAACAATAAATTATATTAATACTATTAATTTTACAAAAAAGATAATCTGAATAGTGAATCTAAAATCTGTATGGAAAACTGAAAAAAATGTAGATTGGATTTTTTCAATACTTTTCCTGTATTCTGTACTTGATTCTGAGTAACCCCTTAAAATTTTAAACGCACTTTTTTAATTCTCTGTATACTTGAATGGGTCTGACTAAAAGTGGCATTTTATCTCGACCGTTTCTATGCTTCGCAAGGCATATTGCCATCACTTGATCTCTCTTATCGTGTGGCACAATTTATCCGTCCTATCCACAAGGTATAGGCGGCGGTTGCCTGGTGTTGCATTTATTATCACACAAAGTCACGTGTAGGGCATTTAAGATTTACTCCAACGGACGTGTGAAACGCGACCATCATACACAACTAGTAATCAGATGTGCAGGTTTCCTCACGATATTTTCCTTCACCGTTAAAGCATCGGTAGGAAAATGCACGTAAATTTCGAAAAATTCATTAGTGTACTGGCCAGGATTTGAACCGGTGACTTCTGGTTAGGAGGACGGACTCACTAACCGCAGAGGAACCGACGCTTCACTGCCACTTGATGACAGTCGTTAAGTCATATCGAAGGAATTAAAACGACTTGAAAACCTCGGACACTGTGGTATGCTATTAGACCAACAACGTCCATCAATTTGGACTTGGCACCCGTGTGTGAGGCATTTTCTCACCTTTCCGTATGGGAAGAGACCTGTGCTCCAGAATTGGGTACGAAATAGGTTACTATTGCACACACAATAATAACTTTTTATGTTGAAGCAAAAACAATTCACCACGTAACCCACACAAAATTAATATTATTATTCCTTTATTTTCCTCACGTAAATCGATGGATATAGACCAAAATATTATTTTATAGGGTATCTCAGCAAACAAAATGGTACGTGTAAACTACGCATGTCTTTCAATGGGATAACCGTTTCGGTTTGGCCCTCAGGCTTGAGATTGTCCCTTTCAATGTGTTCGGGGGTATGCAGTTTGTCCACGTAGCAAAACGTCATGTGAATATTTTGTTCAATATGCGCCCGATGCATGTAAATCAATGCCTATGTGTGAGATGTCAGTGTCTGAATCTAATGTGGTGTGAATTTAAGCAAACATGCAGGAGGCGACAAATCTGTTAGTATAAGAATATACGATTTTCATTTGGTATAATTTAATTCGCATGTTTACATTCAAGTTAACACATTGTGATTGTTTTTGTATGAGTTCTTGCATTAACTGTGGCTAATAAAATAAGACGAAGTAGAGGATGATACATGGAAACTTTGATACATAACTACTCGTATTACCTACCTATTTTTTTAATCTAGTCTCGTAAACATTCACTCCCATAAAAACCGTAGAGGTTAATTCTTTAAGTACCTAATAAACTAAAGTCGTATTCATTTGTAGTTTACATATCGAGGGTTCACGGGCGACTTGTATTAAGCAACATTTTTGGAAACACAGGTAACCTCTACTTTAAAAAATTATTTCTTACAAAATACCTCACAAAAAATAACTTCTGAATAATATTTAAAATATTAAGAATATCGAGAATCTATATAATACTAAGAAGTTAAGTTTTAATGATTATTTTTCTAAGAAATATTTTTTTAAATCAGTCTCCTGAACATTTCTAAAAATGTCGCTTAATACAAGTCGCCCGTGAACCCTCGATATTGTAATTACCAAGGCTGAATTGCATGTTGTTAGAAAGGTATTTTAAAAGATAAACGCACTTTGTTGATTTTGAGTATAATTAGTTACTATTAGTAATATTTACAAACTTCATTGTCATCCATGTTAATGATATCTGTTCTGTTGTAGGGTTGCCATAATATATTTATCATTATAAAACCAGTTATACTGACATTTTGCAAATTAGACAATGTGCGATTATGCGTTAGATAGTGATATAACCCTTCAATAGCTTGGTAAATAATAAGTCCTTCGTGAAATGAAAGAGAAATCGGGTCAATGTGATCCTTTCAAAAAGTAGTTACATTCGATGGGAAATATATTTACAAATAGAAAAAACAGGCCAAGTGCGAGTCGGACTCGCGCACCGAGGGTTCCGTTTAAACTCATAATCACACAGGTCTTGAACTTTATATCAAATTCTCAGCCCTTTTTTCTATTTGCAATCCCTTGAAGCTGTAAAAAAAATCAAACTTCTATGCCAACGCAATCAAGAGATACGGCCGTTTATGCCGCATATTTGGTCATTCGCATGGGATGGTGTAACTAAAAATTTTTGGTTTTCGGACGTTTCCATTTACTTGTGCTATAAGACACTGCTTCTTGCCAAATTTCAAGATTGTAGGTCAACGGGATGATACCCTTGCAGGTTTTGATTCCCATGCGAGTGTCTAAATATTCGGCATTAACGGCCGTTTCTCTTGATTGTGTTGACATAGAAGTTAGTTTTTTTCACAGCTTCAAGGGATTGCAGGCCTGAGAATTTGATATAGTTCAAGATATGTGTGATTACGAATTTATACGGAACCTCGGTGCGCGAGTCCGACTCGCACTTGGCCGGTTTTTTTCTACATTACCTGCCTAGCTTAATATTTAGTTTGTTTTTTGTTAGGTAAGCAGGACTTACTCAGACTTGATACAAATAAATAACTGGTCCGTTCAGGCGGCACCATTATCTCGCTCAAAGTTCTACAAAACTTTTTCATTCGAAATAAGTGTCCTCTTTTGTGAGATAAAAACTTCTGACAATCCTTTGATTCCTTGTATTGGGAATTCTTCTCACTTATACTTACTTATTATATACTCTTTGCAAGTTTATTTAAGATCTTTGCAAAATATATTGCTCGCACTGGTGTAGTTTGTTGTTTTTAATCTTAAACTGATTCATGATCAAATAAAAACATTACCAATTTAACAAAAAAATATCCTCACAACATAAAAATATGATAATTTGGGTATCAAAATGAGTCATAAGTTGCATTTCAGTAAATGTGCGCAGGAATTTCATGAAATAATTTTACCAGTCCCATTCCACCTTCGATCAACCAGGAGCAGGGGGGGGGGGCTTCCACCTCTATGCAATAGACACTCCAACCTTAACGCCCGAAGCGTTTTTCTTGATCTTTTATCAAGCGAACTACAATGGGTTGGAATTCTTTGTCCGCTTCTGTGTTTCTCGAGTATTTTTACCCGGGGATCTTCAAGGCGATAGCAAATAGGTTTTATTTGGGTTTGCGTATTCCACCATCGACTCCATCGTCACCTACCATGTCAAAAGCTCCCAAATTCGGTTACTACAGCTCATTTTGCCATCTAGGTAATACCTTGGTCTGCCGAGACCTTCTCGATCTTTCAGTCTGTGCCAATATATACGCCCTTCTCTCCAAATACACTAGAAAGTAAATTCTGGGTATAAGGGACATTTATACAGAAACAGTAAATACGGTATAATTAGAAACATTATAGAAGGCAAAATTGAAGGTAGATGAGGAAGAGGAAGACCACGTACCACCTGGTGTGACAATATAAAGGAATGGACTGCAATCAAGGACGCAACCGCACTTTGTAGGATGTCTAAAGAGAGAAAGTACTTTTGCATGCTGATCTCCGACATTCGGTAGGATATAGCGCCCTGAAAAGAAGAACCACTCAGAAAAAATTTACGGTTCAGTCCAATTTCTGTTTGGCAGTTTTTCTCCAACATCAGCAATGCCAGGTATGAAGATATAGTAACACGTAATAGAAATATTAACATGCTCACAAAATATACGATCCCAGACTATGCATTTTTTCAGACAAAGGTGAAATTTAACTCCACTCCGATTTCCTTCAGTGAAAAGTCATATTTATTGTGCAATTTTGGAAGTGAACGCATACAATAAAGCTATGCGATATTATTTATGGTACTGAATGGTTTCAGTTTTTGACCAAAGAATAAACTGTTACTATTCCAAATTTTATAATGAATATAGGAACGACTAGATACGAAATTATGACTTTACAATTGGCTTTCAAACATTTTTAGAACAAATTGTCGGTTTTCACATTTTGTAAAAAGTAAGTCGGACGACTTGCAGTCACTTATTCTGGTGATCTTTCTATTTTAATTTGCTTTGATACCCTTGAATTGAGTGCACATCAAGACCACAAAATTTATCTCTTGTATGTATCCCTCTCTTTATAGTACTATTTATTCGTAGCAAAATAGATAGAAGATCCATTAATAACTGAACAACTATCTTTCAATGACTTTTCTAGAATCGCTAAAAATGATGATTGTTTGAATTCGCGTCGGTGACCTCTCCCTCCCTTCCTTCCAATACTGTCTGAAAAATTTAAAAACTATCTTTAGCTACCTAACTCTTAAATTTCCTTATCATTTGTTTGTGCAAGAAATATGTAGTATCTTCTTTAACTGACATGACACTATCGAGATTTAACATAACTTCACAACTCGAGTAGTTTTATTTTGACAGCCTTTTCTCATTCACTTACGAATAGATACCCGATAAAGTCTCTAAGGTATCACGGGTCGGATTGGAGGGTCCGCAGAAAAAGCATGTCATTGAGTAAATTGAAATATCTTTTCAGAAAAGTGCCACGTCATTATACTGAGGTCCCGAGTGTTAAAGTCCGACGTCAGAGGTACTTGTGGGTGGTGAAAAATCGTCATTTTACTTTTTGACTTGCTGGGTTTTGTGGCCCTAGTTGTGGAGTTAGTTATGATTTAACTTTAATTTAATTTGATTGATATATTGCATCATAAATTCATTACTGAATTTCCGTTAATGTTGAATGTATTATACAATTCAGTGTAGTAGAAATTGTATACCACATAGAGAACATATGTATAAAGTTTTAAAAGAATATGTGAGCGTAAATAAAAAGTGTAAACAGACACCACAACAGCTCGCAGGCGCCGCACCGCATGCTATAATAGATTAGCTACTAATTTAGTGAGAATTGCAAAAGCTGCGGTTTGTAAAATAAAGACAATCCCTACGTTGTTAACTGTGCGTTATTCTTGTTCTAAGAGTATAAACAATTGTTTAGATTTTTTGTTCAATACGAGTTGTTTTGCAAACTATACTATTGTTATCATTCACAGCAAGTTCCCTAGAGGCTATCCCAGTCAAAATGCAACGTGCTATATTTTGTTTAAACATTCAAAAATATTTTATTGTGTCTTCCTTGAGAAAGAAAAGGTATATTTGACTATTACATTCAATATTTTTCTTATGTTTTTTGTGTCTGTAAACATTTTTGCATTTCGATCCGATTGTTCCGATTTTTTTATTATTATTAGAAAAGAGGTGTTCTTTGTTTGTTTATAAATGTATACAAAGGCGGACTTATACCTTACGGACTCACTTCCAGTCAATCTAAGAGTATTTATGAGACTACAAACGAGTGGTACGGATAAATCAATGCTAAACTAATTTCTCCAAATTCCTTACTGCAGTGCTAAACAGGATTTTTTCAGTCGAAAAAAGAATTCGCTAACAAGGAGATTCGATTGATAAATGGCCTTTCAGCATTGTGCCTGTCGGAGGTTCTTTTCAGTTTCAGGCGCACTGACAAACCGTTTCCTAATTATTGTTATATCGACAGCAGCTCTGCTATTGCTGCGGGGATTTGTAAAGGGAGAAACTGGAAGAGAAATACTTATTTTTCTTTGTTATAGCAAAGAAAAATAATAATAATAATAATAATATTACCTATTCCAAATTTGTATGCTGATCTCAGCTAGATATGAAAACTTAATATTAAATAATAACATCTTGCAAAAGCCATATTTATGACACATAAATTAAAACTGGAGTGTACTTACAGTTAATCGCGATTTTTCATTTATTTCTGTACTAAGTAAGTTGAATAAGTTCAACAACTTTTAAGAATTGTCTTAAGCCTTTCTTGAGGAAAGTTGTTCAGTTTCACGAAGAAGCCCCAGATAAAAAAACAGACCTTTTATCTTTAATGTAAATCCTTTTACTAACGTTTAATTTTACCACCAATCCTAAACAGATGACCCCAGTAAACCCTGGCGCCTATTACGTTGCTGTAATAAAAGTTATCCAGAGGACTGACGTCGCACCGTAGGTACTGTTTTCACGTGACGCCTCTTACAAAGCGCAATACATTAAGTGAAGTGACATCTCCGGGCTCTTTGTCGCAGGTCTCCCCCTCAGTTCAGTTTCCAGTTGACCTGTTTCCTGGACGCCGTATCTCGTGCCCAACTATACATGGTCTGACCTGGAAGGGATGGAACTTTAGACATAGACATAGACAAGTATTTATTTTTAACACAAATGAAAAAGAATAAAAATCGACTATAAAAATACAATATTAGCTACAAGCATTTTAAAAACAGAGGGTTAATTTGTGCCAAAAAATGGCGCTCGTCTCGGCACAAGCTAATGCTGTCATTTTGAAAAATGATACTATTTGTATCAAGGAATTTATATGTAGTCAAGTTCTTTGATTTGTATGAAATTTAATTGTATAAGTTTAATCGTAGTTAAACTATATTATGCTCTGACAGCAGCCGTTCACTCTGACAACAGGATAGCCTAATGTTAATCCCGATTCGAAAGAGAAGGTCCAAAACGCCTGCTGTCAAAGTGTGTCTACCCATGGAAATTTCTCTGTAAGTGCCACCTTCTCCATCGAATATCTCTTCAACGGTAGCGGCAAAAATAGGCAGAATATGATCAGAGGGGTTTATTAAACGGCACTCAATAAAAGCCTCCAGTAGTCAAAATTCCTCTAGGAGTCTGCATCATACAGGAAAATATGGTCACGCCCAGTGTACTAGAAACAGGGTGCAATTGACACTGACACAGAATAACAAATTCAAATTAAATTATAAATAATAATAATATCCGGGACAAATCACACACTGTCATCTAGCCCGAAACTAGGATTTCCTGTATCTTGGGAACCAAAGACTGATACACATATACATTTAAAAACATACATATATAAGGTGCTTCCAAAATATATGCCACCGCTGCAATGGGAGTAAGAGTCATGCATATAGATTACAATAGTAAAAAAAATTCGTGCCCCGGAGTCGTTAAATTGATTTGGGAGACTAAACAATTTTTTTTTACTTTGATTCAATTTCGCACAACACGGTCCGTCAAGTACGTACGCTCCGTCATGAAGTCATGAATGAACTCGATGTCATTTCACTGAATGAAAGCAACGCACGCTCGTAGGTATCTTTTTACAGGTTAATTTAGTGAACAGCTGATTGTCTTTAAATTAAATGTAGAGCAGAATAAACAAACTTACCAGTTATTAAAACGGCTTATTCACGTAACAAGGTGATAAACTTACCATCGCACTTTGACAGGCTTTGGACTGTTAAATTACGTACTTGTAATGTATCTGTAAAAAGTTTAGGTAGGTAAGGCATCTACTCAAGAGTAGATACGTAAAATTAAAAAGAACGTGTATTACAGTAAGTAACTTGGCGTATTTCTAAGTTCATCACCTTATTTACAAGGATTTGCACAACACAACACTGGTGGCTGGCTGACTCACACCAAACCTCTGTTCATACGGGTTTACGGCAAACGCAGGGATGTTATTTGCACTCGCGGTAGTAGAGTGTCAATCACCTTATTTACAAGCTATTTCACAACACAACAAAGTTTTACATCAGTTTTACAACACAGTAAAGTTCTCGAGTGGTGACTGCGCACTGGAATACGCAGTGTGGGCAGGCCCCCGACTCGGTGGACCGACGAAGACCTGGTGAAGGTTGCGGGAAGCCGCTGGATGCGAGCCGCACAGAACCGGTCGGTGTGGAAATCCTTGGGGGAGGCCTTAGTCCAGCAGTGGACGTTTTTCGGTTGATGATGATGACACAACACAACACTGGTGGCTGACTCTTACACCAAAACTTTGCTCATACAGGTTTACGGCATGCGCAGGGATGTTATTGCACTCGCGATCAGAGGGTATCGCGGTAGCAGAGTATCATTTTAAGATACTCTTGATTCGTATGTACGTCTGGGTGACATCGTTATCTCACTCGCGGATGGGGGCGCAGGCGGTGCAAAACGTTCGCGTCACGCCTGCGCGTCACCGCTGCGCATAGCGAACTGACGACCTCTGACCTGTACGAAGGGCGCGCGGGCGACAACCGCCCCCGCCCGCCGGGTCGCGCCCCGCTCCCGAGTGAGTATGCGAAAGGGTGCGGACAGATCAAAGCCTTTTGTTGCACGACACAAGTGCCGAATTTGTTTGATGTCTAGCCGCAACGTCGGAGCGTTTAAGCACAAAATAGACAGAAGCGCCACTCAATACAAACCACTGAAATCGTTAGCATATACATGCTTATAGAAATATACGGTCATTTCGAGCAAGGTCACGATCGCACAGTACGTGATCTTGCCTACAACGACCGTATAGGTCTATAAGCATGTATATGCTTAGGATTTTAGTGAGCGTATTGAGTGGCTCTTCTGTGTCTATGTGTTTTGTGGTTTAAGCATGTTTTCGCGCGCCTGGTTTCATTCAACACAATACGGGATGGCTTAATAAAGTAAAGCAATTTATTTTTATGATTGTTATTTTTTTGTATGGAAAAAAAAAGAACAGTTTCCGGACATGAATGTCTCATTTTCGTGATCACTATACGTGATACTTTCTCCCATTTCAGCCGTGGCATATATTTTAGAAGCACCCTATATAGATATAATACACCCAAGACTCAGAACAAACAATTCTGCTCATCACAGAAAAGTTTGTCTTGTGTGGGGATCGAACCCATGGCTCTCGGATCAGGGGTCAGGATCGCTAACCACTTAGCCACTGAGTCAGTCAAAATTAAAATAATTTATTGTGCTAAATGTAGTACATAAATAACAGATATTTCAAAAAAATATGACGGCAGTAGACAATTATCAAAGTATTGAATTGAATTGAATTGACACATAATAAACGAATCTCTGTGTAAAAACCACATCAATCTTTTGAAGGATTCTTTTGAGTCTGAGAACGTCAAACGAATACAGTGTTATATATGTAGTAGCCGATAAGAGAACATTCTAATGCTTCATGCACAATGAGCAATAATCATTGAAGTGACAGTTGATAGGCAGCAGATAGATGCGAGGCTATGGATCACTACTCATAAAAACTTAATAGACTTGCACATCGTAAGCCTAAGTAAGTGATTGGAATACTACGGCACATTCCTGATACTATACCCCTCTTAAATGTCACTTTATAATTGTCTACCACTACTTACTATACATGGCGTTTGCAGAGGCGTATATAAGGATAAGGTGCTACTTTATTAGTGCCCGATACTTTCTACTTCTAATTCTGATCCCCGACGAACCTATTGTCAAATCGCAAAAAAATTTGGGCTCTTCATACAAATCGACCAGCCGAGCGGCCAAATTAGTACGAAGAGTCTAAAAAAATTTTCCGATTTCACTATGGGTTCCTTCGGGAAAGTTGATCAGAATCAGGAGTAGAAGGACTGACTAAAATATCGGACACTAATAAAGTAGCACCTGTATGCCTTGTTCCAATCCAAAAAAGATTAACAATTACTCACTATGGAACTCACACATGTCAATGTCAGTTGCCTACTAAGTTTGTGTACCTTCTGCTTTTTTTGATTGGAATGAACTATAGATAGGTATGATAGGGGTTGAGGTAAAAGCAATCTTACTTCAGAGAGGGGCAGGGACATGCCATACTGCATGTATTACTTATTGTAAATACTGTGACTACACTGAAATATCAGTCTGAATAATCACTCGTCTAAATAATAGACCTCGCTCAACGTGACTTTCCCTCACTTAACTCAGTTCCATTGACCGTAATCCGTTTACATACATCACGCAAAATCCTATTAATACATCCATTATTTCTGTCACTAACTGGAGAACAGCCATACTATCTCCCTAAGGCCGTATTCACACTAGTCTAATAAAACTGCCGAACCAAGTAATGTCACATTACAATGCATTGGGTGTCACGTTAGGATTACACGACCGTGTGTAATGGTCCGAAGGAGCGCTGAGTTTAATGTGGACAATGTCAGTAAATGAGTTTTCTTTTCTGATGCCATATTTTTTAGTAGACATGTATTTTGAGTTATCGCGTTATTGGGTTGTTTCTTGTTATCGCTTATTTTACTACAATAGAATCACTCTTCTTACCGTAGTCAAGTAAAAATTCCAGCCTTATTAGATGGTATTCTTGGAGCTCAAATTCATTTTAGGTCGCTTAGCCGGCGAAATAAGTAAGTCTGTTTAATTTTTTATTGTTTATGTTCAGTCATGTCCACACTACTCTTTAGCTCACGTCTCAATCTCCAATTCTAACTGACCAATCACAGAGCCCCATTCTAATTGGACGAGTAATGTATTCGAATTCTATTCCAGTGTGATACGAACCTAGTTTGGAGAAAACGTATTTTACGAAGGTACCAAAATTATATTTGTACCTTGTTATGTTATGACGAAATCTAATTTTATATGAATTGATTATGCCAGTGGGAAACTTGCATTAAACAAGTTGTCCTTTTGAAAAACTGAAATTTGTTTGATGTTTTTTGTTATTACCCTTATTCACATATTGTAGTCAAAGCGCTTCATACTAAGGGTGCGGGTATACTCGTAGTGACGTCACTGTATACATATATGAATAGTATTAATTTACTTTTATAAGCCACTTTTACATAAAGCCGATCCTAAAAAAAAAGGAAATAATAAGGCGACGAAGATTATGACGATGATTAATTTACTTTTATTAATATTTTGAAAAAAAATACAGCGATTTATAAAAGTATGTAGATCAGTTTCAGATGTTAGGTGACTCTAGTTTACAATGAGATAATAATGGATTTAGACTCGCTTATACCTTACAGTATTCATTAAAACTGTAACTACTCATTTTGATGTTTGCTAAGTAACATATATAACTACATATTGTACAAATCATCGATGGTCCTGCCTAGAGATGCAAGAGATCTTAATGTCAGGTCTTGTAACTACTGGTTGGTACCTACTGCTAATATGGTGGTACTAAGGTTGTCTGGAAGAGATTGCTTATAGCAATAAGACCACAATTATGTACAGTCCCATAATTATGTACTAGTTATAATTATTTTTGGTTTTTTATGTGAAAAAAAAAGTGTAAATAAATAAATAAATACTAAGTATGATACTACTAATATACTATCTAATACTATAGTTACAATATTACTATCTTAACACTACGTTTGCCTTATCATTTGAGCAAAATTACATTGAATGTGATATATGTGATGTAGGCCTGGTCAGCTCCGCATATGTTTTGGATTTATTTGGAAACTTCATGAGTGAATTTTGGAGTTCCTATCCATATACAGGGTGTAACAGAAGTGTGTGACAATACTCGCCAGCTGATCGATTTGTATGAAAAGTCCAAAAAAAATTTTGCGATTTCAACAAAGTTGTAGAACAAAACTTGTTCAGTTTGATGGGTAAAAGCCAACCTTGAAGTATTGTCACACACTTCTGTTACACCCTATATATGTCTGTATCTATCGGGTACTTAAATTGGACCATAAGGAACAAGTTTTGTGTAGATCAGTAAAACACTGATTTTCCAGATATAAGATTAAAATTTATATTAAAGTTGGTGTACTTGTATTTACAGAATAAATTGAAATATATTACGTTTAGAATGTGCTCATCATCATCATCATCATTATTACAACTAAAAGGACGTCCTTTGCTGAACATAGGCCTCCCCTTAGGATTTCCACGCCGACAGGGTAAAACGGAACGGAAAAAAGTGGCTGTGACATACGGGCAGACAGACAGACAGACAGACAGACATGACGAATCCATAAGGGTTTCGTTTTTGCCATTTGGCTACGGAACCCTAAAAACATTTTGATTTTGATAAGGAAGAATTCTGCAAAGTATACGGAAACTCCATGAAATTTGCCGCCTTATTTCTTATGAAGGCAGTATAAGCGTCAGTGCAAAGTTATTCAACTCATTTCAACCCCTCCCTCATCCGCCACTAGTGTGGTCACCCTACACGCATCGGTTTCACCAATAACCTCTTCAGGATAATTGAGTGGAATGCCTTCCGATCGTATTAGGGATCTGTCGAGATAAGTACGAGTGCATCCACCAATAACGAGGGAATAATCTCGTTATGGTATTATGAACTACATTACACCGCCTCCGTAGCGTAGTGGCTTGCCGCTCGCTTCACATCAGGAGGTCGCGGGTTCGATTCCCGGCGGGGTCCAACTTT
Organism: Coleophora deauratella; assembly: GCA_958295455.1. Lineage (NCBI taxonomy): Eukaryota > Metazoa > Arthropoda > Insecta > Lepidoptera > Coleophoridae > Coleophora > Coleophora deauratella. The sequence continues at coordinate 5,456,829 of OY282411.1, forward strand.
GTGGACTCGGTTTGGTTGGTGGTAGGGCATTTTCTGAGCCCGCCTGGCTAGCTATCACCATCTTATCTAAGTCTTGCCGCCAAACATCAATGTTAACAGCATTGATGTGTTCCGGCATGAAGATAAGATAGCCAGTTCCCCATTGCGTTGGGAAATCTTGGTAAGCCCGTTTCCATCTTCGGCATCATCATCACTTACCATCAGGTGAGATGATGCCAAGGGCTTATCATTTGAGGGTAAAAAAAAAATACAACTGAATATTAATAAGGCAAAAAGCGTCGGTGGCTCCGCGTGTAATAACTGCGACCTCCTAACCAGTTTCAAATCCTAGCCAATTTACGATACCAATGGGTTTTTCGAAACTTACGTGCATTTTCATACCGAATGATTTAATGGTGAAGGAAAACATCGTGAGAAAACCTGCGCATCAGATTTCTATGATCTATTATGATCGTCGCGTTTCACTCTTCCATAGCTCAAAATCGTAGGGAGTTTGGGCCTCCGGTACCCTCACTCACTCAGCGAAACACGACGCAAGCGTTGCTTCACACAGGTGACTCACTTCTGTGAGGCCGTGGTATCACTCCGGTGGAGCCGGCCCATCCGTGCCGAAGCATGGCTCTCCCACGGCTAATCTAACTGTCTTATTATTGTCGCCAAACATCAATGTTAATCAATGTTAATGACATTGATGTGTTCCAGCCTGGAGATAAGATAGCCGGTTCTCCATTGCGTTGGCGAATCTTGGCGAGCCCGCTTCCATCTTCGGCATCATCATCACTTATCACCAGGTGAGAACCAATTGTGGATGAAAAAAGGGAAGTAAATCTTAGCGAACGAAAAGTATTTCAGTTTTATGGCTAGATGCCATAATTGAGCTGGTTTTATTACATCTTATTTATAGGTTACGATAAAAACAAATATATTTTTATAAAAAATATATATTCTTACACATAGTAAGAAAAAATGTTTGCTTATATTAGATTTCCTTACTTCGACGTTTACAGGATTATTATTTACATATACTTCAGTGAAGGTAATGAAAAAGTTATACTTATGTATAAGGCTTATACATATAACGATAGCTTTCTATAAAAACATATATTTTTACAATAAAATTAAATTTATAAAACATCATACACATAGTAGGAAAAATGTAGATTTCCTTAGCTCGAGGTTTATGAGACTTTATGAGAGAGGTAGCGATAACATTTCATATATATATTAACCACTTTCCCAAAAAGATTAAAGTTCATAATCATAAGTTCAGAATAAATACCCTGTGTAAGAGTTAAGTCCCGGGCAAGTTTCAAAACAACAGTGCATTCGCAAACAGCAATACATTTCGCAAAACAACCGGTAATAAATCTAGAATTCGCGTCCGTCTTGTTTATGTGCTATTTAGTACAATTATTCCTCGTTGTGTACTCACTGGGATGTTAATAATGTTTTAACTAAAATTACATTACATTTTTAATAATTGTTTTCTTTTTATTTTATTTAAAAATCTTACGGATGCAATAAATATATTAAAATTCAATTTATTATATTATATTTGGATATTTACTACTATTACTATTACTACTATTACTAAAAGTTTATTATTTAATTATCTAAAAGTTTTTCACATGAAATAATATAAACAGCAGTCAGTAACTTTTTACACAAAAAAATCGTCTCAAGATTGCTTGCTCGTCTTTTGAAAAGTTAACACAGTCTACGAAACTGCTAAACACTAAAAACTAGAAAACCACCAAACTAAAATCATAAGCAGTAAACACACAGTTTTGAACTTTTGGTTGTCTTTTTTTGCTAGTGCTAGATTGAGTTAATTTTCCAAAAGACGTGCAACAAACCTTGAGTCGATTTTTTTGTCCATGAGTATATTATATCCTACAAATGAATATCCAAGTACAAACGATCATCCGGTCCTAAAATGTATCGTTGCCTGTGAATTTAACCAATAACACTTAAAAGTAACGTTTTTAAGAGTGAATCGTGAGAATGTACACATAATTGTAACATAACGGCTGGCTCGGTGGCATCATACACATCAAATTTCTAGATGTGTATGATGGTCACGTTGCACACGTCCGTAGGTGTTAATCTTAAAATGCCCTACACGTGACCGCGGGTGATGCTAAGTGCAACACTAGGCAACCGCGGCTGGCCGTCTATATAACGGTTAAATGTGCCACAAGCACGATAAGAAGAAGAAACTCGGTGGCTTAATACCTATTTAGTGCTCTTGACTACTGATCTGAGCAGATTTATTTACTACATATGTGTCTGGGTCTATTATATCTAGATTATATTACAATATATCAGATGACCGTGTATAGTTTGTCCTGGATATTTATTTATTTAATTTATAACTTTAGATTTTAATAAACTGAGCACAGGCAATAAGATTTAACAAACACGTTTCAAACAAATCAGAAGTTCGATTAAAAAATACATGTGGTACTGATATCGATATTCTGGTGTAATTTTTATAATAACAAAGAAAAGGTGATGGTGTCACAAAACCCAGTAATCGATACGAACAAACGGTATGCCAATAAATTTCTTAGAATGAACTTAATAACCCTACCAACCCAACCCCTAAATCAATGGGGAATCGGAGCTATAGGGCTGAGAATGTATACAGAATCACTACATTTGCTTGAGATTATCGTAATTTTAGCGTCTTCATAACATTAACATTGGCAGTAAGATTTAGATAAGATGGTGGCACCTGGCCAGGCCTGTTGAGAAAATGCCCTACCTCCAACAAAAGACAGTTATAAAAAGTTGGACCCCACCAGGTATCGAACCCGCGACCTCGTGATTTTTTGAACTTCAGTGCCAATATCACATTGTGATAGCGTACACTACACTATAATAGTAAATATACTAAAAACAATCTCTTCCAGGCAACGTTCTTTTTATTATCTCTTTATAGTGTCGTTATTATGTCATTACAATTGATTTTGGTACTAAAATTATGAAAATCTCAAGCAGATTCCCCAATGATTTGAGGGTTGCGACTTATTTAGGATTATTTAGCTAATGCTTAACGAATCTATGGGTACACAGTTTGAACGTATCGATTCTAGGTTTTTGTTCCATACATTGTGGACCTTCTCATTTGAATGAAACTGCCTTACTGAAACCGATGATAATAGAATGTATCAACTACCGTTTACTTTTATTGTGCGCGTTATCCAATCCAAGTAAGGACTTACTGGATTTATCCATGCTGCCGTGATGTAACTGATGGATTTAGGTGATTCCGGCTCGGGTTTTTCACAGTTTTGTGGAATTGCAGCTGAATTGACCCCTACAATTTGACCTCCCTGGATAACAGGTCCACCTGAATCCCCCTTACAAAGGCTCACCAGTTTCCCGCAAGGACCAGCCAAGCAAAATACCGTCCTCAATTTTAATAACATCTCCATTTCGTGATAATTCGTCCGTTCGCATTTTTTTATCACAACATCTACAACCTGTAGTGGTTTTGTTGATATCTGCGTAGGATTAAAAACTGTGGTTCCATTTTCTATCGTATTCATCAAACCATATCCGAGAATAGTCGCCTTAAGACCAAATAAAGTTTTATGATCCACTGCGCTGATTTTTCCGTATGTTTCGATATGTGTATCATCAGTTTTCAACAACGCAATATCATTGGTGTGTTTTAAATAATCGTAATTAGTGTATATGAACATTTTCAGTATATCTGAGGTTTTGTTAAGTGATAGTTTACCAACTTCCCAGTATCGTATAGCTGCCCTAACGTCGCGGACATTGGGGATTCGTTCAATTTGTGATATAATTTCGTCTATGTTGGTAATGCAATGAGCGGCAGTCAAAGACCATGAAGGAGCAATTTGAGCCGCAGTGCAAAATGCAGAAAGGAATTCTCCCTTTATGTTTTCACTTATGTCCTGGATCCAAACAAATTCCATTCTAACAACATAAGGATATTCACCTACAGGAGAATCTCTTCCATTAAGGACGCGCAAATGTGTATTTTTCGTCCAAATTTTACTGCAGTGTACAGTTAAGAACAGCAACACAGCAAAAATATACGCCTCTTTCAAATATAAATCGATACACATTTTATAAATATAAATACAGTGAAATATAATCTATTCTGTTATTGTGTGACGTTAATGTCGCTGTAAAATGTATTATATTTTTTATGTATCGTATTTTTTTATGGGAAAAGCAAATTGAATAAAGTCTTTAATAACATAAGTATACTTTATAAATTTTACAAAGTATACATTATATAATATAAAAAATAATATTTTATATTTACTGGACACTTCACATATGAGTAACTAAATATGTAATTTGAAATATGTAATATCAACGCACAGGCCAATTCCTGGGTATAGACATTTGAAATTTTGCATGGGCATTCCTTATGTAACGGAGACATCCACTAAGGAAGGGTTTTGCAAAATTCACCCCCTAAAGGGGTTAAAATGGGGGTGTAAATTTGTATGGGAAACATTTATAAATTTATTACATGACATAACTATTCTTGAAAACAAATGATGAATGAAACTTAAGTTGAATATGTTTTATAGTTCACCCCATGAGAGGGTGAAAGTGAGGGTTGAAAAGGGTAATATCAATACGCAGGCCATACTTTTGGGTCTAGAATGGGTCAAAATATCAAAATCTCAAAATATCAAATCATCAAAACATCGAAACATCGAAATATCGAAATATCACAATATCAAATATCAAAATTTCAAAATATCAAATTGTCAAACCATCGCAGCTCAAAGCATCACAACGTCGAAGCTTCGAGTCGTCGAAACATCACAGCGACAATATTTCGAAATGACAAAATGGGAAAAGGTCAATAAATATGTCAAAAAGTCAACATATCAAATGTTCTACGTAACGTCTAAAATCTCCAGAAACTTTGTGTACTTAGCTGTGATAGTTTTCCATTTATCTTCGCTAAATATCAGTGCCTCTAACGGTGGATAATGTAACTTTATTTTAAGATATGTTCATTAATACTTGACCATAATATTATGAAGTACGCTGATTATTACTTGATGTGGCCAGAGCATAATAATAAGATGAAGAAGAATGCAATAGAAGGTGTTAACAAATTAGCTGGTACTATTTAAATTGGGGCTCCTACTAGTGAAACTGAAAAACTTTCCCAAAGGAACCCAAAGTCTGTCACCTGCACCGGTAGCATGAGGCGTAGAAAAAGCTGTTTGTTGCGCCAAACGCGAGAAAACAGCTCAGCTATCTCTTTCATTAGCTTAGCGTTAGAATGGAACAACTGTTTTTAAAACTCGCCTCGCGCGCGAGATACGTCGCCATGCTACCGGTTCTGATCGGCCCACTTAGTATGGGAAGTAATTTTTTTGCGAATTGACTATGGGTACCTTTAGGAAAGTTGTTCAGTTTTATAGAAGAGGTTATAATCATAATGTGATGCAATGGGTTGTCCGGAGAAAGCTGTCCGCTCTTTAATAACAAGTTTAAACATGTTTGTTAGATTTTGTGCGCATCACGCTAGTGTATTATGTAGTTTATTTATACTACCTGTTGCAGGCATCGTCCCGTAATGGATCAATGTGAAGATTTATAATTTAAAAACAATTTTGACCTGTATGACCAATGAGTCGTCATCAAGTTTGTATTTGCTCCGGGACATTCTGAAGCTCATCGACAAGTGCACGCACAAAGTGATAGGAAATCGCTCAATAATTTTACGGTTCAAACGTGGTAGAGTCTGGCAAACGAAAGCGTAACCTGGAATTTTATTAAAAGTTTTTAAATGGGAACATAAATAAGTTGTCAGAGGCTGTTATGTTATTATAACTGTTAATTATTGATACTTGTTGGCTGAATATCCATATTTAATATTTACTGTATTTTTGAGCGTAAGAAATGATATAATTATATTATTTACAGACTATCAGAAATTCAAAGAAAAATAAATAAATTTTGAAGACCATTACTACTGGCTTTCAAACGCAATAATGATTTGAAGCAGTGAGGGAAGTATTCAACCAAACAAAATGTTGGAGTCTAAGGTCCCTGTCGGCTAATCCCTAGAAGAACTTGTCACGAAATAATTACTGTAAAACTGGAAATTTGAAAAATCTATAAAAAATGGGTTCCAAATGAACCTACTCCAGTTCCATTGGTAACACGTGTAAAGTACTCCAAAATCCAAAATCTATTTACAGTAGTACAGTATTTTTTTTCGCTCGCACATTCATCCGTATATGTGTTCATATAAACGCGGATTCAAAAAATATAAGTAGCAATGGGTACATAATACATAATACAGGGTTTTATAAAAATGCGTTTGAAATTTTAAGGGGTTATTCGGACTCAAGTATAAGATTCAGGATAAATATTGAAAAAATCCGATTTACAATTTTTTTTTCAGTTTTTCGTACAAACTCCTAATTCACTAATCAGATTTAGTATGGGAAACTGAAAAAAAAAATATATATATATGTTCCCTACTTTAACCCACTTGGTGCAGGTTTAAGAAATTTTCAGTTTTTTGGTCACTATCTCAAAACAAGTGGTCCTAGGTATACCAGTCTTAGCCGACAGTAAGGTCATCGACCAAGAATGCTTCTTTAATCATATTATTGTCCAAACTTGTGATCGCCTCCACGGTGCTCCTCAACTTTAAAGTCTCCATTCCTGAAACGTCTGTACCACTCTTTGACCACCGTTTGAGAGAGTTCATTAGTACTCTGACTAGTTCGGTGGGCTTGACAGGAGAATCTTTTCCAGTAAAGACGCGCAAATGTGTATTTCTTGTCCAAATTTTACTGCAGTGTACAGTTAATAACAGCAGCGCAGCAAAAATATACGTATTTTTCAAATATAAATCGATACACATAAAATAGAAATACTTTGAAATAAAAACAATTGTGTTATTGCTTGATGTTATAGTCGCAGTAAAATTCATTCTACTTTTTATTTTTTATGTTTACAATTTTTTATGGGGAAAACAAATTGGACAAAGTCTATAAAAACTTTTATAAAGTATGTAACTATGTATATAATATATAAAAATATATTTTATATTTAGCTGGATACTTTACTTACGAGTAACTAAAATAATAGGTATCTAAAAAGTTTTGTTTCTTGAGCCGGCGCCATTGACCAAAACCGAGCTTAATGAAGTATTTAATTTTGGTTCTCATACCACTTTGTTTTGCCTTTGCCGCGGATATAAAAGACAAAAATGTATGGAACTTGGTCCAAGCGCCTCCATTTATGAAACTTGCGGAAAATGAAAGTGCATAAGTGTGTTATGATTCTGTCAAAATTCTATTAGATTCTGTCCATGTGTTCTTTTGTTATGGTCATGTTTATGCTACCTATAAAATTCCTGAAAAGAGAGAGAGGACACAAAATAACACAAATCGCTCGTCCGCCGCCCATGTCGGACGTCTCACGCCACCGCGCCGCCATCATTTGCAAATAGAAATACGTTATTCGTGGACTAAGCAGAACTTCTAAGGCTGATCGCTAGATGGCGCTGTGAAGAATTAGAACGCGCTATCATTACGTCAATATATAAAGTATAGACAAATTCCACTGTGTTTTCTCAGTTGCAAGACCAATAGGTCGGCGTGGAAATCTTTAAGACTTTTTGACGGAGTTATCTATAGCGATATGTAGATCTCCAATATTTAGCAACATCACAGTCTTGCCAAAGAATTATAAACTCTTAAATTTGCTATGTTTTTGTTGATTTTTTAAAAAAGGTGTGAATCGATTTCGATTAAAATTATATAATAATAACAGAGTTTTACCCATATAAAAGCAAAGTAAATATGGAACCACTTGGAAAGTATACCCTTTTAAACAAAAAAAGAATTTTAGAAATCGGTTCAGGCGTCTTCCAGTAATCGGTAAACATACATAAAATCAATAAAAAGATTCCGACAAATTGAGAACCTCTTCCTTTTTCTTAAGTCGGTTAAAAAAGAGAGATGTTAGACGTAAAATTATATTATTATAGTCACAACAAACATGACCAGAACAAAAGACCCCTTAGACAGAATCTAATAGAACTTTGCCAGAACCATAACTCACTTTATATGTATTTACTTTAATTTCCAGCAAGACTCATCAGTGGAGTCGGGGTCGCGACTCTCCGATTTTAACAATTCCTCCAGCTCCTTTAGTTTTCTCGTAAAAATACGGCGCAGATTTGCGCGTTCGCGCTTAAAACTTTCATAATCGGTCGCCATTTGAAAGAAATAAAATAAAGCGAAACGCTGAAACGATGTTTTTACCTAGACATTTATTTCCAGTCTGACAATAACCAAGAAAAGTTGTTTTTAAAAATATATACAAAAAGATCAAAATCTAAAAGAGTCTTCAACACATCGTCCTTCGAAAAAAATATTTTTTTGACAAAATTTTTGCACGCTATTTGTAAATCAAATAGTAGTTACATAATATTGTTATAATTGTATTTTAAAATAATATTTAATTAATTACATTACACTATATATATAATAATTCAATATGGAATTTGTATAGGTGGAAGGTATATGATCAGTACTGTGACATTCATTCTTAAATTATGAATTATTTCCTATATATTAATTGTATAGATTTTTTAATTTAATGACATTATTTAAATCGTTCCTAATTTTGCTCTAAATAATTGAATGATATTTTTATAATTTACTGACGTACTTATTTCTATGACTTTGTTAAAAATATATTGTATTGATATTGTGCTATTATGTTAAAATAAGTAGAGATGGATTTTAATTATTTTAAATTATTGTGTTGTGAATTTAATTAATTTTTAATAATATAATATAATGTTTAAATAAATTTGCATACCTAGTTAAGGTTAAGCACGCTAGCACACAAAAAATTTAAGACCTTTGTAAACCGTGTTTTTACGCAAATAAATAATTCTATTCTATTCTATTCTATTCTATTCTATTCTATTCTTGTCGTCCTTAATTTTGCGAAAATTATATTATTATCACACTTGCCTATGAATCAAATTTTAGCATCCGCGCTATGCCTCCTAATGCCTCCCAATTATTACCCCATAACAACTATGCCAATTATTATCTCTTTATAAGAAATCAAACGGTTCCCATACAAAAGTAGCAAAAATTTTTTCCACAAGTTTATTCATGGCAATAAACGTTTGAAAAAAAATTGCTACTTTAGTCGTCACCCGAAAATCTCGCTCACTTTGACATTTTATAAAGAGATGTTTGTTAACAACCCATTATCTACGTCCCCACTGCAGGGGCACGGGCCTCTTCCCATAACTCGGAAAGGTTAAGCTATACTCCATACACGGGAGCCAAGTCCGGATTGGTTGAGGTTGTGGGGCTAGTGGCCAACCCCAGTGTCAGAAGTTTTCAAGCCGCCTATAAGGCCTCCGACATGGCTTAACGACTGCCATCTAGCGACAGCAGCCGGCACCAACGGCTTGACGTGCCTTACGAAGCACGGAAACGGTCAAGATAAATGCCACTAACAGTTAAACCTATCCAGGTTATGACCGTGTGATCTATGCGACCACGCAAGCCGCACTGAGCCACAACCGCTTGAGAAAGTTACGTATCTAGTGTCAGTGGGCTGGTCTGGCCAAGACCGAGTGTGACCTAACTCTAATTGAAATGAAGGACGTCCTGTTAATTGTTTGGACAGTTCAAAAGTTTCTGACAAGGGTAGCTGTTAGGGCGACATGGGATAGCACACGTTTTTATTTTAACTGTTCTTGTCTGTTATTTTAATGAGGATTGTCATCATATTATTTAGGTACTTAAAGTAATTTGAATCAAAAAAATACGTTAAATATTGTATACGTTCATATACGTTACGTTTTTTTAAATGTAACATTCTATGGTTAAATCTTCGCAAATAAACTACATGACTGCGAAAAACGTTTAGATTCAGATTCTCTTTATTTGCCATGTTAAAGGTTATACACCATTAAAAATAATTTATAAAATAAAAATAAATAATAAACAAAAAAGCCTTAATACTACTTAATTCACTAACTAAAACAATATGTAAAAAATAGGTAAAAAATATTTGAATAAAATTAAACAAAAATTCTAGTCATACATGTTTGAAAAATATACCCTTACATCACAAAACGGTCAGGTAAAAAAAAATCAATTTTAGTTTTCCAGAAAATTCATCAACACTTTTGCATTTTTATGTCATCATTTAAGTGATTAAATATTTTAAAGCCATTATATTCTGTACCTCTGGTAAAATTTGTATACTTAACCATACGCAGCACAAAATGAAAACGAAATACAAGAGCGAAATTACCACTGGTAGGACCTTATTAATCTTATCTGTAAAGCGGACCAGACACTATCAGTAGTAATGACAGTATATTGACAGTATACTGACAGTGTAGTAGTTGGAATGAAGGTCTGACGCATACTAAACGATGGAATGACAATATACTGATGAAAAAATAATGTCAGTATTATTGATAGTGTCTGGTCCGCTTTTGGTCCGACTGGGTGGGCACCACTGCTCGCTGTTAAACCTGGCGCCAGCAGTGCGCTGTGTGCCGGCGGGAGGCGCGTAATAGCCAGCGTAATTACCGGCTTAACCCTTTGACCGCCACAGTCGCTTTTTCGTGCCACACGCACAAGGATTTGAGATTTTCATAAATTTTCGTCGCGCGATTTCTCACAGCGTATCGTGGTAGAAATCGAAACAGATGTTACTTTACCTTACTCTGCCCCAATCTACAGTTCCCACTGACTTGACCTCATGATAATCTCGATCCCCAATCCTTGGGCTTACGGTATGAAAGAAGAAGAAACGTGGCGGTCAAAGGCTTAAGAAACATTCCATCTTAGCCCTCGTTAAGGCACTGATATTTCTTCTGGAGTTATAGATGCTCATAGGCGGCGGATGCCGCTTTCCATCAGGTGGCGTCGTCATCGAAAACGATACTGCGAAATATGTCAAAATAGGTTTCCGCTATAGGTATATTATCACGAGTTATAATTAGGTTCCTTTGATAAAACTGTACGTTTTCGTAATGATACGAGTATCAGCCCATTTTGGCCCGAATTACAGAAAAATTCCAGTGAAGTCACGTGTGCTATTTTACTTTAATAATACCGTCTTTTTTTTCTTCTTTTTTTTATGTCTCATTTAATGCGTGTTGGTCTTCAAATGTTAGGCTCTACTCTGCACTAACAAAGCTCAGTGTCCCATAATTCCCAAGCTCAAAACCAATTTTATGCCAAATACGTATTATCATAAAAACTAACTTGACATGCACACATTAAACTAAGTAGGTATCCCTTTTAACAAAAAGCAGGCATAAAAGATGGACATAAACAAAAAAATTCTATAGCTCGATACACACAGTCGTGTCTTGTGAAGAGTATTTTTTGTGAATAATAATAAATGTGTTTTTGGTATACTAATTTTTTATAGGTAGGTCTTTCAGCTGATGGGTGATTATAGCGCTTAGTGAAGTTAAACATACTATGTATTTTCAAACTCCGAACACTCCAACAACGCGTATAATAGGGTATTTCACTCTATTCAAGAAAAAATCCAGAACGACTTATTTACTGTGGTATTTGTAATAAGTAATCGAATAAAGATGATTTCTATATAATAAAATGAGAAAAAACATTTTATTTTTGATTTACAAAAATCAAGTTTTTTAATCTGTTATTCAAATATCTGAAACGCCAGCCGCCATGCTGGTTGTCGATGTGACGTCACGATAGCTGTAAACAGTGACATTTTGTTCGCAATATGTGGCTAAATTTTAGTTTTTTCGCCTAATTTCAAAAATATGAAAAGATAACCTGTGTCCAGTAAATTAACTTGAAATTTCATGACGGAAGGCGGTTTTGTGAAAGTAGAAAGTACGAATTTGCCGAGAATAAATACCTACATTTAAGTGGCAAAGTTTTTGTTTCTAATCCCGACTGCCGAATATGCATGTAAGTACCTATTTGCAACTTAATTTTTATCGCATTTTTAGTTTTAGATTAAAATCTGGAAAAAACTGTGCAAAATTCGTTACAAAAATAAATTCGATACGCGCGCGAAATGAAACGAACGTGTCTGGCGATAGGTACCATACTTTTATACATACTATGTGTGTATTTACAATGCTGCAACAAACGTCAAAGCATTAAAATAAAAACGTATTATTTCTGTGCTTTTGCGTTTAGGTGTTATTTGAATATGACGATAATAAAACAGTGATATCAACATCAAACAAAAACCTATACAGATACTGTACAGTGTCTGTTGATGGTGCAGGATAATAATGTTGGCTTGCTGTTGCAACGATGATGATCAGCCTCGAAAGTCATTGGGAAAAGTAGATTACTTTTTAGGTATACTTTAATAAATACACAAGGATACTTGTTAATACTTTGCTAAATCATTTCAGGGAACAAACATTTCTTACCTATACATATAAGATGCCTGCTCAGCCTGCTGCTTCAAAATAGAGGCTACTTTGAAATCCTTTTGGAATGCAAAATGACCAAATAAAGCAGCTGGCCGAGATGCAACTGTATCATTCAACAGGTAAATAAATTGTTATGCCTAATCATCATCACCATCAGCCGAAAGAAGTCTGCCAGACAAAGGCCTCCCCCAAGGATTTCCACACTGAGCAGTCCTAGGTTGCTCATATCCAGCGGCTTCCTGTAACCTTCATCAGGTCGCCTGTCCACCAAGTTAGAGGAATCTCTACGCTGTGTATGCATGAAGTGTTACGCATAAAGTATTTTTAAGGGTTATTTATTCCTCTTCCATATTAAACATTAAATGCTGATTGTTCTTATTATTTTTTTGTGATGTTACAGATATTCAATGCCAAACATGCATATAGATAGGAAGATAACCACCCACAGGCTGCATCGTTCCAAGGTGGCAATGCATAGGGCTGCATAACTTCAGTGACCTTCGATAATTACTTTACTATAGAGGAAATTATTGATTTGTTGACTATGAGACAAAAACCTGAAGAAAGAGAAATATGCATTTGTATTAAATAAAAAATCCGTCTGGTACTGTTGCATTTTTCTTTCTTATTTCTAAGAGTAAGTAAAACACATTAGTATTTTTTAAACTAAACAAATAGTACCTACTTATAGTGGGTAATCTATCCTTTTCCCAGAGTTTGTTTTTATATAAGGTGCTACTTTATTAGTGCCCGATATTTTAGTCAGTGCTTCTACTCCTGATTCTGATCAACTTTCCCTAAGGAACCCATAGTCAAATCCCAAAAAAATTTTTGGACTCTTCATACTAATTTGGCCGCTCGACTGATCGATTTGTATATAGAGTCCAAATTTTTTTTTACGATTTGACTATGGGTCCCTGGGGGAAAGTTGATCAGAATCAGAAGTAGAAGCACTGACTAAAATATCGGGCACTAATAAAGTAGCACCTTATATAAACTTGTGTATTACATAATTTGAGTTTTTTGTGACAAGACTATCCTACTTTCCCACTACCTGATATATGCCAATTAGTTGTTTAATTAATTATACCATTGCTTTGGCAAGTTGCATTATTTTAGGGTTTTAGGAAAGTTAACAAATTAGCTAGTGAAACTAAAATAAAAATCTTACAATTCTTATCCTATCACTCCAAAATTTATCAGCTGCTTTAACTACAGGCGGTAACAGTAGTAATGAAACAGATGTATACCTATATAGGTATAATTTGTACTAGGCTATTCTACTAAACAGCACTATATGAGTATGATGGTTTTCGAGGAATCTCATAATTTCTGGGTATATATAAATATGTACCTCGAAAACCACCACACTTTAATATTTTTAAATAATGATAATATCTGGGACAAATCACACACGGTCATCTGGCCCCAGGTCATCTTGGGAACCAGAGACTGATATACATACACATATACTTTCTAAATACATACATATATAGATATAATACGCTCAGACTCAGAGCAAACAATTCTGATCATCACAGAAAAGTTGGCCCTGTGTGGGGATCGAACCCACGACTCTCGGATCAGAGGTCAGGATCGCTAACCACTTAGCCACCGAGTCAGTCACGAAATTGAGTCAGTCAAATAGCTCAGTACAAATTATTTTCAAAGCCTCTTTTAGGATGTGACTTATAAAATTGTATAGCTACTTACTTAAAGTTTTGTAGCCTACACACACAACTGAAAGGGTTATGAATCTCATTGTCTCCTATTGCCTCAGGAACAATATGACCATTGAAAGAAGAAATAAAAATTTAATTACAAAATAATTTCTTTACAGGTAAACCAATATATGTATTCCACTCAAGACACTTATCTACATATTAATTCACAAATATACAACTACCTATGTACACATTATATTATTCACACTTTTATAAATTCACTTCTATATGGTGGCCTGCTTAATGATCTTGGGACTGAACTGCTAGGATAGCTGTTCAGACTTTCTGTCATGACAAGAAATATCTTCTGAGCTCGGTAAATCTTGGTTACAAGATGTCCTTGTTCTGTGCAATCAAATCTGGACAATATGCAGCCTGATTTACTTGCATTTTTTGTACCCATTGTCTTGTAGGTATTGCATATAATTTTCCATGCCGGTTTCTATCTGCAATGTAAAAAAAGGTAGGTATGTGTAAACAATTTAACAAATTCATTTATGTACCTAACATAACCTATAAACATTGTATGAGATTACAAAACCACAGTAAAGTAAGACAAATAACTATTTAGTTTTGTATAATAGGCATTGGCGCCGAGTCCATAGGGCCTGGGGATGCCCAAGCCCCACCAACAATGCCATTATCAGAGAGGCTTTTCCGCCTAGCGGCCTAGCCCCACCTTTATTTTTATGAAGTCGTCGCCCCCGAAATTAATAAGTATTGTATGTACCTATTTACTTATTGGAAATAAATTATGGATACTTACATTGAAAGGTATATTTTATTTTTAATCAATAACTTTGGATCTCTTCTTGCAAGTTTTATCCAAGTGTTTTTCATAGGTATTTGTATCTGTTGGCAGTTGAATCCATAACTTGCCTAGTGTTTAACATTTGTATTTTTAAACTGCACACCACCGGTAGCGATAAGGGATTGTAACTCACTATTAATTTCGTAAATTTTCACTAAATGTAGCTAAATTGTACGTAGAACTGTCACGTTTACCGCTGAAATGACGTCACAACCTAAAACATCATGGCGGCTAGCGTTTTCGCGCGGTCATCGGAAATGGTAATTTAAAATGTATTTTTGGGGTACTTGTAGGTTTCAAAAAATTCTAAAAAAAATATTTTTGACTTTTTCCCACCTAATGATCAATTTGAGATACTTTTCAAAAAATGGTGAAATACCCTATTATTCCTTTTGCACCAAATCCTACTTACCGAGAGGTGAGAGCAGAGGGGTAAGGGTAAGGAATGGTAAAAACTACCCCTAATGGTTGAAACGGCGTGGACTGTGAATCATTTTAAAATTTGGGTACTTTTTCTGTTTGCTGCATCAGTTCACGTTTAGGAAACATCGTCTATCGAATTTCTTAAAAAATGACGACATGATATTTAAAAATTTCCAGCTCTAGCGATCATCTGGTCGCGGTCATGACCCCGCGCGCAAACGCGCCAATCATAGCGCAGCGGCATATGAACGCGCGGCTATCTGTACTCCTATCATGAACTGACAGGTGAATAATAGTGCTGTGGTTCTACATAGTCGATAATCTTATTTAGGATTAAAAATAATTAGTTTTCGCAAATTTTTTATTTAACATTTTGTTAAAAACGTATATTACAGTGGACTGCTTACATGACACACTCCACATTCACAGTCCACGCCGTTTCAACCATTAGGGGTAGTTTTGTAACACCCTGTATAATGTAAAATATATATTATAAAAGCCCTATTTACACGGAACACGGAAGTCCTAAACTAATGCGGGAGCGAGCGAAGTGAGCTCGGGAATTCGGAGCACCCCAACATGGATCATTTAGGTTCGGAGACTGTGAGGCGGTCGCAGTGTTAGGTTTGATTGATATGAGAACCACAGACGACTGCTTGCTTGCCTTCATTCTGCTTGCATGATTGCTTGCGTGCTTGCATGCTTGATTGCATGCTTCCCTGCCTAGTAACCTACCTACTACAACCTTACAACCTACGCTTTAAGTAGTTATGAAGTAAAAATAAATAAAACATAAATAAAATAACTAAAAGAAAATCTAACTTGTAATTTTTTTCTTTGAAATGTTGATATGCAAAAATACTATTAGTATATTTAATGTTATGCAACTTATTATTTATGCACTATTATTCGAATATCACTATAAATCGATATGCTTTACGATTATTAGAAAATTTAACGTTAGGCAACTTTATACTTAAGGACATTTCTAATTATTTCAATGAATATTATGCTCAACATATTAGGAATGTTTTATGCCAAAATATTTTATGCAAAATAATGTTATGCAAAGTCCAAATAGAAATAAAAAAAGTCATGCGACATTTTAGAGACCCGAGGCTTTGATAAATAATATTTTTTCTTAAAAACTCATCGTCCTTGCTACCTACCCGTGTGTATTTGTGAAGGGCCATAAAACACGCGATCCAAATTCATCGTACGGTGAAATCGCGTACAATATAAAATAAAACCCTACCACGTCTCCCATGTTAAGTGACTATATTTTATGGCACATAAAATTCTGTTCTGAACATTCCACAGTGGGTTAATTTTTCGATGATTTAGACTAGAAATAATTGAATTTATTCGATGGAATCAAAATCGAAATGGTTTTATTGAAGTACTTGGATGTCGTTTTTTGTTTTTGTTTTAGTACGTTTTCTTTTAAATCATCATTTTTTTCTGCCTAGTACAATGTTCCTACAATAAATATTAAGAATCTGTTTCAACATTTCGGGAAGTGTTAGAGGAATAACAGACAATATATTTTTATGATAATAATATAATTAGGTATGTTTAGGCTTATTCATTCACAAAGCTACTTCTAAAGGGTGTTAAAAGACCCCTTAAACAGCGAATCTAGTAATGATATGGAAAAACCTTCGCCAAGGAATCCGTATCGAATTTTCAAAAAAAAAATTTGAAAGGATTTTTGTACAAATTGGGCAGTTGAAGAGAAGTCGATATTTTTTGAGAATTCAGTATAAGTTCTTTGGGGAAAAATGATTTGTATGATGAATAAAAGTCCGATTTAAAGTTTCTTAGAAAGGTATTTTTGTAATTCTAGATGTGCATTATTTACAGGTGTGCCTGTAAATATTATATTATTATCATAAAAATATAAACATTAACCATGAAATTCCAATATAAAATTATAAAGAATCTACTACACGAAACCAATAAAGAGAGAAAACAGAAAAATATATTGTTTTATCGTTCTGTAAAACTTACTCAATTTTCCCCATCAAACATTTCCAATGGAATTCCTTAAGACAATCTCATTCCACAAAACTACTAATAGAATTGGTTGGAAAAGTCCCCTACATAAACTTTGGACTTGTACAATCGTTCGAACTGTCTTCGACTTGGTCCCCGTATACTTTTAGCCTCAGACTATCTATTGTATTGACCTGCATTGGAACTAAACTTAAAGTTTTCACATAAATTTGGGCGATGTCCGTAGTTTAGAGACCAATCCCGGATTTAAGTTAGTATCGATTCGAGTTTATAGCTTCGGGGCCAAATTGTGATTAATCTTTTCGATTGGAGAATACATCGTCTCGAAAGGGTTGATATGTGACTTTTGAAACAAAGTGGATTGAGATTGAAATTTACTTCTTTCTACGAAATATAACAAAGTATACAGTGTGTCTCTCTATAAAGTGCAGTGAACGAAAAGCGGTGAAATTAGGAAGAATAATATCGACAAAATACCTATGTTTAAAATCACCGTTAATTTAGATTTAGAAACACTGTATTTTAAATTAAGTATGGTATATTTTTTGCGTTAAAACTAAAACATTAATGTTTAGTTAAAAGACTACATACAATTTTTAAACACTATTTTCTTTTTTTCTTTTTGCCGACAAAACTCGTTCCAATTTCACCCCTTTTCATTTAATACGATACGATACTTTATCGAGGGACACACTGTATATAGAATGATAAAAAAATGTGTTGCAATATTTTAACAGTGGCTTTTTTCTTTTTAGTATGTGTTTCCTGGGGAAAGTTGTTCAGTTTCATAATTAGAAGCCACAGTTAAAATATTGCCAGACATTTTTTATCACCTGTATATTTATTATAAGTACTTTGACCGTGATATAACTTATTGATTGACTGAAGTTTAAGACAGACACTAGAAAATTGGAACATACGTTTCTTAGTGGGTATAGGGGAGCATTATAAAAGGACTAAAAAACGATGCCAAAGTGGGGGGCTAACATGAGCGTTGAAAGTATATAATATAAAAAATCTAGTTTCCGTTTTCATGCACCGTTTACAAAACCTTGGTGGACAAAGTCACTGGCGCTTTACTTGTACTACTATACACCAGCTTCCGCCCGCGACTTGGTCCGCGTGGACTTTAGAATTGGATCCAGAGAAAAAGAAAACGTTAAGGTGGCGCCATGTAGTGACAAAGTGGAATTTTTGAGTTTTTACGCATCCCTCCGAGAACTCTTAAGTTTTCCGGGATAAAAAGAATCCTATATGTTAGCCGAGTGCTTTATCTATATACCTACCAAATTTCATCCAAATCCGTTTAGTAGTTTCGGCGTGAAAGCGGAACAAACAAACAAATAAACTCACAAACAAACAAACATACATACGAATTTAAGTTAGTATCGAAGCGGAACAAAAAAAGAAACAAATAAACTCACAAACGAACAAACATCCATACTTTCGCATTTATAATATTAGTCTTATTTAGTTTGCAAAACAAATGGTGGAACAAATTGATACTTATTTATACAATAATCCATCGCAAATTGAAAACAATTTCTTGTTTCTACAGCAAGTCGATCTGCTTACCTATCTAAGGGGAAATCGTTTTCTTTGTAGACATACAAATAATTTATTGTTAAAGCATAGAAACTAAATTTTACACGTTAGGAATGAATAAAATAATGTAAGTTTATGACGTAAGGGCAGCCATTAAATCTATGTCTAAGGGCAAGTCTCCCGGTCATGATGGCCTCAGCATTGAGCACCTGCGACACGCTGGCCCACATATCGGTAGAGTGTTGGCTCTACTTTATAACTTGTGCATCAGCCATGGGTACCTACCACCTGACATGATGAGAACTGTTGTGGTCCCAATAATTAAAAATAAGACTGGTGATTTATCTGAAAAAGGAAACTATAGACCTATTTCCTTAGCAACAATAATCGGAAAGGTGTTTGACAGGCTGCTTGACGCACAACTAAATAAATACCTCGAAATACACGACAATCAGTTCGGGTTTCGGCCCGGACTCTCTACTGAAAGTGCTATTTTGTGTCTCAAGCAGACTGTCAAATATTACACCGACCGAAAAACGCCTGTATATGCGGCTTTTCTAGATTTGTCGAAAGCTTTTGACCTGGTTTCCTACGATATCCTGTGGAGAAAGTTAGAAAGCGTAAAGTTACCTACGGAACTCATTAATATCTTCAGGTATTGGTATGGCAACCAGGTCAACAGCGTCAGGTGGGGAGGTCAACTATCTGAAGCGTACGGACTGGAGTGTGGGGTAAGACAGGGGGGTCTGACTTCTCCTGCACTCTTTAATCAGTACGTGAATGATTTGATGGTCGCGCTCAGCAGTCACCATGTCGGTTGTCACATTGATGGCGTGTGTGTTAATAACTTAAGTTACGCCGATGACATGGTGCTGCTGAGTGCGTCTGTCTGTGGCCTCAGAAAACTACTGGAAACTTGCGAATCATATGCGATAGAACACGGATTAATGTACAACGTAAGGAAAAGCCAGTACATGGTCTTTGACGCCGGTAGCAAGAGGCCTATGAATGTACCTCCTTTAAAGTTGAATGGTTTCCCGTTAGAGAGGGTATACGAATTTAAATATCTCGGGCATCTTCTTACCGCTGATCTCAGGGACAATGCCGATATGGAAAGGGAACGGAGGGCTTTGTCAGTAAGAGCCAATATGATAGCTCGCAGGTTTGCACGTTGTTCCACAGAAGTCAAAATTACGCTCTTCAGAGCATACTGTAAATCCTTTTACACGTGCAGCCTGTGGGCAAATTATCGTATATGCAAAGATCATACGAAGCCCTCCGTATCCAATACAATAACGCTTTCAGGGTGATTTTGGGGCTGCCTCGTCGCTGCAGTGCTTCGGGCATGTTCGCGGGGGCGCAGGTCGACTGCTTCCGCGCAACCATGCGCAAGCGCGCCGCATCTCTAGTGCGCAGGGTGCGGGGCAGCACCAATAGCATCCTGAAAATGATCGGGGACAGGCTAGACTGTCCTTTTATACTCTTTTGTTGTTCCCTACATGTATCTACTAACACATAGGTTAAGAATTTACTAACACATGAGTCATTGTCACTTGATTTTATAAATAAATAATAATAAATAATATGTTATACAAAGGTTATTAAGTACATTGCAATTTAATGCAGTTGTTAATTTTTATATGGATTGAGGTCTTTATAAGTCTTAAGACTTATAAAGTCTTAATTATATTTGGTCCTTTGTAGTGAGAACCCATGGATAGAAAGCACACACTGCAATTATAGAAACCACACAATTTGTTACTTACACCAATAAGTTTTTCGAAACTTAAGTGCATTTTCATACTCACTGCTTTAACGGAAAGGAAGAAATGAGGAAACCTGTACATCTGATTTCTAGATGTGTATAATGGTCGCGTTGCACATGTCCGTTTATGTCTGTCCTAAGTGCAACATTCCATACAATCACCTTCCATACCTTGTGGATAGAACGGTTCAACGTGCCACACTTTAAAGAAGAAAACACAATTTGTTGTTATCCTATATGGTATTCATTGTAAAGATTTCGGGAAGCCGCTGGATGTGGGTAGCGCAGGACCGGTCGGTGTGGGAATCCTTGGTGAGGCTTTACAGGCCTTTGTCCAGCAGTAGAAGTCTTTCGGTTGATGATTTTGTAATGGTGGCCAAGTTTGTATTGGTGAAGGTTGTGATGCTAGTGGCCATTCCCTGAGTTTTCAAGCCACCTATAAGGCTTCTGACATGAAATCCGTCAAGCTACATGAGTTTACTGCTGCATTTGAAATATCATGTGTTCCTCGAAGACGTTGGCTCGACTATCCGTTTTGAAATTTCAAATATTTTTTACTAAAATAAATATTTTGTCGCTTCCGTGGTTAGTCCGCTTGCTTCACATCAGGTCGCGGGTTCGATTCCCGGTGGTGTCCAAGTTTGTAGGATTCGGTTTGGTTGGTGGTAGGGTATTTTCTGAGCCCGCCTGGTTAGCTACCACCATCTTACCTGACTTGCCGCAATATCATGGTTAATGACAAATATCAAAGATGCATTGATGTTTTTCGGCATGGAGACAATACATACATAGGCAGTTCCCCATTGTGTTGCGGAATCTTGGTAAGCCCGCTTCCGTCTTTCGGCATTATAATCACTTTTCATCATGTGCGATAATGCCGAATTTTAATTACCACTGCAACGTTAAAGTTACTAACCCTCCCATATTAAAGGCCGGCAACGCACTTGTGACTCCTCTGGTGTTGCGGGTGTCTATGGGCAGCGTAATCGCTTACCATCAGGTGATCGGTCTGCTCGTTTGCCACCTCTGCCATAAAAAAAAACATAATCTGTGACTGCATCGCTTTTAGTCTCTGGCTCTAGTACCTCACATCTCTACATTTCATTAATAACTCTATCATAGCTCTACAAGTCAACCCTCCACATATAAATCAAACATTAAACCCAGGTTATTTACATCTAAACAAATATTACAAAAAAATAACAAAACTAACTATACCTATTCCATTTCTTTAGGATTTAAAATAAATGTAAACAATCTTGATAAGTTCTTTTACTGAAATGTGCATGTTGAAATTCTGATATTTCATACAAACATAGATACCTACTCGTACTAAGTTTCTTTTGAATTTATATAAAAACACATACATTCTACTCGTTTGAAAAGAACATGAAATATCAATAAAAAATATAAGTATCAAGATTGTTTTTTTTTTGTAAGAAATTGCAATTTTATTTACTCAAAACAATTACAATTTATAAGCTGCATGTCTAATAATCTATAAGCAGTGCCGCTCGCCCAAAGGTGCCCATGACACTTGCCGCGTTCCCCCGCTGGATGGCCAATGAGATGCGTTGGACCAAAAAAAGAGCCCGAGATTGTTTTCACGTATTTTAATACCTAAGGAAATGGCGCATTACCAAGAATAGCTGAGCTACTTATTACCTAGAAAACGTATTTTATTTTCGGCGAAGTTTAAAATAAATACTAAAAAGAACCTGTTATTGGATCAAATGCAGTTAAATTTTATTTTGTTGTGGGTATTTCTTTTGTGGTTAAGTTGTCCATTCCAGTTCGGTTGCTATGAAGCTTTAAGGGATTCGAGTTAAGGTTATAAGATTAGATCCAATCATCGTACCTGTATATGAGGACATGCGTAAAATAAGTATTTACTAACAAGAAAACTGTACTTATTATAAATTCAAACTCTAAATGTTTTTCTCTAAGCTTTACTAGGAACTCAGAACACCGCAAACAAGACTAGTTAAATCAAAGAACTGTCTCCATGTAGTTGGGCCAAGAGTGTATAATAAAATTGGACAGGAGATATGTAATTCTTCCAGTTATATGTATTTTAAACAAATTAAAAAGAAGTTTAATCTCGCAAGCTTTCTATTCAATAAATGAATATTACGCAAAACCTGTTCATTAAACCCAGGTTATTAAATGAATGCTCACTAATTACTATGACAATGAATGTATAGTATTACTATTTATACAATGTATAATATATCTATATTAAGATGACATCTAAAATTTTATAATAATTTTATCAATAAATTCTGTATTCTGTATTCTGTACACATGCTTTTAAATCGTCAATATCGTTTTTCTACCTAGTACAAAGTCCCTACTACGCGTATGTAAACGGAGATGCTTGACGTGTGCTTGACATATCTGGATACACATGTCTTGGGGAGAAACAACTGCAGTGTTTATGGACCATAACGTTAGAGAGATAGGGGTTTTTAAACTCTATTTTATTTTAAAAAACAATCAAACTTAAATAAATAACAAAAGATATATATTTTACCAAGCTTCTACATTAACTCGTATTATCATTTTAGATAGATTAATATCACAAAAAATGGGATAGTTGTACTGAACAGACACTGTCAAACACAAATTTAAATACTTTAACATATCAAGCGCTTATTATACTCGCAAAACCTTAAAACAAACCATAAGCTGATCATAGAATAAGTTCTGCTACAAGTTATAAGACCCTAAATGGAACACTTGATGACCAAATTTATGATGATTTTCACGAGTGCTTCAGCTCTGCATATTGCTTTCTTTATCTATGTAATTGTTTTATTTATTATTGAATATATTTGTTCATTAAATATTACAAAAGATAATATTTGTAAATATTAATTTCATATTATTATTATATATTTCAGAAAACATATAAAAATTCCAAAGGGCATTTTAAATCTAAATGCAGCCTAATACTCTTGCTTTTACCCGAGTGCATATCTGATCTTGGGCAGTACGATTTATGTGAGACCCTGGTATTGTGACTTTAGTCATAAGCGGAGCATAAAGCGGATAATAAAATAAAAATATGTTGATTAGGTACTTAATATATTTTGACATTATTAGGCTGGTTCACATCTGTAAACAAAATTCTTTGTTATGGATATGAAGACAAAGACGTTTTAAGATTTTTTTCTTCAGACGATATCGTAGTGTATGACGTAAGTCTCGGCGCTGAGTTAAAGCTATTTTAAAGCAATCTAAAATCCAAAAATATTATAAGTTGAAATCTGTAAAGTTGTGGGAGCGAAGGCTGTTCTTTTTTTTAAAGCTTTTTTCTATAAGACATGTTTATTAGCATACTATCACAGAAATTTCTCTACCACATAAAAGACATCAAATGACATTCCTTGGCTTTATCGAAAATAACTAAATAGATATTAGTCAATACCCTTAATAACTTACAAAATAGTTATGACTGAAAATGTATTTTCCTACTATAGTCGCAAATGTTTGGTCAACATGTCCTCACCCTCCACAATTCAATGGACGCAGCGTCGAAACAAAATACCCCCTGTTTGATATAGGGGTGGATTACAACTTGTACTTACCTACTCCACCCGGCTTTACTGTTCACCCTGTACTTTATTGTTCTTTACTTGAACTGAAGGTACCAGTTACGGAGAAACAACATTTTTAGGAGTAACTAGATTTGTCTAGACGAAACTAAAAAATAAGATTTAATCTCGTGCTTAAGAGAGTGTACTAACGAAAGCAACCGTACTGTGTTTTATAAATATAAAAAAACAGTGGCTCTAGGAAAAGTAAAACAAATTAGTTAAAAAAAGCAAATTCAAATTGCAGAGGAACTCCCTGGCTGTCAAGTGGTTTGAATTTTTCGCTCCCATTTTAGTTTGTTTAGTAATTTCTTCAAAAACGGTAAACAATAGCATAGTAAGAGAACTTTTTTCTAGTATTATCTCTCTTTATTCGTTCATTGTTGGAACCATTGTCGTATTCATAGCAAAAGTAAGGGTTAGTTACTGTCAGAATTTTTTCAACCATGCTGGCTCAGAATTTTTCACGACAAAGTTGGATATTATATCGCTGAAATAATAAATTCTTATGACGTTAGCATTAAAAAAATACAAAAAATAGTTAATTATTCTTTTAAGTTAACTTGCGATCATCACCACCTGCGATAACATTGGTACATCCTAAACTTTAGGTTTGCCAGTAACATCGCCAATGAACTTTTTCTCTTGCTTTTGTTTTGGTTAGTTACTATCAGAAATTTGTCAACCTGCTTGCTCAGAAATTTTCACGACAAAGTAGCATATTGTCGCCCAGATAAAAAAAGTATATGTCGTTTTAATAAAAAAAAAGTTAATTACGCTTCTTCATCAGGAAATCACTTGCGATCATCTCCAAATAAAATTGCTTTATCCTAAAATTTAGGTTTGCCAGTAACATCCATCGTCGATGAACTTTTTCTCTCGCTTTTGTTTTGGTCAAGTTTTAGGAGTGCGGCCAGTTTGTTGATCGGTCACTAATGGGATTTGCGAAGATACTTTTCACTTAGTAAATTGAGTGGATTTTGTTTGGAGTACTTAAATAAAGACAAATTGTTTTCAATCTTCGTCGTCCACTGTTTTTCAATGTGCAAAGAAAATTATGAACTTCTTAATTGTTGGTGCTTTTATTCATCACCATTATATTATTTCAGATAGATCTTTATATCTTTTAATGTCACTAGTACCGTGAAGAACTCTTCTTACGATTCTTAATCGATGACTGAATATTGTGGGGATTCCTAATAATTAAAAAAGCGAATCGTCGTCGTCGCCAAAATATCTTCAATTTGTGGCTGTCGTAGTCACAGGATATCCATTACTCAGTGTAGATTAAACAAACAAATCTGTACAAGTCATTTAACTTTTTCTTTTTTAACCTATGATTTTTAAGTTCTCTTTGTTTTTCATATCAGTCGAAAGACGAACACCGCTGAATATTTAAATAAAATTTATACGTATCTTTGTTTCTTTGTTATAATTATCAAGAGTTGACAAGTGTAGCAACACAATAATAAAGGAGCTTAGTGATAGACTCTTTTATACTGACGTATATAAGTACTGGATGAAAATGGCAGCGTAATGTTATTGTGTAAACATATTAGAATATATACTTTAATATACTTTATTTTATTTTTATTTTTAGCTCTTTAGCTTTAGTTATGTTTAAGATATGGATCCTGAATCTGAAATAAAGCTTATAAATATTTTCTACTCAATTTCTCTGCTTCCTTAAGAAGAGGTATTACAGCCAATTTAATAATTGTATGTACTAATATAACGTACACTTTTTAAGAGAGAAAATCTTCATACAGAGATAGTATATATTATATAGAAAGTATAATATTTTATCGACGATAATCTGACCTTATACTATCGATATCTTCCTATGGTTACCAGTTTATAGGTTTGTATGGAAAGTCCAAAAATTCTTGCAATTTGATGAAGTTCCACTGCTTGCCTGATCAAATTAGACTAAAAATATACAAAATCGGTTCATTCTTGGGTTTCTTGAGTCAAATTGAAACCCACTTCAAAGTACCTACCCACCTCATGTTACGTGCTGCGCATGCTGTTACAAGATATTAATTATCTGCTTTTCATAATTAAGTAATAATTAATGAGCAATTCAGGTCGTATTTCCGCTTAAATCTTAGTGATTTCTGGGAATGTTTTACGGAGTTAAAAAAATTGTGATGATTATTAATGAAAAAGGAGAAAATTGGAATAAACAAAGAAATTTGAGTTTATTGGAAGTATCTTTATTGTTCCCATCATCAAAAGTTCTTAAAGCATTCGTCATACCAGAATGAAATCCTTGTAACGTCCATCTTAAATATCCTTAAATTAAATTTAAAGCAAGATAAATCTGTGAACATTAAAATATTCAAATCTTGTTCATGACGAGAGAGGCCCATCTTAATGCCAGTCGTTAAGGTTGCGAATGCCTTTCTTTACTTTAGTAATTTAGATGATTCCGCTCTATTACCAAGGAGGTTTGTTACGATTGATTTGAATACGAAATTTTCAAGAGCGCTTTTGAATTGTTAATCTTAATTTCGGCCTTGATAGGGTAAGGATTTTCAATTTGCTATGGTAAAACATGCTAAATATCTCTGTTAAATTGAACCAGAGTTGATGAATTTAAGATAGGTATGTAGGTGGATAGATCTGCCATTGCTATAGTAACATCAGTCCCAAAAAACTTCATAAACTTGTATCTACTATGCGTAGAATCGTAGATTTTCATATATGCTTGCTGGGGAAAATGCTCTACAGCAGGACACATTTCAATCTAATTGTACTCTTAAACTACAGAGGTAAATTTTTTTTCAAAGAAGTACAAATTGAGTACAATTTAATTATTCCTTATGACTAAAAACTGCAAAATCGTGCTACATGTCCTGCCATGACATCCGAAAGATGTTGTTTTTCTTTCTAATATTTGTAGGAGAAAGCGGGGCAGAGCAGGTGACGATCCATACCTCTTATAAAAAAATGGTAATAGGTATTCTTTGGACAGACTAGAGCGAATGTTAATGGGGGTGTTGGCTAAATGTTTCTTTCATTCTTAACTAGGTCTCTCGTAACCGATTCGTCAAACTAACTGCAAATCTCTTTTCGGACAAATCGATTCATTTGTGTGCCAAGTTTGGATGAAAATATATATTTTTTTGCCATTTCAGCTTCGTAGACCAAAGAGTTTTGAGTGTCTCATGAGTACAGCACCAGTTAAGAGGTTTCAGTACCAATCACTAAGTATACATTCGTATATTTGTATTTGTGTGATACAACTTGGTGTCTGACATCGGTGACGCTAAGAAATCGTTAAGAGAGTAATTGTACAATAGCTACAATGTTTGTTTCTAATACATACATGCAGTGCACCCCGCTCCCTCCTTCCCAGTGATTAAATAAAACGTCTCCGGTTTTAACTTCCTATTTGACGAGGATGAATATTTCTTATTTTGACACACTTACAAAGAAGATCTCAACCACACGTAAACGTCAATGTGTGAATGTCACATTAAGGTTTTTATTTGTTTAATTTCTAATTGTACTGTGGTTTTCTTCAGCCTCCATCTCTTTTCTAGTCTTTTTTGTTTTCTTCTTTTCTTTTTTCATCATTGATTCATCGCTCCGTGTCGATGCCTAAACTTGAACGCTTGCGTTTCGGGAAAGGCTCTTAAACGCGAACACTGTAAGTAAAATGAGTATGCTTCCCGTTACACTTAACTGTAGCGTTAGAAGCAACTCAACTAATTGTTAGACTTCTAAGAACAAGTTTCCAAGCTAAACAACGTCGTCGCTCATTCAATTCATAAGCCGAAACCTGGAACAAAGCAATTTTGTGCCAAGCCGTCCCAATTCCGAACTCAAAGAGGTAAACTGTGAATTGTCAACAGTATTCATTGTAATAGCACGGCGGGGTCACAGTATAATTTCATATTTAAAGTTTGCAGTAATTCTTCTTCCCTGGATAAAAGTTCTTCTTTTTATTAAGAAAAATTAAGGAAGTCCCTTTTTTATCGAATTACTTTCACTATACTTATCTTGCTAGACCCTTTCTCTAATACCTAGAGTCAATCCCAAAAAAAATATATTTTGAGCTCTCCGTAAAACCAAGGTCAAACAGATAAGTAATCGATTTTTGTGAAAAATAAAGCCAAAGTGCGATATCAACTAATTCTTAGAACAAACGTTGTGCAGTTTTATAATAAAATCCCTCAGCAAAAAGGTCCTACCCTTATTTTGTTACACTCTGTATTACAGGGTCACTTTTTATTCGATGAAAACTACCAAAGTACATATTACTTATGATAATGAAGAACTTTCCCCAAGGAACCTTGTGACTAGCTTTAATAATTTCCCTTAAGATGGTCGCTATGTTCTACGTTGATACTAAATTACAGTTTTCGATAACAAAATATGTCTTGTTGCTGGGGATCGTTGGAATTTCACTTTAAATTTTTATCATTCGAATAAAAATTGTAAGTGAAATTCCAATAACCCCCCCTAAAACGACATACTTAGCCTAAGGATAGGTTCATACGCAACATTCAGCAGCCAGTGAACGAGATATAGCCTCAACGATGCGAACGTGACCGTGTTTACTGCTCAACAAAGTGCGACTAAAGAAGTTTCAAAAATAATTTTACTTTAATATTTATAAGTAAATAGCACACCCCGGACACTTCATACAAATTTCGCGCCATTGTTTACTACATAGACCTTCGTGTTTGTAGACATGTAAATGTATGTATGATATACTAGGGTTGAATCGAGATTCAATAATTAGCCCTGATTGTCTTTATTGTTAGCTAGAATTTTACAAATAAAGTGAAGGTTGTATACACCAGGCAAGGCTGTATAGCCTTAGAGCCTTTAGCTCTTACCTTA
This sequence comes from Coleophora deauratella, assembly GCA_958295455.1. Lineage (NCBI taxonomy): Eukaryota > Metazoa > Arthropoda > Insecta > Lepidoptera > Coleophoridae > Coleophora > Coleophora deauratella. The sequence continues at coordinate 5,486,020 of OY282411.1, forward strand.
AAAAAATAAAATTGTCTTTGGTTATTATACTGTGTATACTGTGCTTTGGTTTGCCAACCCTTTGACAAATGGTCACAGATCGGTCACACAGGGGGGGTGTGGTAGCCTTCAGAGAGCGGCAGGGAGTGTCCATAGTGTATAATACGAGTATCCTTATACTGTGGTAACTTGCTTCCGCCAGTGACTTCGTCGGCGTGAACTTTAGAATTGGATCAAGAGAGAAAATATTAAAGTTGCGCCATCTAGCACTTAAGCATTTCTCCGGGAACCCTTAAGTTTTCCGGGATAAAAGTATCATATATGTTAGCCGAGTGCTTTATCTATCTACCTACCAAATTTCGTCCAAATCCGTTAAGTAGTTTGGCGTGAAAGCGAAACAAACAGACAAACAAACATCCATACTTTCGCATTTATAATATTACAGTTCTGAATATGACGAGATTACTTATAAGTAATCTGACAATGAACGGAAAAATTCACGTGTGTTGGGACACTGGATTTCCCTGCACTGTGGTCGGGCACTCTTAATTGCGAACTTTGCGCTGCTTTTGTGACGGAATTCGCGTGACGCCATAGCCTTTCGTTAATGAAGATCATAGAAATAAAATGGGGCTCTTTACTAGCCGAATAACTTTTTTATTTGGAAAATTTCAGCCTTATTTTCTTTAGTTTTCATAAGATTAAAGATAGACTATTTTGTATTTTATTGGGATGGAATGAGTATTTCTTAAGTATTTCTTAATCGTTTTAAAAAAAGCATACAGTTTATATTGTAAAGAGACGTAGCAAAGGCATAACTACATACTATCAAGGCATTTAAGACCGTATCTTACGATATTTATAAATTTACAATCTATGATCTAAAATAATTAAAAAACACAAAGCTTCGTTTTTAAAAATTCTGTCTAAAGTTGTAAGTACATGTTTTTATTTTAATGTGCTCCATGGCTAATTTGCTTATTTGCTTTTTCATCGACTTCGAAAAAAGGAGGAGTTTCTCATTGAGACTGTAGGTATGTTTGTGTGTCTGATCTATGATAATGTCTATAATCTGTGAACCGATTTTTAATATATTTTTTTACTCGATAGACATTTTTTTTAGGCAGTTCCCATGTTAATGTCAGTTATGAAAATTAGAACTATGATTGAAATCAGTCATTTTACGTATTACACAAGATAATGAGAAACAGTAAATCATCTCCTTTCCTTAAATGTAAAATTGATATCAGCTAGTTTATCGCTGTCATCCTTACACGGTAGCGGCTGTATCTAAGGATAATGTGGAAGCACGCTAATAGTTTCAGATGAGAACCGCGAGCAAGAGATTGATGCTGCCTAATCCGAGCATACATCATAGACGATACCCATATATACAGAGTGTTGATGTTCACAAACCAACAAAGGCAAAGGAAAAGAAATACTGTGTTATGTATGTAATAATACATAATAACAGTGAGTGGGTCGATTTTCTCGTTTGGCACTCACGTTGATTAATTTCTACCTGCCAAGTAAGAGTTTCTCTTCTGTGAAACGATACTTATAACTTGTAGGTAATTGAAAAGGTACGTATGTCAGTTAAAAAAATATCTTGTTAACTGGCCTTTAATATCGGACGTTTTACTTCCTTATCTTATTAGTTGTTGGTCGTTTAGCCAACAAAGATAGTTCACCTGATCCGAAAGGAAACACTTATGTATGTAGGCAAGTTTCTATATCGGACTATAAAAATAACTAGATTGAAGACAGACTTAAACTATAACATACACATAACTTAGAATAGAAAGTTTCAATAGTTTTTTTGTATTATACCTTATACCTATTATCTGTTTTGATATTAATCAGAAAGTAAACATTTTTGGAGGGTCTGCTACTTACCTATTTTTGTCATAAAATTTCTTCCGCACTCAGTATTGACACAAGCGGAAATGTCGCTATAAAAACAGTAAAAGTATAATAGGGAATATCCAACAGTGGAATAAGAATCACAATTTATCATTTTCCTTACCTCCGTTACGAAAGATCGAATTTCATCCGTGCATTAAAAATTAAATGAGTAAAATTTGCGAAATGATTGATCACCAGGTTCCAAGGATGGAGGATGTATTTTCTTTGGGGAGGCTTTGACAATCTGTAATCCGTGTCTCATTATTACGTTGTTTTCTTCGGCCTAATGGATCGTAAGGAATTTATAAATTCAGCACTCAAAAGAGATGAATACCTAAATCCTCGTAATATTGTAAGTACGATTAAAAAAAAAAACATATTTTCTTTTGAGATTATTTTTATAGACTAACTCGAAATTTAAGTCTAGTATACTTAGACTATGGAAAGACCTTTAATTAGAGAAAAAAACAGCTCAGAAAATGAACCTAGAAATAATTGGACACGAATACATACAGTAAAATTAATAATAAAGTATATAATTGTATAAATCAGGTACTGATACAGGTTTAACACAAAAAGCTCAAGCGATCGACTTAAGCAGCAAAGGCAAAAACATAAAGTGGAATCAAAAAAAGCTATAAAAACATAATTTTGAAAAAATCCTTAAATAATTGAATACGATTACGAAGATTATCAGTCGGTCGTGGCGCAGTGCGGCTTGTGTAGTCAAATCGATAACGCAAGTTAATTGACTACACACCGTTTTTTGACTTGATCGTTTCCTTGCTTCGCATGGTACCGGTTTCTCACTACAGTGCAGTCATGCGAGAAGCCATGTCAGAAGCCTGATAAGGAGCTTGAAATTTTGTGACACTATGTAGTTCCACATCTTCCACCACTCCGGACTTGGCCTCCGTGTGTGGAGTATGGCCTTCTACAGTAGACACCCCAGAAGTGGGGAAGCTATGGGAGGACTACAAAAGATATATACATAAGTAACGTTCGTCTGCGTGGACTCCAGACTTGGGTCCAGAAAGAAATAAAATTTTAAGGTGGCGCCATTTAGCGACGAAGTGGAAGTTTTGAACTTTTAAGCATTGCTCCGGGAACCTTTCAGGTTTCCGGGATATATTCTATATATTAGCCGACTATTTTATCTATCTACTTATCAAATTTCATCAAAATCCGTTCAGTAGTTTCGGCGTGAAAGTGGAACAAACAAATATCCATACTTGCACATTTATAATATTGTGAGACTAAATTAGCAAAAGTAATTATTGTAGATCCTGTATAACGCACTAAAGCTAATATGGTGAGTGTAAGCGGAAAAGGCATCAGCAATAATGCAACTCATACGTCTTCCTGTGTAAACATGGCTCCATCAATAATTCAATGTGTATTCGCCCGTTACGGCCGGCTTCGGATATTGCTCGGTGTTTTAGCTACACCCTTTGAATAGATTGTAAAGCCCGACAGTCCGACACGTGTCGGATATAATACATTTTGAAGCTTGTGGATATTTAATTAAATGAATTACTTAGATGACATTTAATAAATTCAAATGGGAAGCGAGCTCAGGATTTAAGTTTTAGTTTTAATTTAGTTTTGGTTTAATATTTAAAATATAGTCATAATATGAAAAATAAAATTCCGTTACGGTTTGTCCTTTAATTGTCATCGAAAAAGCTAAAAATAGTACATAGTATCTTAATAACTACAGATAGATATATGGATAGATACATTTATCAAAAACAGTACCCAGAATTCTGAAAACTTTAGATAGATCGATGAATGTACGGACTGATGGACAGATGACGGCCGAACGGGTGGATAGATAGGTAGGTATGTTCTTAATTTTTTGTTTATCCGTTAAATATACAAATAAGAGATAATTTGAAAATACGTTGAATTTCCACATTTTTTCGAAAAGTAAATCGTATGATACTCACCCGAAAAATTTGATTGGAATTAGCCTATTTATAATTATGAAATATGAATTTTATGTTAGTATGGAAGAACAGTTAGTACAGATACGTCTTTCGGCTGATAGATAGATAGATAGATGGAAGAAGCCGCCTGGTAGAGCATTAATAACTAACAGAATTACAGTAAGTCTAAATATGTTACTGAATGCAAAGTATGAAAAATAGCGAGTTAACTTAAAGGCAAAGAAAATCCAAAAATAATGGCTGCCCATAAAAACTATAACACTTCAAAATATATTATTCTTCGTTGAACTCACTGCGCTCTGAAGCCAGACCCAGGATGCGTAATAACAAAATATGAAGAAAAGAAATATAAATATGGTCTGTTTTTCAGTAGGAATATCATTTTATTGAATATGTGGATCTATCTTATTATAGTTTACTTAAGAGATCCCAGTGCCTCAACTCAAACTTAAAATATCTTGAAAAAGATCCACTCATCAAAATCAGTATTTTCATTTTCAAGAATTTTTTTTGACGCGTATATATAGGATGTCTGTAAGTTTCATTTTTAACCTATTAGATGTTTTTATTTCTATGGTACACGGTTCTAAGTAGGGACCTAAATATAAGAAAGATGGTCAATGAAAGGAACATAAAGATACTGTATCTCTTTTGGAAATACTTTAAAAAACAAATGTTGAAAGTTTGAAAGTACAGTATATACCGACGGAGAGCGAAATTCTAGAACTTCACTGACCTGGTTGATTTCTACACGTCGTGGATTGTGGAGTTACAAAGACTTAGCTCATATTAGTTTATAAACAAACGGTAGTGTGAAACTTTGGCTGGTATTTCAGTTTAAAATCCACACAGTAATAGAAAGTGATAGACGGCATAACGTTTGATCGGGTATTAATTTAATTCGTCAATTCGTATCACTTAATGAAGAAAATAAGAAAGAGAAAAACATTTAATGTCATGCATAAAACAAAGTTAATTACATAGTAAGTTTTTTTAAAATAATTATATTTTAGTAACAAAAGGAGATAAGTTCAAAATAATGCTTCAAAATAATGCAAAGCGCTGTTTTTCACCCCTGTGAAAAAATCAAACACAAAACGATTATAAAACTGTGAGTTACGTGCTAACTTGAAAACTTTTGACACTGGGGTTGACCACAAGCCCAACAACCTCCACCAATCCGACCTTGGCCCCCGTGTATTGCCTAACTTTCCCGAGTTATGGGAAGAGACCCATGCCCCTGCAGTGGGCACGTTATGGGTTGTTAACAACAACGTACGAATACTCTTATTACCTATATCAGTACAGGAATAAAATTATATACCATGTCAAGTCAACGATGTAGTTTATAGTGTTTGTCATTATGCGGCCGGGGCGCGACTCCTTCCGGCAGCGAGGCGGCCGGCGGCGCGGCGCGGCGCACTGGGAGCTACAGAGCTACAGATGACAAATGCGCTTATAATATTTCTGAATTTTATGCGCAGCCAGTGGATTTTAAAGTGGAATCTCTTGCTTCACGTACCTTATTTTTAATGAGGTTAGTCCACTTTTGCTTGAGGGTAATTGGCTTTTATATTTGTGGAAATATTTTTCATGGTCGTCTCTTCTACTTATCTGTCTGTAGAGATGAAGACAATGTTTTTTTCTTAGGTTCCCAGTTTTTTAATAAAATTATAAAAAAAACGTTAGTTGCTCCACGTTGTGACTCTCCTAGATATCGTACGTTAAACCCTGGAACGGCGAATGTTCCTGCCACAGACTTTATTAACACTTACATAGGTACGCCTAAACACCGTGTGCTTTAAAGGTAAAGCTATACATCATAGGAAAGACCTGAATATCTTTCTACTAGGCACGTATGAAGGGTAAAGATATAAAACCTAACGTGACCTTCGATGTCAATCTAATTGTAAGAACAGAAAATAACTAGATATTAATGATTGGAATTAGGTGTTGCAATTTAGGTACCTACTTATGACGAAACGGTAATTTTAATCTAAAATTAATGTAATTTGCACTCAATGAGGCCATGATGATGATGTTCTTTCGCTGTTATATATTTAATATCAAAATAATAATAATAAATAAATAAATATCCAGGACACAATCATCTGGCCCCAAACTAGGATTCCCTGTATTATGGGAACATACTCGTACATACACATTTACGTTTATATACATACATATACAGGGTGTTAAAAAAGTGCATTTGAGATTTTAAGGGCTTACTCAGAATCAAGTATAGAATACAGGAAAAATTAAAAATCTGAGATACAACTTCTTTTTTCAGTTTCCCATACAAATTCTTGATTCACTAATATAACTAGGGAAACTAAAAAGATTTATTTTTTATTTTTCCTGTATTCTATACTCGATTCCGAATAACCCCTTAAAATTTCAAACGCACTTTTATAACATCGTGTATAGCTGATATAATACACCCAGACACAAAGCAAACAAATCTGCTCATCAGAGAAATGTTTGCCCTGGACCGAACTCACGTACCCACGCGATCCACGACTCTCGGATCAGTAGTCAGGAGCACTAACCACTGAGCCACCGAGTCAAGTCATTAAGAAGATGCTTCACACATTTTTTAATTTTTCAAGTTTTATTATAATTTAAAGATTAGCAGTAATAGGTGTCGTGCAATAGTATCATTGGCTTGCACTCGATTTCAATGAAAATGTGTTTGTTGGTTCTATTTTAGCGCCTTAACGCCTCAACCAGTCTTGACGAATTTGTGCATATTTGTAGCCAGTGACATGGAAAACGAAAGTTTTATCCCGACTCCTAAAGTGCCCGTTCCTTTGGGATAACCGAAAAATATTTGTGAGTAAAGCTACGGTCAAAAAAATTGTGTATTTAATAGATAAAATAACTACAAGAAACTTCGTGTAATTTCTGATTATTTAGACGAAAACTAATTACAGTGATACCCATTGTTATTACTTGATCTATATTTAGTCAATACCGTCAGGGAAGGTCCATATTTATACTTTTGGCGCCGAAATCAGCAAAATGGTACTCCACATTCAGATTGTTTAATTGCTTGTAGCAATTACTACTTTATCAATAAAGTCAGTGGCAGGAACATTAGCCCTCCCAGGATATAATAGGGTATAACCCAGGATATAACTGCATCAAAAGTAAATAATTATGAAATATTGTTCACCAAATAGCTCTATCATTGAAATTGCAGAAAAACTTACATGCTTTGAATTTCATTACGCGTACAATTTTTAATTAAAAAAAATTGTAATAAGTATGTAAACTACTATATTGCACCATGACGTCATCGTTTACAGTTTCTTAACTACATTTTCAGAACAAAATGTCGTTTTTGACATTTAATAAAAAGTAACTCAGATGACTAACATTCAAATACCCTATCCACGATATTATCCAATAACTAATAGGCATGTTATAATAGGTACATTGTAATAGTCAACGGTCTGCAATTTGTAAACATAGACATTATTAAAATTTTAATTGCACACAATACTAAGCCCAAATATAAGCTAAATAATATTTTGAGTCATTTGGCTCGTCGGACATTGCCTTAATTTGGCTGCGAATAACCATTAATTCACACCAAATCTACATAAAACAGAACACTGTTGCCACACCAGAGCTGTGTTGTCGTACCAAAGTTTTGTTTTTTCCCCATAAATAACAAGAATTTGTTGCAAAACGAAATATTATGGACGTGTCGGTGGAAATCCGTTGGCTGCAGAACTGCATTTTGTATGGTAATTTTATGCTCTAGATGGAAATATACGAGGTCCAGACTCGCATTATTAGCTTGATGAGGTCAAGAAGCGGTTTAGTTTGGAACAAAGAGGGATGGAGTATGAATATGCAAGCAGTTAGGTTTAGAATCTGTGCGCAACAAAACTCGTACAAGTATAAAGAGAATATGAAATTGCAATTGATAAAATTGATATTTTACCGACTTTAGTAACGTAGTGGGTGGGTAGGTCTCCTAACTTCGACAGTGAGAGTCGTGAGTTCTATCGCCACCTAAGGCAAATCATATTTGTATCTAGGTGTTAGGTATACTTTCGGATGTCTGTAGCACATACAATATTACATTCGTTTGAAGACTGATAACAGTGTGTGATTTGTCCCAGAATATCAGTCTCACTGTGTCACTATCTATCTATCTATCTGTCACTAATCTCACTAATATTATAAATGCGAAAGTATGGATGTTTGTTTGTTTGTTTATTTGTTCCAGTTTCACGCCAAAACTACTGAACAGATTTGGATCTTTGGTAGGTAGATAAATAAAGCACTCAGCTAACACATAAAGTATTACAGTAAAATGCGTTCCAGTTTTATCTTTCGTAAGTTTTTTTTTTTTACTATGAAGCAGGATAGCCTATTATAAATCTAAGCGCAAAAGGGACAGAAATTTGCTTAGTAAATTTTACTTACGTTCTGGAACGGCACTTGAGTAAGGTATGGTGTTCTCAAGTGACAAGTCTTTAAACATGTCACTCTAAAAACTACCAGATGGATTTTAGAATGCGTTAATATCGCTAGATTTATGATTATTCTATATCGAAGATATTTTAAGGTTGTTAAGGTTGAAACCCGTAGGATTTGTGGCCGCTACTGTGTGGATAGTAGTAAACCCAAACTGCTGGCAACTAACATGGCTTATCGACTTATCATAAGATGCCACTTTTCACAAATTATAAAAATATGTTAGTTTTCTGTTCCTGGATCATTTATTACCTGTGATGCAGACTGTACCCTCGTACCTACTTCCTCCCAAATTTATAAGGGCAGATTGTTTTGCCATCTCTTTGATATACGCTCCGTTGAATTGCAGATTTCGTATGATTCATTGCTCCAGGCTTTTGAGATCTGTTTTGATGTTAAAAGGCGTCTGTAGTGTACTCATCATGAAAGTTTTTCCAAAATGATCCTTGTCTCTTATTTTTGTAGTGTAATCGGGTTCAACCGCCTCCGTAGCCTAGTGGCTTTTATTGTATTTTAATCAGGCTATTTGGTGTAAAGTTATAAGAGTATTACATTTTTTTTATCCATCCATCATCTCTATAGCGAAAAATAATGAATATTAAGTGTTTTGCTAATGCTTTGTAGGAGATTTTTTTTTATAAATACCTTTGGCCAGGTAAGTTAGTATTTGTATTGTACAAAAACAATAAAATACATATCTACGTACGTCTATGAGTTTTTGACCCTTGAGCCTTGGAGTGACAGTTTGCTATGTAATTTAAAGAAAAAGCGGCGAATTTAAAATTGTGGTTTAAAAGACCATTTTTTAAATATGCTATTTTCATGCAACAAAACTTAAACATAATATGTGAATCCAAGCTAAACTTAACCTACACATGACAGTCTGTTTAGTGGTTTAAAAAGCCAGATAGACAAAAAGTCTGTTACTGGTGTTTTATCGCTTTCTCTGAAACTCTAGTCAGTGAGTTTAACCATTCACAGGAGACAGGTGACAAGTGACAGGTGAAAATTTACAATTTTACAATTTTCTGTTCTGTAAAAATTACAGGTGACAAAATTGTCATCGTTCTAACTGTCATATTTGTCGAAATGTCATGACAATTTTACATATTTCTCTCCTATAAACATTTTCGAGTTATAGGTATATCTAATTTGCTAGTTATCGAAAGTGGGACTACGATAGTTTTTTTTAAGTATATCAAGATGATGAAGTATGTCTTTAGACCTAGTTTTAATCTAAAGCATATTCTTCTATTTCTATGTTAATGTTTATGTTATTTGACAATTTAATCAGTTTATAATCATATTAAAATAAAAGGGGATGGATCGATAGAGATTACTAAAACTAAAATATTGCTTAAATTTTTCGTATCACTTTTCCTCTATCTATCATTTTATGTCATTTTTCAAGTGGCTTTGTACGTAAGTACCCATATAGAGAGTACTATAGCAGAAACCGAACAATGAACTATTGTGTACATGTTATAAGCAAAGTTAAATTTTAAAAAAAGCACAGAAAAAATCATTTTACATTTGTATGGGCTTTTTACACGGCGGGTATACGAGTTCCGAGTGGTAGGAACCTGGTATTAGGTAGATAAAAGAATGACCTTCGAAAAGTGTACACTGCTACCTACTTCGAATAAAATATTTTCACTTTCATTTTCATTACAATGCTAGAAGTTAATCCAGAAAAAACTGGTATTAACCTTTTGGATGTTTCAAATCAAAATCCGAACTATAAATTTCTCCCTCTAAATGATTATTTTAATATCTAGGAAGATCTGTTTCTACAAGAACAACAATACATTACTAAATCTAAATTGTGAATAGAAAAGATTACGATACAGCGTTTTTATTTTCTGTATACTAGTTAGTCTAGTCTTATGTGGGACCGCCTTACCTTTGGACTTAAACTGCGACATAAGTATGAATACTCGGGTGCTACCTGTCAATCGCTTTGAAAAACAAGGGCCTTTTGTGAAGGTGCCGAGACCAGGATAGCTTACAGCGTTTTGAATGGTTTTTTGTTTGAAGGATTTTTTTCAGTTACATAAAAATCTCTCAAACGAAAAAAAAATGACTAGTCAAATCAGAAATTTGGTTACTTTCCTAGTAAGTTTAATAAATAGAAATTCCGGTGCAAAAACTGTACTCTGGAAAAACAACAACAGAATGCTCATTGCTATCTTTAGAAACAGAAGCAGTTTACGTTGGATCAAACTGCAACTTGAGAGTCGAAAACTCAAAAGAGCTTATTACACTTTGCTCCACAAATAATAATTATTCTGTTTCCACACTCTGTATTTTAGTTTTATAGTTTCCTTTGGTTATACTGCATGACAAAATTAAAGATGGAGCTTTTTTAAAATTCAAACAAAGCGAGTTGCAATTGAAAGGTTTCAAAGGTTAAATGGCTTCTTTCCTAGTTTTCGTCAACAATACTTGTATTGTGATTATCTCTGATTAAAATCGATACCTATTATATGGATGACTATGAAACATTGTTTTCTAAGGAGACAATATTTTGGTATAAATAATTATGGTGCTTCGATAGCGGTACCTAATAAGATTTCTTTTATAAATTCAGTTTTAGACGAGATCCGCAGCTCTCAGCAGAATTCTCTTTAAGCACTAAGAGGGTGAAAACTTTCAGTTGAACTTGATACATCGCTGTTTGAACAGTTCGTTTGAGATCCCTGAGCGTGCTCTCATTAGGCACATTGTTCTCTACTGTTTTCTTCGTTTCTTTGTTTTTTAACACTAATATAATTAATAAAATTAGTAAAGGTTGCGGGAAGCCGCTGGATGCGGGCAGCGCAGGACCGGTCGATGTTGAAATCCTTGGGGGAGGTCTTTGTCCAGCAGTGGACGTCTTTCGGCTGATGATGATGATGATAATTCATAAATTCAAGACAAATAAAAGCTTTACGACTGTTATACAATAAACGATAACTTACACCTTATTTACGTCCATAGGTATAAATCTAAAATGCCCTACACGTGATGTTAAGTGCAATTTTAGGCAGCCACCGTCGCCTGATATTGCAAATTGTGGTAGCAATATTAAATTGTGCCACACGATAAGAAGAAGAAAAATCCATTCTGAACCTTTTAAATAAGTCCAAGTGTGGTTTAATATTTTCCAGAAATATGCAAATATACATAATGTACCATATTATTGTAGCCTCCGTGGTGTTGTGGCTAGTCCACTTGCTTTACATCAAAAAATCGCGGGTTTGATACCCGGTTAGGTCTAACATTGTAGGACTTGGTTTGTTTGGTGGCAGGGTATTTTACGAGCCCATCTTTCATCATCTTATCTAAGTTTTGCCGACAAACATCAATGTTAACAGCATTGATGTGTTCCGGCTTGGAGATAAAATGTTATAACTAATTCCTCATTTATTTGGAGAATAAAGCCCGCTTCCATCTTTGTCATCATCATCACTTACCATCTGATAAGAGGATGACGTCCTAACGTCATAAAGGATGAGAATTGTAAATATTTGCTACACATGTACCTGTTTATTCCACTGATAGTAAAGTTGATGCATAACCGCAGTTTATAAGTCTACTTCCTTCATAGATCAACTTGCTTAGTTATGTATTTAAATATTAATCCAAAGAAGTGGAATCTGTAAAAAAACATCCAATCGAATTCGATAAACAATTGTATTTACAGCCAATATGAATGGCACGGTTTTTACTATTCTATATAGACACCTTATTCATTAAAATCTAGCCAACAATTCAGATGTTTCCAGGGTAAAAATAATCCCCCATACCTACATGCATCCCCAGATATGCGTGAAAAACATAACCCTGTCTTGCTGTCACAGAGTCAGGTAAAATGCTATGAAAGAATTCAGTCGAACCTAACTCTCTAGTTTTGCAGACAAATACAAATGGAACAACTGAATCATGAAAGAGAATAGGTAACTATATAGTTTTATTATCATTGGGGTAAAAATTTCAATTGTACTTTCAAAACAGAAACGCTATTTCTGTTTCAAACCACTATTACGAGTATATTGCAAAAACTTGGTTTTTTCACCAATATTAGGTACCTAAAGTAAAAAGGCGAGCTTAGACAGTTAAAAAATAAAACACCCGTGAAAAATGCATTTACGTTCAATTAGCAGAACAGTGGTAAGGAACTTCTAGAAAGCTCTAGAACATTCCAGATTATGCCAAATCCTTTTACTGGTAGCAACGCGAAAACAAACTATGCAACTCGAAAGAGAACTGAACATTTAAAATTCCCCACAGTGTGCGGAACTAAAATAAAACTGGGAAAAGTGCGGCTGTATTCTGGCAACCCCGCGCTTGGACTTGTTTTAATTGAATTATCTTTTCCTCTTTGTTTTTCTTTTTAAGCAAACAGGCTAAACGTGTCGCTATGGACATGCTATGAACACCCACTAAGAAAAATGTGTCATACTAAATTTTTACATGTACAGGCGTACATATTAATTTTCAGAATCTGGTAGAGAGATTCGCCAACATATGCTATCTTCAGTTCTTAATATTCTAATTATTAAGCAGAACGTGATAACAGTAGGCCATTAAAGATCTTGAGTGGCGACCGTGCAGCGGATGACGTATATATAGCTTAGGCAGGCCTCCCACTCGGTGGAAAGATGACCTGGACAGATGAATCCTTGGGGGGGCCTTAATCCAGGACCTGGATCCAACAGGATCCTGTTGGCTGATTATGATGAATGAAAAATTATATCAGTTATCTCTTTGTAGCAACGATAAATTGTTTTATAACATCCTTAAAATTCCATTATATCATCCTGGTGTCAAAATAAAAACTAAGTTCCAGAATATAACCAGCCGTGGGGGAGAGCTGTACCAATAAGTTCTAACGTAATTACGTGGGCTTAACAAGATGCAGTGGTTCGTTCGATAAGCTCAAACCTTGCTCTGACATAGCGATACCGCGATGAATGTTTTTAATTTAATTGCCAAGTTTAGAAGAACTTTGAGAGGTAAATTAAAAGCAAACGAAAACTAAACTTGAGCCGGTCGGGGTTTAGTTTGCAACTAAAACAATTTGTCAATTTCAGATTCGTTAACAACCCACGTCCCCATTGCAGGGGCAGGGGTCTCTTACCATACCTCGGGAAGGTTAGGCCATACTCCACACACGGGGGCCAAGTCCGGATTGGTGGAGGTTGTGGCTAGTATCCAGCCTCAGTATCATAAATTTTCAAGCAGTCTATAAGGCCTCCGACATGGCTAAACGACTTCCATCTATTGATAGCAACTGGCACCAACGGCTTAAAATTGTTACTGCAAACTTTGTATCAGCCCCCTGACACTCCATACAAGCCAACCGAAGAAAAGAAAGAAGAAAGAAAGAAGGCCGCAAAGTAATCGAGTTTCCGTATACTTCCCCGCAACACCAGAGGAGTCACAAGTGCGTTGCCGACCTTTTAAATGGGATAGGGGGATGGGGGTATGGGGGAATTGGAGGGGAGGGGGGGGGGGTGGTTGGGCCACCGGTAACCTCACGCACTCGCCGAAATACAACGCTTGCGTTGCTTCACGCCGGTTTTCTGTGAGGCCGTGGTATCACTCCGGTCGAGACGGCCCATTCGTGCCGAAGCATGGCTCTCCCACGGTTAAAAATACTAGGCAGATATGTTACTACTCTGTGCTTCCCTAATAAAACATGTATTGTATAGTGAGCAGGATAAGCGAGTAGCGATTGTTGTGCCCCTTCGTTGCGTGAGTGTTGCTTCTTAGTGACTCAGTGGTTAGCGATTAGACTACTGATGCGACGACGGTCGTGGCTGCAATTCCCACCAAGGAGCAACGTTTTTGTGTTGATTAAATTAATTTGTCTGTGTACATTATGTCTATGTGTATGTATTTAAAAGTATTAGTGTGTATATGAATATTTACTTGTATGCAGGGTGTCCCAGAAATATCACGTCAGAGTGACACATGAGATAGATGAGCTCGAAACCTATCAGAAAAAAACAATTTGACCTTAATAAAAGTCTCACGGTTTTCGAGATACTCGCACTTTTATAATTTTTTTGAAAATCTCTACCCTGTATTGGTTTTTTTGCTGTTACTGCCTGGGATATCTTCAGAGAGTTTTTTTTATTTTTTATCTGTTAACTTAAATAATTTCTCTAGATAATAGAAATATTCTTTTACTGAGAAACACTTTAAAATCCGAAAAAAATAATTCAATAATTGTGACTTGTGACCTTGTGAAAAGTCAAACGCTAACTTTGGCTAGCTGGCGTGACAAAAAAAGTATGAAACGGAGTTTATAAATCATTTTAAAAAGTAGTCCACTTTATGCTAATTTAGGAATGATACTTGTGAGATTTTTAGCAAAATCTTTGACATTTGAATTTTTTTCGTCATAGGACCCCATTAGCCGAACTCATTTTAAACGATATAATAACTATTATTGGACCTTATCACAGTCTAAATTGTTACTAGGGACTGTGGTAATAAAAAATTGTGAGAGATAGAACCCGTATTTGTTGTCCCGCTCTCTTTTCATTATTGTGAGGGCTGAGGGTGTTGACTGACCTTGAATGCGCAATAGTAAACTTTTGAGTCTCTTCCCAGAGGATTACGGTGCGATGGGACATGAGATAAGCACCGGCGCGTGATTGGTTAGAATAGAATAGAATAGAAAAATTTTATGTATTTTTACTTTATGGTTGATCAGTCGCCTTTCGTACCCCGTGCTCGTCCGCGCGGATTTACACTGTATTAGTTCATTTACACTCTCGTGCGAGTGGCGAGGCAAGACAGTGAACGTGAAGCCTAGCCTAGGTAGCCTCACCATAGAATTTCGACATTCTGATTATACCTAGTGTGTTCACACCGGCTGTGGAGTATGACCTAACCGAAGAGTTTTATTATTTAGAGTGACAATCGCCTATAACACTTCCATGAAAAACTTCCTGATTTATGTGAAAAGACCAGACCATTTGTTAGTTCCTCTATGGTGCGGCTACCAGCCTAACGCTGTCTCGCTTCGCCATTCGCCTTGCCACTCGCATGAGAGTGTAAATGATCTAATACAGAGAGATCCGCGCGGACGAGCGCGGGGTACGAAAGGCGACTGCTCAACCAATCACGCGCCGGTACTTATCTCATGTCCCATCGCACCTCAATCCTCCCGGAAGAGACTCAAAAGTTTACTATTGCGCATTCAAGGTCAGTCAACACCTCCGCCAGCCTCAGCCCTCACAATAATGAAAAGAGAGCGGGACAACAAATACGGGTTCTATCTTTCACAATTTTTTATTACCACAGTCCCTAGTAACAATTTAGACTGAGATAAGGTCCAATAGTAGTTATTTTATCGTTCGGCTAATGGGCGAAAAAAATTCTAATGTCAAAGATTTTGCTAAAAATCTTACAAGTATTGTACCATTTTTAAATAAATAAAGTGAAATAAAGTGGACTAGTTTTTAAAATAATTTGTAAACTCCGTTTCATACATTATTTTTTCACGCAAGCTAGCCAAAGTTAGTGTTTGACTCTTCACAAGGTCACAAGTCACAATTATAGAATTATTTTTTTCGGATTTTAAGGTATTTCTCAGTAAAAGAATATTTCTATTATCTAGAAAAATTATTTAAGATATCAAAAGACAAAAAAAAAAAACTCCCCGAAGATATCCCAGGCAGTAACAGCAAAAAAACCAATACAGGGTAGAGATTTTCAAAAAAATTAAAAAAGTGTGAATAGGTATCTCGAAAACCGTGAGACTTTTATTAAGGTCAAATTGTTTTTTTTTTTCTGATAAGTTTCGAGCTCATCTATCTCCTGTGTCACTCTGACGTGGTATTTCTGGGACACCTTGTATATTGAAACCTGAATCGTATTATAATGTTTATATTTCTTTATTAGTTTTCTCTAGTTTATACAACAGGGAATGCTATTGTAGTTAGAGGCCGGGTTACCGTGTGTGATTGTTCCGGGATATCATTAATATTATAAAGGTTAGTATTGTATTTCGCCCAATTACTCCAGGTCAGATACCCAGGAAAATAAAAACCTAACTTATAAGGATAAATTACTAACATCTTAATAAAAAATTCGTTAATTCATAGATCAAAATTTATATCCAAAACTAAAAAAAAAACGTTAAAAAAGAGCTAAGTCAAATTACATCACAGTAGTTCAAAGTATAGCATTCCATCTTATTATTAAAATTATAAGCTTAACGCCAGGAAACGGCTAAAATTAGGAGTCAAGCCAAGTTTTATCTTCAGCAATTAAATTTGAAGTCAGATAAATATGATAATAAAGTATTCATTATACTCAGTGGCGGGTTTCGGGCGCAAATCGTTTAAGTTGCAAAATGTGGATGCAAAAAGTCGAGTTTGAAGCAAGCTCTATTTTTATCACCCAACAGCAGATTGTGCATCTACAAACAAGTATAAACATTAAACAGGTATGAATAAATACGTCATGTCTTTGGATGTAAAATGTAGATATGTAATTTCTTTTAATATTTTAGTGTCATAATCATTATTGTCTTCTGCGTTTCCACTTTTCATTAAATAGAAAATTTTAGCACCCACGGCAGTAAAAGTTTGATAACTTGAAAACCAATGAACCCGTTATCATGAAACAAAGTTAAGAACAGTCTCGATCAACTTACCTTAAAAAAAAACAAAATTGGTTCATCTGTTTAGGAGCTACGATGGCACAGACAGACACAGATACACTCATATACACACGTTAAACTTATAACACCCCTATTTTTCCGTCGGGGGTTAAAAAAAGATATATGACCAAGAACAGTAGTAAACCATAGACAAAAAATCTTCTTCTTAGGGAGTCGATCCTTCAGCTTAAATTTTTCCGTACCATTACTTAGCTACACGAACAGCAGTGTCCGTCGCATTGTACAGGTCTTCGCGCGTACAGGTGGCAGGACATGCAGAGCAGGACAAAAGGTGTGCTATAGTCTGGAGAGAGACACCACATTCCCATACACCTTCCGGGTTGACTACAAATAATAATGTAGTACATACATATCTGACCATATCTCCACCAATCCGGACTTGGCCCTCCTGTGTGGAAGTAAGGCCTAAGCTTCCCGATGTATGGAAAGAGACCCGTGCCCCTAAAGTGGGGAAGATATGGGTTCTAAATAACATATCTGACATGACATCGTAAAAATTGTACAAATTTTTAACGAAATAAAATGTTGATAACTGGACATTATGCGACTAAATCGGTAGCGGGAGAGGGCTCTCCCGCATTTTAGCATTTTATACGCAGTTTTCATTGTTGTAATTTACTCAGTAGGTATTTTAAGAGATTAGCATAGTGAGTGGGAATTTTAACAAGTGACAGCGAATAAGGTTTTTAAATATTTTTTGGAAAAATGTTCCGGTGTAAAAGTGCTATTTTTACTTTAAGAATCAACTCTTGTAAAGGTTTAGAATATTGAAACACGTTATAATAATATGTTTACCATATACCTTAAGGTGTTTTTAAATTATCTGGCAGGGCTCAAACTGGGGGTTCTACTCAAATTTAACAATTGAACTGAACAACATTCCCCAAAGAATCCATAGTAAACTCGCAAAAAACTCGCAATTTTTTTGCGAGTTTACTGTGGAACTCGCAAAAAAATTTTCGAACAGCTTATAGTTTTTTTTTATTGTGTAATATGGCACAAGGTTGAAAGCCCACCTGTTGGAAAGCGGCATCCGTCGCCTATGAGCATCTATAACCCCTGAAGGGATATCAGTGCCTTGCCGATATTGAGGGCTAAGATGGAATGCCTCTTATCCCGGTAATTACGCTGCTGGCTATCTCGCGCCACTCGCCGGAACACAGCGCGCTGTGCCGGCGGCGACAGGTGTAGAGCGAACAGTGGTACCCACTCAGTCGGACCTTGCATAATAAAGTCCTACGACTAGTAACGTATGAATTGAACAGTCATTTTTTTCTTATATCTATATGTATGTATGTCTCATGTTTCATCAATACTATCCACCATTTGCCACTTTTCGGAGCATAAAAAGTCGCCCTATATTTTACCTTACGTTTTTTTGTTTGAACATTCTCAAAGATTTAAGTATCAATTTTTTCATGTTAATTAACAATTTAGAGTGCTATAACTCATTCCTCGTCGTAGTTAAAACACTGCGGCGCGTGAGTGCAAACACTCATTTACATTTGAATACGCCGGCTTATTGCATTATAATATTATTATTGTTCGCGGAAAATCCGGTGCCAAGGATTTCGGAGTTGCTTCACAAGGATTATTCTCTTCTATTTTCTTTCTGGTGCCGTTTTAATTTACGTTTACGTTTTAATATTATATACTGGAAGTACGGATATTTTTGGGATTTAGCGTCATGAGGAAATGTCTAATATTTTTTTGAAGCTAAGCGTTGTCAGACTGAAGTTTTTAATGCAGTTTTGTTTATTGTTGCCAGTAGCTACGTATTTTCAAAATAGTTCGATTCGACCAATTGATTCTGATGATTTCCACCAATGAAAAATTGATGCTAACGATAATGTTGGGATTGCACTACCATCTAGGAAATCCGGAGCGAGGTCCTTTGATCCATTGGTTCATTGCAGTAAAGAAGTTTATCCCTTGGTTTTCTCTTCTTCAGTTTGATATTCCACGATGTACTTTTCAACTTTACATGCTATCACTACTTCTTAAAGACCATCCACGATCCCTTTAGTAAATGCGCAATTACAGTTCAACTATAATCAAAATGTGTATCATGCATTTTGTAGGCAGGTGATAGGCATACGGCTGTATGGTGGCTACCATTGCTTCTTCCTTGATTATGATGATTATGGTGATGATATTATCACCTGCCTACACCAAAATGTATGACACACCTTTAGATTAGTTTACTTAAGAAAATAAGACTGAAGAATTCTTCACACAGAAATTAAAGACGAGCAAGGCTAGCATGAATTTCGTGAAATAGTGTACTCGTAAGAAATACTATCTTGCAAGGTACTCCCTTTGATGCTTCCTTAAACAGTAATTTAAAGTGCTGTGAAATAAAATTACCAATGTTTTTAGACTTTATTAGACAATGGGTTTTTAAACGACATGATACTTCTAAAACACACCTTTTAAATATCCCGGCTCATGCCAGGGTCTGCTTTCTGACTTAATCTACTCCAATTTGCCTCATCTTCAACATCCTCCTCAGTGAGGTAATTTTCTCTCATGTCCGCTCTCACTTCGACACGCCAGCGATTCCTGGGACCTCCATCGAATATGGCTGTAAACTATAAATTTTCATTGTAGAAAATATTAACTCCATACATCCCGCGCTCGGCTGCCGCTTCCGCTCAATCTGTCGCGAGTCGAACCCGGACTACAGTGTACCGGAACTTCCCGTTCCCCGCGGATGCAACCGACATGAGACATCACTAGTTCTAGTTGACGCAGAGTAGACAGATGCAGAAAGGACACGTCATCCAAAGAAGTAGAAAAATACATATGATGATGATGATGACGATGAGAAAAAGACAAACGAAAAATTCAAGGAAGTAAGCAGACTT
The DNA here is from genome assembly GCA_958295455.1 of Coleophora deauratella. Taxonomy (NCBI): domain Eukaryota; kingdom Metazoa; phylum Arthropoda; class Insecta; order Lepidoptera; family Coleophoridae; genus Coleophora; species Coleophora deauratella. Next base: position 5,505,894 of record OY282411.1, read on the forward strand.
CAGTATCAATGGACTGGAGTTTAGATACATTCTATGACAGACGAATAATCAATGGGTATCATTTAACGGTCACAAAATATTCATATTTTAGTGAGCAGAAAAATGTATTTGGTCGGCAATAATGACTAGTTGGTCGGCAACTGATGGCCAGCAGACATTTCAAATTCGGCCAGCAGTTAATGTCATACTGGATTACTCAAAATTTTATTGGACAGCCAATTAATTATTTTGGCTGCATTAGGTGTGCTACATTTAATCGAATTTTGGTTAGCAGAAATATTATTTCCTAAAGCAAATAAACTTTACTTATCAGTTATCAAACACAAAATCAACACCTATTAATTTAATTTTCAGTAAGAGTTGCACCCAATAACACAGAGATTATTACTATCTTTGTTTAAGTGGCTGTAATAAGGTGATATAGGAAGCGTTCGTAGCTCAGTGTGGCAAGTATGGTCGCATAGATTATGTAGGTTAACTGACTACAGACACTGATATAACATAGATGGGTTTGACTGTTAGTGGCATTTATCTCGATTTCCGTGCTTCGCTCCGCTTTCGCTCGTCCACTTTCAAAACTGCCAGTTTTTTCAATACAAACACAACTCAATTATTTAACAATGCATACCATTAGATAAACTGCCTACAGACATGTTTTCTCTGCTGACCAATTATAAAATCTTGCCAACCAAGTAATTATTTTGCCGACCAAGTAATTATTTTCCCGCGCGAGTGTTTATTGAGCAGACACATAATAGTTAAATTGCTGACAATATTTAAGATTTTTGTAGATCAAGGGTTGCAGCCAGATTTTTATTTATTGCAAACAAAATATTTGTTTGCTGTCCAAATGATGAAATAGCAGATTATTGTTGCTAACCAAATTAAATAACGGCAAAGCATTTAATTACTTCTCATAATCATTAAACCAAGCGAAATTTCTAGAGAATAGATTTATAACTATGCGCATAGATAAATACATTAATAGATGTGTGGTACTGAACATCGATTGGTAAAAAATACCATGGAAAGGCTTACTTCCAGAAGTGTGATATGATAAACATAAAAATTATCTACGTACACAGATTTCAACAATGTGCACAATGATACGCTACTTTTTCTTTTTGATGCGATAGGCTTACGAAATTTACTCAGTAGAAATAAGGATTTGAGGTAACTAATATAAAGCTAGCTAACAAAGTATAAACTAACTATTTGGACGAGAATCTTATCATTATTATTCTGTTTTCTATGATATATTATAAAGCTTATGCAGCTTCTTTCAAATACTATGTTCGATTAGCGACAACATAACTAAAATAATTTGTTTCATATACAGCTAAGACTTTTATATCTTAATTGATTAATCAAAAACAATCGGTATCACCTCGATATGCCTGATTGTCTTGATGGGTAAAAGTGTCGCGTATTCTACATAAAGTAGACCTACCAAAAATCAAAATGTTTATTTAATTCTGATTTAATTAGATGTACACATTCTTTTAAATCGTAATTTTTTTCTACCTAGTACAAAGTTTCTACCACTTGAAACTTGTACAGTGTACACTCTATGGACTTTCTGTATACATCAATCTGTGCTGTGTACTTTCACCGACATCACTAGTCTCTTTGAGCTAAACACTGATTTGACGGTGCGCGGCTCGAATAGAAATGATTGGGGCGCGCGTTGAATACGTATTAGAGTTTTGTTTTAGTGTTTCAGGGGTGAATGGGAAGTGGCACTTTACGTCCTGTATCGTTTAGAATTCGTATGTAATCTGTGGCTTATCAGTTCGGTTTCACAGTGAAATTTTGCGTAATCTGTGCTTTAATGATTGCAACAATTTTTGATTCTTGTCTCTATTTGTATTAAGTGTTTAGGTATAAGTAGACTATGAGCCGAGTTATAAAAAAATGGAGTTCTTCTCATAAAACTGAAAAATTTAACATATTTTGTTTGAAGTATAGGTAAAACATATACATGTTTAGAGGGTGTAACTATAGACCACCGTTGAAAGCGTAAACGAGGACCTTTAAACGAGGAATTTTGTTTGGACATTTCATACAAATCAGTCAGCCAATTTTTTTTTGAGAGTTCTATGCAGGTTCCTTATGCTCTTCAATATGATGGATAGATACCCCCTTCAGAAGAGATATTTTTATGCAAAAAGTGTTCAGCGTAACGTACAAGCCACAGTTTATCGTTTTGTCAGGTATCTCAGAAGGAGATATAAGACTGAAATGTCAGAGGCGCAAGAGAGTGGGATGGTCCACAAATGCCCTTTGTAGAACTGGGGTAAGATAAAAACATTTAGAAGGATTTAGACCTATAATTATGTGTATTCGTGTTTTTATTATATTCTTTATAATTATTACCTAAGTTATATACAGAGGCAATCCTAAAGGATTTCAGAAGCGGTCGTGGCTCAGTGCGGTTTGCGTGGTCGCATCGATAACTCAGGTTAACTGACTACAGGCACGGTCATAACCTAAATGGGTTTGGCTTTAGTGCCATTTATCTCGACCGTTTTCGTGCTTCGCAAGACACGTTAAGCCGTTGGTGCCGGCTGCTATCGCTAGATAGCAGTCGTTAAGCCATGTCGGGGGCCTTATAAGTGTCTTGAAAACTTCTGACACTTGTCTTGGCCGCTAGTCCCACAACCCCACTAATCCGGACTTGGCCCCCTTGTGTGGAGTATGACCTAACCTTCCCGATGTATGGAACGAGACCCGTGCCCCTGCAGTGGAGACATAATGGGTTGTTAACACAACCCTAAAGGATTAGGGCGACTGTATCGTGTTGCATTTTGGCACGTTCAACCTTTGTGCAACGCAGACATTCATGCAGATGAATATAATATTCACAAACTTTGGAAACTCTTAAGCTGTGCGAATGAACTTTCTTCCGCGGTTTTCCCCGAGGATTACAGTGGTGTCGCTTTTGAAGTAGGGATTAAAAAGGTTTAATAAAGGTTGTAGACTTTTACTTCGCTTAATTTTGAGCCACATATTTGCCGCTTTCTTTATATCTTGAGTGTAGCTGTTTATTGTAGTTAAATATGACCATAGTTGGCGGTCATAGCTTTCCATATAAAAAAACAGCTAAGTACTTAAGTTTTTTTTTAAATATATTATTTTTTTAAGTTCAAAAATTTCTACATTTGTCTAAATATTTTTGGAGGAAGGTTTTTGTGTGGCCCCCAATCTGTTCGATACGTCTATAGATAAAACTGTATTGTCTATTACATAAAAAATAAAAATGTCACTTCCTCCTATAACATCACGTTGTGTGTTTGATTTTAATTCCTCTAGATGATATTTTAATTTATCTTCGTGTGTTATAAGCCCATCTAAGGTACGTCTTGTAAGTAGCAGCCGCCGTTGCTATTCGAGATCCTTCTTTTGCAAGCTTTAGTGAACTAATTATAAAAAAATTCTATTGTTGGAGCCAAATAAGAGTATTATAACTTACAGTACCTAGAAGCCACACAATGTTTTATCCTGCCCGCATATAATCTCATACTTTATTTTGTATTCCACAAAAACGTCGCGCTTAAAACTTCCGTTCGAAGCCGCAACTGCCTGTGTTCTGGCGTTAGGAAGTTTTTTCGTTGTAAAACTGATTTACTGTATGTAATAGCAGCTGTGGAGCTAAGGCTCAATATATAGGACAAACCTCTTTTTTTAAATCTCAAAACTGAAACGAGTATAAAAAAGGGTTTTATTCTACTTCTTCTTATCGTATGACACAATTAACCGTCTGCCCCCAAGGTATTCCTTCGCCATCTATCGACGGCGGTTGCCTGGTGTTGCATTTAGCATCACCCGCAGTCACGTGTAGGGCATTAAAATTCACACATACGGACGTGTGCAACGCGACCTTTATAAACATATATTAATCAGATGTGCAGGTTTCCTCACGATGTTTTCCTTCAGCGTTACAGAAATCGATATGGAAATGTACGTAAGTTTCCTTGGCTAGGATTTTATTCTGAATTAATAACGTGAATTTCTATTTCAGAATTATAATTAGGTTTACTTTGAAACTATTTAGAAAATGTATAAAAAGAAGCTGCTTTTACTAATTTTTTTCTTATCTTACCTCTGTTAATGCGGGCTGACTTCGCAACGACACTACGACCCTAGGGGATCTTTTGTGTTGACCCCTTAAAACTTTTGCACTGATCTCTCCTTTAAAATATGCTACATTGGTGCAGATTAATTCTGCTTGGAAAGGTCTTTTTTCAGTCTTCCGGTTTTGACTAACTCTATTACTCATGTCTCATACATCGCAATGACACTAAGGTATCTTATTGATTTTGTGTCTGCAACATAAGCCCTGAAGGTCGCATCATTCGTAAGCTCGTAAGCTGTGTGCCCCGCCCACTGCCACTTCAGTTTAGCGATTCTATGAGCTACATCGGTCTCGTTAGTTCTCCTTCATATCTTCTTATTTCTGGTTAATCTCACAGAAAGGTCATCCGTAAAAAGCCATGAATTTTTTTGTATTTATCGATTTCTTAAGAATTATACCACAAATCAAATCCAATGGCATAAACAAATAGCATTATAAATTGTTCTTCACAGAATCAGGAATATAGCGCTTTATATCCTTGTTTCTGGGCTGCACATTTAGAGAACGCGAGCCCATCCACTTGCTTTCCACTTTGCTGTGTATACTTAACCAAACCAGTTACAATTTGTTTGTATAAGTATTTAAAAAATTAGAATAGAATAGAAAACTCTTTATTTAATGTAAAAACACAACACCTACACTTTATATATTTTTTTTATTATATTGAACAACATTAGCATCCCCCTGCAGAAGCACGAGTCTCTTCCCACATTTAGGGAAGGTAAATCCATGCTTCGTCCGGATTAGTAAAGAATGTAACTCCTTAATTATTATTATTATTATTATTTTGAAATATGAATTTGGGCTACTCTGACCACTTCGCGCTCGGCGAAGTGGCAGGAGCTACTCCAGCAGAAGCACAGTCGGCTGGAGGTCAGTGCGACGAGGAGAGAAAGCGTCGGACAATCCGGGCATTATTATTAGAAATTTACTTGATAAGCAGATTGACCCAGTGCTTAACAATGGGGCAATCATATGTACTTATCAGAAAACACATTCAAGATGCCGTTGCTGCTGTTTCTCACTCTTGACAGTAGCGAGGCTATTTTTTTGCGAATTACAGCATGAAAATGCTTCTTAATAAAAATCAATCAACTAGGATTTAGGAATTTTTCAAGTAAAATATACTTTATTGCAAAAACAAATGCATGTAAGGATCAAATAAAAAAAGATAATTCATTAATACTTAGGCATTTTCATTATTTTTAATCATCGTAATAAGAAAAATTTAAGTGTGAAATTGGTAAAATTTACTTTTTTAATTTCGCCACTACATACACAGGTGAATGATCCTATGTACGTACCTACCTACTCTAATTTGTCCTATTACACGAATCTTGGTCCCATGGTAATATATTTTGCATATTTTCGCGAAAGCGGGGCTCTCGGCGTACTTTTAACTTCCGTAGTTGAAATAACTTTATTCTCGGGTTAACATACCTTTTTAAGTAGATTTTCATGAAAGGAGTAGCACGTTCGTACTACATTTAAATTTTCTAATATTAGTTCTTATTTAGTTAAATAAGTACTTAACTAAATAAGAACTAATATTACGTTTTTTTCTTTTATGAGGTTTTTCCAATATAAGGGCTAATAACATCAGTTGAAACTATTTGATCTAGGGTGCCCAAAAGCAATTAATCAATCAATTAAATATAGCTACTTATTGCACGAATCATTAAATACCTATATAACAGTGACATTAGAAACTCAACACATATTTAATTCGCGAATTTTCTTTTAATATTGACCAAGCCGATCAGGAGATTCTTCTTCCTCTTCTTTGACGGTTCACTCTTGGCAGAGTGGTCGTGGTCATCATTTCGTAATTTTAGTGGCCCGTCGAACAACACGTCGCCACTCCTCTCGCACAGCAGCTCTCCTGGTGCATTTATTTAGAGAAACTCCCAGCGCGGACTTGATCTGGTCTGTCCAGCGCATGGGGGATCTGCCGCGTGCTCTGATGCCCTCGACTATGCCCTGAACAACTAAGCGCTCAATGGATGTATCTCCACGCCGAGATATGTGTCCGAAGAAAGTCAGAATACGTGACTGTACAACGCATGACAGACGTTCCTTAATGCAGGGTTCTTGGAGTATAGAGTGAATCGTACGAAATTCCGTCCACGATACTCCAAGCATTCTTCTCCAGCACCACATCTCAAGAGCATCTATGCGTTTTCTTTCTGTCAGGAGATTAGTGAACTTAATAAAATTAAATGTATTTTTTTTTGTTTAATGGTTGTTTAGGATATCTAAATATCCAGCGGAAGGTACTGTTTTTCCGTGTGTGCGGCCGTTGCGTTACTTTAAAGACTGTCTGTACCAAGTGTGTCATGAACGCATTTAAAATAGAACTAGAGGGCTGGGAGAAGCTCGCTGAAAGTAGGAACGAGTGGCGTTAACGTGTGGCGGTTCAGTGTACTGGCTGACCGAGGGATAAAAGACATCGAAGCGTCAACAACGCTCCTGCCGTTCCATATCCCTGTTCTAAATGTCGAAAAGTATGTCGGTCCTGTATTGGCTTATACAGTCACCAAAAAAAATGTCTTGCAGTATAATTGTCTGTAACGAACGTGTAAGGCCTATAATGATTATAAATGTATGTCCGTCATCAAAACAGCTTGATAGATTTTGACATGCGAGATGTTATGTTATTACAAATGTAATGATCTTATTGTATTTTATGTAGACGTGCTTTAAATATGATTTATGTTAGTTAAGTATTTACTACATAATCCTATATTCCACTAACAACAGTGTCCTTGTACGATCTATAAACGTGCTGTCTTAAGACTTAACAGCCTCCCTTTATAACCTTCTTCAATAATGAATCATCCGGGTTTCAAGTTTGAACTGATGAATTAGTAATGCCACCAATTCGCCCTTAATATTTTATGCTGAAGGGACAGAAAGGAGCTTCCTGGGTGTCTTTGTTTGTTGTAACTTTTGGTAGCAAGTGGCATTTCGTCGCTTCATAAATTATGTGGCTTAAGTGTGTAATGCCTAAGAATATCAGTGAGTTTTGTTTTACTGTATAACCTTCTTCTTCAGGTTAGAAGGAAGCAGACCACGGGGCCGCAGACTGGCTCGATGGGCTGATTTCGTCACCAAGACGTTGGAGATGACTATCCATTATGCATCAATTCTGACGACGATGGACCGCGAGGATTAGCGCAGCATTATCTGGGACTAAAAAGTAATTCAAGGGGTCACGATCCTCAGCACTGAGGGACCGACTATGGAGGAGGAGAAGCAGATATATTATTAGTTTATAAACTTTTTGAGACTTATGAGTAATCGAGTATACATTGTTGCAAAATAAAAGTTTTATTCAGTTTCAAGCCCTTTAATGCATTCTGTAAAAGAGTATCCTGTATAATGTTTATACAGAATAATTCTGGAATTAATAACTTAACTATTTTAACTATTAATTATTATGAATCCGACTGCTCCAAATATAAAGGGTGTAACAAAAAGGTGTAGTGATACTTTAGGGATTAAGACGAATGTAAAAACCTCACTCTTTAGTATCCAGCCGTCACATCATTTTTGCTACAGATAATAACAATGTAAAGGGCGTACATTTATTTTTTCTCTTTACAATTTATGACCTTTCCCTAGTATCTCTCTGTGGTCGGTTCCTCATTTCTGAAGATCGTGGTCTGTGCTGGTTTTGAGTCTTGTTATTTGTCTCCAGCGATTGCGGTCCATCGTCTGATATAAACTTTTGGAGGAGGTGTCTTCTTTGATTTGAACACTCTGTCGTATTGGTGATCGGTCTCTTCTGGTTCTCATCCTTTAGAACAAACAACGATCAGTTTGTCAAGGCATTCACCACCTCTTCCGTAAGGGTAGTCAGATAAAAACATTACAATTGTCCACTAGGGACCAAAAGCTACTAACGAGGTAGGGTGTCTCTTGACCTCGTTACTGTGATAGACTAATGTAGTTTCAACGTAAGGTCGAATTTAATTGAAATTTTCTTTGCTTATTTAGTTAATCGCAAAAAATAACGGACGTAGATTTTTGTAAGCAATAAAAATTGATGCTTACAAAAATGTACGTCCTTTTTTAACGTAGAAAGGTTATGTTTTTTTTCTTTATTGAATGATACTAACGAATTTTTGAGCAAATAGGTACTTATAGTAAACACTTAAAAAAATCAACGAAAAATATCATCAGCGCTTTCCGCATCGGTGGAGTTTATGATTTGCGCAAGGTTTGTGGTCTCTTCAGAACCTTGCGCAAATCATATACTCCACCACTTACTTTGACGTCCCCACTTCTGGGGCACGACCCTCTTCCCATATTTTGAGAAGGTTAAGCCATACTCAATACACGCATCTCAAATCCAGATTAATAATAATAACAAATATCCGGGACAAATCACATACGGTTATCTGGCCCCAAACTAGGATTCCCTGTACTATGAGACTGACATACATACACATATACCTTTAAATACATACATGTATACCTAGATATAATACACCCAGACACAGAACAAACAAATCTGCTCATCATAGAAATGTTTGCCCCGGGTGGGGCACCGAACCCACGACTCTCGGATCAGTAGTCAAGAGCAGATTGGTAGTGCTGCAGGATTAGTGGAAAACCCCCATTACTTGAATTGGATTTTTTAAGCTGCTTACAATCTGATATGGCAACGACTGCCATCTAGTAATAGCGATGCGTACAAGTCAACTTTGCATGTCTTGCGAAGCATGGAAATAGTCGAGAATTTCCACTACCAAATCTTGATCAACATTGCTAAAACGCTTGAATAAACATTCACCACAATTTATGTCGGAATGGGTTTTGGACGTAAATCAATCCAGCCAGAGAAACAGGCTGTATCTGTTGGATCACCTGAAATTAACGATGTTGAATAGTATGTTTTTGGTTGTATTTTACTTCAAAATTTAAATTTAATACAAATAAGAAGGTTTATATCGTTAAAAATGCTAATAGATATTTTATTGGTATAACAATATCGGTCGTGGTATCACGCAAGTTAATTGACTACAGACGCAGTCATAACCTGGATGGGTTATCCTGTAAGCGGCATTTATATCGACCGTTTCCGTGCATCGCAAGATAGTTGAGTTATTGGTGGTGCTATCACTAGATATCAGTCTTTACGCTATGTCAGAGGCTTTATAGGCTGCTTGAAAACTTCTGACACTGGGGTTAGCCACTAGCCCCACTCCGTACTTGGTCTGTTTGTGTAGAGTATGGCCTAACCTTTTGGAGGTTTAGGAAGAGACACGTGCCCCTGCATTGGGGACGATATGGGTTGTCAACAATTATATTCACGTAAAAGTACCCTGTACTAGCTAATAATACAAATTTGCGGAAAAATGACCACGCTGAATACGTTAAAAACAACCGACTTCAATCGCAACAACTCCAATTTTGATATGTTTTTGTTGATTTTCTCAAAAAGCGCTGAATCGATTTCGATAAAATTTATATGGGACCACCTGTGAAGTATACCCTTTTAAACAAAAAAAGAATTTTCCAAATCGGTTGAGGCGTCTTCGAGTAATCGGTGAACATACATAAAAAAAAAAGAAAAAAAAAAAAAGATTCCGACGAATTGAGAACCTCCTCCTTTTTTTGAAGTCGGTTAATAAACGCATTGAATTAGTATGGAGTGTGCAAAATCCAAAAAACGATCATTGTCTATGACTCAAACTCTTTTTTGGGAGGCTTCGCTGTAAGCAACCAAACTATTTCCAATAATTAAAACTACAACAACTTTTTCAGCAAATATCTGAGTTAGTTCGCTTGAATAATCTTTAAAACTATCCTAGTTAAATTCATCCATTTCGTTGGCATTAAATGGTCTAGAAACTTATTAGACAGAACAGTTATCTGAGAAATAAATTGACAATGAGTATTCTGGAGCGGGCTCCTTTATATTTCTTGGACCATTAACTGGAAGATTCAATTGAGAATACATGATGTGAAACTTAATAATATTCCGACTCGGACCTACACTGAAATGAAATACTTACCTTTAAATAAAAACCTTTTTCTTTATAACATAAGGATAATAAAGTCAAAACATTAAGTCGAATCTAAGGATAATTCGCAGTTTAAAATTTATCCGCTGTTAAGGCTACATAACGAGTCAAATAAACAGATATACATGCTCAATATGAAGCACGATTTATATAAGGGAAAGTATTCTAAATACTGGTAATAGCTAATATTACTCAAAGAAAACATTACTTTATTTTTAAAAAGAAGCAAAACTACATTCAAAGATTTTTTGTAAATACGCTTGTCACAGCCAGGAATCGAACAGTCTAAAATCCAAAAAAAAACATTCTCTATGTACTTTTATGGCATTAATCGATAGGGTCAATGAAAAGGATCAAATCTCTCTAACAAACATGGTAAGTTATGTTGTAATTTAAGCATTTAACTTTTTTTTTGTGTACACATTTGCCTTTGCCATACATTTTGTCCTTTTAGAATTTGAAGGTTGACTAGAATCAATCCCGAAAGGGATAAGTCCGCCTTTGCTATACTTTGTTTTGTATTTTCTATTTTATGTGTTATTGTATGCAATAAAGAGTTTACAAACAAACAAACAATGACAGGAAAACCATGAAATCGACACGTGAAGTGGGGATGGTTTTTTTTTCTCGCCTATCCCATGTTGTAAGATGTCGTTGGATAAGTATTTCAAAAATATTGTGGGGTTGTGAAAAAGCTTTTATCGATCTAGGGATCTGTTTTCGAAATATTAAGCGTTAAAGGGCAACATTTTTTTAAAGTCATGTGCCCCCCCCCCCCCGCCAGCTAAAAGGTTGTTTCTAGAAATGTGGAAAAATTCACGGCAGTAGTAAGGAAAACTATCATATATCTAAGTCGGCTTTACAACTGAAGCCAAGCTCGACACGCACTTGACCGCTTTTTTGTACTTGTGGACTAGTGGACTAATCCCGATTCGTCTCTACATAATCTTTATAACATATTGTTTTTTTTAATTTAGATAAAACTTTAAAAACCTCAACGAAATAACATTGCATCGTTCAATCATAAAAAGCAAATTACATTTTGTATTAAAACCGCGGCGGAGTCCACTATTACTTAGAATTAAATAAAATTTAAAGCCCTAGGAAGAGTGCACACTCTGGGGCACATAATCTAAATTAATTCTTCAGCACTTTTAAGCAAAATTAATTTATTTTTTCACTCAACGCTCTGGCTTTAGTGTCTCTGTGACACAAAAATTCTTACTTATATTATAAACTAGCTTTAACCCGCGATTGTGCTTGCGATAATATCGTTTTAATGACTGTCGTGTCGGTGAGAACGTAGATTTTTTCGAAAAATCACATCGGAAAACCCTATGTTGTACCCTACCATTTTCATCCCCATCACTTAGATGGTTGGCAGTCCACAACTGTGCGTTTTACTAGAAACTTTTTACCTCGCACAACCAAACTGTGGAATGATGCCTGCGGTATTTCCGGATCGATACGACATTCAAACCTTCAAGAAAAGAGCGTACTCCCATATCAAAGGCCGGCAACGCACTTGTGGCTCCTCTGGTGTTAGGGGTGTCTATGGGCGGCGGTAATCGCTTACCATCAGGTGATCCGTCTGCTCGCTTGCCACCTCTGCCATAAAAAAAAACCGACCAAGTGCGAGTCGGACTCGCGCACTGAGGGTTCCGTATTAATTCATATTTACATGTCTTGAAATACCAAATATAAATATTTTTTTTGGTTTTCACACTTTTCACCTTTACTTTTGCTATAAGCATTGCTGGTTTTCGTGATTCTATATATACGGGAAGTACCCTATAGGTTTTGATTCCTATGCGAGTGTCCAAATATGCGGCATAAACGGCCGTATCTCTTGATTGCGTTGGCATAGAAGTTTGATTTTTTCACAGCTTCAAGGGATTGCAGGCCTGAGTGTTTGATATAAATTTCAACTTTTTTTTTTTTTTTTATATGATAGGTGGCAAACGAGCAGACGGATCACCTGATGGTAAGCGATTACCGCCGCCCATGGACACCCGCAACACCGGAGGAGTCACAAGCGCGTTGCCGACCTTTGAAATGGGATGGGGGATGGGGGAATGGGGAGGGGGAGGGGGGATTGGGCCTCCGGTACCCAATACCCAACTTGATATGTCTACGCGTTTCTGAGAAAAAGAGTCTTGACAGACAGACAGACGGACGGACAACGAAGTGATCCTATAAGGGTTCCTTTTTTCGGAGGTACGGAACCCTAAAACATCTATCTTTGCCAAATTACTAAATTAAATATTTAATTCAACGAAATCAGCAATAAACAGCGCTACTTTGTCAACTTGCGTTGCATTATCTCGTTTATGAATTCCCGGTGTAAGTTCCAGGGGAATTCGTTATTTTTATAGGATAAAATGAAGTCTATGTCGGTTCCATCCTTATTATAAACTAGCTGTTGCCCGCGGCTCCGCCCGCGTAGATATTGTATTTGTGACGGTTCTTGAGGATGATGGCATGGAAATGTTATATCCAGATCCCCCTGAAACTATGTTCTACTATGTTGTTTTCCAGCCTTTACTTAAAAGTATTATATATGTTAACCGAGTGCTTTATCTATCTACCTACCAAATTTCATACCAATCCGTTCAGTTGTTTCAGCGTGAAAGCGAACCAAACATGTTAAACTAAAAATTTCACTTTTTAGCCATTCCTCCAGGAACCTTGAAGGTTTCCGGGATAAAAAGTATCCTGTGTGTTAACCGAGTACTTTATCTATCTACTTACCAAATTTCATCCCAATCCGTTAAATAGTTTCAGCGTGAAAGCGGAACAAACATGATGAAGTAAATATTTCACTTTTTAGCCATTCCTCCGGGAATCATCAAGTTTTCCGGGATAAAAAGTATCCTATGTGTTAACCGACTGCTTTATCTATCTACCTACCAAATTTCATCCAAATCCGTTCAGTACTTTTGGCGTGAAAGCGGAACAAACAAACAAACAAACAAACTGACAAACAAACAAACATCCATACTTTCGCATTTATAATATTAGTGAGTGATGAAGTGATGATGATGATAGTGATGAAGTGAAGTGATGATGATTAGTGATGATTAGTGAGAAGAAGAATATAAGATTTTTTAAATGTGTTGGAGGGAGTTTCTTCGGACCCGTTGTTCCTTCTCTCTCCGCAAACACTTCCCGAAACGGCGTGGCGGCGGGTATACGAGTTTCGAGTGGTAGGAATCTCATATTAGGTAGATATAAAACAATGATGTTCCAAAAGTGCACACTTCTACCTACTTCGAATAAAATATTTTCGTTTAATTTCATTAATATTATAAACGGGAAAGTTAGTTTGTTTGTCCTTTCAAGTCGCATCGGTGCAACCAATTTTCCATTTTGAGATAGTTGACATGGTGGGAAATAACATAGACATTAGAGATTTCCTGTAAAAAGGAATGTAGGAAAGGAGGAGAGGAAATCGGAAACTCGAAAAATCAAGAATAATGAAACTTAGCAAATGCACCCTCAACGATAGTCATCAAAACGATGGAAACGGACAGAACCACGGGCAAAAACTAGTGTACCCATATTTATGTTTGACTTTTTGTTACCTATATGATATATTATAATTTTGTGTAACTTATGTTTTTCGTTACTCATTAAATTTTCTTTTTTTTTTAACTATATTCATGGACAAAAATCGACTCAAGGTTTGTTTCACGACTTTTGAAAAAATAACACAATCTAGCAACTCTTTATGATTTTAGTTTGGTTGTTTTCTAGATTTTTGTTTTTGGTATTAAGTAGTTTTGTAGACTGAGTTATTTTTTCAAAAGTCGGGAAACAGATTTTGAGTCGATTTTTTAGTCCACCAGTGTACTTACTAATTTTCATTTTCTTAGCTAGTTTGCATTCTTTTATAGATCAGCACAACCACCAGGGTTTGGTTCCCAAAACAACGATGAATGTCTATTGCTTTTTTACTCAAATGTTGCCTGAAATAAATTTTATGTTTGTTTGTTTGTTTGTAAACTCCCTATTGTACTATCAACACCGATACATACCTATAAAAGAAAAATAAAGTACAAAAGCGGACTTATAAAATTGCTACCTCTTAGAGAAATAAGATCGCCCATTCTATTCTATTTCCTCTTTGTTCTGATATGTGTTTTATATTTTTTTTATTGTGGAAGATGGCAAAAGGCTTATGGCCGACCTGATGGAAAGCATCTGCCGCCTATAAGCATCTATAACCCCAGAAGGGTTATCAAAGCCTTACTGTTATACAACATTATTAGCAAAAAAAAAACAAATTGACTAACCGAATTATTATATTTTTAAAAAGTAAATCGTGTAACTCACTATTGTAGAAACAAGAGCGTTGTTTTTGAAGTTCATTAAAATCGGTCTACTCGTATAAAATTTCAAAAAGTTAATAAGGTTGAATAAACTATAATGAATCGGGATGCTTAAAATACTTAAGACCATAACGATCGAAATAGTGTAATAAAAAAGCAAATCGTATAGAAAAAAGTTCATAAGTCTCTCTCTCTTTTTTCAAATTTCAAATGCTCAGATACTTCAACCTCAAGCAATGAACTTATTAAACAAGATGAGACGAGCCCGCGACTTCTAATACTACAACTACCTAATTAAAAGCAAGCTCCAAGATAAAACCTCAATGTTTACATTAAAAAATTACACAAATCCTGTCCTTTCTGATGTTTGCAAGTAAGTTCCCTAGGTAATCATTTTAGTCATAATTTAATTTCATTTTTCTGAAGCAAATTGTGTAAGATATTTTTTTTAATTTATAATTTAAGGAGCTAGACGTTCACAATTTTTTTCTTGTAAGCCAAATATCTCAGAACAATATATTTCGATAGAAATACTCAAAAAATTGTCATGAATTATTTTCTTTGTTGCCATAGGATTAAATACGTTTTATAGCTATTGAAAAGAGTAAATTCTGGGCTGGGAGCCCCTTATGTCCTACGATATGATTCGATAATAAAATTGAAACGTGTACTAATTATATTAAAAATACATTAAATAAAAATATATTTTAAGATATTAAATGATTTGGTTTAAGTATTATTTAAATTAAGATAAAAATAAGTTAAATACCTTTATTTATTTAAGAAGCAACAATTCCAGGTAAAGTAAAAAAAATAGTATTCACTTGTACTTGTATTACTACCAGATACATCTCTCGGCGCACCTAAAATTTAAAGTTTTAATGGGCTATAGCTAAGGCCTAGCATTAGGCTATTCTGCGTTTGAATTTAGAAGAAATAGCATACAAATAAGTAAATAATTGACAACGCTGAATACGTTAAAAACAACCGACTTCAATCATAACAACTACAATTTAGATATTTTTTTTCAAAAAGCGTTGAATCAATTTCGATAAAATCTATATTGGACCACCTCTGAATTATGACCTACCAAACAAAAAAGGATTATCAAAAATAATTCATAGTTGGCGGAGTAATCGAGTAATAAACATACAAAAAAACATTCAGTTGAATTGAGAACCTCCTCCTTTTTGAAGTCGGTTAAAGAGATTGCTAATGTGGCCGTTTCAAAGCAGCATAGAAGCTTTTAGTTTACCTTACATTTATTTTTAGCTCTAAGCCATTTAAACTTGAAATAGCTGTTTCCAAAAGTGTATTTTTTATATTGTATTATATATCAATTTCATTGTAACAGCCTGAAGCTAAAATAGCTTGATGGATTTTGGTGTGCGAAATGTAATTACGTTCATTTTTATCCTATCCTGAGCTTCCGGAGAGACTTTCGCTCTCTTTGTGTATTCTACGGCTTATACAACGGCATGTATTCTTAAGGAACCATTTGACATGATGCCTATAGCACAGTTGTATCACCGCACTACTCGTTGTCGGAGTGGAATTCATCAAATTCATCAGTCAAACCCATCCAGGTTACAACTGTGTCTGTTAGTCAGTTAACCTGCGTAATCGATGCGACCACGCAAGCCGCACTGAGCCGCGACCGCTTCATGTTAAGTTTATCGATATATTTTCTCAAGCATTTTCACCACAGGGAGACACACACATCGACATTCCTTTCTTAACATCAACCCTCAAAGTAAATGCGTGCGTAAACAGGAAATGCTTACACCTGTCTCGAAATTCTTGAAAAGTTCTAAAACTGTGCAACTCGACTCAACATAATAAGTATTAAAAGGGCACATCATCGTAACGAGTTTTAACAACTTGGAACTGCCGTCCATTCGTCAAATTTAGTAGCAGGAAGGAATTTTTGGCAGAGAACCCAAAAGATGTTACCGTCAATGTTCAAAGGTATGAGGTTCTGTGAACGACCCTGTTAAAATATAAGGAGGAAAACGTTGATATGTTACAATATTTTAATTTTGAATTACAGTAACTATGTACGGTGCCAACACCGTGCATTTTGCCTGCATTGCCTGATAACTATTTTAATGACGCATGCATTGCGTAATTGGTTGAAATGAATTATATTTTTTACTTTAAGAGTGACTACAGCCGCCGAACGGTGCACACATAAAGAGAGATTCGCCAACTTAATATCTGTACGTTAATAAACTACTTATAACTTTTAACTGTGAGTCTTTCGCAACGCGCTCCACAACTCCTCAACCAACAACTATCTATGTATGGTGGCCTCCACATCATACAAACTACCTATGGCATTTAGCTGATTTGCTGAAGTAAAACTTTCTTCAAAACTTACTCAGTGTTTTCAAAAAGAATTATTCGAAACATAGTAATCAAAGAGCACTCCATATAAACACAAAATAGACACAGAAGGTCTGCTCAATACAAACCACTAAAATCGAAAGCATATACATGCTTATAGAAATATACGGTCGTTAGAGGCAAGGTCACGATGGCACAGTATGTGATCGTGCCTACAACGACCGTATACGTCTATAACCATGTATATGCTTAGGATTTTTGTGAACGTATTGAGCGGACCTTCTGTAATCTATATGTTTTGTGATATAAGTGTCAAGTTATCATTACCTACCTACTACTCTACATAAAAATATGACGTTTGTCCAGTGTTGCGTAGATTACTCAGGAAGTGTCTTTATTGTAAAATGTATATACTATGACAGAGGGCTTATTCTGTATACATAAAATGTATATGGAAATACAATTTTGCCCCAAGCGCTTTTATGCATACTTAGAGTTTATAGAGAAGCCTCAACGATATTTTTGGTATATATTTACGTTGTTCCTATTTTCAAACATTCCCACAGCACCGCAATGGTTGAACATTCACGACAACTTGTTAGAAACTTGGAATCTCGACATCATATGTCGCATAAATCAGTTTCTTACTACACACGGTAAGATAACAAATGCGGAAACACTGAAACCTAGGCGGAAAACTTTTAAAACGCACCCCGAAAAATTGCTTCGGGAATTGTTTTGGTGGAACAGATAAATTTATTCTCAGACATTGGTCATCTTTGGAGTAGGTATGGTGAAAGTAGAGTTACATTGTTCGTAAGTATGTATACATAAATTATGTTCTAGGTTTAAAAGAGTTTTGATTTAAAAATGAGTTGACACTGTACATATGGGCAGTACTGTTGTACCAGTATGGCCATTGCCTGTCTCTAAAGGAGACCTCGCCCCTCTCTGTGGATAAAATTCGTTTCTAGTTACTAAGCGCATGCCTCACACACAATAAAGACAAAATCCGTGTACAAACGTCATTTCTTTATGTATAAGTAGGTAGTTAATGACGTCACAATTTATTGAAGTGTCCGATCCGCTGACAAACATTTTGCCCCGCACAACGAAACTGTGGAATGAATTGATGTTATATAAACATTCAAAAAAAGAGCGTACTCCCATTTCAAAGGCCGGCAACGCACTTGTGACTCCTCTGGTATTGCGGGTGTCTATGGGCGGCAGTAATCGCTTACCATCAGTCTGCTCGTTTGCCTCCTGTCCCATAAAAAAAAAACATGGTCTTGTCCAGTAAACTAATACTTTGCAACACTTTATGCGAATTTTAAAATATATATATATATATATATATATATATTTTTTATGTGATAAGGAAGGCAAACGAGCAAGTGGGTCACCTGATGATTTAAACAGTGAA
Organism: Coleophora deauratella; assembly: GCA_958295455.1. NCBI lineage: Eukaryota > Metazoa > Arthropoda > Insecta > Lepidoptera > Coleophoridae > Coleophora > Coleophora deauratella. Next base: position 5,524,161 of record OY282411.1, read on the forward strand.
GTCTTACAGACTTCGTAAATATAAGTCTTCAGTTTACGATTGGTTTTTGTTACAAAAAGTTAACAACGTATCGAATTAATATACTTTAGTTTGAATTGTTCTCCTTCTTCTGGCAACCCTGTCGACAACACAGAAGCGATGTGTCCGAAGTTTTTCAATAAGAGCCGACCAAAAGGTAAATAGTCGGGGAATTGTAACGAGTTCAATTCAATCCCTCGCCCCCCAAACGCTTCCCCGCGGTAATTATTTGCGTAAATGCGAAAACTTGGTGAGTTTCGAAGGTAACTCAGCGCGATTAGGGTTGTTTGATCACGGCAATTTTGCGTTTAGGACATTCTAGTAGGTTGTCGAAGGTTATGTAGGGTAAGAGTTATTATACCGTCAGAAAGGCTTCCGACAAAAATAACATTAAATAATGAAGTTAGAATTTTAATTGTGTCTTTAATATTTAATTTATTTGTGATTTTATTTATTTTGTTTGTTGTATTTTTTGTTGACAGTGCCCTTTACAGCAGCTTTAAATAAATTTAAGCTTTAAACAGTGCCCTTTACAGCAGCTTTAATTAAATTTAAGCTTTAATTTTAACATAACAATGCCTTTATACAGCATATATATTTTATTTTTTTCTATTTTAGTAACTGTATTATTAGCTTTAATAACATTCAGTTTGTATAATGTTTTGGTTGAAATAAATAGAATACGATACAATACGGTATATGAGAGTATGGAGCTCTTCGTTACGTTGTAATTTAAACGTAAAAATTAAGTATTTTTTATGAAATTAATTTGTAATTTCAAGAAAGTTCCTTAAATTTTCATTGAAAATTTATTTCATGTATCCCGTACATTTTTTTTAATCGACTGATCTTATTATTTAATTAAATTAATTTGTTAATGTTTATGTTGATTTCAGCAATGTAACGGAACAACAATTATTACATCGTTATACCATAAAAAAGTAATAAATATTTTAAATGTCCTATAAATCCCGGCCAACAGTCAGCTTTCGAAATACATTATTTAATTATCTCAATTGTTTTAATGGTGACAGTGAGGGAGGTCGCAAAGAAACCTGCAAATCTGATGACTAGATGTATACGAATGTCGAATTGCGCACGATTGAGGTGTAAATGAATTATGTAAATGTGATCGGAGGTTATGCTAAGTGCAAGACCAGGGTAACCCGTCTATCGCTTATAAATAGCAAGGTTTGATAGGAGACAGTTGTCAAAGGCATACAGCTTCTTGGTCATGAAAGGGACAAACTCCCAAGTAATGACATTACCTGATTTAGGAAACACCATCCATTTTTAGGGTTCCGTACCTCAAATAGAAAAAAGGAACTCTAAAACATAGGATCACTTCGTTGTCTGTCCGTCTGTCCGTCTGTCCGTCTGTCCATCCGTCTGCCTGCTGTCAAGATCCTTTTTCTCAGGAACGCGTAGACATATCAAGTTGAAATTTATATCAAATACTGAAGCCTACAATCCCTTGAAGCTGTGAAATAATCAAACTTCTATGCCAACGTATTCAAGAGATAAGGCCGTTTATGCCACATTTTTTTACTTGTGCTATAACCATTGCTTGTTGCCAAATTTTATGATTCTAGGTAAACGGGAAATAATCTATAGGTTTTGATTCCCATGCGAGTGTCCAAACATGTGGCATAAACGGCCGTATCTCTTGATTGCGTTGGCATAGAAGTTTGATTTTTCACAGCTTCAAGGGATTGCAGGACTGAGAATTTGATATAGAGTTCAAGACATATTGTGTGAATATGAATTTATACGGAACCCTTAGTGCGCGAGGCCGACTCGCACTTGGCCGGTTTTTTGTATTAAGCCAAATTAAAATAATTTTTTAAAGCTCTGATAGGGTAGTGGTGGTACAATTTTATTTTATTTTAGTAACACCCTCTGTTGAAAAAGTATTTTATCCTTTGAGTGCAATACGTATCAAAGCGCTTTTATGTTTCACAAATGCCTATAAAATTTGTATTCCAGGCACATTCCAGGAATACCAAAAAAGGAAGATTAATTTAACGCTCACATGTGAAAATGGGTAAAATATCGCTTTGAATCAAATGTTTAGGGAAGTTCACAGATTGTTTGATCTCTAATTCTCAGATTAACTATCAACTTTTATCAAAGATTTTGCTGAATACGAAAATAAAAAAAATAATTAGTCGCATACAAGGTTCGCGAACCAGCTCATCGATGTGTATGAAGAGTTTTTTTTTACCTGAACGAGCACAAATTAGTTACGCCTTGTTGTACCAGTCCCGACTTGGCCCCCGTGTGTGGAGCATGGCCTAACCTTCCCGTAGCATGGGAAGAGACCCGTGCCCCTGCAGTGGGTATGACGGGTTGTTAACTTGTTGCCGATACGTTTTTTTGTTATATTCTGTATTTAAGAATTAACAAATTTTTCGTTTCTTTTATATCTTTTACAGTTGTTTGCACTTTGTGAGAATGGAAGCGAGGTGACTGGACTACGCGGGAAGTACTCAAAACTTTTTTAAATATTTTATAGTAAGTGGTACTTATATTCATATTAAGCTGATTTTGAAAACTTTTTGCTTGAGAATTCACAAAGTGGTAAGTTTGACGCTTATCGTAGTACATGTGACGCTATCTTTTTATCGTTTATAATAATATTGAGAATAGAATAGAATAAAGACCAACGAATAACCTTATTTAGTTGATATCACTTACCTTTTAAAGGCTTTTGTTTGTTATTCAAAAGCACTTCAGTGGTTATTACGTTACCTACTAACTAGGTATTAATTTGGATTTTGAAAAGTACGCCTCAATACTCAACTACATTTTAAAATTTAAAGTTACTAATCTTCTTTAATTTTTTCAAAGATTGTTTTTAATACGACTTGTTACTTCGAGTGTAAAATAATCAAAATGTCGCACAAATGTAGAAGGGACCTCTTATTTCTGGAAATTATAATTATAGGTTTAATGTGAGATGAATTATTCTATGAATTCTTAATACCAAGCTCTATTAAATTAAACAATTCTTATAAATCAATTGATGAATTTGTTACAGAAAATATTTTCCCATTTTAATTCTTAGAAAATTCTAAAATTCAATAGTGTAACAAGTATATGTGTAGATTCTGTAATTAATTATCAAGTCTTAGATTAATTTACATAATATGTGTCAGATTTATGACAGTTATACTATTTTTGATTAGCACTGCTAAGATAAAATTGTCCTTAGGTTCAAAACTTGCATATCGTCACCACAGCAGAGACACAGGGACCAAGTACGGATTGGTAGAAACTGTGGGGCTAGTGGCCAACCCCAGTGTCAGAAGTTTTTAAGCAGCTTATAAGGCCTCCGACATGGTTTAACGACATCAATTTAGTGATAGCGGCCTGTACCAACGACGGCTAAACGTTCTATACATTGACATTAACTAAACCAAACACATTGTAATCATCGGCCCACTGCGGATTAATCCGTAATGATGGTGGCATCACAAAATAGACACAGAAGGTCCGCTCAATACAAACCACTAAAATCGTAAAATCATAAACATGCTTATAGAAATATACGGTCGTTCGAGGCAAGGTCACGGTCGCACAGTACGTGATCTTGCCCAAAACGACCGTATACGTCTATTAGCATGTATATGCTTACGATTTTAGTGAGCGTATTGAGCGGACCTTCTGTATCTATGTATTTTGTGGCGGCATCGCTTGTTTTAACTGCGCTAAGCAACATGACCAGTGCATTACGCCACACAATGGACTGTTCCGAATTCAAATTAGGTAACCAAAAACAAACGAGGGGGACGTTTGGCTAATTAGGCCGAGGAATAAAATATTTTTCGTGACACTCAAAAATATTTAATTTTCCCTAGTATACTAAACAGGTAATTAAAAGCACAAGGGTGTTAAATTATTCAATGTTTTAGAAATAAAAGTGACAACTGATCAGACGATATTTTCAACATACTTTACATACTAAACTAAGATTCGATTACATTATATTTATGGCTTAAAATATGGTACAAAAGGATGTTACAATCAATATTTTAATTAGTGCATACACATCTAGTCTCACATGAGGCAAGGAATTCAATTGGAATAATAATTCAATAATTATTCTCTAAATACTTTAAGATACCGTGTAATATTAAAAATAAATAGCTTTGTACAGATTATCTTTAAAATAAATGTGTTGTTTCTTATGATTTTTATTATACAATATTTACATAAATCTATGACATGAGAGAGACGATAATATTTCGAGTATTTCGGGCAAAATAAAAAAAGATAAAGTCGGACTCTGATTCAGGCCGGGGTCAAGTTAAGTAATATTGTATTTATTAATTATTTCTTTAAAAAAATGACATCACTTATAAACTCATAGGTTCTGTTTTAGCCTAGATTCCTCTAAAACCCTATTTAGCCGACCATACCGCAGTGGCAGATAACATGTGGTTCCAATTAATAACCACCGCATGATTGTACTGGTGTGTCGGTATAATGGGATTGCATCACTGCTTTTCTGACACTACAACGTTTATAATTGAACTATTTTGAACGTTTCATCGTTTTTTTTTTTCAGAAATATTTTAAAAAGGCTTGACAGTTCAACTGATGAGAAGTGGTAGCTCACTATTTCAAATATTTTTAAAACATTTTTTGTTTACTTTTGACGAAATATCAAACTCGGATCACTACCAGTAGTACATGGATGAACTTATAAATAGTCTATAATAAAAGTTATTTTTATGTAAACTATTGATTTAGGTTTCTTTGAGAAATAGTCTCAAATAATGAGGAAAAGTCCTAGCTTATGGGCTTATTTTATTCGAAAGAAGTTTTATCATTAAACAAATTCGGTAAAGATTATTTAGCGAAGAAACCCGAAAATCTCGAATGTCTCTTATGTCAAACATTTTCAAAAATAGCAAGGTACCCAAACATAGATATGTACAAAATCTGATTAAATTTATAAAATAAATTGCTCATAAAAACAAAGAATGAATTGACTGACAATGTGGTCTTTCATAAAGTACGTACCAACTATCGTGCATTAAATTAGATTATATATATATATAATCTAATCTATAATATATGTATATAATAAATAAATCTATATATATATATATATATATATATATATATATAGATATCTCCACTCGGCAAAGGTTGATCAGATGTCATGTAGCGTCAGTTAATTGTTGATCCGTTAGCCGTTGTTGATCCGAACAGTTTTTGTTGATCTAAGGTATGGTTCTGCATACAAATGTGGCTCCAAAATGATCAACAATTGCTGGCCCTCTGGTGAGACAGTTACGAACTATTCATAGCATTTTTTATACAAATCCGCTCCATCAATTGTTGATCTGATTCAAATGGACCAATCAGAGGCCACCTTCGCCACGATTGGTTTTCTTCTGTTGTACGACGTTGCCACTTCGTTTCGCTACGCTTAGATAAAGGCAAATAGGTACGCGATGCCGTGACAGGTGACCTTCCGCAAGCAGAAAATTCTTTGTCATAAATTTTTAAGCCATACAACTTTAAGCATAAATTTTTTCGTCATAATTAAGAATACATGCATAAGCGCACACGCACACACGCGCACACGCATACGCATATGCACATATGCGCTAACGCGCGCACATGCTCACGCACGCACACGCATGCGCACGCACACACGCACAGACGCACACACACACATACACACACTCACGCACGCACGCACGCACGCACGCACGAACACACACACACACACACAGGCGCGGATTCCGCCCCACCGGACGGTTTCCGTCCGAATTTCGTCGTACCGCGGTACTGCGTTGCAGTGGTAGTCGCGCCTCCGGACGGAGAAGCGGCGCCAGTGTGTAGTACCCTGCGAATCGCACCGCGTCTCCACCCGGGAGCGCGGATCCGTCATGCGGATCGCGCCTCCGGACGGAGAAGCGGTGTCAGTGTGTGGTACCCCGCGGTTTTTGTATACAAATCAATATTTTACAGTATAAAGTTTAAATCAGCAGGTTACTGGTTTACTGGCTTCAGCAGGTTTCTCTTGGCTCTGGCTTTGTCACGCTCTTTGTACGCTTGGCAAAGTTTAAGCCGCGGTCAATGGTGACCCCCGAATATTTCACTACCGGAATCCAGTCGATCTCCTGGCCTTGGAGTTTGGGCTTCTCGGGGAGAGCATAAAATTCCAGGATGATTGACTGAGTCTTGACGACGTTAACTGTCATCCTCCATTTATCCAGCCAGGACTCTTGCAGTGTCTGCTGCATCCCAAGTAGCACATTGGCTGAATAACTTGTGATGTTTTCGTCAACTTACAGTTTGAAGTGTAATTATCGATGTTTAAAGGTTCACGTAGCTTCTTAAGGCTGTTATACTGCATTCTAAAAAGTTACTAAATCAATAATCTGTAAAAAACACTCCAGAAAATACTTATACCAGCAATGGACTTTTTAAGAGCTGTTTGATTATGCTTAATTACACCTAAAGCTGTAAAGTGATGTAATTTATTTTACTTACTTATTTATTTATCTGTTTATTTGAAATGCTTTTTGCTGTTAAATATTCTCAGTATTTTTTTTAACACCAGCTGCTCGCCTCCCCTCACAGTTGCACTTGCAGTGTTAGGTTTGATATGCGAACTACAGATAGGAGCCCCGCAGTCAAAAATCAATATTAGAAGCAGGAGCGAGCGAAGCGAACTCGAAATTTCGGAGCACCACGACACGGACAACTTAGGTTCAGAGACTGTGATGCGGAGGCGAGCTTCAGCTCGTCTCCCTTCACAGTCGTAGTATTAGGTTGCTGTGAGAACCACAGACAGGAACTGCTTGCTCGCATGTTTGCTTGCTTACTTGCTTGCATGCTTGCGTGCTTGTTTGCTTACTTGCATGCTTGCTTGCATGCCCGCTTGCATGCTTGCTCGCCCGCTTGCTTGTATGGAAAATGTCAACGTATTAATTAAGTAAAATGAAGTGCCCAGTTTATTCATTACATTTAATGTAGTATTTAAAATATATGCTAATTATCTAAATAATTTTAATTATACTTGTACATAATTTTTTTAGATGGCGTCTGGCTAGGTTAGAAGCTGATTGAGAGACAAAAGCAAGTGTCTTGTAAAGGAATAAGTTTTAACCACAGTCTTATTGCAGGCTTAAACAAGCCCTTAATCAGTCCATTCGACATCATTATACAGCCACTTTTATAATTTAGGGCCCTTTTTTGCTGAATAAGCGCTTTTACAGTAATAACGGCCAAATTGGTATCATTTATTCAGGTTTAAGTTTTGTTGGCAGCACTTATTCAGTTCTAATTCAACATATTTGTGCTACTTGGGCATGTTTCGCGTTGAGCGACGATGTGATGTACACCGTGTCGTCCATCACGTACAGTGCTATCATGGAGTCGTCAGGGGCAGGGATTTTATCTGTGTACGCGGCGCGGTTTTTTTTTTTTTTTTTTTTTTTTCCCTCAATTGGTAAGCCCTTGGCATCATCTCACCTGATGGTAAGTGACGATGATGCCGAAGATGGAAGCGGGCTTACCAAGATTCCCCAACGCAATGGGGAACTGGCTATCTTATCTTCATGCCGGAACACATCAATGCTGTTAACATTGATGTTTGGCGGCAAGATGGTGGTAGCTAGCCAGGCGGGCTCAGAAAATGCCCTACCACCAACCAAACCGAGTCCACAAAGTTGGACCCCGCCGGGAATCGAACCCGCGACCCCCTGATGTGAAGCGAGCGGCAAGCCACTACGCTACGGAGGCGGTTAAAAGGTAGTATGTCGGCGACAGGCAGCTGACCTGCGGTACTCCCGTGAGCATTGGTCTTCTGGATGACAGTACGCGGTCTACTCTTACCCTGAAGCTCCGTCCTTTCAGAAAACTCTCGATTACTGCGAGCAGCTGGTGGGGTAGTGGAAGTGCGGTCAGATTGAAGAGGAGTTCCACGTGCCACACTCTGTCAAACGCTTTCTCTATGTCTAAGAATGTGGCGACCTAAACTCTCTTCTTGTTGGTGTTGCTATCCAACAGGTGGGTGACAGCCCTAACTCCAAACCCAAAGTGTTCGGGTATGGGGGTGGTGTGTGAATTTTTTTTCAGGATCAGTACATTGAGCGGCTTGGATAGAGCTGACAGAAAAATGATGGGTCTGTAGCTCTTGGGAAAAAAGTATTTTTCCTCATCAAGGGCAGCAGTATAACGTGGCGCGCCTTCCATGATCTTGGGAAATATAAAAGGCGGGTGATGGCTACGATGGTGCTTGTACGTGGGTGGCGGAAGGCTTTGTTGTTAATGCCATCCGCGGCGGGTGCCTTCTTTGGTTTCAGGCGGCGGATGGTCTTTTCCACTAAGACTGGGGAGAAAAAGGTGTCGAAGGTGGCGTGAATTCTTCAAGGATCGGCCGTGCGATTATCTCTGCCAGTCTCTCCCTGACCATGCAACTGGACCTGACCGTCTAAATTGTTTTGAATTGTTGCTGGTAGGAGCTTCAGATTTGGACGAGACTGGTGTGGAGGAGGTTGCCAGTTCGGTGGCATACATATTTGAAGGAGATAACACCTCCGTAAGCGGTTCCACCTCGAAGTGGGAGTGCATTGTCGAAATATTTTCGGCCATTGGGGCAGATTCTTGTGGAGTTCCAGCCTGTGTGCTTACAGTTCCAGTCTCCCGCTATAATAGTGGAGTGGCAGGAGAAGTTAAGGAGACTGCGCACCTCCCTGACGTCCAGGCTAGATTAGCGTCTGCAGATTGCGTATATCTGGAGTGAAGTGCCGTCAATACATATCTCCTATCCTAGGGCTTCGAAGATCTTGTTGTATTGTGTAGGAGTTAGTGTGCGATGCTCCGCTTCACCGCTACCAGAAGGCCCCTGAAGGCCCTGGCTCCACTGCTCTGGTGGACACAGTATGTGTTGTAGCCAGGGATATCAAATTTCGTTTTCTCAGAGAGTATGGTCTCCGACATCAGAAGGACTGACACGTCCTGCTATCTGAGAATAAGCTTCAGCAGTAGGACTATCTTCCTGAGGTCCCTACTCGCATTGTAGGAGTCTCAGTTGTTTTAGCTGCGAGGAGTTGGAGGATCCCCTCGAGCTGTTTGGTGGCCCTTGCGGTGTCTTGGCAGGCTTATTTGCCTGACTTGGCTTGCCGGGTTTCCTGACGTTGGATATAGCACTGTCGCTGGTGTTTTAACTGCCTCCGTAGTCTAGTGGCTACCACCATCTCATCTAAGTCTTGCCGCCATTAACATCAATGTTAATAGCGTAGATGTGTTCCTGCATGAAGATAAGATAGCCAGTTCCTCATAGCGTTCGGAATCTTGGTAAGCCTGCTTCTATCTTCGGCATCATCATTACTTACCATCAGGTGAGATGATGCCAGGGGATTACCAATCTCATCTCACTTCTCACTAAAATTATAAACTAATATTATAACTGCGAAAGTATGGATGTTTGTTTGTTTGTTCCGCTTTCACGCCGAAACTACTAAACGGATTTGGATGAAAATTAGTAGGTAGATAGATGAAGCGCTCGGCTAACACATAGGATACTTTTTAACCTGGAAAACTTAAGGATTCCCGTAGGAATGCTTAAAAACTCAAAATTTCCACTTCGTCACTAGGTGGCGCTATCTTAACATTTTCTTTCAATTCTGAAGTCCACGCGGACGAAGTCACGGGCGGAAGCTAGTTAAATAATAAGAGTAAAAAAAAATTGTTTATTGACATGCACTAAAATGGGTAAAATAATAGGTATTTAGTTTCACTAAAAGTCAGATTAATTATAGGTTTTTGGACGTATGCACGGGAAAATGCTAAAAAAAGTATTATGAAAATCACTTATAATAAAAACAACTTACAAATCTTAACGAGTAGACTTAAAAGCGTGTCGCAAGATAATTTTGGAAATTTTGTGTGCTAGTCAAGATCTGTAAGATTTTGTTTTTTTTCTATTGGTATTTTTAATACTTTTGTTTTTTTTGTCTATGTACTGTGTAATATAGACCAAACCCGGCGTGTCTGCCGTAAGCCACTGAGGAGTTCCACTTTAAAGAGACGGCCCAGGCTGCAGCATCAGGTTAACTCATGGTTCCTTATTTTTGTGTCTATTTACTGTACATCAGTACTCCCCCAAGGATTTCCACACCAACCGATCCTGTGCTGCTCGCATCCAGCGGCTTCCCGCAATCCTCACCAGGTCGTCGGTCCACCGAGCCGGAGGCCTGCCCACACTGCGTCGTCTGGTGCGCGGACGCCACCGTTCTATTCTCGAGAAATTTACTGCCCCAACGGCCAACTGTTCTACGAGCTATATGTACTGAACAATTTAGCCCAAACCCGGCGTGTCTACCATAAGCCGTTGAGGAGTTCCACTTTAAGAAGACGAACCTGGCTGCAGCATGAGGTGTTAGATACTAACAAATGTATTGTCATCGGAATTGAACATGTCTACCAAATTTCAAGTCAATCCATCAAGATGAAGTGATTCAGGATTAGTTTGCATGATTTGTACTATACATACAAACTAGTCAACTAAAGTAAAAGCTTGTAATAAAAAAAAGTTGTGGTGGTGGCTGTAACGTTGGAGCTGCTCTGAGTGGGCTGAGCGACCAGTTTACCCTTGCGTTTTCGTTTGCGTTTGGGATTTGTGGTGGTGGTGTGTGGCGGGCGGGTGTGACGGGCGCAGATGGGAGGGCGGTTAGCTCCTCCTTTATGTCCTCTGGGTCTGAGTTGGAGTCCGCGGGCAGGCCTCTGATGGCGGTTTCAGGTTTCAATCGGAGGGCAGGGAGTAGGAGAACCATACGAGGTTCTCCGTCTTCTTCAAGTTGCAGTGGTAGGCCTGCACCGCTCTGAACTCCTACTAATTCTCCGGAGGAAGCGGAAGCCCCGACTGCAAGAACGCACGTTGGGCGTGCGGCCTAGTGCGTCCATGAGCCTCCTCAGGTGGTTCTTCTAGTTGGGGAAGTTTTCCAACATAAGAAGAGGTAGGCGCGGTTTCCTTAGAAACGTCTTAACGCGGCGAGCGCGGCGGCGGCACACACGTAAGTCGCTCTATCGGTTGCTGGAAGCGCGGCGGTGGAGGCGCTGCAACGGTGCGCGCGGGGGGCTCGTTACCGGCCCCCATCGTGGCATTTGTGCGATCAGGCGCGGTAGCGGTGCACGCGTGGAACTCGTTACCATTTCCCACTTTTGCGGCATACGAGAGGGCCGGCGCGAAAGTGGAGCGCACGTGGGTCGCGTTACCGGTACCCAAGTCGGCAGCGTTGGTAGAGGCGGTGGAGACGTGCGTGAGCCCATAGTTGATCAGGAGGGCTGCGGCTCCTGGTCTGGGGTCCATAGTGCAGTCCACTGCAGGGGCCATGAGGGAATCACCGGGGGCGTTGCGTTGAACTCGCCGCAGAGACGGTTCTTGGTCGCGTTTCCGGTGGCGGCGTCTGATTCTGGGCTACGTAGACGTCTGCTAGAGGCTCAAAGGATGGCACCATCTCTTAAATTAGAAATGCGCTGGCTTCTATGTCCGAGGAGGCCTGGAGCAGCTCCGAATTCGTGGCTTATTGGCACGATTCGAGGAAGCACTCTTCTGTGTGAACTTGTTCAGGAGTTCGCGCTCTATAAGGTACTCCGCCATCGTGCTCCTCAGCCCCTCCAACCCGACACGTAATATGCACATGCGTGCTAGGATTACGGTATCGGCGTCCAACGCCGATCTGGGCTGTGGCTGGGGCATCTCGGCATTTTGTTTGTGTGGGTGTTTGCAGAAAATAATACTGTTACCCACAGTCGATGTAAGTAGTTCAAAAAATGAGATGAGACCTCCCCTTAATTTTGGAAATTCCAACTGGAATGTGTGCAGGTGGAGGAACAGTTTTCTTCCAATATCCTCCTCAGACTGGAGAGTCGGTTGCAGAGTGGGGCACTGCTGCGCGATCCCAGACGAAGCTTCACTCAGGTATCCGGGGACCCTGGCTCTTCAGCTTCGTCGTAGTTGCTGGCGGGGTGGTTCCCTCTGCGCGACTAGTGTTGCGCACAGGCGCAAGTGCCCGGACAATTTCCTCAGGAAAAATGTAAAAACGGTAAAATGTAGAGAAACTGTGGGGTAGATCCGACCGTTTCACAGACAATGAAGCTAATCCCTATATCCTCGGAATCATAACGGGACTATTTATCCTAATTTTTTATCCTTAATTGGTAAGCCATTGGTATCATCTCAACTCACCTGATGGTAAATGATGATGATGCCGAAGATGGAAGTGGGCTTACCAAGATTCCCCAACGCAATGGGGACTGGTTATCTTATCTTCATGCCGGAACACATCAATTGATTCCCAGCGGGGTCCACGCTGGGAATCAAACCCGTGACCTCTTGATGTGAATCGAACGGACTAAGTACTAAACCGCGAGGCGATAATGTAAATAATGTAATTTAATTTAAATTCATTTCATTTCTTTTCTTTTCATTTAATTTAATTTAATTTCATTAAGTTTAATTTAATTTCAATTTGCTCAAGCCCGCACCGATGGCTTTCACGCCATAATTCGTAAGAAAGCGGCATCCCTGCTGTCACGTATACGGGGCAGCGCCAACACCCTCCTAAGTGTGATAGGGGAACGGTGGGATTCCCCCATTATAAATCATTTGGTTGGGTTGCATGTCGGAGAAAACTAATGTGTGGTTTCTTCTGACATGTAACCTAACCAAACCTTGTTTAATTAATTATTAAAATTATAACTGCCATACTAACATAGTTTTAAGTACCTACTGTTAATAACACATATCATGGACTACTTTGTCTGAAATAAAGAAATTTATTATTATGTCCAATATAAGCTTTCGCTACACTGCTCACTTCGCGCTTGGCGAAGTGGCAGGAGGTACTTAATAAAGAAATTTATTATTATTATTATTATTATTAAATTTAATTTAATTTAATTTCATTTCGTTTTATGTCATTTCGTTTCATTTCATTTTATTGTTCACATGCTGACTGAGCTAGCTAACTAGCGTCATCCGTTATGTCCTGGGCGCACTATCTATCTTACTTTAACATACACTTTTGTTTCATTTTTGCAACGTTGCCGCTCCTCCACATCGGTTTCAATTTCCGCGGAAAATGTTGATCAATCAGCATTTATACTGATCAACAAAGTGTAAAATAAATGACGGTTACAGGATCAACAATGGCCGTGTCAGCCGGTGAGGAGCTAGAGACTTTGCGGCATACTTAGGCACAGCGTCGCAAGGAGGTGAATTCATATATGGCAAAATTAGGACGATAAATTCAAAACTTCCCGAGTAATAGCCGTCTGAAGGTAGATCAACAATTGATGCAGATTTCGGCCTGATCAACAATGGCCGAATGGAGGACAATATATATATATATATATATATATATATATATATATATATATATATATATATATATATATATATATATTGTCCTCCATATATATATATATATATATATTTTATGGCAGAGGTGGCAAACGAGCAGACGGATCATCTGATGGTAAGCGATTACCGCCGCCCATAGACACCCGCGTATTTACTTATCACATTTTACAAGATAACAGCAAACTAAAGTGATAATGTTACTTTAGTTTCTAAATAGTGTCCCTCGATACATTTTATCCACAAAATAATATATAAAGATTTAAATAAAGTCTGCAATAGTCAAAATAAGCCACCTCATAATTTGAAACTTCTTTTGTTTATAGCATAGGCCTTTGTCCAGCAGTGGACGTCTTTCGGCTGATGATGGTGATGATAAGATTAACATGGCTACTGCAATCATTGCTTATTATGATTTGCTATGTGTAATATATCCATCCATTAGTAACCATTAACGTTCTCATTTCAATGCAATATGCCTAATAATTCAAAAGATACAACGTTTCCTATTTGTAATTTCCTGTTAATATAAGAATTTAACATTATTTCTAAAACCGATATTTTTTTGTCAACTAAATTCAGTAAAATATCACCCGTTTCTTTGTTTATTGCACTTCGAAGGACTCACTATATTAAACTTTCTGTCGTCACTGATACCAATTCGCGCTGTGTCAAGACGATTTATAGCGGTGCTTGCACTCGTATGTCGGTGCCATAAAATATGAATAAATTGTATTTACCAGCTACTGTAGTGTTGTGCTGTAACGAAATAACAGTTGATGCGGATTGGCGCCGCTCCAGAATAGGCCGAAGGCTTCTGTCGGGACATTGTATTGTTTTGTTTTTGACGCAAGACAAAAGCTGTGAGCATAGAGGTTAGTATCGAATGATCGCAAACGTAAACAGTCTACAGTAGCAACTCGTCTAACATGTTAATGGTCTAAAAATGACAGACTGCTAGGGTGCGAAATGGATAAGAAAAGCCTGAAGAATGAATCACCTAAATTAAAACAAAAAAATACTGCCACAGAAAAAATCTGTCATTAAAAATAAACGTGTCATAATTTAAAATATTTAAAACAAAAAAAATATGAATTTAAAAAAATATATCGAAAGTTATCAAATTTCACATTAAAAAAACCCGACTGCATAATGTGCAATCTGAGGATCAAGCAAGTTGAATCTAACGAAACTTCTTACTCCAAATTTGTTCTAGCCTGTAAAAATGAAGAAAGCAGAACCAACAGAAGTTTAACAACGGTAGAATTAAAGTTGAATGAATGAATGAAATGAATGAAATAATATTTATTCTAAGTAGGTATCTCTGTACACTTTTCGAACGTCATATTTTTCTACCTAATACGAAGTTCCTACCACTCGGAACTCGTATACCCAACGTTTCGGGAAGTGTTTGCGGAGAGAGAAGAAACGTCGGGCCCTAAAGAAACTCCCTCCAACACATTTTTTAAAATAAAATTCTTATATGCTATTACATAATTCAGGTAAACAACAAAGATATAGTTAGCTTAGTTGCATACTATTACAAACGAATGTGAAAGGATCAGCAAAAACATACAAGTACAATGTGCAAACAGGTAATTATTGTGACCAAACACCAATGACAAGAGCAGGCCAGTTCACACGGACAGCACCCGATCACGAGTATAACGCGGGAGTCAGCCATCGCTCCCCTCAACCATATTTGAGGGAAGGGAACGACCCGGCTCCCGATACGCCACCATCCGCACGAACATTTAAGCGAGCATGCGAGTTTTTGGAAAAAATCATAAATAATGTCAAAACAGGTAAGTTCACATATTTTCTTCTCCTTTTCATACATAGACCAGTGGTCTTGTCTGTGGGCAGTCGCCATTTAGCACGTTCTTGTGCTAATTCCTTAAACTCCTGGTAGGTACAACACGACCTCAACTTTGTCTTTTATTTGGTCCATCACAGTTCTCTGAAAGACGTCCACTGTTGGACAAAGGCCTCCCCCAAGGATTTCCACACCGACCGGTCCTGTGCGGCTCGCATCCAGCGGCTTCCTGCAACCTTTACCAGGTCATCAGTCCATATACCTATGTACATATTTTAAGGATGCTATTAAATACCGTGTCTGTAGTAAGTTAATTTGCCAGCTCATTTTAGATCGATGCAACGACGCAAGCCGCACTGAGCCACGACCGCTTCAAAAACGCCATACGATAATGAATGTCTAGTATATTTCCTGTGACTTGGACCAGCGCCCAAAACTAACGGAGCCCTAATTTGAGAGCCAGTGAAAATGTATAGCATATATATTTTTTCTCGCTGTATCGTCGCCTATTGGATGGGTGTTGGTTTTATTTATCGAGACGAACACTTAGTCCCCTCTGTTATTTATTTTTATTTATTCTTTGCTGCTTTGATCTGCAAAACAATTGATTGAAGTAATTAATTTTATTGCTTAGCTTTGGTTTTAAGAGGTTTCGCTAAAATAAACATTTTGTTTTTAAAAGCTGTTTTTTACGCTTTCATTTGTTAGGCGAAAGAAATTAATAAAGGCAATTGCAGAGAAAAACAAGAAAAATAATATCGTTTGAGAAAGTTTGAAATTGAAAGTATTCTGTTTGGAAACAATAAAGTAGTTAAGAAAATATGTTTGTTTAGAAAAATAAACAAGGTTAAAATATGACCAAATAAATAATTCATTACATTTGAAATTAGGGTCCATTAAGTAAAATCTTAAATTTAGCGATTCTGTGAGCTATTTCAGTTACTTTGGTTCTCTTACGTATCTCATTTCTGATTTAATCACGAAGGGAAACACCAAGCATAGCTCGCTTTATCGCTCTTTGGTTGATCTTGAGCCTTGTTACGAGGCCTATAGTGCGCAATCTAGGCAGGCCTCCGACTCGGTGGACCGACGACCTGGTGAAGGTTGCGGGAAGCCGCTGGATGCAGGCCCGCACAGGACCGATCGATGTGAAAATCTTTGGGGCAGGCCTTTGTCCAGCAGTGGACGTCTTTCGGCTGATGATGAAGATGACGAAGTTAAATCTAGTTATTGTTTTAAACGTGTATAGGAAACTTTAAAAAATCGCCGATCGGATCTTTTGTTCAATGTTTTTCCTGTATTCTATACTTTATTCTGAGTAACCCCTTAAAATTTCAAACGCACTTTTTTTAACACTCTGTATATTAATAGAAAAAAAAAAGATATTATGGGAAAACCTTTACAGCGATAACTCCCAAAGCTGTCGGCTTTATCAATCTAAACGGGCACGTTGGCAGACTACCAGACGGGACTGCATCCATTGCAATGTGGATTTGGTAAAAAAACTAAAAGGAAATATACGATACATTTTAAACAAAAAAATCGCCAAGACTCTGGTCTTCAATATTTCATCGTATTATTGCGGTATCAGTACACAGTCTACTAGTAGTATGTAAAGGTGTAAATAATCTAATCAATTCAACAATAAATATAAAACCTGATTACATAAAATTTATTATACAGATTCGTATAAAATGTTCGTAGGATACACTTTATTACACTTACAATCAAAATAATTGACCACGCTGAATACGTTAAAAACAACCGACTTCCATCGCAACAACTCCAATTTTACTATGTTTTTGTTGATTTTCTCAAAAACCGCTGAGTCGATTTCGATAAAATTTATATGGGACTACCTGTGAAGTATACCCTTTTAAACAAAAAAAGAATTTTCCTAATCGGTTTAGGCGTCTTCGAGTAATCGGGGAACATACATAAAAAAAAAAGATATCGACGAGTTGAGAACCTTCTCCTTTTATTGAAGTCGGTTAATAAAATTTAAAAGAGCAAAATACAATAACAGAAATTTATACAATAGAAATTGCTTACCTACAGAATGGAGGTTAGTTTACAAATATTTTTGACAAACTTCTTCGGGGCACTTGAACCAAACAGGTTAAGTACAAACGTTAGTTAAGACAGAAAATCGTTCGGACGGTAAAACTCGGAGAAAAAGTTTTGAAACTTCTACCTTTTACAGATGTTTGTCGGTAAACCGACCTTGTTTGGAAGAGGTTTAATTTTGCTATAAATTTTGTAGAAAGTAGATTATTGCTTTGTTGAAACACTATCTTAGTAGAAGCTATAGGTAGCTAAAACTTTGACCACAGGTATTAATACAGAATGTTGAAAGAGTGCGTTTGAGATTTTAACAGTTTACTCTGGATCAAGTATAGAATACAGGAAAAATATTTAAAAAATCCAATCTACAACATTTTTTTTCAGAATTCATACAAATTCTTGATTCTTTTTTTTATTTCTTGAATGACGTTCGAAAGGTGTACACTGCTACCTACTTTGAATAAAATATTTTCATTTACATTCACTACACAGATTTGGCGAGTGGCGAATGCAATGTCGCGACAAACAACTGAGTTTAGAGCGGCATTTTATAAATAATTCATAAAATGTATTGTATATTATTAAATAAATAAAAATGAAAAAATATAGTATAGGAAAATGAAGAAAAAAATTGTAGATCGGATTTTTTTCAATATTTTTCCTGTATTCTATATTTGATTTTGAATAACCCCTTAAATCTCATACGCACTTTTTTAACACCTGTATACATTATTTAATACCGACTACCTACAGTATTCCACTTCCAGCCCCTCTGTAAAGGTGACCTCTCCCCCTGCGGTTAACATCCGGTGACAGTTGCTTAGCGCAGTTCTCACATATTTACGAGTTTCAGTAATGTCACATTTTTACGTTGTTGTAAATTAAGAACGCGACAGTTGTATAATTCTCCAGGATATGCTTTAACGTAATTATTATAATTAACATCATATAGAAAAAAATTCGGGAGATACAAAATTTTACTAAACCGTACTAAAAATAAGAAGCAAACAAAAAAGTTCCCAAATGATGCAGTTCTCCGTCTTCGTTTTATGAAATGCGCACTAAATGGCAACATTTGTCCAAATACATCGAACCAATATAACGTTTTCGTACGTGCGGACGATTCTTTAGTCGGAAAAGGGGACTTAGATGGAAATGCGCTTCAATCTGTGTTACTGTTCAATTTGTCGAAGTAAATGAGATCCCGACGAAAACATAAATGTGAAGGGAACCAAGTCCGATAAAAAAACGTTGTAGATAGTCGGCTAACGGCTTCGCTAATAAAAAGAACTATAATAATAATATCCGGGACAAATCACACACGGTCATCTGGCTCCAAACTAGGATTCCCTGTATCTTGGGAACCAGAGGCTGATATACATACACATATACATTTAAATTCATACATATATAGATTTTATACACCCAGACTCAGAGCAAACAATTCTGCTCATCACAGAAAAGTTTGCTCTGTGTGGGGATCGAACCCACGACTCTCGAATCAGAGGTCAGGATCGCTAACCACTTAGCCACCGAGTCAGTCAAACTAAGATCATTATAGGGTACAAAGGTACTTATAAAATACCTTAAAGAAAATTAACCACAGCCTCTAGTCATGAAACTGACTGACTGAAGACTTTCCCCAAAGGAACCTTACCTTATGTTTTGTGCAACAGAGTATATTTGATTTGATTCGAAGTGCGGCTTTACATAACGCACGAAATGAGACCACGTCATTAGTAAAGGTCCTTCTAAAATACCTGAAAAAAAAGAACTGGCTTCTACTCATGAAACTGAACAACTTTCCCCAAGATACCTATACCCATTTTGCAAAAAAAATTTGGACTTCCCATACGAAATTGGCGATTCGGTTAATCAATTAGTATGAGGACTCCAAAAAATTTATTGCGAATTGAGTATAGGTTCCTTGGGGAAAGTTGTTCAGTTTCATGGGTACAAGCCGTGGTTTTTTTCCAGATATATCCTAAGGACCCTATATAAACATTCGAACGCACCGAACGTGATCATAGATAACAACATTTTCATAGCATTATTGAAAACCCACGAAAATCCAATAACTTACATATTTATTTACTAAAACTGACTACGCACGAACCTCGCCTCACACTGCCCGGTGATTGCCTTGTTTAACGTTAGTTACATACAATAGCAAAGACAACAGATGATATCCGATATTAAAATGATTATGCTAAAATTTCGTGTTCATACTTTTGTCATAATACTAACCAAAACTCCAACTTCCTTCCTTCTTCTGCTATTGTCCCCTTAAACCCACGAAACGAAACTTTGTCGATACTTTCACCGTAATAAGGGATATACTATACCAATACACAAAATGCTTCTGTTTGTCTGTCCGCAATCCTAACAATATTGAATATTCCCGCAGGAACCTCTCCAACACGAGCGGGTGGGAATTACTAGAGATGGGTCAACTACAGATTTAGCCGACTACTTATCGACTATAACTGACGACCAGCCATTAGTTTATTTTGGATGGACTTTACATTTTGTTTACAAATAATTATTTACATTGTTAATTTACAAAGAAAAATAATTAGAGCTTGTATTTATTTTTGTATAATTACTGATTGACATTAGCAGGTGCTACAAATACGGATCTTATACCCTCATAAAAATATATATACACTATGTTAAAAAAGTGCGTTTGAAATAGTAAGCGGTTACTTAATTCACTATTCAGATTTATTAAGGGAAACTGAAAAAAAGTTGTAGATCGGATATTTTTAATATTTTTCCTGTATTCTATTGACTTGATTCTGTATTCTATTGACTTGATCCCCTTAAAATTTCAAATGCACTTTTTTTAACACCCTGTATATGGCGGGGTGGCCCTACCAATCGCAAAAATAATTGATTTTTAAATGTTTTTTTTTCATACTACGGTACATAAAGCGACGGATCAAGAGTCTCTCTCCTTGCATACCTATAATAACGCTACGTGCAACCCTGAGAATTGTAGGAAAGGGACGCTGCGTGTGCTTCATAGCGCACGACGAAATAAATAAACAGATCACATCCTCTCGTACGATTCGCTGCGTTCATTTTCAAAAGACCAAACGGGAAAGATAGAATTGATATTTTGCCCTATGTACCTTTTTGTCATATTTTTAAATCATTCAGTACACAGCGTCATAATTTTGCTATTTATTAAAATTTTTGGACCTCATTGTTCGTAATCTTCTTATAACTCTTACTTCATGATTTTTTTTTCAATTCTAATTGGAACCTCATAAGTACTTAATTCTGTTAAAATCCTAAATGAAAGCGAGAATGACCTCGGAAATTCGGAGAACTTCACCACAGTTGGTAGGTACAGAATGTAGGTATAAGAGCTGCGTCCTAATTGGCTCACCTCTTCATTAAAAAGTTTCCGTTGTTAAAATATTATGATAACCGAAGGGTCTCCTGTCATTTCATTACCAAAAGTCGACTTTTAGCCGACTGGTCCAATACTACAAAAGTCACCGACTCGTCGGCTTTCCCGACTATTTGGCACATCTCTAGGAATAACCCCGTTTATGTTATTGGAACAGTGTTATCTGGACACGAGAATGGCATATTGAGTGACTGTTGAAAAGGTCTAAAAGGGGTTTTGCTATTGTTTCCGAAAAATTACATTAAGATTATTAAAACCTCAGCTATACATAGATATAAAATATCTAGCTAAGTAACCATAAGTAATTCAGTTTCATTACAAAAGTAATTCATTTTCGTTTGCACAAGTTTCTTGGTTGTTCTACTATTTTTTGTATATTGAATATCTGTTGAAAAGGTCTGAAAGAGGTTTCCTATTGTTTCCAAGAAATTACATTAAGATTAGTAATACCACGAGTTTGTTTGTAAAAATAGGTAAGCTATCAGATCTATTCTTCGATTGTCAGGTTTGGAGACGACCTACGATTCATCTCTTGCTAATGAATAAAAAGTCACCC
The DNA here is from genome assembly GCA_958295455.1 of Coleophora deauratella. NCBI lineage: Eukaryota > Metazoa > Arthropoda > Insecta > Lepidoptera > Coleophoridae > Coleophora > Coleophora deauratella. Next base: position 5,545,423 of record OY282411.1, read on the forward strand.
CTATACATACAGGAGGTTAAAGAAAGTGCGTTTGAAATTTTAAGGGGGTACGCAGCATCAAGTATAAAATACAGGATAAATATTGAAAATCCGATCTTCAATAATATTTTTCAGTTCCCATACAAAATCTGAATAGTGAATCAAGAATTTGTATGGGAAACTGAAAAAAAAATTGTAGATCGGATTTTTCCAACTTTTTTCCTGTATTCTATACTTGATTCTGAGTGAGCCTTATTTCAAACTCATTTTTAACACCCTCTATAGATACTGAAGAGAGAGCATATTGTTAACCAGTTACACGTGTTAGGCTTTAATGGTAAAGCCGACCGTCCATTGTTTCCCGATCTTGATACTTGCCCGTCTTGGCCAGTTTAATGGAATCTGACACTGTCTGTCTAAGGGTAAATGACATAGTGCTTTACATTATGGACTGGACTCATGGAGGATTAACATATGTTAGATTTTGAAGGTACTCAACCCAGATTACTATTAGTGATGAACGTAACTAGGTTGAAGCGATTTTTGTTTGTTTATAAACTGTCGAATGCAATTAAAATAGAATATAACGAGGCAAACTAATATATAAAAAATATAAAAGAGTGTATCTTTTGGGGACTTATTTTTCCTGTCTAAATTAATAATTTTATGGGTTCGCGTAAAAAAATATATTTTTTTATACTATAAGTGGGTTTCAACTTAACTATGCGTGGCAGAAAACATTAGACCAGTTCCTTTTTGAATACATTTAATTAGAATTAATGGAGGTTTTAATGCTACCGGTGCAATCTTATTTTATCATCTGTTTTTTGGCTTTGCCATTGCATTCTTATGTGATAAATAATTAGAATAGTGTGAGGTAGTTTTCAAAATAAAATACTATATTTGTTTATATAGAACTTAGTTACTTACTCTAACTATTACGGAAAATATAAAAAATATTGGTTTGTTTCATGTACTGTCTTCATTTTAATAAATTTTAAATACCGTTTATCACGTCTCTAAATCCTGAGTTCTATGTGTTTCTATGACTGACTCACTTGCTGACTGATGTGATGAATAAATGAATATGTTTTATTCATTTGTAATAAAAACTTATTGTTAGGATAAAAACGCATACTTACATTCATTTAGATGACAGTATCACACATCAACTAATTAGAATAAGTACGTTAACATTTCAATTCGAGTGGGGAGTGGGTGACGCAGTTTTCGTTGTTATTGCGAAATTCTAGAAAGCAATGTATTCTCTCGGATTTAAGATTCCAACTTTACTTAGAATCAGGTTAGGTCGATATAACCAAATTTCTAAATACGTTGGATCAACATAATTGAATCGAGTATCTCGAAATTCTGATATAACGTGATGAGATTACGTATTTCCTCAGTATAATTGGCAATTAATTGCATGGCAACTAGTAAATTCTACAAGATATATAAAGTACCTTTGAGCGCTTAATGTAAAAGACAAATAATTTATTTTTAATAACTAAAACAAAATCCACATTGTTCCTAAAAGTCCTGCACCTAAGTGTTGAACTTCGCCTAATCTGAATCTTACAAGTATCGACCCACATTAGTTCGAAAGTTTCATGTAAAACTTAAAATTGACATAAAGTATTTCGGCACTGAGTTATTCGATGTAAAATGATACTGGTCCGGATGGATGGGGTGGGAGGATGCAATTTATGTGACAGAGGCGTTCTAATGCAATTCAAGTCAAGAACGCCCCAGAGATTCATGGCAGCGATGACCTACTGAGATGAGCCTTTGTCAAAGTTTAGTGTAGAATTTACTGTTATCTGTTTTCTTAATTTTATGATTCGAAATTCAGTTCAATTTAATAATAATAATAATAAAAATAATAACACACGACACTATTCCACACGACGAAAACCTCGTGCAAGCTGATGCCGACAAGAGGTTGCGGTACATTAGACTGGCGCACGAGTTTACGGATGTGTGGCAAGTGCAATCCACTGAAATCATTCCTGTAGTCCTGTCCGTTAATGGTTTGATCCCTGCTGACCTGGATCGTAACCTTAGACGGCTGGGACTTTGAGGCAGACCGATAATAGCGGCTATGCAAAAGGCAGTCCTCCTCGACAATGCCCGGATTGTCCGACGCTTTCTCTCCTCGTCGCACTGACCTCCAGCCAACTGTGCTTCTGCTGGAGCAGCTCCTGCCACTTCACCTAGCGCGAAGTGGTCAGAGTAGCCCAAGTGTATATCTCATAATAATAATAATATAATCAAAAAATGTAAACAATGGTAGTACCGAAAATTTTCACAAAAAGATGTGACTACCAACTGCCAAGTAGGAAATTCCTTTGATTAGGTATTTTTAAATATCTTTTAAATATATCACTAGGCAACTGCAAGTTTTTCTATACTTACGACTCAATTATTTGCAAATACATGGATGAAATATAGAAACTTGGGTAAAGCATCATCAATAACAACCCAAATATTGAGTAAATATTTCATGACGTCGAGTATTCTTTTAATTTGATTTAGTGGTAAAGAAATCTACTTAACCGAATCCTGATACATAACACACAACATATCGCTTGATGTGGTTCTTCATACTTGGAAAATGTTTTCGCTAGAAACCAAGTTTCTCAAAACCAGTATCTTCTTTAAAATTTGTTCAAAGTCAAATTAAATTCAAAATTAACCGACTTAATAAAGCAAAAGTTTAATACCACGTCAAAAATAATTTTCCACAGTAATATTTTAATTATATTGGATAAAATACGATTTATGTTTAATAGCTACGTTCGTCTCATCTAAATATTTTCAAGTCACAGGTGAAATTGTGTTTTTTAAGTGTAATTACTCATTCATCGAGCGACGACCGCTTATGACACTGGGGCTGGCTGCTAGCCACACAACTTCCACCGATCCGGACTTAGCCCTCATGTGTAGAGAACGGCCGAAGATTCCCGAGCAATAGGTCTTCCCTGGGTGTCTTGACCCCTGCATCGGTAGTGGGGACGCTATGGGCTGTAAAGCTAAATTTATTCATAAACTAGCTTCCGCCCGCGACTTTATCTGCGTAAACTTCAGAATTGGGTCCAGAGAAATAAAATGCAGCGCCATCTAGTGGCGACGTAAAAAAATCAGTTTTTAGCCATTCCTCCGGGAAATTTCGAGTTTTCCGAGATAAAAAGTATCTTATGAGTTAGCCGAGTACTTCACCTACCTACCAAATTTCATCCAAATCCGTTCAGTAGTTTCAACGTAAATGCGGAACAAACAAAGACATAAACAAACAAACATCCATACTTTCGCATCTAATAATTAGTGAGATGAGATAAGATGAGATTTTTTATTTGATTTGTCACTGTTTACTGCTTGATAATGCTTACAATCTTGGCTAAGATACGGTTGTTCTCTTTTATTTATACATGTGTCTCGCTTTAGTGCCCATGCATTTTTCACGACTACTTCCGAGCTACGTCATAAAGTTTTGCAGTCTACCCTCTAAATTGCTAAAAAGATTTATGTTCGACAAACTGATTTAAGCCTCTGTTGAAAATTACTGTGGCAACGTAGAGAAGTGTCGAAAATATATACAGCGTGTATCCTGCGTGTGATAAATGTTTGTGTTAACTAAATGTTATTTGCTTTAGATTTCATTTATATTTATGGGCACAAGCTAAGAGTAATATATACGATAATTATTTTATATTCAAAGTATGCCCACTGATTGTTAAACTAATATGTACAAGAGGCAGAATTTTTTAATACTTTTATTTAGATATAAGACACATAATACGATAATTTTGCAAAAAAAGTGTTCGATCAATTTCTAGTTTGTATTTTAGTGTGTTTGACAGTAGGCCACCTTTAACTTTCTCCATTCATTTCGGTTTGTGTTTGTCTTGCTAAGTGTTCCCTGCTATGGTTACCTTAATATCATCATGCCGTATTTTGTTACGTCTTCCTTCATTGCGTTTTCTTTCCCTAGGGTACCATGTTGTGATGGTTTTACACCATTTTTATGGTTCTCATCACTGAACCGGTAGAGGCAATTGATAAATTAAATAGATATACGAGTATTTTAGTCCAAAAATTTCGAATCATTTGTGAATCATCAGGCGCCCAGCCGTTTTGCCACCTTTTACAACAAAAATAAAATATACATACGTATTTACGGCTGTATTTTTTCCCGTATCTTACAAGGAGAGCGTCAAACTTGGGAATCACAGATTCCGCTGATTTTTATATATGTTTTAGGGTAGTCTCCCCTCAATAACTAGGTAAAATGGTAAGACGCACTTCGCTTTCATTTTCAAGTTTTTTTTCCAATTACTATAACATTAAAAATCTTGGAAAAAAAACGCAAATTTTCAATTAAATTAATACTAGCTGGTTGACCGAGCTTCGCACTAATTCACTTAATGGACAACTAATTCACTTAAAAAACTGGAGACATGAAAAATTGCAGAAAAATACTCGAAAATATCAGTGCATGTTGTCATTCCTGAGCTCATTCTTTCAAGAACTGCACGCCATCTGTTGTCGAGTAGCGCGGAACGTGCTTTAAAAGTCAATGTTAGCAACAAAGGGCTCCAAGTAATGTAATTCACTGGTAATTCACCTACTCGACAAAAGATGGCGCCATTAGTGAAATACATTAGCATTACATTAGTATGTATGTACAAAAATTACGTAGGTACTATCAAAATAAATTCATCTTATTTGTAGAATAAGTTTAGGTTTAGACTCTCACAGATTTATTGTAGATCTAAAACAACTAACCATAGATCGATAGAATTATTATTGTTAGAATCGTTTTCGACAAAGATATAAAAAAAAAACAAATGTAATTCACAGTAAATTCGAAACATAAACATTGTAACACTCGTTGATGTCTTTTATATGAAAACTTGTTAATGCAGCTCGCGTTGAAATCTTTTATATGACACGTATAATTTTATTGTAATTTGCGTTCATGTACGTAGTCGGTCCCATAATGAATTGGCCTGATATAGTTCTACGCGACATGTCGATACATGTTATGTTGCATTGAATAGTACGGTTCTCAGACACTTTATAAACGAACACGCATGGACTTGACGAGCGTAGTTCAGTTTAGCAGTTTGTTTGAACAACAAGTGTCGCGTATTTTTTTAAAATGTCGAAAACCGAGTATCGAAGCGTCATAAAGTTTCTATTTAAAGAAGGCTTATCCCCCGCCCAAATTAAAGAACGATTAGATGGTGTGTATAAGGAGTGTTCTCCCTCTTATAGCACAGTAAAAAAGTGGGTGAAAGAGTTTCGCCTCGGGCGAGAAACCGTCGAAGATATCGGCCATGACGGTCGACCGGTAGAAGTGCTCACTCCCGATACTATTGCTCAAATCGAAGAAGAGGTTTTGAGTGACCGCCGTTTGAAGATTAGAGAAATTGCAGCTAGACTTGGGCTCTCTAAAAGTACCGTCCATCGTGCAATCGATGAACATCTTGATATGAAAAAAGTCAGTGCAAGATGGGTCCCGAAACTTCTGTCAGCTGTGCAGAGACGGGAGCGAGTTCGCTGTGCTGCCGAGTTTTTAGATCTTTGTGGAGAAAACCCAAAGAACGTGATCGAGAGACTAGTGACTGGTGATGAAACTATGGTGTTATATTATGATCCAGAAAGCAAGCGTGAGTCAATGGAATGGCGTTATAAGGGTGAAAAGCCGCCTAGAAAGGCAAAGGTGCAACAATCTACCAAAAAAATCATGTGCACAATCTTTTGGGATTTTCAAGGTATTTTGATGGTTGATTTTAAAGAGCGCAATACAGTCGTAAACGGCGAATATTATGCTTCATTAATATATAAACTGCGAGATATTATAAAGGAGAAGCGCAGAGGCAAACTGAGTAAAGGCGTCCTGTTGCTTCACGACAACGCCCCCGTGCACACCGCCGGTGTTTCGAAGGATGCAGTGCGTCAATGCGGGTTCACGGAGCTGGACCATCCACCTTATAGTCCAGACATGGCTCCGTCCGACTATTACTTATTCCCAAATTTAAAGCGGGACTTAAGGGGAAGAAAATTTTCAAGCGATGAAGAGTTGCAGGCGGCCGTCTTCAGTCATTTTGAAGACAAAGATTGCGATTATTTTTATAAAGGATTAGAAATGTTATTTCACCGATGTCAGAAGTGTGTCAGTATTGATGGAGACTATATTGAAAAATAAAAATGATTGCATTTAATTTTCTTTTTTATTTCATAGTTAGGCCAATTCATTATGGGACCGACTACGTATATAAATTACTGCAAACTTCAATAGATCCGAGTCAGAGTCTTTGAATAAGGTACCTAGAAGCTCAGTCACTGCATTTCAAACTTTACTTGGTTCAAATCAAAACTTATACAAATTCACACAATAAACTTTTTGATTTTATCTGTCCAATCTAAAAGTTAAAACTTATATATTTTCTGTAATTTCATTCAAAAAACAGTGAAATATCATAAATACATACAGCGCCACCTTTAGTAAATAACAGTTAATACAATGTCAACTTCTTTGATAGTTTTGTTTAGCCGTGGATTTTCATTCAAAATTACGATTGTCTCGTTTGACAAAATGTAAGTACGTTGTACCAGCTATGGCAACTACGCGATACAACCTGTAAATATTATTAAAACCTTAAAATGTAGAATGGTAGAATAAATAAAACCTATGTACGCGATAAGTAAAATTGCTGAATAAAACTTACACTATTTTCGACACACTTCGTATCCCGCGTGCATGGTATTTTTTATCGCTCTTAAGTCTTTTTATTTACATAATAATAAAAAATAAAAATTACCCAAAAAAAAAAGACAAAAAATCAATAAAGTCTCGTGGGATTCGAACCCAGACCTACATAAAAGAAAAGTAGCACCGAACCGTTACGCCAGATCGCGCTTGAATATAGTGTTAAAAATAAGCATCATATGCGTTCTGCTTTTATGTAATTTCGCTCAATTTTTCGAAGATAATTCCCCCATAGATCTATTTCTGGTGATTTTTAACCCCTAATCAAGTTTCAAGCCGTTTTCGAAATCGTCGGGACACTTAACTCGTTTAATAGTAAAGGATTTATTAAAAAAATGTAATGTGATACACTAGTATACATTTTAAACACTAGGTATAAAGTATTATACAAAATGTTAAAAAAGTGCGTTTGAAATTTAAAGGGGTAACTCAGAATCAAGTACAGAATACAGGAAAGATATTTAAAAAATCCGCTCTTCAAATTTTTTTTCAGTTTCCCGTACTAAATCTGAAAAGTGAAACAAGAATTTGTATGGGAAACTGAGAAAAAATTTTGAGAAGCGGATTTTTTCAATATTTTTTCTGTATTCTGTACTTGATTCTGAGTGACCCCTTAAAATTTCTAACGCACTTTTTTAACATACTGTATAATAATTTATAATGTTTAAAATGTATACTAGTGTATCACATTACAATTGTTTAATAAATATTAATTTAATTGAAAATTTGCGTCTTTTTTCCATGATTTTTAATGTTATAGTAATTATTATTAACTTTTTTAATCTATTATTTTATAAAAAAAGAACCACTAAAATTGAAAAATAAAATTATATATAAACACATATCAGATATATAATAAATTGAATACTTATTAAATAACTTCGTCATTTGAATTATTTATTGATTAAAATAACAAATTATTTAATAAAAATAAATAAATAAATTTGGAAAAAAATGGCTTTAAATTCATTTTTCTCGAAAATGAAAGCGAAGTGCGTCTTACCATTTTACCTATAGTTATTGAGGGGAGACTACCCTACAACATATATAAAAATCAGCGGAATCTGTGATTCCCAAGTTTGACGCTCTCCTTGTTAGACAAAACATAATTATCATAAAATTTTATCGATCAAAAGCTGATGAAGTTCAAAACTATTTAATACATACAAAATTATTATTGATTTGATAATTTTAATATTTCCTAGAAATTTCCGAATTTTGGACTTGAAAAGTAACACAGCCGAATTTTTCAGTAATAATATACATATACAAGAACAATAAATAAGAGGTGAACATCTATGGTTCATTCCAATCAAAAAAAAGCAAAACGTAAACAAACTTACTATGGATCTGACACATGTCAATGTCATCTGCATACTATGTTTGTTTACCTTTTGCTTTTTTTTGATTGGAATGAAGTATACATATGTAGCTTTTATTTTAAAAATCACGGTAAAATAATATTCATATACAGAATGTTAAAAAAAGTGCTTTTGAAATTTAAGGGGTTACTTAAAATCAAGTATAGAACACAGGAAAAATATTTAAAAATCCGATCTTTAAATTTTCTCCTGAGTTTCCCATTCTAAATCTAAATGGTAAATCAATTATTTGTAGTTATGGGAAACTGAAAAAACATCGAAGACCGGATTTTTTAAATATTTTTTCCTTTATTCAATACTTGATTCTGAGTAACCCCTTAAAATTTCAAATGCACTTTTTGAACACCTGTATAGGTGTTAAAAGTGGTGTAGGACATAAAATAATTGTTATCCTTCATACAAATTGATAAGCTGTTAGCTGGATAATTTTGTATGGAGAGTTCAACAATTATTTTTCCGTGCCCTACACCTATTTAGTAACAACCTATATAAGTGTTCAGTACTTACGTTTAAACTTTTATCCTATACTTTCTGACATTATTTATTTAAAACTATCCAATTTCAGTTCTCCAACCAGAACGCTAAGATCAGACATCAGTTGAAAAAATCCTGTTCGGAAATTTCAAAGAAAAGGAGGTCATTACTGAAGCCCCTGGAGCGTAAAATGAAGCAATAAACTCTTTGTAATCCATTAGGTCTCTCAATTTGGGTAAACACTACGAAACCCGGGAAAATTCAAAGGCTTTGCCATCGTGTCTTGTCATTACAAGTTTAGGTACTTGACAGCGTATTGTTAGCTAACAAGTTGTGTTGTTAGGATAAATACTCGTATAAAAATCAGTAAATAACCTATATTTTGGTTGTGTCTGGTATATTTTTTCATATTAACAACACAGATCAACCCAATTTGTGAAAATAACAACATAGTATGTAATCTCACGAGTAATTTATACCACTTTTTATACAGGACACTAAAACGGTTCATCCCAAAGCGAGAAGAAAAGATAAAGCTCGTAAAATCCACCAAAGAATTTTATGGCAACACTTAAACATGTATAGATTCACGACAGGGATTCCACCAAGTTCCTATAGACATGTAATAAAGTTAGCGTCATTGCAGTTTCATATCTATACGCGTTATTATCTTTTCAAAATATGGATTGGGTTTATAGTCGAAAAGCAGATGTGAGTTTAACGACTTCTAACGTTTTGCCAGAGCCCCGGGAGACACTGTCCTATGTATTTATGTGGACGGCATTTTAATATCGGAGACATAAAAGTTTGAACGATTTTTAGATCGATTACCGCATTTTAAGTAGACGGTATGTTGCCAAAGTTTGGCCTATAAAATATTGGTTATGTCTTTGGCACTTTGAAGCGGGAGTTTTAAGATGCTTGTTTTTAACTCCGCTTATACGATATTTTTGACCAAACTGTGATATAAAAATTCGGAAATGAGAACTGAGGTTTAAGTATTAGAAAAACTCTATACAGTTGTATGGTGATTGATGATACTAAATTCATAGTTGTTTATTCACTAGACTAGAACATAGCTAGCTAATACAAATTTCATCGATTTAATAAATTATTTTTTTCAAATGCTCAAATTCATATATTGTTCGTGAATTTATTTTTGCATTATTTTCCAGACACCGTTAAAGTTTTGTCAATTCATTATTTATAATTTTGAAATTCGGATTATAAAAAAAACAGGGCCCATGCAGCCCACAAAGGTTTCTACTGTCCAGCGTTGCGCGAGGCAGCATTGGCAGGGTCGCCATGTTTTCTCAAAATTTTGCTCAAATGGTAACTATTTCTTAGTATTTTCTATGGATATCAATTATTATCATATTATAATATTATTATTATAATATTAACTTGTTTATATTATTTCATTATAATAATAATTAGGAAAATTTATATTTTCTAATTTCATTAACACTATACAAACAATTTTCTGATAATAATTTGTACAGTCTTTCCCTAAACACTTTTTCTAGCAGCTCTTTCAGTGCAATCTAATAGGTAACTGCACATTGTCACGGGGAATCAGTTAGTGTACTCAAATACCTCTTTTACAAAAACTAATGGAAAACCAATCCCCTACATTTCTTACTCCAATACATTTTCCTTTTTCAAGTTTCCGACGATAAATCCCAACGTTTCTTCGGATAAATGTTCTTTGGTTATTTTTAGCCTTCACTTATTATTATTTTGCTTGTTAGTTTGTTTTTAGTCTTTTAATTGTACAAAAAATAACAGAAAGGTATTACAAAATCATATGTATGGAGGCGGAGGTTTCCTTTAGAGGAATCTTTTCCATTCAGCCTTTGATACAAGGATATTAAACAAAGGCAAACAAATTAATAGAATGATTTTATTTAAAAAAACGAATTACATACATTTTTGTTTTCTCTACAAATCAGATAACTAAATGGAATACGGTCAATAAACCCATCCAGGGCGAATCCATTTGTAATGTAACGACAAGGGATGCCAATATATCTAGAATTCTAGATACCTACATTTGCTCAAGATGTCTTTATACAGAGTATGTGATTAAAGGTAAGGTGGCTTTTAAAATAAAACCTTAGCTAAAGCTTCAATATTTTTCTATTTCTATTTAACCTTACTACTTAGAAGGCAATTTTTTGTTAAACCTGATATTTCACAGTTGCTTTTTCTACTCATAAAACAATTTTCCCAAGGAGCCTATCGTCAATTCAGGTTAAATGAAAACAGCTTTATCCCGTTTAAATGTTCACAGATTCTCAACATATTATTCTAAAAATCTTTAGAGTTCTGACCGATAGAAACGAAAATCAATTAGTCACAAAAACACTTTTCTTCTTTTTATCGAGTGAATAATATTTAACCGTGCTATCACAAGAATGGTTGCTTAGTATAATTCCACTTATAATAAAAACACATGACAAAATACTACAAAAATTAAAAATTCAGGTAGCGCATAATCGGCAAACATTCAAGAAGGGATTGAAAAGGTTTTAAAAGGTTCGGCGAAGCGTCGATAGCACCCCTGGTTTTGCAAATGCCCATCGGCGGCGGTGACCATTTTCCATCAGGTGGACCATCAGCCTTTTTGCTATCTCTTACAATAAAAAAAAGCGAGTGCAGCTACAGGCGGACAGAAATTTTTTAAATAGTACACACCACTCATGATATTGAATAGCTTTCATCAAGGATAAAATATTATACCTTAATTACGTTAAATATAATATCTGTACTTTTGTATTCGACTTTAAAATAATCATTTCCTATTCAGTGTGAGCCCATTCATTCAATAGGACTTTGTATGAAGAACTTAACTGGATTGCTATCCAACATGTATCAAGTGTACTTTATATTTAGTTACACAGGATGACTGGTACATACCAACAAACTGGCAATTTTACTCATGAAATTTGAAATTTGAACAAATTGTAATGAAAAATTGGAAGTTACATTTAAAAAAATCATTTTTAAATGTATCATGTTCACAAGTTCATTATGAAAGTTATAAAACAAAGTTTTTTAGTTTCATCAGGGGAGACTGCTGCTGCAGTAATGAAGTTTCCATGTACGTCTGTCCCTTTTACACTCTAAATTACACTTGTACCTTCGATAAAAGTTGCACATAGAAAGTTAATACTTTCAGATTTTTCCACTTGAACGTAGTTGCCCAAAATAATATTTTTTAAATGTTTAGTAAGTACAACAAAAAGACTATAGAGAATGACTTTTTCTGATCAATCCTTTTATTGCACGCTGTATCAATAAGTACCTCATTGCTTTCTTCGCTAAGCTAAAGCCTAAAAAGGCTTTCTAAATTCAATTTTGAAATGTTTAGTACAGTACTCCAACAACAAGACCGTAGAAAAAGACTTTTTCTGATCAATCTTTTTATTGCACGCTGTACCAATAAGTACCTCTCTGCTTTCTTCACTAATCTAAAGCCTTAAAAGGCTTTCTAAATTCAATTTTAACAGGTTCAAACATTAGCGTAAGCTACGATACAAATACGAGGTACGAATGACCCCCATTAGAGCCGGGACGTGTTTGAGCAAATAACCCCTTTACTTAGACGTTGTGAGAGAAGTCTTATAACACACACTTACTATTTGCTCATGGACAAAAAACTCGACTCAAAGTTTCATGCACGACTTTTGGAAAATTAACTCAATCTAGCAAAATAAAACTAAACCAAAAGTTCAAAAATTGTGTGTTTACTGTTTATGATTTTAGTTTGACGATTTTCTAGTTTTTTGCTTTTAGTGTTTAGCAGTTTTGTAGACTGAGTTATTTTTTCAAAGGTCGAGCAACAAATCTTGAGTCGATTTTTTAGTCCCAGTGTATTTTTTTAAACCTAGCCAATTGACTGATTAACTCGGTAGTGTAGTAGTTCCTTTAGGATTCGTGTCCCCACTGCTATGCTCCACTAGTGGGGCCAGCAGGACTTTCAAGTGCTTGTATCCCCACTATGCTCCATTAATGGGGCCAGCAGGAACTTCTAAGACAGTGTTCGTAGGTTCTATCCCATTCCGGATAAAATATTTGTCATTAGCAGATATCGTTTCTTTGTATCTGAATTATGTCTGTATTTATAGTCCGTTATGTATTATTTATTTAATATATTAAAGTGTATTTTAACATTACGTCAAAGAATACAAAAAATTATTACCAAAATTAAAATAATTATCACTACCGCCGACGGAAAAGTTGAATAACTCGAAAACCACTGAAACAACTTCCATCAAACAAAGCTAATCAACATCGCGATGGAACTTGCTTTCAAGTGAAAAAAAAACCGAATCCAAATCGGTCTACCTGGTTGAGAGCTATGATGCTACAGATTAGAGATGTCTGAACAGGATGTTAATCGAGTCGTGCGTCATATTTTAATATTTGCTTCTACTCCTGATTCTGATTAACTTTCCCCAAGGAACCCATAGTCACATCGCAAAAATATTTTTGGAATGTGAGGAGGTGGAAAACGAGCAGACGGATCACCTGATGGTAAGCGATGACCGCCGCCTATAGACACCTGCAACACCAGCCAAAAAAAATTTTGCGATTTGAACAAAGTTGTAGAACAAAAGTTGTTCAGTTTGATGGGTAAAAGCCCACCTTGAAGTATTATCCCACCTTTCTGTTACACTCTGTATATATATACACAGAGCAAATAAATCTGCTCATCACAGAAATATTTGCCCTGGGTCGAACCACAAACCCACAATTCTCGGATCAGTAGTCAGGAGCGCTAACCACTGAGCTACCGAGTCAGAATAAAGTGTAGGACCCGTAATTAAGGCTTGCTTCGTCATCAACTTTACCCAAGAGACAAACATATTGGTACTTCAGCAACTATACTGCTCTCATAAAAAAAAGCGGCCAAGTGCGAGTCAGACTCGCCAATGAAGGGTTCCGTAGCAGCAAGTAACATAATACAAAAGTTCTTGTAGTTCGTTGTAGGTAAATTGCGGTTTACGATTTATGACGTATTAAAAAAAAACTACTTACTAGATCTCGTTCAAACCAATTTTCGGTGGAAGTTTGCATGGTAATGAACATATATTTTTTTTTAGTTTTATCATTCTCTTATTTTAGAAGTTACAGAGTTAGAAAAAAATAATATTTGAAACCTCAATATCATTTTTGAAGACCTATCTATAGATCCCCACACGTATGGATTTGATGAAAAAAACATTTTTGAGTTTCAGTTCTAAGTATGGGGTAAATTTATTGTTTTTTTCTATTTTTGTGTGAAAATCTTAATGCGGTTCACAGAATACGTCTACTTACCAAGTTTCAACAGTATAGTTCTTATAGTTTCGGAAAAAAGTGGCTGTGACATACGGACGGACAGACAGACAGACAGACAGACATGACGAGTCCATAAGGGTTCCGTTTTTTGCCATTTGGCTACGGAACCCTAAAAACAGCTTTTGTGTAACGCCGCCCTTATTTGTTCTCCATCTCTTTCTCGCACGTGGCCGTGGGAGAGCCATGCTTCGGCACGAATGGGCCGGCTCGACCGGAGTGATACCACGGCCTCACAGAAAACCGGAGTGAGTGAGGGTACCGGAGGCCCAAACCCCCCCCCCCCCCCCCCAATGATAGCGCAGTTACCAAATTTGTTACCCCAGGAGGGTACCAGCTGCGCTAGCGCTGGAGAATCCCTCTCTGGACGTCCATGCTCAGGATACAATGTGCCTGAGCCTGGACGTCCAGGCCGCCCCTCGTCGTACTCTGGGGGGGGCATAACAGCGCTCCATCATCCAGTTGCACAAGGGAAGGGCAAAAACACCTTGGCACCCCCTGCCACGCTGGCCGTGGACTTCTGCAACATCAGGGGCTTACACTCAAACATTAATGCTGTTCACTACCACCTAGAGACAGCAAAGCCGGCCTTGCTCTTCCTGACCGAGACACAGATATCGTCCCCAGCAGACACATCATACCTCTCCTACCCTGGGTATGGACTGGAACACTCCTTCGTGCCTAGGGCTGGAGTGTGCGTGTACGTTAGAGACGATATCAGTTCTCGCCGTCTCAGCAACCTTGAAGGTAGGGCCATATGGCTACGTGTAGACGGCGATGACCATCCCCGCGTCTATTCGTGCCTATATAGGTCCCATACCGGCGATGGCGAAACTGACCGACTCATTGAGCACATCCAAATGGCTGCAGATACTGTGCAGCAGCAGATCCCATCCGCTGAGATCGTGGTACTCGGCGATTTTAACGCCCACCACGCCGAATGGCTCGGTTCTAGCAAGACCGATCATGCGGGGAGATCTGTTCACGACTTCGCCCTGGCATATGGTTTGACACAACTGGTTACTACGCCCACGCGAATCCCAGATGTGGAGAACCATGAACCTTCACTGTTGGACCTTCTGCTGACTTCTTATCCGGACGGCTACCAAGTATCCGTTGACGCCTCACTCGGCTCTTCGGATCACTGCCTTATCCGGAGTACGGTGCCACTCACGTGCCCGCCGCGACCGCGAGTCGCCTGTCGCCGTCGTGTGTGGCATTACAAGTCAGCAGATTGGGATGGGATGCGGACTTTCTTTGCGTCCTACCCTTGGGGGCAGGTTTGCTTCACGCCGGATGATCCCAACTTCGCTGCCGATTCTGTCGCTGATGTGGTGCTGCAGGGTATGGAGCTTTTTATCCCATCCTCAGTGGTCCCCATTGGCGGCAAATCCCAGCCTTGGTTTGGTCGGTCCTGCAAAAAGGCTTCTCGCCGAAAGCAGGAATGTTACCAAGCCTGGGCAAATGCGGCGAAGGTACGGGATGAAAAGACCAGCGTATTAAAAAAGGAGTTTAACTTTGCCTCCAGGTCCTTCAAAAGAGACATTGCCAGGGCAAAGTCAGCGCACATAGGCAGAATTGGCGAGAGACTAGAGCGTCTTCCTTCGGGAACTCGTGCGTTCTGGTCTCTGGCCAAAGCTGTCCAGGGGAATTTCTGCACGCCATCATTTCCACCACTGCACATGGGAAATGATTCATTGGCCCACGACGCAAAGGAGAAAGCCGATCTTCTAGGCAAACTCTTTGCGTCCAACTCAACGTTGGATGACGGGGGAAACGAGCCGCCGACCATACCGCGGTGCACGAGCTGTATGCCGGATATCCGGTTCCACCAACGCTCAGTGCGTAAAGCACTTTTTTCCCTCGACATTCATAAGTCGAGTGGGCCCGACGGAATCCCTCCTATCGTGTTGAAGGTGTGTGCTCCAGAGTTGGCTCCAGTTTTAACGCGCCTTTTTCGGCTCTCATACTCCACTGGCGTAGTCCCGAAGTCATGGAAGACAGCTTTGGTGCACCCGATCCCTAAAAAAGGTGACCGCTCGAATCCGTCCAACTACCGGCCGATAGCCATAACCTCCTTATTCTCAAAGATAATGGAGTCCATTATCAACAGCCAGCTCCTTCGGTACCTAGAGGACCGCCAGCTGCTTAGTGACCGACAGTACGGTTTCCGTAAGGGCCGGTCCGCTGGTGATCTTCTTGTCTACCTGACACATCGTTGGGCACAGGCGATCGAGACTAAGGGGGAAGCTTTGGCCGTTAGTTTGGACATAGCGAAGGCCTTCGATCGGGTCTGGCACAAAGCACTTCTTGCGAAGCTTCCTTCTTATGGGCTTCCCGAGGAATTATGCAAATGGGTCACTAGTTTTCTTGCAGACAGAAGCATAAAGGTCGTAGTCGACGGTGCATGCTCAGATTCTATGTCTGTGAATGCTGGTGTCCCTCAAGGCTGTGTGCTTTCGCCTACACTGTTCCTTCTGCATATCAATGATATGCTGCAAATCAGCAGCACTCATTGTTATGCGGATGACAGCACAGGTGATGCCTTCTATACCGGCCGTGCCAATATTTCTCGGGAAAGCGTCATCGAGAGCCGAAACAAACTTGTGACGGAAATTGAGGCCTCTTTAAAGAAAGTCTCAGAATGGGGTCGACTTAATTTGGTCCAATTTAACCCCACTAAGACACAAGTTTGCGCGTTCACTGCCAAGAAAATGCCATTTGTCGTATCACCTCGTTTTGAGGACACTCCCCTAAATGCCTCAGCTAGTATCGGAATTCTTGGTGTCGACATATCGAGTGAAGTCCAGTTCCGTGGCCATCTAGAGGGTAAGGCTAAATTAGCCTCGAAGAAGCTTGGTGTGCTCAATAGATCGAGACAGTATTTCACTGCGGCGCATCGCCTGCAACTTTATAAGGCGCAGGTTCGGCCTCATATGGAATACTGTTCTCATCTCTGGGCAGGGGCACCCCAGTACCAGCTTCTCCCTCTGGACCGCATTCAACGAAGGGCAACTCGAATCGTCGACTGCCAGGATATTTCAGATCGGCTTGACTCCCTGGCGCTGCGTAGAGATGTAGCCTCGCTCTGCATTCTCTATCGCATGTACAATGGGGAGTGCTCCGAGGAATTGTTCGGATTGATCCCTGCCGCCTCTTTCCGCCATCGTTCACATAACCTTTAATTAACTAAACTACTTACTACATCTCGTTCAAACCAATTTTCGGTGGAAGTTTGCATGGTAATTGTACATCATATATTTTTTCTAGTTTTATCATTCTCTTATTTTAGAAGTTACAGGGGGGGGGGGACACATTTTACCACTTTGGAAGTGTCTCTCGCGCAAACTATTCAGTTTAGAAAAAAATGATATTAGAAACCTCAATATCCAACTCCAACCAACCGTCCAACTCGCACTTGGCCGGTTTTTTTTAAAGATTTTGAGGGGAAATTTTAATTTAAAAAATCTGGGGTTAATTGTGAGCGTTCAGTATGCCTGACTCAACCTAAAAAAGTGGGTGCGACTCTTACATATTTATTTCTCGTAAACTAATGGGAATTTTGACTTCGCTCTTTTTTATTTGTGATAAGTTCTATAGCCCCTACGTGCCATTTAAATATTTGCACTATTTTACCTAACAGCCTGTATATGGAGATTCCGTATACTCTGCGGCCTTATTCCTTATAAGAGCAGTATAGGTGGCTAACTTTATGTAGTGTTTTTCGGTGGTATATCTGAAAATAAAACGTGGTTCTTTGGAACTTAATAAATAACATTATAATAATATATTGTTTTGGATATATATCAACTCATTTTACATTCTAATTGCAAATATGATTCGTTTCATGTGCGGCGCTATTTCCACGAATGCCTTTTACGTGGAATACAAACAAAATTTATTTTGTTTGTGTTTAATTTATGTTTAAATTTGAAATGATTTGTTTTTAAACGAGAAAAAAAAAACTCACATTAATTATTCCTATTCAAGGTCTTCTTGACATCCCTGTAAAACATCACCGCAACCTCTTCTTAATTTGGTGCATATAACTCATCTTCGATCGTCCCCTTCATTTCTTTAATTTAAATTAATGAAAAGTATTATCTAATAAAAGGTAAAAGTGCCAAAGAGTTTAAAAGACAGTTAGTAAAAGTACATGCGTAATATCGAGCAGTAGTACTCATGTAACCTTTACTTACCATCGCTTCGCCGGTCCTTAATTATTTTCTATGAAATTATAGTGTAGGCCTCCGACTCGGTGGACCAACGACGTGGTGAAGGTTGCGGGAAGCTGCTGGATGCAGGCGCGGATACAGGGTTTCGTTCAGGGGGGGGGGGCAAATTTTCAGTGTACTTCTCTTATTTATAAAGCAATCGATGGCTCGTAGAACAGATGGCCGTTGGGGCAGTAAAGTTCTAGAGTGGCTACCGCGCACCGGAAGACGCAGTGTGGGCAGGCCTCCGACTCGGTGGACCGACGACCTGGTGAAGGTTGCGGGAAGCCGCTGGATGCGAGCCGAACAGGACCGGTCAGTGTGGAAATCCTTGGGGGAGGCCTTTGTCCAGCAGTGGACGTTTTTCGGCTGTAGATAGATAGATAGTCGATGGCATTACACCGTTAATATAAAAAGTGGCGAGCGTAGCGAGCGCGACATTTTTTGAATAGTTAAGAAATGGCACTATTTATTTGCATTTTATAGAAGGCTACGGAGGGGGGGGGGGCAATTGCACCCATTGCCCCCGCACCGGCTGGATGCGGGCAGCGTAGGTCTGTGTGGAAATCCTTGGGGGAGGCCTTATAAAAATATGAAGTTTGTAGACGATCATATAGTGTGTTGCATAGAATGCGCTAACCAATCGTCACCGGGTCTACCAGCAGGAGGCTAAGTTAGTCTTTAGAGGTGGGGGGGGGGGGGGCAGGAAGTGTCCATAAATGTTTGCCTGTGTGACATTACTAATGTATATGTCGCAGATGGATTGCAGAACCTGTTGTTTTACAAAACCGTTAGTGATTTTACAAAACAGCTGAACGACATTTAGCGGTTTTTCGTAATAACTGGACTGCAATACGCGGAATTGCAAAAACGTTTTGCGTTCATCAATTAACAATTAAAGGTTATGTAAAACAGCGTGAAATGAAATGTCAGATTGTAGATTTTAGTTCTAAATTTTATCACTCGTGGCTCTGTGTGTCATAACACCAATAATAGCGTCGGAAACAGAAAGTCGTTTGTCGAAATTACCGATGATATACTTACCTTTATTTTAATATATTTGTTTGTTACAGTAATAATTTACCCACAATATTTTTTTGTCATGGTCGCTCTACACCAAACGCTTATTGTGACTGTAGGTAAGCCATTCTGCATTACCTCTAAACGTGTTTAGCAGTTTTGTTAAACGTAGCGCAATTGCAATCCAGCTAAACGACGTTCAGCTGTTTTAAAAAACGGCGCTGTTTAGTAAAATCATTAACGGTTTTGTAAAACAGCGGATTATACAATCCATCTGCGATATATATACGAGTAACTAGCTCCCGCTCGCGACTTCTTCATCAGCGCCATCTAGTGACAAAGTATAAATTTCATCTTTTAACCATTCCTTCGGGAACCCTTGAGTTTTTCGGGGTAAAATGTATAATATGTGTTAGCCAGTGCTTTATCTATCTACCTACAAAATTTCATCCAATTCCGTTCAGTAGTTTCGGCGTGAAAATGGAACAAACAACAAATTAACAAACATACATACTTTCGCATTTATAATATTAGTGAGATGAGATGAGGTACTATATTATGCCTTAGCTTGATACGAGCGAGTGCTTAGCGAAGCGTGCGTTTATGCAAACACAGTTTATAATAATAATAATAATTCCTTATTACAGCCAAAGAAGCCATACAAATATATATCTAAAGATACAATAAATACAATAAAGTAATAAAAGATACAATAAAGCAACACAGACAAATAGAGCACGGACAGCAACCTGACCACATTATTAGTGTTTATTGTAGAAAGTATGTATGTGGTTTATTGTCGGCCGAGCTTCGCTGTGAAATCGCATTCCTTATGCGAGCTTTATTCTATGCCGAGAGTCCAAATTTAAACAAATACAATGAAAAGGTGACATGATTTTAGACAATCTTACAAAATTACTTCGTAAAGCTGGCGTTTGAGGATGTAAAAATAAAAGAAAAGAGTAAATTAATAAATAAAACTTCAAATCTTAAAGACTACAAAATTACTCTTCGTACCGTTTTATCAGGTAAACACTTACAATGAAGACGAGTTGATTTTTAAAATGTACCTTAATACCTACAAGCGACGCTACAGTTTCAGGGTTGATACTATTGTTACATGATAATAGAGAATCCAAAAAAAACTTCCCATCAGTGGCATTTTTATAGCTTGCTAAAAAACCAAATTCTTTTGACATAGGAATTATTTTGGTACTAGTATAACTATACCAAATCTGAAACCAATATACCTACTGTGGCTTCGACTCATAAAACTGACCAACTTTAACCTAGATTCAAGTCTCAAAAATGTTTTTAAATTCCTTTAAAAAGTTGGCGAATCATCTAATTAATAACATATTATAAAAAATTCTTTGAGGAAAACTGTTCACGCCACCGTAAAAAAATCCGGCAAGTAGGTATATCAGAAATAGATATAATTTCATAATTCTAATTTTGAGACGTCGTTTGTTAAAAAAGGGTTGTCTATCTAACAAACTTGTCCTCAATCTACACAACAAACAAAGAACGCCGTGTGTTCAAAACTACAATACAACAAAATATTCTCTACTTGCTCGAAACCTCAAGAGTTACTAAAGGAGCCGTCTACTAGAGTATTCCATTTGCGAGCGGTCACTGTTCTTAGCGAGGCAGCCTTGAATTATTTTGTACCTTAAGGCCTGAGGGACGCACGAGTCTATGCAGAAAATAGAATTTATATTATGTACTTGGTTGCGGTAGATTTTTTGGACTTGATTACATGACTGCGATAAGCACAAGAGCGAAAAATGTTACAGCGAAAACTTTACTGCGAAGTAGGTTACTGCGAAGATATCAAAGCAATTGCGTATTTTTTTTTGCAAAATATTGGTTTCTTGAGTAAAGTTGTTCAGATTCATAATTCGCACCTACCCTATGCCACCTTCCAGAATACAATTTTCAGAATACAATCAAGTTCTTTAAACTTATGTCCTTTATTTAATGTGTACCTTAAAGGTTCTAATTCTGAAACTGATCAACTTTTGAATGACAAGTTTGCTGGCATATTTTTAAAGGAAAGTCTTAAATATTTATAAGCCCTACAACGAAAAAACCTAAGGATAACCACTGACCAAAAATATTTCGCAGTACCGTAATCCGCTTTTGTGGAAGTCGCAATCGCGTACTCAAGTTGATTTTTGCTCGCAGTATCTCGTATTACACCAAAAACTGTTCCGAAATCTTTTATTTAAATTATAGGTAGTTGGTTACTCAGTTACTTAAGTATTTGAAGGATAATTGATATTGTATATTGTGCCAATAGTCAACCTTCAGTCTACGATGGAAATTTATCAGCCTGGCGCAACGTTGCTCATTTTCATACAGTTTCATACATCGTTTTTCACGTTTCTGAAACCAAAATATACAGAATGTAACAAAAAGGTGCAGTAATATTTCAAGTTGGGCTTCTACTCATCAAACTGAACAACTTTTGTTCTACAACTTTGTTGAAATCGCAAAAAAAAATTTGACTTTTCATACAAATCGATCAGCTGGCGAGCCAAGTTTGTATAAAAAGTCCAAATTCTTTTTTGGGATTTCAACAAAGTTGTAGAACAAAAGTTGTTCAGTTTGATGAGTAGAAGCCCACCTAGAAGTTATACTGCACCTTTTTGTTACACCCTGTATAAAAGTCTTTCAAGAACCTTCAAGATAGTTTCGGTCAAATGTCGTCACATCCAAAAACTAATTTCTCGAAAGTATCGCTAAAGTTTCGATAGCTAGTTTTCTTACGACTCGTTTAGTGAACGGTTCGCTCAGCTCTGAATCTGTCTCGTTAGGTTTTATTTTTGTGACCTACATGCTACATTTCTTGGAAAATATTATGGATAAGAGATAAGTTGGTTACGGAATTTCTTGTTGGTATTGTATATTCGATGGTAAAAGTAAAGTTTCCAGTGCCAGGTACAAACTAGATTAACTTATATACATAATTCAAGGTCGAGGTCTGACCTGTGTTTGAAAGTCGATCTAACTGAAAAAAATGGAGTCACAAAATATGGAGTATTTTTAATGCTGGAGCCAGATATGCGCGCGAATATTCGTGTCGCGTTATCGCGATAAACTTCGCTCTACGACGAAGTACTATGACCACATCATCGGGCGAATATTCGCATCGAGTTATCGCGAAATATTCGTACGAAAAGTGCTACTGACTACTGATCCGAGAGTTGTGGGTTCGATCCCCACCTAGGGCAAACATGACTGTGATGAGCAGATTTGTTTGTTTTGTGTTTGGGTATATTTCTGTATATGTATTGTATGTATACTGCTCAGAAGAAATAAGGGCCAGCCGGTTATTTTGTTATATCATTAAAATAGTAAAAGTAAAATATATTTATTTACGTTTTAATAAAATAATGCTATTGTTAACAATTATAGCTAATAAATGTGGTTTGTCCCAGATATTGATTATTATATTTCAGTAAATAATTATTTGCTACACTTTTTTTATCTGGAAAAGCTATCACTTTATTATTGCTTCAATCCATGGCGACTAAATAGGTGCAACGCGTTAGAGCTCTGCACATAAACTGACGAAGGCGAAGTGTAGCCACTTTCGCGAAGTCTATCGCGATAAAACCCTATGGTGTGCGCTAGGAAACCGACAGTGGCGCGAACCCCCTTCATCTTCGCGCGAATGATTCGCGGTACAGCGAAGTGCATGGCCAGACCTATCGCGAATGTGCGAATGCGAATATTCGCCGAAGCCCGCTAATGTAGCCGTAGCATAACACGCGCGAGGGGCAATTATTGAGGAGTTTCAATTTTCTGATAAAGTCCATGATCAGATACTCACCTTTAAATGGGATCATTCATGCGTGAGTTTCCTGTGTCCGAAAAAAAAGAAAATCGGATTAATATTTAACCTCTAAAAAGCACAACTTCTATAAAGTACCACTTTCTTTTGTAGAAAGTGGGTTTTGCTTGTATTTTTTCTTCGCCAAACTTTTTATACTGTAAGTGTATGAATACAAATAAAGTACTATACTATAATTTTTTTATTATCGAAAGAGTTTTTTTATTAGTCAATACCTAAATTAGTTCATTCATAAACTATGTTTGTATCATGAAGTACATGGAGATTCTGAATAAAAGTAAAAAAAAAAACGCTAATTACACTTGGATCACACAGTTGATAGGAAATGTAAATGGATGACGCCATCGTGACACACTTATCAACCGTAACAGCAAAAAAATATAGAAATAAGATAATAATAGACTGACTCGGTGGCTAAGTGGTTAGCGATCCTGACCTCTGATCCCAGAGTCGTGGGTTCGATCCCCACACAGGGTAAACTTTTCTGTGATGAGCACAATTGTTTGCTCTGAGTCTGGGTGTATTATATCTACATATATATGTATCTATTTTAAAGTATTTGTGTATGTTTATCAGTCTCTGGTTCCCAAGATACAGGGAATCCTAGTTTGAGGCCAGATGACCGTATGTGATTTGTCCCAGATATTATTATTATTATAAGGTACCGTATAAAATTTGTGAAACAGTTGACAATGTATGTGAAGAGATCAAGAATTAGAAGAAAAAAATAGAACAAATCTTATTCAATTTGGTCAGAAACCTCTATCCTCTTGGAGTGTCACTGAAACTTGCTACATCATCATAAACCAGAAGATGTATGTTGTAAAAAACTCATATTTTTGCACATTCTATTGTACATTGAACACTAAACACTCATAAAATAGGGGGATAATAAAATTTGAAATGTAATTCTTGATTCACTATTCAGATTAAGTATTGGGAAACTGGGAAAAAGATGTCGATCGGATTTTTTAAATATTTTTTCTGTATTCTATACTTGAGTCTGAGTAACCCCTTAAAATCTCAAACCCACTTTTTTAACACCCTGTATAAATCTCAAAATAAAAATTAGACAATTAATTAATTTAATTCACGTTTCTATCATAATAGTGCAAAAAGATCCATCAATGTATCTTTACAATGGATCTTAGTGGACCCAGGGAAAATTATCACTAAACGGTATTCGTAACAATCACAAATATTTCACTCAGGATCCGTCGCCTAGCAACCGAGCGGAGCAAATTTTGATTTCATAAGAAAAAAAAGCCGCAAATTATACGGAGTTTACGTATACTTTGCGGCCTTCTTTCTTATCAGGGCAGAACTTTGCGGTAATTAAAACAAACTAAACTTATACTGATGAATTGATAAAGTTTCGACTCGGCAGCGAGTTGTACTACCATCTAGAAAGTAGTGTTAATTGGCTTCAAGATAGTTCAGTAATCTGCAAGAAAAGTCTTCTTTTGTTGTTCAAGGTTAATGAACAGTAATTTATTTAGTATACAGATCTGAGAATTTGCTAATTAATCAAATATTATTAAGCACAATAGAATAATAACGGTCTTCTGGTTGATGATGATAAAATAGTAACTCGCATCTACACAGGAATAGTATGTATTTCAAATGTTTCTACGCATAAAATAATATAAGTATTAAGAATAAGTCTTGTCTATAAGTCTAAGCTAGACAAATCCAGTATAATAGGCTAAAATGACATATAAAATAATGAGAATAAGTAAGCGCTGAGTATATTTAATAAAATGCAGTAAAGGTAAAATAAAAACAGTATAGTAACTCGCAGGAATGTTGTTCTTGAAGATTAAATATAAATTATTCTTTATAAATTCATTTTTGTTGTGAGCATTTTTTGTTTCTTAAAAAAAAACAATCACTCTAAGGACATTATGCACTCCAAAATCCATCAAATTGGTTATAGAAGACAACAAATAAATGGACATACATCGTCATCAGCCGAAAGACGTCCACTACTAGACAAAGACGTCCCCCAGGGATTTCAACATCGACCGGTCCTGCGCTGTCCACATCCAGTGGCTTCCCGCAACCTTCACCAGGTGAATAGTTCACCTTGTGGGAGGTTTGTCTTCGCTACGTCTTCTGGTCCGCGGCCGTCACTCGAGAACTTTATTGCCCCTTACGCCCATCTATTCTACGAGCTATTATTACCCTGTAGAAAAAATACATAGATAGATAAACAACACCCACTTCTACTTGTAGACGTTCCGGTCTTCCCCGGAACTTCAATGAGTAGAAGCCATTCTCCTCTTCAAGAAAATTTTAGTGGAATAGATATAAATATTAATTATTAATTACAATCAACATCATAAACAATTAATTGTTTACTCATACTGGCACGGCAGTCACTCAGTCAAACTCAGTTTAATTGGCAAACATCTGTCTTAACCAAACGCTCAAAATACATTTGATATTTGTTTTGCCAAACTAACGTTTTGAACTACGATAGTTTTGAACTGAGGTGTTGGTTATAGTTCCAAAGCAAACTAACTGTAAAGATAAATGTTGAGCAACTGCGAACCGAATATGAAGTTATTAAATTTGATTTCTGTTTTGGCTAGCGAGAGTGACAATGAAAAGGATTTGCGTATTACATACAGGTTGTAACTGAATAATTTACAACGCTGAACACGTAAAAAAAAACCGGCCAAGTGTGAGTCGGACTCCGGTTCCGTATAAATTCATAATTACACATGTCTTGAACTCTATATTTTTTTATATTTGAGTTGATTGAATGAAAGGTAGTTTGCGGTTTACGATTTATGACGTATTAAAAAAAAACTACTTACTAGATCTCGTTCAAACCAATTTTCGGTGCAAGTTTGCATGGTAATGTACATCATATATTTTTTCTAGTTTTATCATTCTCTTATTTTAGAAGTTACAGGGGACACACACACACATTTTACCACTTTGGAAGTGTCTCTCGCGCAAACAAAGGCCGGCAACGCACTTGTGACTCCTCTGGTGTTGCGGGTGTCTATGGGCGGCGATAATCGCTTACCATCAGGTGATCCGTCTGCTCGTTTGCCACCTATGCCATAAAAAAAAACTATTCGGTTTAGAAAAAAATTATATTAGAAACCTCAATATCATTTTTAAAGACCTATCCATAGATATCCCACACGTATAGGTTTGATAAAAAAAAAAATTTGAGTTTCAATTCTAAGTATGGGGAACCTTCAAAATTTATTGTTTTTTTTTTCTATTTTTGTGTAAAAATCTTAATGCGGTTCACAGAATACATCTACTTAACAATTTTCAACAGTATAGTAAAGTTCTTATAATTTAGGAAAAAAGTGGCTGTGACATACGGACGAACAGACAGACTGACAGACAGACATGACGAATCCATAAGGGTTCCGTAGCCAAATGGCAAAATAAAACATCCGCCTTCAATCGTAACAACTACAATTTTGCTGTTACTTTTGATTTTGTTGATTTTTTCAAAAAGTGTTGAATCAATTTCGATAAAATTTATATTATGGGACAACTTCTAAAGTATAACCTACCAAACAAAAAAATAATCATCAAAATCAATTCATAATTGGCGGAGAGCAAAATCAATTTGAATTGAGCACCTTCTCCTTTTTTGAAGTCGGTTAAAAACTAGTGATGGGCCAACTATGGTATTTGCCGATTAGGCGACTAGCCGACTAATCAGTTTTCAAATTGCCGATTAGTCGGCCAACTAGTTGGCAATGCCGATCATTCTAATGCTCGTCTTTCGGGGATATTCGGGCTGTTTCGTCATCACTCGAGCTGGTGACGCAGGCGCGCGAGCCAATCGCGTGGTCGCTGTACAAATTGTGACAGGTTATATTTTTATTCACTCTTCAACTACTTATTTGTATTGTGTGTTTAGGCTAAAACTCATTTTAAATAAATAATACTCTTTCCAATCCTTTTCTTGCTATCCAATAAAATAAATATAAAATTATTTACATTTTCAATGTTTTCGTGGTACAACAATATTATATTACTTTGTTTTGACTAGTATATGATGCGCCGATTATAATCGGCATATTATGTCGACTACTCACCGACTAGTCACTGACTAGAGAAGTTGCCGAATAGTCGGCTTCCCCGACTAGTCGTCGAATAGTCGGCCCATCTCTATTAAAAACGTAATGCCGCCTTAAATTAGAACTTACTCCTGAGATAGACCGGAACATAAAAGAAATTTCTTGAAAAAATCTTTTCTAACACGTTGATTAGATAGATGATCGATATTATCATATCTCTTAGTATGGGCAGTCAAAAAATATTTTTTGCTAATTTTTATGCTAGTAATGCTTAGTTTCTTTCATAGAAAATGTTCCTAGATACTCTTTTTAAAATAGAGAACATATCCTCTTTGTACTTAATAAAATTAATTCCTATTATGAAGCAGACACTTACATTTTTTTCATTTCATTTCATTTTAGGCTCTTATTTTATGTATACCTGATTTTTTTTCAGTGGCTTCTACTCATGAAACTGAACAACTTTCCCCAAGGAACCTATGCTCAATTTGCAATAATTATTAAGACTTCCCATACAAAATTGACGGTTTAGTCGATCAATTAGTATGAGAACTACATTTTTTTTTCAAAATTGAGTATAGATTCCTTGGGGAAAGTTCAGTTTGATGAGTATAGAAGCCGTGGTTGACATTTTTTCATGTATATTTCATAAGGACCATCATCATTATTGACATTTAATATAACTACTACATCATTATTATTAACAAATAATAAACCCAAAAGCCATTTTTCACCGCTTGGGCAATCAGCAAAAAAATTGTTAGGCTTTTATAAAAGTGGTCTTGTTAGGTATTCAGTAATAAACAAATACATCAGCTGTTACGATTCAAAGGTCCTCAGTAAATAACCGAAAGTTTTAATGGCACAAAAAATAGGATTAAGTATCCCATTCATCATTCTCTTCGGGGGCAGTGTAAGGTACAAAAGCCAGAGGAAAAAACTTGAAGGCGGTCCTACAAATATCCCACATTTTGCGTGTAAGATGTACCTAAATTTATCTACTGTAGGTATTTTATTCTTTAGATAGAAAAATAAATTTGTTTTAAGCAGACAGAGGAATAAGCTTGGTATATATTATATGACGCTGTCAAATATTCCGCTTTATAGTGTCAAAATTACTGAATACAAAAATGTTTAAAAAAACGCTTTCGATCTCATCGCTTTTTCAGCGCTTAAAACGACGCGGATTTTTTTGTGAACAGGTAGCCTTGCTGGTTCCTTTTATCCACAATTGGGAAGCGTTTGGCATGATCTCACCTGATGATAACTGATGGTGGTTCCGGAAGATGAAAACTGACTAATGTGATGGCTATCTTATCTCAATGCCAGAACACATCAATGCTATTAAAAATGATGTTGGCGGTAAGTTTAAGATGGTGGTGGTTGCTACTTGCTCGGTAGGCGGGCTAAGAAAATCGGATGTGCCGGAATGACGTGTGTAGCCTTGTGGCTTGTCCGCTTGCTTCACATCAGGAGGTTGCGGGTTCGATTCCCGGTGGGGTCCAACTTTGTACGATTCGGCAAACCAACCAAAGTTGGTGGAAGGGCTTTTTCTGAGCCCGCCTAGCTAGCTACCACCATCTTATCTAAGTCTTGCCGCCAAACATCAGTGTTAGCATTGATGTGTTCTGGCATGAAGGTATGTTAGCCAGTAGTTCCCCAATGCGTTGGGGAATCTTGGTAAGCCCGCTTCCATCTTCGGCATCATATCATCACTTACCATTAGGTAAGTTGATGCCAAAGGCTTACCAATTGAGGGTAAAGAAAATTGATTTTGTTTTAAAAATGTTTTTGAAAAATTAAAATAGTGGCACAGTGTTCAATGTTTCATTGTTTTTGACCGAAAAGGTGTTGAGTATAAAAAGTGTTCTTAAAATATCTGCTAGAGCTTAAACTATGATTTCTACTCATGAGTCTCTGAGGAACACGTACCTAGTGAATTCGCAAAAACATTTTTGGACTTTTATTACAATAGAAACCGATCAGCTGTTTGGGAAAATTACATAGTTGTTTACAGGATATTCATAGTAGCCTCAATGTCCAAGATACAATATTATACTTACTATTCACTAATAAACTCTGCTCGTTCAAATAATTTCGCTCACCCTTTTGACATACATAATGACATTAAGGTGACGCCATCTACTGACGAAGTGGAAATTTTGAGTTTTTAAGAATTCCTCCGGGAACCCTTAAGTTTTCCAGGATAAAAAGTTGACTATATGTTAGCCGAGTCACAGATTAGATATGGCATAGTGCTTTATATATCTACGAACCAAATGTTATCCAAATCCGTCCTGTAGTTTCGGCGTGAAAGTGGAACATACAAACATCCATACTATCGCATTTATAATGTTAGTGATGATGATTAGTGATGATGATAGTGAGATGAGACGAGATTAGTGAGATGAGACGAGATTAGTGAGATGTAACGATCCTTTGGCCACTTTAGCCGTTTGCCCACGAAATATCATCTTCTAAGTACATCATTCATCATCTGTTATAATCTTGAAGACGCGCTAACGTTACTCTATCGACATCTTACTTGTCCAAACTTAGTCTAGACGCTATTGATAGTCAACGGAGCCAATTCAAGTTCCTTGTTAGGTTCTATGACAAACTTCGTCGGCGAGCCAAACAGTCTTGCATATCGAACAGTTCCGGCCCTTGAGTTTGTTAAAATTATTAAAACTTTGGAATCGACTTTTAGTACTTTTAGACTTGTTTCTCTCATATACATATACTCGTGCACTGGCCAGCATAACGAAAAGATCAGTTTGCGTTAACTCGTCTGTTTCTATTCTCCTTCTTCTTATCGTGTGGCACATTTAACCGTTCTATCCACTGGGTATAGACGGCGGTTGCCTATTAATAAGATTAATCTGAGATTCTGCTTAACTGAGAAAAATAACATTTCCGTGAACGCCATATTGCAAGTAGGTGTCAAAAGTGTAAATACTTACGTAATAACCACCGCGGTACTGCTAAGTTTATCTGTAAAAAATTCCGTATTGTGCTCACTTCGAACAAAGATTTGATATGATTTTATTTGAACCTCGTTTCAAAAACAAAATACTGTTATCAACCCAAATATAAATTATTTTTTAATTTACTGGTTAAGTACAATGTGCTTAAAATAGGTTGAATTTCCTGATAGCCAAACTTGATGTCGATCAGGTCCTTTCCACAAATAGAGTCGAATAACATCATCTCATCACCCTACATGTTTATACATCGAAGTTCCAACAATAGATTTGCCGTATAAAAAAACATAGAAAACAAGCAGTGTACACGGATTTATTAGTTCACGTTGGTGGTTGGGCGTGAACAATCGGTGAATTATTATCGGTCCGCGGCAGGCGCGCGCGCCGTTCATCGACGCACCTGAATAATCCTTGGAAAAAATAATATTCAGCCTGTACTGTGCCTATTATTTGTTGCGGTGGCTGTAGAAAACTGTGGATGTGGCTTTGCGGTTTATGTCACCAAACAACGTAACACGTAACTGAAAAAAATACGTGCCTGAATACGAATTTAAAGTTTTTTTTTCTTTTAATTTTTAAAAGTTATTTAAAAATATTAAGCTGTGAAAAATGAAAAAGACAACTGGACATGTACTCTGCCAACCCATAACTGTATTGATGATAAAACTCATAAATTGTAATTGACAAAGTATATTTTTAAGGAAAAACAAGTATGTCGAATTGAAGCGAGTTTCCTTTGGGCACGACGTTTCGTCTGGCCTCGCTAATACTTTCCGAAATTATGTACATTATACATCACGCTTCCCGAACGCTGCCCAGCCGAGTTGGATTCGACGATTGATCTCTTTCTCGAAGTTGGACCTACCTAACTGGACTGTTAGTCCCAGGTATACATATTCGTCAACAACTTCGAGTGTAGAGTCTCCAACCTTTAGAGGAGTGGGTGTAACACGGACGTTGGGTGTTGGTGTTTCCCTACGTGATCGAATCAGAAATGAGGAGATACGTAGGAGAACTAAAGTTACCGACATATCTCTCAGAATCGCTAGACTTAAGTGGCAGTGGGCAGGGCACATAGCTCTTAGAACAGATGGCCGTTGGGGCAGTAAAGATTTCGAATGGCGACCGCGCACCGGAAGGCGCAGTGTGAGCAGGCCTCCGACTCGGTGGACCGACGACCTGGTAAAGGTTGCAGGAAGCCGCTGGATGCGAGCCGCACAGGACCGGTCGGTGTGGAAATCCCTGGGGGAGGCCTTGTCCAGCAGTGGACGTCTTTCGGCTGATAGATAGATAGATAGATAGATAGATATACATCACGCGTGGTGGAATCTAGGAAAAAAAGATTTAGTTCTGTGTTCCTTACACATGTACTAAAATAAATATAATTGTTAGTCAAATTTTCAAAAGGCTAGAAACCTGTTATGCTCGAGTTTCCTTCCCTCAGATACTGACAACACGTTCATCGTCGAAAGTCTTAGGTCGCATTCGAACCCACTGTCACAAGCTCTCGCCAAAAAGTTAATTCTTCTCTTCAACAGCTTTACCAAACCCAACTTATAACTTCTTTATCAAATCCCTCAATAGCTGGCTCAAAGTTATCGTATCTATATTTTACATCTCTTAAAAACTTCGTGAATCCAGGTCGCCTTTATTTATAATCCATAGACTATAAAATAGAGTACAGAATGACTATAGACTACACAGGTGAATTATGAATAATTCAAAAGGCAAACCGCCGCTGCGGCGGCGCCGTCGGTGGTGATTTGTTCCCACTGATTTGTTCCTTGGGATAGGCCACCGGGCTTTTACAATTTATTTATGACGGTCCGTATCTAGCTGGAAAACAAAGACAAAAATAATAGCTTAGTCTGCCGTCTATCCCTTGTGATAGCACGGTTAAATTTGCCATACGGTAATGACTGCCTTCTAGTGATAACAGCCGACACCAACGGCTTAACGTGCTTTGCGAAGCACGCAAGCGGTCAAGATAAATGCCACTAACACTGAATCCATCCAGGTTATGACCGTGTCTGTAGTTGACGTGAACACGACCGCCCTCATTCGCATCATCATTATACTAGAAACATTTAAACTAGTTATAACATGTATGTAAGGTGGAGGTGCGTAGTACATTTAAACTGATCTTGTATCGCTCCGATATAAAGGTTCTGAAATACATAATTTTACATTCTCCAAGAAACCCATACTCAATTCGCAAAAAAAATTTTTGGACTTTCTTAATGAATAATCAGCTGATTCTTCTTCTTATCGTGTGGCACAGACACAACAGTCTATCCCTAAGTACAGGCGATGATGTTACTTAATTTAAGGATTTAGTAAAAGAAATTAAAATATTATAATATTTTTCGGAACTGAGTTCTTTGGAAAATTCAGTTTGAAGTGTATAAACTACTCTTGAAATTTTACCACCTTCGTAGAGTAGTGGCGTGCCACTTGCTTCACATCAGGAGGTCGCGGGTTCGATTCCCGGCGGGGTCCATCTTTGTGGACTCGGTTTGGTTGGTGGTAGGGCATTTTCTGAGCTCGCCGCCGTTAGTTAGCCATAGCTAACACCATCTTATCTATGTAAGTCTTGCCGCCAAACATCAATGTTAACAGCATTGATGTGTTCCGGCATGAAGATAAGATAGCCAGTTCCCCATTGCGTTGGGGATCTTGGTAAGCCCGCTTTCATCTTTGGCATCATCATCACTTGCCATCAGGTGAGATGACGCCAAGGGCTTACCAATTGAGGGTAAAAAAAAATATTTTTTCAAGTATTCCAAAATTTGTTCTGACCTGCTGCGAGGAACAACAACGTTTTCCATCCCGTGGTAACTACTCGAGATCTTCCTTCCACATCAGCGTCGCGGTGGGACCACGAGTCGGGAGCGCCTTTTCGATTAGTATGCGTATTTTTAATTACAGCCTGTACATAAATTTGATTACATTTATTTTTATCTGTTTTGTTACAGTTCTTGAGTGGCGACCGAGCAGCGGAAGACGCAGTGTAGGCAGGCCTCTCACTCGGCTGAGAAGCCGCCGCTGGATGCGGGCAGCGCAGGACCGGTCGGTGTGGAAATCCTTGGGGGAAGCCTTCGTGCAGCAGTGGACGTCTTTCGGCTGATGATTATAAAAAAAAGTCGTATTAATTTTTGTACCTATTAGAATGGAAACGACTAGTCACAGGTACAAAATTATGACGCCATATGTTGCTTTGACACATAGACATAAAATTCATTTCTGACAATTGAGAAAAAATGAACTTTTATCATAAAATGATCTGCCTGCCTGTCTGGCTAAATAAGAAATAAATTGCGTTGTTTCATACAGGCATAGAGATAGACATGTATAGTGTATGCCTAGACACAACCTCTTTGCTCATTCATAATGTAAATCTTTTTGTACCAGTGAGTACTGCAGTAGGTACTGGAAAATGTATAATGTCACGAATGTCGCATGGCGCGATTTATATTAAAAGCTAAATAATACAACTTTATTTACATCTTTAATTCTTTTATTTCCATTTTCTTATTCGTATTTCATACGTTATTCATTACCTACAATCACTTTTAATGTAACGAACCACTCAAGGGAAAAGAGAGGTTGGACAGTATTTATTTACAATGACCTTATATCTATGGATAGGGCTCCTGAATTGGCATGACATTTGTTTGCTCTATATGGGCTTCAAATGGATCACAAAACACAGTAACTGTTTTTCAGGGATCTCCTCCATAGATGCAAGGTGTTTGCTTGTCAACAAAAATTACAACAGGGTAACAGGTACAGTGAACAACAGATTTATGTTGAGAAAGGTTCAAAAGAAAATAAATAAATGCGTGATATTAACCTTAAAAAAATGTTTTCAAAAGTTAAAGGTAATATATTTTTAAATATATCATAAGCTTGTTTTTTATTGTATAGCCTTATATACATAGTTTCGTTGACTAGAATAAGAAAGCTAATTAAATTTAATAACTATACAGAACACAAATTGTAAAGGGTGGATTGGAAGGTTTTTATTACAAAACAAAGTTCTTAATCTATGGACTAGATATTCAAGGAAAAATGGTCCCTAATGAGCCCTTTGTAGTAGGTATAACTAGGTCTGACTCGGTGGCTCAGTGGTTAGTGCTCCTGACTACTGATCCGAGAGTCGTAGGTTCGATCCCCACTCAGGGCAAACACTTCCCTCCTGACCCATCCACCCACTGAATTTTCCCACTAGTGGTTGGACGGGTAATTCACTGTTGCCCGTTTGGTGGAGGGGCCACCCAATGCGCTAGTACGTACCGAAAAAGTACGTACACTTCTGTGATGCAGATTTGCTTGCTTGATGTCTGGGTACACTTATATAAATTTTTGTATGTCTTTAAATATATATATATATATATATATATGGGTATGTATATCAGTTTCTGGTTCTCATAATACAGGGTATACTAGTTTGGGACCGTATGACCGTGTGTGATTCGTCTTGGATATTTTTTTAATATTTCTTTATATGTAACCTGGATACCTCGTCCATATATGAAGATCTTTGTTGGAGATATTTTAAGGATCTATTCATTATATTTATAGAAACAGTAAGTTGATTTAACTATACACATTATCTATTTGTTTATTATTTTAGAGCTACCTATATAAATAATTTATATTTAGTTAATACATACTATTTATTTTTTGACACAATTATCAATAAATGCACCATCACATTGTTACTTTTTAATATTTAATTTTAATTAGGTTTCATGATTTACCGAACTGGACTTAAGAATAAATAAAAATATTAACCCGCTAACGTTCAACAGTTAAGTTATATAAAACACAGCCTTTTATGACTACATAATTAACGAAATATATTTTTTATGTAAAAAAAAAAACAAAAAATCTACTCAAATACCTACACCGAATCATTCTCGTATTTTTTTTATTAAACAAACGGTCGATAGCTATAATTTATAAAATAAAAAGTTTTTACTGAAATACAGTAAAGTTTTCTTTTTTTATCACAAAAAGAATAACGTACTGAAATATTTTATAACTAATGGTTTCTTACGAACATGTTATTACATATTTATTATACCTCTATATACAAAACAATTATTTTAATTTACATAATAATACATCAATAACGTTATTCTAAATAATCAGTCTATTAATAAATACATTTTAATAATATGTATTATCTAAGCGGTAAAGAATTTAAACTCATTTTAATTTTTAATTAAATAACATCTGACTATCTCCATGGAAAAACCAATGTCCTTATTACTGTAAATTTTCAAACAATATTATTATCATACAATATTACTATCATACTCAATACAGGGTGCTAGAGAAAACAAACAAATATTATAAGAGGTGTTTCTACTTATAATACTGAATCACTTGCTAACAACCCATGACTGCAGGGGCACGGGTCCCTTCCTATAACTCGGGAAGGTAGGCCATACTCCACACACGGGGGCTAAGTCCGGATTGGTGGAGGTTGTGGGGCTAGTGGCTAACCCCAGTGTCAGAAGTTTTCAAGCCACCTATAAGGCCTCCGACATGGCTTAACGACTGCCATCTAGCGAT
This sequence comes from Coleophora deauratella, assembly GCA_958295455.1. NCBI lineage: Eukaryota > Metazoa > Arthropoda > Insecta > Lepidoptera > Coleophoridae > Coleophora > Coleophora deauratella. The sequence continues at coordinate 5,581,094 of OY282411.1, forward strand.
AGCAGCCGGCACTAGCGGCTTAAAGTGCCTGGCGAAGCACGGAAACGGTCAAGATAAATGCCACTAACAGTCAAACTCATCGAGGTTATGACCGTGTCTGTAGTCAGTTAACCTGCGTGATCAACACGACCACGCAAGCCGCACTGAGCCACGACCGCTTCCCGTACTGAACCACTTACCAAACTGAATTCTACAACTTTGTTGAGAACGAAATTGCTTCTGGGTTTTTCATAAGTTAAATTAGACTAATTAAGAGAAGTAGTTACGGTTTTTGTTTGATATTAACAAAACTTAAAAAAAAATTGTTTCATGAGTAGATAGGTGACAGGGTGTAAAATGATCACTCCTGGAACCTTGACCATAGAACGTCCAGAGTCCTGCTAGCAGGAATTTACGTACAGTCCCGTGCACCTAAAAGTATACAGGGTAGCCATGCCATCTAGTACTGCTTGCACTCCTTGACTGTATACTTTTAGTTGCACGAGACTGTACTACCGGTAGGACGCAATGTTTTAGTTGTATGAGGCTTTCTAAGCCTGCCAGCAGGATGCAATGAACTCAATGCATATTGCGTCTCTTTGTTATTTAGAGAGTTTTTGAATCGTATTCCTGCGGTCGTCTGGCCAAAATGGCGGCGAGTATTCCGATCGGAAGTCCTTCCAGCAGCACATGGCCTGGGGTGTATTCCACTTAATATATTGAACAAATTTCCCCCAGGGAATTCATACTAAATGATTAAAAAAAAATTAGACTCTCCATGCTAAATGGCTGATTTAGCCGACCAATTTCTACGAAAACTTTTTTTGAAAATTTAATAGGAAAAATTGTTCGAATTCATGAGTAGAATGCACTGTTAGAGTTTCCGAGAGTGGTTTTTCTACCCCTGTATAGTCGTTCCATTATACTTAACACCCTGTATCATAACCGACATTTTACATTAACAATCATTGCTAGTTGCCACCATGCCCGAAATAGCTTATAACTTTTTAATTCATAATAATTAAATTCTACGTTTACAATAATAATTACCTACAACGAGAAAATACAAAATTGCTAACTAAATCGAAGTTTCCATTACTAAATCAGCTATCTAATAGACAATTCTGTTGAGCTTCGTATTAGAAACTGCAGACAGAGTTGTAGTAATAGAACCATTATTGTTGGAATACAAGTTTCAGCGCCACCTGTGAAAAAAAAGTTTAATTAGATTATCATCAGTCATCTCCACAATCCGGACACTGAAGTGCCAGCGACAAAAAGTTGCGAGGGAATCGGTTGTCAAGGTATTGGCCATGGGCATACAGGGTGTAACAAAATTGGTGTAGGATCCGTTAACTGAGAATTCTACTCATCGTACTGAACAACTTTTGTTGTACGACTTTGCTCAAATCGCAAATAAATTGTTGGACTCTCCAAACAAAAATGGCAAAACATATGAAGTCAAAGTCAAAATATTTTTTATTTAAGTAGATGCTGTACGCATACTTTTAAATCGTCTTTTTTTCTACCTAGTACAAAGTTCCTACCACGCGGAACTTGTACACTCAACGTTTCGGGAAGTGTTATAGTCCAGTCAATCTACGAATTTTTGTATGGAGTAGGTTACATTTAATGCACTTTGGGTGAAAATTTAGAATATGTTACTTAAATAATTGCAAAATGAAAATTCATGAAAATCTCTTATGAGTATTTGATAATTTTTCGGTAATTAGCCCCTAAAGAAACAAAATTAAATTTAAATGTGAACAAAAAATAGAAAACTGGTGATTTTTTACATGAGGGCTTCTGATAAGACGTTTTATTTTTATTTATAATCGTCCCCGATCGAGATCAAAACATTGAGTAGATATTGAATATAATATATTTAAAAATTTATAACTTGAAAAGAAATACTGCAAGGTGAGTGATATTTTGTCTTAGGGGGTACATAACCACTGTCAATAACCATGAGAAATATCTCCAAGGTGACTTCGTTATTTATTTTTTTATTAAGTTTTATTCGATTTTAACCCTTGCACATTAAAGACACTACGAATATTTTCATGAAATCTAATAGTAATATTTTTTTTAAACTAAGACTAAGAAAAATCCCCGGTCAATCTGTTGCACAGTTTCTGTAATAATCTAATAACAATTATAATTCGCGAGCGGGCTGAGCGGGGGGCGCGGGCGGGGGAATGCGGCATGCGCGGCGCCCGCGCTACCCCGCGAGTTCTTTATTCAGCTAAGCTATAGCTGGGGATTTCGTGCAACATCTTGTATGAGAACTGTTTTTAATTTTGGATCAATGTTTCTCTCTCTCTTTCTTTTCTTTTCGTGTGGCACGTTTTTTTTACTATTCACAAGATATAGATGTCAGTTGCCTGATGTTCCACTTAGCATCATCCGCGGTCACGTGTCTACCTATTGGGTTTTGTGTGTGTTATCAAGGATTTAAACTTGGTATATAGTTGTTCTTTAGGTGGTCTTGAGTGTTAGCCCAGGAGGCATCGGGAGGCATCATAAAGGTGGTGAGGGAAAACGGGGAAAGTTTGATTCGGCCGCGCTCTTCTTTCGAGCTTATATCTCCATAACTATATGTACTGGGGCAAGTGTGATAATTATCGGACAATTAAAGGAATACCAATTCATTTGGAACAAATAATTGCTTCCATCGCTAGAAAAAAAATTGGCTATGGAGGGTACATGTAAGGAGATCTGTCTCTGTGTACAAAAGTGTCCATCAAAACGCGTTAAGTAAGGGTGGTGTTATTGTATAAAAAGTGGTCAAGTGCGTGTCGGACCACGCGCAGTGTAGGGTTTCTTAGTACTTCGACAAACACTGCTTCAAGGGGAAAACCTTCCGTCTTACCAAACTGACTACTACTCGTTAACTTGTAAAGCCTACTTAGCTGTGATAGTTTTCCTTTTAACTTCGTTAAATATACTACTGCCGTGAATTTTTTCACATTTCTAGAAATAACCATTTAGCTGTCGGGGGGGGGGGGGGGCACATGACTTTAACAAAAAATTGCACTTTAAAGCTTAATATTTCGAAAACGAATCCATGACTCGAAAAATAGGTTTCGCAAACCCACAATATTTTTGAAAGACCTATTCAACGATACCCCACACCCTGGGATAGTCGAGAGAAAAAAAAAACAAAAAGAGCTAGTAAATTTAGTTCTCCTACGTATCTCCTCATATCTGATTCAATCACGTAGGGAAACACCAAACGTAGCACGTTCCATCGCCCTTTGAGTGACTTTAAGCCTTCTTATAAGGTCTATAGTAAGCGACCATGTCTCGGATCCATATGTCATCACTGGCAACACACACTGGTCATGGACTTTAGTCTTGAGACACTGCAGTATTTTGGACGTGAAGATATTGCGAAGTTTCCCGAACGCTGCCCAGCCAAGTTGGATTCGACGGCTGATCTCTTTCTCAAAGCTGGACCTACCTAACTGGACTGTTTGTCCCAGGTATATACAGGGTGTAACAGAAGTGTGTGACAATACTTCAAGGTTGGCTTTTACCCATCAAACTGAACAACTTTTGCGATTTCAACAAAGTTGTAGAAAAAAAGTTGTTCAGTTTGATGGGTAAAAGCCAACCTTGAAGTATTGTCACACACTTCTGTTACACCCTGTATATTCGTCAACAACTTCGAGCGTAGAGTCTCCAACCTTCAGAGGAGTGGGTGTAACACGGATGTTTGACATGATTTTCGTCTTATCCATGTATCATTTTAAGACCCACTTGTTGGGAGACTCTACTTAGTCCTTTGAGCATTGCGCCTAGATCCTCCAAGGTCTCAGCCATGATCACGATATCGTCAGCAAATCGAAGGTGAGTGATGTACTCGCCATTGATGTTAATGCCGAGTCCTTTCCAGTCCAGAAGCTTGAAAACATCTTCCAGTGCAGCGGTGAACAGTTTCGGAGATATAACGTCTCCCTGTCTCACCCCACGCTGCAGCCGGATAGGTTTCGAATTCTGATCCTGGAGGTGGACCAACATGCTGGCATTTTCATACAAACACTTCAAAACTTCGATGTATCGATAATCGATCTGGCACCGTTAGGAGAGATTGCAATACAGCCCAGGTCTCGATCGAATCAAAGGCTTTCTCATAGTCCACAAACGCCAAGCTTAGTGGTCGATTACACTCTTCGGTCTTCTGTATAATCTGCCGAAGCGTATGTATGTGGTCTATGGTACTGAAGCCTTTTCGGAAACCGGCTTGTTCGGGAGGCTGGAAGTATATAAGGAATAATATGCATATCCGTACCAAATTACAGCTCTGGAGTACTAATAGTCTCTGAGCTAAGCCGCGGACAGATAGACGGACATGGCGAAACTATAAGAGTTCCTCGTTGACTACGGAACCCTAAAAAGGGTAAATTTTAAAGAAAGCGAGAAAAGTTATTAGAAACAGAGAAGAAAACAAGGAAAGAATCAGCTTTGTTATAACGCACTTTAAAACAAAAAAAACATAAAATAAGAATTTTTTTTCATATATTATTTTCATAATCCTTGTCTACATTAGCGCCACTCTGATGGATTCTTGAACTATTATTTACTGCTTACAGTTGGACACTTTTTTAACTAATCCCCCCATATAAAAATGTCTTCCTTATACTATTGGCATCGAGAGGCATCACAAAAGTGGCGAAAAGAGGCAAGGAAAGTTTGATTCGGTCGCGCTCCTCTTTCGAGCTAATACGTCCATAACTTTATGTACTAGGTCAAGTGTGATATCATTTTCGGATAATTCAAGGAAGACTCATTCATTTCTGATTAAATAAAGGCTTCTTTCAAGTTCTTTCACTAAAAAAAATATAACAAATTCATAAAATCCGAATAACGTGGACAACATATTTTAAAAAAATGGTTATTTATCTAGTACAAAATAGTTTTTCTATCTAGCACAAAGTCCTTACCACGCGGAATTTGTACACTCAACGTTTCAGGAAATTTTTGCGAAGCGTGAAGAAACGTTGAGTCCAGAGGAAACTCACTTCAGCACATATTTTTTTAACACTTAATTTCTATTAAAAATCATGTCAACAATAAAATTATGAGCTGTAAGATCCATACACGGTTTGAGATATTTATTTCTCAAAAAGAAATACAAATTCACTTAACTTAAGAAATGCAGTATAAGGGCTTAAATTATTTATAATCGTGAAGGAAAATATTATTTACATCGAAAACAAATAATCCGTCGGTACTTTGGAATAAAAATCTGATCCATAAATGACTTGTTTAATAAAAGCAATGGATAGGATCTACTAAATTGCCATGATTGGGTATGACCAAAAGCTATGTTCAATAATATATTTAAGCAAATTTATGTTAATTTTAGTAAATATACTTTATATGAGAAGCGGTCGTGGCTCATTGCGGCTTGCGTGGTCGCGTCGATCACGAAGGTTAACTGACTACAGACACGGTCATAACCTGGATGGGTATGACTGTTAGTGGCATTTATCTCGACCATTTCCATGCTTCGCAAGGCACGTTAAGCCGTTGGTGCCGGCTGCTATCGCTAGATGGCAGTCGTTAAGCCACGTTGGAGTCCTTATAGGCGGCTTGAAATTTTCTGACACTGGGGTTGGCCACTAGCCCCACAACCTCCACCAATCCGGACTTGGCCCCCGTGTGTGGAGTATGGCCTAACCTTCCCGAGTTATGGGAAGAGATCCATGCCTCTGCAGTGGGGACGTAATGGGTTGTTAACATACTTTATGAGCCACAAACATAATATCCCAAAAGGCATCTTTATACACTTCCGTAGTCCCTACTAATAACTGACGGTAAATTTTTTAACCTAGACCGAATGAAGGCACGTAAAAAAGTTTTATGCCATATAGTTACAGCAATAAGGTACGTGGACAACTTATGTTTTACAGCGGAATCCCCTAATATCTCTGCAAAAACTGATGACCAGTTTTGACGAGTCATTAAAAAAAATTGAGTACTGGCAGTGTAAGTAAGATCGATGTTATATATGTTGGGAGACAACTGAACAATCTAACTCCAAATGTATCTCGGTTAGAATGTCATGAAGCATGTGGAGAAGTTTAAGTATTTGAGAAGTGCAATAACATTCAAATGTGACCTCGACCCTGAGATCATTGGAATTGGTTCAGCTTTAGCAGTTTTTGGCAAACGTAGACCTACATTCTTCCGGTCGCATGATATTAGCTACTAAGATCTTGGTGTATATGTCCAAAGTAATTCCAAACCTCCTCAATTCGTGAGAGACATAGTGTTTATATAGAGCTATGACAGGTATAGATCGATGGATTCATTTTGGTACAGATATTACGAAATAGCCTGTCGTAAGGTCGTTTATTTCGTCATAGCTATATCGGCCCCCCTCCCCCTTTCTTATGGCTGGCTATTTGATGATCTACGAATCAAGACGAAAATATTGATAATTGTTGTAGCTATATAGGAGCCAGAGAAACAAACTCGGTAAATAGAGCACTTTTATTATTTTCGCCACCAGTCTAATAGGAAAGAAATACGCTGCCTCGATAGATTTCACGTGCAGTGCCTCCGTGATATCATGAACATCGACTGGTCCAACCATATAATATATACAAAGGTTCTACACCGTGCAAACGTATACGGAATTGAGGCGTACCTTAAGCGAAGAAAGTTACGTTGGTGTGGTCTTGTGACTCGTATGCTGGGTTACGAAACGTGTCAGTTACTGAGAGCTTCAAGAGGGCAAGCGAAAGCAAAGTGGACAGCTATTGCGGTATAATAACGCCGCCACCGTGATGCCTCCCGATGCCTCCCGGGCTTATTCCACTTAAGACCACCTAAGGAACAACTATGCCAAGTTTGAGGTCTTGATTCTTGATCTAAAATTACGGTAAATCGCAACGACGATATGTCGCATCTCTGTACCCTCGGTGAAAAACGCTATAAGTCGACTTATAGCACTTTTTGTTTTTTTAGACATTTAAAACCAGTGTAAAATAATCTATTTTTCTGTCCAATCCACGTAGCTCTAACTGCTTTAGATCCGGAGATCTTTTTCGTGCACAATAATACAAGTCGACTTGTATCATACAATAGTATTTAAAGCCTTGCGTATAATGATATAAATTGACAAACACAAATTCAATTTAACATAAGTTACTTAAATTATAAGTGTCAACTAATACAAATTTAGTTGTATTATCATACCCATAGATAGTATATTGATAAAAGATTGTGCGTGATGATACAACTACAAATGTATTATCGTTCACGACTCAATCTTCAAATAACTCTAATGTGAATAATGATACATTTCTATATAGTACTCTTGAAACTAGATAAACATTGTTAAAATTTTGTGTAATCTGATATATATCTAAATATATTATTTTTCACGAGAATACTTTTAAACTATTACGTTCGTGCCTAGCAATACAACTCACTTATATCAAAAATGTTACCAGTTCCTGATAAGTAATACAAACAATATTTTGGTGTCAAGTGATACAAGTTGTTTTGGTACTATCTTTTTCTAATATATAAGATTCAGACAGACGCAAAGGAGACAATTATGGATAGTGCACTTTCGCGGTGTAAAGTGATGAGATTAGTGCTGCTTAAAACCTCATGTGGGGAGCACCTGTAACTTGTTTGGAAAAAATATCGCACTAGATACGTAACCTATATCATTTGACGCGAAACTTTTCCACAGTGGTTTGAGTTATTATTAATGTATCATGTAGGGCACAGCCGACTTGTATTATTATACATAAGTTTATTACGATTATCTTAGTTATATGAATGGATAACTAAAATAGCTTGATTATATCATAAAACATGTGAAAATATGGCTGTTTGCTGCTTGTTAATTTGTTAGCTTGTTGAAAAAAATTAATACGTCCTTTACATATTATATTATAATCGTCCAAATTCAAAACCTATCGAAATTACATTGCAATCGGTATATTAAAAATATGAATTTTATTTATTTGTTTCTTGGTCTTTTACTGAAATAAAGGGACGTAGATGGATAATTTAAGCAGCATGAATGTGAGTGGAGCACCTTTACTCGTGACTAAAAATTCGATTCTGGACCAACACATACGGCCACACATCTGACACGTAAACTGAAGCTGCGGGTCTGACAAGACACGATTGAGCCTTGTCGGCAAGGTCCTAAAACCAGGCGTTTTTGAGTGCTTTTCAGCCTTAAGATATAGTTTTTCTTCACTTATTGCGGTTGGATGCAAGATTCTTGTATTTGTTGCCGTCGATCTTACATGCAATCATGTCCCATTTAGCACAGTATTTAAATCGTAGCAAAGGTCATCCTACCTTTCGTTTCGCGAATGCTACTTGGCTCAACAAGACCTGACTTGCCAATCAAGAAGAGTTCATTTGATGCACATAGCCTAGCCACCGCAGACATCGCTGTTTGAGTATAGCAGTGATGCTAGGCAACTGCGTGATCTCCAGCACCCCCTCGTTTGCTACCCTGTCCTTTCTTATTATGCCTAGGTTGCTCCGAAGGTATCGCAGATGGAAGGTATTCAGTCGCCGCTCCTGCCTGGCATACGTTGTCTACTTCTCAGCTCCGTACAAGAGTATACTCAAGAAGTCTGATTGAGAAACGATCATCTTGGTTTATACTGTAAGCTATTTTTTAATCCATACTCTTGTATTAAGCTCACTGAACATTGTTTCCACCTCACTGAAGCGAGTGTCAATCTCTCCATCAATAGAGAGATTGCTCTATACAGATGACCCCAAGTAACAGAATTTATCTACTACTGTGCAAGAATTACGGTCTTCTTTGCAATAACTGACACGGAGAAGCGGGATCATGCATGAGTAAATAAGTGCAGGAGAACTTGGAGCTCTTAGATAGTTTCCGCCACGTAGACTACGTCGTCGGTTAACATGTAAGTCATCATGATTACAGCGAGACTTAAATGGGTGAGGTTGAATAATTTGCCATCTGCTCTCGTGTGTTAGTGAACTCCTTGCTGCGAAGCACCAAAAGCGGCTTTAAGAAGCAGGGAGAAAAATTTACTATAATAGTGTTGGAGCTAAAACGCTCTAACGCTGACGACCTCTGCGCATGTTAAAAGGATCAAAAGTTTGACCATTAAATATTATTATACCTTTCATATAATCATGACAGGATTGATCCATTTTCATTAACTTTTGGGGAAATCCCATTTTCTCGAGTGCGCAAAAGAGTATCCCTGCTAAACGTATCAAAAGCTATATACAAATCAACAAATGCGATTATGCGTTGCGTTTTACGTTTTGCTCACGATAGTTTTCCTTGGGTTGGCAGATCATTAGTAGATCTTTGAGAACGGAAACTGTATTCGGCCTCAGGATACACACGCTCGACAAGACTTTGCAACTCTTAAAAAGAGTTTGTCGATGATGCTAAGAAGGGAAATATCGCTATAGTTGCAATCGCCGCAGTCACCCTTTCGTTTGTATAAGGTGACAATATTTACGAAATAAACCTTAGTGTTTAACTTGCCGTTTGAAATAACAGTTACAGTCGGTGATGATTCAGCCGTCAAGTTCTTTTAGAGAAACCGCCTTTTTCAGCACAGGGCCGAGAACCGTTTTGATCCCCGTAGAAACACCGCAAAAGTTACCGGCAGCTGCGCAGTCTTGAAAGCTTTTGCATAGGTTTGTCCAATAAGCATAAGAGAGTTGGCGGCAAGTTGCTGTAGAAATGACTGCAGTACAGAGCGTTGTGCATATAGCTTCACAAAGATCAATGCAGTTATTTAATGCAGCTTGGCGCTTCGAGTCACTAAAATGTTTTCGGAGCGCCAGTCCAGTGGTTTCACCCAGTGGTATCTGAAAATCTTAACAGCTGTTTTGGTGAACAAATCTTTTATGGTATCCCATTCCAATTCCGGTTCACCGGTGTCTCAGTTGGCTATTTTCTATCTCACAAAGGTACTAAAAGTATCCAAGACAGATAATAATATAGTAAAGATATTATACTATTTTACTGCCTTATCGATTTATAACATTTGACACGACTCAAAACTTTAAACTGTAACAAAACAAGTTGAAATATATTACTAAACACGAAACTTTATATGATATTTTTTGTGTTTTTTTAATTCATCACAGTTAATTATGTAATTTATTGTATTTAATCTACTAAGAAGTAAAGAAGCTACTTTTTTGTGTAAGTTTTGTTTTGGAACTTTTGTGATTTATTAGTAAAAATGTATTTAAATGCTATCGCAATACGTAGATATATCATTTTTCACCAATAACAATAAAATCAATAGTTGTAGTGTAAAATAATATAATTGTTCTTATATCACATTACACATGTACATTCTGATGTGGCGAATAATATAAGTCACTTATTTTCCTATTTACTCCTAATGTATTAAATGTAATGCTACTCTTCATACATCATAGTAAAGACGCCTAAAATAAGTACATGGAACATTTTCTACATTATGAATAAAAATAAAAACAAAAAAGTTATACGCAAGTAAAGGTGCCAAAACTTTAAAGCCGTTTTTCTCAAAACTGCGATTTCGGACTTATAGCGTTTTTCACCGAGGGTACAGATCTAGTTCGTGAAATTTAGCGTAAAAACCTACCTACTTTTACTTCATCAGAACAGGCCCACTGGCATTGGAAGTGGGGTTGCTTTGGCAGGCTCATGGAAAGTCATGGAAAAATGGCGATGACACTCATGTCATGACAATATAATAATTATGTATAATTTTTGGAGTTAAATGTTCGGCGAATCAATAGGACAAAGTTTCTTCTTTTGAATTGAATTTACAGTAGGTATATCTATGTAGTAAATCAGTAGGACGGTAGTACCATGATCACGTTTGGATGCCCACAATCCAATGAGTATGACACAATTATTATTAAATAACTACTACCTACCTATCATATTGTGCATTTTATCACATTTGCGTTTTGCACTTTCCATCTAGCTATCCGCGCACTTGTCTTTTTCGCACCCAATAGCTCCGTCTCTGTCGCACACTGGCTATGCGTACGTGGCAGCTGACGCACCTTCTCGGCGTTTGAAATATAATTATAATGTCTAATACATTTTAGATAAAATGCGTTTTAAGAAGAAACTTCTTTGTTTGTACAAGGGACGATGATGATTTCCAATAGATAATATTAGTGTTACGGCACAGCCAAGAAAATATTTGTAGTGTCTTTAATGTGTACTACAGAAATCTTTAAAAAATCGTTTTTGACTGGGTTCTGAAATAGTCACCTAGGTGAAAACTTAACACATGTTCAAGCCTTACAATTAGACTTAAAAAACATAAGAATCTCCGAAGGCTCCATTTTGTAAGTATTCTTTTTCACGCAATAATATAAAAAATATCGTAATACTAAGAATTTATTGCTTTAAACTAGAGACAACTTAAGTACCATATTTATAAGGTAACTATAGTTTTAAATCTCAGTTTTCCCCAAAAGTGCATTTATTGTTTGGCGTATACAAGTTAAAAGGCGTCTTTAGGTATTTCTAAGGGTTGAACGCCCTTACAATCACAAAATTACCACGAATGCTTAGTAAAACACCAATTCTTTTATTTCCAAACCATTTTAGTCAGGTGTCTTTAATGCGACCTCAAATCTTTTATTTACTGGACTATTAGCGGAGCGAGAAGAAACGTCGAGCCCAAAAGAAACTCGCCCCAACACATTTTTTGAAATAAATACTTAATATCTATTACAATTGATGTCATTACTAAAGCTATGAGCTGGAAGATCTATACATGTCCATACATCATTGTCATTAACATAGTCTTGGGTTTTATAATATCCTCTTGAACACAGGCATTTCTTTACATAAGTCTTAAACTTATTTTTGGATAAACTAATTACATTTTCAGGTATTTTATTTTAGAATTTTATACACTGCCCCATGAACGACTTCTTTACCTTACTCAGTCTCGAATAAGCAACTTCGATATTATTTCTATTTCTAAGATTAAAATTATGCCTGTCACTGTTTTTTTGGAAATAAATCTAAATTCTTACGAACATACATGATGTTTTCATATATGAATTGACTGGCAACAGTTAAAATATTTATTTCTTTAAACTTGTTCCTCAATGACTCTCGAGATCGCATCTGATAGATAGCGCGAATGGCTCTTTTTTGCAGTATGAAAATAGTTTCTATGTCAGCTGCATGTCCCCAAATTAAGATGCCGTAAGACATTATACTATGAAAATAGCTAAAATACACTAGTCTTGCAGTATCTACATCTGTTAGTTGTCTCATTTTCTTGACGGCGTAGGCAGCTGAACTAAGCTTTCCTGCTAAGGTTTCTATATGTGGTCCCCATTGTAAGGAAGCGTCTAAAGTAATACCAAGAAAAACAATGCTATTTACGAACTCTAAAATATTACTATGTAATATTACATTATCGTGAGTTTGCTTGACATTTGGTAATCTGAATTTTATTACTTTTGTCTTTGTGGCATTTAATAGCAAGTTATTAACAGTAAACCATTTATGTATTTCTGAAAGTGTGTTGTTTACTTCGTCGATTTTGCTGTCTTTCCTGTCTACCTTAAAAATAAGAAATGTGTCATCTGCAAACAACACAATATTTAAGAGACGTTGCACCATAAATGGTAAGTCATTTATATAAACAAGGAAGAGAAAGGGGCCTAAAATAGATCCCTGGGGAACGCCTATTTTTACTGTAGAGCCGAGAGAATTTGCGCCATTTACTTGGACTGTTTGTAACCTATTGTTAAGGTAAGAATTGAGAAGACTGGGAGCCCTATCTTCCACACCGTAATGCTGCTAATGATCAATTTGTATGAAATATCCAAAAACTTTTTTGTGATTTGAGCAAAGTCGTAGAACAAACGTTGTTCAGTGCCATGAGTAGAATCCCCGGTTAACGGGCCCTACACTAATTTTGTTACACCCTGTATTATGAGGTGAAACGAGTCACGTAACTAGGAGAGTTTTGAATATGAATGTGGATGGATTAGTGGAAAGAGGAAGGCCAAAAAAGAGAAGTCTAGACTGTGTGAAGGAATATATGAATATAAAAGGAGTGAGCACTGTTGTGACAGGAGAAATTAATGGTAAAAAACTATGTTTTACTGATCCCAAATAATTGGAAACAGGGCAGGTACTCGTACATGGTAGATATTGATTACTGCATCCAGAACACTCTACACAAATGTTGCATTATGTTACAAATTTGGTTGCCTTTAGCATTAGCAGCTATATATATATAAAAAAAAAAAAACCCTACCTGTGAAACTTCTGCCCAACGCAGAAGCAGGGTTCGCACTTCGTTCCCTAAGTACTATCGTGTGACTCGTTGCTCTCCATACGTCGAATATTGACGCTTCACATCTGCAACGAAAGTCTGGTGTTAGTCCTTTGATTTAATATTTGGTAGTCTTTGAAACCCGTCATTGCGTTATTTTTCGCCCTTCCGGCTCACCATTTTATATAAGTCTTGCCATCATAGATAGGTAAACAGTATTGATGTGTTCCCACAATTACCATATAGGTAGCTATATGGTTATTGTCGGAATACATCAATGTTGCTTACAAGTTGTAGACTTAACTATTCATCTCTTACCATCAGGTGAGATAATGCCAAGATATTTTCAATTGAGGGCATAAAAAGGGGTTAAGGGATCGGAGTTCAAGGTCAATGTTGATGAGCCGAAATGTTTGCTCTGAGTCTGGGTGTATAACATATATGTATGTATGTATTTAAATGTATATGTGTATGTATTTGTCTCTGGTTCCCAAAATACAGGGAATCCTAGTTTGGGGCCAGATGACCGTGTGTGATTTGTCCCGGGTATTATTATTATTAATGTTTTTTTTAAACTGACGAAATATGTTTGTCAGCCTCTTTTCCTCAAGTGACTTTTATGATGATTAGAATGAAAGCTACAATAAAAAACGGCCATAGATGTTAAATGTTGGTTATTCCAAATTTAACACCAGGTCACCTAAACGCCTATCCATTGTATTGTGTCAAAAGAAATGAGACGAATTCTTAATTAAAAAATAAATCTTACCGTATCATAAGATTAGGCACAGGTGACAGAGAGGAAGCTTCCAACTCAAGTGTTGCTAGACTTGAGGCATAGCCATTGGTGAAGTTCATTAGATGGTTAGCAGTCACGCCTGGTACCTAATGGAAAAAAGGTTGTCACATTAAAATGACATCATTAAGAAAACCAAAAGAAATTATTGAAAATCAGGGTTCGTAAATATCCGATATTTATAATCTATCTATCTATCTATCAGCCGAAAGACGTCCACTGCTGGACAAAGGCCTCCCCCAAGGATTTCCACACTGACCGGTCCTGTGCGGCTCGCATCCAGCGGCTTCCTGCAACCTGCATCTTTTGCCATATTTATAATAAATATCAAAATATCAGATATTTTTGATATATATCCGATATTTTCGATATCTTTGATATTTATCAAAATTACATACTAATTTCAATTTCTTACTTTAATACATGATTTTCGAAATAGCTTAATTTAAAATGTAGGTATATGTTTGATAATTTGAAGATTTTTATTAAAATAACATTCAAATTTTATACTCTGATATGTTTTTTCGAAATAACTGAATATAAAATGTATATTTTATTTTTGCAAATTTGAAGATAGTTAATTAAACTAAACTCATTTATTTATTATTGTGATAATCATATCTTTATTCTTTGCATTTGGCACATTCATTCGTAAGAAGCAGCTCTTAGAAGCTAGGAAAATATAAATATCAATATTGATATATATCATGATATAATATGCGAACCCTGTTGAAAATAGATAAGAATCAGATAAAAAAGCGACGCTAAAAATATTATTAATGTCTGCAATCAGTAGTAAACTTCATATTAGTCAACCTAAATGTGTACTACGTGGACCTCTATCTAATGTGTATTTGCAACTATATGATCGTAGGTATCCCTTAACAGGGTGAAAACTGTATAGTCGTCTTACTCACTTACTTTACCCCTTCGTCGGACCGTCGTTCCATAATACATTGGCGGGGGATTGTGTGTATTTTTTTTACGAAGGAATGGTCGTTATATCTCGTATTATAAAAGAAAACTATTAAAGATGCGCATTGACAAAGTTATCGAAAATTACTTTTGCTATTTATAAAAATTTTAAATATACAATATTTGAATTTTGATTTATAAATATCTTCTTTTTCATCTGTTCTTCAATTAATGTCTTAATCGACAGCCACCATAACGGTTCTGTGTGTGACGTCACTAGGATGCCATGAATTAAGATGGCATGGCAAGTACGTGATGGTTTCGTCGTATGTGGAATTATTTTATTTATATACCATCCCCATGACGTCATCATGACAGTCAGTGAGCTTTACGATAGTCACATTAAACATCATTGATGGCAACTATCATTTTCACGCGAAAATTCAGAATCGTAAATGAAATAAAATAGATTTTGTGCTACATAATGATTTTAAAAATGAGGTTGTTTTTTTTTTCAAATTATCGACATAAATGTTAGTTGGTTATTCCATAGTGATCAAATTGGCATACTTTTCACAAAAAAGTAACACTCTTTTATTGTATTCTTTCGTAAAACGTTAGCGCCTAAAGCTTGCAACACCTTATTGTTCATGCCTAAACTGCCACATCTCCACATCTCACGCCTGGCATCGAAACAGACCTCATTTGACTATTGTATGTAACATGCAAATGTGACTCACCATCTGTTCGTTGACGTACCACGTGATATTGGCCGCCGGCAACGAGGGGGGGGAGGAACAGTTCGCCCTGATGTGATCCCCTCCAACGTAGGAGATGCGGTCTGACGTCACGTTCGGGCTGGTCAGCGGCGGTTCTGAAACGAAGAAGATTTTATTGCAATTTTACTAAAAAGATCTGTTTTCATACAAGGAATAACTGCTGTGGCAAAGGACTCTTTAAAGGAAATTTCAGTTGTTTCCATAAAAATTTCTTGGTAGGTCTTCTTTACAAACAAAACCATATCTGAATAAAATTAAATATTATTGTTTTTTATTCAGTATTAACTATATAATTTATAAAGTCTATTAAGATAAACATATTTCCTCATGTTTAAACGATTAATCTTATCAATTAGCACAATTTATCTATCTGATACACATATTCTAAGAGAAAATAATAAAGATGGAGTTATGAAGTAAAGGGTCTAGATCCGTTGAATTAAAAGAATCTGCTCACAGGATAACAGGTGACTGTTTACACTTTTATTGCTAGTGCTATGCTTACTAAATAAAATGCTGACGATTTCCCAATTTTTTTTTAACAAATTCTGATTGCCAATACATTCATACCAACACTGAATTCAAAGGTGAATAGAATACTTGAAAAATTTACACGTTCGACAAACGAAAAACCGTTGAACGCGCCCCACAAACTCTTGCGCTGTTGAATATTGAAATTTTCGAAATTAGAACAAAAGCAAGCGAAAACAAAACGCGTGTGTTCGGTGCGAATTGAATTCGAACATGGAATCTGTTGGATTGAGCCTTTTTTGAGCCTTTTCGTTTCGCGATACGAGAATTCGACAGTGAGCTTTACACGGTCCGATCAGGGTACTATATGTCTTGCCAGTATAACTGACGAATCGTGCAAGGGTTTTTCATGTAACTCAAAACAGTCTTGTTTTTATTTTGAGGAAGACAAAAAAGTTATCTTTTATTATTCTCATTATAATTATGTGTCTTAAAACCATGCTATGTGGAAGTCTTCCAGCTGATGTGATAATGACAAGGGTTCCTACTAAGTGTAAACAAATTGAGATGAAATATGTAAAAGCCAAAGAAATACATTTTATTTGATTGAGGGCCTTGGCAATACAAAATTATGAATATTTTAGTTTCTTTTCAACTTTTTTTGTGATATCTAGTAGTGTGCAAAGGTGTATTACTTTTATGCAGTATTATTAACATGAAATTATTTACTGTCATAAACAAATAAAAGTAACACCTGGCTTGATACAGGCTATTGTTACTTGTAACAAAAAATAGATTCTAATGACGACTTTTACGACGAAGAATTAAATTTTAGCGTGTAAACAAGATCACCACTGGTTCACAGACATAAATATATAGGATGTTAAAAAAGGGCGTTTGAAATTTTAAGGAGTTACTCAGAATCAAGTATAGAAACTAGGAAAAATATTGAAAAAATCCGCTCTTCAAATTTTATCTCCTTATATTTCTTGATTCACTATTCAGATTTAGTATGGGAATCTGAAAAAAAATTGAAGTGTGCATTTTTTAAATATTTTTTCTGATTCTGAGTAACCCCTTAAAATTTCAAACGCACTTTATTTAACACCCTGAAGACTTAAAAACAACCAACTTCAATCGTAACACTACAATTTTGCTATGTTTTTTTGCATTTATTGATTATTCAAAAAGGGCTGAATCGATTTCGATAAAATTTATACAGGACGTTATGGGAAGTATACACTTACAAACAAAAAAATAATTTTCCAAATCAGTTTAGGCGTCTTCGAGTAATCGGGGAACCTACATAAAAAAAAATATTTCGACGAATTGAGAACCTCCTCCTTTTTTGAAGTCGATTAAAAAGTCAAAGTAACATCAACTCGGTATGGAATGCGGACGCCAGCAACATAGCAGCCAGTCTCTGAATATGCAATATTTCAACAATTCCGCGGATCGTAATAAAGGATTTTGCGAAATGGGAGAAAATATGGTGAAGGCACCAGATGGCGAGTACGAATGATAGGCCTTGATAAATATATACTTGTACTGACTGAATGGACGAAGCTTTATTTATCAGGAACACAAAAATCTATCTAAAGATTACTTTCGATTTGATCTAAGAGCCTAATACTAATACAGGTGTAAAAAAGTACCTACATTTGAATTTTTAAGAGGTTACTCAGAATTAAGTATCAGTATAGTGTACTATGACATAAAAAAAAAACTATTATTTAATTTGTGGTATAGTGTACATTTTTTTAGTTTCTCGTTTTTCTTTCTTAATAGTGAATCAAAAATTTGGATAGGAAACAGAAATAAAGAGTTTGGAATTTTTCGTATATTTTTCCTTGTTTTTTTTTTCTCACTTGACTGTGATTAACCCCTTAAAATTTCATACGTTTTTTTTAACGCCCTGTATATTGGTTTTAATAATCTTGCGTAAATTTCATAAAAGTCAAATATAAAGGATGTTAAAAAAGTGCGTTTGAAATTGTAAGGGGTTACTCAGAATCAAGTAAAGAATACATGCAATATACTGAAAAAATCTGTTACACAATTTTTATTTTAGTGTCTCATACGAATTATTGATTCACTATTCAGATTTCAAACGCATTTTTTTATAGTTCCTGTATATCTAGTAGAAATTTGAACTAATAACGAGCAGTGTTGTCCACCCAATGGATCTTGCACAATAAAGTCCACCACTAGTGTCGGGAAAGTGTTAGAAGCACTAGAAAATGTTTTTATAATTTTGTCAAACACATTTTTGGTGATGCTACTGTACTGGGAAGACCATTCTGTTACCCCTTTAACTTCAAGGGATGATAAACGCTGTTAGGCCTACCCTTATGGAAGTATTGAATGTGTCTGATTTTATGTTAAAAAATAAATAACAATAACGAATTCTGTTTGTACTCCAAAAATATGAAAAGAGAAAATACACCGACTTTTACCTTGCCGAAGTAATTCTCTAAGTTGACATTATTTCTTAAAATTTATACGTCTTTCCTTATCAATCTTGTATTATCTTCGTAAATGTATTTTCTGTGTAACATGTCATGATTCGTTGTTTCTTTTTAAGCTCGCAAAACTTTGTAATCATTATTTCCTTATCTTCTTTAAATTTAATCAAAGAAGATGATTATTCTTTCACGACATTGTTTCAAGTGTAGATCACAATAATAATGCTTTCAGTTGTTTTTTTTAAATCATAATACCTAACTTTACCAAGCTTAAATAAAACTTTTTGGGTTACAAACTGTAGCAAAATGTACGCATTATATTTTTCTCATTTCTCTCCAGTCTTGACCTAACACTAAAATAACAGCGCACGAGTAACTCAAACACTATAATCCATAACTTAGCGAGTGTTTGCAGTTTGAAAGCACCCCCATTTTGTACCGTCCAAGTAGGGCTGTTAATGGAGGTATGGTTTAAAGCAACGAGTATTATATCCAATATTTACACTACTACCTCATTAACAACCCATAAAGTCCCTACAGCTGGGGCGCGGATCTCTTTCCAAAGCTCGGAAAGGTAAGGCCATATTACACACGGAGCCAAGTTCGGATTGGTGGAGATTGTTGGACTAGTGGCCAGCCCCAGCACCAGAACGTACTAATTTGACCGCTCGGCTGATCAATTTGTCTGACGAGTCCAAAATTTTTTTTGCGATTTGACTATGGGTTCCTTGGGGAAAGTTGATCAGAATCAGAAGTAGAAGTACTGATTAAAAATTTGACTCACGACTAGATTTACAGCCTGTATAGGTTGCCAATGATGGAAGACAACTTCTTGAACTTTAAAATATTTGAAAAGCTTCAGTGCATCCCTAGATTTTATCCCGGCCAACCCAGCTGTTCTAAAGTTTTGTTACCCGCGCACCTCTACTTAAACCGTATCACGTCGGATACATTTTCGATCTACCAACCTTGTTTGAAAAATGTATGGAAAATTCAAACTGTCAGAATAATTAGTTGACTGCATCAACAATCTCACTAATATTATAAATGCGAAAGTATGGATGTTTGTTTATTTGTTTGTTTGTTCCGCTTTCACGCCGAAATTACTGAACGGATTTGGATTAAATTTGGTAGGTAAATAGATAAAGCACTCGGCTAACACATAAGATACTTTTTATCCCGAAAAACTCGAGGGCTTCCGCAGCAATGGCTAAAAACAGAAATTTTACTTTGTCACTAGATGGCGCTGCCTTAACATTTTATTTCTCTCTGGACCCAATTCTGAAATCCACGCAGACGAAGTCGCGGGCGCAAGCTAGTTTAAATTATGAAACAACGAAATAATAAAACAACTTACATTCTTGGAATTGAATACACGTGTATTTTTTTACATATAAGTTTGTAATGAGTATAGAAACCGCTATACTAAATTATAACGTCGTCGTAGGTTATATTATACACCTGGACATAGGGCAAACAAATCTGCTTGTCACAGAAATGTTTGCCCTGGGTAAGAATTTAACCCACGGCCCGTCTTAGTCCGGAGAAATAAACACTGAGTCACCGGGTCAGTAATAAAGATTTTCATTTTGAAGTAGCTGTAAAGCGGACCAGACACTATCAATAATATTGACAATACGTATATTTTCAAGTATTTTGACAGTATAGTGATTGGAATAAACGGTTGCGCACTAAAGCTTAACACTCACCAACAACCACCATCTCAGCTGACTTGATATCCGTATGGAAAAGAGGCGCATCAGCTGATACCTCACACTGGTATTCTCCAGTCAAGGTCCTGTCCACTTCTGTCAGTACTACCCGGTTCTGATCGGACAGCGCCACCTGTTGACAACAAACACGTTTCAGTGGCTAGGTAAGGTAACTTCTTAAAGGAAAATGGGTAAGAGCGTACCCAAATACAAGGTGAATTGTAGCATCTGAACTATGTCGGTATGAGTTGCCCTAATGGAGTAGTTTAATTTGTCCTAAGAGCGCTTGTCTAAATTTACTTGAATTCACCTAGTTTCTCGTACATTCCTGGAACAAATATTTAATCATTACAAAAATCAGCTTCTCTTTCAATAAACAAAAATACTCCAAGTGAATTAAGGTATAGTGTCTTAGGATAAATGAAATTACTCCATTAGGGCAACAAAGACCAATATATTTAATAATGCTAAAGTGTATTGGGTACGGTGCCCATACAAAATTACCCATTCTCCTTATAATTAAAAAGAATATGAATATAGACCTACTTTATCACAGACGCAAAAAAGGGTGATTTGAAGCCTGTGTGTATATGTATCTGTGTGTGTGTCTTATGATGTCGTAGGCTACAAACAGATAGACATTTCAATGTGTTTGTTATTAGCTGTGTATAATCAAAATGTGTTATGTTTTTAAAAGTTTTTTTTTAAATAGCCATTATCTGTCAGTTGCACAAAGACTGGTCAGTTGCTTATTATGAACTCATTTTTGGTCACGTGTTGGTCAAATATATCTGTATAGTGACTATTATCCATAGACAAGTTTATAAGACATGAAAATATATCCCACAAAAGGACGTAATTATGTAAGAATCGTAGACTGATTAGGCTTGATTTTGTTAAGATACAAGATTAAATAATCAGAAAAACAGACATTCGTTCTCATTTCATCGAGGAATAGGAAAAGATTTTGACAGTATTTTATGTTGAAACGAATTATCTGATGTTCCTATGGTTCGGTATACCAAAAGTAAAGGCTTCGAAACAATAAAGTAGAATACATTTTAAGGGGAATCTAGAAAAAAAAAACATTTTCTTATTATTTACTTGTCTATTATTTATTAGCTAAATGCCTTTTTTGTGGCTTTGTAAATAAAATATTTAAAGATTTATTTTGTATGCTCAAATGTATGTACGTTATCGCATTAGGCTAAGCCTGTAATAATATAACTTAAGTACTTACTTACTAACCAGCAAAAGTAATTACATTAATAATTCCTAAATATAACAATCTTTCATCATCATCATCAGCCGAAAGACGTCCACTGCTGGACAAAGGCCTCCCCCAAGGATTTCCACATTGACAAGTCCTGTGCTGCGCACATCCATGTGTGTGTGTGTGCTCGCATCGCTTGGAGATACGTAGGAGAACTAAAGTTACCGACATAGCTCACAGAATCGCTAAAGTTAAGTGGCAGTGGGCGGAGCAAATAGCTCGTAGAACAGATGGCCGTTGGGGCAGTAAAGTTCTCGAGTGGCGACAGCGCACCGGAAGACGCAGTGTGGGTGGACCAACGACCTGGTAACAAACTTTACTAAGTACAAAATAAGTACAAATCACTCACATCGACTTTGATCTCGGCGACAGGGAACACCTTTGTCGCTGGTGACTCCTTCGGTACGTATCTGTAGAACTCGATCATGTTCCGATACCATCTTATAGAGTACAATTGTGCGCCTTCCAGCTCGTATGTACAACTCAACTCTGCGTCTCGGCCGGTAAGCACTGCTTTGGGCACGTGGATCTGAAGGGACTTGAGGGTGTTGACCGGATCTGTGGAAGAGATGTTATATGTCAATTGTGTTTTGAATCAACAGAATCAACGTAAATTTTATATTGATGTGGATACGTCTATGTTTTCGTTTATAATAGGAGTAATTTCGTGAACAGGAGCTTATACACGAACGCCATCTGTTGGTAACTATGAGATCTACTTTATCGACAATGTGCATAATAAACTCAGCTTAAAACTTTAATTCGTATTGTCATTCCAATTGCCCGAATCTCCTCTTATACATAGACGTATTTACGTATAACTTATGGCTGTATCGGATACAGCCAGCCAGGGTTGTTATAAGACTATCTAATATCCCAATCATTTTATTGATCTTTTGCATGATCGAGTCGAAATCACTATAGTTTAAGTTCTTTGGATAAAATAAGTCAGCAACTTTTCATTCATTCATTCATTCATTCAGCATTCTTTACTAGTGAGTATGGCATACCGAAAAAAATATGGTAGTTAGCAAACCTTTATTAAATTCTTAATAGTATTGTGTCATGGTGATGATTCTAACGACACACATCGAACTCACACTATCTTTTAAACTGTATTAACTACAAGTAAGATAAGATGATATTAATATATTTGCAGGTAAACAAATATACGTTTGAGAAACAGTACTCTCTCCTTGAGTAGTCGTATAAGAATCAGACAGGCTTCCCTTGGGATGACCAACCGAAAATTTGTTATCAGGAGTCTTCTCGCTACCACGGGACGTTAGGTACCGCGGAAATGACGAAGTAAAAGGCCTGAAGGTAAACTCCTCCTTTATGAAAAACTGAACATGATATACTTAGTACTGAAGTTTGATTTCTCTTGTATCCATTGGAATCGCATGGGAAATCAAATAAGTAGACAGAAAATATGTCTGTCTGATAGTGCTTTAACAGTAAGCACAAAACGATAGTTGAAACTGAATATTTTATTATTTTATTAGTTTTATTATTTTTTACTGAATATTATTATTAAAGATAGTCTAGTCATTATAAAATAATAGTTTTTTTAATATTAAAAACATGTACGTTCATAATATACAATTTAGAATATGATAATGATGAACTGATTCAAAAATATATTGCAGACATATTGAACAAGCCGAATTTCTTGAGTCCTTTTTAATACCCTTTCCCTTTTCAATATGATAGTTTTTTTTTATATCCATGTATTCTTGCAAACAAATAATTTTTAACATTTCGAAATCAATATTCTGTAAACATAAATATTATTCGTCAATCTTCGAGACATCAAAGATTGCTTGAATTCATATAATATAATTTTACTGCTATAACTCATAATGAATTTAGCTCACTCATAAATAAGTTAAAATGTAATTAGCTATATCATTATTGTAATTAATAAAGTTTCCTGCCTTTGTTATACCTATTCAGTATCCATCTAATTGTTACACCTGTTTCAATATCCGAAAGACATCTGGCAGTTAAGTGACATTTATATCCGGTAAGATAGAAACCGTGATCGTTAGCAAAATGAGGGCATTTATGTTAGCGATTGGTCGTAAAGCACAGGCGCTCTCAAGTATGCCATTCTAGTAACGACCCCTGTTTATAAGCTCAAGGTGTAATACGCCATTACGCTACAATCTTTTAATAAAAATGTGAAGTTCCCGACACTAAAAACATAAACGGTTCACCCGAAAAAAAATAAAGCAGATATAAAACCGGCGATTACAGAAGAACAAATGAATGCCGACATTGTAGACCTGGACCTCAATATTAATGGACAAGCACTCGAGAATGATAGAGGCATTAAGAATCCGTGAGGTAATCCCATCTAAAAAGTACTAGGGGCGCAGGGATCGCGCGGAGTTACAACATAAGATTTTACGATAGCGTCCGTACGGCACATTTTTACCTTGAAACCTACACAGTGAAGTGAAGAAAGTAAATATCAGGTTTATGACACCTCGTTAGAACTTGGGTCATAACGCTAAACGACGTCCCTGCTGTTATCGTCGCTTTTTGCTCTTCAAATCTGCGACTTAATACTTTTTGCAACTTATTATTACCCGGTACGTTGATTTACAGATGAGAAATCTCTTTTCAGTGTAAATCATGAAATTCTAAATTAATCTGTTATCTGAATTCGTCTCTTG
This sequence comes from Coleophora deauratella, assembly GCA_958295455.1. NCBI lineage: Eukaryota > Metazoa > Arthropoda > Insecta > Lepidoptera > Coleophoridae > Coleophora > Coleophora deauratella. The sequence goes on from OY282411.1 coordinate 5,605,466, forward strand.
AAAAATTCAAATTACTTTGTTTGATCATTGATCCTATATAAAATGAGGTTTATTAAATGGGATATTCTGAAATCCTATAAGTATCGAACAACGTTTAGGAAAATCTTCAGTAAACGAAAATTTGTTCGAACTATGATATTTTAGCGGAGAGCGGTGTGAGTTTTATATTCGAAACGGTATTGCACCAAACAGCCAGGCAAACAAAGAGATAAAAGCTTTTTAAATCTCCGAATTTATGGTTTGTTTTCGCAAACCGAATACTATTCGGGATATCCAAGCGATATTATTTTAATGCGAGCGGAATCGGGCGTATTTTATGCGGCCTCACGCGCTTAGGGCACGGTCCCGCGGTGATAAAAAAAAGCGGCCAAGTGCGAGTCGGACTCGCCCATGAAGGGTTCCGTAACAGCAAGTAACATAATATTAAAGTTCTTGTAGTTCGTTGTAGGTAAATTGCGGTTTACGATTTATGACGATTAAAAAAAAACTACTTACTAGATCTCGTTCAAACCAATTTTCGGTGGAAGTTTGCATGGTAATGTACATCATATATATTTTTTAGTTTTATCATTCTCTTATTTTAGAAGTTGGAGGGGGGGACACACATTTTACCACTTTGGAAGTGTCTCTCGCGCAAACTATTCAGTTTAGAAAAAAATGATATTAGAAACCTCAATATCATTTTTGAAGACCTATCCATAGACACCCCACACGTATGGGTTAGATGAAAAAAATTTTTGAGTTTCAGTTCTAAGTATGGGGAACCCCCAAAATTTATTGTTTTTTTTTTATTTTTGTATGAAAATCTTAATGCGGTTCACAGAATACATCTACTTACCAAGTTTCAACAGTATAGTTCTTATAGTTTCGGAAAAAAGTGGCTGTGACATACGGACGGACAGACAGACCGACAGACATGACGAATCCATAAGGGTTCCGTTTTTTTGCCATTTGGCTACGGAACCCTAAAAAGGTAGATTTGCTTCAAGACATTATCGTAAATAATTTAAATAGGATAAGAAAGTTCAGAAAGAGTGAGAAGAAAAGCGGACAAAAGGGTACCTCATAAGAGTCGAAAATGAAGAAAAATAATAATCCGGTATTTCAATCAGATTTTCCAGAAATACAGAACTTCCTAGTGAATACTAGCTATTAAGAAAACTACAATTAGGAAGATGTCGAAACCGGAACAAACCGGTGAAACCGGTTTTACGTATATTAATAAAAAAAAATAAGAGACACCTGTATTCTGTTGGAATGAACTCATGAAAAGTGGACATTGTGTACAGTGCAAGCAGGTGAATATAAAAACTGCTGGAAAAATTGAATAACAAACCGGATATTGTAGAAAGAAGTAAAGTTGGTATCATATTTTTATAAAGCCATGAAAAAGCTGATCAAGTGCTAGTCTGATTCGGGCCCCGAGGGTTCCGTACAAACAACCAATATTTATTTTACTACCTATTTTTAAGACCACAGACCTCTTATAGGTTTTACTGTAGATGTAAGCAATGAACTGTTTTCTGTATTTCTTTTAAAATTTTAGGCAAAAATCTTCAAGCGATTACCAAATAATGTCGTATTAGAACTGCGTTTGACTCCAACTATACCTAGTATCCCGGGACATTTTGATAAGATTACAACTTACATGTTTATGTATATTATTATCTAATCTATAGCCTTTGAAGTGCCCTTAAAACTTCACATCAATGTGTTAAATCTTGGGCCAATTTTGCCTCCGATATTTAGACAAAAACTTGAAGGAAGAATCAGACATCCTAAATCAGCAGTTTCAATGTAAGAACTGCCATGTCTTTGAAAATGTATGCAAACCACAGAATCACTAACCAAACTAGTTGCAATGTTGCAATGCAACGGGCAGGGCGTTTTGAGTTTTGAACAGTGTTGTGAAGTGAAATATGGCTGGAGCTCGAATATATGAGGCAAATTAGTTTCGGGTTTACAAATTAATTCTACATTATTAAAACAACATTACATGCAACGGGCCTTTGCTAGATAACAAATGAGTTAACAGCGTAGTTAAAAACGGAACCTACATGTACTCCCGGAAACTAAACATTTAGGTGAAACTGAATAACTTTTTAAAAAGAAATCGTACTGAATTCTTAAAAATAAAATTGGACTTCCCTCGAAAGTGTTTTGGAACGAAATCTTGGTAGCAGGCAGAGCAAGCAAAAGCATCGGTACCCGTTCAGCCAAGCTGTGACTAGTTAAACAAGAGTCATTATTTAATTTATTTATATTCAAAATCCACATAACATACAAGAAGATTTTATTACATTTCTTAAATTTTATGCATGACATACATATTTAGATACATAAATTAATGATCATACAAAAAAGCTCATTTACAAACTTTAAACACATTTTCCACATGTTCTTCTATTTTTGCCATTCGAGGGCAAATGTATCTATTACTTGGTAGATAAGTAAAATACCTAAACTTCTTGGTCCATTAACACTTTTTGGTCCATTAGCAAATATTGTTGCAAACTTTTCGAACGCTACACCTGCAACGTGTGATTGAAAACGCTCGCAGCCGCGTTGTTAGATTTTATTTAAAACTACCTCACATTTTCACAATCAAACTTGTACCCTGCATGGCTGATGGCTCTCGTGAAATTGGTTTTCGCTTTGTACTTGACGTTTAGTGCAGAATCGTGTTTTGAGTTTTTTGTTTTTATGTTGTGGCGGTGATTCGTTAGTTTCCTACAAGTTTCAAACGTATTGTCAATAGATGTCAGCTGGGATTCGGGATTGGGAATTTGTTGTATTCGATATCTACTTTTGGTTTTATTTATTTCTTTGTATTTTTAATTGGAGTAGGGAAAATCAAACCAGTATTTAAATATGTTCCCAAAAATTTTCTAAGGTTCTTTAGACGACAGCCTTGAGTAATTGGTTTTTGTTGAGCCTTGAGTGTTAACACTGAGATAACACAACACTTGAGATCAGGAAAATGTACATATAGATTGAGGCAAAATAGGGTCGAAAGTTATTTTTGTGACTAAATAACATTTTTTATAACCGCTTCCTCCGTAGCCTAGTGGCAGGTCCGCTTGTTTCACATCAGGAGGTCGCGGGTTCGATTCCCGGCGGTGTCCAACTTTGTAGGACTCGGTTTGGTTGGTGGTAGGGCATTTTCTGACGCCACGTGGCTAGCTAACATCATCTTATGTAAGTCTTGCCGCCAAAAACCAAAGTTTACAGCATTGATGTGTTCCGGCCTAAAGATAAGCCAGTTCCCTTTTGCGTTGGGGAATCTTGGTAAGCCCGCTTCCATCTTCGGCATGATCATCACTTACCATCAGGTGATATGATGCCAAGGGCTCATCAACTCAGCGTAAAAAAAATAACAAAAGAAAATAAAATTGAGTCTCAGATAAAAGCAGCACAGCATTAAGGTTTCAATGATGTTCATAAAGTACTTACTTCAGATCAGTTACTAAATTTTCATCAATCACAAAAGGGGCTGAAACTTTGAACAAACAACTAAGTATCTCTGAATAGAACTCGAGCCTAACAGAAGATAAGTCTAGAAGGTCTTTTCTATTTAGATGACTTTGAAAATTTCAAATCCTGCTACCTATTTTATTAAACGGCAAGGATTTTTAATAAAAGGTAGGAAACTTGTGAAATAAAGTAAAAAGTTTTGTATACAAAAATAGTATACCTGGTTTTTAAGCTTTCCTGAACAAAGACTTTATTATGTAGCAAAATTACATTTTTTGAAGGTTTTTTGATGTGAATGTTATTTGAAAACCTTTGTAATATAAGAGCTTATAAATGGTGCTGTTTGTTCCAAAAACACCTTTCAAAGGTGATAATATATCTAAATGATAAGATTTAAAAAATATATACTTAATTCACACAAATTGATCAGATCTGATCGATTAACTTTGTATGAAAATTTGCTTTTTTGAGCAAGAATATTATAAATATTGCCGTTAAAAAGGGAGTTGTTGACCAAAACAAAAAAATGCACAGGGTAAAAAATAGCTTAAGGACTTACCTCATATTAACATCTTTCGATATAAATGTAGTCTAATAAATTCTCTCTGCATATTTATTTGGCCAAGAGTATTTTTTTATCCAAAAGTCTCTTTCCTCGCACATTTTCTTAACGAAATTCCCCGTGATATTTATTTAGCGCACATTAAAAATAATAATTTATATTCAAACGCGGGCTCACGTGAAAACGGAACCAAATTATTCACGGGGCTTGGACATGTGAACGCATGGGGGCAAAAACACTGTCAGATGCAGATGTTATATTTGCCAAGAAAAAATTTACGGTGAACGGTGCTTTTGGTTTACACTTTGATCTTGATGTGCCATTTGGAGAAGGAAGTGAAAAAGCGTAGAAATATAATTTAAAAAGTACAATTATTTGCTTGAGTAGGAAAGATGAAATTTGTTTTTACTCTTGAGCCATCAAGCGCAATGAGAATATTTTTTTGTAATAAAAAAATATATTAATTTTACCTGATATCAATAGTATAAAGTAAACAAAAATAATGGGTTGGTTGCCGGACTCTGTACCGAGCACACGTTTTTTAATTTTACAATTATTACCGTTTTAGAACAATTTCAACGTTATTTCTCAGCTGTAATTCAGATTCCGAGATAAGCGATAGTATGAAGTGGAGCATCTTTTTGTGCCCATCACCCTTAGAGCCGTGATAGAGTCTGAGAAACGAAAATGTAACCTGGAATTTTATTAAAAGTTTTTACATGGCACCATAAAGAAGTTGTCAGAGGCTGTCACTGTTGAATGTTAATATGACTGTTAATTATTGATACTTGTTGGCTGAATATTCATATTTATTATTTATTGTATTGTTGAGCGAAATAAATGATATAATTATATATTTCTTTTATGAACAAACCCGCAATAGCTTTCCTATGCCGTAAAATAAATCTACTGCCAGTTTTATTGGTTTATATGTTGGTGATTGTACGTTTTATTCTCAAAGTGAGCTGGTCGCTGGGTACATCTAGTTTGGAAACCTCTCGTACCGCATAAAAAAGAAGTGATAAAAACCGGCCAAGTACGAGTCGGAGTCGCGCATTAAGGGTTCCGTACCATCGTACAAGAAACTACAAAAACACGTCTCTTATGTGAGGACCCCCTTTAATTATTTTTTTGTCACTAAGCAATACAAACTCTGTAACCATTTTAAGCGTCTACCTATTGTCATTATTAAGATCTAGGAAAAAACGCAAAAAACACGTTCTAGCCCCCTTTAATTTTTAATTTATTTTTATTATTTGTTGTTATAGCGGAAACAAAAATACACACTATGCGAAAATTTAAACTGTCTACCTATTACGGTTCATGAGATACAGCCCGCTTTACAGACATACGAACGGACAGACAGCGAAGGCTTAGTAATAGGGTCCCGTAGGGTTTTGGGTACGGAACCACAAAAAAAGGAGCCAAATATACATATACGATGTTGTTTTGGTCTACATATAATCTGATTTTTAATAGGCTGTTCAATTAGATGAGGAAAATTCTTTCCTAAGTATTGTCACAAGTTTTACTTACATCTGTGTCGCAGTCTTCTATGAATTCCTCGAAAGTTACTTTTAAGTTTTTATTTAATTTAATCGGTGCAATATTATTTACGGAAGTGTGCAGTGTCGAAGTAGTATAGTGTCGAAGATATGACCTGTCGGAGTACTGATGTATCGCACATGTGTAGCTGTCGCAGCAGTGTTGTATCGAACATTAGTTCTGTCGAAGCTGCGTATCATCGGACCAGTGTGTGTCGAAACTCAGTAGGTCTGAGGGATGACGGCATACTTTTATATGACACTGATGCAAAAAAGAATGTATACTATGAAAAAAATCCTATGAGAAAAGTTCAATATTTCATTCAAAATTCATCATTGATCAGGTTCAGCGATTTGTATGAAAAGGCTAATAACCATTTTTGAGGAGTTTAAAAAATGTGTCTTGAATAGTGTCACCCTTTAAACGGTGGGTGTCAACCAAAGAAACTCTATGGATAGATCTCGTTAACCAAGAACCTTTATTATTAACGAACAGACTTACCTACTTACCAATTCCAGGTCTAAGTAATAAGTTACAGTTAATTATTGCACACATTAATTTTGTATGTCACGTTTATCATGAGGCCGAAAAGAAAACTGTGTAAGTAGTTTTTGCGACAATTTATTCGTTTATTCTTTGTTGGGTAGCAGGGTGACCATAAAATGATACTATATATATTAAATATTGCCAGGGTAATTAGATATACCATTTATTAATTTAAATTAGATTTGTTAATGCTATATTTATATTTGTATTTAATGTAAAGATATTATTTTTTCCCTATTATTTTCTATAACTCACTTATATTATTAATGTGAAAGTATGGATGATTGTTTATTTGATTGTTTGTTCCACATTCACGCCGAAACTACTAAACGGATTTGGATGAAATTTGATAGATAGGTATATAGATAAAGCGCTGGGCTAACACATTGAATACTTTTTATCCCAGAAAATCGAGGGCTCCTGGAGGAATGGCAAAAAACTTAAAAACCCAATTCTGAAGTCCACGCAGACGAGGTCGCGGGCGAAAGCTAGTTGGAAAAATTTTGAACTTAGTAGGTATGTACTGAATAGGTCGAATAGGTAGTTCGGCCAAGAAATTTTTACTTCTTTTTTTTTTAAATTACCCATCTTAATAAACCTTTAAAATAATCATCAAGTAGGTATTATTATTATTTGTTTATTTAAATACATTGTAGCATTACAGAATATTTTCCAAGCCACTACAAGAACGGACACCCGGTATTATGCCTGTTTTGTACACAATAAATTTATAAAATAAAATATGTAAATAAGAAAAACTTCTGCAGCGAACATCATGGTCACCCTAGTGGAGCAACAAAAACGGAACTCAAGCCAAAGTTGTGATAAACTGGCCCACACAGGAACTTCCCTTGTTGATTGTATTTTTCTAGACCCACCATTCAGCACTGCCTAAATGTGGGTACGCAATTTCGCTACCAACTTTTTTCTGGGATGCGTGTCTTCCTCAAATTAGTACTACGGCGATTATTTGTGGGTAGATAGAAGAAAAGAAAAGAGTCTTGAATTTTTACATTTCTAAGTTCCTCGAGCTAGGTGACCATAATATTCAAATCTTGCCGTCAAATAATTTTGTCGCAGTTCTTGCAATCAAAATAATTTTATAAGTGAAATAATAAAGTAAATTAAAATCGTTCTTAAAATTATTTCACACGATGGCCTTGATAGATACATCAAATAATAATTTATTAATATGTTTGTTGTCAAAATCTCATTTTCTTTCTGAAACTAGATGAATCTGAAATTAAGATCATAAAAAAAAAACTCCAACTGCTGAATATTTTTTTCTTATTAAAAATCTTAATTATCCGAGGTATTTTTTTCTTTTTTTCTAAGATATTCAATTCCAATCGCTGAAACACTATTAACTGTTTTAATAAACCTTTGTTAGCATTTTCCTTCCTTTTTGTAATAAGTAGAGAATGAATCCTATAAGTTTGCAATTTTCTTGGAAGCTAACCGAATAATGCTCCGAACAGCTATTTACCTTGAAAGAACTTGTTGAACCGAAAAGCTACTTATTAATCTAGATAGTCGAAGAGATTCTCCTCAGACTCTGTCGACTTTTCAACAGTAACGGAATTAGCTAAAGATCTGTAAATTGAGTTTCAGGCTCTGCTTAAAAGTTTGGAAGTCTGCGATTTTACTCTTACAAAAACTTGTTGAAATTCAGTAAACCTACTGATACATACAAAATTTTGGTAAAAGGACTATTGTTTCTATTTTATAATCTCTTCAATGGTTGAACCGATTTGAACAAAACTTTGTACAAATTATCCTTAGTAATATCCTAACTAATAATATTATGAATTCGATAGTGCCTTTGTTGATTTGTTTCCATTCTTTCACGTCGTAACGGGTTGTAATTTTTTTGCAAAGACATAATTGAAGGGATGGGAAAGGACATTACATTTTGTACTGTAAAAAATCGAATCTCCTCAGGAATTACACTAGGAACCCTAAAAATAATGCATCTTGACAAAACAAGGGTATTTATTACTATAACGGGTGGTATTATTGATTCACTTGGAATTAGATGTCAATCAGTAATTCAAATTACCACTGTAGTGTCTCATCCGAGATACAGGGCGGGGAAAAATATAGGATAATTTTATTCCGAAAAGTCATTTTCGTACTCGCAAACCGCTTGCAGGCCGCGCACTGCGCACCTTGAAAGACAAATAGATAAACGATAAACCATGCGAGCAGAAGTCAATACTACAATGAAAGGAGTAATATCTCATATAACTTTTGTTTTGTAAAAATCACGGGTAAAAATATACTTACTGCCTTAACACACCATATCTCCTTAATCCGACCCTGCTTTTCATGTACACTCAGACTCCTAATTTATCTCCTTTCCACTTCGATTGCTCACTCGCAGTAAAATGAATCGCCCCATTAACTTCTTGTTAGATTTCAACGTAGTATTTATTATCTTAAAGTTTCAGATCGAACATGAATCCCCTCCATTATCATTAACTTCCAAATTTAGAATACTGATACGCATGGTAATATTGATTTATAATACTTGGAACTTCAGTCAGTAATTCAAATTACCACTGTAGTGAGGTATTCTTCTTCTTATCTTGTGTCACATTTAACCGTCCTATCCCCACAAGGTATAGACGGCGCGGCGGTGCCTAGTGTTGCACTTGGCATCACCGCGGTCACGTGTAGGGCATTTAGATTTACACCTACGGACGTGTGCAATGCGACCATCATAAACATCTAGGAATCAGATGTGCAGGTTTCCTCACGATGTTTTCCTTCACAGTTAAAGCAGTCAGTATGCACATAAGTTTCGAAAAACTCATTGGTGCACTGGCCAGGATTTGAACCCACGACCTCTGGTTGGGAGGACGGAGGAGGACATGCATATTTTGGTAAGTAAAGGTTAATTTATTAATTTATCATATAGGTATAATTGGGGAGAAAGTATTTATCGTGAATTAGCACCATAGCTTGACCTTACCTAAAACATGCACCTGTTTGAGCGAGCTTACTAAAAAAGATTCGTTCGGTGGTCGTCTTTTCTAATCGTCGTTAATTTTAACTCATATCTACAAATACTTCAAAGCTGGGACTAAAAAATGTTTTAATCTCTTTAGTAACGAGCGATTATTTTTACAAGTCCATCGTCAGTTTTTTCGTAGCCATTACTATTTAATTTAAAACCTCTTTTATATATGGTTTGAATGTTGGCTAGCTTGACTTTATTTCCAGTTGTTTATGAATTCTAACAATAGAGTTACAATTTATTCAGAGCTCTTTCATCGATAGTTCTCTTCAAAGTTCCATTTTACATTTATACTTATTACAGCAAATTAAAATACATAATTATATAGGGTTCTTATGAAATACCTGAAAAAATTAACCACGGCTTCTACTCATGAAACTGAACAACTTTCCCCAAGAAACCTATACTGAATTCGCAAAATAATTGTTGGACTTCCCGTACTAATCAATCAACTGATCCGGTAATTTTGTATGGGAACTCCAAAAATTTGTTTGCGAATTGAGTATAGGTTTATTCGTGAAAGTTGTTCAGTTTCATGAGTAGAACCCACTGGTAATTTTTTTTCAGGTATTTTAGAAGGACCCTATACAGGGTGTTAAAAAAGTGCGTTTGAAATTTTAAGGGGTTACTCAGAATCAAGTATAGAATCCAGGAAAAATTTTGAAAAAATTCGCTCTTCAATTTTTTTTTCCAGTTTTTCATACAAATTCTCGATTCACTATTTAGATTTAGTATGAGAATCTGAAAAAAATAATTGAAGAGCGGATTTTTTCAATATTTTTCCTGGGTTCTGTACTTGATTCTGAGTAACCCCTTAAAATTTCAAACGCACTTTTTTTTAACACCCTGTATATTTATTTCATTTCACTACTGAAAAAAGATATTCTCAATTTAATGCTGCTCAGTTGTTTAAAGAGCTGTATGAGATTTTTTTAATGTGTATTAAACGAAAACTATAACCTTTTACATCAATCAAGGTTTCAAGACACTTAAAATACTCGTATGTTTGTCATCAGCAGCATCCACGATAAGAGATTTTTCAAATCAAAAATGGTTGACTAACTCTTTACTTGTTCCGTTATGAAAAAACAAAATTTATTTTAGTATATTTATTTTACATTTATAGTTAAGTGTGGTTTATCCCATAGTATGTCTCCTAAAAAAAATATGTTCGTCCTCGCTTTTGTCATTATTTATATGTAATATCAGACCAATAAAATCTTCAAATTTATTCTATGTTTCTTTTACCTATGAGCATTTAATTACTTAAATCACCTTCCCTGAAATATGTGTATCGGCAAACTTTCACGGCATTACTCCGAAGACTGCTAACAACTCGCAACAACTGTTAATCACTCAAGTTTCCGATAATGTCTAAAATACCACACAATACACAACATGGCCGACAAACTTACATATGTAGGTACTTACACGGAGCAAATATGTTAACTGATTGTGATGGGAGCAAGATGGGAGGCAGTCGCGTGCACTTGACGGAAGTAATTGGTTTCTACTTCAGCGGTTTTGAAATAATGACTTTCAACCCGGAGTGAGGAGTTTACCTTTGTGAGAAGTATTTCAAAAGTCAAATTAACAATAGAACCACTGCAAGTTAAATGCTGAAAACGTAGATGAATATTCTTTTTTTTGGCTTTCAAAATATATGACATTTTTGGTAAAAAATATCAACTAATATTCATACGAGGAGTACGTATCTTAATCGATCATAATAAATATAGCACGCATAACATATTCAGGAAGTCGAGAGATTGTCAGACAAATATTCACAACCATCAGGGAGATAGATGAAATTTTTATCGACATCATTATTATTGATGCTTATCACAGGTTTTCCTCGGATGACAAACGAGATATTCGCCGTGATAATAAATGTTTGAGAATTATTCTCCCCAACCACAAAGTTTAAGAAAAAAGCGAGAACGTCTCCCAGAAAGTTTGTACGAAGCTCGTTCCTTGAGGAGACTCGAAGAATTTTATTATTCAAAAGCTTTGCTCACGACGTCTTGATGAATGTTGTAGAGAAGTTCAAAATTTTATATCTGCAAAGTGAAGGTATCATAAAATTTACGATTCATTTGTGCGACTCTGAATAGCTTTCTACCAATTTGTTGTCTGTGTGCGATTGCATTGCTTGAATAAGCAGTGGCGGTATTTTTTTGAATTTATCTCTAGAGGTTACAATGAATTGTAGCTACAAAGGAAAATATTTTATTTTTTAAACTTTACAAAAAGGGAGATTCTTAAATTGCTTAGTCGTATATTTTTGACGCATAACTTCTTACAGAGCAGTGCGATTTTGATGATTATTTATTTTATTTCTTTTAAGTCATAACCCCAGGTCTTGGGGATCGTGACCATTATGAGGTCAATTCATGATGGTTTTCTTGGGATGTTAGTCACAGTGGTTTCCCGTTGCCTTCTGTGACAGTCCTTTCAGGAGTGATTTGGACTCCCAGGCCGTTGCTGCCACTTCCGCTCAGGTGATCTATATTTATAAGAGACGGTATAATTTCGACATTGATTTACTTTTACTTTTCTAATTAACGCTTAATTTTTCAGTCATATAATTTTAACTTACAATTATTACAATTCTATTACTTTTTATATCTTTGTATTGCGTTATTCGAATTTAATGTTGTTTTTTACTAAATAGGGTAAGTATGAAACAACGAAATAGTGAAAAACAAAACAGTATGGTAATAATGACTAAGCTTCTAAACTACTAATTTTGTATCGACACCGAAGGTATCATAAAAAGTGATTAATTGTGCGCCTCTTTTCTACAAATTTGTTCTTTGTATGCATCGGTCGATATATTGTAGATTGATATCTGTGTAAGATTGTATTTAAAGTAGCTGTGGCAGTTTTTTTTATAAAGAGGAAATAAGAATTAATTAAAGTTACGAAGTAAATATTTAATACGTATCTAAAGATACTTGCATTGTTTAACTAAAAATACTTGTTTACAAAATTAAGATATTTTTCCACTTTTTATTTTTCAGCAAACAGCTTTATTATTAAATTTCATGATTTTTATATTTTACTTAATATTTAATGTGAACACTTGGCCAAAATCAAACAATAATAACAAATTTAAAACATCCTATTCGTTTAAATTAAGATAAAGCGTAATTTAGTTTCGAGATGTAATAAACAAAATCTATCAACATTCACAGCGATGTTAAAATGGGAACAGAAATCTCATTACGCATAATAAATTCAATTTTAGTAAGAAATTGCGTCTAAGAGTCTACAAGTATTTTGAAACTGCTGCTCATGCTCAATAAAATAATATTTAATATTTAATATACAATTAAAATAATACTATAATAATATTTCTATGTTAAACGGAATGAAAAAACTCGGCTTATAATTTACATTTATCTTACAACTACTATTGTTTGTAAATAAACTAAATCTAAATCTGTCTTATGCCGCAGCTTTAATTTATAATTTTATATTGAGAATAAAAATGCTGGGTTATTTTTATACATTACAGTTTCTTTATATTTATATGATACGAAATCGCTGTAAATAGGAAAACGCTTATTCTATTTAAATATACATTCTATGTACATGTATTCTTCTAACAAACTTCTAAGATAAACCATTTCTTAGCAAACCCTTTAAGATTTAAGCACTACTTCATCTCTGGATCCTGAGGCTGGGTACCTTCAAGTACCTCTCAACAGATTAACGAGCACATTGTCTGTGACAGCCACCTCAACATTAGAGGTTTTGCAAACACCGCTTTGTTTCCCTAATTGAGAATGTAAGGATCTCATTCATGATGTATTAACGTGAATAGATTTCACCGCTTTGTTTTGACTTTCATGCTTATGTTGATGATGTTGTTTTATGTTGAAAATGTGTATATTAAGTACTATTGAGTTGTTTATTCCAGCCAACGTAATAATTTAATGGGAGTAAGTTAGTTTTAGAGAAATGTAATTAGAAATACCATACGTTTTTTACAGAACTGTGTGGCCTTAATAATACGTTAATCGAAATTAATCTTATTATTCACACAGTTCTTGCAGTTTTAGCAAGATTACTCAAAAAAAATCTTCGGTCATTACTTTTCATATTAGCAAAAACGCAATGAAAATTCTTAAAGAAAGCACTCAGCAACTAAGATCTGTGAAAATACTCACTCCATAAAGGAAAAAGTATAATTTTAACTAGTTTGAAACATTAATCATAACGTCCGTCGCGGTTTGAATAATGGAAACGTTGTGAGAAAATAGTTTCCGCAAAGTAGGAATGTTTTTGCAGTATCACAAAGTAAAACTGCAGTATTCGAGCTAACGTAAAGTCTCAAATATTTTAAATTTCATTACTCTTTGTAATGTTGGATGCGGGGGGAAAATGTGATGGGAAAGGAATTTATTTGTTGATGAGTCTATAATACAAAAAAAAATACATTGCAGAAAGAATGTTAGAAGTATGTATAATATTACAATCTATCTATTTATCTAACCATCCCACATTAGCTCACTGCTGGGCATAGGATAGGCCTCTTATTTTGCATGCCATTTGTCTCGGTCTTTCGCTAGTCTCGCCCAGCAACATCCAGCAACGCTATGTCATCCGATCATCGCGCAGCTGGTCTACCTACTGATATTCGCCCTGGTCTTGGTTGCCGCTCTATAAACATTACAATATCACATAAATGTGGGCGTCCAAGCAAAAAATGGTCCAGTAGTGGGGTATTGAGTTAAGACTAGATTCAGAATTTATAGTCAATTAATAATAAGGATTAAAAAATATATTCAAAATCTGGCATAAATATATATTTTCCAGACATTTAAAGTTGAAGCTCTGAAATACCTTGTTTTGTCAAAAATCATTTTTAAAGTTTGATTATAAAAAAACACACACTTCTACTTGCTTGTTACAGCGATCAACATCATATTATCATATATAATCATCATATTTCAGTAAGTTCTACACAGTGACATTTTTTCATCACCTTTTTACAGTGGCCCTTTCTCTTTACCTTAAAAATATTAAATTGAATTTTTAATTCAATATTCTGTTTTCGGTCAACATTTTACACAAAGTAACCTAATTTCAGGCTTGTGACTTATTTAATCCTATTTGTAGAAAGAAGGGACCCCCCGTGACATACTGAAGACAGACGGCTAGACAGCAGAGTGACAGAAATAGGGTCATTTTGCACTTTCGCTACGAAACCCTAAAAACAAACCAAGTGTGCGTCAACATTATACTGTGTCGTATTACTGAACCCTCGATGGCCAGTTTTTTTCATCTGCGAGATATTGAGGTAAACTGAAATCAGACTTCTGAGAGAAAACTGAAATCTACTCAAAAATACTTGAAATTAAACTAAACTGTGTAGGACTGAACATAGGTAAACTTAGCAAGTTATACAGAAATCGATTTATAATTTTACTTTTATAAAATTCTTCAAAGCTATTTCCATGAGAAAAAAATTTTTGTTTTGCTTTTGGTAAATAACTGCATTTTTAATTTTAATTTTTTTTTTTTTTACTTTTAATTATTTTTATTGTTTAATTCAAATTATTTTATTTTAAATTTGTTCCTCAAACGTTTTATTTATTTATTTATTTTTATTTTATTTATTCAGGGAACATACAGTCATATGAGTAGTGTTACATACACATAATTATAATATTACAACAGACCTGGAGTCCCATAGGATATTTTTATTACATCAGATAAATGAGCTCTGAGCTTGCAAGCTCTGCCAAAAAAAGACTAAAATAACATCAGCAAACATATTTTTAGTGCTAAACTACCAAATCACGACATTTAACTCGCCTTTACAAGAAATATCTATTTCGATAACAATTTTAAACAAAAGATTTTTCGTACAAAAAGCGAACCCACAAAAACAACGATTACAAAACGCTTCTTCACCGTAAATTCAATAAAAATCCAGTTACTTTCATCGTAGGTAGGAAAGAAAATAGGGGCCGGCAGGAATACTAAAAGAAAGTTATTATTCCGAAGGAAGGTCGGTTTGTAAAGGAGGAAACTGGTAGGTTGAAATGAGCTGAGAATTGCTGACGGCACGTCCACTGGTGGACGGGGAATACGTCGGGATTATTGAGGTAGAAACAGGGGGGGCTTGAATGAGATTTATCGATACTGAATGTACCTCTCTAGCTAGACAATAGCCTCACCAAATGGTTCATAAAAGTTAATTTTTATTTTCACTAATAGTATATTTATTATTTTAATTTAAAAAGTAAGTGAATTATCTTGAAATAGCAACAATAACGGATTTGAAACACAAACTAGAAACAGTTTGTGTTTCAAATCCGTTGTTGTTACTATTTGAAGATAATTCACTTACTTTTTTTTAATCTAATGATTTTCGTTTTTACTCAATTAAAAAAAACTGGACTTCAATTTTAGTAAAGTTGTAGAGCAAAAGGTTTCGGTATGATGAGTAAATCCCAGTACATGGGTCCTACATTTATAATGTTAAGTCCTATTTAGATAAAAAATAGGACTTTTCCAATAATTCAAGTAGACTTGTACCCATTATTGAAATATCTAGTTCTACAAAATATACAGTTGTATAAGCTGAAGTACACTCAATATACTGAGCGCACTAACTGAAATGCTAGCAGAAAACTACAATAAAAATGTCCAGTTTTTCAGCTTACTACATAATCTTATCTACTATCATGTTACGTGCAAGAAATTTCGTTTATTATTGTATGTTGCATGTGACATTTTGTGATTCAACTGCATATGGATAAAAATTCACGCATGTATCCTACATCCTCCGCCATCTAGGGTTGAGAACCACAACCAATTTCATCGACTTGACATCCGCTTAATATGTCAGCCCTACATGATAATAGACATTCTTATTTTATTTATTTATTTTTTATTTCATTTATTCGGGGAATATACAGTCGTATAACTAGTGTTACATACAAATAATTATAATATTATAACAGACCTGGAATCCCATAGGATATTTTTATTACTTAAGATAAATGAGCTCTGAGAAGGAACTTGTGCACTGAGAAATCATTGTTATAGTAACGTGTCGAACGCCTGAAAAAACTATATTTTGTAGAATTGGTCGAAAAGGGAGAAATAGAGAATGTTGTTTTAGTGCGAGAGGATATGCGTCCTAAAGTTGATTTCTGCCAAAAGTGCAGGCGAATCAATAATATTATGAATTATTTTAAATAAGCATATATAGGTATAATCATAATAAATTCGCCTGTGCTTTAATGATAAGATTTTATATCGTTTTGCGGCTGTATCGATCTGAAAACCAACTACCACTTCGGTAATCAAGATTCTTTAACTTTTCCAATCTAGTAATATGGACATTATAGCTTGGATTCCACACGACACTCACAAATTCTAGTAAGCTACGAACGAAAGAAAAGTATAGGATTTTTATAGTGGAGGCCTTACTGAATGGATGAGAAATCCTTAAAATAAAGCCATGATTTTTGAAGCACTTTGTTACAATATGGTCTATGTGTATATTTTAATTTAATTTAGAGTCAAGGATCACACCTTAATAAATATTATAAAATATCATTCTTAATAAATATTATAAATACCGAAAAAATTAACGTAGTCAGAACTCCTTTTGAATTTTCCAGAAGAGGTAATTTCACTCCTTGTACAACTAATTGCATCAAAGCAGCAGGGCGACCTGCACAAACATTCAACTTGCTGCAGAAACCAATAAGCGTTCTTAAAGCCTCTTAGTAGATACAGTCCACCACAAAAGTGAACACTAGCAAATAGGGCAACACTCTCGTGGGCAAGTTAATGAATATGCAAACTTGTAAGGTGCACCGCAGTATGACGTATAGTATAAAGCTCGGTACTAACAACGGTATTACACTGGTGACATGTTAACACCGCAGTGTAATGAACCAAAGTCCCATATGAATACTTAAACGATTTTCGTTCACGAATGTTCCGCGTGTGGCCGGTTTGTGAATTTTAAAGTATCAAAATGTAAAGCAATTGCGAAAGGCATTTTGGGACTTTGAAAACGGTGCAAAAAAATATTTCATCAGTAAATAACATTTCTGTATAAACATAACTGATAACAATACACTTATTTACCTAATATTTACAACAGAATAGTACAATTTTTACGGTGAATATCATGAAAATAAATAAAAATATCTTATTATCATCGAAACAAAACAATAACAAAGTAGCGCTCGTTATTCTCCAAAGATTTTGTAACGATAACTAAATAAACAATATTTTTCTCATTCTATAGAAAACGTAGATTCAAGATTGTCACGTTTAATATATCCAACCAAGTTTAAACCATACCAAAAGTATATTTATCCAAATTTAAAGTACCACTAATAGGTACTAAAGAAATCTAGAACTAGAAAAATGCAAGAAAAATCTTGTCTCTGTCATTCATGGTCTATATTATATGGCGTTGTCAAATAATCAGCTCCATAGTGTCAAAACTACTGAATACGAAAATGTTGAAATTAAGGTGAAAATTTGATCCATTGTTATTTCAGCGCTAAATATTACGCGGATTTTTTTGTGAATAGCCTTCCAGGTCCTTTAGCCCAACAGCATAATTAGTAAATTAACACCAGTAATGAATAATCGACATTTTTTATAGCCTACGATATCCAGTCCTAAGATCAATGAAACGAAACCTCACATATGAACTCATAATTACCTAAGATCAGTATATTATCACTATAGCGATATGTGAGATTTATGTGAGATTAATAACACTGAAAAGAGTGCATGACAAAAATGCGGATGGTTGTAATTTCATTAGTGAGATTATAACATTACGAGTATTACTGCGGCATATAGACATACATACAGGTTGTAACAAAATTGGTGTAGGACCCGTTAACTGGGGATTCTACACATCGTACTGAACAACTTTTGTTCTACGACTTAGCTCAAATCACAAAAAAATTTTTGGACATTTCATACAAATTGATTATCTGTTTTGCCATTTTTGTATGGAGAGTCCAAAAATTTTTTTGCGATTTGACCAAAGTCGTAGAACAAAAGTTGTTCAATAGAATCCCTAGTTAACGGGTCCTACACCAATTTTGTTAGTCAAAGTCAAAGTCAAAATATTTTTTATTTAAGTAGATGCTGTACGCATACTTTTAAATCGTCTTTTTTTCTACCTAGTACAAAGTTCCTACCACGCGGAACTTGTACACTCAACGTTTCGGGAAGTGTTAGCGGAGCGAGAAGAAACGTCGAGCCCAAAAGACGTAGACGTAGAAGAGTTACACCTGTATATACGACTTCACTGACGTTAAAGTGCAAAGACTTATACTTCATTCCACTTAAAAAAAAAAGCAAAACGTAAACAAACTTACTATGGAACTGACACATGTCAATGTCATCTGCATACTATGTTTGTTTACCTTTTGCTTTTTTTTTATTGGAATGAACCATACTCGTATTTCAACTTAAGATGATTATAATCAAAATAAAATAAAGAGACGGTCGTCACGGTGTAAAAGACAGTCATCTTTACACACTTTAAGCTCAGTATTACAGAGTGCGCGCTTTTCAGGGAACTAGGTTAAAAGCGAGTTGCATTACGTTGCCCTGATACGGAGATATGGCCTGTAACGCCGCCAAATACCGCGAAAAAAGACATCAATTTAGCGATGGGAATAAGCTTAGATAAAAAAGTCTTTATTTCATGACTTTGGGATATGTTTAAAGAAATTGATATTTTAATGGCTGTTAATTCACCCACGATGTAAAAATTCTATTCTTATGCGTATTGAATTGTAGTTTTATCCATTAAGTCGAAATAAGAATTGGCTACATTGAGTCATGTTTCCGCAGTAAAATAGGCCATAAATGAAATGAAATATATATTTATTAGAAGCGGTCGTGGCTCAGTAAGAAGCGGTCGTGGCTCAGTAGAAGCGGTCGTGGCTCAGTACGGCTTGCGTAGTCGCATCGATCACGCAGGTTAACTGACTACAGACACGGTCATAACCTGGATAGGTTTGACTGTTAGTGGCATTTATCTCGACCGTTTCCGTGCTTCGCAAGGCACGTTAAGCAGTTGGTGCCGGCTGCTATCGCTAGCAGTCGTTAAGTTATGTCAGAGGCCTTATAGGTGGCTTGAAAACTTCTGACACTGGGGTTGGCCACTAGCCCCACAACCTCCACCAATCCGGACTTGGCCCCCATGTGTGGAGTATGGCCTAAGCCTTCCTGAGTTATGGTAAGAGACCCGTGCCCCTGCAGTGGGGACGTAAGGGGTTGTGAACACATTTATTAGACTGACTCGGTGGCTAAGTGATTAGCGATCCTGACCGAGAGTCGTGGGTTCGATCCCCACACATGGCAAACTTTTCTGTGATGAGCAGAATTATTTGTGAGTCTGACAATGAGTGTATTATATCTATATATGTATATATTTAAAAGTATATATATGTGTATGTATATCAGTCTCTGGTTCCCAAGATACAGGGAATCCTAGTTTGGGGCCAGATGACCGTGTGTAATTTGTTCCAGATATATTATATTATTGCAAAAAACTCATTTTTTACGATAAGATATAAGCAAAGTTATATCACCACAGCAAAGATCATAGATCGAGTAGATGCAACGCATAAGCATAGCAGGCGTACATTTATCGCTCAAGTTTATATCTGCCCTCTTAAGAGAGAAGGCCGCTAGATATACGAAAGCTCCATATACTTTGCGGCCTTATTTCTTACGAGGGCAGATATGCTACCCTCCCAAATAGCGAGACTTGGCTAGATTGAGCCAATTCTGTAGCCGCAAGAGCCCTGGAGGCGAAACTTCGCACATATTTAATTTGGCAGAGCAGTCGACTGAGACCGCCTAGATTATTGCTACATGGGAGATGATTATGCGCAAAATACTATTTCATGAAAGCTTCGGGCTTAATAAATTCGCAGAACTGCCATTTGTGCTATTCGCCAAAGTGCGAGGGAAAATTTTAAGGGATTACTCAGAATCAAGTATAGAATACAGGAAAAATATTGAGAAATACGATCTACAATTTTTTTTTAGTTTTCCATTACTAAATCTGAATAGTGAATCAAGATTTTGTATGGAAAACTGAAAAAAAGTAGATCGGAATTTTTCAATATTTTTCCTGTATTCTATACTCGATTCTGAGTAACCCCTTATTTCAAACGCACTTTTTTAACAGTTTTTTTTTTATCAGGATAAGATAGAAGGATATAGGGTGTCTTGCATTGCCTTATGAATATGAATTATGACTGTCTTAATTTTTTTGTGCGTTATCAAAATTAACAAATTGGACCCAGTTATCTGGAACCGAAGTAGAAATTGACTTCGCATGGGAATCAGATATTTATAGAACTTAAACACATACATGCGTTTCAAATTCATTCTTACATATATACCTATAGATATAATAGCCAAACACAAAGGAAAACTACCCTGGGTAGAAATCGATCTGGTAACGTTAGCTGGAACTGCCTTTTAACCAGGAGTGGTGACAATTTTGCCACCGAACCATACAATTCATCATGGTTTCTTTAAAAAACTCTTAAAAAATTTTATCACTTCAGCTTACACTGGTTAACTTATAATCGGTACAAATTAGTTGATAGATTTAAAAGATTGGACACGATATGAAAAATGAACTGCCTCCGTGGTCTAGTGGCTAGTTCGCTTGCTTCTCATCAGGAGATCGCGGGTTAAATTCCCGGCGGGGTCCAACTTTGTAGGACTCGGTTTGGTTAGTGGTAGTTCATTTTCTGAGTCCGCTTGGCTAATTACCACCAT
The DNA here is from genome assembly GCA_958295455.1 of Coleophora deauratella. Lineage (NCBI taxonomy): Eukaryota > Metazoa > Arthropoda > Insecta > Lepidoptera > Coleophoridae > Coleophora > Coleophora deauratella. The sequence continues at coordinate 5,626,423 of OY282411.1, forward strand.
CTTATCTAAATCTTTTCGCCAAACATCAATGTTACCAGCGTTGATGTGTTCCGGCATGAAGATAAGATAGCCAGTTCCCCATTGCATTGGGGAATCTTGGTAAGCCCGCTTCCATTTTCGGCATCATCATCACTTACCATCAGGTGAGATCAAGCTCATCAATTAAGGATTTAAAAAAAACAACATCCTGTTTCTTACAATATTTGATGATTCACATTGATTCTATCCCTATAGGTACATATTATTACTACGGAAAAGTTAAAGTTAGTTAACATCATAAATATCCCAAAATCTGAATTTATATCAAGTTACTATCTAATATTAATTCCTCAATTATCTGGCAGACAATCTGAGTTACTTAGCTGAGTGTACTTGGGTACTTGAACGATAGTTTAGAGGATGTCCTATCGTTGAAATAGCGGTTAGCCGCCTGTTAGCGGTACAGGAGATTACAGTTTGGTTCGTAACGAAAATAGGCCTCGATAAGGAGACTAAACAGAACTTCGACGTATTTCTATTCCAATTTGTTATTAGTGCGTGACTTTACTAATACTTCACTAATTCTACGTTGTAAATCCAACAGTAATTTACTCCGATATGTTGTTCGACTTTACTTCAATATAATATTTTACTTCAGCTTTACTCAGACGTGACGGTACTCCGACACTGCCCATATTCGTCGACCCTCCCAGAGCTTCGTTTAGGAGGGTAAGAGCTAATATGCAACAGGGTTCGCCCCGGTGCCCTGAGGTGGTACGTTCACGACATCATGTTACACCCTGATGCCACTCAGTCCTCAGCACGGCCTCACCTTGACTTGGATGTTTGGAGGAATGCGCCACTTACCTATTTCAGCTTAGGGGCCATTATAAATTACGCCACACGTTAAGGGGGTTGGGAGGGGGTCCACGAAGTGTGACATTATGTGACAAGGGGTGGGGGGGAGTTTTAAACGTTGTTACGTCACATAATAAGTAATAAAAAATATATAATTTTGTAATTTCTTTTTTTATTTATTCGATTCTGGGCGAAAAATTGTAAGATATTATGTGATGTCACACCAGGGAGAGGGTGGTCCCACAAATGTTACCAACTGTGACAAGGACAAAAAATCATGAAATTCGTGTGACGTAATTTATGGATGGCCCCTTAAAGCTTACTTTTGCCTTACGAAACACAGTTCCGGGTTTGATTTTGGAGTTATCCTTTTCCTAGACAGGCTGCAAACCAATACAGAGCCTCCATATAAATACTTTGCGGTCTTCTTTCTTATGAGGGCAGATTACTACACTAATCTGACGTCGTTTTGTTTTTGGTCTGAAATAACTTTTTTACTCCGTCTCTGGTTGAACCATATCTGGCCGCACGGAATGGCATTTTCCCGTAGTGCCCGCACTCTTCCGCATCGCGGACGTCACTCGTATTCTCTTCTTGCTCTAGCGAACGGTGTTTCTGAGCGATAAAAAAGGATAGCGCTACGGGAAAATGGTGCCAGATATGGTTTAACCTAATCTACTGCGGTGCTATTACTCCGACCTTACTCTACATATACATTGTAATATTACTGGAAACATATACACATGGCATTTTATTCCAATACTACTTTTCTTTAACGTGACACTATTCCGATACTACACTACTTCTAAAAGTACAGGATTTTTGGTTTTGTTTCAACTTTTAATAGAAGAAACTATTAAAAATTAAATTATCGTTTCAAAGTTACTAAAACTTTATCAATTTCGGTGCAGAAATAACAATATTTAGAAACAGCCATAATTAAATATGTAGATTGGTCAAAAATGAAATAAGTACATCATTATTTGTACGTACTTTATTTCTAAATCTAGGTACAATAAAGACAACACTAATTAGTTACTTAAAATAATAACTAAAACTGAGTAAATATTACTGGAAACAAAACTCAAGACCATTAGCAGAAATCGAAAGCTAAAGAGCTTATATATTATTATGAAAATACTGTAGTAAAGTTGAACAAAGTCTTGTACGTTCAAAACCACTCAGCTTCGATAAATTTAATTTTAGATAAACCATAATACTACCCAGAACATCGTTACAATAGATTGAAACAGCAGACAAACACGTTGGAACATAAAACAACATTACCACCCGGTACTTGGTCACAGAATGGTTGGAGGTTATACATTTTCAACACCTTTTTGTATATGACACACCATAAATTGTTACTAATCCTGGCCCAAGAGAGGTTTATTTTGGCACGGTTCACGGCATAGATTAAACGCCGTAGAAGGGACGCCGCTGATCCGTGTAAAATTTGAACAAAAAATGCTACACGAAATTGAAGTAATTGGAAGAAAAGAGGTCCTTGATAAGATTGTTTTTTTTTCAGCTTACATATATATTTTATCGGTTCTATCTATAGTTGAGTACACGAGCGACTAGAATTTAAAAATATTATTCTACAATATAAAGTTACAAGTTATTTTATTTATTTACGCTTTATTGTACACAGAAAAGAGACACAAATAGACATTAACAAGGAAAGAACATACAAAAGGTACAGCTTATTTCTAAAAGAATTTTTTTCCAGCAGACCTAAGACAAGGAAAGTTGTAGAAAAAAAAATGGCAGATCAGACGTGTACAAAAACAAAGATAAAAACAATTTTGAAACAATACAAATTTATACCCAATTTCGTTACTTAAACGGGCAAAACGTAGACCTATTGTAGTCATGCTGTCAGTATATCCGTCTATTAGTCCATATCTCGGTCTCTGGGTCTTAAAAGAATCTTAAGGTCTTTGTGTATAATATTAATGATGAGCTCCAAATAATGAGCTCTTATGACTTATTTTTAATAACAAAAGTAAATTTTCAAGTTTCAGTGAATATCGAGAACCACAAGCTCCATACAAATTCGACGGGAGTAGGTACTTTATTTTCTTAGAATTTTAGTGTCCTATCTGGCTTCTGGTTAATCTTTGACAGTTTTCACAAGGCATTTTGTCATAATTAACTTGTGATAATGAGGTCCTGTGACGGATTTATTTGTCATTGTTTGTGTTAATTTGAACATCCAGTATATTCTGAACATAATTAAACTTATTTGGTAGGGTTGTGTTGTAAATGAAGCGGATAATTTGAAACAGAAATTACTTTTATATAATAGCACAATTTAAAGTTATTTTGAAATATACGAACAGGTACCTAGAGTTACAGGGATTATTGGCACCATTTGGTTACAAAACCTTAAAAAAAGCGGCCGGGGCTTATGTCACAACGTGATGTAGTCAATAGGTATATGAGACAAAAGTATTAAAATATACATGCGTTATAATTATTATAACTATGTCAAATTGACTGGCAGTATCCAGTAAGATAACTGGATGGAAAAAGATATTAAACTGTGTATGACAAACTGAATTCAAACGGACAGGCATATTTTTAAGGAAACTTTAAAATTATTCAAGTGGACCAAGATTTATTTGCTTTCATGGACAATAGTAATAAGAACTCTTCACAAATGATTTAGAATACCGACCCCAACCTGAATATTCAGCAGAGTTAAGGGTTCATTTATATGCACAAAATACGGTGAGGTCACAGGACTGAGCGGGGCAGACATCTATCTCTCTGGATTATAACGACTCTATGAGTATAGCGTACGTAGATTTATATCCCACGTATTATACAGAGTGGAATGGAAATCACAGACCTTTCAACTGTAGGTTCTAGTCAAGACACTGAACAACTTTCTCTAAGGAACCAATTCAATCGGAGCAAAGAATAATTCGGACTTTCGATACAAAGTTGGCTACTCTGCTCATCGATTTGAATAAAGAGTCCAAATTTTTTTATTGCTGCGGTTGAATTGATTCCGTAGAAAGTTGTTCAGTTTCATATCCAGAAACCACATTCAAAAGATCCGCGATTTCAATTTCATCCTTTCTTGTGTGAGTTTAGTCAGGCCTCCCACTCGATGGACCGATGACCTGCACGGGTAGCATGAGGCGTAGACAAAGCTGTTTGTTGCACCAATGGTAGTAAAACAGCTCAGCTGTCTCTTTCATAAGCTTAGCGTTAGAATAGAAGAAATGCTTTCAAAACTCGCGTCGCCATGCTACTAGGGCTGTTGGAGGTTGCGGGAAGCCACTGGACGCGAGCAGCGCTGCGCCGTTCGGTGTGGAAATCCTTGGCGGAGGCCTTTGTCCAGCAGTGTATGTCGTTTGGCTGATGATGTTTGTTAGTTTGTGGAACATTTCGACTCATGAAAAGTCTTGATATTTCATCAATATGTTTAGTAATATACTTTTAACTTGATATTTTTCAGGTGTAAGGATATCCGTTTAAGAATCAAGTTAAAGTGTTTTGAACATTGTAATTGGTACCCATTAAGGATGTAGAACAAGACATTAGTTCAATTTCCCTTCATATTACGGTTACATAACTCACAACTAAATCCGACCCTAAGACAGATACCTATTCAGACACAGAATTTGCATTTGCTTGATCCAACCCAAATATTGTTCCCTGTAATTGACAAGAACAAGACATAAAGCCATCATAAGGCATTTGATTATGCGTGCCGGTCCGCTTTGATATTTAATTGAGGTATAATGCCCGCTTTATGTGCTAAGCTAATGGTAATAACTTTGTGATGGCGTTGTTATTAAGATTTCTGCTAATCCACTTTGTTAGACGGTATAATTGTTTCTAGTTAACGGTTTTTGTTTGAGTGGCTAATCTTGGTCATTGAGTGTATTAAGCAATATTTTAGCTTCATTCCTAATAAGTACTCCCACAGACGCAACAGCCACAGATGAGAGCGAGAAGGATTTTTACATGATTAGCTAATAAGCAGGAAATTATATTTTTCGTGTGAATGTATGTCCATTTCATGATCAGTACTAAACGCCTTGATGGATTTAGAATAGCGATGGTTAGTTTTATCTTGATTTCCAGATTAAGATAGGATACATTTTATAATATTAGGTAGGTTTGTTCTAAACTGGTATGGTTATTGTTGTTTTCCTCTAATATGAAAGATTTCTATGGTTATTGTTGGTTTTTTATCAGAAACCTATCCAATCCTTTTAATAGAAAATTTATATACTTAAATATGTTTTTACGTGATTTCCTCTACCCAAAGATTGTCTGGAAGAGATCGCTGTTTAGCGATAAGACGGCCTACCTGTATATCTTTTTGTCATGTATATTGTTTATAGTTTTTTTGTGCAATAAAGTGTTTTCAGTCATTCATATTTCATTTAGCGTAATATGTCGGATAATTAGTGCGATTGGGGATATATGCCTTTTGAAAGAACCTTTATTTGGACCATTTTGCGATGGATGCAAAAAGTATTGGTTGGTATATTGGAACGCTGAGGTATGCTTTTCGCATCCATTGCAAAATCTTCAAAAGGCATAAACTTCATTAAAATATCCCACTGATACGAAGAGAAAAAATTAATTTCTTAAAAGCATTAAGCCGGCACGTCAGGTTTCAAAGAGTACTGAGTGCACTCACAAATCTGCATTGCACTGCATTCCATTTTAATACCGTCGTTCCACCAATAAAGCGAGATTTTTTCAAATGAACATATTAGTGTAATGGCTTCTCAGCTGTTACGAGCGATTTCAAAAAGTAAAAAAAGTGATTTTATCTAAGCGCTAATGGGATTGCTGCTCAATGAATTGACCTACTGAGGTCTGGTCCCGTCTCGGAAAAAGAGTAAAGAAATTCAATCAAATACATTTTGTTATTTTAGAATTTATGGTGGACTCGCGTTTTTATAAAATATGCATTTTTTTTTCACAACTGGTTCACAACAACACAAAGTAAATAAGTGAGTAATAATATGTATGTTTGTCCGTGGGAGAGCCATTCTTCGGCACGATTGGGCCGACTCGACCGGAGTGATACCACGGCCTCACAGAAAACCGGCGTGAAGCAACGCTTGCGTTGTGTTTCGCCGATCGAGTTAGGGTACCGGACCCCCAAGCTCCCCCCCCCCCCCCCCAATTCCAAGGATCCAAAAGTCGGCAACGCACTTGTGACTCCTCTGGGGATCCGTCTGCTCGTTTGCCACCTATCACATAAAAAAGGTATATATCTAACATTTGCGCTTCTCAACAAATTGAAAGTCACCTATATATCAATTTGATAACAGAGAGAGAGTTCACAATTTTTTTATGAGAATTCAGTTTGGGTTCGTTGGTAAAAGTCTTTGTTCCAGCATTAACGTTTAGAATCCAAGTTATATTACAAATATCTACATAATACACATACGTATCACCACTGGAATGACCTATATTAAGTGAGGCTATTGGTGGGTACCACTGCTTGCTCTATACCTGTTCCAAGCAAAGCGCGTTGTGTTGCGGCGGGTGGTGCGAGTAAGCCAGCGTAATTACCGGCAAAAGAGGGATAACCCTTATAACCCTTTCGGGGTTATAGATGCTCATAGGTGGCAGATGCCACTTTTCATCGGGTGGGCCGTCAGCCTTTTGCCATCTTACACAATAATCATAAAAAAAACGTACTGGCAATAAAAAAGGTAAAATACTTCACCTCCTTTCAAGTAGACGACCGACAATACCTCACCTATTTTAAAGGGTGTTGCTTTATTCACATCGCGGTTTTGTTTCTCAAGTGCGGTCCCTTTGAAAAGGGCTTTTTGCGTTGAATCAAACGGAATATTACATAATAAGGGTCAAGCCACTGGTCAGTCCTCACGGTTTTGTCAAGGCTTATAAATGGGTTTGGGCGATTATGGTTTTGAGGTTAAAAGGTACTTTTGTTTAAATATTCAAGAGGCTTTTACTAAATGTATGAAATTGTATGGGATTGCATTTTAAATACTTATTTTTTTAATATTAATTTTATAAATATAAATTTATTCAGATTTACTACGTAGTTTGACACCTTATACTTATATCGATGGATAACTACTACCTGGATAATCAAATGGTTTGAAATTTTTTTCGTGTTAAAGATTCATACATTCTAGTAAATAAAATTTTATTATAGTTTCGGAGTAAACTGTAACAAATAATCTTTAACAGAACTATAATATAATTTCAATGGAAGTTTCGGGCAAAATATGCTGTAAAAATATAACTTTACTGTGCCTAGTTCTTATGGTTAGCGCATCTTACTTGTGTTCCGAGGAATGCGGGTTCGACTCCCACCCAGAGAAAGAAAATATTTCTGTGATGAAGAAATATGTTTGCTATTAGTCTGATGTATTTGAATTTAAAGGTGTGTAATACACAGTTTCTGGTTTCAATAATACAGCTTAGAGAATACTAGTTAAGGGCCAGATGACAGAGAGTGATTTGCCCCAAAACATTTATTTTATTACATATATTATAACTGGATTGGTAGGTATGGAAAATCGATAATCGATTTTGAAATGAAATGAAATGAAATAGTTTAGTTGCAATAGTTTATTTGTTAAATATAGTGTTATTTTCATCACGAATATTTATTTATTTAATTCAAAGAGAAACTTATTTTTATTTACATATATTTCTGCGTAATATTTTTATGCCAACATGCAATTATGAGTTTTCAAGACGACATCTGTTAAGGGCACCCACTGCGTTCATTATATTTATTTTTGTCTTTGATGTCATACACAACAACAAAGAAATATTTACAAAAATAAATTAAAAAGAAAGCTACCTGTATAATAAGATTATAGAAGTCCTTATTTTTTTTACTGAGAAAAAATACGCAGGTAGAAGCTTTCCTGCCTAAACGAGGAAAAGTAATCAGAAAAACAATTTCTGGTGGAATTTAAAGGCACGAAGACAGGGCCGTCTGAAAGGCAGGGTCTATGATTTGTCATTTATAATTTTCTCGATGTGCCACTTGTGCCCCGTAGTGGGAATGATATAGGCTGTTAACTAATAGTTATCAGGGGGGAGGGGAGAATCGTCTGGCATCCCATCTTTATGCCCTAGTAATATTAAGGTCTTCTAAATATGTAAGTTTTCAGATTTTGCTAGATAGTTAACAACAACCCTTAGTGTCTGTACTGGGGACGACAGTTGGGGCAAGGGTCTCATCCGAGCTCGGGAAAGTTAGGCCATACTGATACATTGCTGGAGGTTGTCGGGTTATTAGTCAGCCCCTGTGTCACAAGTTTTCAAGCTGTCTAAGGGCATATCTTAACGACTGCCATACAGCCGACACCAATGGCTTACTTACTTTGCGAACCGTATATCATACAGGTACATATATGGTTAAAACCTGGATGTGTTTGATAGTTGAAACCCATTCAAGTTTTAACCGTATATACAGTCAGTTATTTTGCGAGATCAGTGTGACTACGCAAGCCGCACTGAGCTACGACCGACCGCTTCTAGAAAGACATATATTTAATACATAGGTTGGTTGGGGTTGATGAGATGTGGTTTTTTAACAGGAGATAAAATCTTTACTTCTCACACAAAGGAAAAATTTCACATGCACACTGATATTAGAATTGCCACATAGTATGTGTGTTGGTGAGGTAGTCCCATCAAAATCTGTTCCAGGAGACTTGATGTCTAAAAATTATTTGACTGAATGAGAACTTAATGGTTCCTGACCAATAGATTTTTAGCCTTAAGTAAGTAATGCAGTTTTTGAACAAGGTTTAACTCAAATATATTGATTAGAATTTTGATAAAACTACCATAGCTATGGAAGTGCCCTTATTTTTGGTCTATACCGTAACACGTGTATAAAGACTATTGGTCCACTTTTCCCCAATCTTTACCAACGTCCAAAAATCATCCGAAATAGGTAGACTTTTCAAGATTATATTTTTTTTGTGGTCCCAAAATTTCCCTTAATACGTTCCTCGTCGGAAGAGGAAGCAATATCTCCCCGGGTCGGTGTCATTTTTTTCAGGGGTCCTCAGAAGGGGTCATGGCAAGGAATTAATGAGACGATTTGTCTGCAGGTAGGTTCAGAAGAGTCATGGGCCATGGGCCTTGACTGCCGAATTGAATGGAATTGAATTTATTGGTGGGGTGAAGCGTAGGAAAATGTTTGGTAAATAGAATTGTTGTGGTTAAATTTGTTCATAATTATTTAGACACACGGCCGCCAATTTGTTAACTCGGCAGTTTGCAAAGTATAGGAAAGAAAAGACGCGGGTTTTTTCACGAGATCTGAATGATTGTGATGTGCATCCGGTTCGAGGCAAAACAGAACAAAAAAAAAGGAATTTACTGTTGAAATGAAATCAAATCTAATTCTCGTACATATAGGTACTGTTTTCCCCTTTGTCATTTTGTGCTTTATTTTTCTTGTCGCTGAAAGTGGTTTATTCCAGGCGACACAGTGCTGTTCGCTCACAAAAAATAATTAGAAAAATAAAGTACAAAATGGCAAAGGGAAAACAGTAACGCGAGAAACTTTTCTTTATGATACAGGTGGCAAACGAGCAGACGGTTCACCTGATTCATAGACACCCGCAACACCAGAGGAGTTACAAGTGAAATATAAGTAGAAAAACATATTAGCATTATTTGTAAACTTCACGATTATACCTAGAACTACATATGTACATTTTCTAATGGAACTCCTCCAGTCAGAAGAGTGATTTGATCTAAAATTGGACGTCTCCATCAGTTAATAACCACTTAAGTATTTCATGAGATTTTAACTATGCAAACAGAAAAACGTTTTTGGTTAATCAAATCACGGTTAATGGAAGATACATGAAAAGCGAAAAAGTAAGACGACAGTCTTTTCTAATCACAAAAACGAGGGTTCTGAATTAGACACGAAGTCATGGTCGTCTTTTAAATTAATTTAATACGTCTTATGATGTTATGACTGACTCGGTGGCTAAGTGGTGAGCGATCCTGACCTCTGATCAGAGAGTCGTGGGTTCGATCCCCACACAGGGCCAACTTTTGTGTGATGCTCCAAGTCTGGGTGTATTATATATATATATATATATATATATATATATATGTATAAAATTATGTGTATGTGTATGTTCCCAAGATACAGGGAATCCTAGTTTGTTGCCAGATGATCGTGTGTGATTTGTCCCAGATATTATTATTATTTATTAATACAAAAGGAGAAGATCCCTTCCAGGGATAAGTCCGCCTTTGTACAATCTGTTATTTTTACACACATAATTGTTTTGTAAAATTAATATTTTGTACAACAAAGACATTACAAACAAACAAACTAAAATGATATGTGATGGAAAACGGCTTCTTTGCCACTACAGCCACTATTAATACTTTGTTGATCCTTCAAAACCAATTTTCAATCCATTCTTGTAAATATGAAGTAGCAATGGACTGTACATGGTGTAAGGAAAAGGTCTAGCAACAATTTAAGGTGGACTTTTTACCCCAATTCAGTCAGCTGATTGACCTAGGTTCCTTAGAGTTTTCTTAAATATTGCAACATCGTCTATTAAGGTCATATTTTTGTGCATTAGTAGGTTATTATAACGAGTCAGTTTGTGGGAGTGTCAGGATTGTGGTATGACTTAACCTTTCCCAGGTATAGGGATGGGCCATTAAGTGTGCTCTCCCCTCAAGTTTCCAACTAATACAATTGAGTGGTAACAGTCTTACCGACTGCCATTTTTACTATCGCACTACGAATCTCCACCATTAACGTATTGGTCACAGTTTGATTTGGTCATAAAAAGATTATCGTGTGCAATTTTTTCATCAAGCGAAAATAATGCTGAATAAGTTTTTCAAGGTTAAATTAAAAAGATCTCTCCTGAAAACCTAAACGGGGCTTCTACTCTTTATACTGAACAACTTCCCAAGTAATCCGTAAGCAATATCTAAAAATGACTTTTGCACAAATCGGTCAGCTGATCGACAAACTTTGTATAGGAAGTCAGGTTTTTTCAGAATTCAGTATGGTTTACTTTGGAAAACTTATTTAGTGTGATGAGCAGAAGCTTCCGTTTAGGTTTCATCGAGAGGTGTTTTAACACCCTCTATATCTACATAACTCGTATGTATTATGTATGACCAGTTGCACCTTTGACTAAAACAATCTATTCCCATAAAACATAGTCGTATCCAGGAGTACGTATTAATATTAAGAAACGCACCGGGTTTACGATCCATTCGCAGGCATGCCTTCTCTTAGAGTAGCAAATTGTGGCCGATGAGAATTTTTATCGCTAGATTTTATCGTTCTACTCGTATGTGAATAAGTAATCACAATAAAGGGTGGTTGAGTTACGATTTCTATTGGTGAGAGGTGTGTTCTGGTGCTAAATAATAAAAAGGGTTTAACTGTGAAGGTGTGTGGGGCATTAAAGTTTTTGAGTGGCAACCGCGCACCGGAAAACGCAGTGTAGGCAGGCCTCCCACTCGGTGGACCGATGACCTGGTAAAGGTTGCAGGAAGCCGCTGGATGCGGTCAGCGCAGGACCGGTCGGTGTGGAAATTCTTGGGGGAGGCCTTTGTCCAGCAGTGGACGTCTTTCGGCTGATAATGATGATGGACTGTGAAGATGTGTTTATATTTTATGGTTAGTTCTTTATAAATAAAGTAATCACTTTCTTCTACAATCTTGGGTAAACTTTAACTAATGAAATGAAACTAACTGAAAACCTTAACTAATCTAACTAAATTTAAAATACGATTTAAAATAATGTGTAAAGCATCTACTTAAATAAATAACCATATAAAAAACCGACTTCATCCTATGTCATTCTCGGGATCAAGACGAATCTAACGAGACCTCTCAAGCTAAAATCCATCAAGCAGTTTAGGCTACAGAACGTGACAAAGAGATATACATACATACACTCGATAAACATAACCCTCCTTCTGGCGCAGTCAGGTAAAAACATTTTGAATTTGAGTTTAATTACTTACAACAAAATGGTGCACCTGCATGCATAGTTGATGAAATACTACCAACAGAACTTGTATGTACTTGTGTCTATACAGTGAACCTTATAAATAGTTTATGAAGTTGTTGTTTCAAAGTTGAAACATTCAAAGGTTTGCGTGCTACGAAACGCCGCGCACAAGCAAAGTTTTACATGTGGCACAACAGTGTAGTAAACGAGTATGTAGCTCTTTGTATTAAAACATTGTTGTTTTTCTCATGTTTACTATTCCCAATTTTTATTTTATTTTACTAAAAAAATGATTCTTAGTAGCAACTTGGAGCCGTATGGTAAGTGGCGATGCTGCCGAGGATATACGTATAATACCAGCTCAAAAGGATTTTAAAGACTTTATAAAATGCAATGGTAAAAATAAAAATAAAATATATAAATCCGGGACAAATCACACACGGTCATCTGGCCCCAAACTAGGATTCCCTGTATCTTGGGAACCAGAGATTGATATACAAAGTAAACATAGTCTATTAGTTAACAAAGGAGGACTAAATATTTAATTTAATTCCTTCTAAAATACCTGCAAAAAAGGAGCAGTGGCTTCTACTCATGAAACTGAACAACTTTCCCCAAAGAACCTATACGCAGTTCGCAAAAAAATGTTTTGGTGTTCACATACGAAATTAGTGGATCATTATTATGAGTCCAAAAATTTTTTTTGCGAATTGAGAGTAGGCTCTTGAAAAAAATTGTTCAGTTTCAGGAGTCGAAGCCGTGGTTGTATTTATTTTCAGGTATTTCATAAAGACCCTTATAAATCTGAAACTAAAAAAAACTGGACTTTTTCTATTAAGAATCGCTCACCTATCATAATATTTTATCCATTTATTGTCCTATAATTTTGATCTCATCGAAAACAACCCCGGCCTGGGCGTTCCACACAATCCAATAACAATAAAAATAGTAATAAACCTCATACAATTTATTAGTTCACGAAGACTTCCACTGAAGCACGAGTTGGAACTGTATTTGGAACTACAATATTGGATATACTAAGTAGGTAGGTAGGTAAGTTTTAGGTCGGTAATCATACTCAAATTTCAAAAAAAGATGAAATAAAACAATCAACATGTCAAAAACACACAGCAAATAAATGTATAAATAAACAAAAGTGAACAATTTTGACAAGATATGGAGGGATAGGTCCATCCAGTGGAATACAAAAGTACGTCTAGTCAGAGCCCTCATTTTCTCCATCTTTCTGTATGGTCCGGAGACCTGGACTATAAAAGTTGAAATGCAAAACAGGATAAATGCATTTGAGATGTGGTGCTGGCGTCATTTTTACTAATCCCCTGGACAGTAATGATAACCAACCTTTCTATCCTAGAGGAGCTGGAAATTACATCCCTCCTTTAACAATGTGCCAACAATCAATCAATCTGCAGCTGCAGCAGGCAGTACAGACAGAGCCGGATGAAGACCACTCTGCGCCTTCTGTAGGCCATAATGGTCACGATCCCAAGCATTGAGGGAACGACAGATTGGATTGGATAAGGCCTCCGAGTGATAGCAGCCGGCACCAACGGCTTAACGTGCCTTGCGAAGCACGAAAACGGTCGAGATAAATATCATTATAGTCAAACCCATCCAGGCTATCACCGTGTCTGTAGTCAGTAACTTGCGTAATCGACGCAACCTCGCAAGCCGCACTGAGCCAAGACCACTTCACGTAATTTTTATATGTATTTACGGAATTCATTTGAACAATTTTAATTTCATCTAAAAAATGCCACATTATGTGTACATAATAAACTGTAAAATAAATAAATGACATTTAAATAAATAAATAAAATACAAAAGTCTACATACATACATAACGTAGGGCATAAATACGAAAACGAAGCATTCAAGTAAACCCACTCGCAACAAAAATAAAGAAACACACTCATTTCCTTTTCAATGCACAAACCGCAGCAAAAATAATGCCAAACCCACACTTAACAGCAAAAGGCATTGCTTCCGAGCGGTCCACTAAAATACGGAAATCGCTTGATTTATGGAGAAGAAAAAAAGGAAAATTTATATCCGGCTATTGGTCAGCGCAGGCCCTTATTATCTATAGGTAGATACGTATTTTATAAGTTATTGCGTAGATATCGATAATATGGTTTGAATTTATAGAGATGACCATGATTCGTACCAGAAATGTGGACGAAATTCAAGTGGATATTTAAAAGAATTTATAAATTATAAAAAAAAAAGTTTTACTGCTAACTGGTGAAGTGAGTTTGGATGCAAAACCGTTGGGTATTTAATTTTCCATGAATTAATTGAAAGATGAATTTTCAAAAACAATTGAATAATTACATGGTATTTTATTTCTTGTTGAGAGTTAATTTACGATAAAATAATTGCTTCTTAATTTGAGGCGAGTTTGTTTTGGACTCGATGTTTCTTCTCGCCTAAGCTAACCTAACGTTACACTTTCTGAAACATTAAGCGTACAAGTTTCGAGTGATAGAAACTTTGTAACTACCAGGTACAAAAAAGTGTCGATTAAAATTTAAAATGCAGCGTCTACTTGATTTTGACTATGTACCTACCTTCCGACCAACTTCGGTCATGTTATGCCTTCTTAAGGCGCTCTTATATCAAAATGACGTTTCTATTAAGATTAACTAGCGACCCACCCCGACTTCGCACGAGTGCAATGTATTATATACATATAAACCTTCCTCTTGAATCACTCCATCTATTAAAAATAAAAAAGCGGCCAAGTGCGAGTCGGACTCGCCCATGAAGGGTTCCGTAAGAGCAAGTAACATAATATAAAAGTTTTTGTAGTTCGTCGTGTTTATGAAATTAAATGTTTTTTTTTATATATATTTGAGTTGGATACCCAGTGCTGTGGATACCTTGTTTACCAATTATTCATCCTATCTATATCTATACTATAAATGATAAAACTGAAAAAATATATGATGTACAAAACGAAAATTGGTTTGAACGAGATCTAGTAAGTAGTTTTTTTAATATGTCATAAATCGTAAACGCAATTTACTTTTCATTCAATCAACTCAAATATATAAAAAAAAAACATTATTTTGTGTAAGACGTGGTAAGACGGATTTCTTGAATCCGTTTTGTAGATTTAAGTTTTTAAGAAATAAATTTCAATTTCAATCTAATACGAATAAGAAGAAAGCACTAATATCCCAGTTGTCTTAAAATTCTTGACTGAACCTAGCCCTAACGTAAGGTTACCAAAAAAAAAAAAAAATTAAGTACTTGTTTCCTTTTAATTTTAAAGTCTAGCAAAGACCCGTTTTATAATGTGTTTTTTCAAAATCCTTCATTACCCTGAAGCCTTAAACATAACAAGACTTCCAACAGTTTACCACGAAAAGCTTAAAAAACATTAACCTAAAGGGATAATATTCCTTTGTAAAGGCAAACAAATTTCCGGCTACCCATCCGAAAACCGGTACACTCTGGTTTCACGCATATTTTATAGGTATCCATTTATTCCCAAGAACCTAACAAGATTTTCTTATAACATTGACAAACGAGAAAATATTATTAAATCTAAATAACAAATGATAGCGTTAAATATACAGTGGTAAAACAAACAGGTAGCAATACTGGAAGTTGGTCTTGTATCATCTTTACTCAATAAATTGTTTTTTTTAGAGCATTGTGGGAATCGAAAAAAACTCCCATACAAAGTTGAGCAATGAGCTAAAGTACAAAGTACATTTTTTTTAAATCCAGCAAAGTCATGGAACAAGTTTTTAAGTTTTTTAGAAGCTTGCCTTAAAGTACTGTTATGCCTTTTACTAATAAACCCTGTAATTACCTACTGAAATTTCTCATTGCAATATCTACAGTTTCATATTACGGTTACTTTACATGTGCGTAAAACCTAAGTGACCTTGGGATTCACAATAATTTACATGAATTCATTGAAATCTGATTTACTGAAATTAATCATGACGTAGTTAAAATCTATATGGCTCTTCTTTATATATTGGAACAACTAGGGGTGCCTTTAAATATTGGAACAACTAGGGCCGAAATTACAGATTACATAATAGTTAAACCCAGAACTACATTTTTGCACTCTGATCTATTCACAGATATAGACTTCGAGTGCTCTCAAAACAAACTGCATGAGGCAAACCATTCTGTTTTTGTTGTCCTACATAGTTTTAGTAAGAGTTTATTAAACTATACAAGTTATCAGTCTAATTTCTCAACTTTCTTTCCTATTAAATATTTTCCTTTAACATTGATAACTGGCTTTATTTCCCATTTATTCAAAACATTATTTTGACAACTGGGACTAGACATTGAAATCACGTCCCGTGTATTTGTGTTCATGACTCGACGAGTTACGTTTTTATCATCGCGAAAAGCTTTTAACAGTAAATTAAGATTGACAAACGACAGTCTACTAAGGAAAGATTTATCGATGCGTGTATTATTTTTGTTGGCTGGTTTAGACGCGATCGTGTTTTCCAAATACAGTGTTTATGCATGACGCGGTGTGTGTCACGAATATTAGGGGAAAGGATGACGAGTATATGAAGTTCGGATTTTATTTTACGTAACTTTTTGTTGTGACTAAACAGAATATAACCAAAAGGCATTACAATATTTTAAGTCAAGGTTTTATTCATTTTTATTAACAACTTTTTTACTTCAACTTAGATGAAATATAAAAAAATAAGTCATATCGATTTGTATGAAAAGTCCAAGATGTTCAAGTCTACCGTAAAGTGTTACAAAACCTTTCATACTTGACTCACGAAGGCTCTTTATACCACTGGGGTATCATAGAACGACAAAAACAACTAAATATTAAATGTGCAGAATTGCACCTTTTTTACTTGAATTGTACCTTTTTTGATACTTCATTTTACTTTTTATGTTCTTTCATTTTTAGATACTGTCCTTTTGACGTTTTCTTTTCTTCTTGCTTCAAATATACTAGTTATCGGAAACCAGTGTATCTTATTTCTAAATACAACCCAGTGAGCTATAATAGATTATTTCTTATACATTTAAACCGTAATTGGATTGTGCACAACTGTGCAGGTTTACAACACTATGTTACTCGAATTTTCTTATATTCTGGAAGTAAAAGTTTTAGTTTTAGCTTACGCGTAAGCCTACAGATAATGTTTACTCCTGAACAACCGAACCTCATAATTTTTTACTAAGTATGATATTTTCTAGGATTTTCCTGTGTCACGTAATGATCCTGAAGTTTTTGTTTTATTACTTAAACACATTCCAGAAAAACTACTTGCCCACCCAAAAACCTAAAAATTAATTTATTGAGGTTACATAATCTATGTTTGGGTTATGTAAATCTATTATGTGTACGAATTTTCAATATAATCGGTCCAGTAGATTCGGAGCAAATTGGCTGTGATAGACGGATAGACAAACTGAAAAACACACGAACGATCCTATAAGGGTTCCTTTTTTCCTTTTGAGATACGGAACCCTAGAAAGCGGATCTCCGTTTGAGTTATAGCATAGCTTTTTTACACAGTATTTTCCAATCATACTGTTTTCCTAATCATACTGCGACAAACTAATCATACAGCATTGAAAAATAATAACGAAAGGATTTCTAAACGCCAGATCTGTATGTATAAAGTAAGTTTTGATTGATTGTTTCCTACAACCCCCATACAGAGCGCACAGATCAATAAGTCTGGATGTTCTTGCGAAATGTAAATGGCATCTCCACACGTCTATCCATCTCTCCATCTCCGCAGAAATGCTTCTCATATTAGAAAACTGTGCCAAAAGCAATACGTTCCATATTGGAATTCAGATTGAAATTCTTGGACTGTACGTAGATGAACGGCTCTGTAATTTGGCTTTCTGTCTCAGAGAAATGAAGGAGGTTTATGAAAGTTGTAAAACAAGTTTTATTTTAATTTCACTTTGTACTCGTAAGGTTGAATCAATTCTCTGGTTAAAAAAATATAGGGTGACTTTAAATCAGTTCTTGATACGAAAGGCTATGCATGTGCTCATGATAACAAACAAGTTTCCCTACGGAAATGAAATCGCAAAAAAATTTAATTAATATGAAGAGTCCAAAATTTTTGATTAAAGGTTCCTTAGGGAAAGTTGTTTGTTATCATGAGCACATGCATAGCCTTTCGTATCTAGAACTATTTTAGAGTCAATATTATACATATGTTATACATTGAAATAACCCCTAAGAAATAGCTGTACCTGGTAAACAAGATTTTATTTAAATACTCCAGAGTTAATTTACGCTCCAATCATACTTTTGCCATTCCTTTCAGTCGCACTAATTACGCCAAAAATCGCTACATTGTAAGATCTTGTTCAAAATATAACACGGCTTATGAACACATTGATATTTTCTCGTGTAGTCCCACACGATACATATCGTCAGTGAAAAGTGTTTTATAATTTTCTTCTATTTTACTACATAATATGTACAATTAACTTATCTAAAATTAAGTAAATTTTGTTATATTTATAGATTTCACTAAGCATAGTGTATAGTGTTTATCTAAACGAAATTGTTAAACTGATTGTGGAAACTTTATTGGCTTCTGTCATAACTGTATTGTTTATTATGTATATTTTATAGCTGTTTGTTTTCCTTAATAAAGAAAATAAATAAAATAGAAACACATAGAGTAATGTTTACAAATGAGACCATAAAATCTTTTAACATAAAATTGAGTAGGTACGTAGTAAAGATATGGTACGCAGACGAAGTTTTCTTTGTTTTATGGAACTGATCTAGTTTTATCCTTCGCCAATTTAGATGCGGTGTCTGAAAATTGTAACAATACCTTGAATCTAAAGTATGTAAAAAACATTTTTTACCCATTAACAAGGGCTTTTCATTATGATTAGTTTTCTTCAGAGATGCATCTGTCAAATCTCAAAAAAAAAACAGTTTTAGGCTTAACATACATCACGAGTTAAATCCAAAAGTCGTAAGATAACCACAGCGCCTGGACGACACTCCAACTAACTATCGCGTTATATAAATTCAAAAGTTGTCCAAATAGCTGATAAGATTGGAATTAGTCCAATTTATGTAGAACAAACTATTTTCAATTTCACAATTTCAGAAACTTCAATAAATAGTACTTAAGCATTTTTTGCAACACTATGTATACTTTTAAATTGTATAATCATTACCCAACTAGCAAACTAGTGATAAAAGGGGGCCAATTAACACCAAATATTGTGTTAAAACTGGGGCCATTTTGCGGTGATACAAACGTTTCTATCACTGATAATATATCACCACACTTTGCGGACAAAGATTGCTGAATTGGGTGTTACAAATTATTAGCAACCGAAGTTTAGCTGGTACTTTAGTCCTAGTCACGACACCACTTTTAATATGCAAATTTATCCCTAAAAGCAATTCCTGCGCTTTAAAGCTAAGCCTATGATAAGACGCTTGCGCAAAGCAAGCGCTGTAAAAACTTTTTAATATAGGCTTAAATCAACAACCGTCAAGAGTAATCTGCCTCACTGGGACATTAAGAGTCCATTCTGCGAGTCCATTATGAGCACACCGCAGCAAATTTGTAACCTTTTATGATTTCTAACGTAAAGTCTAAAGTAATTTTATTCAGATGTTTTTAAAAATTTTGCCTCCAAAATTCGTTGTTTGAGACACCCTCAGACTAAAAACAATAGTATTTATTTCAGAGCCATCACTGCTGTGAGTATAGATAGCTGAATATATGAAACTGATGTTGATGTCGATATTTCTTTAAATTCATAAGTAATATATTTTGACACACAACAACCACCAATCCGGACTTGGCCCCCGTGTGTGGAGTATGGCCTAACCTTCCCAAATTATGGTAAGAGACCCGTGCCCCTGTAGTGGGAACGTAATGGGTTGTTAACTTAACTATATTTTGACCACGGGTCCGCCCACATGAATGTAATTTTTATGACCGTCCTTGAAGCACGGCTTTTCTTCCAAATCGACTTTAAACTGTGTTATATTATGATGGCCTCCTGGCTTTTTCTTTAGCTATATGCCGAATTACAGTAACATCGGTTAAGTAGTTTCGGCATCATGGAAAAGGATTTGAAATAAATGTCCATTCTTAAAAATTTACCACCTCTTTCTGAAAAAGTTTCCTTCAAGTATTCTATCTATAAATCAAAACTGAAAACTATCCTTAGAGAAATAAAAATATGTCTTTATTTTCGAAGTTGGGGCACCACTGCCCAACCGTATTTTTGGTAGCCCCTAGAGACCGGGCAGATGAAAATCAATTATTTGCAGATTGATGTTACCTATCTGTACCAAACTTTGTTAATGGCGGGAGATATTAGATAGAATGTCACTCTCAAAAATTTTCTTTCTCAGAAAAGCGATAAAAATATTTTATTTGAAGATTAAAATAAAAAAATTGCACTTTGAAAGATAGGCACCATACAATCTCAATTACAGGACGCTATTTATTTTATCGTGTGTTTTCAGTTTGAGGTTTAAACTAAAACAGGTACGCAGGCACTAAAAAGTTTAAATTACTAGCTGGTGCCCGCAAATTCGACCACTTGGAAATTCCACGATTTTGTAAATAATCTAACGTTTAAGTTTATTTTTCATATTTCCGATACTATTGAGTTGTTCGAACAGAGGAGATGTTTGTCACTCTGTATTTATATGGAATCAAAGGAAATAAAAGAAGTAATAAAATAACTAAAACAAAATATTTTAACTAAAAAAATGAATACCTGAACATACCTAAATGCTTAATGAATAGAACCGGAGATACAAACAAAATAATTAGTTCCTAAAAAAAAAGAAACAATAAGGAGTGAACAATGAATAAAATAAGTACGTCAACAGAGCTACGATAAAGAAAAAAAGAAACAAAATAAGAGTATAGTATATTTTTTTAGTATAGTGAAACATGACCAGCCAGGGACGAATCAAGAAGCACCCAAAACGAAATTAATGAATAAAAACATTTGAGTGCAAAACATAAAACAGGAAATATAAACAATGTAAACAAAAACCACATTTGTTATTGGGGCATTAAAGTTCTCGAGTGGTGACCGCGCAACGCAGGGTACCACACTCTGACACCGCTTCTCCATCCGGAGGCGCGATTCGCACGATGGATCCGCGCTACCGGATGGAGACGCGGTGCGATTCGCAGGGTACCACATACTGGCGCCGCTTCTCCGTCCGGAGGCGCGATTCGCGCGCGATTTGCAGGGTATACCACTGCACCGATTTTCGTCCACGACGAAATTCGGACGGAAACCGTCCGGTGGGGCGGAATCCGCGCTTTCGTCGTGCACCGCAGCTTCGGACGAAATTTGGACGGAAACCGTTCGGAACCGGAATTTCGTCGCTCCGCGCTCCCGTCCAATTTCCGCCTCAGTGTGATATCCGCGTAAGTATGTATATTGAGTATGGGCAGGTTTTTAGAAGGATCCTAAAAGGATATGTAGGTACAATATACTAAAAGCTCTAGCAAAATCAGTGAAGTAGTTACCATACGAGTTTCTACCCATAAAAGTTAGACCGCACTACGCGGTAGCGGCACTACGAGCTACGCGACGCTGCGCGGCCAAGTATACTTTCTATGGAATCGTACGAGCTATACCGCACTGCGCGGCAGCGGAACTGCGCGACGCGACACTTCAGTTTCATACAAAATAACTGGCCGCGTCGCGTAGTACCGCTGCAGCGTAGTACGTTCGTACCTTAAGTCCGACAACATTCCCCAAGGAACCCATTGTCAATTCGCAAAAAAAATTGGACTTGCTATACTAAATTGGTCGATCAGCTAAACAACTTTTTGGAAAAGTGTTCTTTTCGCGAATTGACTGTTGGTTTCGTAGGGAAAGCTTTTTGTTTTCATGAAGCATTTAGAACAGAATAGAATCAGATGTTTTCTTTAATTATCATTATTAAAACATATTAAGCAGAAAACGCAGTGTAGGCAGGCCTACCGAGTGTTCCACCGAGTGGGACTCGGTGGCCCAATGACCTGGTAAAGGTTGCGGGCAGCGCAGGACCGGTCGATGTGGAAATCCTTGGGGGAGGCCTTTGTCCAGCAGTGGACGTCTTTCAGCTGATGATGATGATGATGAAACAAAAACCATGTAAGAAGGAGCAATTTTTTAAAAAAAGCATAAAATACTGATATGGCTATACGAGTTTAGGTGCTACTATGCTTAATACTGCGAATTCTTATTTTCGAGTATTGTGTCTAAGAATTGCAGTATACACGTCGTTAGTTGCAACTCTATATTATTCTATCCATGACCAAGGGTGAAGTTTCAATGCAACGCCAGGCAGTCTCTGTCTTGTGACAACATAGTAATTTGAATAAAATGTTACTAAAGAAACAAGTAATTTTTTTATTTTAATTTTATTTATGTTTTTTTTTTATGAGCTCCTTAGCAGGAGTTCAAAATTATATAGGTGGACAGTGAACGTGTTAAAATAAAACGAATTATAGCTTTTGTAACAATATAAGAGACAAGAATAGCCTTTTTTGTAAGACAAACATACCCCTAAATATATTTTTCAACTTTTTGTGTATTACTTAATATTTCATTTTAAATCTGAAAAAGACAGAATAACTGAATCAGATCCTGGGTCTTAAGATGTTGTATAAATAAACAGTATAAAAATCCATGTCAGTCTTATTAACGAGAAAGCATTTTGACGTCCTCTCGTGCATAACTGAATAATATCTTTGCTTATTATAATAAATTTTGTTTTCTTACAAACATTATACTTAAGATGCTTACTGGAGCTGCGTAAAGGGCGTCACACGCTAGCGCTATACTGCGCTATTTTATCGTAAGGTCAAATATCGCTCGCCATACAAATCAATGGACCATCACACACGGGCGCTATACTACACTGCCATATCGTAAGATATCACGTGACAGCGTGCGATACGGAAACCATAGCGTAGATATGACCTTGATATGAGCGATATTTATTTGTTCACGACGCGCGGAGGCATGGAGCGGCGCGCGGAGTTGTCGAAAGATAGCTTTCTATACTATCTGCAGATATCGTAAGATGAAATAGCACAGTATAGCACTAGTATTTGACGCCCTTAAAAACTTTCTTAACTATAGTACCAATCTACCTGGCGAAGTAGATAGATGGATAGATAAAATGTTTATTGTAAACACCAGGCATTATATAAATACAACAAATATAGAAAAACATGTAATACCACGTCGTCTTAGACCTACAGTAAATACAGAGTTTATTTGTATTATAACAATAAATATTATCTCAACACGAAACGAACATACAATAATGATGAAAGAAAATCACTGATATGTGACTTGAATGTTGTTTCTTTTAAATTCGACGATATTAAGTCAATAAACATGTTTCTCTATTAATGTATCGCTGATAACAACTCAGAAAACAAGTACTATACAAATAACTTTTTTAATTAATGAAACACAAGAAAATAGTAAACACATTCTTGTATATAAAGAAAAATAAGACTTAAAGACAATATAGGACAAGACTAACAAAAAGTATTTTCAGGCTAAGAATAAAGAAAGAAATTAACGATGCCAAATTCGTTTAGCTCGTATATACGTATGCTACAAAGAAAACTCTAACAAACGAAATCCCAAGTTTAAGAAGATTTACTGAAAGGAAATATATTATATTATACTTTCAAAGAAAATAATAATTATTGAAGTCATTAAATATCTTCATGAGATCGAGGGAGAAAATTTCTTTAATAAGTGCCGTGGGATAGATAGATTTTCAAATCTACAAGATCTTTATAATTAATTATGTTATTATTAAAGATATCAGAGACAATGATATTAAACTGAAGATAATGGATAATTTTTTTTTTTAAAAACGACATGCCGATATCGCTCACTTGGGGAGTGATTTCATTTCTACAAATTTAGGTTGAAGGTAATCTTTTGACTAGTTGTAGTTTATATTTTTTTACACAACTTAAAAATAAGGAGAAAAATCGTTTGGAGTTTCAAAATATGAAATCTGATTTTTTTCCAGCGAAAATCTCTTTGTCCCACACATAAATGAAGAGAGGAGAATAAAAAAAAATAAGACTAAAAATGAATATTGGATACTCTACTCCAGAATGAATGCGGTATGCGGTAGATAATACAGATTGAAGATTAAGGCTGTTTTTTTAACAGTAAAGACGTAAAACTATAGAAATTACAACTTATAATACTTATTTTTGACTATATTTCCGTACGCATCCGAAACACGATTCAACAATTTCGGCTTGATAGAAAAAAAAAACAAAAGATGGTCTACCGTTACTTAAAACTAAAAACAGTTCCTAATATTGTATCAAAAGAAAAAATAAATATTGTATACCAATATTAGTTTTATTTTACCAATATTTATTAGTTAAATCGGTTTGACTTTAACTGTGACTTCTTACTAGTTAATTTTCGCGACTACGTCTGTGTAGACTTCAGTCGTGAACAGGTCATCGACCCGTTAGAAAATTTAATTTTCCATACAAACTATATCATATGAGGTCATTGCTATTTGAAAAATTGCGTTCATTTGTACACGTGCAATGTATTTCCTGGTGAAGGTTGCGGCAAGCCGCTGGATGCGAGCCGCACAAGACCGGGCGGTGTGGAAATCCTTGGGGAAGGCCTTCGTCCAGCAGTGGACGTCTTTCGACTGATGATGAATGTATTTCCTGTTTCTGTCTCAAATTATTTTAGCTGTGCGTTGTCTGTCAATTAGACAGTATGCCACATACATTATCAATTCATCACATTTTGCGGATTGAAAAATGGACGGTCTTCATTGCCAAACGATTCTTCCCCAACATTTTCCTACAATTCGTCTTCTGTTGGATGCCCTATCCTTTTAGATGTTGAGATATCCTGTGATCGCTACACTGAAATCTTGTATCAGGAGCCAGTCACTTTTGGTATATGGTTGAAGCTATTCATGATATCACTGAACGTGTGTTTATTACGTCTTGGAACTTCTAACCTGACGATAAGTGATGATGATGTCGTAGATCGAAAAGTGCTTAACAAGATTCCCCAACGTAGTTGCGAACTGGCTATATGTTATATCAATGTAGAAATCATCAAAGCTGTTAACATTTTAACTGTAGCACTAACAAAACTGGGTCCTGGAAAGTTGAACCTCCACCGGGAATGTACCTCCTGATGTGGAGCATGTAGAATACTTGTTTAAAGTTAATTACTTATCCTAATAAAAAAATCAACTTACCGATGAAATGTAGCATCACGAAGGACATCACAGTTCTCAGAAGAGTTGTCATCTTGCTTACTTTTCATATGTTCAAACTCTTATGTGTTAAAAACTTCATCAGTTTTTCTTGTAACATTATTAGGATATTTTATAAGAACTTCATTTTGAATTTTATATTGGCTTCTATTTGTTTTATTATCAATATAAGAGTTGTGTTCTTATTTTTTAAATTTAAGTGACTTTTTACAATGCCCGATTACACCATCTTTAACTTAGTATTAATCAACATGTTTTACTTATCCTTTGGTGATTTTAGTTTGATGAAATCTGTAACAATAAAAACATTTAATATAATACACTATTAAAATAATATTATATTGATATTTTTTACTCTCAGTCTTAAATTTCTAATTGTCTAAAGACCAAATTTTAACAGTGTGTATAACTAGTGATGGTGAAGAAGAAAGGGTATCGGGCAACGTTATTTTGGGTTGTTCCGGACCGATACTGATGATCAGGTAATCATCATCATCATCAGCCGAAAGACGTCCACTGCTGGACAAAGGCCTCTCCCAACGATCTCCACACCGACCAGTCCTACCTTGCCCGCATCCAGCGCCTACCCGCAACCTTCACCAGCACGGGTAGCATGAGGCGTAGACAAAGCTGTTTGTCGCACCAAACGCGAGAAAACGGCTCTGCTGTCTCTTTCATTAGCTTAGTGTTAGAACGGAACAAATGCTTTTAAAACTCGCGTCACACGCGAGATATGTCGCCATGCTACCGGTTCTGGTCATCGGTCCACCGAGTGAGAGGCCTGCCTACACTGCGTTTTCCGATGCGCGGTCGCCACTCGAGAACTTTAATGACCTCATCTGGTAATGCTTGCAAGGATCTGCTGGATGTCTCAAGCGGATTAGACACTGTCAATAACGTTCACAATATTTTGAAGTACTGACAATATTATTGAAAGTGTAGTTGTTGGAATGAAGGTCTGACGGATACCGAGCCATGGATTGACAGTAATATTGATGAAAAATATTGTCAATATTATTGAAAGTGTCTGGTCTGCTTTAGGCTTAGACCTTCTTCTTCTTTTCTTTATGGCATTTCACAACAATAAAGAGTGATTTTGCCAATGTCAAGTGACTGTCACTGCTTTAAGGGTGACGGGCACGTAAAAACGCACCACGTGGTGGCTTGCTGCTGGAACACGGAAAACAGAGCTGTCTCCCGAGTTAATCCTCTTCTTACGTATTACTATCGCTTATCTCAGAATCTGGATCACAGTTATTTCTCTATCACAAAAATAACGTTGACACTATTCTAAAACGGTAATAATCGTTAAATCAACAGACGTGTCTTCGGTACACAGTCCTGGCAACCAACCGTCTTAGAACCTCGCTGAGTGGAATCTGTTGGAAATGTCTATCTTCAACAGTGTATGACTTCTGGCTAAAATGGTGGCATTACCTTTGAGATGATATAGTTACTTTAAGCAGAGTTTTTATGGGATACGTAATATTGCACCAATCGTAATTTCACAAAGTAAATGCATGGTAGCGTGACAATTGTTTTTTTACACGTTTGTGTTCCGAATGCAAATTGTATTTACACGGTTTCAATTCGTAAGATGGCGCAAATCGAATGAAGCATAAAACGAATATAGAGTGTGAGTCTTTATAAATATATTTTTTTAAAAAAACGTCCATATTTTTTTATTTTTACTTTTTTATTTTTAAAATATTTTTTGGGTGATAAAATTGGGTCTTATTTCACCTCTTTTCATATGTGCACTTTATAAAGCTAACACTGTATTATATGAAGGCGGGGCTTGAATTCCGAAGAACTCAGAGCTCAGAGCTTTGGTATATGCAAAGAGTCTGATATACATAATTATATCAAATTCAGTCGTTTCCGAGACGACGGTAACAGACTTTCACAAGAATTTAATAGCATTTATGATTTATGGCTTAGTGTTTTTTTTACAAATTACTTGTATAAGAGGCATAAAACCGGGATATTATCCAGTAAATGTTACAGTTTGCGCTGTAATTACTTAACCATCGAAGCCTTAAAGTCCCAAATGGCTGGAGGAAGGTACTTCAGGTTCACTCAATGTATAGGGTGTTATAAAAAGAAGTGGTAGTATTATTTTGAAGTGGAATTCACCTTGATCGTCTAGCTAATTATAGAGATTGGATTGATTTGATTATTTCAAAACAATCTATATACGAGTATAGGCTAGCATGGATTTTCTACACAAAACTGTCTTGTTTATCAGGGGATTGATTTCCACTAATTTACGTTCTTTTTTTTTTAATGAGTTATTAACAAAGTTTTAAAATTAAAGACGAAACCTAATTTAAAAGATATACCAAGAATTTTTATAACACCCTATAGACACACGTATAATGAATATTATAATGTCCTGAATAAATTCAGCGATGGAACCTAAAGTTTAATGCGAAGATTTGAAATTTTAGAATACGCGACTTATGCTCTTCTAAGAAAATTAATAGGTATGTTATTATTACAATATAAACTGTAAATTGATAATGTAAATTAAGTAATTAAAACTGTAAGTTGCTGATATTTTAAGGATACAGCCTCAGAGACTTTATAATAAAGAAGAACCAAGGACAGTATTTCCATAGTATAGTTTTAGCACACTTTCTTTCGCGTTTCGACGGTCCTCGTTTTTGCACTTAATGTGCAGTGACTGTCGTATCACTATTCGTTTTCGTTTTAGTGGAGCCACACCTTTATTCATTTTAATATTGACTGGTATCTCTGCAATCTTAAAATACCAGCTGTCCACCAGGATGGTCTCAAGTCCACCTCAAGTCGTAGAACTTGTTAAGAAGTTCAGCCACTCGAAATTGACCCTGTGTGGGTACGCCGGATTTTTTATTAAAACTTTTATCATTCCCCGCCGACCCAACTGTTTGATGTTCACTTAATCTTTTATGTCCTGTAAATTTGTTTGATGAAATCGTCGAGTCCATTAGAGCTTAGTTGATGAAGTTAACTTTGTTTGCAATATATTTTTTTGGAGAAAATTAAATTAAAGTGGCTGATGTTATTTTTTACCTAAATTTCCCAGCTGAGGATCATATTATACAGGTAATAAGGTTTATGTATGTCTGTTTAAAGAAATAATCTAAAAGCATATTTAATAAGCTAAACAGCTTGATAGATTTAGTATGACAATATTTAGGATGTTGCAGATGGTTCTAGAAGTCTTGATCTCCAAACTGAAATAGTACGCATCGAGTATTTATTTTTCAGTTTTAGGGTGTCAAAAGAAAATTTTAAAAATAATAGAAATAACAGCGATTCTTGTAAACAAAGGAAGAAAGGCGTTCAGTTAGCGTCGCTTAAGTTTCATTCCATTAGAGGGAAGATTTCAATTTGACTGGATAAACAACGCTAAGACCAGAGTCGAGTAACGAGTATCGAATGATAATGGAATGAATTGGAGCTAATGCAAGCCGGAGTACGTGGCTGCTCAGACGAGCGACCCGAAAGGGCGGATTAAGACGAAGAATTGAAAAATGAAATGAAAAAACCTTTTGTTGTTAACAACTCATATCGTCCCCACTGCAGGGGCACGGGTCTCTTCCCATACATCGGAAAGGTAAGGCCATACTCCACTCACGGGAGCCAAGTCCGGATTGGTGAAGGTTGTAGGGCTAGTGAAAAGACCTGTACCAACTTATGAACTAGACTAGGAGTGCTCGAAACTTTTCACTTATAGACATCGGATTTTTTAAAAACAAGTTTTAGGATTATCATCTCAAAAATTATGACAGACTTAGACATAGTGCAGAATATCTTGCCAAATATTATTTATATTTTCAAAGTGTCGGTCACTAAATAATTAAAAACAAATTTTAGTTGTCACATAACCTGTTTAATATTCTCCTATTTAATAAAACTCTTAAAAAATTGGGAGTTACAAAACGTAAATATCTATTTAACTTGAGATAATCAGCGTGTAGGGACTGAGTAAGAGAATTTTCTAGGAAAAACAGCCCGTCTTCTTTCCACTTAATCGCAGTATGATTTCATATCACGTTCCCGCTCACAACGCCCCACTGCTCTCGCCTGATGGCGTTTTGATACACATTTAGACTTGAAACGCGCAGTTATCTTGACTCTTTTACGTTACGATGATATAGGGAAATGTGGTATTTTATTTGGACTTAATAGCCAAGGTAGTTAGTGAGCCTTTAGAGTTCAATCTCGAATAGCTGAGTGGTAAGTTTTTAATGAGTTGGAAGGATGTTACGGCTGCACTTGGTTCCTTTCTCAACTTGGCGGTCATCATCATCATCATCAATAAATAGCCTCTGCGTCTAATACAGACGATTTACTGTAGTGTCTTGGCGCTATTCCGTGTTGTTAACCACGCAGCAAATCTGCTGTGGGTGGAGTAACCTCTCACCAAACACTGCACTGCCTGGGACGGAGCTCGGAGTTAAGGAAAAGCAGGGCTTCGCAGCACTTGCGTTACCCTTCTTCCCTCCTACCCTATTATTGAAAAGGATGCTTTACATATTCTTATTCTTTTAAATCGTCTTGTTTTCTACCTAGTCCAAAGTCCCTATCACGCGGAGAATTTATGTCATCAATAAAGTTAAGAGCTGTAGGATCTCTAGGTACATGTCTGTATATCTTTGTCATTTACATAATCTAGTGTTTTGAAATAACCCTTAGAGCACAATTTTTTTTTAACATGTGATTTGAATTTGACGTCATGGTCTCACTATCACAGTATAAGCAATAGTTATCTTATCTTCATAAGGCTTCAGTGGTAACGAAGTTATAGTCAATTCAACTACAGAATTCCACGAGTATAAAATACAAAATTGCTAGAGAGTATTCTTGGAAATCTGTCTTTCCCATTAAAATTGTTTGGGTGCGTAAAATACGAAATCTAATAGGTCGAGTACCTACTAACATTTCTCAAAAACACCTCTTAATTGGTAAAGTTACGTTATATAATAGGTGCTCAGGCTAGACCAAAACGCAGTCTGTGCATGAAGTTAAAAAAGTGCGTTTGAAATTTTAAGGGGTTACTCAGAATCAAGTACGAGTACAGAAAAAATCGGATCTACACTTTTTTTCAAAATCCCATACAAATTCTTGATTCACTATTCATATTTAGTATGAGAAACTGAAAAAAAATTCTATCGGATTTTTTCAATATTTTTACTGTCTTACTTATCTTATCTCACTAATATTATAAATGCGAAATTGTGGATGTTTGTTTGTTTATTTGTTTGTTTGTTTGTTCCGCTTTCACGCTGAAACTACTGAACGGATTGGCATGAAATTTGGTAGGTAGATAGATAAAGCACTCGGTACTGACACCAAAGGAGTCACAAGGAGTCACACGAAACTTCCTATAGGAGGATTTCATGCGACGGCCATTAATTAAATAAATTAACTTAAAAATATTTTAATTAAGTTAAGAAAACGAGGTCGCCAGTTGCACGGTGTGAAAAGACGAACGAAGTTACGAATTGAATTGAGGAATATTTTCTATGAATGGAACGGAGAACTCTGCTCATTTTTCATCTGAATGAAAAAAAAAAGTATTTAACCTAGTTATACTAAAGCTAGTTACTAGCTAGCTACTATAGTTACTAAACCTTTTTTATGATACAGTTTTTAAATTTCGTTTAAATGTTTCGTTAAAAGAATTTATTAAAACTTGGATCATAAAAAAACTTTAGTTTACAACTTGGTTGGATGTAATCGATGATAGGCCAAACGTAATTTATCTCCGAAATCTGATACGACAGTACAGTACGTTGTAGCCGAATGAGGTGTAGAGGACGGATGAAAACTCTCTCATCAGCTACTTACATTAATAGTTTATCACTCAACACATATCGTACTGTTACACACAAATCATATTTATAACGTAAAACACTAGACGAGAAGTTATCGTTATTGGAAAAGTATAGTCTAAAGTGAGTAAGCTAAATAATAAGTGAGTAAGATAAATCTAAATGCCCTACACGTGACCGCGGGTGATGCTAAGTGCAACACTAGGCAACCGCCGTCTATACCTTGTGGATAGAACGGTTAAATATGCCACACGATAAGAAGAAGAAGAAGTGAGTAAGCAACATCAATAGAAAGAGACACGGATAGTCTGTGTTGCCAATGTAAAATAATCCAATACGTTGTGGCGCGAGATTCAAATATTATGTTGTGCGACCGTGTCGCCACAACGTGACTACCCAACTAGCAAAGTGTGGTTTTATATCAGTGATAGAAACGTCTTTATCACCACGAAATGGCCCCAGTTTTAACACCATTTGGTGATATATGGGTTGTATTTTAGCAACGCTTATCACTATTCGGTGACATATCGGTGAAATTTCAGAGTTAGTGACGCCAGCCACCTCGTTGCTTTTATATCACCCTTATAACACTATTTGGTGTTAATTGGCCCCCTTTTATCAATACTTTGCTATTTAGGTAATTACCCCTATCTAAAGGCAATATAATACCCCTGCGGGGGTAAGATCCGCTATTAGTTGGTTAGCGCAAAAACACAAAACCCACTTATTTACGCGCGTGTATACAAACGTCATATTTTTTAATCCTTTGATATTATCTCACTTGATGATAAGGGATGGTAATGCAAAAAAATGGAAGTTTCCATCCCAACTGTGAGACTGAGATTTGATACCTGGAGTTTCGTTCGCCCTGTGGCAGGGGTGGCCCTTTATATATGTATATTTAGTCTTTTGACTTAGATTTTGAGGTTTCATCCTGAATTTTTGTCAAGTTTCAACCAGTGTCAATCGTATCATATGACACAAATAAACGGCTGCCACATGTTGGATGGAACCTAGCATCTCATACCGTCACTCTTAGATTTATACACACGGGCATTTATACATAAGTAATGCGATCTTCATATACATAATATAGCAATCAAAGTAAGTTTGCTTACGAATGATTCTCTCTGCATCTCTCTGATTAAGAGAGTCGAGTCACTATCGTCGTATCGTCGAGCCATTGACACTTTTAACCAAGACAATTCGCCTATGACGTTTTCATTTATAAATTTTGTAACCAATGAGAAAAGTAAATAAAACATTCCAGAACCAAGGTAAAATTTGCCTGACAAGAGTATGTTCCCTTACACACTTAAATATTTACAAAAGGCTATCCTGCTGTCAGAGTTAAAAAAATATGCTCACGAAAGTGTTCGGTACGCTTTCCGATTAAATTAAAAATAGAAACTGTTTGTGGGCGAGATTTTCCTTTCCGACCTTTAATAAGATTAAATTTTACTATACAATAGCTAGCCGCCCATATATAAGTCAAATTTAAGTTGACCTATCAATAACAAGTTCTACGAAGGCCCTTTGATATTAAAATCTGGGACGTGACCACGATAAAAATGTTGTTATAACATTACTTTATAAGAGGTTTGACGCAAATTAAGTTCCAGTTGACTCCTTATTTTGTTGCAAGTTCCTAGCAAATTAAAGTTACTGGTAGGAGCGCAGAGATGTACTAAGTTGTTGTACCTTTTTGGCCGTTAACTTTAATAACCAATAGCGTCTCCACTGCTGGGACACGGATCTCTTCCCAAAGCTTGAAAAGCTTAGGCCATACTATACACACCACACAGGTCCACAAGTCCAGATTGGTGGATTATTATGGGCATTTTCACAAAATTACGAGAGCAATGCAATGCAAAGATAATCTACTTCCTGCTATTCCTTCGTTTTCTTTCGCCGTAAAAGTAATCATTAAGTCATTTGAATGCCTTCGCGAAACAGTGATTGGTTAGGATTTTTGGCCAGAAGAGCCGTGTTAGTACCACAGAGCTACCGTGGTAGCTCGTCGTACACCGACTCTTTTTACGAAAGTATTACTCTCTAAATTGAGTTTATCAATTTTGAAGTTAGGAAAGCGTTGTTATTGCTTTCGAAGGCCCTTAATTTATTTTCCTAACTGCGGCCCTGGGTAAGCGTGCTTTCAATTATTTTTTTATTCGCAGCGAGCAATCGTGTTGAGCTTTTTCGCCTTTTCTCGAAATTTCCAAACGATCGAGTTTTCTTACAAACAAATGCTTTTACTTCGTTGTTTTATGCATTGCTCTTCTGAAAGTTTGATATAGCAACGGTTTTAATTTAGTTCCAACTAGTCATAAATTTTTTTTGAGCGGAAAAATGGAGCTTCCTTTTAAAGCCGATTTACGTGTATTTCTATATTTTTCTTTGAAACTACTGAACGGAAAACATAAAGTTTTTAAAACCTTCTATTTCTATACTATTTTTCTATTTGGCATTTCACATCTCATACCGAGCGTGATTTTGCCAATGTCTAGTGAAAAATGGGAGAATCTTCAATAAAAATGGCGAAATGTCAAGTGAAAATGACGGCTCTAGGATGATGGGCACTTAAAGACGCTCCACGTGGTGGTTTGCTGCTGGAACTCGGAAAACGGAGCTGTCTCCCGAGTTAATTCTCTTCTTATTATCGCTTATCTCAAATCAGGATCACAACTATTTTCCATCACATAGATAACGTTAAAACTATTCTAAAACGGTAATAATTGTAAAATTAATTCAACAGACGTGTGCTCGATACAAGTCCCGGCAACCAACCTTTAAAACCTTGTTAGAGAAATAATCCTAGGTTGATTTGTCGTCGTCAATGTTCGAGCCGTGACTATCAAAAAAATCCTATAAAATTAAAATAATTAAATGCCTTTTCTGATCTTGATTCTTGAATTGTATAAACTATTGGTATACCTATACTATCTGCCTTCTCGTATACTCATAATAATTTAACATATTTTTTTGGAAAAACTAATCCAATTGGATTAGGTTAAAACATACTAAATCTTATATCCTATCCTATACTATTATCCTATCCTATACTATTAAACGAGTTAAGTGTCCCGACGATTTCGAAAACGGCTTGAAACCTTTTGACGAAAATCTAGGATTAGGGGTTAAAAATCACCAGAAATCGATCTATGAGGGAATTATCTTCGAAAAAAGTCATTTAAGGGAGATATGAGCGAAATTACATAAAAGGAGAACGCATATAATGCTTATTTTAAGCATCGCTTGTAAGTACTTTGGTAGACTAGCTAGCGGTTTTTGTGCGTGCCACTTACATTTTGCTGCTTTTAGGTCCGGATTCGAATCCCACCCATGAGACTCTATAGTTTTTTGTCTTTTTATTTTTTATTTTGTTAAACTTATGTAAATATTATGTAAATAAATAAAAAGACTTAAGAGTGATAAAAAAATATATGTATATGTATAACCTCTATATTTTAGAAACAAATAGCGCCATCTTTCGCCATATAAGTGAATTACATACCTGATGATTGTGTCGCCCTGCCCCGTGTTTGATAATAGGGAAATTTCGACGGCTTTTACTAAACTCAACTAGATGGCGCTGATAACATTTGCAATAGGAAAATCTCGTAAAAAGTCGCCAAAACTGATTGATGTTACTAACTAATACATATCATAATAAATGATGAACAACTTTCTAATATTACGAATCATTGAATATTTTTCTGTTTTTTTTTGATAAAAAAAAGGATAATTTGCATGTATTTTTTTCAATAGAATCAAATTATAAAAAAAATATGATAAGTAGATATTTTTACAACAAATATTGCTTGTCCTTTCGTCTCTTAGAAGGCCACTACCGACTAAAACAACACCCTGCAAAGTGTTTCATAGAAAATATATCTTATATGTACTACTTAACAAGTTATCTTAGTTTATAAAAACTCGGATTGAACGAGCGACGCTCGGTCTCCCGGCTAGTTATTTATTATACGTTATGTACAGGTAGTAACAAAAAGCGGAGTTAGCTCCCGTGTGTGGAGTATGGCCTAACCTTCCCGAGGTATGGGAAGAGACCCGTGTCCCTGCAGTGGGGACGATATGGGTTGTTAACAGTAACAAAAAGATGTAGTAACACTTTAAGGTAAGCTTCTGCTCACGAAAGTGAACAACTCTGTTCTATACCTTTACTTGTTGGATGTATCTTGCATGGGCCACCACGTTGCCACTTAGCTAAATGTTCAACTTGTGTGTAGACTTAATGTTCTACTTAACCTTTTTCTTTGCAATTACTCTTCAAAACTGTAGTTTCCAAATCATTCATTTATTTTTTCCCTCAATTGGTAAGTCCTTGGCATCATCTCAACTGATGACAAGTGAAGCAATTGACAAACATCCCATGCCGACTAAATAACTATAAAATTTCATCTATGA
The DNA here is from genome assembly GCA_958295455.1 of Coleophora deauratella. Classification (NCBI taxonomy): domain Eukaryota; kingdom Metazoa; phylum Arthropoda; class Insecta; order Lepidoptera; family Coleophoridae; genus Coleophora; species Coleophora deauratella. The sequence continues at coordinate 5,661,804 of OY282411.1, forward strand.
CGTCTAAAGAGAGCTCATTAGAAAACTCGTCAGATCGGCTCTAAGAGTTGGGGTTTAAAATCTTGAGCGTCGGGAGTAGAGGCGCGCGACTGCTGATAGTCGCCGTGACTAGCGTAGGGGATGGGCTGTGCTGTCTTTAGATTGGTTAGTAGCTCACCAGTTTACTTGAATGGTAGCAACTTGTGCTTATGGTAGAAAAATTTTGTAGACAAAAATGAGATTTCATAATATATGTAATGCATATATTATATGGATTTTGCTATTCTATATACACACACAAAACTAAGGAAAAAGTTGATTTTACTTTAAAATGGTTTTTTTTTTCCAGAACACACTAACAGTAGTTATTATTAATAAAGAATGATTTTATGTGGTTGCAGCTGCCATAATCTTCATAGGTAGGTATAGTTTTTGCAAAAAGGTAATCAAGAGCCATAAAAGCTTTGTTGTTTGTAACCATTGTGGTAGTATGATCTTACCCACAATGTAATTGTTAACAACCCATATCGTCCAATCTGCAGGGACACGGGTCTCTTTCCATAACTCAAGAACCACAGCGCAATTACTTTTAAAATATGTAGGTCAAAATTTGTGGAAGAAAGAAAATGTACAGTTGTGTTCACTATAATCACTTCAATCGAGATAAAATATTTCGTCAAGATTAGTTGAGGTATCAAGAATTTAAAGTTTGGAATTAATTTTATTCTTCAATAAAGCAAGAGAGCGTAGCCAAATCGCTCTTGGTATTAAAGTTATAGTTAATTTAATAGTATTTAACAGACCCTGTTAGATTACGCTGTCAGTAAAAATGAGTACAATTTTTTATCGTTTTCACGAAAGCATTAGGTAAGCACGAGCATAGACTAACACTGATAAATAGATAAAAACAAAGATAGAACCTTTTTGCCATGGAATAAATGAGTCTATCTATACTCATTTATTCCATGGCAAAACACAGTTCATGTACATTAATTGTACAAAGAACAATACAAAGATTGGCAGAATTCTTCTATTTTCCAACTAAACAGTCTAAACAGAGCACAGCGAGATAGCGTGGAAAGCCAGCAGAGCAGTTCTAGCGTGAAATGACTATTTTCAAATTCTTATTGTTACTGCCGACCGGAGATAATCCTGTCTACCTGACATACTGAGGGCTCGGATACTTTGTATAGGCTATGAAAGCCTGGTACTTTTATGTGGCAGGTCTTTTACTATGAACGTTATTCGCGTTTTATTTGGGGCAGTTCTTTGTTTTAAAATTAAGTAGGGCTTCTGTGTTACGCCAGACTAGGCGTGTGAATGTAACGTGAATGAAGCATATGTGGATTGATAGGGTTTAATGAACGAGTTGATGTCTACTATAACTTGTCATATCAGCTCACACTTCACACATCATTGGGATTGAGGCCTCTTGTTATTATTTACAGGGTCATGAAAATCTTTTGTTCTACGACAAAGCTTTATTTTGTGTGATTTTACTAAAAACGACATTTTATTCTAAGGTTTACCTGACGCTCAGGCGATGGTGTATTTATGTACACTTCATTGTTACCATTTAGAGCCAAAAACGCATGATGAATTTGAGGTGAAAATTTTTATTAGATTTTTTAAACTTCAGATTGACTTCTCGTTTCCTTTTTTGTTGTTATTTTTAATAAAAATACAATGTGTATTTTTTATTGCAATAAAGAATTGAAATTATTGAATTATCGTAGGACAAATTTTTATGCAGTTCGATTTCATTTGGTTTGGTTATTTACCTCTTTAGTTTAAAAAGCAGCTAAGTCCGTTTGTAACACGGATAATTTGCTTTAACATTTATATCTCAATTTTAGGCCTGGTTTGGAATTCCTCTAGGCTTTTGCTCTCGTCCCTCTGTATCAATTCAGTATTTTTTAAATCTATCTACCTTCTATAGTTATGTATTTTGACCGGATTTCTTCTCAATATTATTGTATACTCGCCTACGATACAATCACGCTTACGCAGGGTAGACCGGGGCGAATCGGATCACAATTAGAAATAAATAAATATAAACATTATACGTCGTGTTGCTATAACATCGGTCAGTCTAGCGCGGTTTTTAAAATATTTGTTTATTTCTAATCCGGGAGTTGACTGCATGAAAATTAAATTTCATTTTCATTGCATTTTCAATTTTTAATTTATAAAAACTACCTAATAAGTATGCAAACTACTATTTTGAACAATGACGTCATCGTACAAAATTTTAAACATTTTTAGAACAAAATGCCGTTTTGATATTTGATAAAAAGTAACTCAAATGACTAGCAGTCAACTACCGGATTGTGATCCGATTCGCCCCGTGATCCGATTGGCCCCGGTGTACCCTATTTATTATTGTTGTTTTCCAAAAACAAATAGCCGTAGTTATATCATAACGATCAAACTGACATAAAGTAAGTTAGGGATAATATACTTTATTTCAGTGAAATTTATGTAATAATGTACATATGTGGTTCCCTCAAATTAAACATAAAACTTGCAACTTACACCAGCTTCGGCCATCTTGAATTACCGCTAGCGTTCGCATAACTTTCATACTACCCTCATAATAAATAAAGCCGCAAAGAATACGGAAACTACATATAATTTGCGGCCTTATTTCTTATGAGGGCAGCATAGATCTAAAAATTTTACCGCGGCCACGGAACGTGCCAGACTAGCGTATAGAGAAGTTGAGAGGAGTTTAAAAATTCATGTAATACCCTTTGTTACCATTTGAAGGCAGCCATTGTCTTGCTGCGGTGGACCCGATAACTTTAGATATGTATGAGGATGTGTGTAGTGTAAGTACGTACGTAGTGTAGAGGAGTATGAAACTATTTTATTTTAGCTTAGAGCTTAGCTCGGGAGAGCGGGAAAGCTTTTTGGTAATGGTTCTTTGGTGCAATTATCTGCTGTCCATCGAATATTTAAAAACCTAAGCATATTCGAAAGGAACATATTTAATATAAGTAAGTGTTATAGAGGACAGGATCGCTTTTTAATTGCTTATAAACTAAAACTGAACAATTTTTCCTAAGAACCTACCTATACAATTGCTTAATAGGCCAAGTTCCGTGGGTTCGATCCCCATCCAGGGCAAACATTTCTGTAAGGAGCAGATTTGTTTGCTCTGTGTCTTGGTGCATTATATCTATTTATATGTATGTATTTAAATGTATATGAGTATGTATATCAGTATCTGGTTCCCATAGTACAGGGAATCCTAGTCTGGGACCAGATGACCGTGTGTGATTTGTGCCGGATATTATTATTATTATTAACTTAGTACGGGAAGTGTATAATTTTGGCGGAATTGATTTCATCGGAATGTTTTTCTATTTTACAAGAAGACGCTCTAGTTAAGATAGTGTAAGTACTCTGAATAGACATAACATTTAATACAGACTAACAAACCAGACAAAAACTCAAACTAGGGCTTCTATTAATGAAATAGCGTCGGTAAAAAATCGTCGGTAGCGCTACGGTTAGTGACTCCGTCCTCCTAACCAGAGGTCTCGGGTTCAAATCCTGGCCAGTGTATCAATGAGTTTTTCGAAACCTACTTGCATTTTTCATACCGACTGCTTTATAGGTGAAGGAAAACATCGTGAGGAAACATGCACATCTGATTTCTAGATGTGTATAATGGTCGCGTTACGTTTGTAGGTGTAAATCTAAAATGTAAAGTGACCGCGGGTGATGCTAAGTGCAACACTAGGCAACCGCCGCCGTCTATACCTTGTGGATAGGACGGTTAAATGTGCCACACGATAGGTAAGAGAAGAGACATGAAATATTAGAACTTTAATAAAAGAACCCATACTACGATATATTCTCAAATATTTGTTTGTGACTTTGCTATCATATCGATCAGCTGTTCGGCCAACTTAATAATTTTGGAAAGTTAAAAAGCTTTTCCTGCGAAAAATGGGTTTCCTGCGTAAAGTTGTTAATTTTGTGAGTGAAATGTTTCAGTTGATTTTGTTTAACAATTTTTTTTTGCAATAAAAGCAAAGTCATAGAACAAAAGTTGTTCAGAATAATGAGTACAATTGACAGTTAACGGATCCTAGACCATTTTTTTACACTCTGTATAATAAAGGGTATTAAAAACCTCAAATATAAACTTAAAGGGGACTTCTACTTATGATACTTAACAACAATATTTTTACTTTAAAAAAATAGACAGTTGGCTGATTTGTCTGAAAAGTCCAACAAAAATGGAGAATCGATCGATAAATGAAGTAATTTTTCTTTGTTCACAAAATTCTAATATGGAGAAAATCATATATTTATTTAAACCAGTCGCTTTTCACACCTATTCTCACTTGCATAATGAAACCGGATGAAGTCACAACCTTACGAATAGCGAACAACAAAAGAACCGCAAATTTAACAACACAATACCTCGCAATCTCGCATACCTCATAGTCTCTCATACCTCACAATCTCGCATACCTCGCCAACAAATCAAAGATCGAAATAGGAGAGACAGGACGATCTCCCGTAGCAATAACAAATCTGTAGGGAGCGTTCGCAAATCGTTCTCTTTTGTTACCTAATTCCGAGCTTATGCCCATAACGCAGCTGTGCCCAATTTATTACTTAACCTTTTGGGATGGAATTGAAGACAATAAATTATACTTCCAACCCGATAAGGGTCTGCCGACTGGATAAGCTAGGCTTCAGTTTTTAATAGTAATTACCTAACAATTTAATATTAAATCATAATAAATATTATGGGAACCATAATACCTCCCTGTATTGTGGAAATCAGGGACTGATATATGTACCATAATAATATACTATACGTTCAAATATAAACATACTACAGATATATAATACACTTAAATGTGCCACACGATAAGAAGGTACACCCAGGTACAGAGCAAACAAATCTACTCATCATAGTGTCACAGAAATGTATACTCTAGGTGGGAATCGATCCCACGACACACCCACCGAGTCAGTTAAAAATCCTACTGCTAAAGTTACAGGCACATAAATAAATGCGAAAAGCATAACCCTTGTTTTTTGGTAGATGGATAAGAGCAGTACTATCAATCTTTCAGAAGAGAATAGAAGGTAAGGTAAATATAGATAACTTAGTTATCTATAGTACACCTAACAGTTTTATGCTAGACTTATTCCTGATATAAAATCTGGATATACTGACGGATTGTAGCATACAGACTCATACCTGCGTTATATATCTACAGGGTGGCGGTTCCCAGATAAGCGAGAAGTGGTAGATGTAACTCATCAAAATGAAGAATTCTCAAAATGTAGGCTACATACACAATCAGAGTCAAAACTGAATTATTTCTTGTAATATTGTCAGCAATGGATTTTTTATTTTTTAACAGTCTTGCTTGACTGTCCGTTTCCTAGGTAAAGACCTTCCCTAGGCTTCGCTATTGATCCTTCTCCCAGACCAGGCCTTCTCATCCCTCGTGTAACCGGTCCCAATAATTCCACCATCTCCTTTTCGATCTGCCGCGGCCTCGCCAACCTGGTATTTTTTAAATTGTATATACAGTTCTTTTTTCTTGATCTGATCAGGATATAGGATACTTGGGGGAAAGTTGATCAGTTTCATGAGCAGTTTCTACTATGCAGGATCTTAAAAAAAGTGCGTTTGAAATTTTAAGGGGTTACTCAGAAGTAGAGAATACTTGAAAAATATTGAAAAAGTCCTATCTACAATTTTTTTTTTCAGTTTTCCATACAAATTCTTGATTCAGTATTCAAATTTAGTATGAGAATCTGAAAAACATATTTAAAGAGCGGAATTTTTCAATATTTTTCCTGTATTCCATACTTGATTCTGAGTAACCCCCTAAAATGTTAGACACACTTTTTTTAACATCTTGTATATTTGTCACATGTCAACAAGTATCAAGTCACCCTGTATATAGTAAGATTGCGACGTGAATATCTAGCAATCTATCGAGCAATAGCAATATCGGGATTCACTTGTATATCTAATGTAACTCACCACAGTAGATAGGATCTTATTCCTCTTTGAATTAGGAATGAATTACTTTTACTGCTAAAAGAAAACGTTATAACTTTATTGGTCGTAATAAGCAGTTTTGGTCTCTGTTGATTAGGTTAACAATAACAACTCATATCAGCCCCACTGCTGGGACACGGGGTTCTTTCCATATCTCGGTAAAGTAAAGCTAAGTCCGGATTGGTGGAGTCTGAGTGGCCAATCCAACTCTAATGTCAGAAATTTCAAGCCGCCTATTAGGCCTTTAACATGGCTTAATGACTGCCATCTAGTGATAGCAACTGGCATATTAGTTCACAAATCAGCTGACCAATTTTTATGCAATGTTTTGCGAGTGTTTTCAGTTTTTTTTGTGTGTGAAAAAAAAATTGATTCATAAGCAGAATTCACGGTTAAGATTATCTCAAGTTTTCTTATACATACCATTGTATACCTACGTAAATGATTTTAGAAGTCGGATTTTCAGTTTGATGCTAACTGCTGTCTATCACTTGTGATGCCACTGTTACATTGTACCATAAGAAGAAGAAGAGTTTTATTGATATTAACAATAAATAATAAACAACTAATTAAACTTTTTTTTTATCACCAGCCTAGACCAAATTATAGGTATAATAACAACAAAGTTACGATCCACCAAATCTCCCGTCTAATGGTCGATCAGTCTGAATTCTAGACAGATTAGTCACGCATAGGTAGTCGATGAAAAACAAGCGATTCTGACGCGTCTGTCCGTCTAAGCGAATAAGGACGGGTGAGTTAATCCGGGGTGCTAAAATGATCCTTCGTGATCCTCAAGGCCTTACTATTAATAGTACATAGTTTGCTCCAAAAGTCTTGCAAAACGAAAGTATTCATTTTCATTTTTCAAAATAGATGCCATCAGAGACTATACATTTTTGCATACATCCAAACCAACTACCGAACATCTCTTGTCATTTATCCTTTGAGACAGAAGCACAGGCATTATCCCAAGCATTCAATAATTCCTCCTCTGTTGCAAATTTTTGGCGTTTTAATTTTTTTTATGAAAGGAAAGAGTCCAAAATCGGTAAGACGATTTTATCAATTAAAATTAAAAGAAAACCATCAATTTGAAGTTTTATTTCATTTCAATTATAATTTTTAGTCTCTGAAAAAAAAATATATTTTTTTAATTTTGAAAAACACGTTTTTTTCTATTTAAATCATTAGTCCTGCTTGTTACTGGGCGGCCTGATCTTTCATTTTCATCTAAACTGAAATTTCCTCGTTAAAATTCTTTATACCATCGGTATATGTTAGAAGATGAAGAGCACTCTTCGCCGAAAGTTTCAGATATTTCGACATGGCACTCTTGGTACGATAAGCCGCGTTTGAAATTATAGTAGAATCACGGTGACTGAGACAAGCCATTTTTAACAAATTTCACAAACAAGGAACAGTCTGAGCATAGGAATAAGCTGTATGCAAGTATCTCTACTTATTATTGCGATCAATGAAATAAGTACAAACTTGCAAGGTGCCTCATATTGCAGGACTTATGGAGCAACCTACGTATATATCCTTACCGCAGCTAATATAATACTAAGTATTTTCTAATAATATCGAGCATCCTCTTGTTGTATTTGCTAATAGATATTATAAATGCGAAAGCAAGTTTGTTTCCTTGTTTATATTATACTTCTTTCATGTCGCAACGGAGGAATAGATCGATATGATTTTTTGCACAGAGATAGATAACGGTATAGAAAGTGACACAGACCTTATAAAAATATCTTTTTTTTTCTGGTAACCCAAAAATCTGTTCAGAAGGCCATGCTATTTATTGCTACAATAACTACTCATCCAATTTCATTGAAAGGCGGATATCACACTGCCCCGGAACCGCTCCGGTGTGCGGTGCTGCGGTTTTTAACTTTTTGACTTGTGTGTCAAGCAAAAATTCGCAGCACCGCACACCGGAGCGGTTTCCGGTGCAATGTGATACCCACTTCAAAACTAATAAAACTGGATTTTATGGAACTCATACACAATTCGCGAAAAAAAATACTTCCCATAGCTACTAACTTCAGCAATAACTGATAAACTTGTTAGAAAAGTTAGTTTTTGCGAATTGGCTTTGAGATCCTCGAAGAAACTTGTTCAGTTTCTTGAGTAGAATTCCCAATTTAAATTGCGGCAGCTATTATGTTAGGCTTTACTTGAAAATGAACCTTTGTGTTTTAATTAACTTTTTTCTCTAAAAATAAAACTTTGTACCACAAAACTCAAAATGTTTTTTATTTAAGTAGACTGACTCGGTGGCTAAGTGGTTAGCGATCCTGACCTCTGATCCGAGAGTCGTGGGTTCGATCCCCACACAGGGAAAACTTTTCTGTGATGAGCAGAATTGTTTGCTCTGAGTCTGGGTGTATTATATCTATATATGTATGTATTTAAAAGTATATGTGTATGTATATCAGTCTCTGGTTCCCAAGATACAGGAATTCCTAGTTTGAGGCCAGATGACCGTGTGTGATTTGTCCCAGATATTATTATTATTTAATTAGATGCATTACACATGCTTTTAACACACTATAAGGACATTATACAGTATGGACACTCGCTGCCGCTCTCTGAAAGCTACCTCACCTCCCCCCGTGTGACCGATGTGTGACCATTACCAAAGCACAGTTTATTAACCAAAGACAATTTCAATTTTTTAAGGAAAGACCTAAAGGCTTGCTTAGCTATACAGCCTTGTCTGGTATATACAGTTTCACTTTATTTGTAAAAGTTTAGCTAACAATAAAGAACAATGAAATGAGGGCTAATTGAACCTCGATTCAACCCTAGTACATCACGCACACATTTACATGTGTACAAACATGAATGTCTATGTAGTAAACAATGGCGCGGTGTCCGGGTTGTGCTTTGTACAAACAATAGAAATTTAAAATTCTATGACGATCTGGTAATTTTGGTAACTTATTTCGCATCTGGTACCAAAAATTCAACTGATTAGATGAATCGTTTAGTCATACAAACATACCTAAATGTTTACACCCAAAATAAGCTCTTCCATTTAGGCAAGCCGGCTGGCTGGCAAAAAACCAGTGGTGGCTTGTGACTCCTCTGGTGTTGCGGGTGTCTATGGGCGGCGGTAATCGCTTACCATCAGGTGATCCGTCTGCTCGTTTGCCAGCTCTGCCATAAAAAAAAAAAAAAAAAAACCACGAGGCGGCTTTTACACACAACGAAATAATAAAAGACTACCTATAAAGAGGCATTTAGCGAAGAAACTATATAAAACATACAGCTGTTTCTTAAAACAACAATCACGAAATACCTAATTCGCAAATATAAAAAAAACTATCATCTCCAAAATACTCTTGTCAAAATCTACACAGATAATTATATTCCGGTCGAAATCGCTCCAATTTCGTACCCACGTCTGCCGTTTGACACGTGCGAGGGCGAGGCTGCGGGCCTATGAGGCCTATAGAGATAGGCTTTCGGCATCAGGTGCTCCAAGGAAAGAGGTCGGGCTAAGGGTCGACCAAATCAAATTAAGCAGCGTAATAAGATGGGAAAGCGTGGAAGTCAATACGTGGATAAGTAAATTACTTGGAAGCAGTATTATGTTACTGTTATTGGGAGTCATTTTTCGTATAAGGATATTGGTATAAGTATAAGTAATGGAATTAATCAAAATACATATTTTAACCGAAATCTAAAAACAGACAAATTCCTAGAAAAAAGGAAAAAAGCGAATCGGTTTAAAAAAATCGGGAGTTTCACAGCAAAATGTTGTTGTTTACAATGTACCATCAAGTGTATCATCATCATTATAGGCCTTGAACATATGTTACAGACGATTTAGGTCATGTGTATAAGACTATGCTAATTACAAGTCTCCAACTATGTAAAACAAAAAAGGAATTTATACTATAAGGTGCTACTTTATTAGTGCCCGATATTTTAGTCAGTGCTTCTACTCCTGATTCTGATCAACTGTCCCCAAGGAACCCATAGTCAAATCGTAAAAAAAATTTTGGACTCTTCATACTAATTTGGCCGCTCGGCTGATCGATTTGTATGAAGAGTCCAAAAATTTTTTTACGATTTGACTATGGGTTCCTTGGGGACAGTTGATCAGAATCAGGAGTAGAAGCACTGACTAAAATATCGGGCACTAATAAAGTAGCATCTTATATAACAAAAAAATTGAAAAAGACAGGTAAAGACTACGCATTTCATGACAGATTGTTAAAAATTAAAAATATGAGAAACGAAAAACAGACGAAAAAAAAATATACTTCGTCTATAATGAATGACTGATTTATGTCTAGCTACATGATATTAAAAGCAATACACTTATGAACAAATAAATAAAATTTAAATCACAAAAAGTTTTACTTTCTGAAAGTCGGGTAATCGATTAAAATGAGAAATAATAATAACAAAAAAATACTTTATCGAATTTGACAGCGAAAAAAATCAAGAACTAAAACAGATTGACTCAAAATAAAAAGTTTTTTTTTTTTACATAGGGTTGTTTCAGTTTAATTCCGTTTAAAAAAATAAACATCGCAAGCACATTTTTGCTCTGAGGTGAGCGCCTACTTATCGACGGAACATCAAATGGAAATCTCAGATCTACAGGAAATCGTTTTCTTTTGCCTTTTTACACGGAAATGTGCCTAATGAAGTTTGCTTGTGGAGACATTGGATTTTCTTTAATGGAGTCACGTATAAACAATGTTCTTTCAATACGTACCTGGGGTTTTCGAAATAAGCTACTGAGTTTTGAAATTAAAATAGAAATATTACAAGGCGATATTTTATTGATAGATATGAACAATCAAACATCCGCCATTAAAGAGGCTACCATTTTTTTAATTTATTTAAAGAATGGTGGAACAAAACTTTCATATTTGCCAGAGTAATTTAGTATTGAACGGTTATAAAAATAAAGCTCCCATAATTTCTATAAAAAAATATTCAAAATAGTATGGTTGTCTTGAGAAAAGTTGTTCAGTTTCAAAGTGGCACTCACCGTTCACTCCCGGTAAAAGTAAAATACCTGAACGCTGCTCAAGTCCCTAGTTTAAGAATCTTATTTTTGGTCGGAAGTAAATTTCTCGTCCTTATAAGTAATTTCCCTTTTTAGTTTGTTTTGTTGTTTGTTCAGTTTATATTACGCCATACTCAGAACAATATTCTTGATCTAAGACGCCATAAGATCCCTTGTTTACTCACAGGTTCTCAATATAAATGATTTCTGGGAATCTTTTTGCCCGATAAAAGTAGACTGACGGAAAGGTGAATGTTATGTATAAGTATGAGGGTAAATATAGGGTGCTACTTTATTAGTGTCCGATATTTTAGTCAGTGCTTCTACTCCTGATTCTGATCAACTTTCTCCAAGGAACCCATAGTCAAATCGCAAAAAAATTTTTGGACTCTTCATACAAATCGATCAGCCGAGCGGCCAAATTAGTATGAAGAGTCCAAAAACTTTTTTGCGATTTGACTATGGGTTCCTTGGGGAAAGTTGATCAGAATCAGGAGTAGAAGCACTGACTAAAATATCGGGCACTAATAAAGTAGCACCCTATATATGTAACAGAGGATATAAAAATAAAAAGTTTAAAAAACTAAAACCCGACTACGGAAAACGTAAGTTCACGTGTTCCCGCATAACTTCTAAACTGCTTATTAGAATTCAACGAATGAGATATCATTAGAAGCGTCTTAATTGTCTGCTAGTTATAGGCTAGGTGACGTCACAATTAATTCAATATGGCGCCCTCTAGAGGACATAAAGTCATACCTAATAGAGTATACTTAAAAGGTGCCATGTTGGGTATCGAATGAAAGGGCTTAAAAAGCAGTTTTAATTATATATAATATTACTAGCTGTTGCTGCTTTGCTTAATTATCTAAAAAAAAACTGTGCGTAAAATATACATCTACCGGGTAATGGAGGTCCGATCAGCCGGGTAGCCGGGTACCCGGCGTCCCCCATGATGATTTAACATTAGGTTTAAAATTTTTGTATCTCACAAAAACAGATAAAAAAACTAATTAAGAGTTTTTGGTTATTCTAACAAGAGGTAACCAAAAACAATAGAAATTGACAGCTCGGGTTAACCGCAGAGCTCTAGCAGAGCTTCATAAGAGGCTGTGCGTTCCCAAACGCTGAGATATAGATCTCACAAAAATTATTGTTGTTGGCATCATCTCATCTCTACAGCCTTATCTCATTTTAAAATCAGCTAGTTTCTAGCTATACTTAAAAAGAAAAGGGTACATTTTCACGATCTTCACTGAGTGGTTTAATCAAGCGCAGGTTTCCATTAACGGCTCCTACAGTTTCATGTCCACTAACACAAACGCTGCCAATAAGTCCGGCGATAAATAAATCGAAAGGACGGAAATAGAGAGAACACCTTTCTTTCCCTTTCTGACAAAAGGAGCACAAACTGCTAGATAAATCGCCATTTTGAATCAAAGGCCTCGATATTGCTTCAGCGCCGTACTATGTGCCCTGACTTATAAATGGAGACATTCTAATTTATTTTTACCTGACTGTGGCAAAAGAGGGGTTCTGAATGAAGAAATCCTTATTTGCACACAAACTTATTAATGTTTAACAATATAATGTGTAATGAACATGTAGTATTTATTTTAAAAAAATACGATTTTATTACTGAAAACTATCAAAGTCGGAGACAAGAACTTTAACCACATAAGCTAAGCCACAAGCAAATCTAATTAAACATTACGAAGATTAAAATGACACGATGGAAAAAATCTGCTAATTATTACCATGGATTTTAAAATGACATTTCTCGCAGAAGCGACAATCGAGTGAGAATGGAACAAATAGTAGCGCTTCACTTAATGGGTATAAGTCATTCAATCAGTGCAAACTCTGGGGGCATTTATCTGATCGCCCGCCAATTTGGCCTCTATCGACCAGCCTGATGCTTGCTGATAAGAGCAAATAGGTTTTCCGCAGGTACTCCCTAAGAGAAATGAAAATTAAATCATCTGATCAACCCTTAATTTGTGATATGAGGGTGAAGAAATACTAGGCTAGTATTGAACAGACTCGGTGGCTCAGTGGTTAGCGCTCCTGACTACTGATCCGAGAGTCGTGGTTTCGATCCCCACCCAGTGCAAACATTTCTGTGATGAGCAGATTTGTTTGCTCTGTGTCTAGGTGTTTATATCTATATATATACGTATTTAAAATAGGTATGTATGTGTATCGGGATCTGGTTCCCGCAGACCAGGGAATCCTAGTTTGGGGCCAGATGACCGTGTGTGATTTGTCCCCCATTCATGATTAATATTTAAAATAGCTATTATACAACCAAACGCAAAGGGAATGCTAAGCACGGCGGAATATAAATTAGTAATTAGGAATTGAAATTGTATTATTTATAAGTAAGATGCAGGTTGTAACAAAATAGCTGTAGGACCTGGTAACTGGGTCTACTCATCTGGGTCACTCAGGTCCCTACTGGGACCTGGCTTCTTTCTACTGATCAACTTTTGTTCTGCGACTTTACTGACCTATCAAAAAAATGGCTCTTCATTGCTTAATTGCTTGCAGCAATCCTTACACGTCATAAATTACATTTAAATAGGTATAACATCCTTAATGTAAACTGTCGCCAACTAGATCTAATCTTCGAATAATTTAGAACCCACGATACCAACCCATACCGTCCCCACTGCAGGGACACGGGTCTTTTCCCATAACACACTCCACACATGGGGGCGAAGTCCCGACCGGTGGAGGTTGTGGGGCTAGTGGCCAACACCAGTGTCAGAAGTTTTCAAGCCGCCAGTAAGGCCTTCGACATGGCTTAACGACTGCCATCTAATGATAGCAGCCGGTACCAACGGAACGTGCCTTTCGAAGCACTGAAACGGTCGAGATAAATGACACAAACAAATGATACAAATCCATCCAGGTTGTGACCGTGTCAGGCACGACCGCTTCAGAACCCACACCAGTATCTAAACAGAGCGTCTTAAATTTTTTTTTTTTTTTTTTTTTTTATGGCATAGGTGGCAAACGAGCAGACGGATCACCTGATGGTAAGCGATTACCGCCGCCCATAGACACCCGCAACACCAGAGGAGTCACAAGTGCGTTGCCGGCCTTTGATATGGGAGTACGCTCTTTTCTTGAAGGTTTGAATGTCGTATCGGTCCGGAAATACCGCAGGCGACAATTCATTCCATAGTTTGATTGTGCGAGGCAGAAAGTTTCTAGTGAAACGCACAGTTGTGGACTGCCAACCATCTATGTGATGGGGATGAATATATTGTCGCGTAGAACGATGGCGAAAAGAGGCGGCAGGGATCAATCCGAACAATTCCTCGGAGCACTCCCCATTGTACATGCGATAGAGAATGCAGAGCGAGGCTACATCTCTACGCAGCGCCAAGGAGTCAAGCCGATCTGAGATATCCTGGCAGCCGACGATTCGAGTTGCTCTCCGTTGAATACGGTCCAGAGGGAGAAGCTGGTACTGGGGTGCCCCTGCCCAGAGATGAGAACAGTATTCCATGTGAGGCCGAACCTGCGCCTTATAAAGTTGCAGGCGATGGGCCGCAGTGAAATACCGTCTCGATCTATTGAGCACACCAAGCTTCTTCGAGGCTAATTTAGCCTTACCCTCTAGATGACCACGGAACTGGACTTCACTCGATATGTCGACACCAAGGATTCCGATACTAGCTGAGGCATTAAGGGGAGTGTCCTCAAAACGAGGTGATACGACAAATGGCATTTTCTTGGCAGTGAACGCGCAAACCTGTGTCTTAGTGGGGTTAAATTGGACCAAGTTAATCCGACCCCATTCTGAGACTTTCTTTAAAGAGTCCTCAATTTCTGACACAAGTTTGTTTCGGCTCTCGATGACGTTTTCCCGAGAAATGTTAGCACGGCCGGTATAAAAGGCATCACCTGTGCTGTCATCCGCATAACAATGAGTGCTGCTGATTTGCAGCATATCATTGATATGCAGAAGGAACAGTGTAGGCGAAAGCACACAGCCTTGAGGGACACCAGCATTCATAGACAAAGAATCTGAGCATGCACCGTCGACTACGACCTTTATGCTTCTGTCTGCAAGAAAACTAGTGACCCAAAAAGGGTTACTTATTTTAATTTCACAACCATGCTCCACCTTTTTGACGTCATGTCAAACCAAAAAACACAAAGGATGTAATCTCGCGAAATAAGGAGAGAAAAATGTAAGTATAAAATACCTTATGAATACCTTGTAAGCGTAACTGTCGGTGTGCGAGAATTTCTTTTGTTAAGCTTTTATTGTAAAGGTGAAAGGCAAAAAAAAAAATGAAATATTACAAGGTAATTGTAATATTAGTACAAATGAATGATTCTTTCGGTTTTTACCTGAGCTTTGTGAGTTTTGCGGTGTACTAACTTAAAATATACGTAAAGTTTATATATTATACTTTGTAATTGCTATTCTTTCGGTTATTTTATCTTATTTTTATTTTTCTTTTATCCTATTTTCAGGCAAAAGTGGCCAAGTGCCGCTACGTATAATACCTGTGTGGTTTACCAAACTTAAGGCTACTTCAGTGACTACAAAACTAGTAGTAGTCTTATCAAAATCTGTCTCGGAAGACTTGACATAATTTGAGCCAAACGTAGCTCTAAAACTACATGGCTTGCTAAAAAAACATTAGAATATGGACCGGTTTAATATAATAATTTATAAAAATGTTGCAAATGAAAGGATTATACATATTATTCAGTATACCAATGGCAATTCTATTCATAATTTAAGTGAGGGTTACTACACATACAAGGTTTAAATGTACGAGTAAAATCATAATAATATACTCGTGGACAAAAATATCGACTCAAGGTTTGTTGCACGACTTTTGAAAAAATAACTAGATTTAGCAAAAAACACTAAACCAAAATTTCTAAAACTGAGTGTTTACTCTTTATGATTTTAGTTTGGTAGTTTTCTAGTTTTTTTTTGTATTTTGTAGTTTTTTAGACTGAGTTATTTTTGCAAAAGTCGGGCAACAGATCTTGAGTCAATTTTTTAGTCCATCAGTGTAATTAGGATAGTTGACTGCTTTGAGTTTGCTTTTATAAATGTCAAAATTGTATTTTTTTAATGTTTAAAATAGTAATATGATATCATAATTTTGCCATTGCCATACTCATATCAAAATTTATATAAATTATCGTAAAAAAATACACACGTAATAAAAATTTAAGCGTGTATTTTTTTTCTGCGATTTCACTTAAAGATCTATTTAGTGAATAATATTTCATTATTTTTTCTTATTGGAATCTTTCTATGAAACAGAATAACATTCTCCAAAGAATCTGTAGATAACTCGCAAACAATATTAGATTTTTGTAAAGTGATTGAGTATTATTATTATTGTAGTACGTACTTACTAAATTTGAAATTAATAACTTGGGATTTATTAAATTAAATTAATTTGCATTATCTTTTAAGCGCCAACGACTTGTAAAATTGTTCGCTTAACTGTCCTGTTATACACTACGGACGTTATTTCATTAAATAGTTATTAAAGATTATACTGCCTAAAGTTTGCTTTACTTTAAAAATATGACCATAGTAATATTTTATCGGTCCATGTATAGAGTGTATAATACTTTTGGAAACTTATTTTAAAAGTAACTAATAAAAAAACTTGGTAAAATTAGGTAATATGTGCAAAATAATCCGTCACACAAGCAGAGGCCACGAAAGTAGCCAGCGATTCTGGCGGTCAAAGGGTTAACAGTATTTCCTCCTAGTTGCCGGTCGGCCTAGCTGGGATTTTCAGCAAATTAAATCCTAAATCCAGGTCTCATGTCGTGGCTCTCCTACTTACGTATAAGTATGTAGGTACTTATGGATAAAATCTGGGACAACAAACTCTTTTTCAAGGGCTCTTTAAGGTATAATACCGCTCTTATTTCTATAGCTCGAAGGGCTCAGTGTGACAAATAGGGTAAAAGCGTGTATCGTATTTTTAGTGCGAACCTCGCTGCGAAGACTGAAGCGAAACAAAATAGAAGGAATTCTCTTGGTCCATTTAAAAAAATAAAGGCCTTACAGAACGACGGAGCCTGAACAAAAGTAATTACAGGCGTTAGTTTGGAGCCAGCGAGCCACGTCAATTCATTAATATGTAAATACTGTTTTACGGCGAACACCATTGAATTTCGAAATGATGACGAAAAAACCCAGATGGGTACGCTGTGAAAAGAGCAAAGAATTTTAAAAAGAACAGAGGATTGGTTAATACTAATGGTTTTTTTAAATGTGTTTGAGGAATCACGAACACCTGATACATGTCAGGCACACAGTATATAAGATGAAAGTAAGTGTCATGTGTCGTTTCCAAGAATTTTAGTAATTTATTAAAAAAATGATAAAACGAAAGTTGCCAATGAAACCCGAATAATATCCTGAACATTAATCCCGTATTATTCCACGTAAACACTTAGTATTGCATTAAAATTCCTTTTCAATAAATTCTCTTACTCAAAACAAAGAAATCTGACTCTCGAATGATTTATAATTCACGGGATTAACGCAGCGATTACGCTTTTGGCTTAAAACGATGTAATTTTCAATTTGACACCTCCAGGAGTTTCGAGGAAACGAATCTGGAGGTAAATCTGCTTTCATAATAAAAAAAGGCCGCAAGATATATGGAGTTTCCGTATACTTTGCGGCCGTCTTTCTTATGATATCCAGAATCTGGGAAATTATTTATTCACTATGCCTTCCTTTTTATCGAGCAGATACTTTACCCCATCTACCTAAACCGAGGGTTAATGTTTTTCAAGATTATGAATCATTGTAACCGCCAGTAGAAGAAACTATGAATGTACAAGTCCCGCGTGGAGGGACTTTGTACTAGGTAGAAAAAAAAATTGACGATTTAAAAGCATGCGTAAAGCGTCTACTTATATAAAAAACATTTTGAGTTTGAGTTTGAGTTTTGATGTAATATATTTTGGAGAGCAATGTGTCGTTAGATAGTACCTGTTAACAACCTAAATCGTCCCCACTACAGGGGCACGAGACTCTTCCCATGCATCGCGAAGCTTAGGCCATACTCCATACACGGGGGCCAAGTCCGGATTGGTGGAAGTTGTGGGGCTAGTAGCCAACCCCAGTGTCGGAACCTTTCAAGCCGCCTATAAGGCTATATAAGGCCTATAAAGCTTAGATAGTACCTACATAGAAGTAATTTTAACACAGTTTGTTTTTATTTTTCCTAGATCATTTAGGTTTTTTCTCGTTGTCTAATTATTAAATGCCAAATTCAGTAGAATCTGATCCGCATGGAAAACAGGTTGTAAAGTGACTATCAGTCTTTCTTAGAATCTGACTATCATCTCCAAAATTGTCAATTGATAGTTATTAAAATAAAATAAATTAAACTACTTTTATTAATACTTTGGGATCTGCAGTTATACTAGCTTTCACCTGTCCGTCCCCCATTGCGTTGGAGAATCTAGGTTAGCCCGCTTCCATCTTCGACATCATCATCACTTACTACCAAGTGAGTTGATGCCAAGGGCTTACCAATAGGGTATTTTACTCTATACAAGAAAAAATCTAAAACTGCTTATTTACTGTGGTATTTGTAATACGTAATCGATTTAATATGATTTCTATACAATAGAATGAGAAAAAATATTTTATTTTTGATTTTCAAAAATCAAGTTTTTTAATCTGTTATTCAAATATCTAAAACGACAGCCGCCATGCTGGTTGTCAGGTGACGTCACAATAGTGGTAAACAATGACATTTTGTTCGCGATATGTGTCAAAATTTTAGTATAGAACTGTTTTGTTTACTCCTGAAATGACGTCACGACCTAAGCATCATGGCGGCTATTGTTTTCGCGCGCTAATTGGGAATGGTAATTTAAAATGTATTTTTGGGGTACTTACAGGTTTCAAAAAATTTTTTAAAAAATATTTTTGACTTTTTCCCACATAATGATCAATTTGAGATACTTTTCAAAAAATGGTGAAAAACCCTATTGTGGATTGAAAAATCTGTCCATCCGTTTGTTCTATTGTGTTTGATTTTGAACCACATCCTCCCACCAAATTGAGTTAAATTTTGCTTCGACCAATTTAAAGTTCTCGGAGTTTTCTGACAGAAATGGCTAGTCATAATGTCTGACTACGATATTTTGGCGTGTGGATGACATTGACAGGGGGTGCTTTTGTCGCAAACCTGACATGTATTTCATACAAATAGTGTATTTTTTAAGATGAAGATGTTAGTTCCGGCTTTTTACCACACCCCAAAAGATCATAGTCAGTAAATGTATTTTTACTTTTGTTTCTGAAGATGCGTTATTTTAATAATAATAATATTAATACCTGGGACAAATCACACACGGTCATCTGGCCCCAACTAGGATTCCCTGTATCTTGGGAACCAGAGACTGATATACATACACATATACTTTTAAATACATACATATGTATGTAGATATAATACACCCAGACTCAGAGCAAATAATTCTGCTTATCACAGAAAAGTTTGCCCTGTGTGGGGATCGAACTCACGACTCTCGGATCAGAGGTCAGGATCGCTAACCACTTAGCCACCGAGTCAGTCATTATATACAGTATACTGATTACTAAGCTTTATTTTTTTTTCGTAATTTGTATATTGAACACGTTGGTTGAGTTTACAAGACTTGTTTGTTTTATCTACTTAAGTATGATTGTATAAATTTGCATTCTCTTAACTTTGAAAAATAAAATAAAGTGTATTTGATTTGATTAAAGATAGCAAAAACATAGTAATGGTAGTACATGTTGTATATTTAATTTAATATTACAAAATAAATAAAAAATATTTTAATTAATTTAATTAGAGCTAATAAATGTTACTAAGCTATAAATGTTGTTATTTTTAACTTTTTTTAAGTTAGATGTCACTACAAATACACAGGGTGTTTATTTTCTAATTTGTGCTTGCTGCCATGTAAACAAATATATATCGGAGTTACAATTTTAGTCGCAACGATTTATTTATACAGTGAATGCTTAACCTAATCAAGGGCTTGCTTTCAGTGGATTATCACCCTAAAGTCTCTTGCTGATGAAGAGATCCTGATTTATAGATGAGCTACCTGTGACGTATTGTGTCTGAAGAGCAAGTTATGGGTAGGATTTATAAAGGATGGAAGCTTTTCGTCATCTAGAAGGTTCTAAAGAAGCGTTGAGTTCCCGAAACGTTGAGTGTACAAGTTCCGCGTGGTAGGAACTTTGTACTAGGTAGAAAAAAAAGACGATTTAAAAGTATGTGCAAAACATCTACTTAAATAAAAAACATTTTGAATTTTGAATTTTTTTGAATTTTTTTTTGCTGTGGTTGGGAAAGTTCAAGTTTTATATGTACATTACGAAAAACTGATGTTAAACTTTTTATATAAAACATAAAATAATTCAGTTC
This sequence comes from Coleophora deauratella, assembly GCA_958295455.1. Lineage (NCBI taxonomy): Eukaryota > Metazoa > Arthropoda > Insecta > Lepidoptera > Coleophoridae > Coleophora > Coleophora deauratella. The sequence goes on from OY282411.1 coordinate 5,682,316, forward strand.
AGAACTTAAAAAACATGGCCCCTTACCTAGAGAATATTTGCAGTGCTCCTAACGAATTTATTATTGCGGTAATTACCTAACCTAACTTTGGCAAAAAAAAATACAAAACAACAAATACATACCTGGTAAGATTTTTTCACATTTTTTTCAAAATATATTTATTATTATTCCTTTATTTTTTCATTGTGTGTAACATAACGTAATAGTATAATCATCCAAATATTAAAGAATAATTTATGTAAAATAAGGAAAGAAACAAAAGATATTTATTCGACAAACATAGAAAACAGATTACAAAAATTTATTTAATAAAATGAGAACTAAGCTATAAATTTAAATAAAATAAACTAACAATAAGAGTAAGCAGTCTTAGCACAAAGAAGATATCCATAAAACTAATTAATATAATGGCTCGTAAGTGTATTCATTCTTAGTTCAAAAAATTAATCTGGTCTCCAGTCTCAATAGAACGCAGTATACCATACTAATATTCCTAATACTTAAGATCCTAACAACCTTAAACAAAATACTCAGAACATTGTGCTTTGTCAATAAAGAATCTTATTCTATCAAATTTATTTATTGTTGAGAACCGATCACTACAGCTTTCTTTGAGCAATATCTCCTTTGGCCTCAATAACTTAACTACTTCAATGAAAGACACACAGATAGACAGAAATTCCAACAATGGATACGTGATCACGATATCCAGTTTGGCATTAACCCAGTAGTTCACATCAGCTACTACAGCTGTTACATAACAGGACTGGATTCAGTGTGGGCCATGAGAAAGATTTATATTTTATATTATAATATTATTTTTTTATATTATATTTTTAATTTTTTTATGTGATCGGTGGCAAACGAGCAGACGGATCACCTGATGGTAAGCGATTACCGCCGCCCATAGACACCCGCAACACCAGAGGAGTCACAAGTGCGTTGCCGACCTTTGAAATGGGATGGGGTGATGGGGGAATTGGGGGGGGGGGATGTTCGGCCTCCAGTACCCTCACTCACTCGGCGAAACACAACGCAAGCGTTGCTTCACGCTGGTTTTCTGTGAGGCCGTGGTATCACTCCGGTCGAGCCGGCCCATTCGTGCCGAAGCATGGCTCTCCCACGGTACCTTACTACGCTACGTCTTTTAAAAAGTATTAAAAAGGTAAATAGAGGTTTTAGAAAATCTCCTTTCATGTATTCTTAAGTAAATACTCTTTATAAAACACGAATAAAATTTAAACGAAATATTTGATGGTCTTATCGCTAAAAGCTATTTCTTTCAGACAATCAATAGATTTCACACACATAGACTTAACTTTAATTAAACCTTTTCCTTGAGCTGACCCTGTTAAAGTACATCGTAGAGATTTATAGAGGAACCTTCTATAGAATGGAAAAAATATATTCTTATAATTTTCCCTTTAAGCACCCTACCTCTCTTTGTTATATTTATTTATATATGTGCTTATAACATCTCAGTTTTAAAAGACATGATTAATATTTTTTGGCATTTTCAAATACCCTAACTATGGCATTACAGCTTACTATTTCAAATAGAGAGAAATATCTGAACAAATATGAAACTACTGAAGAAGAAAAACATTGGTTTGAAAGTGAACAACTTTCCCTAAGAAAGCAATACTCAGTTCGCAAAAATAAATAAATGGGGCTTTCTATACAAATCGATTACTTGATCCATGAACTTTGTATAAACATATATATTTTTCAATAATATTTTCATTGCAAAAATTTTTTCAATTACGTAGGTAAATACGAGCCACAGTTTTTAAGAAGAAAGGAAATGGTTAAATCAACATCTTATTTTAAGTAAGGCCAATCGAACAAATGCATTAAATTTGATATTCAAACAACCTTTATATAGGAAGAAGAAAGGCCCTTACTCATCAATACGAATACATGGTGTTTGTGAACCTCGTGTGACGTAAGCACTGAGCCAGAATGGCAAACAGAAAAATTTGTCGGTTCGTTAAGTGTCCCTATAGGTATGTATCTACAGTCTACATCTTAGAAAGACGAAGAAAAATATATTTGTTCGCATTCAGAGGTAGGAACAAAAATAGTTGGTGACTTTCATTTCATAGATGTTTGAATAGGCGTGGTAACCCCGAGAATAGTATGTTTGTTATGATTGATCGTGTTGCTTATACTGACGTCTGACTAAACTCACCATACAAAATTTCTCTACATTTTCATTGATTACCTGATAAAATAATAACAAAAAAAAAGTTTAAGCGTACAAAATCTACTTTCTTTTGTGTCTAAAGGATGGGCGGTTAATTGTGTCACACGATAAGAGAGAGAGAGAGAGAGAGAGAGTTACATAAAAAATACAGCATGTTAAAAAAGTGCGTTTGAAATTTTAGGGGGTTACCCAGAATCGAGTATAGAATACAGGAAAAAAATTGAAAAAAGCCAATCTACCACTTTTTTTCAATTTCCTATACGAATTCTTGATTCACTATTCAGATTTAGCATGGGAATCTGAAAATAATAATTTAAGAGCGGATATTTTCAATATTTTTCCTATATTCCATACTTGATTCTGGGTAACCCTTTAAAATTTCAAACGCACTTTTTTAACATTCTGTATAGAACGCACCTTTTTTACCCACAGTAACGATGGTAAGTGACAATGATGCCGAAAGAAAATTAAAGTCATCTTATCAAAATTATATTAGCATTTAATCTCTTAACTCTTAATTTAGCTAAAACGAAATTTCTATATTTTCACAAAGCTTTCTCTTCCTCTCATTAAGATAATCAATAAATAAGAAACTCAATATACACGATTGTCAGGGTACAAGTAATATTTGTAACTGTACTTCTATTGAGAGATCAAATGCTATAAAATATCTTGGTAGTACTAGATGAAAAACTTACCTTTAAAAATCACGTGGTCGCGTTGGCAAATAGAGTAAAGAAGACTATGTACGTCATAAAAATATTACGTGAAGTGGTTGATGGAAAAATCCTAAAAATGATTTACCTAACTCTTAGCCAATCACTCTTAAACTACTGTATTCTGGCATGGGGAGGAATCTGTAAAAGTACACTTATCATACTTGAAAGGGCACAACGAGCTGTTCTTAAGGTTGCACTGAGTAAAAATCGCAGATACAACACAGAAACTCTGTATAAAGAAGCCGATGTACTTACAGTACGTAAGCTGTTTGTTTTTAGACTCTCTACTGATAAACATAAACGTATTATCAACTCTTCAGGTTACCTGTCCCTACTTTCTAAAAGAGTTTTCAAAATAGATACAATATCAGTTAATACTACATTTGCACAGCGTTTTAAAACATTTCTTTCCTCACATATCTACAACAAAATCGTTAACTTATGTAAAATCAAGGAACTAACGCTATATAAAGCAAAAATAATAATTCAACGACTGCTGAAAGATATGAATTACGAAGAAGTAGAGAACCTACTTAGAGTTATAAAGTAGTAGTTATCACTCACACACACACACACACACACACACACACACACACACACACACACACACACACACACACACACACACACACTCACACTCATACATACACAAACTCTCTTAAACACAATCACAGACATACATACGAGTACATTTATACATTTATTTTTTATTTTTTCCTATAATTTTCTAATAATTTCTGTAATTGTATTTTCAATAAGTGTATTTTTAATAATTGTGTTTTGCATTTTTATTGTACTATTCGTGTAAATGTTGATCGTTAGCCGCTAACTGCTAATTTGTAAAAGATTTATAACGACCGCCAGGACACAGGCCTAGCCTAATGAGGGGTCACTGGAAAAATTGTATTCTGCCACATTTTAAGTACTAATAAACTATTCTTATTCTTAATTATATTGTATCGTAGCTAATAAACTATTTCTCTATATGCGATACTCCTTTCCCAACAAACATTTTTCAAAGTCAATACCGACATTTGATATAGTACACAACACCGCATGACAGCATAGCGCGCTGCAGGCTTTAATTAACCCTGGATGGTTACCACACAATTTCACACAAAAAATCCCTGAAAAATGGTATGTAATTTACGAAAACATGTTCAGGGTATGGCCGTACCATTATTCCAATGACAGGGTCACCATGATTGTGGTCGAAATGGGGATCATTTGATTGTTTGACCCAGACTGCAGATACGATATTTGGGGTATTTGAGTATTATTTGTATTTTTATGTAACTTTACTGAAAAAAAAAACGGAACAGTTCATTTGGATTTAATCAGTAAAAAATGATTTTAAAAAAACCCTGGCGTAATTTTCTTAGGTATTTTATACGTTTCCTGTAGTTATTTTTATGTGTATTAACAGGGCGGTTTTTTATTCGCTGCCAAGCGAGAAATCATACATTCTAATTTTAAAATGGAACAACTTTCCCAAAGATATACATACACGTACTATTTCTTGAAGGAACCAAATGAATAAAATAAAAAGTTTCATCTACTGATGTGATTTTAGAGAATACGTGTAGCTTATCTGCTCAAATATTATTATCGATACTGCAAAAGACCACAAATATTATAAATTAATAAATAATCCAGGACAAACACACACGGTCATCTGGCCCCAAACTAGGATTCCCTGTATTATGGAAACCGAAGACTAATATACATACACATATATACGTTTTAATTACATAAATATATAGATATAATACACAAACACAGCAAACAAATCTGCTCATCACAGAAATGTTTGCCCTGGATGGGGATCGAATACACGCCTCTCGGATCAGTAGCTAGGAGCACTAACCACTAAGCCACCGAGTCAGTGTTTTTCAGTCATCCAGTGCTTGCTATAGCGTGAACAAAATCTGCTTCTTTAATTTTTTCGGGTTTTCCAAATAAACAGCAAGGCGGGGCCACCCTACCCACACGACCACTTCAGATGGAGTCTCCTTATTTATAGCCCACTTTTACAGAAAGGGTGGAGGCGTTACAGTACGTACACAGACGAAACTGTTTTCCATTCCTATTTGAATTACTGTCGGGGGAATATGAAAGAAAGAAATATATAAATATCCAGGGAAACTGTCGACTCCTTTTCCTATCTGGAATCGAATGATCTTTTTTATCTCAAAGAAATTGACTGGGATAGTAAATTGAGTGAAACGATTTTGACGAATGGGTGCGGAGTCACGATTTTCTTGGGGTGTTATTTTCTTTTTTGATTTCGGTAATAATCGACTCTGATATATGTTCGTGACAATATATATATCCAAGTGGAAAAATGGTGCCTAAGCAACTAAAAGCTTATAAGCTCAGCTTTTAAATATAACTGTTACTCAGGGTATTTAAATAAATCTAAAAAAACCTCGTACTCAAAATTCCGTCTAGGCGTTAATGCTATAAACCCAGCTTATGGAAAAAAATACAGATAATAAATACTCGTATAATAGAAAGGACACTTTAATGGCAGATTTAGCATATTCAGGCTATTATGCGGGTCAAAAATGTAATAACCTTTATTCAATGTACCACTTTTTAAATTAAATGACAAAAAATGTTGGACTCTACATACAAATTGATCATCGGACTGACAATTTTGGAATTGCAAGTCCAAAAGATTTACCTATTTAAGAAGTAACAGAAATAAGTTTACACGTTTGATATTAATAATATAGCCTGAAAATTAAAAAATCACTTGTAAAATGTAAGCTGTTAAAGTTTTATTAATATCATTTCATGGATCAGCCATCACGTCCACTGCTGGCCAAAGGCCTCCCCCAAGGGCGTGTGTGTGTGTGGGCGTGCGCGTGCGCGTGCGCGTGTGCGTGTGCGTGTACGTGTGCGTGTGCGTGCGCGTGTGTGTGTATATATGTATGTATACTTTATATATCTATTATCTACTATCAACTAATATTGAAAGCAGTTATTTAGTTATAATATAGGTATCTTTCATTACTGCAATTTACTTATGGCAATAAACGTTAAGTATGTTTTAATAGGTTCCAATAAGTTAACAGTGAATCTCAGTGTTTCATGCTTCCTCGTATTTGTAACAATTGTAACAACTCAACTAGTTGGTAACTTACCTTGTAAGTGGCTACCACGATACAGGCTTTGCCTAGTGTGGAGTCACAAAATATTTCATTCTATGTATTTTGAGTTGGAATTAAATTATTTGTATTTGTATTTGTAAGGATTCCAACACCTACCGGTCCTGCGCTGCCCGCAGCCAACGGCTACCAACAACCTTCCTGTCGGAGAGCTAAAGTTCAGTATGAAAGCGGAATCTCCAGTTACCGGGTCGTACACCTATTTTGTTACAGCATGTATATTGGATTGTACAGATTAATCATTATCATCATCACCATCCTGTGTCAAATACCCTTCAAAAATTTTGACTTAATTTCGCAAGTCCTAGTAACAATACTCAAAGGTCGACCTACAAACTAACATATATAATGAGATAGGTACACAAACTCTTCCTAATTGCCAACAAGATATATACGTATTCCATTTTCATTTCATGACCACAATGAATTTCAAGATACCGACCGCTTCCAAACCTCTCACCCAAGTAGAATTAAATTTAATAAATTAGACTGGAAATTCCCAAAACAACCGGGAGAATTGAAACAACATTTCCGTAGAGGTCGGGCCATTGGAAATCTTTATCTATACGTACCTAATCGGATAATGGGTGGTATATCACACACACACAGACAGTCAATTTATTCGATAAGTTGAAATGGGATGGGTTACTTTCGTACTTTGTTGTCTTCCATATCTACAGAATGGAACAATACAGAGTTCTTATAAAATACCTAAAAAATAACAGTGCCTTTTAGTGAAATTGAACAACTTTCGCCTTATACGCAATTCGCAAAGAAATGTAGCCATACATACAAATACCCGTACAAAGTTGGCATATCAGTTCATCAATTTGTATATTCACTTTTCTAATTAAATATAGGCTCCTTGGGGAAATTACTTCAGTTTCAGTAGAAGCAGAGGTTTAGTTTTTTCAGCTATATCATGAGGTTTGAAGAGGTCGTGGCTCAGTGCGGCTTGCGTGGTCGCGATGATCACTGACTACAGATGCGGTCATAACCTGGATGTGTTTGACTGTTAGTGACATTTATCTTGACCGTTTCCGTAATTCGCAAGGCACGTTAAGCCGTTGGTGCTGGGAAGAGACCCGTGCCCCTGCAGTGGGGACGATATAGGTTGCATTGGATTACATGCGTATACAGGGTGACATATATCTGCTAACCTTAACTGATCTTTATGAATGTGATTTTTTTTATATTATCTCATGTATTACCTAAATTATATAAAATAAAAATATTTGTGTATGACGATCAAAATGGCGACAAAACTGTTCATAAATAAAAATACGATCCCGCCCCCTTATCTCCGAAGTTTGCGAAGCGAAAAATTTGAAATCATACTGTGGAAGATTGGTATATATTTTAGAGAAAAAATAAAGTGAAGGTCCAGACGTGCAAGGATTTTTCAAATCTAGAAATAGATCTTGTGATGTGAACCAAAATGTGAACCATCCGACCGATTTTGATCAGAGCAACCACTTCGACTACCAGTTGGCTTAGTGGCGCTGGTGCGCTCCAAGATGGCTTTTTTAATATAGCCGATAGATAATCTTATCTTTCTTACTTATTTTTCTTTAATGTTATAAATGCGAAAATATGGTTGTTTGTTTATTTGTTTGTTTGTTCACGTCGAAACTACTGAACGGATTTGGATGAAAGGTAGGTAGATAGATCAAATACTGGATTAACACATATGCTACCTTTTGTTCCGGGAAAATGTATGGTTCCTTTAGGATACCTTAGCGACAGGCATAAAGCGACGTCCACGCGAGCGGAGCCGCGGCCAAAAGCTAGTACTTAAGATAAGATAAGATAAGATAAGATATAGCTAGTACTTAATATGCAGATTGTACAAGGAAAAATTCAAACTTCAAGTGAGACTCGTCATCAGTTGTCATCTTTCAATAATAAGAGATCATAAAATCATAAATTAAAATTTATTTAAAATAACTAAGCAGATTTTTTATAAATTAGTACACATTAGAAATTGGTATGGTAAATGTATTTGAAATATACATGATATAAGAAAAAGGTGTGGTAATACTTCTACTCATCAAACTGAACAACTTTTGTTCCACGACTTTGTTGAAATCCCAAAAAAAATTTTGACATTTCATACAAACTTGGCTCGCCAGCTGATCAATTTTATGAAAAGTCCAAATGTTTTTTTGCGATTTCTGCAAAAAGTTGTTTAGTTTGATGAGTAGAACCTCGAAGTATCACCACACCTTTTTTAACCGACTTCAAAAAAAGGAGAAGGTTCTCAATTCATCGGAATGATTTTTTATTTATTTATTTATGTTCACCGATTACTCGAAGACGCCTGAACTGATTTGGAAAATATTTTTTTGTTTAAAAGTGTATACTTCACAGGTAGTCCCATATAAATTTTATTGAAATCGATTCAGCGGTTTTTGAGGAAATCAACATAAACATAGCAAAATTGGAGTTGTTGCGATTGATGTCGGTTGTTTTTAACGTATTCAGCGTGGTCAATTATATACCCTGTATATTGATGTTACTAAATTACATTGATCTTGATTTGATTTTAGTAATTATAACACGCTTATTAAAAAAAAAACATTACTTAAAAAAAGCTCTACCCATAAAAACTTGACATATTGTCTGACCGATTTGTATGAAATGTACAATTTGAGAAGTAATGTAACTATCGTGGTCCATACGAAAATCAAATACGATTTCGGCAACTACTCGTCACACCGAAAATGTTTTCTAACTGGTCATAACGCAAAATTTATTATTACAATAATTTGTTTCTACCAGTTATATTTAACATTATTTCTATATAGTCACGTCTTAGTTACGTAACAATTGGTCACACAGAAAATTTGTTCCATTTCGTCACCCCATCAAACAGTTCTAATTGGTCACAAGATGGTCATAAGGCCACCTTTACTCTACCCTGTTTATATTACGTAAGATATTAAGGACTCTTTCTATACAGGTTGTAACAAAATTGGTGTAGGATCCGTTAACTGGGGATTCTACTAATCGTACTGAACAACTTTTGTTCTACTAGTTTGCTCAAAAAGCAAAAAAAATTTTGGACTCTCCATACAAAAATGGCAAAACAGATGATCAATTTGTATGAAATGTCCAAAATTTTTTTCGTGATTTGAGCTAAGTCGTAGAAGAAAAGTCGTTCAGTAAAATGAGTAGAATCCCCAGTAAACGGGTCCTACACCAATTTTGTTACACCCTGTATATTTTTCCTAATGGCCACCCGACGAATAACTAAGAAATAATCCTGACGACCTTCAAATGACACCTTATTGTTGTGTGTATTATAAAGTGACAATGTATTGACAATACAAACACAAACAAATCTGTCCATTTCATAAAAAATATGTTTATAAAAGGAAAATATGATAGAATTTCAGTGTTATTCTATTATAAAAAAAAAAGTTGAAAGGAATTTTTCTTTTTCAATTTGCTAAAATAGTATAAACGAATTGGTTTAGTATACATTATTTAAAAGATACAAAGATACAAATTTATTTAGTAACACAAGTTACAAGTAAAATGTATAATCAAGGAATAGCATTAACATTACGTTTAAAACACGAACATAGCAAATAAAGAAACTGTTTACAAATAGACGCAAAATTTAAGTTACCCATAATCAAATGAAATCAAAATATATTTATTCACTGCACTGTATACTTTTTGAAGGTATTTTTTTAGTCTATCTAATACGAAGTTCCTAACACACGAAACTCGTCACAATTCTGTATTTCTTAAAATTTTTAATCTTGTGTCACAATAAAAAGAATAAGTAAGGTACGAAACGATACCGATTGTACAAAATTAATAAACAGGGACAAATTGCCACTGAAAATGAAGACCACTAATTTTCTTTGACAGCTTCCGTTTACATCGATGACATGAGGACCCTAGTGATCCCTTTGATACCAATCAGAACGTTGATTAAACTCCCACGGGGACACGCGTGTGATAATAGTTTACCCTATTAACTGTATAATTGAAGAGAAATAGTTTTATAATAGACAACACTTAGCAGTAAGCTTAAAACAACCGTCTTTATAATGAAACGATAAAGTTTTTAGCATTTGTTTTTGCTATTTTTAGTTTGGTAAAAAACTACTAAACTGTTTAAAATATAATTTATATGATACTATCCTAAAGTCATAAAATATTGAATGAAAAATAATAATACAAAGAAAAAGCGGTTTATAATCAGCGAAAATATTGCGTAAAAATACACAAAAATAGCTAAAATTAAGAACCTCGTTCTTTCTGGAAGACGGTTAAAAATATGTATAGTCATTTTTAGGTCAGACTGTCATAAATTTGACAGTAATTACAAAATACATTAAATAATACTAAAATACAAAATTTCAGTATTTAGAATTACTTATCTAGCACAGTGGATCGATACAGTGATTCTGAGTTGGACAAGCAAACCGTGGATTGTTTTTTGTTAAATAAAAAAAATGACTTTTTTTCTTTTGATGCCGAACAAATTCCTTAAGAAACATAGGTATGTTCCATTTGTAAATTTTTGTCATGTCGGCTAATCGGAAACAGTCTAATGTGTCCCCACTACTGGGGCATGGGTCTATTTCCATATTTGAGGAAGTGTAGACCGCAGACAGAAGAGAGCGAGAGTGTTCACATTGGTGACTGTCTGGTTGATGGAATTTTAAGGGGATTGACCATATTATACGTAAGTTCCTCCAAGTTCCTCTGAAGAATTTAAAGTTTCACTAAATTAAGTTTTGACCAAAACTCCAAAAACAGTATAGTAAGTATGTCAAATACGTTTTAAACAATTTGGTTAAGATTGGTGTTAATTAATTTCCTTTAATGAATATGTTAAGTCCACATGACAGGCGTCTCATATCCATAATGAGCGATCTAATTAACCAATGAAGGTATGATAAGTCCTTGAGAAATTTTCTGATAATTAGGTGTTTATTATAATTTTACTTCGATGTTCTGCTTATATTTTAGACAAACAAATGAATACATATATTTGCCGCACGCATCAATCCATCTTCTTATATAAATAATAATTATTGTTATGTTAAAAAAAACTTACCATAATGACATTAAAATTCCACTATACACTAATACAATCGCACCCAAAAACAACCCATTCACAGCACAGTGCCAAATACAAATTTACATTTCAAATTATCAACGCTGTTTTAATCCTTAAGGGCTAATCTTCGGAAAACGATTTCTATGTAAATCAGGCATCGGTTAGATTAGATCACACAGCGATACCGAGATCGCTAAAATCCAATTAATATCGGTATCACGTTCGTCAGGTTATCGGGAGTGAGCGGTCCGAAATTGCGTCGAGCAGGGACGTGCTCACCCTTCGAGCGACTCCACGGGACTGAAGTACTGAAGTCCTTTCCTGAAGTACGCTGACAGACTATGTTTCCGAATCGTAGTCAGAAGTACAGACCACTGTGCATTTAATGCAACCGATGCAAACTTTTCTTCATTTTTGTAGTGTGGAAATCTGTGTCCGTGTTTTTTGTGGTATGGCCACTGCTTTTTTAGATTGGATGGAATTATTTTTTATTGAATGTACATTTTGTTAAAATGGCTTGATTATTTTTATTGTTAATAATGCTAAAAGGCCGATAGCATACTTATCAGTGCCTTGTCAGTTGTAAAGGGCTTGAACTGAACATATCAGAATTACAGCCCAAACAAAAAAAATCTTTCAGTAATGTTGCTAATTTCAAAATGACCAGGTTTATGGTCGGATTTCCTAAATATTAAAACTTGGTTCTTAACTAACTACTTATATTTCAGTAGGGTAATGTATATGTTACATATGTACGAGTGTACGAACCAGGCGATTCAATGTTTAATCCCGCGTCTACAGTCACCAAAGAAAACAGAGTTTACCAACTGAATCGAACCGAATAAGCAAAAAAGGCCATGTGTTGTCTGTTTCATTGTCTGAACTAACAGATTAATTCAAGAGCTATTATTAATACAATTAATTATATTTATATGTTGTTGAATTCATCTTTGTTCCCTGCGTGCGTACGAAAGGATAAAGTTTAATAACTTAAGTTAGTTTAAATAAGCTAAGCTGGTGGATGTTTTAACCACAAGTAAGGGTTTAAAAAGAAAACTACTGTTTAGTTTCCTATATAAATATGTGTGCTCTTAAAATAACTGCCAAGGTTCAAATTGAAGAATCTGCTATTGTTTGTCTGTCTACTGAAAAACCTTCTCCAAATAACACATAGTCAATTAGCAATTTTTTTTGGATGTTTAATACAAATTGTTGAGCTGATCGGCCAATCACAAGAGGCATTTCATCTTAGCCCTCTAGGTTGGCAACGCATCTGCAATCCCCTCCGGGGTTGCAGGTGTCTATGGGCAGTGGTGATCACTTACCATCAGGTGACCCACTTGCTCGTTTGCCTTCCTTATAACATAAAAAAAAAAAAAAAAAAATGAAGAATCGAAATGTATTTTTGCGTATTGATTATGAGTCATAATTAATGACAAATTTTGTAGGGGTAAGTCGTTGATCATCTTCTTCTTATATTTAGGAACAAAGCCACCTATTTATTTAATTATTACTAGCTTTCGCCCGCGACTTCGTCTGCGTGGACTTTAGAAATGGATCCAGAGAGAAATAAAATGTTAAAGCAGTGCCATCTAGTGACAAAGTAAAATTTCAATTTTTAGCCATTCCTCCGGGGATGCTCGAATTTTCCGGGATAAAAAGTATCCTGTGTGTTAGCCGAGTGCTTCGTCTACTAACTACCAAATTTCATCCAAATTCGTTCAGTGGTTTCGGCGTGAAAGTGGAACAAACAAACAAATAAACATCCATACTTTCGCATTTATAATGTTAGTGAGATACAGACCCGGAAGTAGTCGTGGCTCAGTGCTGCTTGCGTGGTCGCGTTGATCACTGACTACATAAACGGTCATAACCTAGATGGGTTTGACTGTTAGTGGGATAATTTTGACCGTTTCCGTTCTTTGCAAGGCACGTTAACTTAAGCCGTTGGTGTTATCACTCGTTAAGCCATATCAGAGGCCTTATAGACGACTTGAAAGTTTCTGAATCTGGTGTTGGCCACTAGCCCCACAACCTCCACCAATCCGGACTTGGCCCCCGTGTATGGAGTATGGCCTAACCTTCCCGTTATGAGAAGAAACCCGTGCCCAGCGGTGGGGATTATACGGATTGTTCATTAACTAATTATATTAAGTACACAAGTGGAAAAAAATATAATAATCCCCTTGTGTTGATTTCGATTCAATACGTAAAGGGATTAACCTCGCTGTTATTCCATTTCGGCATATGTTGGTTTCAATTTTGACTTTAAAAGAAATAAAAAAATTGTAACGCGTTAAGCTGCATTTCCATCGGCGAGGCGAGGCGACGCGTAGAGTGAAGAGACTTGATTTTAAGCGGCTTGAAAATTTCTGACACTGGGGTTGGCCACTAGCCCCATAACCTCCACCAATGCCGTCTTGCTTGGCCCCTGTGTTTGGAGTATGGCCCAACCGTCCCGAGATATGGGAAGAGACCCGTGCCCTGCAGTGGAAACGATTTGGGTTGTTAACAAATAACTCGATAATTTTAAGGTTGATACTGATTTTGAAACAGATAAAATACAATACAGTATAGTTATTCATTCGATGGTAGCGTCAGTTTCAGAGGATAAAACTTCATTAGGGACTTTAAAGCCAACTTTCATAGAACATGGACGTTGATGGATAGCAGGTCGCGTCCTGATGGAGGTATAGGGCGATGGCAGGCTCAGAGGACAAAGCATAATGAAATAGGAAGAATGTTTAAATTAAAAGTGAATGTCGAAATATCATTGATAAGGTGATGGAACAAAGTAAAACTTAAATAATATTTTCTTGTTGAACAAAAGCTTAAAGCGGACAATTTCAAAACCCGTACGTATTCAAAGGTTATTAAAAATATTCAGCATTGAAACTGAATGCAAATAAAATGTAAAAGAAAATAAAAGAGTTCTAAATGTTTTGTCGTTTTTGAAAAAATGCTAGATCAAAAGTTTGATATTTGACATATAGGATATTGAGATATAAGAACACCAGACACGTACTGCCCGTGCCGGTATTTTCCCTTTCGTTTCAACGTTAGGTGTGGCTAGAAAATTTGAGTTTCCAGTTTTTGGGTTTTTGCAATGAACATTTCTTTAGGCGCACACTTTGCGATCTTTCTAAACAGTGAATAATACTGAACCGTAACGAAACTTTATGAAATAAAGTTTCTTTAATCTAAGCTTTGTATACATGCACTGAAGTTTATCATCACCTGTAAGATCACATGTCACCTAGAACTCGTTCCATAACCAAGTAAAGATTCATCTGACAAGAGTTTGTCCCTTTCACACTTCAAAAAAATATAATAGGCTATCCTGCTGTCAGAGTAAAAATTACTCTAACGAAATAAATTTGGAACGCTTTCTTAATAGCACGCCTTTATTACATTACAGTTACACCCATAGGCCACATTACAAAGTTATTTACACTAACCTGACCAAAAAATGTTTACTTTTATCCCAAACCTCCAATTTTATTTGTCCCGTCCTCCTTTTGTTTACCTTAGCCCCAAGCCAAAATATGATACCGGGTATTATGTACAAAGTTTGTTCTGTGGATCGCGTTGTTTTATGAAATATGGACGGTACATTGACATTGATGGTAATTTATTGAAATGTCACCGACAGAGTGCAGACCGGCCTTTTAGTTAACGGTGTGACAACAACGGGTTGACGCGGGAAGTTTCAGATGCGGCTTTCGTAATACCTACCTATATACCTACTCGTACTAAGCTGTTATGATGAATATGTCTAGTAAGAATAATTTTCGTAATCTGTAAGGCGAATTTTCTGTCTCTAGTTTAGCTTTAGAAGCAAGTGATTTTTATGAAGTAATCTGGTTAATTTTATACTCATTAATAATTCATCGGGTGAGCTTAAAACGATTTTATTTCATGTAATTTATCAGAGTTCCTGCCATTAAGGTTTATCATGTGGCGGATTAACGTTTAGACAGTAAAACTTTTTTTTGTCACAGTATAATAATAAGTAGTTACCTACTTTTGTGGTTCTTTTTACTCTCAGTTGATAAAAATAAAAACAATGACCACATACTATCAGCCAAGGCACAATGATAAACTAACAAGGTTTAATAACAAATAATTATATTATAAATAGATGTAGGACACAGTAAATGAAGGTTTTTACTCGTCACACAGAACAACTTTTGTTCCACGGCTTCACTGAAATCTCAAATTAATTTGTCGACTCCCCATACAAAACTGGCCCATCCACATATTTTTGCTATTTCACTAAAGCCGTAGAACTAAAGTTTTTTGGTTTTTAATAGGTCCAGTTTACGGGTACCACACATATTTTGTTACACCTGGGTGTGTACAATTGTTTTTGTTGCGATATGCAAGTTGATCTATAATAAACACCCAGCGTTTTACTCGATAAAAGAGTTTTTGAACACAAATAGGTATTGAGAAACTATAATGTTATACACTAAACATGATAATTATAAGAAATGTTTTTAGATATTTTAATAATTACAATATATAGTTGTAAATATTTGCATGCTATATTTTTATGGCTGAATTTGGCCATCTAACTTTATGTAAGTAATTCTATCTCAATGTTACCCAGTCAGAGCAAATAAAGAGTTATATTCTATTCAATGCTCTAGTGTAAGTATCTAATACAAGATGTTATAATGTATGGTTTCTGAATGTATAATAGAGCAGCACATGTATTTTGATTCTCGCTTTTGAGACTTACTTATAAGTGAGTCATTTGGTTCAATAAACGATCATCCACCGTCATTACAGGTAATTTCACTGGAGGCTTTTTCATACCTAATATTACATTTCCGTAGATTAATTAATGTACAGTCAAGATACTACTATGGTTATAAGAATTCTGTCTCTGAATACTCGAACACTCGAAAATGTTTTATTCTGTTAAATATTGAATTTCATTCAATGAATCAATAGATTTTTTTCCATGTATATAATACAAATTTTGTAATATAACTAGCTTCCGTCCGCGAATTCGTTTGCGTGGACTTAAGAATTGGGTCCAGAGACAAAGAAAATGGGAATTTTGTGTTTTTAAGCATTCGTCCCGGAACCCTTGAGTTTTCCGGGATAAAAGGTATCCTATGTATTAGCCGATTGCTTTATCTATCTACGTACTAAATTTCATCTAAATCCGTTCAGTGGTTTCGGCGTGAAAGTGGAACAAACAAACAAACATCCGTAATTTCGCATTTATAATATTAGATTATGTAATCTATAATAAGCCTTTATATTTCACATTTCACTACTCAATGTCAATAGCCATTTGACCAGAATCCGTATCCATGTTGAAATATAAACAAACAAAAAAAAATATACAAAATACTTCCATAAATTCCATACGATTCCATAAATTGGATAAGTACTTAAATACTTTTAATAAAGATTTCGATTTCAACCTATCGAATTTTACGCGATGTTTCAATATAAACGAATGGTTTATTTCCGAGAAATTTCATGGAAAAATAGGATATCTACGTGGATTTCCATTGTACTTCAAAATTGATACCATTTTTAAACGGTTCAATTAAGTTAAATCCAATGGATAGAGAGGGATATTTATATGTGATAAAAAACTTCTAACATACCTAAAAAAACAGGGCTTCTGTTTCTACTATAAGTGAAATATGGAAATATTTTTTGTTTGTCTTATATTATAATAACTGATAAGCTGATTAGTTTTTTGGCTACTTGTACGGCTCTTTGTTCTTTGGAGATTATAAATAATTATGAGTAAATTTAACAATCATAAATTTAATTAGCGGTAAATTTTTAATAATTTAATTAGTTTTTAATCAATTATTGTTTTGTTTTTCATTATATTTTTTTTGGTTTTACAGAAGGACCTAATAAGTTCATATGGGGACGCACAGTTCTTGGGTTTGCACTTGCGGACGAGGAGTCGTACCTTGATTGCCATGGTCAGGTAAAACTAATCACAATATATAAACAATAAGAATCACAACACTCGTGGTGTCTCGGTATTTGTGCGCGCGCGCTTGTTGACTGGCAAAGGGTCGCCATGTAAGGATGGGACTCCAGGAACGTATTAACAAAATGATTTCCAAATTATTACTGAATTTATTGAAAAATAAAGATCCATTATATACTCTTAATTCTAGGTTACATAGATGCCTAAATGGTTATTACAAATATGGTAATAGAGATAATAGAAAATGTTGACTATATTTAGTCAGATATAGATGTCTTAATATGGACATAGAGTCTTAATATGGGCAGTTCCTACCCTACAACGCCATGGCAGGGGTACGGGCCTCTTTCCATACTTCTTCTTATTATCGAGTCAACAACAATCTTAATCTAAATCGTGCTGGCCCAGAATTTAGTTACGAGTACTGCATTTTCAGTAGCGTCCAAAAGTTCTTCCTGCGTGGTGATGACAGGGCTTCCCATAGTTCTAGTATATTATTCTTATAAAAAATACCACCAATTTTATTTAAAACCCTAAATGTTTACTATCATGTTTTAACGGAATGTAGTTGTAACAGATCATGAAATAACTAGCCCTATTGTTGAGGAGCTCCGAGAAAAGGTCAAAGGATTCCCGCTACGCGCTTTTTACGATAACACCATCAGCGCGGCGACCGAACCTAACCTAACCTAGAGTTTTTTAGGAAGTCCTCAACGATATGACCAGTCATTTTTCTATATGATCTGGCCACGAGATACAGTGTGTTAAAAAGTGCGTTTGAGATTTTAAGGTATTACTCAAAATCACAAAATCATGCACAGAATACAGGAAAAATGAAAAACTCCTAGGTATTTAGAACTTTTTTCAGTTATCCATACTAAATCTCAATATTGAATGAAGAATTTGTATGGAAAACTGAAAAAAATTGAAGATAGGATTTTTTCATTATTTTTCCTGTATTCTATACTTTATTCTGAGTACCCTTTAAAATCTCAAACGCACTATTTTTAACACCGTGTCACCGCATTTACATATTCAATATTTATTGCATTTATATGTAAAGCAAAGTCCTTAAAATAACAGGTATCAAAGTCAAAGTCAAGTCAAAGTCAAAATATTTTTTATTTAAGTAGATGCTGTACGCATACTTTTAAATCGTCTTTTTTTTCTACCTAGTACAAAGTATCAACATGTGTCCTATTATTGACAGTGTGACCATTTTCTCTATCTCCTCATCCACTACTAATACACCACATGACGTATGTACTACCTGTTACGTCGTTACATTTGTTCCCCAGTGTTTCGGACCACAGATAAAATAATCACTACCACGGTTGAGTGGTCGACATTATTAACGGAATGACACGTCATTTTTTACAGGCGATGTTTCGGACCAAACGAAGGAAAGATTTGGTTTGGCTCACAAAAAAATGGGTATGTCTACTGGTACGTCGTCGTTGCCACTAGTTGCTGTCGAATAAAATAATACTATCCCTTTCTGCCGCTATCGATTTGTGTTGTGTTGAAACCTTGAAAAGAAAAAGTTTTAATATTGCTATGTCCCATCAGCTTACCAATATCCTATTTGTTCAATATTTTTCCTGTATCCTACACTTGATACACCTGTATATTGATGACATTTAAATTTAAACCGAAAATAGGGCCTAAAAGAAATACATAACTCTAGCTTTGCTGTCGCGCAGTTGCGTAAAAATAGAAGGGTTTAGGCAAACCTATTGCGTACGGAAAGATTTTTCTGAACATATTGCATAGTTTTTTTTCCAAGAAATCGATCTAATATACACAACTCTAAATGTCGAAAAACCTTTGAGGACATCGTATCTTTTTTCTGGCGCTTTTTGATATTTCTCATATGTCTCTATTTTTTGGTATACCTTTTGAATATGTATGTGGCTTCCTTTTTTTCTACGAGCGTACCATCTTTCCTTTATTTAAGTCTGTGGACACATCTTTGGTGTGTTTTATTACCTTATTACGAGAAGTAGCTGACGTGGGAGCGGGCAGTCCATGTTTCGCCTAGTCAGAGTGATAAGTAGTTCTCGATTGTATGTTATTGCTATTATATAAGTACATATTATATAGTTATGACAAATTATAGTACAATATTATGTTAAAGAACTGACTATTCATATTCATGGATAACAACAGAACAACAAATACTTTAAATAAACCCTATGGAAATACCTAATTGAAGTCCTTTGTTAGTTCTATGACCCACCTCAGATACTCCATACAAATCGTACGAGTTATTTAAGTACCTACTAAGACTTCACTTATAGGAGTGAAATAAATGAGTGACGACTGTGTGGACTATCACTGGATTGGAGAGGAAGGAGGAGGAGGGGGGGGGGGGGAACACGAATTTCAGAATCTCCTTACTAATTGTGAAACTTTCCTTCACGACGGCATGTACGATTGTACGCAAATTATTAATTTAAACGTTATCAATTATTTTACGCCCAGTTTCATACATTGACGACGGAAAATGGCAATAGTGACGTCACTGGTCCGCTATTTTTTATACGAAGCGTTTCCGGGTCGTGCTCCGCGGCATTCTTTTCAAACTGCAATATCTCATTGAATAATCAAGGTAATCAAAAACTACTTTCACTGTTGCTTAAGTTTTTTAAGTCTCCATTCAAATAAAGGAAAACATATTCGATTACGCAGGTTAACTGACTACAAACAAGTTCATAATTTGGATGGATTTGACTGTTAGTGGCTTTTTTCTCGACCGTTTCCGTGCTTCGCAAGGCATGTTAAGTCGTTATTGTCGGTTGCTATCATTAAGCCATGTCCGTGGCCTTACAGGCGGCCTGAAAACTTCTGACACTGTATGGCCACTAACCCCACAACCTCCACCAATACGGACTTGGCCCCCATGTATGGAGTATGGCCTAACCTCCCGAGTTATGGGAAGAGACCCGTGCCCCTGCAGTGGGGACGAATTGGGGTGGGACGAATAAATCCAAAACATAAAAGTGATAGTCTCGCAAAAGCACAGTTACAATACAAATGGAAGGGAATTAAGAATTCTCGCTAAGTATGCACTGAGTAGGTTCTATATTTCTCGGACTAGCAATTTCAACAAGTTACGCGCACAGCTGACGCTTGGTTGTACACTAGCCCACAGAGATATCTCATCATGATACGCTCATCATTTAGCACATATCTGAACCCCTAAGTTTTAAAACTTAATTCACACTGTGCTTTGAAATACCACCTATCACTATTCCCAACTGGTAGATGTCTGTTGTCTGTTTTCCATCCATTGTTAAATATATGGTTTCTTTATAACCAGATTGTTCTCGTTTTCCTAAAGCTTTTAGTTCAATCTTTCGTGATACATGCTGTTACGGCGGTTTCAGATAACTTTGTGGCTGTCTGTACAAGAGTTGCCTTTGCTAAGCTTTCGTCGAGTGAAAAATATTGTTTGCTTTCCAATTTGCTCTCTCACTGCGAGTATCGCTCGGCGGCAGTGCAGGTGGGACGGTTGCTTTGTATTTATTTTTTCTTTGATTATAGCAGGTAGATAATTAAAGATTTAAGCGTTTATTTTATTGTTTTAGTTCTTTTGAAATTTAAAAGATGGCAGTATTCGTTATATCTACAAAAAATTGCCAGAATAGAAAGCTAAATACTGGATCATTTAGTAAAGGGAGTTCCGATACAATTAGGATTACGAATCAGTCTGATGAGTATGTAAATCCCATAATTGTTAAGCGTATTTCCTATAGATTCCTTGGGGAAAGTGAAAGCTACAGTTACACATTTCCAGGTATTGTAAGATCGACCTTTTATCTGTCTTTTATGGGAAATTAGCTGAAGATGAATCTAGTAGAATCTAAGTAAGTGAATTCAGAACTCCTGAAATATAACCTACGTAGTAATTTTCAAGGTAAAACTCAATGCTACTTGCGTGGTCGCGTCAATCACGGAGCTTAATTGATTACTGATTTGGTCATAACCTGGATAGGCTTGATTCTTAGTGGCATTTGTCTTACCTACTTTGCCAACCTCAATAAGTTTTGATACCGGTTGCTTCATAGCAACTGCCATTTAGTGATCTAAATGCCATTTAGTGATCTAAATGGCAGTTGATAAGCTGTGTTAGACAATGGGATTGGCTACTAACTTCATAACCTTCACCAATCCGAACGTGAAGCCTATGTGCATCAGCAATAGGAACAATGTGAGTTGTTAACGAGCAATTCATAACATGTTTTTTTTAAATCGAGCAAGATATACCTAAAGCCGTTGTCACACAATAGCTGCGTAGTAACACACCATCTCGCCGTGAATTACGTTGTCGTGTATCGTCATACGAAGCCGTACGTAGACGTAAGCCTTCACAGAATGGTTGTCATTAAAACGGACTTTAAAGTAATCTTCTTAGAAGAAACACAGAGTTTCCTATCTCTAGACAACGCAGTCTAGAGATAGGAAAGCGCATTAGAATAAGGTTATCGGTAAATGCACATAAACGTCGGTAAACAATAAGCGATAGCATGTCTAATATGTCTAATTTTCCTGTATGATGGGAGAGTTAGGCTTATTCAAATGTCCGTGTCCATGTTTGTCATTTATATTAGGGAACCACCATATTGGCCTTTGTAAGGCGATGGATGAAGAATCGCCCGCCATGCCAAAACAAAAATGCAATAAATGGAACATTCTTCTTTTCATGTAGATGTATCAGTTCAGTATGTCTACTCAAAAAAGCTACTATGGACAGTCGGATAAAAATTCATATGCAATTTTGCTTCTTTACAGAATATAATGGCTTCTCTTCTTCAATATTCAAGAAGTCTTCACAATCCGAACCAACAGTGCAATGCACCTGTGCCTGTGCTACATCCCTTCACTACTTGTACCGACTTATATTTAGTTGTCTGTTTCTATTCGGATTGCTAGACAATTTCACGGCACATTGAACGCTGAAGATGTATAGCACACTATTCTATACCGTCATTTCTTTCTTACTGTACTATAAAGTATGGAGTTCCTCAGGGTTCAAGATTGGGGATTATGCTACAATATATCTAAAATACTTTAATCTAATCTAAAATACTCAATTTCAGGCCAAACTGAACTTAAAATCAGTCTGTTAAAGAAACACAGGCAAAATTTTGTAACTTTTTACGTACCTAGGTAGGTAGGAGTAGGTACTCCAGGACCTCTTTAAGTGCAACAGTTAATTCTGAGCTTGCTTTTTACTTGTGAACTCAACTACAATGTTTCCTACGGATGCACTAGGTGAAACAAATGGGATAAATTCTTTACACTGGCTACGGTTTTCGCGTAAAATTGTGTGTAGTTACACCTCTGGCGAAGTAGGGAGGAATTCAGAAAATCCCTTTTTAACGAATACCAACTTTACTTTGTTGGTGGTTTGTGTGTGGTTTTTAACAACAACATGCCCTAGTATTAACAATTTAGTTGCAAAGTATTTTATAAATATAAAGCGTTTTTAAAAGTTTGCAGACTGGTAACTTTATATGTTAAATATGTGTACTTAGCAGACACATACTGTGGTTTCTAATAATTATGAAAATGAACAACTTTTGCTCTAGGATTTTGCAGAAATGCCAAAAAAATACAAATCGGTCAGCTGATGTACAGTTTTATTTCGGGTTCAAGTTTAATTTTGAGTCGATGCTGAGAAAACGAAACGGAACTAAACCAAACAAAATTAACGAATCTAAATTAATATATAGGTATATACATATCGATACTTCTGGGCTCAAAGAGCGTATACGCCTAGCGTCTATTTAGTGTTTACACCCTTTGAACCTAGAAGTATCGATATATATTTTCTATAATGAGTAAAACTGCATAACGTTGCGAAGTCAGGACTGCCACTCCGTGGGCCGATGACCTAGTGAAGGTTGCGGGAAAGGAAAGCACTGGATGCGGGCAGCGCAAGACCAGTCGGTGTCCTTTTGGAGACTTTATTCAGCAGTGGACGTCTTTTGACTGATGATGATGTTGAATGTGTAGAAGACCCAGATAATGGGTCCTACTCCAAAATGTTATAGCCTGTCAAAATAGCTGTCATTTTTGCCACAGTATGTATACATGAAGCGGGCGTGCGGCTCAGTGCAGTTGTGTAGTCACGTCGATCACGCAGGTTAACTGACTGCAGAAACGATCATAACCTGGAAGGTATTGACTGTTAGTGGCATTTTTATTCACCGTTTCCGTGTTTCGCAAGGCACACTAATCCGTTGGTGCTGGCTGCTATGGCTAGATGGCAGTCGTTAAGCCATGTAAGCGGCTTGAAAACTTTTACCATTCCGGAGTCATGGGTAGAAACCCGTGCCCCTGCAGTGGGGACGATATGGGATGTCAACGAACGATGTACATTAGTACTACATCTAGTATGGTCACTCACTACCTGCCGCTACGACCACTTAGCGCAAACTACGCAACACACACATTGACGTGCACAACAATCGTATTTTTATGCAGTAGTAGTAGCAGTAAACAATAATAACGTGAGATTTGGTTGAAGTGTCCTGAAAGTGATTTTATATTTACATTATGAGGTATCTAAAATGGCAAATCTCTATTTCTTTCTGAGTTTTTTGCGCTATTCCCTGTTCTTACTTTAAAGATTTCTTGCTCCAGGAATTGAAGGAAACGAGGCGCGCTCAAAATGAATTTCTTGAAGCATTGCAAGTGTCGTCGGGGCGGACGCAGCTGTCACCTTTCAAAGCAATGCAGTTTTATCCGGTTTAGTGCCATCCGGATAATTGTCTCCACATTGCTTTGTGTTCTGGTAAAAAGTATTGGTGTCGGGTTTATTTCGTCTTCTACACATACAGCCTTCTGTTTAAGGAATCACGTAAAAAAAAATATGTTGCATATTCTTTATTTAGTAATTCCCCACAAACAACATTCACCCGCCTGTTCGCGAACTGACTACGAAAGGTAGTTTTAAAGCCAAATACAGAGCTCACTTGCTATTAACGCACAAAGACTTCTATAATTCTTTGTTAACGCAAAACACAATCACACGCTGATTGTACTTACACATTTACTTTTAATACATACATATACACATATACTTTTAATACATACAGATAAACATATACTTTTAAATACATACATCTATAGATGAAATACACCCGGGCACAGAGAAAACAAATCTGCTCATCATAGAAATGCTTGCCCTGGGTGGGGATCGAACCCACGACTCTTTGATCAGTATACGGGAGCACTAACCACTAAGCCACCGAGCCATGACAGAGCTATGACAGAGCTCTTTACAAACAAATGCACTGCTCGTAAATACCTTTGTCCGGGTCGGTTCTGCTTTTCGGTGCCGACTGAAAATCAGCGCTGTAGGTCCCACCTGCAGCTTTTTTGCTGAGCTCGGAGCCGTTTCACAATGCGGCACGAGATACCTATCTGTGTTTTTGTTAATTAATGTTTCTTGCGTTATAGATTTATAATTATGTCTGTTGTTTCTTTCTTGTCTTTTGTATTTTGTGTCGTAATTTTGTGAATAAATAATTTATCTATCTAATGTCACTTTACAGTTTTAACGAATAATGATGTAATGAAGTAGAAGGTACTTAGATTTCTTAGATCTCTATATGAGATCTTTCCAGATTTCGATCGTAAGCAAAAAAAGTATTTCTTTACTAAATGCAAAATATATATTTTTTGGTTTTATAGGAAAAACTGTACCGTTTCATGAGAAGCATCTACCATTTCCCGCTTGTCAGCAAATAAAAAATAACCCTGTTTACAAACAAACTCCCGAAAAACATTGCTCTGTTGAGTAGTCTTTTAAAAGCAAATATTTCACCATATTTTCTTGTTAGATTTTTTTTATTTATTTAAGTATTACTTTATTTATTTGTCTATTGACTTAAAATATATGTAAATATACAGGGTGTAACAGAAGTGTGTGACAATACTTCAAGGTTGGCTTTTACCCATCAAACTGAATACCTTTTGTTCTACAACTTTGTTGAAATCGCAAAAATTTTTTTGGACTTTTCATACAAATCGATCAGCTGGTGAACCAAGTTTGTATGAAAAGTCCAAAAAATTTTTTGCGATTTCAACAAAGTTGTAGAACAAAAGTTGTTCAGTTTGATGGGTAAAAGCCAACCTTGAAGTATTGTCACACACTTCTGGTACAACCTGTATACAGGGTGCAACAAAATTGGTGTAGAACTTTGCTCAAAATACAAAAAAAAAGATTGGACATTTCATATAAATTGATCATCTGTTTTGCCATTTTTGTATGGAGAACCCAAAAACTTTATTGCATTTGAGCAAAGTCGTAGAACAAAAGTTGTTCAGTTACGATGAGTAGAATCCACAGTAAACGGGTCCTACACCAATTTTGTTACATCCTGTATTATAAATTATAATTACATCAGTAAGAACTTATTATAATTTATAACAAGTTCTTACTAATTTAACCAGATGTAATTAAAAAGAAGATACAGATGCTTTTTCATTGCCCTTTTGTTATCTCTTAAAAGAAAGAAAGAAGAAAAAGCTGCTGCGGGCGCGGCAGCTGCGGGGGCCGAGGCAAAGAAAGTATGGAAGTATCGGGACCTCCAGGGGGGATACATGTTCGTACCGGTCGGGTTCGAGACGATGGGACCCTTGGGCCCTGAAGCGAAACGCCTCGTAAAGGACCTGTCGGCGCGTCTCGTCGAGGCTTCTGGTGACCGCAGAGCGGGCAGCTTCTTCGCACAGCGAATAAGTCTCACCATCCAACGTGGGAATGCTGCCTGCCTGCTAGGCACTATGCCGCCTCGAGGGGACGCGCTTGACTCGATATTTTATTCATAAGCTATAATTTGACATTTTTATATGTAATTAATTTATGTTAAAATAATGTTTTCGGATAATAAATTCGTTACCACCAAATACATGCGGTACCTAAGGGGTTTATTAAAAATAAAACTGATTCAAACCAACCAATGTATTCCAAAATGAGCCAATCTACTAGATTTCTCCATGCCACTCCTAGCGAGTCGTCTCCTAGCTCGTAAAGTGTCACTCGTATACGAGAAGCTGCGCTCTGGACTCGACCTTGGAGAGTTTAGGTCTGGGCATCTGAAATTACATTTTTGTTCACATCATCATTTTTCATAGTGCTAACAACTTACTTTTAAATAGTCCCTACTGCTAGGATATGGGTCTCTTCCCATACCTCAAGATGATTAGTTCATACATCACACACAGTTGCTAAGTCTGGATTGATGGAGTTTGTGTGACTAGTAGTCAACACCTTTATCAGAAGCAACTCTGACATGGCTTAACGACTGTCATCTAGTGATAGCAGCTGACACCTCGTACTTTTCGATGTACGGTTGTAGTTGAGACCTTGAGAGCTTTACAATAATGTAATGTTCTAAATACTCAGTGTCTCAAGAATAAGATCTTTGACTAATGAGTGTTGCTAGCTATAACTTACGGAACGACATGATCGCTTAATTATAAGACTCAATGACCGCAGCGATGGCATTCCATCGACCTTTGAGTGACCTTTGAGACATGTTCGGAATATGAAATTAGGAGATACGTAGAAAGACTAAGGTAACCGATATAGCTCAACTGTGGAAGGAATTGTCGCCTGCGGTATTTCCGGACCGATACGACATTCAAACCTTCAAGAAAAGAGCGTACTCCCATATCAAAGGCCGGCAACGCACTTGTGACTCCTCTAGTGTTGCGGGTATTTATGGCCGGCGGTAATCGCTTACCACCAGGTGGTCCGTCTGCTCGTTTGCCACCTCTGCCATAAAAAAAAATAGAATTGCTGAACTGAAAGAGGTTGTAGGCGGGGTATGGTGACAGGAAAATTTCCGATCGACGATCACACACCAGAAGACGTAGCGTAGTCTTGCCTCCTACTCGGTGGACTAATGACCTGGTTAAGATGAACAACGCAAGAACGGTCAAAGTGGATATTTTTGAGAGAGGTCTTTGTTCAGCAATAAACGTCTTTTGGCTGATACCAAGTATAACTGATTGATTGGATTGATTGATGGATATATTTGTGTTATTCATCCCACACATGCTCCATTTACGATATTAAATACTTACTTGTAAATCTCCTTAGTGATAAGATCGTCATTCTTGCAGCGCGCAGTCCAGGTCGTCCAATACTTGAAGCCTTCTCGATGAAATATGTTGACAGCACACGCCGTATCATCTCTAATGTCGTCATCCAGAAGCGCTGTAATTGAAATGGATAACTAGTTGCCAATCCTTACTGGGCCCCCGTGTGTGAAGTATGGTCTAATCTTCCCAAGGCATGGAAAGAGACCCGTTCCCCTGCAATGGATACTAGGTTGTTAAAAGATCTATAGTTGAAAACTTCCAAAAAATTAGCGAGGAGTAGAAGACAATGGTGACTACTCTGCGATCAATGCCATTGCTTGTAAGATAAAGAGCTGAAGAAGAAAATAACTTTTTTATTGGAAAGGTAGTAAAAAGTTGTTTTCAACGCCGATTTCGTTAATTAGCGGTAAGGGTCCGAGTAGGAGATAGAGACAATGAAATCTCATTCCTGAAATCGAAGATGCTGAAGAAACTAAGACTTATAAAAGATTAGGAAGACCCGAAGATAAACTAAGAATGATGTAGTTAAGTTGACTTTACAGGTGTATAAAATAGATGTATGACCTGTTATATAGTGTAACAAGATTATAGTATTGTATAGATGTTTCCTTTAATACTTCAAAAAAATACAATAATCCATAATTAAAGACACAAACAGACACTCAAAATTTATCAGAAGTGTTTTTTAAGTCCATTCTCAGCTCCATTCTTAGTACTAACCAAACGACGATAAAATGAATTCTCCGGTAACCGCCTCCACCGGTAAGTATAGCAAGGTTGTATTTTAGAATCGGAAAGACGACACAGCTCGTAAAACCCGGCTGAAGTTGCCTCTAGAGGACCTGATTTACTTTCTCGCTATAATATTTCCACTTGACTGGTACGAAGATAACAAGTAGTTGTCCCCAACTATGTGTACGCGACAATGGTGATAGAAAGTTTTTTCTAGTCGAGTTATTTGTAATAAATAACCATTCTGTGGAAGTAAAAGGTTTTGTATTGTTTTTAAAAAGGCTGGTACAAAGTACCTACACAGGGCCATTTTGAAGTATCGGATTTTTGTTCACATATACTTTTGAGAACAGCCCTATAGGTATCTTGTTGTGTGAGGTAATAATAGTATAATATTAAATCTAAGTCCAGTCCACACATAAGGAAGGTAAAGATATCAAGATATGGTTCGGTCAACCTGATTAAAGAAGTGATGTTCCATACAACTTAAAATTATTTCTTCAGGTGACTCAAATAAATCTTTATTGTTGAAAGCAAAACGTAAAATTCTATTGTTTATGATTTCCATTAATGTATCAACCGAAACACATCCACTGCTGAACAAAGGCCTCTCCTAAAGATTATCATAATAACTGGTATTGCCATATCAACAACCACAACTCGAGATATCTACTTTCATTATTTTAAAAATATATATTTAAAGAAGCAAATGAACACGCATCAAAAATAAATTACGAATCACCATCCTCTAGTCTAGTAGTAGTCCAAACTGATGAAGGTTGTATCGAAGCGATTCATGCGTAGAGGTAGAACATTCTAATGAACGTTATAACATTTCTCCTATAAACCCTTCAGAATATCTATCCTATTAGAACCCTGGAGCCCTTAGTAACAAACATCCTTACTGCCTACTTGACCGCCGCCGGGTTGTAGCTAGCAGTAAGAGCGTCGTAAAATTGTTACTTACAAAGACAGCCGTTTGACAGTATTTACAATGAGTCGTTGAGATTCTTCGCATTGTTACGCTGGTGGCTACATTGTAACAGATTCTGCAGGTTTTATTTAGATTTTGGTGTATTTTTTGACATAACATTGTAGATGTATTACTGATGGTTGTTGCGTACCGAAATCGCCGAAAAATATGCAAGTGAGAAATAAAAAGCGTTTGAGATTTTAAGGGGTTACTCAGAATCAAGTATAAGATACAGGAAAAATATTCTATACTTGATTCTGAGTAACCCCAAATCTCAAACGCACTTTTTTTAACATCCTGCATTATTATACAGGGTGTAAGGGACAGGTTTCCGAAAACTTTAAGGGCTTGCTCAGTAGACGAAACTGAACAACTTATCACAAGAGTTTTTTCAGGAAACGAAAAAAAAAATCGGCTTCTCCATACAAAATTATAATCTTGATTGGACACTGGACAGTTTGTACGGAGAAGCAGATTTTTTTTCGATCCTGAAAAAAACTCTTGTGATAAGTTGTTCAGTTTCGTCTTCTGAGCAAGCCCTTAAAGTTTTCGGAAACCTGTCCCTTACATCCTGTATAAATTATAAAATCAAACAATCAAATTATCAGAATTAATATCAAAGTGTCGAAATGTCAAAATGTCAAAGTATCAAAACGTCGAAATATCAAAATATCAAAATGTCGAAATATTAAAACGTTGAAATATTTTTATGTAGAAATATCTAAATGTCGAAATATTAATACGTCGAATTACCTAAATGTCTAAATAGCAAAATGTCGAATTACCTGAATGTCGAAATAGCAAAATGTCGAAATATCGTAATGTCGAAATATTAAAACGCCGAAATATCTAAATGTCGATATATCAAAATGACGAAATATTAAAACGGCGAAATATCTAAATTTAATATGTAATATAACGAAATATGTAAATGTCGAAATGTCAAAATGTTGAAATATCAAAACTGCGAAATATCAAAATGTCGAAATATCAAAACATCGAAATATCAAAATATCGAAATATAAAAATGTGCAAATATTAGAACGTCGAAATATCAAAATGTCGAAATATTAAAACGTCGGAATATCTTAATGTCGAAATATTTAAATGTCGAAATATCTAAATGTCGAAATATCAAAACGTCAAAATATCAAATTATTGAAATATCAAAACATCGAAATATCAAAACATCGAAATATAAAACAATCAAAATATCAAACTGTCAAAATGTCGAACAGTCGCAGCTCGAAGCGTCACAACGTCGAAGCTTCTAATATCCGCCTCGCGGGCAGTCCCTTTCCTTCCCTTTTTGACGTCTTCTCCAAATCCGTAGATGGCCCCCTTCGATGCCTACCGGCCTCACTGCTCAGTTATTTTTACCCGACTACAGCGAAGCAAAAAGGAGGGTTATGATTTTGACCGGTATGTATGTATGTATGTATGTATGTATGTTCATCTGTTCCCGCATAACTTTTAAACTACTTATCAGAATCCAACAAATGGGATGTCATTAGAAGCGTCATAATTACCCGCTGGTTATAGGCTACGTGACGTCACAATAAATTCAATATGGCGCCCTCTAGAGGACATAAAGTCATGCCCAAAAAAAAAATTTTTCTTCAAAGGTACTTTGTTGGGTATCAAATGAAAGGACTTAACGAGCACATTTTAAAAATATATATAATACTAGCTGTTGTTTGCTGGTTTGCTTGCATTCGCTCGATAATTGTGCCAAATATGTAAGTTCACGTGTTCCCCGCATAACTTCTAAACTGCTTATTAGAATCCAACGAATGAGATATCATTAGAAGCGTCTTAATTGTCCGCTAGTTATTGGCTAGGTGACGTCACAATAAATTCAATATGGCGCCCCCTAGAGGACATAAAGTCATACCTAATAGAGAATACTTAAAAAGTGCCGTGTTGGGTATCGAATGAAAGGGCTTAAAAAGCAGTTTTCAATTATATATAATATTACTAGCTGTTGCTGCTTTGCTTAATTATCTCAAAAAAAACTGTGCGTAAAATAGACATGTACCGGGTAATGGAGGTCCGAACAGCCGGGTACCCGGCGCCGGGTACTCGGCAATGAAACACGTCGCGATCACGTCATAGATCATTATTTAAACTTTGCCAGACCTCCAAGGGCTTATTATTATTTGGGGGCAAGGGTCCATCCATCCTCAGCCGATTTCGGCCATGGCGTCTGTTTACTACTCCTAGGCTGGGTTATGGCGTTCATGCGCCCTAATATGGCTAACATAGCCGATCTTAGCGGCAAACTCGCGTGCACAGAGATGGCACAAAGGAGGGCCCTATTGGATCATTGTGACCTGGGTAGATCTATTGTGATCACTGTCCCTGTTATATTATATCCTCAAGGCCAATAGTTCTAATGAATTGTAGGATGCACTTGGGATCGAGTTCCCTAATGTCCTCTGGAGTTATCATCGGTCCACCTAGAGATCGGCTTCTGGCTTGGACCAGTGCCTCGCACTCGCAGAGTATGTGAAGAGGAGTTTCCTCTTCCTCGAGGCAGAATTGGCACTTGTCCTTATCTGAAAGCCTCATTTTATTATGTTGTTTATTAAGCTTGCAGTGGCCAGTTAGAGTTCTGGCTATAATCCTAAGTCCAGGCTTATGAAGTTGTAGTGCTCCATACGTGTATTCCCGTGAAAAACCAGATATGAGCGCTTTCGAATGCTTTTGGCCTGGTGTACCAGCCCAGAGAGTTCTTTTATGGCAGAGGTGACAAGCGATCAGACGGATCAACTAATGGTAAGTGATTACCGCCGCCCATAGACAGCCGTAACACCAGAGGAATCACAAGTGCGTTGCTGGCCTTTAATATGGGAATACGCTCTTTTCTTGAAGGTTTGAATGTCGTATTGGTCCGGAAATACCGCAGGCGACAATTTATTCCACAGTTTCGTTGTGCGAGGCAGAAAGTTTCTAGTGAAACGCACAGTTGTGGACTGCCAACCATCTAAGTGATGGGGATGAAATTGTTGTCGCGTAGAACGATGGCGGAAACAGGCGGCAGGGATCAATCCGAACAATTCCTCGGAGCACTCCCCATTATACAAGCGATAGAGAATTCAAGTTCCAAGGGATGCAGATATAGGGTCCTTCTGAAATACCTCAATAACACTCACTCGCAACAACTCCAATTTTGGTATGTTTTTGTTGATTTTCTCAAAAACCGCTGAATCGATTTCAATAAAATTTATACGAGACCACCTGTGAAGTGTACCCTTTTAAACAAAAAAAAAGATTTTTTCAAATCTGTTCAGGCGTCTTTGAGTAATCGGTGGACATACATAAAAAATAAAAAAAATAAAAAAGATTCCGATGAATTGAGAACCTCCTCCTTTTTTTGAAGTCGATTAAAAATAGAGGTCACAATCCTATACTGCGTAACCTGGCGGGCGGCCCGCTACCTTTCCCCATCCAGTATCTCTGTATACAACGAGCGTCTTTTCAAAAGCAGGTAACGTCTACGAATAAAAAGAAGCCGAAAAAATCCTGATCAAGCTAAAAATCTCTTACACCATAACTTACACTATAAACTTACAATAATAAATAATATTGAAATATGAACGACAGGGTCAGAAATGTACCTATACTTTTAACTTCAAAATAACGTGTTTTAAATAACTACGTAATTACCCGGCGGAGCCGGGTACCCGGCACTATTACCCGGTACCCGGCCGGATCCTTAAAAAAGTGCCAGATCCGCCGGGTACCGGATCCAGACCGGGTACCCGGTACATGATTAGCGTAAAATTAAATAATGTTATAAGCTGGGAGTACCTACACGCGGTGAAGGCGGTAACAGTTAATAACTGGCTAAAACTCCCATATAATATAAGGGACAGGCCTATGTGGCCCTCAGCAGAGTCATATGTTTAGATAGATTATTCATTTGCTCCTTGGATCATAATAAATTGCTGAAAAATCCTCATGACTCCCGATCTCTCTAGGAATTAGAAAGATTAAGAAATCTATCAAACTCCGAAATAATATAGTAAGTACAGTGTAATAAATAAATTAAATAAGTTGTTAAGCGGTACTGCTCACATTTTATTAGATAATAAAAACTCAAAATTACTAAATAAAAATAAAAAGTTTAAAAAACTAAAACCCGACTACGGAAAACTTGCGCTCTGAAAAGTATGAAATTGAGATTAATCCCGGATGAACAAACTGACTTTAGTATTTCAATATTTTATAGATTATAAGTATAATAGATTAGTGTAACCGCTTTTTTAATTTACGCGGGAAAGCCGCTGGGACAAGCTAGTGATATTATAATATAATACAAATGAGGGAAATCGGCATACCAACATTTCCGCGATAGAGTATATAATAACTAGATATTATTTTTGAATTCAGAAATCTTACTTTTTTTAAACTTCAATAGTGGTAGGTACTTACATTCACATGCAACGTTGCATTCACCACCTCTCTTGCCTTCACGACACCATCTGCTGGGTATCTGCAAAAAAAGTGTTATATTTTTACTTAATATCTTGCAAACTCTTTATAATTACCTATTAGGTGTTTTAGAACCTTGTAGGACAAGATTCTCGACACACGAAATTAGGTATTGCTTATCGGATCGCCTCTCTTTGGCTGTCTGAAGGAACGTATTTCTGTAGGTCCTTTCTTTCATCTCATTACTGTACGTGTACGTGTACTGAACAGGTTTTGAACTCAAGACCTGACTGACCAGATTATTGGAATCCTGCTGATGACCTGAACACTTCTGTTAAAGCTGAACTGGCAATAGGTGTCCTTGGAGTAGGAGGATAAGAAAATCAGAACCGTTTTCTGTCAGCCAATACAATGCCTTTAAGTGTAGGTTTGGATGGTCCTCCACTAGCTGAATTGGATGAGCTGGAGGCTTGAATATTGGAAACAGACTTAAAGCATGAACCTTAAAATCGTACTGAGTGATACGTTTAACAATAGATGTCTTCCAAATTAAATGTAGATGTCGACCCATAACTCAAACGTTTGTGCCATTTGTTCCAAATCCAGGCAACCGCCACCTATAGCTTTAAGATATATGGTTAATTATAGCACAAAATAAGAAGATTTCTTACAGATAAGAACAAGGTTATGTAACACAGTACATACCTACCTGGTAGAGTCCATAGTATTTCTTGCCGCTAGGGGTGACGACGAATGCTTTCGTATCTCTGTTGCTGACTTTCTCGATCAGGCAAACCCCTAAAACAAAATAGTCAGTCCAATTTATGTATTTTAAATTTTATAGCATAACAATTAATATTATTAAATGAGTTAAGTGTCTTAATTAAACTGGCGCTTGTTCTCATGATACTGAATAATTTTCCCAAGAAAACTCTAGTGAAATTGCAAAAATTGTTGTGTAGGACGACGGAGTGGATAACTTGATCGACCAATTTAGTTTGGGAAGCACAAAATTATTTTCTGTTCTTTATCTACTAAAAATTGTATATGATGAATTTGGCCTTAGTTATGCCATAACGATCCAACTGATTTAAAGTAAGCGAGGGACAATGTTCTTTGTGTCAGTGAAATAAAGTACATTATCCCTTACTTATTATACTTTAAATCAGTTGGATCGTTATGGCATAACTATGACCAAATGTATTGCTTAAGATGGGTACATGCACACGCCTGTAGTTTAGGTTGGTGGTTGCATAGTGTTGCACTTAGCACCACCTGTAGCCAGCTGTCGATATTTACTTAAGCTTATTTACAGTTTAAACACTATTAGTTACATACAATACTGACAGTCTCTCTCTCTGAAGCGACCTCACCCCCCAGTGGGTACAATCCAGTGACGGTCCATACAGTCGTCACCTTACCTCGTTCACTCTTATTTTCTCACTCACCATATTTTCCTTCAGCGTTAAAGCAGTCGGTATGAAAATGCATGTAAGTTTCGAAAAACTTATGGGTACACTGGCCAGGATTTGAACCCACGCCCTCTGGTTAGGAGGACGGATTTTCTTTGGGTTAAGTATTTGTATCTGTCTTGTCGTGTGGCAATTTAACCGTCCTATCCACAAGGTATAGGCGGCGGTCGCCTGGTGTTACACTTAGCATCACCCGCGGTCACGTGTAGGGCATTTTTAGATTTACACCTACGGGCGTGTGCAACGTGACACATACACATACGTATCATACACATCTAGAAATCAGATTTTAGGTTTCCTCACGATATTTTCCTTTAGCGTTAAAGCAGCCTGTATGAAAATGCACGTAAGTTTCGAAAAACTCATTGGTACACTTGTCAGGATTTGAACCCACGCCCTCTGGTTAGGAGGACGAGGTCAGTACCCGCGGCGCCGCCGACGCTTTTAATTATTTCTTTGGGATAATATTCTACATTTATTTTTAAATTATATATCTCAAGAATGATACTACTTATGTACTGTAGCATTCGATTCCACCCTAAACCAATTACTAATAAAAATAAGTAGGTGCTCACAGGGTGCTGTTCAATTTACAGAATACACATTTCACAAAACTCATTATTTTTAGATAAGTCTGACTTTCTCTTTTAATTTGTTTTCAAGGCAGCTTCTAGAATGCCTTGTACCTAGTAATAATATTAATATTATCTTTGGCTAAAGGCCGTCTGAGCTGGGCTGATGGTCTCAAATAATCATTTTAGCCACTCATTTCTACAGACAAATATAATGAAACAGGGTGACTGAATGTGCAGAAATTGTGTACTAAAATATTAAGAGGTTTATCTCGAACGTGTACAAAAAATTCGCTTAAAATAATATGATTAGTAGAAACATCTTTACTGCATATACAGGGTGTTAAAAAAAGTGCGTTTGAAATTTTAAGGGGCTACTCAGAATCAAGTATAGAATCCAGGAAAAATATTGAAAAAATCCTCTCTTCAATTTTTTTTTTCAGTTTTTCATACAAATTCTTAATTCACTATTCAGATTTAGTATGAGAATCTGAAAAAAATTTGAAGAGCGAATTTTTTCAATATTTTTCCAGGGTTCTATACTTGATTCTGAGTAACCCCTTCAAATTACAAACGCTCTTTTTTATCACACTATATGTTGTTACGTAAAATATGTAAAATTGTTGTTTATACGGGGGGGGGGGGGTACTCAGAATCAAGTTGAGAATGCAGGAAAAATATTGAAAAAATCCGATCTACAATTTAATTTTTCGGTGTCCCGTACAAATTCTTGATTCACTATACAAATTTAGTATGGGAACTAAAAAATAATAATTGAAGATCGTATTTTTTAAATATTTTTCCTGTATTCTATACGTAACCGAGTTACCCCTCAAAATGTCAAACGCACTTTTTTAACATCCTGTATAAGATCACTTGTTACGTTTCACTTAGACAACCACGTCTTTACAACACTGAGCTTATAGCCTGTATATGATGTTGCGGTCCACAATTTTCATTTTTTTTTGTTCTTATCCTAATTTTTATGTTTCATATAAATAGGAGACTTTTCGAAGGACTATGGAGCTTGGACCTGGTCTGTGTACTAAACATCATAAATAAGTCATTAGAAACATAGTCTTTTCTAATTGTACATTTCCTTCGATTTACCTTCGTTGCGAGGTTCATCTAGTTTCTCAGATTTAACAATCGCAACACATAAATCACCCAACATGGCGAAACGAGCGCAATTTTGAGCATTTTACGTTCAGAAACTAGATTTTGTACATACCATTGAAATTAATAATTTAGTTGTCCGACAAGTAACTCGAAAACCAGCTGTTATGCCTGTAAAAGAGACAAGGCATATTCGCAGATTTTAAAAATCGTACACCAATGTCAGTCAGAAGTCAGAACAGAAGGGTGTTCAGTCAATCAGAGTCAGAGAAAGCATCTGAGGAATATGTGGATGAAGCCGTAATTTCTGAACGTGACCTACTATTGCAAGCTTCATTGTTACCATTTATATTGTAAAAAGTGCTGACAAAACATTATGCTTGAACCACGCAACCCTGCCTTAATATTTTTTTTCATTATTTTTCCTAGAAAGCCTATATTTTTCTATATTTTTCGTACTACGTACATGTCCAGGCACAAAATGAAACGTGTCCTTTATGTATTTTCTTCGTGTATTAATCATGTAGTATGTTCTGTTTAGTGTGTGATCGTATTTTGTCATCAAAAACTTTTATCTGTCTTTATTGAGGGTGTGCAGCATAAAAGCCGTTCGCAGTTCGCAAGAGGAAATGTGCATTTTATACAAAGGAATAACTATATTATTTCTAGAATCCTGAGTGAAGTGAAGGCACAAATCACTTTACTGCCTTGCTCATACAACTTTTCCCCTTACTATAGCGAGAAATGCAAGATTAATAAGTATAAGAAAGTGAGTATAAAAAAAACAATTGAAGAATGCATTTATACAAAATAATATAATATCAATACTGAATAGTTTTAAAAATATTAACAAAGTTACCTTAGAATATATATTTTTATGAATCCTATACATATCAATCTGGATATCAAAGACGAGTCTGAAATAATTTTTTTTACGATAGAGCAATACCCAAAAAAATGTTTAAAGTATGTACTATAACATGCATAATATTCTGTTAAAATTTCAACTTACAACCGATTAAAAGATACATCTGTTTAAAGGCAGGACAGACAGACAACGGCGTATAGGGATACTCATTCACACCAAATAATTTATTTAATAAGTTCCCGATATCGCTGACACCTTTTAGACACGGAACCCTAGAGTATAGCAACATCCTTTAAGACCCTAAAGTAACACTAAAATATAGGAACATTGGAAACGAAATGTTGTAGAATAACTGCCCTATCGGTAAATGTGTATGGTACAGGTAGTTACATATTCTATTTCCATTTACATTTTCCCAGGCTGCGCCATGTGTTCTGGGAAATCCGAGCGAGCGCCTTTTTGCGCTTGACTTCCGAGAATCTCTGATACCTGTTCTGATTTATCAAATGTTTATGTTTTTTGACTGCAAAGGTTTATAAAGACTGTTTGATGTTCCTGTTATGTTATAAAAAAGTTACTTTGTTTTTAATCCACGTCCCCATTGCAAAAGGCTGGTGTTAGTCTGTGTTCAGCGTGTCTGTCTGTCACATCGTAGCTCTCAAAATGGTAGAACGATTTACATGCAATTATTTATAAGTAGATATAAAGTGAAAGTTAAAACGATAGTTCTTAGCAAATTTTGATGAAAATCGTTTGGGTAATTTGACTATTAATGTCACGGAGCTTTAAAAAATATATTCTGGCTATTTTGCCCAAAAATGACCTACTTATTGTTGGAAATAAGCATTTTCATTAACAATTAAAGGAACGCCTCTACCAGGATTCGCGAAACTAAGCTGATCTAGACTCTCCATACAAAATCGAAAAAAAAACCATGTGGGAAAAGTTGTTCAGTTTCATGGTTAGAACAGCCTGTTATAGTTTCCCCCAGTGGTCCTATTACACCCTGTATACTACAATCGCACGCAACTTATAATATACGTGTTAAGTACTTACATAAAAAAACATAATGTGTGTCTCCTTTTAAACAGACAATGAAGGAAGTTGAAGGTCTAACGTCCATTCATTGATTACAATACAATTTGCTACCCACACGTATCGATGTCGGTGTTAAGAGCATCCCGTAAAAAACCGGCTAAGTGTGTGTCGGACCGCTCACAATGTAGGGTTCTGTAACACACTGTGTGTTGGACGTATCAAAGGAGGGACAGACCGCCCGCCATTCTATTGTAATTTTATGAGAGTTTCTGCATGTCTGTCCGTTCTAATTTTAAATGACTATCTCACTAATATTATAAATGCGAAAGTATCGATGTTTGTTTATTTGTTTGTTTGTTCCACTTTCCCGTCGAAACTACTGAATGGATTTGGATGAAATTTAGTAGTTAGATAGATAAAGCACTCGGCTAACACATAGGATACTTTTAATCCCGTAAAACTCGAGGGTTCCCGGAGGAATGACTAAAACTGGCTTTAACATTTTATTTCTCTCTGGACCCAATTCTGAAGTCCACGCAGACGAAGTCGCGGGCGGAAGCTAGTTTATTATAAACCGTAATCAGTGTTATTTTTGAACCCCCCCACCAAAACTTCACAGTGGCTTCTATTCATGAAACTGAGCAACTTTCTCCAAGTAACCAATGGTCAATTAGCAAAAAATTTTTAGAAATCTCCGTACAAAATAGACCGATCACATGATCAAATTAGTATGAAAGGTCCACTGTGTAGTTTTGGTGGGGGGTCCAAAAATAACCTTGTATTTCTTACTTACATAGGTTGAAATTAAAATAATATGTGAAAAAAAGGAAAACAATTACGATTCACCGAACGAGGAACGTGTTTTTGACGTTTTTTTTTTTTTTTTGCTCTATCGAAAAAAGGTTACACAAGCTTCAAACTTGATATAATTATAGTGTAGGTAGATTCCAAGATAAAACATATATGGCACTTAGTAGGTGGCACTGAAGCAAACTGCGGACGTTCCATACAAATCGTCCGAGTTATTTCGACCTCCTTTTCTATGTATTCAGAAGCAAGTGATAAATGAGTAACGACTGTATGGACTGTCACCAGATCTTACCCACATGGGGTGAGATCGCTTTATGACAGCGGCAGGGAGTAAGTATCCCTGCTGTGTGCAATAATATTTAACACTAGGTTCCGCCCGCGACTTCATTTGCGTAGACTTTAGAATTGGATACAGAGAGAATGAAATGTTAAGGTGACAAAGTGGAAATTTTGAGTTTTTAAGCATTCCTCCGGGAAACCTTAAGTTTTCCGGGATAAAAAGTATCCTACCTGTTAGCCAAGTACTTTATCTATCTACCTACACAAATTTCATCCAAATCCGTTCAGTAGTTTCGGCCTGAAAGCGGAACAAACAAACAAACTGATAAACAAACATCCATATTATATTTAACATACTACGACAGAAATTTAAATGCGCAAAACCGATTCGCTTTTAGCGGGTTTCATCAAAGATGACTTCATTTCAATACAGTTATCTTGAAGCGCTTACTTAAGTACTTTAGTACTGATAATTTTTTTAACTATTATTATTTAATGCCACTGCTTATTTAATTATATTAAAGCACTCGCATGTCGCACGCTGTAGATTGCATTTAAATGATTTATACTCGCTAATGACCAGCGATTATGCAGATTACGGCAACATAAACATATGAGCTCGCCACTTTGCATAGGCGACCGTAGGGGCTAATTCAAATTGTTTTTAACCGACTTCAAAAAAAGGAGGAGGTTCTCAATTCGTCGGAATCTTTTTTTTTATGTATGTTCACCGATGACTCGAAGACGCCTGAACCGATTTGGAAAATTCTTTTTTTGTTTAAGGGTATACTTCACAGGTGGTCCCATATAAACTTTATCGGAATCGATTCAGCGGTTTTTGAGAAAATCAACAAAAACATAGCAAAATTGGAGTTGTTGCGATTGAAGTCGGTAGTTTTTAACGTATTCAGCGTGGTCAATTATTCGTATGAAGAAAGAGTTCACTTAATACGATTAATTATTAGAATATTTTTGACTCAAATGCCATAACTTTGAAGCTAAGTAGTATAATATACTTCCGGACACATCTATCGGACCACCTAAGATTTAAAGTTTTAAAAGCCTATAGATAAAACCTAGCTAAAGGTTATTCCTGAGTTTAAATTTGGAACTAATTAAATACAAAAAAGATTGTAAAATGCCGGCTTCAAAAAGCATAAAAGCTTTCTGCTTAAGGTTAAACGTTAGTGCTTCCTGGTTGAAAAAATCCTATAGATGGCGTTAATCTGACTATAACTTGGTTTTTCGATTTAAAAATAGTACAAGTAACCCTAAACCATACTACGTAAAACAGCGAGCAGTTACAAGATCAATGTACGCTAATAAACCATAATAATGTTAATTAAATAAGGATTTCGATATATTTGTCCCGTTACAATTATAGTTTTGCGTTTATCTCGTATGAATAAGGGCTCAAATTACGCACACATACATAAAATTTTCACGTATATGATGCTTATTTTTAACTTACCTCTATAAGTAGTCCATAACCTAGAGGACGGTGCAAGCGGCAAATTTTGTACGAACTTTTTACGTTATTGCTTTTAGGTCCGGGTTCGTATCCTACGAGACTTTATTGTTTTTGTCTTTTTATTTTTTATTTAGTATGAACATAAGTAAATATGTAAATAACAAGATCCAAGAGCAATAAAAGAAAAGATTTTTTAAAAGAAAAAAAACATTTATTGAATAACAATGTCGCATAGCAATCATTCATAGCATTGGCCTGCAAGGAGATATGAATCACGCCTCCCCCGCGAATTAGGACACCAGGGGAGACAGCAGCAGCTGGTCGAGGTGACGGATCCACAGGAGTCCCTCATCGGTTCTGACTTCATAATGTACTCCACCCAGACGTCGGATTATTTTGCCGCATTCACACTTCCGGGCAAGAGAGGAGTAACTCCTGGCCACCTTGTCTCCAGGAGAGAAATGCCTCCTTGTCCTCTGACTACGTGGCTCCGGTCTAGGTTTGGGACTAGCATGGCATGTAGCTTGGTTCTGAACTCTTTTCCAAACATCCAAACATCAGTAGGTAGGGAGTCCCTCTTGGAGTTTCTGTCTGCCTCAAGCGGACTGAGGTCTCCCTTTGAGTGGTAAAGTATTACTTAGTTTTCGTAATGTAGTTTTCAGTGCTATACACATATCCTCAAACTCGAATCTGTACAAGGTTACATCTTCAAGATGTTCATCTTCGGTTTCTAATTCTATGTTTGATCTGTATTTCGTGTTTCTTTATTGTTTTGTCGAGTGACTCCAAGCGGGTCTATATACTTACTTGGGTCTTGAGTGTCGAGCACATTTTCTGTGCGCGTTAATAAACTGTACTGAGCTTCTTGTACGTTTTAATTTCTTTAAATCCATTGAATTGGCCTCCACAAGCTCCACAAGCTAAGTAGAGTATCAAACTTGGAAATCACAGATTAGCATAATTTTTATATACACGATGATTGGTAATTCGACGTGATCCTTCAAAGGGGTTATACTAGAATTGCAACAAATTAAGTCCAGTTAACCAGGGGTCAAAATATATGGTTACTGATATATTAAACCGCGGCGGCGGCGGTACTGTACGGAGCTTATGAAACAAGGAACTTTTGTCATCAATTTGTACGCCAAGTTCACTACATTTTTTTCTAGTAATACTCAATTACTTATGGAAAATTTATACAAAATAATATTACTTCCGTGAAGCGGCAGCATGAAATTCGTTTTCACTGTCGAGAAAAATAGATTCATTTTTAAGTTTTTTTATTTTTTAAAATTTATTTTCAATTTATTTATCCATACAGATAAAAGTTTTTCAATTAATGTTCAAGCACATGAAATAATATCAATGACAATAGACACAGTTATCAGAAAAGTTGATGTTTTGTTAATTAAAATAACAATTATCAGTATAATCATTTAAAAAATAATGAATTACTCCAAGCAGCGCCTCAAAAGGTATGATAATCTCAAGTGGAGGGTGGTAACCACCTATATGTGGCACAAGGCTACCTCCAACCGCTTCATGTACATCAACTAATTTATCCGAAGTCTGCACAAGTACTACATCTAACCTGCCGCCGTGAGCGTTTGTGACGCCGTTATGTTCAGTAAGTTTACAAATACTTGTGAAATAAGAGAAATAACTTCTTACACTCAAGGATGCACTATTCAGATTTAAGTCTCCAACTATA
This sequence comes from Coleophora deauratella, assembly GCA_958295455.1. Lineage (NCBI taxonomy): Eukaryota > Metazoa > Arthropoda > Insecta > Lepidoptera > Coleophoridae > Coleophora > Coleophora deauratella. The sequence continues at coordinate 5,725,069 of OY282411.1, forward strand.
ATGACAATACCATTCATACTATCTATCTTATCTTCCACTGTTTGAAACCACCTTAAATATGTACTGTCTGTTAAATTGGGGGGGGATGTACACCACACAGATACAAAACTTTACGTTATCCACTACAAGTGACACCCACAACTCTTCTCCACTATCTGTTTGCAGATCAGGAAGACGCTGCAAAGTAAGTCCCGTTCTGGCAGCCAAAAGTACTCCAACTTCGTTTCGGAGGTGTCTCAAGACATTCCAATTGCCGTCTTCAATTTCGGTATCCTCAATGGAGACATTAAGATTAGATTTTGTTACAGTAATCACATCAGAGTCCAAGATCAGCAAATTCTGCCTCCAATAGCTCAGTTTGGTGCTTAAGTCTCGCACGTTCTGATATGTGAAACATAATTGCTTGGAGTTCAGGTCACTAGGTTGTTTCCTGGGTTCATTTTGGGCTTCGAAAGGTGGTTCAAGCTTTGACCCTCGCGTTGACCGGCCAGACATCCGGAGAAATACATAGATCATAGGAATTAACAGGCACGCTCAGTTTATAAGATTATAGTCCCTTTTCGGTTTGATTTCTTCAACTGAACACGCACCATTGGGACATAACTGTCGTAAATAGGCCTCAACATCTTCTCGTCTCGTCCATGTTCCGTAGATGAATATACCTACGAGGTGTCACAGGTGTCACAGCCTTAAAAAGGTTACATCAGGACCAGCATTACCAAGTAATGACAGTCCCTTTTTCCTAGGAACTTCTATCCAAGGCTCCTCGTTTTCATTTGATTTGTCTTGATCTATACCACTGTTATCCTGATCCTGGGGAATGGCGACAACACTTTCTGCGCTGGGTGGATTAACAGCTGATTTAGATGTGACATCCATGATAACAGGTGTGTTTCGTTCTTCATTAGGCTCCGTCACCTTTGCTTGTTTCTTTTTTAACTGTTTCCTCTTTGACCGCTGTGCTGGTGGCAAGGTGTTTTTTTGATCCACGCCATTGGTCGGAGGTACAGAAAGCTGGGCTTCTGTTACTATGGTAGGTTTTATGGTTTCTTTGTGTTTAATCTTATTTTCCAGGCTAACTATCCTCTCTTCTTGCCGTTTGATGTTTGAAGATATCAGTAATACTGCAAAAAAAACTTAGAAAGGGTATTTTCCATTTACAACTAAAGCCACAAAGTGATTTGAAGTGCATTTGCACCGAATTAGCTCTTAACAAGCGGTAGCAGCCACAGCAGTAGTCCATGTCGGTATCTACTGATAATTTGTGGCTATTTCCCACCTTCACTGAACCGGACGTGAGTGATTTTGAAGCCAGCATTTTGAAACCGAGAGTTGCTGGAGGAGAAACATTCCAGGTTTCGAACGCGGTTTTCTTTTCTCCTCCATTAGAGGCTGAAACGGTATCACACCCTGTTAGAACATAGAATAAGGACAACATTATTCCTTTTTTGGTCTTGTAATAGAATTAAATCATGAGTTTCGTATTTAAAAAAATGTCTCTAAAAATAAAATTTTCATATAGGTAAGTAATTTAAAATAAAACTTAAAGTTGCTGCGATTTTGTCACAATTTCAAGAACATAAAAAGCAACAGTGCTGCCTATACTTCATGTGCTGACAGGGAGTGATACTGTTTTTTAGCCTTTAATTGAAGTGAAAAGAAAACTGCGTTCGAAGCCTGGAATGCCTGTCTTGTGGAAACATTGAAAGCGCCAAAATACTTTGGAAAAATTTAACATAACCATGTTTGACAAGTAAGTTTGAATAAAACGAGGTTTTTGTACATAGACGACTATGTTTAGGAATATATTTTGGTGACAAAAAATATTGTGTAAGTGAATAACTGTTTATCCTTTTTTGAGAAATAAATTATTCTATAACCTGATTATAGAACTATCGATTCAGTGTTTAAAAAAAACTTGGCGCTACGTGGTGGGAATTCATAACTTTTTATAGTCGAGTCTATAAAGATTGACGTGTAAAGACTTTTTACTTGATATGTGAATGTTTTTGTCGGGATTTTACTTACCGCGTATGAAAATCTACATATCTAAGGTTTGTTAGAAACATTAAGTGTTAACAAAACGCAAATTGGTTTTTTTATTTTATTATCTGTATGGAACGAATGAATCTCTCTCGAAATATAAAATCGGAAGAAGAATCACGTCTTTTTGTTCCTGCACGCCGATAATACCCAAATTATATTTTTTTTCATGGTCCTTCTGGCCATTGCGTGCAGGAAAAGTATTTTTAAAGTGTTCGTGCTGCGGATACGTTGGTTATGAGCGACTGCGTCAATTTTCCGCCAATTTCGGTACGACATACTCGAGATTAGTGTTCGCGATTCCTGCGATTCCGAGGGCAAAACTCTGCTCGCACCACAGGAGGAGTCTTGTAAGACTAATATTCGTCTAGTGGACAATTCGCATCAGCGAGCGAGGAAGTCATCCAACATTTGGTCATCAATATCGCCATGTCATCCTCAGGTATTCACACAGCACAACTTGAAGGTCAGTTCAAGTTCAACAAGGTGAGCAAACTTCATTCAGTCACACTTCCGTCCGTTTTCTTCGCACAATTATAAACATTCAAGTGACAGACAGTGAAACAATTTCAGCGTCATTTCAAATAGTGACATCTCTTTCTGTGCTATGGACTTGTGTCAAAAAAAAAAACAAAAAAGGGCTTACCTCGAACAACACACGAACAAAACGCAAAGTGTCAAATTCTACCAATCACGAGCGACTTGACCGAACGAGCGTATTTGAACGAATGAACTTTCTTCTCTTCAATCAATCGTCCATTTGTGATTACGTAACGTCACGGTACAAAATTACAGAAATTACGAACAAAAGTGCGTTATCTAGTGCAAAGTTATACTTAAATCATAATTGGTGCCAGTGCGGTCCTCGACATCGTCGAATTCCTTAGGTTTATAAGCTGCGTAATCGTTTTTTTTAGTTCGCAATACCATCCAAAATGGAGGGCGACTCCGCAGCGGAGCCCGCTCAAAAGGAAGCGATCAAAAGGCGTCGGTATTACAAAGGGCAAATAACTAAACACAGAAATGCCCTCAATACCGAAAATCTCTCGACAATGTCTATGCAAATGTTGTTGCTGCGCGAAGAAAAAATACGAGACATGTATCGTGAATACGAGCAATTGTGTATTCAAATAAGCGATGATGAAGATCAGTTGCCAACTGATCAGTCTTATTTAGAGTGTTTAGAAATCTTAAAAAAAAATATTGGCGAAAAGAAAAGATGTTCTACTTCGAAAGTTAAATTACCAGATGTAAACATACCTATTTTTGAAGGTAACTACATGGAGTTTAAATCTTTTTATGAAATGTTTTGTGCATTGATAGATCATGACGACTCCATTGAGGATATTCAAAAATTATTTTATTTACGCAGTTATCTGCGCGGGGAACCATTAAGTTTGGTCAAAAACTTACCTTTAGTAGGATCAAGTTATTCCGAAAGTTTGAAAATCCTCAAAGAGCGATATGATAATAAAGCTAAAATTGTTTTTGAACATATATCTCAATTGTTAGACTTATTTCCAATCAGACAACCTAATGTACAAGGATTACGTTCTTTGATTAGTGAGTCAAAGCAGCATGTAGCAGCTTTGAAAAACTTAGGCCAAGAAGTTGATAAATGGGATTCAATCTTAGTGTGTATCCTATCTAGAAAATTAGACCAATTAAACAATAGGGCTTTTCATTTAGAGCGTAACTGCAACTCTGTCCCTACCTTTAATGAATTTATCACATTTCTTGAAGGACGTGCATGTGCACTGGAATCCTCCAGTAGCAATCAACGTGACACAACAGCTCAAAAAGATTATTACAAGAAATCGGTTCCTCCAGGAAATTCTTCTCGAGCGACCAATGTTGCTATAACTATGCAGTGCCACTTCTGCGGTAAGTCAGATCATAAATTATTTAATTGCCCAAAATTCACCCTAGCCTCGACACAAGAACGCCTTGATTTTGTAAAAAAGAAACAATTGTGTAACATTTGTCTTAATACTCACAAAAATAAATGCAAATTTTATTTCAAATGTCAACTTTGCAAACAAAAACATAATACGCTTTTGCACGTTGACAATGATGATCAGCAAGGAGAGTCCGTTACATTATTAACGAATAATAATAATCAAATTTTATTACCTACTGCCAAAGTTAAAATAATATGTAAAGATGGCAGCGAACTGGTTGTGAAGGCTCTTCTCGATTCTGCAAGTCAGTCATCATTTATCACAAGTAATATTTCCAAAAAAGTAGGTTTGCCTTTGCTGCCTAATCAAACAGGGGTAATTGGCATAGCCCACACAGAGAAAAACATAAAAAATTCTATGCAGCTGGATATTTTTTCCTGTACTTACCCATTCAAAATTAATGTAAACTGTCTCATTGTAGATAAAATTACTACAAAATTGCCTCAAAATCAGTTCAACATTAAAAATATTAAAATACCAAAAAATATTAAATTAGCTGATGACACTTTTAATAAACCAAGTGAAATAGGTATTTTATTGGGTGCTGATGTATTTTTTCAGACTCTGCTGGCTCCGCTTGAACTTATAAAGCCCGGTGATGATGCTGCACAGCCACACTTCCTACACACACAGTTTGGTCATGTGATAGGAGGTAATTTTCCTTCAAGTACAACAAGTGAGTGTGCTTCTGTCTCTCTTTTTTGCATGGAATGTAAAAATGATTTAAATGACACAATGAAGCAATTTTGGCAAGCTGAGCACGTCCCGGAGATATTTTCTGAGCATTCGTCTGAACTCACCCAATGTGAAAAAATATTTAAAGAAACAGTTAAATTAACAAATAATAAATTTGAAGTTTCATATCCCTTCAAGGTACCTATTTTTGACATTAATAATCACCTAGGTGACTCACTTGGTCTTGCCCTTAAAAGATTTTTAAATCTTGAGAAAAAATTACATAATAATCCACTCTTGTTCAGTGAATATAAAAGTTTCATCGATGAATATATTGAATTAGGGCATGCAAATTTTATAGACATCAGCCAATACGATCTAAACAAAGATCCAGTTTATTTCCTTCCCCATCATGCGGTACTGAAACCCGATGCAATAAGCACAAAATTAAGAGTCGTCTTTGATGCTTCCATGAAGACATCGAACAAGGTATCTTTAAACGACTTGATGCTTAATGGTCCAGTTGTTCAATCGGACATTTTCGATATTTTGCTACGATTTAGGCTTCATAAATATTTTTTCCTCTGTGATATCAGACGAATGTATAGAAATATATTAATTTCCCCTGAACAACGTTCGCTGCAAAACATATTGTGGAGGGAAAGCCCTAGCGAATCAATAAAATGTCTGCAACTTAATACCGTTACTTACGGTCTTAAATCTTCTTCCTTCTTGGCAACCAGATGTTTAACTGAGTTAGCCACAAGTTTAAAAAATAAATACCCTTTAGGGTCAGAAGCTATTTTGCAATCAAGTTACATTGATGATTTCATACAAAGTTGTGACGATCTAGAAACAATAATAGAAACCAAAAGGCAAATTATTGAGTTGCTTGCTTTGGGTGGCTTTGATCTACATAAATGGTGTGCCAATAGTGCTTCAATTTTAAAGGATATTCCTATCGACAAACGGCAGCACACTGACGAGGTTGGCTTTCAAAAGGAAATAAAAACATTGGGTCTGTGTTTTGATATAAACTCAGATTCCTTTTGCTTCACTCCTCTGCTTGAGCAATCTGTCAAAACTAAACGCCAGATTTTGAGCTTTATAAGTCAGTTCTTCGATCCCCTTGGCTTAGTTGGACCCATATTTGTTCAAGCTAAAGAATTGATGCAAGAGCTATGGCAGTCAAAAGTAGGATGGGATTCAATACCACCTCCAAATTTGCATAAGCATTGGCTAAACTTTTATGAAAACTTAACTAAAATGCCACCTATAAGAATAAAACGTAATGTTTGCTTAGAAAATACACAAAGTGCACAACTAATTGGTTTCTCAGATGCTTCTGCCACTGCATACGGTTGCACGATTTATTTAAGAAGCACTGACAAAAATGGCAAGGTGTTGCTGTCCCTGCTTTGTTCAAAATCTCGCATCACTCCCCTCAATAATAAATTATCCATACCAAGACTGGAATTAAACGCTGCATTGCTATTAGCAAAAACAATTACCAAAGTTCATAATGCAATAAAAAATAAAATTCCTGTTCAAGATATTTATCTTCACAGTGATTCACAAGTTGTTTTAGCCTGGCTTAAGACTAACCCATGCAAGCTAAACACTTATGTTGCTAATAGAATAAAATTAATCTTACAATTCACAGAAAACAGTCACTGGCGTTATATAAATACTGATCAAAACCCTGCTGATTGCTTGAGCAGAGGGGTAAGTCCATGCGGTTTAATAAACCATCCCTTGTGGTGGTCGGGCCCTCCTTGTATGTATGACTCCAATTATAATTTTAATGATTGTAATTACGATGTTCCAAAATACATACCAGAAACAAAAAATACCACACCTGAACTGTGTGAAAATGTGTCGGTCTGTGCAGCATCGTCAAATATGGATAATTCTCTTGACTTAGGTAACAAATACTCTTCAATTTCAAAAGCTCAAAGAGTACTTGCTTATGTAATGCGTTTTTGCAACAATGTAAAGCCAAATGCGAAGAAAATAAAATGTAATTTCGTTACCTATCCAGAATTAAACAAGGCATTACTTTGTATAATTAAAAAAGAACAAAATCTTTTTTTCGAAAAAGATATAAATTCATTAATGGCTGGGAAACAAGTAAGTTCAGTTTTACAAGGTTTGAATCCATTTATTGATGCCGAAGGCATACTCCGAGTAGGTGGCAGACTGCAACATGCTGCTTTGCCTTACAATCAGAAACATCAAATTATACTTCCTAAGAATTCACATGTAACTGACCTAATTATTAAAAATGAACATGTAAAGCTTTTACATGCAAGTCAAAAACTTGTCTTATGTAATCTCAACCAGAGATATTGGATTATGAGCGGCTTGCGTAGCGTCAAGAAGGTATTGCATAGATGCTCAACATGTTTTCGCTTTAAAGCAAATGCATCTCATCAATTAATGGGATCTTTACCCTTTGATAGAATAAACGCAAACCGCCCATTCGAAAAAGTAGGTATGGATTTTGCTGGTCCATTTTTGATAAAACAATCGCGCCTTCGAAGTGTAATAACTACAAAAGGCTATATCGTAGTATTTGTTTGTTTTGTTGTAAAAGCAGTGCATCTTGAATTATTGTCTGATCTCACTACTGAAACCTTTATAGCCAGCTTTAAGCGCTTTATTGCACGACGTAATGTACCTACAGAAGTATATTGTGATAATGCTGGTGCTTATAGATCAGCGGATAAATATTTACAAGAGTTGTATCATTTACAGAACTCAAAACTGCACCAAGCACAAGTACAAAGTATGGCTGCTAATCTAGGTATCAATTTCCATTTTATACCTAGTTATTCTCCAGTTTTCGGTGGTTTATGGGAGGCCGCTGTAAAAAGCGTCAAATATCACCTTAAGAGATTGCTTGGCTCTCACATCCTAACATATGAGCAAATGTACACTGTACTTGTGCAGATTGAGGGAGTTCTCAATTCAAGACCCTTGACACCAATGTCTTCGGACCCTAATGATTTATCATACCTAACACCAGGTCACTTTTTAACAGGTTCGTCACTAAATTGCATACCTGAACAGGATGTTACTAATTTGCCTGAAAACAGATTAAAATTCTGGCAGAAGTGTACTTTTCTTATGCAACAATTCTGGAAACATTGGTTCAAGCATTATTTTAACAATTTACAAAATAGACCTAAATGGAAACAAAGTATGCCCAATGTTAAAATAGGTGATTTAGTTATACTTAAAGAAACTGAAAGCCCACCTATGACTTGGCCTATGGCCAGAGTCACTCAAGTATTTCCCGGTACTGATGGGAAGGTACGGGCCCTAGAAGTAGAAAAAGCTAACAAAAGACGTCATAAAACGTCTATTACACGAATATGTCCATTACCCTTAAATTAAGTCATAAAGTCATTTGTTTTCTGAGTTAATACTCTATCTTACTACTTTATATAAAATGCTTGTGTTAAAACTAAATATTAAGTAGAGATTCTCTATTATTAAAACAAGTTATAAACAAAATAAAACTGTTATATAAAAGATATTATTAAGATTTAAAAAAAAATAAGTGCCTAGAATTATATACAGAGTGTTAAGAAAGTAAATCAAATACATTCCTGTCATATTTTTTGTTATGTTTCAGTGATAACCCATTTGTATTACATAGTTATCATAAAAGTTAGTACTTGGTACACTTAGTTTTAAATATCATGCTTTCAGCATAATTAGTATAGTTACAGTCCACTCTTTGTCGTCGGTGTTGGGAGTATGTTAGAAACATTAAGTGTTAACAAAACGCAAATTGGTTTTTTTATTTTATTATCTGTATGGAACGAATGAATCTCTCTCGAAATATAAAATCGGAAGAAGAATCACGTCTTTTTGTTCCTGCACGCCGATAATACCCAAATTATATTTTTTTTCAAGGTTCGGGTTGTATCACGTGGTTGCTGGTAACTACTTACTTTTTGTAAAACGAGACAATAATAATACTCCCGGAAAACCGCCTCCGTTGTCTAGTCACTCGCTTCACATCAGGAGGTTGCGGGTTCGATTCCCAGCGGAGTCTAACTATAATATGTAAGACTCCTGCCTGGTTAGGTATCATCTTTTTTTTACCCTCAATTGGTAAGCCCTTGGCATCATCTCACCTGATGGTAAGTGACGATAATGCCGAATACGAAAGCGGGCTTACCAAGATTCCCCAACGCAGTGGGGAACTGGCTACCTTATCTTCATGCCGAAACACATCAATGCTGTTAACGTTGATGTTTGGCGGCAAGACTTAGATAAGATGGAGGCATATGCCAGGCGGGCTCAGAAAATGCCCTACCACCAACCAAACCGAATCCACAAAGTTACACTTCGCCGGGAATCGAACCCGCGACCTCCTGATGTGAAGCGAGCGGACAAGCCACTACGCTACGGAGGCGGTAAAAATTTTAAATGGGGCATGGTACAAGTCAAAAAATTTTTGAATGCACCTTATACAGGGTGTAACTTCCGGAAACTTTAACAGGCTGTTCTATTTATGAAACTGTAAAGCTAATCTGAAGGAACCCATACAAAATTCGCATAAAAATGAAGTTATCATATAATATGGTCAGCTAACCAGACAATTTTGTATTGTGTGTCCAAAAATTGTCTTAAGTATTCAGCATTCTTAAGGTTCATTCGGAAAAGTTGTTCAGTTTCATGAGTGGATCCCATAATTAAAATTTCCAGGAGTGATCTTTTTACATCCTGTATAAGTAAAAATATCAGCCTGTGTATCACTAATATCGAGCTGAAACTCACAACTAGACCTTGCTGGGTAAACAATATTTTCGTCTTTCAGATGTCCTTGACGTGAGAATGACAGCGTCTTTTTTTCGGAATATAAAAAAGTTTGCCAGCATAAATTACTCAGACTAAAAAGTATTTATAATAAATTTGCTACTTTGGTAATGCTCAAGCAAAATGCAAGATGGTGCTAAAAACGAAATCCTCAGCTAAACAAAGCTTATCAGACTAGTTGAGATTGTAGTTACTGTCATTTCAAAAAGGTGGTGCTGAATTATACACCACTACATGCGTAAAATTTATGGTATTTTACTGCAGTTTTTAATGATATTACAGAAATAAATAATATAATTATATACATTTGGCGAAAATAAAAGGTTGTAAAGTTTACGTTGGACAGATAAAATCAAAAATAATGTGCGTATTTGTATAGTTTTAACCAAGGTAAATTTGTATGAAATAGGGTGACTGACGTTTAACCTTTTTAGCTGTAGTCCAAAAACTGAACTTAATGCTTAAAACTTAATGCTAGGCTCTTTAAATCTTTCAATTATCAGCAAAAGAGGTCCACCGCTGTACAAAGGCCTCTCCCAAGGATTTTCACGCCGATTGGTCTTGCGCTGCCCGCATCCAGCGGCTTCCCGCAACCTACACCGGTCATCGGTCCAAGGAGTGGGAGACCTGACAACTACGCTTCGTCTGCGTAGTAATGTTTAGTATTCCTCGGTACCACAATATCGCAGGTGATGTTTTGGCGGGGGGGAGGTGACACTTTACTGATAGGTACGTTTTCATACAAAATCAGCCAATCATCCTTTATCCACAACATATGTATATAGGACAATATAAACAATATACATAAAGAAAAGGTATACAGGGCGACGATTTGAAACAATGCTTTACACGTATAGATATGGATGGTATTTTATCCACTCTTAAATTTTTGACGGACTTGTTGTATGAACTGGCTTTGTTGTTACTGTAATTAAAGATATTTGATTTTGGTTTTTGGTTAATAAACTGTGCTTTGGTTTGCCAACCCCTTGACAAATGGTCACACATCGGTCACACAGGGGGGGTGAGGTAGCCTTCAGAGAGCGGCAGGGAGTGTCCATACTGTATAATGTCCTTATACTGTGATACCGACACTGCGACAGTCGCAATTGTAAACACAGGTGTACTATAATAATATGTATAAACCGAAAGTCATTGTTTTAAAGGCAACGACTTGATTAACTGTAATTGTATTTAAAAATGTATTCGTCTGTATTCGTACGTCCAAATTGGTGATACATATTTTGAAAAAAGGCCAAGCAACGAGTACCCGGATCCGACGAGCATTCATAAAAGGAGTTGGTACCTAATGCGTATGAAAAAAGCAAGAGAACTATGTTTAAACAGGAGCGAAGCGGAATCCGTGGTTTTCCTACTTACATTGTCCAAGAAATATGTCGTTGGGTATTCCAACCTTAATCAGCTCTCGAACAAGTTTGCATCTTGTATCAAATCTCTTCCCATTGACATTCGCACAAAAAACTAATAATACACACAGAACTAAATATAAAACACGTGCACACCACATAACGATCGAAATAGTACAAAAAGATAGGCCAAATCATTGAGTAAACAAGCTAGTAGTTCGATCTCTTTCTAACAAAAAGTTTTTCCGCTAAGCTAGAGTGAGATGGGAAGAAAACAAGCGCACGCGCCGCACACGCTCGAAGTTTAAATGTCAGTGTCATTGCCAGTCAGCTGTTTTATTGTGGTCGGTTGTCGTGTTTGTGATTTTTCGCAGGTTAAATTAATAATGAGGCAAATAGGTGTATACTATAGTTAGGTTATATAAGTATTATAAAGAAAAAAATATGTTGTTTACTAAAAAGCGTGACTGCAAAACTAATTCTTAATAGTCTTATCATGTTATAGGTACCTGATTAGAGGTCGGTTTAATGTCGCCAACAAATAAATGGAATTTTACTTTAATAGAAGAAATTGATATAACTTAAGTAATCTGAAAAGTAAATGTTAGTCCCGGGTGCATTTATCTTTGCACATGTGTTTTCTTATCACTTACAACGAGTGTCAACAAAGTACGTATAGGTGCAGGAGGGTAATTCCGAATGTCGGGTAATTCCAATAATGCGGATTTATAAAAAGGGGGAAGAAAATTGTATGAAATTAAGTAATTGGCCATAGTCATGCCATAATGATCCAACTGATTTAAAGTAAGCTAGGGATAATGCACTTTGTGTCAGTGTCGTTATGGCATAACTACGGCCAGTTACTTAGTTTCATACAATTTTCTTCCCCCTTTTTATAAATCCGCATTATAAGTATCCGTAAGCTAATTAAAATGGATGTCAAATGAATTTTGCCAGTGCAAAAAATGTTGCCGCGTTTAGTAGAAATTATACATTATTGGAATTACCCGACATTTGGAATCCCCCCTGCACCCTACCTATAAAGTGTTTAGTAGACTTAAGTTTACCAATCCTTGTAATCTTTGAACTTTGAAAATAGTTTGCATCCACAATATTATAAATAATAAAAATAGTGGCATTAGTTCCGTGAAACTTTTAAAGTAATTATGTGATTTTATCATCATTGTTTTCCTTATCTCATTTTTATCCGGCTTCAGAAAATTATGGGTTTTTTATTATTAATGATTGAGTTATGTATATCTAGCATACTTTTAAATTGTAATATGTATTTATTTATGTATACAATATCGCCGTTATACTGCGAAAACCAATTATCTCGATTTTTTACTCTAGATATGACTTAACTATACATAGTCTCATTATTTTTTGTCCTCTTTCGTCTGCGAAAACCTGTTACACGCAAAATTACACAGTTTCCAAGGTATTTAAGTACTTATAGTTATTTTCCTCAGAAAATCTATAATTTTTGCTTAAAATATAAGAAAGAGGACAAAAAATAATGAGATTATGTATAGTTGAGTCGTTCATAGTAAAAAATCTAGATAATTAGTTTTCGCAGTATAACGGCGATATGTCGACTCTGTCGTTGGATGGACCAAGTCAATGCTATCACAGGATAGGACTGACTATCGCAACCAAGCTAAGTACTAAATACGCTCCTTTTTTGAGACAGTCGTGTAATGTTTTTTATTGCACGAATATTGAACTGCCACTTAAAGAGATACCTTAAGATTCAAAGACACCTTAAGTTAGTATTCGAATATTCTGAAGATGATCTTTACTACAAAAAGTTTTTTTTTAATCCATAATTAGTAAACTCTTAACATTATCTCACCTGGTAGTAAGTGATGATGATGCCGAAGATGGAAGCGGGCTTACCCAGATTCCCCAACGCAATGGGGAACTGGCTCTCTTACATCCATGCCGGAACACATCGATGCTATTAACGTCGAGTCTTTCAAGCCCGATTTACAATGGTCAAATACAGTGGCAAGTCAAGTAAAAAGTAGAAGTTAATTGCTTGTCTCGCAATAGGGTTTTTCACCATTTTTTGAAAAGTATCTCAAATTGATCATTAGGTGGGAAAAAGTCAAAAATATATTTTTTAAATTTTTTTGAAACCTATAAGTACCCCAAAAATACATTTTAAATTACCATTCCCAATTAGCGCGCGAAAACGACAGCCGCCATGATGCTTAGGTCGTGACGTCATTTCAGGAGTAAACAAAACAGCTCTGTACTAAAATTTCGACACATATCGCGAACAAAATGTCATTGTTTACCACTATTGTGACGTCACCTGATAACCAGCATGGCGGCTGTCGTTTCAGATATTTGAATAACAGATGAAAAACTTGATTTTTGTAAATCCAAAATAAAATGTTTTTTCTCATTTTATTGTATAGAAATCATATTAAATCGATTACGTATTACAAATACCACAGTAAATAAGCAGTTTTAGATTTTTTCTTGTATAGAGTAAAATACCCTATTGTACTTTTTTAAAAGTATAGGTGCGAGAAAGCAATGGAATTCTAATTACTAGTAGACTTCACCACTGTACTTGACCATTGTAAACCGGGCTTCAAAGAGTCCCGGCAATAAGATTTCAACCAATTATTTTGACTTACAACTCCCCAAAAATGTTTTTTCGTTCATTTTAGTTTTGACCAACTCCTGCGCAAGGCGGCATCTTGTGAATCTTCTACAATCACAAACAATCACACTTACTATCACTAGAATAAACAAAACATTGTGAAAACTTGTTTTCATCACTATAACGTTTTGAAATCATATTTACACTGTCTTGAGTGATGCGTAGAAGGCATACATACTGATGTACTTATAATTATAGTTTGCAATCGCGTGGCTGCATAAGTCGAGTAGTACTGATTATTTTATGTATGTATTATGTTACAGTTAAAAAAAAATTGTACAAGAATGTAGGCGTATTTTCACAAAAACTGGATAATTGTGTCATCTACAAATTAAATCACGAACTCATGGATGCAAATGTTGTTTTCACAAAAAAAAAATTACTTAAATTATTGCACACCTCTTCCTTTTAGGAAATCGGTTTAACAACTGGTTCATAAGTAAGAACGTTTAAATAATATGAAGCTAGTGATTCTGAACGTAGCTGATGTTTTTCCGAGAGCGACTTATTTATGAGGTTTTACGAATTTATTAGAAGGTTTTTGACCGACTTCAAAAAGGAGGGCGTTCTCAATTCGACTGTATGTTATTTTTATGTGTTTGTTATACGCGATTATTCCATCAATTATGAATTTGTTTTGATGATTCATATTTGTTTGGTAGGCCATACTTCAGAGTGGTCCCATATAAATTTTATCGAAATTGATTTTTTATATTTTTTATGTGATTTAGCGCTTTTTGAAAAATCAACAAAAACAAAAAAAAAATTGCGACATTTTTACGACTGAAGTCGGTCGTTTCTAACGTGTTCAGCGTTGTCAATTATTTTATTACGGTTTTCATTCCGTAAAATTGCGTAATTAAACATGTGATCATTTTTTTTTTACCTAAATCACGCACAAGTTTATTCTATTAGCTTCATTCTGCTAACTTCCTTGCTCATTCCTTTACTGTCCAAGCTATTCAACTGTGGAATTCTCTTCCTGTCTCTGTCCGACAAGCTCCTTCACTTCACTCTTATAAAAGGCAAGTGAAAGAATATTTTTTAGAACTTCAATCAAAATCTAACCCCACTGAACCTTCACTCTTACTCTTATTACTGCTTCATATACAGGGTGTAACAGAAGTGTGTGACAATACTTCAAGGTTGGCTTTTACCCATCAAACTGAACAACAAAGTTGTAGAACAAAAGTTGTTCAGTTTGATGGGTAAAAGCCAACCTTGAAGTATTGTCACACACTTCTTTTACACCCTGTATAATATATTAATAGACATGTATAATATATATTTATATATATCATTATGTATTTGTATTATAATGTAAGTACTGATATGTATATGTATTATTATTTATTTTATTTATAAGTTCGTTTTTAGAATAGATATTAGTTTTAAATGTTAATTTCATTTTCTTCGCTTTTGATTTGCACAGCCCACTATAATGTATTGTATAAGTTTTCCACTCTTTAGGTTGCCTGGAAGAAATTGCTCTAAGCAATAAGGCCGCCTAAATTGTACAGCTACATTCTTTTAAATATTGTACTATCATATATTATGTCTCTGTGCAATTAACAATATTTGATTGATTGATTGTATATTCATGAAAAACGGATTACGCAAGCTTACGGTGACGTGTAGATACTTCTGTAGATAAAATACAGTGTGATTAGAGATTTATATTCAGTCGTGTAGATAGTGGCCACGTTGTAATTATTTGACTGACTTGGTGGCTCAGTGGTTAGTGCTCCTGACTACTGATCCGAGAGTCGTGGGTTCGATTCTAACCCAGAGCAAACATTTCTTTCATGAGCAGATTTGTTTGTTCTGTGTCTCTGGTTCCCATAATCCTAGTTTAGGACCAGATGACCGTGTGTTATTTGTCCCGAATGTTTTTATTATTATTTTATTATTACTTAAACTTAAAGCAGTTTAAGTAATAATTATTACTGAATAAACAAAAACGTCCTGTAAGTGTTACAGAAAAATAAAAAATAAATACTTCTAATTTTATTGCACTTAAAGTAGTGTTGTTATCTGGAAGTATTCACTTTAAGTTATTCACTTTATTTTTATTTTATTACATTTTGTATGTTAACAATGCGAGTTTTTACGCGGTCAATGCACTAATGAACCAAACTAAGTAAACTAATAAATATAACCAAATAAATAAAAACCGACTACACAAAATATAATTCTGTGTCAAACTGGGAATTATCGCCTTAAATCCCAGTTTGACACATTATGACACATTTAAAGATACATTTTAATTCAAAATAAATAAAGCTATTTTGGCTACAGTCGGTAAAATTGCCATACAATGGCATACAAAATTCCCGAGCCTTTCTTTGCATGGAGTTCCATACATACCTACATAAAAATAAGAAGGAGACCAGCCTAGAAATACACTATATAGATAAATACCATTCACTCAGAATACAATACCCTCAACCAGGTAAAAAAAAAATTTAAACAAAAGCTATCAAGTTTCGTCCGTGCCCAAGCAAATTGTTAAAGAAAGGTGCAGTCCAAAACGAGGGTAGAATCGAAAGGTAGCATAGCATCGTAGGTAGTATGCCAGGTCGAGTATTAGCGTAATAAATCAAGGGGCGAGCCAGCCAGGTCGCTAAGCCCTGTATCGACGGGATCAGGCTTAGAAGTTATCTCTTTCAATGGGAACTCCGATAGGGTTGTCCAAATTCCAAAATTGTAATTCGAAAGGTAATTCCATAATTGACCACGCTGAATACGTTAAAAACAACCGACTTCAATCGCAACAACTCCAATTTTGCTATGTTTTTGTTGATTTTCTCAAAAACCGCTGAATCGATTTCGATAAAATTTATATGGGACCACCTGTGAACACTTTTAAACAAAAAAAGTATTTTCCAAATCGGTTCAGGCGTCTTCGAGTAATCGGTGAACATACATATAAAAAACATTTAAAAAAAAGATTCCGATGAATTGAGAACCTCCACCTTTTTTTGAAGTCAGTTAAAAATTAAAGATGTCTATTTTCATTCTCAGAACACAAACAGGCACTCATATACATATATACTTATTTTAATAAACAGCATAAAAATCTAAATTGAATTTAAAAAATATGATACGATCATCAATCATCATCATCAACCAAAAGACGTCCACTGCTAAACAAAGACCTTCCCCAAGGATTTATACATCAATCGGTCTAGCTTTGCCCGCATCCAGCGGCTTCCCGCGACCTTCACCAGGTCTATCAGTCTACCGACTGGGAGGCCTGTCTACGCTACGTCTTCCGGTGCGCGTTCGCCACTCGATCGAGAACTTTGCAGTCCAAACGAAAGGTCATCTGTTCTACGAGCTCTGTGCCGCCTACTGGTTTAGTGACACATCAGTTTAGCGATTCTATTAGCTATTAATTAATTTCGTTCAATATAATTTAGTTTAATGGTTATGACTGAGATAAAATAACACTTCGGATATCCTTGAATTAGCCAATCACCGCGCGGTATTTTAACTCCCCGCGACCCACTCATTAATATATTCGTTATTTTGGTGATTTTCACCAGGAACAAAATGTTAACAAAACTGGCAACCCTAAAGTGTTCTGTCAGCAGGCAGCTATCCACCGAATTTTACATTCTTTGCCTGCCACCAATTTGAAAGTGGAGCTTCTACATTGTAGAAAAGGAATAGTTAAGCTAGCAGCTTCAGGTTTTACTGCTGCACATCACAGGCGAAAGTAACTTTAAATGACTAGCGTAAACTAACCTAATGCAAAAGTTATATTGTAATAAAATATGAGTATATCAAATTGAATAAACACAGGTTTGTAAAAGGGTTTATGAAAAAAAATCTTATCAATTACTGAATTTAAATGGCGCCGGCGTATTGACACAGTTTTTTGCCTAAACAGTCTATGAGGGTTTTGACATTTTGTGAAGACTGCGCTAATCAGTGAATTTGATTGTTTTAAAACAAATTAGTAAGTGTATATGTAGATTGTTCTTAAAATAACTGTCAGGGCTCAGTCTAGGGTTTCTGCCGATTAATCTGGACAAACATAGTGTAGATATTTGACTGACTCGGTGGCTAAGTGGCTAGCGATCCTGACCTCTGATCCGAGAGTCGTGGGTTCGATCCCCACACAGGGCAAACTTTTCTGTGATGAGCAGAATTGTTTGCTCTGAGTCTGGGTGTATTTTATCTATATATGTATGTATTTAAAAGTACATGTGTATGTATATCAGTCTCTGGTTCCCAAGATACAGGATTCCTAGTTTGGGGCCAGATGACCGTGTGTGATTTGTCCCAGATATTATTATTATTATTAGATATTATATACTACTAACCATTCACACGTTTCAGAATGATGCTAATAGCAACAATCATCAGGCAATCATCAGAGCTTAAGAAAATCTTCACGGGCGATTCTCCAAAGTCTCGCCCATCACACCAGTAACAAAATGAGCCAAGCTAACATTCAAGCAGAGGATGTGGAAGTTAGCCCACCTCCAACAGGTTCAATCAACGGGTTAGTTTGAGAGTCTGTGAGCTGTGTGTAGCTGCATTTAAGGCGAAGTTCGTCGTACAGCCCCTGCCCCGCATTCAGGTTGTTAACTCAAAAGTCCTTACTATTACCACGTAACGCCCGCCCCCAGCCAAAGTATCGTTGCCCGCAAAAAGGTATGTCTGAAATTCTGAATTGGGGTACGGTGTCATATAGTTTTCATTTGTTTATCTCGCTCGCTCCTCCGTGTAAAAATAGAAGCATCACTAACGCAATATTCAAGCATCCACTCACTGTCTATCGTTTTACTTTTTCGCCAAAGGTTGCCTAAAAAAAGGCTCAATTGTTTTTGTGCTTTTTAGGGTTCCGTAGCCAAATGGCAAAAAACGGAACCCTTATGGATTCGTCATGTCTGTCTGTCTGTCTGTCTGTCCGTATGTCACAGCCACTTTTTTTCCGAAACTATTAGAACTATACTGTTGAAACTTGGTAAGTAGATGTATTTTGTGAACCGCATTAAGATTTTCACACAAAAATAGAAAAAAAACAATAAATTTTGGGGGCTCCCCATACTTAGAACTGAAACTCAAATTTTTTTTTTTCATCAAACCCATACGTGTGGGATATCTATGGATAGGTCTTCAAAAATGATATTGAGGTTTCTAATATCATTTTCTTCTAAACTGAATAGTTTGCGCGAGAGACACTTCCAAAGTTATAAAATCTGTGTCCCCCCCGTAACTTCTAAAATAAGAGAATGATAAAACAAAAAAAATATATATATGATGTACATTACCATGCAAACTTCCACCGAAAATTGGTTTGAACGATATCTAGTAAGTAGTTTTTTTTTAATACGTCATAAATCGTAAACCGCAATTTACCTTTCATTCAAGTTACAACGAACTACAAAAACTTTTATATTATGTTACTTGCTGCTACGGAACCCTTCATGGGCGAGTCCGACTCGCACTTGGCCGCTTTTATTTATTTATTGTTATGGTACTTCAGTGGCATTGACAAATAGAGTCTGGCAAACGTAAGCGTAACCTGAGAAAGCGCGGCAAATTCAAAAAATCTTCATGTGGTATCACCAACCTACAGCAGGAAATATATATTTAATACTTGTGTGATAAATCTTTATTATAATATATTTATACTAACTGACATTACAATTTACAATTAGCTTTTTACAAGTTTATTGACTCCTTGTACATCTTGTTTTTCTATAAACATAAAAACAGTCTACTTCATAAACAGATTTTGATAATTTGCAATTTTTTTCTGCACTAAAAAATTTGAAATTACATAAAATCTATCATTTAAGAATGGCCATTACAAATAATATCATTATATCATTTCTTACGCTCAATAATACAATAAATAATAAATATGAATATTCTGCCAACAAGCATCAATAATTGACAGTCATACTAACATTCAATAGTGACAGCCTCTGACAGCTTCTTTTTGTTGTCATGTAAAAACTTTTAATAAAATTCCAGGTAACGCTTTCATTTGCCAGACTCTAGTCGTCGATTAGTTCAGTGGCATTGCCGAATAGCTTTTAGAGTGATGTGACGTCATAATTAAAGGTATCGACATTACTGGCGTGCGACAATCCAAAGTTTGGGAATTGGGCTTGTTTCCGAAATTGCTTCGCTCAGTTATCGGTTTGTGTTTTGTGAATGAAACGCCTAGTTAAATTTAAAGTTATACAACGTTACACATCTGTGACTTATGTATTATAGGAAACAATTAAAATAACTGTTTCGTTTGGTCTATAAATTATATTTGCGGGTAAGTGAAAGTTAAAGCGATGGAACTAGCATCTGTAGAGTAAAAGTTACGCAAATGTTTCTAGGCTTAGAGCTTAGAAATAAAATGTAGAAGAGCAGTTTAGCCAGCTAATTAGGTACTGGTAAAAAATTAATAAATTTTGAAGACGCAAATTCTGTATATATTTTTTATTTATTTTATTTGACTTTTGTTGTAAGTAATGAATTTTAAATTAAATAGTTTTTCAATACTTACATTAAAGAGAGATCCTTTTTTTCAGTAATTTCAAATATTAATTATTTTACTAGACCATTCAATATTCATATCTACTTCTCCTCATTCGGACAGAAATTTCCATACAAATATTCCTCTCGTAAAAATTCTAGCAAAATTACCATAAACAAAGTTTTTTAAAACCCTCGCTTTTACTTATAAAACAAAATAAGTTCCCCCATTCATTAGAAAAAAACTCTTCTCATTTAAATATATAGATTAATCTCACTTCAATTTCTAAATGATAAAATGACCCACAAAAATGATCTAAATATGTGTTGCGACTTTATATGCCATGTTTTGAATTATCTGTTGTGTTTTACATAACACTGTATTACTGTATACACACTTCTAGATACCTACCTAATAATTTTCCAAGTCTGAAGTGCACTGAGTCAGATTAATTAAATTATGCTGTCACATGAATTTCAAAGTAATTTTATTAAGAGGAACCCGTCTTCGGTCTTGTGGTTTTGCCTGTTATTAAAGGTAATAAGCTTGTTTGAAAATACTTCCTTTCTACTACAATGTCTCCTTTAATTTATAAATTATGTGGTTTTCAGAGTTCCGTACTCAATGGGGTTTTGTGTCTGCAACTGACATAAAGAACTATTATTTAAATGGCAATCTGCCAACGTGCCTTCTTATCTGATACTAACTGATCTGATACTAACACCAGTTTTTAAGACTTGTACTAACAAAATATGGATCTCTGTTATCTGAAAACAAAACAACATTATTTATTATTATTTATATCTGTTTATTTATTTTATTGTTTATTGGTCACTGATACATGATAAATACAAGGATTGTAAACGTAATTACAAATGGTATGCTTAACTCTTTAAGAGTTTTCTACCAACAAACCAGTAAGTATGAGAGAATGGGATATAAACTGTGTGTCTGTTCTACTTTTTAAATGAATGTATCTTTTTAGCCATAGAAGACACAAAGTTGAAATTTTCATAATAAACTATTATTAAATTGGATATCCAACCAGTAATAATGAAAAATAAAGGGTTAATTTTAAGGTACCGGTTTTTTGTTTGTTTCTGCTCTATTGTAAAAAAAGTAAAACATGCAAACTTCTTTATAATAATAATTATATTTGAAGTCCTGAGGGAATCAAATTTTACAGAATAAAAAGAACCTAATATCACTTCCCATTCCATTAATTATTATCACTATTCAGATTTAGTATGGAAAACTGAAAAAAAATTAGATTAGATTTTTTTCAATATTTTTCCTGTATTCTACACTTGATTCTGAGTAACCCCTTAAAATTTCAAACGCACTTTTTTAACATCGTGTATTATCTTTTAACTAAACGTAAACTTATTTATAAGATTTGTCAAAAAGAAAAACCTTAAAGCCAAATTTTGACATTTCACATTTTCATTTTAAACAGAATTGTCAATGTCTGTCGCTTGACGTTTGGTAAGCTACGTAAGTGGCTAATAGACAGCTCAGGTCGCGTCTATCCAGCTTGTAGGCGAAGTGCAAGCTAACACCACCTGAGGCGTATGCAGTAATTCGCAACTTGTTGCTCCGAATTAGCGAGCTCTTGCAGCCGGGGTGACCAGGCTGTAGAATACTGTGAGAATTTAATTGATGTATTTTATATTGATGGAATAGCAAATAACGAGACAGTTGTCATTTACCCAGCTAATAGCCAGCTGAGGTCGCGTCTATCCAGCTTGTAGGCGAAGTAGAAGTTAACACCACCTGAGGCGTATGCAGTAATTCGCAACTTGTTGTGTCGAATTAGCGAGCTAGCCAGCCAGGGTATGCTCGCGGGTTTTCTTCTCGATTGCATCCCGCAGGGGCATCGGGGAGACATTTCCGGGCTGGGGCCCCTCTAATGCGGTAGCTTCCGCTGCCCATCGCTATGGGCGGGTCGTTGGGGCGCGCGCTTGGCCCACAGCGGTCGCGTCGGCCGAGCCAAGCAACTGCTGCAATAGTCCCAGGGCTTGCAGGAGCACATCCTGGGACGGTTTGGTGGTGGCGGTGTTACTCGGCCTCGGCGGGATGGTGAAGGGTGGGGCGGCGGAAACTGGGGGGGCTAAAGTCCCCTTCCTCCTCCTCCGAACTTCTCCTCAAGGCCGCTGAGGTACGCTGCACAATGCGGTATTTTTTGCCGTTCTGGGGTGTGAAGCGCACCCCGTCGCCGTAGGGTCGGGTGGTGGGAGCTCGCCCTTGCGCTTCAGCGAGTTTCTTGAAATGGGCCGACCAGTTCGGAAGGCGCTCCACTACCAACGGTGGGTAGCGGGCCTTCTTAATCTGGTCAGCGGCAGCTATGGTGGTGGTGGCGGGAGTGGCGGGGGCGGCGCCGGATGTCACGGCGACAGCGGTAGCGGTGGCTGAGAGGCCCGGCACGGTGGCGGTAGCGGCGGGGGTCGGTGCCTTCAACCGGGCCGCATAAGTGGCCCGGGGAGGCGGCGCGGTGGTGGACGCCAGTGGTGCCGTGCTGGGCCCTGGCTTCGCCAGGTACTCGAATTGCCGGTATACGAGACCTCGGCGGAGCGCCGGGGCACCGGCACAGGCAGTGGCGACCGGGTGGTCGACGTCAGTGGGGCGGCGGGGCGAACCGGCGCGGCCAGCGAAGGCGGGGTCCGCTGGCACAGGCGCGGGTCATGCTGCGGTAGCGGTCCCGCGGCCGGGGGTGCGAAGGGGAATGGTTTATTCGCAGGTGGCGAGGCGAGGCTCTTGGCTGCGTTCACGTCGTCCTTCCCCTCGTCACGCTTGCATCGGGTGCGGAGAAGCGGCAGCGAGCAGGGTGACTGGGCCACCAGCTCGATCGCCGCGACGTCCTCAGGCAGCAGGATGGCTCTCTGGCCGAGATGCTCCTCCTGGATGCGCAAGTATGCGGCCATCCAACGGAGCATCCCCTCCGACAAGAAGTTAGTGCTTCTGAGGGGGTCTCGCACGTGGGCATTGCTGGGGGTATTGCTGCCGGCGATTTAGTGCGCGGTGGTGGCGGCATCTTGTTTCCATCTGACGGCGAAGGGGTGGTAGATGCCGTCGGAGATTTCTTCTTCGGGGTGAGGAGGAACCCCTTCCTCATCTCGGCAGAAGACGTGGGGGTATGCGCGCGCTTGCAACCAGGCAGCAAGTGGCACTAGGCGGCCACTCGGCGCGGTGCTAGTAGAGATAGGCGGTCCCCGCCGACGTACGCGACGTCGGGTACAGCTCGGAGGGTAGTTGCTCAACAACTACCCCCGATATCGCGAAATACTAGGTCCATGCACGACGAACTGTGAGACGAGCAGCGAAACTGCGCACACAATGTGAACAAAAGGTACTCCCAGGGTATGCTGTAGAAAATTAAGAGACTTTAAAGCCGGGGTGACCATACTGAAGAATATTGTGAGACTTTAATTGACGTATATTGATGGAATAGCAAATATCGAGAAAGTTGTCATTTAGCCATACTTCGCAACCTTCACCAGGTCATCGGTCCACCGAGTCCGTCCAAGAAAACCTAGTCATTAGAAACTTATTCTTTTTCTTAATAAATCCACCAATAAATAAATGATTAAGTATCCAGTATACACAAATATTTATCTGTTTTTTATAAAAATACGTAATCAGAATTGAAATATCGATTACGATTTTTATATGCCGAAGCAATTTGGGCCTGTGACATTTAGCTTAATTGCCTGAATATAAACATTACAATAATAAATAATTATGTATTTTTCGCTTATTTTTAACAGACTTCAAAAAAAGGAGGAGGTTCTCAATTCGTCGGAATCTTTTTTTTTTATGTATGTTCACCGATTACTCGAAGACGCCTGAACCGATTTGGAAATTTTTTTTTTTCTTTAATTACTTTACAGATGGTCCCATATAAATTTTATCGAAATCGATTCAGCGGTTTTTGAGAAAATCAACAAAAACATATCAAAATTGGAGTTGTTGCGATTGAAGTCGGTTGTTTTTAACGTATTCAGCGTGGTCAATTATTGAAAGTATTAATTATGAGCAGTTGATGCAATTTTTCGGTTAGTACAAATATTCAATTAAAAACTACATCTCTTTGAAATTCAATTAAAGAAACGTGCCATTTATTGACCAAAATGTGATTTATCCTAAATCTATCCTCAGAACAGTCACCCTACCCCTCAGTTTGATGGTTAGCCAGAATCGGGCGTTAAGTCCGCCCAAGATTTATAACATGGACGTACAGAGAGCTACCTAGTTGATGTATACTGAAAGGCTGATTTAGGAGGTGCCGAGTATCCGGCTTCGACTCAAGAACCAACTTTAAGCCGTAAAGCTTGAATAAGGATCGATATTTGTGCAGTCCTCCTATGGAGGAACTTTTTAGCATGACTTTTGGTAAATGAGGTTTAAAGGATAAGAGCGTGATATTGAGTTAAATACAGGTTTAGTTTTAAATCTCGCCAAAATTTTACTGATGATGATGACGATTGTTATGACAACTGTCAAAGTCATGGACAAGTTTTTTTTTTATTAATCGAGATTTCACAGCGTCATTTACTGATAACTTACTTTTTTACACATTATATCAAATAGTATTAGATACAGTATGGATGTCATGGCCTGATTTTGAATAACCCCTGAAAACAAACGCACTTTTTCAACAACCTGTATAATACTTTGTCGTTTTGTGACGCGATAATTTTTAGATCTCTCGAAAATCATGAAATGACTGGCCATTTCGTGGAGGAGCTCCGACAAAACAGAGTCAACGCAAAGTGGGACTCCTTTATACGGTCGCATCGCCTCAGCGCAAAATTATTATGACTCTGTGTATATTATAATTTAAAATTCTGCTCAAATCATTCCCATCACAAATTCTAACGCAAAGATGGACCCATCGCGTGCACAAAACTGATCCCGTATTCAGCACCATATTCTGATGCATGCAACCTAATGCAATAGCGCATCGAATTCTCATATAAACTAGTTGAGACACAGATGCTACCGCCATCTAGACGTAATTATGTTCCAACTAGATTCGAATTTCAATTGTGCATTCTATCGTCTAGTGCTAAAACGTGATACGGGAATCGGTAATGCTGTACATTAAAGGAGGGTTAAGTGAAGACTGGATAAAAACAACGAGGTGGTTCGACTTGTGGCTGGCTATAAATATTTCAAGTTGTTTATACTTAGTTGGTCTTAAGTTAACCGTAAGATTGCGGTGCAGATTGTGGATGCGGATCATGAAACATTTCATAATTGATGTTTCAAATCCTATTAACGAATAAACAGCAGAGTCGGTGCTGCAGCAGCGGCATTTGGAAAGCTGTGTACCAGTACCAGGTTATTCTGTTTGCAGGACCTAAAGCTGGCCACGCAGATTTGTGCTGCCAAACCTTTTTTATTCTTCCGAAACCTGGTGTGTATATCGCCATTACATTCGCACCTTGAATCGATTCCACCTCATTTACCTGCGCAAGATTATGAAAATCAAGTGGTCAGACCGGGTGCGAAATACCGAAGTATTGTGACGAGCCCAAGTTGGTGGTATTGAGGCATATTTAATGCAATGGCAGCTTCGGTGGTGCGGGCACGTATCACATATGGCAGAAGAAAGAGTGGCGAAGCGCATCTTTTACTCTGACTAGAGGAGGGTAAGCGGAAATAAGGCGGAGAACTCCTACAATATGAAGATGTTTAGAAGCGACACATGAAAAGATTGAGCCCTCTCGATGGGAAGATTTGGCAGCACAGCGCCCTGAATAGCGTAGGCTTGTACAGAGGCAAGTAAGTGATTTCGAGGAGCAGCGTAAAACTAACCTCGACAATAAACGGGCTGAAAGCCCATCTAACTGCCGCCATTCAGTACCATTATGTAGACGGTGTACTCACGTACCCCCAATGTGCACGGGGGTTTGCGCGAAGATTGGTATTATTAGCCATTTTCGGGCGCACCAGCGCCAACAAGTCGTAGTGGTCGCCGTGACTGAAATCGGACGGGTGGTTCAACAAAAAAAAAATCTTCCACGTCAATAGAGCTATCAAGCCAAATCTAACTACGAAATTAATCTAAACAACACCTTGTATTTTAATCTGGTACACAATAAGTATAAGAGCGCACTAGTTCATCGACTCGGTCCAAGTACGCTTATACAGTGTGAACATACCTTTACCTAGGCACCGATGCTCGAATTAGGGCTTCCAACCTGTCTTACTCAAGAGTCAAGGCTTTGTAGGTGTTTCGAAGCTCACATGATCGATACGTAACGAAATTTGGGAGTTAGCTGAAGTTTAGAACGGTCAGTAGTTCAGTTAGTTACCTGTATAGTAGTCAGTTTAACTCGGATACTACTTGAGGACGTTGGGTAACTGTTCACTTATGTATTTATTTATATATATTAAACGTATTCAGGGAACTGTGCTATGCCATAATAATAAGAAGGAGGCTTAAGATAAAATTTCACAAGCGTCAAATTATCACTCTAGGAAACTTTGACAGGGTGTCTCATGAAACTGAACCACTTTTAGCAAGGAAGCAATAGTGAATTGTGAAAATAATTTTTGAACTCTCAAAAAACTTTTTGAGAATATAGTATAGTATAGGTGCACTGGTGCAGTTAAAGTTCAGTCTCGGTAATATTATATTTTATAATCACGAATAACGACTCTTTGTCGTCTATGGTCTACTTATTGTTAGAATTGTCAACTTCATATTCTAACAATCTTTGAATTTGATCTCAGAAATACTTGTATGTAGATACCTACATACATAAATAATTTATCCAAAAAAATATTTCAAACAGTTTAATGTTCTGGATTATTTTTATCTCTTCTGTGTTTTACAACGCCAGTTTTCATCACGTCCCAAAATACAAAGTGCTTGCATTGCAGCAACGGCGCCTGGGGTACTTTTAATTAAATCCAGTTACAATCTTGTCGTCAGACTGTGGAACATCGCGTTCGTCTTTAAGTTAGGGTGACCGTGACCTTTGCCTTTGTCTGCAATGAAATACATATTCACCCAAACTTAATAAGACTAAAATAAGCGACTTGAGTTGTTTAAGTTCCAAATTATTAAGCAAATTTACAGGCGAGCAAAAATAAATTCCATTGAGTTAATTATTTTTGACACCCTACGTTTACTTACGTATGTATGGCTTTTTTGCATTTTATGTGTTTTTTTAATGCGGCTAATTTAATGTAATTAATGAATAATAATAATAATAAATTGTTTATTTGCCAAAAATAAAAGTGAACAAATTTACATTACAAATACTAAAGGGTACACACAGTCACGTTAGGAAACAAAAACAAAAATAGATAAGAATATTAAGTTTAGGTTTGAGGTACAGCGTTATTTGTTCAATATTGCTGCTGGACCTCACACTAGGAATGAAAACACTTTATACTGTTAACAGAGTCACCTTCATCTCATTGCAAAAGCGCCACGGAGTAGACTATGTTTTTTTACACTTTAATCTAATTTACGAAAAAATAATGAGACCAAAGTTTTTCTAATGCATGGCGACCCTACATTAAGTGGAATGAAGTGGTGAAATGAAATTGGAGTGAAATAAATAGTGGCAAGCGACAAGAACGACTTTCTAATTACGACGGAAGGGTCTTTCCAGGGTCTAACAGATTCAAGGAATCGAATACCTACACAGTAGACTTATAGCGGCAGTGACAATAATCTCATCTCATCTCACTAATTTTATAATAATAATAATATCTGAGACAAACCACACATGGTCATCTGGCCCCAAACTAGGATTCCCTGTATCTTGGGAACCAGAGACTGCTATACATACACATATACATTTAAATACATACATATATAGATATAATACACCCAGACTCGGAACAAACAATTCTGCTCGTCACAGAAAAGTTTGCCCTGTCTAACCCACGACTCTCGGATCAGAGGTCAGGATCGCTAAACACTTAGCCACCGAGTCAGTCTAAGATGAGATGCGAAATTATGGATTTTTATTTGTTTGTTTGATTGTTCCACTTTCACGTCGAAACTACTGAACGGTTGGTATGTTTGTTAGGTAGATAGATAAAGCACTCGGCTAACACATACATTTTATCCCGGAAAACTTAAGGGTTCCCGGAGGAATGCTTAAAACCTCAAAATTTTCACTTCGTCAAGAGATGGCGCACCTTAACATTTTCGTTCTTTCTGGACCCAATTCTGAAGTCCACGGATTCTAGTACATGTAATCATCAGTAATATGAAAACTGCTAACTATTCTAGTGAATATTTTTTGAAATTGAAGAAGGACAAAAAATCAACTAAGTACACCTCTTATCATTACCTACTGTGAGTTATTGAACCAGTATACACTGGTCGTCAAAAAATATTCATTAGAATAGTTAGCAGTTTTCTCATTGCTGATGATTACATGTACTAGCTTCCACCCGCGAGTTCGTCTGCGTGGACTTCAGAATTGGGTCAAAAAATTTGGACCTTGTTTTTACAGTTGGAGTCCTATCAAAAGTTATGAGATTTGAAGAAATGTTATAAGTTATAAAAATATCAACTTTTTCTAGGTCATATAAATCTAACACAGTAACTTCGCAAAGAGTCAAGAATTGTTTTAATTTTTGGTAATTTACTTAAAATCTGTATTGTTTATTTTTTAATTGGCAAAATACATATTTTGTTATTTATTATATAAAGATAAGATAAATACTGTTAGTTGTAATAATATCCGGGACAAATCAACCACGGTCATCTGGCCCCAAACTAGGATTCCCTGTACTATGGGAACCAGAGACTGATATACATACACATGCTCGTATACATTTAAATACATACATATATTGATATAATGATACACCCAAACACAGAGCAAACAAATCTGCTCATCACAGAAATTTTTGCCCTGGGTGGGGATCGAACCCACGACTCTCGGATCAGTAGTCAGGAGCGCTAACCAGTGCGCCACCAAGTCATTCTTTGGGGAGAAAATTGTTCAGTTTTAAGAGAAGAACCGCATTTTTTTAAGTAAACCCTTTACACATTTTTTAAATCTTTTTTAGGGTTCCGTAGCCAAATGGCAAAAAACGGAACCCTTATGGATTCGTAATTTCTGTCTGTCTGTCCGTCCGTATGTCATAGCCACTTTTTTCCGAAACTATAAGAACTATACTGTTGAAACTTGGTAAGTAGATGTATTCTGTGAACCGCATTAAGATTTTTACACAAAAATAGAAAAAAAAAAACAATAAATTTTGGGGGTTCCCCATACTTAGAACTGAAACTCAAAAAAAAATTGTTCATCAAACCTATACGTGTGGGGTATCTATGGATAGGTCTTCAAAAATGATATTGAGGTTTCTAATATCATTTTTTTCTATGATGATGAAAACTTTCCACTCCTTGTGGGGCATGAAATACTGCAATGAAAGAGGTAAGACACTCGTAGATTACCTGTTCACAACAAATCTGAGTATCTTAAACGTCGGTTCAACTCCTACGTTTGTCACTAGACGAAGTAGGACTATCATCGACATTACACTGGCATCTGAGAGGATTTCGAACTGCATATCCAACTGGCATGTGTCTGAGGAAGCCTCATGCTCGGACTGTGGTAAGGTTTGATCTGCAAGTAAGAACTAAGGAGGCGTCACCACGCAGGAATCCACGCAGGACCGACAGAACTATCTACTGCAACCGGTTGCAGGAGAGGGTTCTCGGACTTGAGGTCCCTGCAAGGATAAAGGGCGCTAACCAAATAGAAACACAGGTAGAACTTCTGACAGGCTGCATCACAGAGTCCTACCAAGAAGCGTGTCCACTGACGATACCACCGACGACCAGCGGCCTAAAGGTAAACTGGTGGGGACCCGAACTGGAGAGGCTCAGAAAAAAGGTCAGGAGGCTATTTAATAGAGCTATGAATACTAACGGTGATTTGGACTGGGACAACTACAGAGATGCGAAGTCCAAATTAAAGAAGCGAATACGATATCGTAGCACAGCGTCATGGAGACGCTTCTGCGACGGTATTGAAACGTGTCCGCAGGCAAACAGGGTAAGGAAAGTCCTCTCCAATGGATCCAATCAAGAATTGGGATCACTCCGAAAACCTGACGAAACGCTTACCAGCAACCAGGATGAAATCGAAGACATCCTGTTACGAACACACTTCCCTGGCTGTAACATAGTCCCGGGGATCAGCTGGACGGACAATGCGACAGAAGCGAATGACGAAGACTGGCTTGTAGCAGACAAGATAGTCTCCGTACAAAGGGTAAACTGGGCTCTAAACAGCTTTCAACCATACAAGTCGGCGGGGTGCGATGGCGTCTTTCCGGCACTCTTGCAGTGGGGGAGGGGCGACATCATTGAAGCGCTGACCAAGATCCTCAAGGCGTGCCTAGCCCACAGGTATGTCCCGCATGCCTGGAGAGAGGTGAAAGTGATATTCATACCTAAACCAGGTAAGAGTGACTACACGGACGCTAAATCCTTCAGACCCATCAGCCTCACCTCCTTCTTACTTAAGACGCTGGAGAGGCTCTGTGACAGGGAACTGCGGGAGAATACTCTGAAGAACATCCCTCTGCACCGAAACCAACATGCATACAGTCAGGGGAAATCAACTGAATCAGCTCTGCACGCTGTAGTCAGCAGAATTGAGACAGCAATACAAAGTAAGTCTATGTGCCTGGGGACCTTCATTGACATAGAGGGTGCTTTCGACAAGACAAACTTTAGTAGCATGAGAGCGGCACTCCAAAAGCATGGAGTCAACGCAACCATTACGGACTGGATCGAAAACAAGCTCCGACAAAGGGTAATTAAGCAAACGAACAACATAGACGGCGGAGCCATTGTCGCAAGAGGGTGCCCGTCCTCTCGCCTCTTCTATGGAACCTTGTGGTAAATGACCTGATTACTATCTTGAACAACAACCATTTCCATACGATAGGATACGCAGACGACCTGGCTATCCGGATCGTGGAGCGCTGGTGCCGCGGATATGAACTGTCCGTGAATCCAGCTAAAACGGAACTGGTTCTATTCACCAATAAACGAAACCTAGGTAATTACCAACTACCTAAGCTTTTCAACACTGAACTCTGTCTGTCCACTAAAGCTAAGTACTTGGGCGTGACACTGGACAACAAACTGAACTGGAGTCACCACTTAGACAACAAAATAGAAAGAGCAACTATTACCCTGTGGCAGTGCCGTAGAATGGTAGGTAGAAAATGGGGTCTCTCCCCGAAAATCATGCTATGGCTCTACACAGCGGTAATAAGGCCGATGATATGCTACGGCGCGGTTGTCTGGTGGTCAAGAACCAGACAAACAACCGTCGTAAGTAAACTGCAAAGATTTCAAAGGATGGCTTGCATGGCGGTGACGGGGTGCATGCGGACAACTCCAACTGCTGCCCTGGAAACCATCATGGACCTGCCCCCTCTGCATCTCTTTATCGAACAAGAAGCAGCCATTGCGGCCGCACGCCTGTGGCTACTTTCACTCTGGAGCACGGACAGAACTCCCCACGTGATGCTTCTAAACGAAATTACCACTGAGGAGCCACTGTTCATGGCTACACAGGACAGGATCCCAAAACAGTACGTATTTGACAAAAAATACAATATACAACTCTACGAGGACCCATGGGAGAGTCAGAACCTGAAGGAGCTTCGGATCTTCACCGACGGCTCCAAAACAGGCTCTGGTACCGGATATGGTGTCTTCTCCGAGGACCTAAACATCTTCATAGCCAAGCCCCTTGGAGAACACACCACGGTCTTCCAAGCCGAATGTATGGGTATCATTACGGCGGCGGATAAGATTGCTGCAAGGAAGGTACGTGACTACCCGATTCGTATCCTCTCCGACAGCAGGGCAGTATTACAAGCCCTGCAGAGTAGCACAACTACGTCGGGGCTCATACTGGAGTGTCACCGTAAGTTGTCAGAGCTATGTTACTACAGTGACATCACTCTACAATGGATTAAGGGTCACAGCAACTCACGCGGCAATGACGGGGCGCGGACGAGCTAGCCAGGAGGGGGTCGGGACAAGCGGCGGTAGGGCCAGAACCCATCATCTCACTTCCATCAAACTGGCCGAGATCCGTACTCCGTCAACGCACTAGGAACAGACACAACGAATACTGGTCGAACCTAGAGACCTACCGTCAGACAAGGTTGGTTTTACCAGCAACAAATCCCGGCCTATCCAGAAAGCTTCTAAGACTTGAGAGAAATCAGCTCCGCAAGCTTGTTGCTGCAATCACTGGACATGGACCCTACAACAAACACTTGTTCACCTTGGGCATTACAGACAGCCCACTGTGCCGAGCATGCATGGAAGCTGAGGAAACTGCTGCTCATATCCTGCTGGAATGCGGAGAGGTAGCATCGTACAGGTTCGCGCACCTCGGTGACCCGACGTCACTTCAGGAAGTCGTCAGCAACCCCAGGTCGCTACTGGACTTCTTGGAGGAGCTGGGCTGGCAGTGATGCCGGCCTATCACGCAAAATGGGCGCAATGGTCGCCTGGTTGCGGAAAACAGCCCGCCCTAACCTAACCTAACCTATCATTTTTTTCTAAACCGAATAGTTTGCGCGAGAGACACTTCCAAAGTGGTAAAATGTGTGTCGTCGTCCCCGTAACTTCTAAAATAAGAGAATGATAAAACTATAAAAAATATATGATGTACATTACCATGCAAACTTCCACCATGGTAAAACTTCCGAAACTGAACAACTTTCCCCAATTTTGTTCAGGAAACGAAAAAAATATCGGCTTCTTCATACAAAATGTTTCGTCTACTGAGCAAACCCTTAAAGTTTTCGGACACCTGTCCCTTACACCCTGTATACATGTAAGCATAGATCCTCCAGCTCTTAACAGTATTGATGACGTAAATTGTAACAGAAATAAAGGTTTTTTAAATAAAATGTGTTCAAGTGAGTTTCCTTGGGCTCATTTCGCAAAAATATTTCCAGAAATGTTTAGTGTGCTAGTTCTCAGTGGTAAGAATTAGGAACAAAAACAAAAAAATCGGCCAAGTGCGAGTCGGACTCACGCACCGAGAGTTCCGTATAAATTCATAATCACACATGTCTTGAACTCTATATTTTTTATATTTTTGTTGATTGAATGAAAGGTAATTTGCGGTTTACGATTTATGACGTATTAAAAAAAAAGTACTTACTAGATCTCGTTTAAACCAATTTTCGGTGGAAGTTTGCATGGTAATGTACATCATATATTTTTTCTAGTTTTATCATTCTCTTATTTTATAAGTTACAGGGGGGGGACGCATTTTACCACTTTGAAAGTGTCTCTCGCGCAAACTATTAGGTTTAGAAAAAAATGATATTAAAAACCTCAATATCATTTTTGAAGACCTATCCATAGATACCCCACACGTATAGGTTTGATGAAAAAAAAAATGAGTTTCAGTTCTATATGTTTAAGTATGGGGAACCCCCAAAATTTATTGTTTATTTCTATGTTTGTGTGAAAATCTTAATGCGGTTCACAGAATACATCTACTTACCACGTTTCAACAGTATAGTTCTTATAGTTTCGGAAAAAAGTGGCTGTGACATACGGACGGACAGACAGACAGACAGATAGACAGACATGACGAATCCATAAGGGTTCCGTTTTTTGCCATTTGGCTACGGAACCCTAAAAATTAGACAGGAGAGTTAGTCGTACGAGGGACGATATCTGTGACGTAAAATTGGTATTGCTATTATTTAATTTAAAATTTTCAAGTACTTATTTTTAGTGCTCTTAAAGTTTATAAATTTTTTCCTTATTTTTATTTTGTACCACTACTTCATCTCATTGACAAGTGACATGTAGGTATACCTAAGTACCTACTAATTTTATAGAGAAACATAAACGTTTGTTATTGATTATTATGGGAGCACCAAGCCTAGTTTAAGAAGGTACCAACACTTAATGACCAATTTTACATAAGAAAAGCTTCCTGCTGCACCCACTTCAATAAAATTTTCATAACCCCCTATTATTCATATCAAAACAGTCGACTCTAAGAAGTAGCAAAGAAAAAAATAATCAACGTTTTTCAATTTTAGCCCAGCGGAAAGGCTTTGCCAATGTTATGCAAATTCTTAGGTATACCTCCTCTCTCCATCAAGGACTCGGCTCGTTCTCATTGAATATGTAAATCGGAGGTAAAATTGAAAATACCTCCCCATCGGCGATTAGTTGTGCGAGACCTGGATCGAGACTTGAGCAGGTCACGGGTTGAGACGCTTTTACATAAATTGGATTAACAGAAAGTCTAAGTGTAATAATGTATCAACCAGAATATGTATGTGTATGTATGTGTGCGTGTAATTAGGTTACATTGTCATTGTCAATACATACTAGGTTTCTAATCACGTGTAATGAGCTTTTACGTCACTAATATAGAGTCCCTCTCAAATAAAAAAATAAAACGCTTGCGTTGTGTTTCGCCGAGTGAATGAGGGTACCAGAGGCCCAACCTCCCTCCCCCCCAATCCCCCTCATCCCCCCCATCCCATTTCAAAGATCGGCAACACACTTGTGACTCCTCTGGTGTTGCATGGGCGGCGGTAATCGCTTACCATCAGGTGAACCGTCTGCTCGTTTGCCACCTATCACGTAAAAAAAATACCAGTGGCTTCTACTTATGAAATTGAACAACTTTCCCTAAGGAACATGATTAATTTTTTTCAGGCATTTTATAAGGACCCTGCATAATTATAGCAGGGCCTCTTAAAGCCCACCGAACCTCTCTAAATTCCAAACCATCTCTATAATCCCCCTATCCTGGCGCATCCACTGTTTCTTAGTAAGTCGCTATACCAAGCGCGCATTTCAGTACTGAGTTATTTATACATCTGAAGTGGTACTATATTTGACCACCCCGCGTTACGCGTCTGCATACATTAAGGGATAAGGCGTTTTCAATGTCGCTAAATACAGTCTTCAAAGTAATTAAAAAAAAAATATATATATATATATATATAAATAATAGCATTATAATTTAGTTGTATAAAAGTTTTTCATTATTACAATATAGTTTCAATAGTAAATACCTCTGTAGTATTGCCAGAAATGCCTTTCAAAATATTGTCTACATACTATACGAGAAGAGAGTAAATTTTGACTATTCGGATTAAGGAGGCCCTGTTGCACCTTCTTAATTTAATTAATGTGAAATGTAGCGGACAAACTTCTGGAAAGTCGTCTCGGACAACGGTCTGGTCACTAAGAGGACGTAAGAGGAAGCCGCAGATCCTAAGAGGACGTCAATAACAGATGCCTTGAACTAATTTATTGAAGACCGTAGATCCCATGGAAAGGCCCATGAAGCGCTGGCCTGACAAAGTGAGAGTGGAAATGAGAGTAAATAATCTCACTAAAGATGATGCTGAAGATTAGAAAAATAGGAATAGGGTGTAATCAGTCCATCTGGCGACTTGAACACCCGCTTCTGCCCCGCAGGCGTCCCATCCAGTAATAATAATAAGTCGGAAAACGGACCCTTGCTGAAACCGGGATATCCGGGTAGAAGAAGAAGAAAACATTATTATAACGATAGGTAATTTGCACACGTCCGTGTCTATGAATACGTAATTTCAGTTTAAATGCGCTTTCTACGTACGTTACTTAATGCATTTTATCATCCAGCTAGTGAGAAAGCTCCTTTACCGCATAACAACTTCAACTCAACGAGCTCGGGATTGTTGGATTTTATACGCGTTTAGACGAAGCGGATAATTCCGGAGTAAATAAGACTTGGGCATTGGGTATTGTTAGTTTGGTTATTATAATATTTATTACTTACGCGTTGTGTTGTTGCGGAAGGCAACGATTTGTCTGAAGACCAAGTTAGTCCATTAAATGCCTTTTTTTAAAGGAGATTGCTCGTTAATTAAAAAAGTTTAGAGAATTTGAATAGCAGTTTTTTTAGGATTTCATCATATTGTTGTTCCAGAAAGCCATTGA
Source organism: Coleophora deauratella (assembly GCA_958295455.1). NCBI lineage: Eukaryota > Metazoa > Arthropoda > Insecta > Lepidoptera > Coleophoridae > Coleophora > Coleophora deauratella. The sequence continues at coordinate 5,761,109 of OY282411.1, forward strand.
ACAAACTTTGCTTAACACTTTCTTCCTCCAAATTCACACAGTTAAAAACATCAACTTAAACATGGGTTAAGTTGTACGAACTTATGTTTTGGTTGGTTGCCGGGACTTTGTACCGAGCACACGTCTGTTAAGTTAATTTTACAATTATTACCGTTTTAGAATAGTTTCAACGTTATTTTTGTAATGGAGAAATAGCTGTGATTCCGATTCGAGATAAGCGATAATAAGAAGAGGATTAACTCGGGAGACAGCTCCGTTTTCCGAGTTCCAACAGCAAACCACCACGTGGAGCGTCTTTAAGTGCCCATCATTGGCGTTGACATTGGCGTTTCGCCATTTTTTTATTGAAGATTCTCCCATTTTTCACTAGACATTAGCAAAATCACGCTCGTTATGAGAAGTGCAATGCCAAATAGAAAAATAGAATAGAATAGAATAGAACTTATGTTTTATTTACCCATTTATAGGTGATATTGATATTTATAAAAATATGCTTACTTTTTAAGAAAAATATACTGGTACGCAACCAAACACCACGATCTATTGTAAAACAAATCCGTTTTTTTTTATGTTCCAAGTGCTACCTGTTTCTGAAATGAAAGATAACAACAGTGTAAAAGAGTGACACATTTGCAAAAAATACAGTTTTCTTAAATTAATTATAATAGTACTAAAACTGGCTAGTAAAATGGGATGCAGAAAATCTACCAAGCAACAGTGTTTCCAGCGGCCATATTATTTAGAATTTTCGGACGTCAAAATGGCCGCTCGCAGCGCAGGAACAAAACAAATGTTCCAGTACACGTTACGGGTCACAAATTGTTTTTGCGGCAGCCCTAATTATTTCCACTTGATGACTCGTCCACGAGTATCAGTGTACTGGATATGTTTGATATTTTATATGAGAAATAATGCAAGACTCAGATAGAAAGAAAGAAAGAAAATACATTTATTTGACAGTAAAAAAATAGTGGCAAAATTACACAATTACGACGGTCGAAGCCTGATCTAATTAATCCGTTTTATTAGGTTTTACAAAATTATAATCAAAAGTAAGTTTAATAAGGATACGCGAGTGAAGTTCAATTGTTGTCTTTTCTTTTTTCATTGATATCATCCAAAAATTTGAGTTTGAAAGTCAAGCGTGTGACACTTATTATTTTGGGTTTCACTTAATAATAATAATATGATCACAATTAAGTAAATAGGTCAACATATCTACTCCATTAAATAAAAAAATAAGGTCACAAAAAATGAGTAGGCGAACCAGATAAAAATTGGTTACCGCAGTAAGCTTTTATAGGCAGAAGACGAAGAGAAACACCACGTACCTACAGCCTGGTATGACAATATAAAATAATGGACTGAAATCAAGGACGCAGCCACTCTATGCAGGATGGCGAAAGAGAAAGAGAGGAGTTCCGCATGCTGATCATCGATACCCGCTAGGATATAGCAGCACAAGAAAAAGAAGAAGATTCGCAAACATTAGTTGTATTAAAAACTTTGCAGATCCTTCAAAAATCTCATGCATCCCTTTCTGATGCTCTACTCTTCCCTCATTTCCCATTTCTTTTAAAGCTAACTAAAGCTTAAGTGTATTATTGCTTCCAGTATATTTCTATATCGTTGAGTTTATATCTAGCACTGCGAAACTCGCATTATCCATCGCGCAATAAAAATGCTAACTTGCCGACGTGCTCTAAGCATTTTTTTTCTAAAATTAATAAAATTTACGTGACTATTGTGGCCTCTATAAAAGATACAAAGTTTTTACATAAAGCGGTTTACAAAAACTGTTATGAGCCTACGTTAGAGCTTTGTTTTTTGTCTCTTAAATGCTCTCAAAATGTTTGTTGGAATTTGGATTGTACACGTCACACTTTCCGTACTTTGTCAATTATAGTTTTCTTTAAAATGCGATAGATAGCGCTGTCTCAGAAACCATAATACGAGTTGTATAGAGACAATTAAATAACTAGGCTATAGAGCTTGAGCAAACTGTATTTTACATCGTTAAATTATAAAAAAAAAATATTGGATCACTTATAACAACAACTTTGATGATGATTGAGACCTCCTTATAGGTTTTATATAAACCTGTGACAGGAGGGCTCGCTCTTCCAAAGCATGATGCACTTAGGTATTTGTACAAGTAGACGTTTTAAGTTTATATTTATATAAACTTGGTAAGCAAAGGCTAGACCAGTTGACCAATTGACAAGATCATAAAAAGTCCGGCCATTTCATGAAATATTCCTCTGTTATGACTACACCATAAAATGTATTGGTCCGATCAATGATTATAGATCATATAACGTTATAGATAACTATAGGCATGGCTACTTCATGATATGGCCAAATGTAATGATCATATCGTAAAGTATACATTACCCATCGCTAGCGGTGCTGACAGCGATTGTTTCATCTCCATAATTTGTAAATCAAACTCAAAAGAACTGTAAGCGTGAATACTAGAAATACAGTATATTTAACAAGTTAAACACAAGTTAAAACAAGTTAAAGTCCGACAAAAATATCTTTATTTTTCAATACAAGTTTGGCCGAACGAAAACTAATACGAAAACAAGCAATATGTTTCACTTTGTTATCACATATAATGTTTTCTCAAACTTGTGATGCAGAAACTTTCCAAAGAATTTCGTGATAGACCCCATTTCTACGATACCAACTATTTATTACCTTTCGTTCGACCTTAAAGTTTTCTCTTTACCCCCATATAGGTCTCTCGTATTTGTGAAAAGGGTTCGTCCACCCAATTTCCGTTAACTTTCATCTGTACACTGAATCATCTTGTATCCTTTTCTATTATATTAAGACAGAAAGGGATGGACGACGCTCCAGGAGATAGGCAACGTCAGTAACATTCCCCATTAAAATAGTTTCGACGAAGTTCACGGAAAATTTGTAAGTTGTTCGAATTATTTCACCGGTTCACCTTTGCTGTTGTTAGTTCATCCACCTCTCCGCTTCAAGAAGTCGCAGGTTCGTTTCCCGGCGGTGTTTGTAGGACTTTGTAAGACTCGGTTTGGACAAGGCAAAGATATTCGTCATGTGTTTCATGAGAGTAGTGATAAAGTGTCACCATACATTTTATCCGACTTTCCAAGCGTAGGGTAACGTCTTTTAGGTGTGTGTATGACTGTTCGTTAGTTACCACCTGTAACCTAAACGGCTGAATTTACTTTAGTGTGCGAAGTGTTAAATCTCATAACTAAAAAGTAGGCATGGTGCGATCTGAAGTATGAAATTTTAATAATTTTGTCTTTGTGCTACAATTTCTATGAAAATATTGAGTAAATAGGCTAAATGCGATAGTAGGTATCCCGCTACGAAATCCGATTGAATAATACTTTTCCTAATAAAGTTTTTGAAATATTGGTTATCTACGCCAGTGCTATAGTTAACTAATTAATATGTAGGTAATCCACAGATTTTTGACTATAAAACATCCACGTTCAAACAAAGAAAGTAAGCAGAACGAAAGCCTGGAATAATAAACCGGCTCTCGCGTGTTAGCAAGTAGTCGCCCGCCCACTTCTCTGTTTTTCACTGAATTTTACAGGAGCACCCGCATTGAGCCTTTCAGACTATGCGATTATCTGATTCAGCATTCAGGTTCCACAGTTCCACATACATTTGCAGAAAATTAAATGATATTTCTCTTATGAGGACGATATAACGTGCTCTTGTGATGCTGCTGAGTACCATTTTCAGATTGAAAAATCACGGTATTTTTGAGTACAAATCGCAGTCGCGTAATCAAGTCGTGCAGTGCAACCTATAGGTGACCGCTATCTATGCTTTATGAAAGTAGAGTAAAGTTAACTGCTATATTATGACAAATCTAACATGTTGTGATTTTTAAAATGACAGAGTTGAACATATCTAGTAACATATATACTATTCGGGTCAAAGTTCACAAGCAAGTTCACAAGTTTTGTTCTGATGTTGATCGTATTAGGCGATTTTAAAAATTACGTCAATTTTGAACTCTCTATAAAATAACAGTCAATTGGACAATAGATTTTTATGAAAATTTCAAGGCGTTTACTTAAAAAGCGGTAGAACTAAAGTCACATTTGACTCAAAATATGTATATCAAAAAATTAAAAATCATATTTCATATTAATCACACATATTATTTATATTTAGGTGTATCTACGCGTAGGTTTACCACAATCACTTTGAGTTCCGGCTATACGAATTATGTGAATGAATGAACCTTCCGACCACTTTCGGTTATGACGACCACTTTGCCTCCTTTATACATTATATATCAGTGCTCAAATTCGGGTTTCTTTCTACCCATTAATCTGAACACAACATAGTCGATTGCGAAGCGACTATGTCTTCCTTGGGGAAAGTTATTTAGATGCATGTCTAGAAACAAAACCCTGACAGACATTTTGAGAACACCTTGTATGGATGAAATGACTTTCGTTCAAACAAATTTAGTTAAAATAAAAACAGAATGACATTACATAAGATGTATTAATACTGAATGTAACGAATAAGTTATAAATCTAAACAATTTTGTGCCTTTGATTCTCTTACATATTGTTCAGCTGATTAATAAGCCTAGAATAATAAACCTAAAATCTTAACTAGATTGCAATTATATAAAAAACCGGCCAAGTGCGAGTCGGACCGAGGGTTCCGTATAAATTCATAATCACACATGTCTTGATCTCTATATTTTTTTATTTGAGTTGATTGAATGAAAGGTAATTTGCGGTTTACGATTTATGACGTATTAAAAAAAACTACTAACTAGATCTCGTTCAAACCAATTTTCGGTGGAAGTTTGCATGGTAATGTACATCATATATTTTTTCTACTTTTATCATTCTCTTATTTTAGTAGTTACAGGGGGGGACACACATTTTACCACTTTGGAAATGTCTCTCGCGCAAACTATTCGGTTTAGAAAACATACGGACGGAAAGACAGACAGACATGACGAATCCATAAGGGTTCCGTTTTTTGCCATTTGGCTACGGAACCCTAAAAATGGAACATATGTATTGAACAGTGATCCATCTATTCACGTTCCACCAAAAATTCTCTTGTATTTTTCCTTGCATCCTCTTTAGAGAGATCACTTCCTCATGTCCCCCAAGCCTTCGCTTCCTGAACCTCTTATTTGATATTAGCACTTCAATAATCAATTAATTAATAATTTCTGATTATCATACAGAAATTGATTTCTAAATTGCATTAGAGTCCTGAAAATTGCCTCAATCTATTTCAATTTGAACTTCCGTTGTCCGGAAATTGTCGGTCTTTCTAAAAACGTCTATTGGCGTGTTCTTTTTACTCGCTCCATCGTTTAAGAACCATTCTAATAGAAAATTTAAATTTTAAGTGCCTGTTTATACCGCGAGTACAAGAAAAAAGATTTTGTGGCTAATTATGCCGGCATAATGAAGTTTGTCGAAGAAAATTGTTAGGTTTGGTTTATGTACTATTTAAGAAACATTTTAAATTATTTTTGGCGTGCACCTCACTATTAAGAATATGTATATCTTTTGCATGAATTTAAGATCATTCAATCTAATCTAATCTATCGGCTTGACGTCGAGCAAAGTCCTAAAAAAACTGCTATTATTTTTCCTGTTTTCCGAATACGTAAAGTAAATACAATACAAAAGTTTGCAAACAAACTAATAAATTCACTCGTATTAAACTTTAAATTGACTTGATTTCTTTTAAATATAAATGTCTATAAATACCTACCTTCGTCTGACACTGACACTCTGACAAATGTACTTATCTTATCGTATTACATACTGTCCGTCCCTACCTCTCTCTAAAGGCTACCTTACCCCCCTATTGTTAAGATCTGGTGCCAGTTTCTTAGTGCACGACATAAAAACCATATAAATGCCTAATTACTCGTGTAAGAACGACTTATTTTTTACAAGGTGGTATTAAACATATATCCAGGCTATTTGTTCGAAAAATGTGACAAGTTTCCTTTTCTGTCGATACAAATTGGTTGTCGGATTTTTTATGGAGTGTCCAAAAAATGTTGGTATTTATCATATTACAAAAGGTAGAACGAAAGTTACATTTGATTCGAATATTAGTCTGGGTATATAATTTCCAATAAAAAAAAATATCTTACTGCAAGTTAATAAAACCTAGCTAGACAAGTACATAATTAATTATCTTCGGAACATCAATGGACGTCTGCCAAAATAAACTAGGGATGACAGGAACAAGAAAGACAATATAAGTAATTAGTAACAAAAACAAACCGGAAATATTAAGTCCTTACGCGGATTTCTTAATAGTAAAGAAATCTCAAGCAATAAGGTTTATACAATACAAAGGGCAAATACGATAATAGTTACTACATATTTTTAGGTTCTCATGTGATTTTTCAAAGTCTTAACTTACGTACTCAAGCTCATGTTATTTAAGTTGCTTGCGTTTTTGAGATAAACAACTCAATTTTGCGCTTAGATTTTATCTTTTTTCATATCTTTGTTTGTATCTCAAATATTTATTTTTTTCTCTTTTTCAGAAGGTAAAGATTTACAGTCTAAAGAAATATTGTCTTCTTATTGCGACAATACATTTTCCAGTTTATCCCCTGCCATAAACATCTGTGTGGTTCTGTTTTGCGGCAAGTATGGAGTTTTTAACAGCTAATGTAATGATTTAAACAGGAATTCAGGATTTTTGTTTTGTTTCGTTTCGGAAGCTTTAAAGTCGTGGGGTAAGAATGAATAGTTTATTTTACAATAAATTGTAGCAATGTTTAATAGTGGGCTTCTACTTAGTATCTTCTTACTTTTCTCGATATAAATGTATTTCTTGTGATCTCAGCAGAAACTGCAAGAAAATATTGGACTTTACATTTTAATTGTTCAGCTGCATAGCGTAGCCAACTATTTTATTGAAAATTCAATTTTATTTGCGATTTTAGCCAACTCGCTATTAACAAAAGTTGTTCAAAGTGAGTTTTTTTTTTACCCTCATTTGGTAAGCCCTTGGCGTCATCTCACCTGATGGTAAGTGATAATGATGACGAAGATGGAAGCGGGCTTACCAAGATTCCCCAACGCGATGGGATACTGGCTATCTTATCTTCATGCCGGAACACAATGTGTCCCAGATGAAAGATGTCGAGTATATTGAATTGAATTGATGTCATCAATGCTGTTAACATTGATTTTTGGCGGCAAGACTTAGATAAGATGATGGTAGCGGGCTCAGAAAATGCCCTACCACCAACTAAACCGAGTCCCTCAAAGTTGAACCTCGCTGGGAGTCGAACCCGCGACCTCCTGATGTGACGCGAGCGGACAAGCCAGTAGGTTAGAGAGGCGGTCAAAAATGAATAGAAGCCCCAGTTCTTAGCAGCTTAATCTATAAAACCATTTTGCAAAAACATGACAGTGGAATAAAGCTCGTGAATAATTAATATCAACATGCAAAGCAAAGAACTTTATCAAGTTTCTCAACCGATACTCCATTGCACTTAGCATAAACCTATAATTTCCTTTAAGCAAGCTTTCATCTTTTTCTTCTTAAGTAAGTATAGAAAGAGTTATCTCCATAAGTAGATACATATTTCAACACAAATTGCGGGGCTCAGTGGCTGCTGAAGTGGAACGAAAACCCAAATATTGGTGCACAAAGTTGTGTCGCGAACTGTATAATGTGCAGAGTAAGACATTGTGATCCCACATTGTTTTTGACTGTTCACGAGCTCAGCATTTATATGTAAAGTTCATACGGTTAAAAAGGGTGCAACTAATGAAGTTAATACTCAATACTCAGTGACTGAAGATAGAACGTTACTTAAGTAGCTGCAAGAAAACAGCTTCATGACTCGTTACAAACTTTACATGAAATAAAAATTTGGCGAGGCTAGAAAGAGTAAATCAACGAATTAATCTGATGTGTTCGTGTGTATTTTCACAGCCTTCTTGTTACTTTCCATTGGAAATTATTACTAGGAAATTTACAAACTTGCATCTTTATTCGTTAATTATCCTTTAACGGATCAGTTAAATACAGGTTTCTTGCTGGTTTCGCGGTAAGTGCCAGCCCAACGTCGTGCCTCGTATGATTGCGTGGCGGATAGCAAGACTCCCTTTAATAACCGTCGTGGGTGCTGCCTTTTGTTTACTTTATGTCAATAATGAAGGTATTTAAGAACAGAATATGCCTCTTTAGGAACTCTATACACTGAATATATTGTGACGCAGTAAACTGACTTTTTATATGGACGACCGCGTTCAACTGTTCTGCGTTTGATAGACAGATAGATGAATCTTTTATCATTTCGTTTGATGTGTATTGTTTAGTACAGTGTATAATAAGGCCTCTCATGGAAACTTAAACATTGAGATTGTAGGTACTCATCATAATGAACAACTTTTTCCAAAGATGAATTTTTTAAAGGATATTAAATTCTCAAAAAATATATAGGTACCGATTTATAAAGCTTAAGGTATGCAAAGTTGAAAAAGGTTTTTGACACCTTGTTTTTGGTTATCGTTATTGCCTTAGTTACGAACTAGTCCACTGGTCATTCATTCGCTCATCTGTCCACAGGTACACTCGCGAGCACAAAAAGGGCAAAAGACAGCGGCATTCATAAGTTGGTGAGTGGAGAGACTAGTCTAGAGGCCTTAGTTGTTTAGTTCCCAAGCCTCGGGACTTGAGCGCCGTAAAAAGGCGGCTGGAGTACCCACTTCACTGCCATATTGCGCTGGTAGCGTACAAAAAGGGAAAAAATCCGACTTTTAGCTGAAATTTGCAATGAAGGTTCCGTATTAAACTAGTTATTTAAAATGAGATTCTAGTAGATTTTTTTGCAGAAATAAGTTAGTTGGAATATAATTAAATCGAATATAGTAAGTACATAAAGTTAATATTTTAATTGCGAGAAAATAAATTAAATATTTTTTTTTAATTAACGAACGAATAAGACTTATACGCACAATTTTTTTTAAATTTAAATAGGGCTAGATAACACTTTTGGGATTTTTAAGGCAATCTAGATATAAACGGATTGTTGTAATTCATTTTTACCCGACTATACAATCAAGTTTTTAGAAATGTTTGGAATCCAATAGGCTTGTACATTTGTATGGAAATTGTTCCCATAATTTATGGGCAAAAGCCACTACTTTATTTTAAAAACATTTTTAGGTGTTTATTTCGCTTCGGAACGATTAAAGAGTATATTATAACCATTCTATCATATCAATTGAAATTTGCGTTTATTAGACCTCTTAGACTTTTAAGGGTTTCGTTATCTACCTTTTGAAATACGAATCACTAAAAAAGAATTTTAATTTCGAGGAATGGAACCGTAATTTGATGGAGGAGGTATTCAGTGCTAGTGCATTTACTTTGCGAATATACGTAACGTAAATTAATAATCCGATGATGAATCAAGTCGTAATTACATAAATTGAAATACGAAATACCTTAGAGATGTGGCTAAGGAATATTCTGAATAGAGCGCGTTTAATAGATTTTTACTCAGGGCTAAGGGATACTGTGAATAGAGCACATTTAGTAGATTTTTACCTTATCGTCTACAAAACTATCTTTGGGTCCATCGTTTCTTCTCACTCCACAAACACTTCCCGAAACGGCGGGTTTAAACTAATTACGAGTGGTAAGAACCTCGTATTAGGTAGACAAATTCGAAAAGTGCACACTGCTACCCACTTCGAATAAAATAATTTCATCTTCAATTACAGAGTAGGTATATTGCCTAACTAATCAAACTAATAAAAAATCCTGCATAAAATTAAAATTATTCTGTATCAGCTTAGGGATCTAACGACACTCGAAACTCAAACTCAACAACCTGTCAATACTAAAATAAATACATTAAAACAACAGCCATCAGCTACATTTTTTTTGATAGTTTTTGCTAATATGCAATTCTTCTCTTTTATTAATTATTTACCTAGTAATGGTAGTAAGGAGTTCGTCTCTTCTAATAAAAACACATCCTAATGGGTTAAATATTTAAACGTTAGACAGCAGAATAAATGATCGTTAATATTTAATACTATTTAAACAACGATTTATTCCTATCCCAAAATTAGGTAAGCAGCAAAAATCCTTATTTATTAATATATCTGTGGTATAAGTAATCCATCAAACTGTCAACCTAATTCAGTCCCCATATAAAATAAACATTAAATTTCAATAAGAAGTATCCTCTGAGGCTTCAAAAGAGCCGACCGATTTGATCATCAACCATCCTATCTCACCCCCTAATCTGTCTTAGTTACTGTTGTTTATTTTTCTTAGCAAAAAGTACTTAATTATTATAAGGTCGTGTGAATTCATCAATCATTCTAAGAAAAATAACGTATAGGGCGAAACTGTTGCTTTTACCTCATTTACCTATAGGTAATGTCGTTAACAACCCATACTGTCCTCATTGCTGGGGCACGGGTCTCTTTCCATACCCAGCGAAGATAGGGCCTCACTTCACACACGGGGGGCCAAGTCCGGATTAGTAAGAGCTAGTGGCCAACCCCAGTTTCAGAAGTTTTGAAACTGCCTAAAGGGCCTCCGATATGAGTTACGTCTGCTATCTATTGAATTAAACTGGCAACAACAGACTAGCGTGCCTTGTAGTCGAGAAAGCCACTAACAGTCAAACCAAAGTTTAAGTCAGTTAACCTGCGCGATTGACGCAGCTACGCATGCTGCTTTGAGCCACGGCCGCTTCATAGGTTATGTTTTCTTTATATTTTGAAGGGTGGCAGAATATTGACACCCACCTGTTCAAAGTTACTATCACAAGTGTGATACCTTAAGGAGTAATGCTTTTCCAAATCATCAGTAATCTTTAAAAATCTTTTTGCCTTTGTCAAAAAATATGTAATTTTCTATAATTTGTCAATATCCATGAAAGATCCAATCGATCAATTTCTGCTCCTGTTCCCATAGGACAAGGGGCAAAAGCTAAACATTTAAAGCCACCGAGGAGCGTCTCTTAAGGTGTGAAGATGATCTTTCTCACCGTGTCAACTCGCCTGCTAGCCTCCAGGTTGTCATACTGTAATGTAATTTATCAAGTCGTTGTCGGCCGCCTCTTTAAATTGAAGACAGCGGGGTGGGCTAGGAGAATGAGTGATTCTCTTTACATTGTAAATTGAAGTTCCCTTTAAAACATAACAGACGGCTCTGTTTTAGCAATCACAGAAAATGTATTAGTCTAGTCTAGGTAAAAATAATTTACTTTATAGTAATGAAATAATTAGGCTCTTTGATCTCGTTGTCTGAAAGACAGACCAGTGGTAGGGCGTTATTTATTTATCATAGGTCCGACTGGGTAGGTACCACTGGGTACGTAGGTCTACTGCTCGGCTGCTCGCTCTATAGGTATACCTGCCGCCAAGAAGCATGTTGTGTTCCAGCGGGTGGCGCGAGATAGCCAGCGTCATTACCGGCATAAGAGGCATGCTGTCTTAGGCCTCAAGATCGGCAAGGCACTGATAACCCTTCTGGGGCTATAAATGCTCATAGGCGGCAGATGCCACTTTCTATCAGGGCGGGCCGTCTCAGCCTTATGTCAACTCTTACAGTAAAAAAATGTATTTAATAATTAATTATGGTAATTCTTAGAGGAGACCTTCATTCAACAGTGGACGTCTTTCGACTGATATTATTATCATTTCCTGTTAAAGCAGTACCCACTTAAAACTCAAACCTTCCTCCGTTTTTATGGCCCAACAGTCGCGACCCGAGATGCCGTACTTAGGAAATTCGATCAAATCTCGATCATAAAATTAAGTCTGCCTCTATAAGTATCTATAACAAATAGATACTGCCATCATAACAAAGAAGGCCGCAAAGTATACGGAAACTCCATACAATTTGCGGCCTTTTTAGGGTTCCGTAGCCAAATGGCAAAAAACGGAACCCTTATGGATTCGTTATGTCTGTCTGTCTGTCTGTCTGTCCGTATGTCACAGCCACTTTTTTTCCGAAACTATAAGAACTATACTGTTGAAACTTGGTAAGTAGATGTATTTTGTGAACCGCATTAAGATTTTCACACAAAAATAGAAAAAAAACAATAAATTTTGGGGGCTCCCCATACTTAGAACTGAAACTCAAAAAATTTTTTTTTATCAAACCCATACGTGTGGGGTATCTATGGATAGGTCTTAAAAAATGATATTGAGGTTTCTAATATCATTTTCTTCTAAACTGAATAGTTTGCGCGAGAGACACTTCCAAAGTTGTAAAATGTATGCCCCCCCCCCCCGTAACTTCTAAAATAAGAGAATGATAAAACTAAAAAAAATATATGATTACATTATCATGCAAACTTCCACCGAAAATTGGTTTGAACGATATCTAGTAAGTAGTTTTTTTTAATACGTCATAAATCGTAAACCGCAATTTACCTTTCATTCAAGTAACAACGAACTACAAAAACTTTTATATTATGTTACTTGCTGCTACGGAACCCTTCATGGGCGAGTCCGACTCGCACTTTACCGCTTTTTTTCTTAAGAGGGCAAGTCCTACTCCATCAGCATTGCAGCTTCAAAATCGAAAAGCCGCTAAAGATTTGCAGGATCCGTTGACTGGTTTATGATAATGATGTTTTCACTGATGAGAAGATTCAAGTATTTCTTCTTCTTATCGTGTGGCACAATTTAACCGTCCTATCCACAAAGTGTAGGTAGCGGTTGCCTGGTGTTTTACTTAGCATCACTCGCGGTTACGTGTACAGTAGTACACAAAAAATAAGGCGCGTCGGTTATCTTCGTTCGCGCAGACAAGAACAAACTATCGACGGAAACACCCGAAACAATCAACGCACGGTGACAGCTTTCTGACAGCTGACAATTTCATTGAATCAGGCGCGAAATCAATCACGGTTAACCAATAGCGGCAGAGATTTTCGGAACGTGTAATGGCGGGTGACAATGAAGCTACTAGATTGGTCTATCAGTTTCCGGCGTAATTAAAATATTGTCTACTGCGCAGGTACATCGGCAAGCCTTATTAAATGTGTATTACTGTAATACTTATTTTAGGAAATATGCCTTTCGTTTTTCTCAATTTAGTCTGTTAAGAAAACATTACTGAGAACAAAATATCTACATTCTACTAAAAACTAGGTATATAGTCTGTGCTACAATGTAATGGCAATTTATACAATCAATTCAATTAATCTACCAATCTCTCTCCGACTAAAGAGTATTTATTATGCAATCAGTACTTCAAATAATTTCAATATATCTGCTAAGCAGACACATGGCCTTATCAAAAATGCCCCTCACAGCAAAATGTCTTACGTTCTAAGCACCCGCCCGCCTGCCTGATAGCTTTGCTAGACTCATGTTAGATTTAAATCCATTCAGAATTTCAGATGTTACGCCAGGCGAGCTACGTGGTTTGCATGCATTTCATCTAAATTGCAGCTTGTGTATGCGAGATTATACACTTAAGAAATTTTGTCATATAACTGTGGACTAACTTTTCCCTAAGGCTCTGCCTGTGTAGACAATGTTTAAACTAGCGTCCGACCGAAACAGGATTTGCGGCTGAAACCGAACCTTCGGCTATGGCCTCAGTTTCGGCCGAAACCGAAACCGAACCTTAGATAGGCCTTATTTAAAGTAATTTAAACATGTGAAAATTCTATTGTATGCTAATAATATCTGGTGTGTCATTTACATGTTAGATAGTAAATTTATTACCCTCAATTGGTAAGCCCTTAGCATCATCTCACCTGATGGTAAGTGATGATGATGCCGAAGATGTAAGCAGGCTTACCAAGATTCCCCAACGCAATGGGGAAATGGCTATCTTATCTACATGCCGGAACACATCAATGCTGTGTTGCTAAAAAACAACAATTAAATTATGTAGGAAACATATTTATTTATGTAACAGTGTGGGGGTTGCTTATGGACTAAACTGGCGACCGCGAGCCTCTAAACTACCCGAACGAAGCGCGACAATTCACGAACACTGAGTTTCGGCGCGGCCGAAGTTTCGAAATTTTTTTTGGCGAAAACCGAAACTCTGGCCGAAACTAGATTTTTGTGGTCGAAACTGACCGAAACAGAAATCGAACCTTCGGTCGGTCACTACTATAAACCTCGGCTGCGACGCAAAATGAGTAGTATAAAGAGCCTACGAGTATGTGTATGTCTATGGCAATGTAGTTTTGAAGTGGGTGGACTGATTTTAATGTGTTTGTTTTAAGCAGGTTTTGTCACGTTAGTTCTTAACTATGTTTACTAAAAATCGGTTTAGTGGTTTTAAATTTATTTAACTTTTACTGTCGAGGGGGCTTTTCAGTATATATGCTAATATGTCGATATGCGGCTCGCAATTGTGAAAGAAGACGAAAATCTTATATTATAAAATAATGTTAATAATAAGTAATCGTCCCCACTGCAGAGGCACGGGTCTATTCCCATACATCGGGAAGGTATAGGCCATACTCCACACACGGGGGCCAAATCCGGATTGGTGAAGGTTATGGAGCAAGTAAACTCCGGTGTCAGAAGTTTTCAAGCCTCCTATAAGGCCTCCGACATGGCTTAACGACTGCCATCTAGCGATAGCAGCCGGCACCAACGCCTTAACTTGCCTTTCAAAGCACGGAAACGGTCGAGATAAATGTCACCCAATCCCAGGTAAACCCATCCAGATTATTACCTTGTGTGTAGTCAGTTAATTCCGTTAAAGGCATACTGAGCTACGACCGCTTCCTTATAAAATAACATATAACATATTTGTATGTTTGCTCTATTGAAGCCTCGAAATGTGGCATTCTCGGTAGCATATGAAAAAGGACAAAGACTAACTTTCATCCCGATTTCTCTCAAGCTAATCTCATGGGATTATCAATTTCGAGTGAAACTGCGGACTTAAAGCTATAAATAAAATCGGTCTCTGGTTTATGGAAATTCTAGTTTTGAGGCCCAAACGACCTGAGTAATTTTATTTAATTTCATTTAAAATTAAATTGGTGATAGATACTAAAATGTGATGCCAGTTGAATTTAAAAATACATTAATCTACTTAAACTGACGCTAGACTTAAGTGGCAGTGGGCAGGGCACATAGCTCGTAGAACAGATGGCCGTTGGGGCAGTAAAGTTCTCGAATGGCGACCGCGCACCGGAAGGCGCAGTGTGGGCAGGCCCCCGACTCGGTGGACCGACGACCTGGTAAAGGTTGCAGGAAGCCGCTGGATGCGAGCCGCACAGGACCGGTCGGTGTGGAAATCCTTGGGGGAGGCCTTTGTCCAGCAGTGGACGTCTTTCGGCTGATAGATAGATAGATAGATACTTAAACTGATAATACTATTGTAATACTAAACTAAATCGTTATTGATAGATGTATACGCATAGGCACTTCAGTTATGTTCTTCCAAAACTGACATTACCAGAGTGAAGAAAGACATCCCCGTTTTGATAAACTGAAACAAAACAAAATACCTTTTTAAAACAGAGCTGTCGCGGCTCAGTGCAGTTTGCGTGGTCGTGTCGATCACGCAAGTTAACTGACTACAGATACGTTCATAACTTGGGTGGGTTTAACTTTCCCTGTTTCGTAAGACACGTTAAGTCTTTGTTGCCAACTGCTATCACTAGATGGCAGTCGTTAAGCTATGTCATGGCCACTAGCCCCACACACAGCCCACAATCCTGTGCGTGGAGTATGGCCTAATCTTTCCGAAATATGGGAATAGATATGTCCCAGCAGTGGGGGCGTTATGGGTTGTTGATATTTCTTAAATTTCTTGGATAGATTCCTGACTACTGATCCGAGAGTCGTGGGTTCGATCCCCACCCAGGGCAAACATTTCTGTGATGAGCAGATTTGTTTGCTCTGTGTCTGGGTGTATTATATCTATATATGTATGTATGTATTTAAAATGTATATGTGTATGTATATCAGTCTCTGGTTCCCATAGTACAGGGAATCCTAGTTTGGGGCCAGATGACCGTGTGTGATTTGTCCCGAATATTATTGTTACTATTATTATAGATAAACTCATTGCTAAGTACTCAGTACAAAAATAAGAAAAATCACTTACCCATGTAAATGTAGGTAAAGATAACGTGATAGATCCAAAAATGTAGATAGGCATCCTTTGGTCGAGAGCCGTTTTAAAGATGAGCACGTTTAATTTGTGTGCCCTATTGAAGATGTACCATTTCTCCAGGACATTTTGCTCAATTTTTTCACACTGAAGCAAAAAGTCACGATCAAAAAGTACAAATATAAATGAGAGCAGTATTCGTTTTAGAAATACGAGTATTTACTAGAAATGACTAAATAATAAATAAAGACATGTAAAAAAGTTTTTGAAACTACCCTTGGCATCATCAAGTTCATATACCTAAATATCTAAAAAACTATCTTGAGATTTTGATCACCAATATCAAAAGCGGCCCAGACATTATCAAAGATATTGACAATATTTTTACATCAATATATTTTCGATCCGTCGTTTACTTACCGTCAGCCGTTCAATCCAATATACAGTCAATATATCGTCAATACTTGAAAATATTGTCAATATTATTGATAGTGTCTGTTCTGCTATATTTCGGACCACCCATATCAGACAACATAAAAAACTATTAGAAAATTTGACTTGTGAAACTAATACAAGATAAGAAAAATCATCAAATAAAAGTTATAGAGATTACTTACTTCATTTTGCACCTGTTGCCCTAGAGAACAGAATAACAATACCATCAGTACAAAGCAAAACTCATGAACATAGTATTTCACTGTATCAGGAGCAAGCTTTGGCTGAAAAAAGAAAGGTTTTCAATATTTTGCATGACTTATAATGGGTTTATAAGGGTCGAGGGTTTTTTATGAGCTGAATCTACTAGCTGATATATGACATTTTTAGACCAACAGAAAAGTATAAAAATAATACAAACCGGCATTGATTTAGTCAGAGATCAAAGTGAGAAAATTAAATCGGATTTCAGAATTAGGAGGATGAAATTACTCAGCAAATGCAAAATATTAATGTTTGGAAAGTAGTTTATCGAGGCTAAAGTACCTATTCATAAAACTATAAAAAAATGTGATCGATAAAACTTGCCCAATTGTTGAAACGATTTAACAATTAAATTACAAGACAAACCATAACAACACGGTGGACTAAAAAATCGATTAAAAAATCTGGTGACCGACTTTTGAAAAAAGAACTCAGTCTACAAAACTACTAAATAGAAAAAAAAAACAAAAAACTAGAAAATCACTAAACTAAAACCATAAAGAGTAAACACGCAGATTTTGAACTTTTGATTTAGTGTTTTTCGCTAGATAGTTATTTTTTCAAAAGTCGTGCAACAAACTTTGAGTCGATATTTTTGTCCATGAGTATAGTTCATACCTACATACAAAAATGTAATCATTAAATATTTTGTCAATATGAACAACAATTAGGTATCATGATTATAACTAACAAAATTAAATATTTTAACACATATGACAGTGGAATAACTCAAAACGGTAACGGATAGCGCCATTGTTTGATCTAATAAGAGAAAATAAAATAGATACTTACAGAAATGGCAATTTTGACGGAGCTGACACAGACTAACATAATAGCAACAAGAATAAGGGCCAAGTAGAAAGGTCTGCATATAACGTTGAGTCTGTTGCTGAAACTGAAATTTTAAAAATCACAACTAAGTATAAAGAAAATGTATTCCCTTAACATGCTATTACAAATTACTGTTTTCAAGAGGTATTTAATGTTTAAAAATGTATCCAACAGAGTTTTTTAAGTGATCTTAAAAGGAAAGCAATGGCTTTTCCTGTAAAATACAGCTCAACTTTGCTTATCTCAAGTTATTTAATTCTCATAAACTATGTGCCCAGTTGCCCATTTTCATAGGTTTTTTCAATCCCATCCCATTTATTTGTTTGTTCTTCTTTCTTATGTCGTTATTCAGGCATCATGTTGGTAAATTTTACGTAATTCCATTTTTTTCTTCATTTTACTAAACATCATCCAAAATACTATCCTGTATAAAGTTTTCAATTCTAAGAGCAATACTTACCTCTTAATTTTAGTGTAATGATCGATACATTGCGACAAGAGAGCAGTACAACCCTTTTGCCATCTGTCGTCTCTTTTCCTCACCAGTTCCATCACCAAGTCGTCAATGTTCAACAGTATAAAGGACAGAATCCTCAACTGACGAATGGTCTGTCCTACTAGGAGTATTATTGTTGACTGAAGTGCTGGATATGCTGGATGCAGGAATTGGCCAATCAAAATAGTTTTAAAGATATTTATAGACTATTGAATAATTCGAAATGCATTTTCCAATCATTTTAGTACAGAAACTGTTTGTTGTTTTTTCTACTGACTGTTTCTACAGAAAATTAGTCAAATTAAGGAAATACGTCATTTTCTAAATAAAAGTTTTGAACATTACGCTTAAAAGAAACTTATTTTATTAGTATTTAGCATTTGGATATTCCATGATCATTATTAGTTCATTTTGATTAGTTTACAACACAGGAAAAGTAAACAGTTGTAGCTATTGGTGGATTTTAAACTACTAATCAATCCTATTCTGACATAGGTATTTCAGATTCAAAAAAATATTCAATTCAAAATTCACAGTCGACATAAAACAATACAAAATACAGGAAGCAGGGACGAAACGACTCAAAAAAGAAAAAGAGACGGTAAAAAGGATAATAATAACTCACAAAAATACAACAAAGTACTAAATAAAAATAAAATAGGTAAATTAAACTACATAAAATGTGATGAATCCATAGGTAGTCATATTGTTTTGTCGTATGATATCGAGTATGATCCGTTTCTCATATGCTGCCGCCAAACCCACAGCGTTGGTTTTCTAATGTAAATAGATATTATTTACCGTATTTATTATCGTTTAAAGATTTATAACTACGGCGCCAACTTTCCTTATTACCAAAATGTTTTTAAAATAGCTTACCGATACAACAGAGATAACCAGCGTAAGCATGAAAGATGAAAGAGGCTATGTAAACACGGAAATCTTCCAATGTCCACGGAAACCACATATCGAATGCTGGAAAAATCAAAAGAGTACTTAACAAAAAGACATATCGAGAAAAGGACATTTTGAGAAAGGACATTTCGAGAAAAGGACATAATGCGATGAGACGAAACAAACTAAAATTGAATGAATGAATGAATGAAAACACTTTATTGCACAACAAGACAGGAAAATATAAACATAAACATGAAAAGAAAAAAGTTATACAGGTAGGCGGTCTTAATGTTAATTATCTAAATGTTTTTGTCTTTTAAAGTTAAATTAAACATTTTAAGTCATATCTTAATATAGATAATAATAAAAAACAAAAAGAAGAGTTTCTGCTACTATTGCTTAGAGAACGTGTACTTTGACGGATTATTTTCAAAAAAATGCCTCTACAACAATTTTGAATCTGGTAAAGGAAGAATTAATAAATAAAAATGTCTATGTAAACAACAAACAAACACATTAAAGAATAATTCGTAGATCTTAAGAATAATTATGTAACTTACCTAACAACCTCAAAGTTTTGTCTTCAGTTGTTATCATTTTGTAAATAGGATCGCAAAGATATAAAGTAGCACAGAGAAATACGCTGCCTACATAGGTTTTGAGCAGAACCCTTGTATACTTCAGTAAGTTCTCTTGCGTACTCACTACCAAATATTTCAGTTCACCTATCTTCCCATGATCCTCGCATTTCAGAACGTACCCTATAAAAGGCATATCCAACATCCCATCTTGGAAACCCATTTCGTTCAGAAATTGACGAAATTTCCCACGAAACACCAAGCATATTCCGAGGGAGATGAACATTATCACCCCAGTCGTCCAGATGCAGGCGCCTTCGATCCAAACTATGATATCAGAGTAGGTGATGAGTACAAAGCCTGTTGTAAAAATGAAAGTAAGAAATCCTTGGAAGAAACAAAAGACTTGAAAGACGAGCCATCGCTTGGATTCCCAACGGGTTTTCGAGTAAATGGTGATTCCGACAATGGAAAGAACCGCATCAAATGTTCTAATAGTGTCTTCCATATCGAGATATGGCTGAAAGTGATTTATGAAAAAGGTAAGATGCACTTTTTTGTAGGTATCAGTTTGTACTGTCTTGAACGAAAGTTGTTTGATTTATTTGTATTTAATTGTAATGTTCTGTCCAAGTGCGGGTAATGCTTTCCGGGTAGAAGTATAGGTATATCTAATTGATTGTTACCGCTTGTAGCTAAAACATCTTGTTGGATTTTAGAATCTGAGGTATCTTTAGATTCGTTTTGAATTCCAAATAAAAATACGCTACATTGTGTATTTTTTTAACAACTAACGTTATTTTCATGATTATTTTATTTTTGTTTCTAAAATATAATCTTTGTCAGAAACGTTGTATTAAGATTTAATAATAAAATAGAAGATGTATTATCCATGTCATCAGAAATTGACGTCGTAATTCCAATTATAAATTCTCAGTCTTTAAAATAACTTAAGATAATGAAAGATATGAATAACCCGTTAAAACGAAAAAATACAAATTATTCAGTTTGACAAAGAAATTGGTCTTACATCTACTTGGTACCTGTATTCGTACTCACCAAGTAGATTAAGTCTCTTTCAAAATCACTCTCAGAAGGCATCTTCGGTGTCATTATTAACACTTCTAGTTGAATTTAAGACTCCTTATAATAAGAGTTCTTGAGTTTAGCAGCGCTGTTATTTCTCTACCTGTGGCCTGGACGCTTTTTAAAACCTGACTAAAAATAGAGGTGTTGTAATTAAGTTTGAAGCCTATTAATGTGTGTGTTTATGCTATTTAGTTTTTCTATTCTATTTTTCATCAATCGATGAAAAATCAAAAAGGTCAGTGGTTTTCGAGTAATTCAACTTTTACTGTCAGGGAAGGTACTTTTTTTACATTTATAAATCAAAACATTGATATTTTCATCTGTTTGGAATATAACTAAATCTTTGGTCCGTACTATCTTTACAAAAAGGAAGCATGACTTGAGGTTTTTCTCATTTTACTAACACTTCTTGCGCAGGACCGGTTGGTGTCTCCTCCAAATCGTTGGGGGAGGAGTTGCCCAGCAGTTTACTTGCACTTTCTGAAACTTTAAGTGTACCAGTTTCAAATAAAAATACAATTACAAACATTGTTATTGCAAGCAACACGGTTCAATAGATGACAATGTATAAAGAAGTTCATGCGTGATGCACCAGAAAGGGCATGCAAAACTTTAAAAATAAATTTTAAGAGAATGTTATAGTTAATTACAAAAAAAAAAATACAAAAAATATGTATTCAAAAGACAAAATAGAAATATCACATCTAAAACTAAAGTTTTGAGAGGTAAAAACGTTGTCGTGGTGTAAAAAAGGTCAGTTTAAAAAAATGAGTAATTTATCTTAATAAAGATCTTAAATAAAAAATAAAAAACATTTTGAATTATAAACACTTTGCCCGCGACTGTACCTGTCATAGCAATTATCTTATAGGCTGTACTTTAAAAAGTGAGCAAATAATACACTATGAGAATTCGTTAAGTGTTTATTCTTTTAACATGTCAATATCTTGAGTGACATCGTTTGACAAGCTTTCATATTATGATTTATTTTCGAGAGTTCTTTTATCTTTGTATTTGCACTCCGGCTTTAGATTGTTTGCTGGAAATTTAATGTTACACGGCATTCGCTTTATAATAAACGACATATGTTTTTTAGACATTTCGTCTTGGTCCCCGTGTGTGGAGTGTGGCCTCATCTTCCCGAGGTAGGAGAAGAGACCCGTGAGAACAACTTCGTCTTGGAGATCTGAAGATAAATAAGTTAATAACGATACTAAAGAGCAAACCATATTTTTAGGGTTCCGTAGCCAACTGGCAAAAACCGGAACCCTTATGGATTCGTCATGTCTGTCTGTCTGTCTGTCCGTCCGTATGTCACAGCCACTTTTTTCCGAAACTATAAGAACTATACTGTTGAAACTTGGTAAGTAGATGTATTCGTGAGTGTCAGCCGATGCAATCGGACGTGTCGGTTGACAAATTATAATATATATATATACCTAATATCAAATACCATTACTTGCAAAATAATGACCTAGATGTACATACTGTGAAGTATGCATACCTTGCACAAAGTCTATTTGGTATGCTACACTGGTTGGATAGGCTGTGTGTGTTGCTGTTTGTCATATTGACTTGACTCAGATGACTTCTAGTGTTACTTATAAAATTATATTGTATTGAACGTTTAATACATACAGCGGAAGATACCTATCTGTGTCGTGACGTTTACTATTCAGTTAATTGAATTTATAATGTTCAGTGCATAATCTTAAAAATAAACCAATGGAAGACAGTCCCTGTAACCGAAGTGTGCCATCGCGACGCAGTCCGTCAGGAACACCCGCCCATCAGGAAGAGGATCTTCCTAAAGTGATATCCACACCTGAGATCCAGAACTGGATGATATCCGTAGAACAGTGCCTGACTGATGTGTGCATTATCTCGTCTGAAGGAAAATTGAATGCGGACCAGAAACTAAGGATCAATAATTTGTGCCGAAAAGTAAGTCATGGAATGTCGCAAATGGCCGTGCAATATCAAGCCCTTAAATGAAGAATCTTTTAAGCCCATACTTCCCTTCAAACACTAAAAGAAAAACATGACCTCTCGCAGCAACTTTTAGACTTTAAACAGAGTATTAAAGCGTCCTCTAATCATGCCACCGGGCCAGTTTCCTTCGCCGACATCGCAAAAAAAGGTGCACATAGTTTTATTCAGCCCAGTAACATTAGTTCGGTAGCAATTTACCCTAACGATAAAATGAAGTCGAGTGAGGAAACAAAAAACCTTGTTCAAAAAATTATCAGACCTGAAGAATTGAAGCTACATGTGAGAGGTTTGCGCAAGACAAGAAATGGTGGTGTCATCATCAGCACTGACACTAAAGACGATATCGAGAAGCTGAAGCAGTCTCCGCAGCTAATGACATCTGGTCTCACTGTGGATGAACCTCACAAACGCAAGCCCAGAATAGTAGTCATCGGAGTGCCCACTTCTATGCATGAATCGGAAGTCTTTAACTGCATTTTTAAACAAAACTTGGCCGATAAGCTGCAAGGTATGACACTTGAGTCATTTTTGACCTGTATAAAGTTAAGTTATAAGTCGGGAAAAAAGGAAAGTGAGGCCTGCAATTATATAATAGAAGTCCCTGCACATATACGCAAAGCATTAATAACTAATGATAGAGTATTCGTGAATTGGTCGTCGTGCCCTGTAAGAGACTTTACCCTTGTAACACGGTGCTTTAAGTATCAGCAGTACGGTCATGCCGCCAAGACGTGCAGGGTGGAGGCCTCCACCTGCGGTCATTGTGGCGATGTAGGCCACACAATAAAGGACTGCACAAAAAAAGCCGAACCACCTAAATGTGCTACATGCCTGCTCTTCAGGAAGCCAGCTAATCACAAAACAGGTGACGCTGACTGTCCCGCCAAAAAAAATGCCGAGAAAAGGTACATTAACTCGATAGATTATGGAGGCGCCTAAGAGCGCTATACTCAATTTATTGTCAGTATTTACATTTATTCATTATGTTTTATATTCGATATGTACCAATTATTTTTAATATTTTGTTTTGTTAATTTGTCATTGAATAATAAATAATTCATCTACTGCTAAGAAGAAAATTGTATTTTGCAAGTAAATGTTGAAAGTTAGTTATGTAAGCTCTTTTTTGCCTGAAATACAGGAATACCTAGTTCAGGCACGTGTGTTTTCTGTACTCTAATAATATGTTTAGTTTTTAGTCATTATCTTGTCAATTAAGTTTTCTTTCAATAAATATTATATTATTATTATTATTCTGTGAACCGCATTATGATTTATATATAAAAATCGTAAAAAAACAATAAGTTTTGGGGGTTCCCCATACTTAGAACTGAAACTCAAAAATTTTTTTTTCATCAAACCCATACGTGTGGGGTATCTATGGATAGTACTTCAAAAATATTATTGAGGTTTCTAATATTATTTTTTTCTAAACTGAATAGTTTGCGCGAGAGACACTTCCAAAGTGGGAAAATGTGTGTCCCCCCCCCCCTGTAACTTCTAAAATAAGAGAATGATAAAACTAAATAAAATATATGATATACATTACCATGCAAACTTCCACCGAAAATTAGTTTGAACGAGATCTATTAAGTAGTTTTTTTTAATACGTCATAAATCGTAAACCGCAATTTACCTACAACGAACTACAAGAACTTTTATATTATGTTACTTGCTGCTACGGAACCCTTCATGGGCGAGTCCGACTCGCACTTGGCCGCTTTTTTTTATATGTGATAGGTGGCAAACGAGCAGACGGATCACCTGATGGTAAGCGATTACGCCGCCCATAGACACCTGCAACACCAGAGGAGTCACAAGTACGTTGCTGACCTTTAAAATGGGATGGGGGGATGGGGGGAATTGGCGGGGGGGGGAGGTTGGGCCCTAATACAATTTAATTACTTTTAGAAAATTAACGTCAATTTTTTGTAAGTGCAGATTTTACCCCACTGTCCAGGCAGAGGGTAATGAATTACTTTCAGGCGTGTGTAAGCATGTATGTCCGTTTCATTATTACTGTCTGTAGCCAAAACTTCTAGAAGGAGTGCGAAAGGGCTTACCAATTGAGGGTAAAAAAAAAGAAATTTCGTTAGTATATACAGGATGTCCCAGAAATAATAAACCAAAGTGACACTGAGATAGACTGGCTTCAGGTCTATCAGATAACATCAACATGACCCTAGTAAAAGTTCGCTGATTTTCGTGATATCACCACTTTTGTGTTTTTTTTATCGCCACGGATTGTTTAATAGTTCCTTTAGGCTATCTTTAGGTTATCTTTAATAGCGACAACAATTTCATCCCCATCACTTAGATGGTTGTCAGTACACAACTGTGCGTTTTACTAGAAACTTTCTGCCTCGCACAACCAAACTGTGGAATGAATTGTCGCCTGCGGTATTGGTCGGCGCCTTGGTCCGGAAACCAATACGACATTCAAACCTTCAAGAAAAGAGCGTACTCCCATATTTAAGGCCGGCAACGCACTTGTGACTCCTCTGGTGTTGCGGGTGTCTATGGGCGGCGGTAATCGCTTACCATCAGGTGATCCGTCTGCTCGTTTTCCACCTCTGCGATAAAAAAAAAGTTAAAATTAAAATAAAAATAAAAAGAAAGATGTGCTGTAACCGAAAATATAAGTAATAATTAATACAATGCTCAAGCGTTTTCTGTGGCTAAATTACAGGTTGCTCGAAAATTATCTGTGCTCGCTACGCAAAAACAAAGTGTTTAAAACAACTAACTAAACTAACAATTAAACAGAAGTGATAATGTGTTCTCAAAAACCAAATTATTACTTCAACAAAAGTACTTTGGTTTGTTCTTTTGTAATGAGAAAAACAATTCTCTTTAAAAAGTATGGATAATTATTCAAAATTATTAAAAGACCCGACCGCAAAACACGGGAATTTCCCTCGGAAAAATAATTATATCCTGAGGGCGTGATCGATCCGACGGACCGTAATGAATAAAATTCCTATTTGGATTCCTTTTGTCTTTTTATTATAATTTAGCGTAAAGGAATTTATACTTATTAAGATCAAAAAATTGGTTAAATAAATGTTCGTATAATTTGAAATATAGTGATCAAGCATGCGATTTCTGAGAAAAAACTTAGTCTGAGACTGCAGTAGAAAGATAGATACACATCTTCACGTTAGCGAAATCTCTATCTTAACTTGCCCTGTCCAGTAATGTATTAGCTGCAGAAATAAAGACGATATGTATTGTGAATTCTTCATCTAATTATTATTTTATGGTACAGTCATTCGTGCTGTCCCAAGAGATAGGCGGAGATTGCCTGGTGTAACTTGCAATTTTTTTTAATTTTTTTTAATCCACAATTGGTTAGCCCTTGGCATCATCTCACCTGGTGGTAAGTGACGATGATACCGAAGATGGAAGCGGGCTTACCAAGAGTCCCCAATGCAATGGGCAACTGGCTATCTTATCTTCATGCCGGAACACATCAATGCTGTCAACATTGATGTTTGGCGGCAAGACTTAGATAAGATGGTGGTAGCTAGCCAGGCGGGCTCAGAAAATGCCCTACCACCAACCAAACCGAGTCCTACAAAGTTGGACCCCGCCGGGAATCGAACCCGCGACCTCCTGATGTGAAGCGAGCGGACTAGCCGCTAGGCCACGGAGGCGGTAATCACCCGCGGTAACATTATAGGGCATTTAGATTTACACGCGACCTAGGTAGGCACCTATATGTTGTAATCATATGTGAAGTTTTCCTCCCTGTGTTCCACTGTGTTTCTATTGTAGCATTCAAGCAATCAGTGTGTAGGTACTGCAGGCCTCCGACTCGGTGGACCGATGAATTGGTGAAGGTTGCAAGAAGCCGCTGTTTGCGATTAGCACAAGACCGATTGTCGTGGAAATACTTAGGTGAGGCCTTGATCCAGCAGTCGACTTCTTTTGGCTGATGGTAATGTTGTACCAATGAATTAAACATACATTGGCGTCGATTCGGATTTTACGATTAAACTTATTTGACAGAACTAAACTTAATTTAAGTGTTTACTGTTTAGTCTTTCTCTCTCTGTATCGAAAAGACAAGGATATGATGCTTAAATTAAGTTTAGTCCTGTCAAATAAGTTCGTAAACACCGAATCGACACCAATTGGTACATCATTATCATGAGCCAAAAGAAGTCGACTGCTGGATCAAGGCCTCACCTAAGGATTTCCACGACAACCGGTCTTGTGTTAATCGCAAACAGCGGCTTCTTGCAACCTTCACCAAGTCATCGGTCCACCGAGTGGGAGGCCCGCCACCGAATGTCGTAAACGTTTTTTTTTTCAAATATAAATATTTGAAATTGAGTACAATGAAGTCACAATTTAATGTAGACATTACTAGAATAGAATAGAATAGAAATCTTTATTTGCTTATAAACAAGGTGCAGTCAGTAGTTCCTAGGGTAAGTGTCATATTTAGATTCACTTGTTTAATTATATTTTATGAGAGCATGCAAATATTAATGTAAGTATATAGGTCAATATTGAACAAGAAAATTTTTTTAAATCTCTGTTTTACATAGTCTTAAATTATTCATAATATAAAAATAAAAATAAATCATTACATGTCAACGTATGGTTTCTTACAATCAGTTCACTCTTTATGTTTCAAAAAATCGTCAACAGAATAAAACATGTTCTGAAGAAGCCACTTGTGCACTTCCACTTTAAATTTATTGTAGGGTAATTCTTGAATGGGTCGAGGTATTTTGTTAAATAATAACTATACTTATTATATCAAATAGAAAATTGCACCTGTAATTAAATTCTAACCTATTAAGTTTTTCTACTATTTCAATAAACTACTTGCATTTAGAGTCAGAAATCATCACTATTTACATTGTACATTTAAATGCAAGTTAATTTAGTTTATTTTTTCCATCACATTGTGTTATTCCACGTTATAGTTTGTCGATGGGGTTCGCACCCGTCATGCCAAACACTATAAATCTCCTACAAATCCGTAACACTATTTGTACGTTTTCTTCTCCCCTCCTTCCTTCGGTTGTTGTTCACCACTTCATTGCATAACTAATTTCTACTAACAAAAACAAAATAAACATACACATAAACAAAATCATTAGAAATTGTAAGAATTTCTTCATATGAAAAATATATTGCTAAAAAATTTTGTTTGCAAAAATAAATCGTCAAACAACAAAGAAAACATTCACGGAAGAGCGTATTATAGAATCCGCTCAACTGGAGTCGAGAAAATATTAAATGTCAATAAATATCGAAAAAATCTGTCGCCAAGATAGATGCCGAAAATCGGTTGTTTTTATTAAATTCCTCCATCGAACATTCATCCATAATAAATATAGAAAAGGCCTTGGAGCATTGACATAACCTGCTTACATACATTTGGCTTGCACCCAAAACGGACAGACATTGTACGCAAAACGAATTATTGACCAAAGTACAGTGGGGATTGTGAAAATATTTTTATAGTGTAACATTTGTCCTGTAGGAGGTCGCATCGACCCCCTCCCTTGCCGCAGACCTCCCGCTGTTAGCGAAGCCCGCTGCAATAACAACACACACTTGGCAATACAATGAACATAGCAGAAACAAAAATATTACCGCTCTGTTTATTGGGGAAGATTATAGAGCTGTTAATGCGGTATTTTTCACTTATTATACATATTTTTTAAATCGTTAATTTTACCCATATGACGTCATACATGTGTACTATTCTGTTTAATGAACAAAATGGGTTAATCTTCCGAATAAGTAAGATTTTATGGTTTCCAAGGAAAATAATGTTATTTAAGTAAAAATGTAATTTATTTTGGATATTGGTAAATGCTCCCTTCCCCTATACAATAACTTTATATTTAGGTACTTATTTAATTTTGTTTAGGTATTTAAACATTAATTTTCTTAAACTAAATAGTAAATATTCGTTATTGCACATCACAAAAACAGAAATAATAATAACAAAAACAAAATGTAAAGGCTTTGTGATTCTGCGATTTCTTCCACACAACCTAAGTAAATTATCGGATAGTACAAAAAAATTACAAAACATCTGCAATTGCATGAGGTATATCCATGTTAGTAGAGTATTACTTTTATGAAAAATGTTAACTGACAACTATGAGGAAATTTTCATTATTTTACGCTTACAAATAATCATTTTCAGCTAGTTTATTTAATTTATAATATATATTTTAGTTTATTTTATATGCAAAATCACAAATAAGTTTTTGATGCATGGGTGTTGTTTTTTAAGTTCCTTTGTGGTTTAATCTGTGATTTGTTTTATTTTCTGTTTGTGATTATTATAAAATACAACTAAACAGCTCTGTATCTTTATTATAATTGTTGTTGTCTTTCTATCACTGCCGCATTCTTAGCAGTAGTCCTGATTTACTGTCTTAATATATTGAGTGTATTGACCGTCCATCTTATCATCACACATCATCCATTTTCATCGCACGAAACATAAAATAGATACAACAATACACAGAAAGATAATATTGTTCTTTGCTGCTTCGCCCTAAGGAAATAATCGTCGACCATTAAGATTGGAAATGGATGCTCCAATTCAAGAAATCGCTAAGTCCAAATTTGATGGTTTTGATTTGTTTTTATTATTTTCATGACATTCATTGTTAACATAAGGTTATGATTCTTTTAACAAATAAAACAGCTAAATTATTTATATTACATTAACTTTTCATTACTTTTTTAAACTGCGCATATTATTTCAGAACACATTTAAAACATAATAACATCAATATGGCAAAAATAACTTTTGGACTTAGTGATTTCTTGAACTGGAGCATCCAAATATGCGTGATAATAAATTTATAGTGGAAAATACTGCTGAAATACGTATATATACTAATAATTTAACACCGACAAAGTCACGACGCCGAGAGGCATCAAAATTATCGAAACTGTTTCAACATCCTTCAAAGTGTTAAATAGCAGCAGTGTTTCAGTAAAAATTCCAAAAACTGATTTTGATTTTGAGGAAATTAAATTCAAACACTTGTAACGTCATGTTGAAAGACACATAAAATCATTAAACAAAATACAAATCTATTAAACGTATAAAAATAAAAAAGGAGAAAATAGTAAAAATATAGGTACTAAAAAGAGTTGCTGTTCAGCAAAAAGATTATTTTTTTCTAAAAACATTTTAAATAAAAAGCAGCCATGACGTCATATTTCATTACCGTCATTTATGTGGGATACAAATATGACATTTTATTACCTACTTTGAATTTTTTTGTGTTCTGTGCGGAATGGACATTAAAAAATACCCACATTTTCCATTTTATAATTGTTATATCGTATGTTATTTTTGTGTCTTTACTCCATGAAAGAGTTAAGGTAGTATGAAGATTATTAACCCAATGGTTGCCAACTAATTTGAAAAAGTTGTTAACTCTATCTCAGGCTAAAGTTCTAGATAACTTCGTTAACAACCCATATATTTTCCATTGCATTGGGAACATACATATTACATATATCTACTTGGGTTTTGTTCAGTTTTGTGAACACCATCTACCATATTTCGTTTTTTATCAACTCAGAAGTCACCCTCTTTCAAGAGCATGGCATTGCAGGGCTGTGGTCAGCCGGTGTACTATTAATTTTAACCCCTTTATTTCCTTAACATGGATCATTTCGATGTTAATGGGTTATCTCTACAAAATTTCAACTCTATACCTTCTGTTGTTTTGAGAAATATACCTAAAATCTCTTAAGATTTGGCATACACTGATTCACTCGTCATTAAACACTTTTATACATGCCCCACTGCGCCTAGAACTTTGAAATTTGGAGTGTGGGTTATGTTACACATATTTTTTTATTTAACACGTATCCGATAGTGCGAGGACCTCGGCCTTTTTCCTCGTTAGTATTTTATATGTATAATTAACTAAAATATATGATAGACATATCTAAACCGAATGAGTGAATAAATTTATGAATGAAAACACTTTAAAAATAAATTTAGTTTCCTTAAGATTGATTCATATCTTTGTGAGACTAGAAACTTCAATTTTAGGCTGATCAAAGCTATCGGAACAGTCTCCATCCTGTTCAGACTTGGTGACTACAAAACAAAGCTTCGTCGAAATTTCACTGTCTCCTCTTTATTTACTTGTGAAAGGAAATCTTGTTTCATATTATTTCCATTTAATATCGAAAGGTTTGAAGAATGGCCTACTGTCGACAAGACAAATGATCTATTATGTTTAGGGTTGTGAGATTTCGGGTCTGTATACGAAAATGTTAGTGGCATTTTTTTTACCCTCAATTGATAAGCCCTTGGCATCATCTCACCTGATGGTAAGTGATAATGATGACGAAGATGGAAGCGGGCTTACCAAGATTCCCCAACGCCATGAGGAACTGGCTATCTTATCTTCATGCCGGAACAAATCAATTCTGTTAACATTGATGTTAGTGCGGCAAGACTTAGATAAGATGGTGGTAGCTAGCCAGGCGGGCTCAGAAAATGCCCTACCATCAACCAAACCGATTCCACAAGTTAAAACCCGCTGGGATCGAACCCGCGACCTCCTGATGTGAAGCGAGCGGTAAGCCACTACGCTACGGAGGCGGTTAAATATTTTGGCAGTTATTTCAAGTGTCGTTTTTCGCCCGTTAGTGCCGGTTGCTATCACTAGATGGCAGATGTTAAGCTTTGCTAGTGGCTTTACAGAGGAGGCATACTCGCGTATGTGCAGCAGAGGAAGTCTCCCATCAAAGCTTTATAATAATTTAACAGGAAAAGCAGTTTAAGGTTTTTATCCTCAACTAGTAAATTCCTTGCATTATCTCAACTAAGTAAGTAAGTGATACTAATGTCTTCAACCGCCGAATATACTATTTCGGATATTAAACTAAATTACATCCCTAATATAATTCCCTCTCGTCTCTTCCCTTTGCTTATCGACGTCTACAAAATATAGATGTGTTCTTCGGATACTATGTTTCTATACAGAGCATCGGCTTTGTACGATATTTAGTTCAACTCCGAGTCGTGAGTCGTACAATAGAATCTTAGCAAGAAATAGAAGCAACTTCTTGTTTAAGTTGTTGTTTTCCGCCAAGTTTTCAACAAGAGCTAACTCTATGGAGTACGCTTTTGTTGAACTGAGTTTAATTTCTGTAAAAACATCAGGCTACGTAAGCGTTGAGTATTTGAAGCGGAAAATTTGCTCAGTTTTTATGGGTTTAATTAAGATTTTTTTGCAAAATTTTCAGTAGGGAAAGGTGATAAGTTTTATGAGGAGATTAAGAATTAATGGTGCGAGCTGCAATGACAATAGTCCATCGTTTAAACAGTTGCAGAAGACTTTGTTTTACATCTTATAAGAATGAATGAAAACTGAAATCGAACAATATGTAAACAAGAAAAATAAAACAATAAATATAGAAAGGAAGTTATAAAGGTAGGCTGAAAAGCCGCAAGAATTTTGCAACGTGTGTGTCCCCTCTCCCCGATAAAGACCGTTCAAAGGAGAGATGCAGAATATGGAAGGAGAGTGCCGTTCTCCCTCGTCCTTTCGTCCCACTGTCTGAGAGTCCTCCGCCTGGACATGAGTTACCATGGCTTACCTGGAAGTCTTTAAATAGACTTCGGACGCAGGTCGGACGCTGGCCGCAGCAAGGAGAACCTGTTCAGGTGGGGATTCTCAGACGGTTCCAACTTGGAGTGCAAGTGTGGGGTAGTTCCCCAAACAATGGAGCATTTAAGATCGTGCCCTGCGTGCCCAAACAACTGCACGCAGGAAGATCTAATGTGTGCTACGGACAGTGCGATTCGCGTAGCTGAATTTTGGGCCGAGACTATATAGGCAGGTTTGTTATCGACTCGAAAAGAAGAAGAAGGTAGGCGACCTTATAGCTAAAATAATCTTTTCAGAAAAAAAGAACATTGAGGAAATGTGGAAAAGTAGTTAAGTGGAAATTCCCATATAATTATGTGGTGGTACTACGGACCACTTTTCTGTGGGTGTTTTTTAATTTGCTTTTTGCACAGTCGGGATTTCGATTTTTTAAATAAGTATATGTTTGTTTTTGGTATGCTGCCTTCATAAGAAAGAAGGCCGCAAAGTTTATCGAATTTCATATACTTTGCGGCTTTCTCTCTTATGAGGACAGAATGGCTGCTTTGACTGTTTTTTTGCGAAAGTTTTTTTATTTGTTTTTTCGTCGAGATACAATAGTAGAAGTTTGAATGAGAACAATTGTTCCTATGTTTAAATTTTATATAACTACTGTTAAAGCATTTTCATAGACTTTGACTCTAAGGGGCGTCACACACTAGGGCGATACTGTGCTATATAATCCGCCACACGCCATATAGTATATGGTTGAGGTGCGTCATTATACTACATAGAAATAAAGCAATCTTACCATGGAGTTGCATGATCCAGCGGCCAGATCATATATATTGTCGAGGAGCTCCGACAAAACAGGCAGAGTCAACGGAGGCCCCCTACGCGGGGCTGCTTTATACGGTAGCACCAGTAATCTAACCGAGATTTTTTTGGGCTTCTCAACGATATGGCCAGTCATTTTGATCGACTGACTCGGTGGCTCAGTGGTTAGTGATCGTAACAACTGATCCGAGAGTCGCGGGTTCGATCCCCACATAGGGCAAACATTTCTGTGATGAGCAGACTTGTTTGCTCTGTGTCTGGGTGTATTATATCTATACCTATATGTATGTATTTAAAAGTATATGTGTATTTATATCAGTCTCTGGTTCCCATAGTACA
The DNA here is from genome assembly GCA_958295455.1 of Coleophora deauratella. NCBI lineage: Eukaryota > Metazoa > Arthropoda > Insecta > Lepidoptera > Coleophoridae > Coleophora > Coleophora deauratella. The sequence goes on from OY282411.1 coordinate 5,794,573, forward strand.
GGGAATCCTAGTTTGGGGACAGATGACCGTGTGTGAATCTACCAATTCATATTTATTATAGCTATGTCGTGGTCAAATCTAAGAATTAGCCAGATTAAATAATATTTGTCCTGGTATATTAATTAATCTGGCAATTTTTTTAATTTGTATACGACATAGATATCATAAATATGAAGTGGTAGATTAACCTGTTGTCAGCGTGGCTATAGATCGAACCAATTGATAACCACCTCAGAACAATTGATTGCCACCTCTGAATACGGAATATAAAAAAATAACAGTTACCAGTTCCATAAACTTTCATTGTCAAAAAGAAGCGCTATGAACATGCTGACTAAACCTTATATTCAGCTTATGCCCGAGTATCTTATTGTTGACCATCGATTCGTTAAACTTGTTCGATCGTTGTTGACAAACTTAAATGTCTTAACTTGAATATCGCATCTACTGTGTACATACTACGACCCAATTTACTTGCGATCATTGGGAAAGGGAGATAGAATTTCAAATTTCCAAAATTTGCAACAAACTGTAATTTACAGTAATGCGAGTCAGTTTGACTATCTGTATCAATATGTAAGAAGTTTATTTAATGCACGGAAGTATAATACTAGCTTTCCCAATCATTCTATCACGTCGTAAAGGTTGCGTGAAATAAATCACTGATAACAATAAGTCCGCCTTTAGATTTTTTTATTTTAACTAGCCTGTAATTTTAAACTGTATTTTGATGCTGGTGTGCAATAAAGTATATGCATTTACTAACTTACTTATTTTCTCACGGTGACAAATATTTGACATCGTAACTTCATCTTAAAGTAATAAATTGAAGATTATCTTAAAAAGTTTAAATTAGAAAAATAGAATGAAAAATTCAATAAGGCGATTATCACAAGGGAGGATATATTCTCAAAGAAGGAGTATTGCACTTTTGAAAATTAAATGAAATTTACCTAAGGACTGTTGCTAGAACTTTTAAAGGGCGCAGTGGCTTTAATTTCATGACAACAAAATTTGTTGAAATTTAATTTCTTTATCCCTAATGGTTGCGCCAATGCGCCTCTTTTCTTACGCGTCTATTCTAAATTATTATCTTTGCTTTCAATTCAGTGTTTTTCAATGTCTTCTCTATCATATCGTTACCGCATCGCATCGCGAATAATAAATTAATTATAAAAACCTTTTAAAGTGAAAAGTGAACCGCATCATCCATTTCGCCACACACAGATTTATTCATACAGAGAAACTGTCCACGCAATCATCACTCCACATTCCATGTTATCGTCAGTCATAAACATACACCTCATACTTCGGCTCCATATCCGTAAGTTTCATTTTCTCTTACAAATTTATTAATCTTTAAATCTCCCGCCTGGTTTGGCACTCAACGGCCAGCGGGTGAAGCCGCTGCCCGGCCCAACCATAGTTTTGGTGCCTCCTGTGAGGAATTATTTGCGAATCGCGAATTTTCCTTTTTTTTCAAATTTTGATTTGGCCATTACGTAACCATGGCCGCCGGAGTAAAGAAATTAAAACGGGATCTCGCAATCTTTACGGGATTTCGGGATTTGTATATAAACCGCATGCAAACGATTTATGAAAGATCACTTAATATTAAGGATCCTATGTCCAAGGATATGTTCTTCTCGTCTGCCGAGTCAATTGATGAAATCCGCGCCCAGTTTATGGAAAACATAGAGAAAATAAATTCTATAGAAATGCAGTTAGATTCGAGTTTTGAACCATCTTTCAAGGAATGGGAGACCATGGAAGATCTCTACTGTAAAGTCCGCCGCGTTAAGAACGAATTGCTGTCTCCTAAGCCTCTCGAACATTCAGTTAAGCAAGAATGTCTTACTAAATCTCATCTTCCTAAGTTACCTCCGATTGAAATACCAGATTTCCATGGTCAACCCAGTCAATGGAGTGTGTTCTACGAGACCTTTCGAACAGCCGTTCACAATAATCCACAACTTTCCGATTCAGAAAGGCTTTATTATTTACTCGGGAAACTGAAAGGCAAGGCTCAACTCGTGTACGCAGGTATATCGCCGTCTAGTGAGAACTACGACTCGATTTGGGACGCACTTGTTCAGAAATATGAGGACAAAAGATACCTCGCATCGGTCTTCCTAGACCAAATTCTCGAAACTAAACCGATTCCGAGCCCTGCAACTGCGAATCAGTTAGAAAACTTTATTGATAAGTACGCAGCGTCTGTTGCAGCTCTTAAAGATTTGCAAATTCCTAACTTGTCCGATTACATTTTTGTGCCTTTGGCTCTGAAACGTTTAGACAATGACACTTCCACCGCGTTTGAAATGTCCTCTCGACACGTTGAGATTCCGGTGTACGACGATTTCGTGAAATTCGTAAAAGGTCAAGCTAAAATACTTCAACGTGTAAACTCTGCCCAAATTCATAGTCCGGCTTCTCAGAGTCAAAATAAAATTGACAATGATATAAGGAAACCTGAACTACCTAAGATAACACACGCTTTTCTAACTTCTGACATGCAATATAAAAAACCTACGTTTACATGTTCGCTTTGTAAAAAATCGCATGAAATCTACGACTGTAAGGAGTTCTTGTCTCTTTCACCCGATGAACGCTTCAAGTTCGTAAAACAGAATGGTCTCTGTACAAACTGTCTTAGTTCGCGACACAAATGGAGTACATGTAATAGTACAAAAATGTGTAAATTTTGTGGTTATAGACATCACAGTCTTATTCACATGCATAAAAATAAAATCTCACAAGACTCGTCTATAGATACAGGTCATTGTTCGCAGCAGTCTTCTACGCACTCAAACCGCGCATCTGTCACTATGGCTCATGTCAGTACTGACTCGCCATCTTCGACAACGACACCGCATAATGTCTCTTCCGAGTCTACGCCTCAAGGAGAACTCAAACGCGTTCTAGCGACATCTGGTGGAATCTCTTTAGTTTCTGCTGATAAAAATGTAAAAGAAAAGTTTTTAAACTCTCAAAGTACATCTTCTTCGTCATGCCGCGATGTCTTGTTAGGAACTGCAACTATAAATGTTTTAAACCGAGAAGGTACAATGCAATCTTGTCGTTGCATTATAGACCCGGGATCTCAAAATCATTTTATTACGATGGATTGTTGTCGCAAATTAGGTTTGAGTATTGACCAGTTAAATCGTAAAACTGTTGTCAAAGGTCTGGGGGATAACGCATGCTCCACTAAAGGAAAGGCTCGATTCACTTTCTCGTCACGTATTAATCCAAATAATTCGTATGACGTAGAATCTCTTGTCCTAAATAATATAACCGGAAAGTTACCGACAGCTCTCGTTGATGTCAACTCATTAGATTATTTAAGGGGGTTACCTCTCGCCGATGAAGATTTTGACAGACCGGGACCCATAGACATATTAATAGGCGCGAAACTGTTTGTCGATTTACTTCTGCCTGGCAAACTTACGGGTCCTCCAAGCCAACCATCCGCCTTTTTGACAACGCTAGGCTATGTGGTGATGGGAGAAGTTGACGTTGTTACGGAACCCGAGCATTCTGTATCTTATTTCGTAACGTCAATGATCACAGAAAAGATAAATGATGACTTGTGTAAATTTTTCGAGTTAGATGATATGAAAGATATCCCTGTCACATCTTTGGAAGATAAACAATGTGAAGATTTTTACGTCTCTACCACTAGTAGAGATGAGACCGGACGATTTATAGTCGGTTTGCCTTTTAAGGAGACCCCTAATCAGTTGGGGGACTCTTTGAAAACCGCAACTAAGAGGTTTTTGAGCCTTGAACGCAAATTTCAGAAAAATCCAATTTTTAAGTCGATGTATGACGAAGTTATCCGCGATTATATCGACAAAGGATATTTATCTGAAATCGAGGAACCGAAGAATTACGGTGAAGGTTTTACACTACCACATCATGGAGTCTTACGCGAAGAACGAATTACGTCTAAACTTCGTGTCGTTTTAGACGCTAGTTGCCCGTCAGATAGCGGATACTCGCTAAACGACGTCCTGCATGTGGGTCCTCCACTGCAAGTAGATCTGTTTGAGGTTCTACTTAACTTTCGCCTTTTTGAGGTCGCTATTACCGCAGATATACGGCAAATGTATCTCCAAATTATTACAAGAGAACAAGACCGGCCGTATCAACAACTTATTCATAGGTTTAACCAAAGAGAACCATTGCGATATTTCGCTTTTCAACGTGTGTGTTTTGGACTCTGTGTAAGTCCTTATTTGGCGATACGCACTGTACGAGAGCTAGCCTCTCAAGAACAGTCGAAGTTCCCTTTAGCTTCTGCTTTACCTTCTCGCGATATATATTTAGACGATTTAGTGAGTTCGTTTGTAACTATTGATGAGGCAAATGAAGCTTCTCGTCAACTGATTGACATGTTTCGCGCAGGTGGTTTCGAAATGGTAAAATGGTCAAGTAACTCGCTTGAAGTTTTATCGAACATTCCAGAATCGCATCGTTTAACAGATCCTGTTGATTTTGATAAAAATGAATCGTTAAAGATTTTAGGTATGAAATGGCTACCCGCATCCGATCATTTTGAATTTACAATAATGCCTACTAATCGCTCATGTACAAAAAGGAACATGCTGTCTACTATTGCCCGTTTATGGGATATTCTAGGATTAGTCGGGCCGGTGATTGTTTTCGCCAAACTAATGATCAAGGAGCTATGGTCTCGTAAAGTTGATTGGGATGAAGTTCCTCCTGAAGATATTGTAAGAGCTTGGTCTCAATTTCAAGAGGAGCTCCCAGTTATTGCTCAACTGACATATCCTAGACATTTGAGTGTTTCTGATGGAACTGAAGTTTCGATTTTAGGCTTCTGCGATGCCAGCGAGAAGGCATTCGGAGCTGTAGTATATTTACATGTTAGTAGTAACACAAAATATACATGTACACTTGTGGCTTCGAAATCGAAAGTTGCCCCAGTAAAGGTGGTTAGTTTAGCTCGCTTAGAACTATGTTCCGCGTTACTACTCGCCAAATTGATGCGTAAAATCATAGATTTATACTCACAACGATGGACTATAAAGCATACTTACGCGTTTTCTGATTCTACGGTTGCCTTGAACTGGATATATTCATCACCCCATCGTTTTCAAACGTTTGTCGCTAATAGGGTGTCAAAAATTCAGAATTTGCTAGTAGCAGAAAATTTTCGCCATATCTCAGGAATTGACAACCCTGCTGACTGTCTGTCTCGCGGGCTAACGCCTAAGCAGTTGATTCATCATCCTTTATGGTTTCATGGTCCATCCTGGACGGCTACCAGTGAAGCTGAATGGCCTTTAGAGCCTTTTCAAACTAATAAAGATGTAACTATACCAGAAATGAAAACTATCTCTCTCGCATCTACTACACACCCGAAAGATGAGAACCCGCTTCTCTGTCAACTTGCTTTGAGATTTTCGTCATGGTCTAAGTTCATACGTGTTGTTGTCTACATATACCGCATGCTCAAGGTTTTACCACGAAACCAGTTCATTTCTGCGTCTGATATGCAATTTGCTGAAAATAAAATCCTTCAGGCATTGCAAGCTAAACATTTTGATCACGTTATAAAGAGTTTGTCGAAAGAGTCTTCACTATGTCCTAAACATATTAGAAGATTAACTCCTTTCATACAAAACCATCTGATTCGTGTAGGTGGTCGTTTGAACAACGCTGATTTGACTTTCGACCAACAACACCCAATATTGTTACCTCGTAGTGACCATATAGTTAATTTGTTGGTAGAGTATTACCATAAAAGACACTGTCACACCGGTGCCAATGCCACCCTAAATCTAATAAGACAATGTTACTGGATAATTACCGGTCGCAGAACTGTTCGTTCTGTAATAAATAAATGTAATTCATGCTTCCGCGTCCGTCCCAAGGTAACTGTTCCTATTATGGCTGATTTGCCTGCATCTAGAGTGCAAACAGTTCTTAAAGCTTTCGTTAAAACTGGATGTGACTATGCTGGTCCTTTAAATATAACACTCAAACGTGGTCGTGGAAACCGCAGCCAGAAGGCTTATATCTGTTTATTCGTTTGTATGGTGACACGTGCTATACATATCGAATTGGTGTCTGACTTAAGTACAGCCCTGTTTATCGCAGCGTTCAAGCGTTTTATTAGTCGCAGAGGTCCAGTATCAGAAATGTATTCGGACAACGGAACTAATTTCGTAGGAGCTAGATCTTACTTAAATGATATATTTAAATTTGTCACATCTAAAGAGTATCAGGCCGCGTTAACTTACGAGTTAGCAGATTATAGGATTGATTGGCAATTTATTCCACCAAATGCAACGCATTTCGGAAATTGGGAATCACTTATTAAATCAGTGAAAACACATTTATTTCGAGTCATAGGTTCACAAATTTTAACCTTCGAGGAAATGAGCACAGTTCTTTGTTCCATTGAGACTGTAATAAACTCTAGACCGCTTTGTGCAAATATTTCTCAAGATGCAAACGAGATATTACCTATCTGTCCTAACAATTTCTTAAATTTTATTGCACTTAAGTATTTACCTGGGGCTTCTATAGATGATAGGCCGATACATTTGTTAGAACGATATCAATTAATAGATAAACTTATTCAATCCTTCTGGGACAGATGGTCCCTTGAGTATCTGAATTCTCTACAAGGTCGCCAAAAGTGGGATAAACCGGGCGCTAATATTAGTGTAGGGACATTAGTCATTGTTATCCAAGATGGAAAAACGTCACCTCTCCAATGGGAGTTAGGTATAATCACAGACGTTCATCCAGGTCGAGATGGAAATATCAGGGTAGCTACCGTAAAAACAAAGAGAGGTATTTACAAAAGACCTGTTGTACGTCTCGCACCGCTGCCTTTGCAGTAATATAGTTTAGAAGATCTTTCATATTTAAGTTTGGCCTGCGTTTTGGGTCTTAGAATATTATTTTATTTGAAGCCACGGTAGTGTACACCGCCAAGTTCGAGCCCCTTTCTTTTTCATAGGATTAACTTTATTTAATTTGTGTTTTTGAGAGCTTTTGAAAGCTTAACCTTTCAAGGCGAGGGGCTATGGTTGCGCCAATGCGCCTCTTTTCTTACGCGTCTATTCTAAATTATTATCTTTGCTTTCAATTCAGTGTTTTTCAGTGTCTTCTCTATCATATCGTTACCGCATCGCATCGCGAATAATAAATTAATTATAAAAACCTTTTAAAGTGAAAAGTGAACCGCATCATCCATTTCGCCACACACAGATTTATTCATACAGAGAAACTGTCCACGCAATCATCACTCCACATTCCAGGTTATCGTCAGTCATAAACATACACCTCATACTTCGGCTCCATATCCGTAAGTTTCATTTTCTCTTACAAATTTATTAATCTTTAAATCTCCCGCCTGGTTTGGCACTCAACGGCCAGCGGGTGAAGCCGCTGCCCGGCCCAACCACCTAAAAAAGCGTTTTTTTTCATGTAAAATTATTTGTAAGCTCTAGAGTAGCCGTAGGATCTTCACTATCACTTAGTTTTTTACAAGTTGAATAAATTATTCACATTTCGCAAATAAAAAAAAAGTTGGAAGTCGTGGCATCATTTGAGCTCTGCTAATAGATGGAGCCTAACTCTATGCTCACGTGCTACGAGGGAGATCAAACCACTGAATGTTACCATGAGTAATAAGTAATTTTGTATGATCAAGATATGATTAATAATTATTAGAGATATTACAACTTTGTTAGGTTAAAAAAATCTGATTAATTTTAAAAAGTTTAACAGGAATGTCATACTTTAACACCTATAAGCCTTATAAACCAATTCTCAAATACTAAGTTCAAAATTATCCGAGAGCAACCTTTTTTTCAATTAATTTGTCCATTTTCTATAATTTAAAAAACAAAACAAATTCGTTAATTTCCAGTGTTCATTCGCGCCGTTTCCCCGGAGGCCCTGTATAAGGATTCGTTTAATTCCCCCTGTATTTGCGGGGCCTGTTCAAATATTGGCCGAGAGTATTGGGCCGGACTCGGTCGGTCCAATATGTTGCCATGTGAAACAAATGGATGTTCTACCATTATGGTAGAAATGTTTACTTATCATCATACTTAACTAAGACTTAAAACGTGTCGGTGGCGCAGCGGGTAGTGACTCCGTCCTTCTAACCAGAGGTCTTGGCTTCAAATTCTGGCCAGTGCACTTATGAGTTTTTCGAAACTTACATGCATTTTCACACCGACTACTTTAACGGTAAAGGAAAACAACGTTAGGAAAACTGCACATCTGATTTCTAGATGTGTATGTTGGTCATGTTGCACCCGCCCGTAGGTGTAAATCTAAATGCCCTTACACGTGACCGCGGGTGGTGCTAAGTGCAACTGCCTTCTATACCTTGTGGATAGAACGGTTAAATCTGCCACACGATAAGAAGATCATACTTGACTACGCATAATTTCACCAATCTTTTGTCTGTAACGGTCTTATCAATAATGAGTAATTTTAATGAAAATATTGAGTTTTTTTTATTTCTTATCAAGTGACACAATTTAAGAGTGATATCACAAGGAATGCAACAGTGACTGCCTGTTAAGTAGCTCCTGCGGTCACGTGTAGGGCATTTACCTACACCTACGGACGCAATGTGATACGCAACCTTCTCGCATATTTCTTCAATATAATTTTCTTTACCGTTTAATCAACTGGTATTTAAATGTATGTAAGCTTCTAAAATACATCTTAGGTACTCTGAGCAGGATCTGAAGCCAAGATTAGAAGATTTGAATTACTGCCGAGGATCTATCGGCGCTTTTGTATTTTAAAATACAAACATATTGTATATAAACTACTTCTCCTAGTGTGTATAAATGCGGACTGAACACGATTTATGCGAAAAGCATTTTCTTCGGGAGTACTACTTATAGTGGTTTTTACCATTAATTCTGAACCGTTCACTCAGAAAAAAAGATATTTCAGCATTCGTAAAAAATATTAAAATTTTAAAATAAAAAATGTTACAGCTGGCAACACCGGCTCGATCTACACTCGGAACAATCGCACTTGAGGGGAATGACTTTAAACGATTCTCGAGGAGCGTTCTGTTCTAGAGACTAAATGACTTGTTCGCTCTCGGACTACAGACTTTTCAACTTTTTTTACCGACTGTCCAGAAATAATGTATTAGTTTTCGGAAATACAGTCTCGCGCACCTAAAACTATATAGGGTAGCCGAGCCACTACTAGGCTGTATACTTTTAGTTGCACGAGACTGTACGTATGGATGTTTCTTTGGATGAACCTGCTGTAAAATAATAACGGACGGCACACAATCAAACACGGCGAGTGCTGAGCAAAGACTGATTTTATTTTTCGAATCACCGACATAATATTCTACAACCCCTTTCTTAAAAATAAAAATTAACAGGCAAAATCATATTTTTATAAAAATAATTATGTATAAAAATATTATAGTGTTTTACAAATTACCATTTCATTCTATTGAATTTTAATTCAATATATAACTTACATTTACTTATAATAATTAAAATAAATTATTATAATTAAATTTATTATCATTTTTGTTCAAATTGTAATTTCATTGTTAAATTACAAAGCTCATACTAAAACTATATTACTATAGTTATTGCCCTAATTAATTACAATATTATCATACATATTATTAATGTTTTTAGATAAGCAACATTTGGTAGGTATATAGAAATTCTTTCTCCTTTTTTTTTTTACATGCAAAATTTTTAAAGGAAACATAATTTGCGATTAATTGTATTATTTTAGCTGCCATAAGTATATAATGTATTGTATAGTTTTTATTTTATTTTATAATTACATTTTTGATGTAGCTAGGTTACTAAAGTAATTACATAACATGCATTTTATCATGACAAAGTTTTAATTTATAAATACCTTAATCCATAAGTTACCGTCTTTTGTTACTGAGACGTGTGTAGCGGGACACCAGGCGCCGCGTAACCCCACCGATCAGGAGGCCTCACTGTCCTGCCGCGTTGCGTAACATAAACATTGTTGGTATTAGTGTTTGTTAATATTGGTTGGACACTGATGCTTGACTGATTATTTGAGGAATTAATTTCACTAGAAGTTTCGTAAGGCCAAACGTATAAAGTATCATTTCTATACTTGTCTAGTATTATTTGTCTGCGATTTCTTCTTACTAATGAATCAGTTTCTAACAATATATTATATGACCTCGAATCAAGTACTTTCATTACGACACCATTAATCCACATTTTGTTTATACGCACTTTTACTTTGTCATTTTGTTTTAATGGCTTAAGATTCCTACTTCCCTTGTCAAAATGCTTCTTTTGTACTAACTTTCTGTTATAAAGTTCTTGATGAACTTGGTGATGGTCCTGTATTTTAGGCTTAAGAAGGATAGGGGCGCATGGGAGTATACCTCTCAGTTTACGGGAGTTTAACAGTTCAGATGGTGAAGCAAGTTTATCACTTAACGGTGTGTTTAATAACTCTAATAATGCCAACCTAAAGTCAGACCCATCATGATTGGTTTTCTTTAATAAGGATTTAACTGTCTGCACGGCACGCTCGACCTGCCCGTTAGACTGAGGGTACATCGGAGACGATGTGACGTGTTTAATTTTCCACTCACTACAAAACGATTTGAATAATCTGGAAGAAAACTCTGGGCCATTATCCGACATTATAATTTCTGGAATTCCCTGATGACTTAATATGCTTTTTAAATGAGTTACTACATGGTAAGAAGTTAAAGTGTTCAATTCAATGACCTCAATATATTTGCTATAGTAATCTACTACAATTAAGAAAGATTTTCCTGCCCAATGAAATAAATCAGTTCCTATTTTTTCCCACGCCCGCGTTGGTATGTCATGTTGTTTTAATGGTTGTTTGCTATTTTCTTTTCTATAAGTCAGACATACTGGACAGTGAGATACCATATCCTGTATCTGAGTGTTCATATTAGGCCAAAACATGATTTCCCTAGCCCGTAATTTACATTTCTCTGCACCTAAGTGGCCTAAATGAACATGCTTTAACATATTTTTGCGCATGCCTTTTGGAATCAAAATTCTATCCCCCTTCCATATCAATTCATAGGCAATGGTCAATTCATCTCTATAGTCCCAATAAGGTTTTAAAATATCACATAATTTATTTTTGTCAGTAGGCCATCCTTTTTTGATTACTTTTAATAACTTTTGCAATTCATCGTCCAATTTAGTACATTTTTGTAACTCCAGAAAGTGTGTATCTGTTAAACTATTACTCACAGAAACTGCGCACACCTGCGCTTGGTTTTCTAAATGATCGCGTGAACTTGACCTATAGTTATCAGCAGCACTAGGTAAGGTACTTTGTGTTGCGACCGCACGGGACAACGCGTCTGCTACGTATAGATATTTGCCCGGTTTATACACGAGGCGAAACGAATAGGGCTGCAACCGCATTAACATTCTTTGAAGACGCGCTGGTGCATTACATATGGGTTTATTAATAATACTTATAAGTGGTTTGTGGTCAGTTTCAATAGTAACGTCAGTCCGGCCATATATATAAGTATAAAACTTTTCGCAAGCAAACACTACTGCGTACAACTCTTTCTCAATTTGTGCATAAGCTTGTTCCGTTTTTGTAAGAGACTTTGAAGCATAACTAACAGGTAATCCATTTTGGAGCAAGCATGCACCTAAACCATTCTTACTAGCATCAACTGATACAATAACTGGTTTTTCCAAGCTATAGTATTTCAGCACAGGAGGGCTAGATATACATTGTTTTAAATGACTAAAGCATTGTTCATGCTGGCTATCCCAGTGCCAAGCTATATCTTTTTTTAATAATTCTCTCAAAATATTTGTTTTTTCTGACAGATTCGGTATAAAACTTCCCACATATGTAACTAATCCTAGAAATCTTTCCAAATCTTTAGTATTTTTAGGTGTTGGCATTTCCCGTATGGCTAATGTGTGAGAATCGTCTGGTTGTATACCATGCTGCGATATTTTGTGACCCAAATATTTCAACTCTGTCAACCCTATTTTGCACTTTTCCTTGTTCAGTTTGATATTTATTTCCCTGCATCTATCTAGAACTTTTCTTAATCGGCTATCATGGATAGTTTTTGTCTCACCATAAATCAGTAAATCGTCTACGAATAGAATAACTCCTTCAATGTCATCAAAAAATTCGTATAATTTTCGATGAAATATTTCTGACGCAGATGAAATTCCAAAAGGCATGCGAAGGTATTTATATCTGCCGAACACCGTGTTAAAGGTGCATAGATCCGTGGAGTTCTCATGTAATTTTACTTGGAAAAATCCCTGTTTTGCATCTAACGTACTAAAATACTTCGCTTTTGATAAATTTGCCGTTATTTCCTCTAAAGTAGGAAGTTTGAAATGTTCCCTTCGTATGGCCTTATTTAAATCCCTAGGATCTAAGCATATTCTTATATCACCATCAGCTTTCTTAACAACGGTCATGCTGTTCACCCAATCCGTTGGCCCTTCTACCTTTGCAATTACACCCTGCTCCAGCATCTCGTCTAACTTTCGTTTCACTTGGTCGCGGATAGCAATCGGCAGCTTACGCGGTGCATGTACCACAGGACAGGCATCATCACGCAACTGTATTTGATACTCTCCCGGCAAGCATCCCATTCCTTGAAAAACATCCTTATAATCATCTAATATTCCGGATGAATCATTTATTTCCTGACTGGTAACGGTAAACACTCTTTTTATTAAATTTAATTCCTCACATGATATTCTACCTAATACCGGTGGAGAATTAACATCCACGATTATAAACTTTAAAATATATTCACTTCCTTTACAATTAACTTTAAGCATACACTTTCCTAATACTTTAATACCACCACCTGAATAGCCTAATAATTTTACTCCAGAAGGCAAAATATTTTCTTTACACAACCCTATGCTCGACATAAACTTGCTGGGTAAAACATTTACGTCAGCTCCAGTGTCCAACTTAAAAGATATACTACTACCATTTATCAACAAATCAACTAACCAATCACTACTTTTAAAGGGATATTGTTTTACCTGATCCGTGGAGTCCGCTTGCACGGTGTATACCCGACACATACGCGCAAAATGATTTGATTTATTACACTTATTACACTTGCGGCCAAAGGCTGGACAATCAAACTTATTATGCACTGTACCACAATAACCACATGTATGTCGAACATAATTATACTGCGACTGCCTGTTACGAAATGATGACGTCGTCGTAGCTCCTTCATAACGCCTTCCAAACTGGTTCTGTGTCGGCGGCGGCGCCCGCGCATGCCCGGCCATGCCGGCTGGGGGCGGCCGCGGCCGCTCGACCCGCGCTTGGCGCCCGTAGCTAGCGCCCGCGGCCGCGCCGGAGCGGCCCGCTTCTCGGCGAACCACGTGCACGTTCCCATGTTGATCTACCTCCTGCTCAGCCACTACATGTACCAATTGCTCGCTATGATGTTCTTTTTTTATGCTTGTAGCTTGTAATCTTGACATTTCGGCTATGTTACAGATCTCAACAGCTTTTTTCAACGTTAAATTCGTTTCCCGTAATAAACGTTCTCTTAATGCATCGTCCCTTAAGCCACATATTAATCTGTCCTTGACCAAATCATCTTTCAAATGAGAAAACTCACAAGTCATCGCCAGTTTGTTCAATTCAAAAGTGTATTGTTCTACTGTTTCATTTTCTAACTGACTTCTCGTGAAAAATTTGTGCCGTTCAACAGATATATTTTTTTTTGGTGAAAAATATTCGTCGAAGTGTTTCAATGCTTCCTTAGTGGTTTTTATTTCTTTGTCCGAAAACTGTTCAAAAATTTCACGACATTTCTCACCAATAACATGGAGTAAAATGTTCAACTGCACACTTTCGTCCTTTTCATTCAGTTCACAAGCTTTAGAATAGATTTCAAACGACTTTTTCCACTGTGTCCACTGTCTACTTAAATTTCCCGACGTAATATTTACTAAATCATTTTCGAAATAGAAAGGAGACGGGGGTTGCAAAAACGATTCCATATTTTTTTTAAACCGACGGCTGCGCCATGTAAAATAATAACGGACGGCACACAATCAAACACGGCGAGTGCTGAGCAAAGACTGATTTTATTTTTCGAATCACCGACATAATATTCTACACCTGCAGCCTAAATGACTTATTGTGTTTTGGAATATGAGATTTGTCGAAAGATTTCACACTTTTACGAAACATTGCAAGATTAGACTATTATGTGTACTCTAGAGTAACATCAAACACGGCAAAAACCTTAATATTTTAATGCCTCAAAAATCACTCGATCTCATCGATCAGATTTTACTAATATTATATTTAGTGAGGTTTACGATACTTAAGACTAAACATAGTTCTCGTTTTTTTTTATAGGACAAACGAGCAGACGGATCACCTGAGATGGTAAGCGATTACCGCCGCCCATAGACACCCGCAGCACCAGAGGAGTCGCAAGTGCGTTGCCGGCCTTTAAAGTATCGGATTATTTAAGGAAAATGGAACGCCTAAGAACCGGAGGTACCTCTCATTTGGGATAGCTAATTGTAATTAAGTACTTATTCTTCTTACCTTGTGGCCAGACAATAACCTAGTTGACTGCATCAAAAGTAAATTATGAAATATTATTGTTCACTAAATAGCTCTTTTAATGAAATTGCAGAAAACTTGCTCACCTTGAATTTCATTACATGTTACTAAAAAAATCGTAATAAGTATGAAACTACTATATAGCAAACATCGTGAGGAAACCTGCACATCTGATTTGTAGATGTGTATAATGGTCGCGTTGCACACGTCCGTAGGTGTAAATCTAAATGCCCTATACGAGACCGCGGGTGATGTTAAGTGCAACACTAGGCAACCGCCGCCGTCTATACCTAGTGGATAGAACGGTTAATTGTGCCACACGTAAAGAAGAAGATTGCACAATGACGTCATCGTTCACCATTTCAAATTTTTTTAGACCAAATTGTCGTTTTTGACATTTTATAAAATGACTAACAGTCAACTTCCCAATTAACCATCTATAGCCAAGGTATTGTAGTGTAACTACTGACTACATATAGTTATACTGTGAGCGTGACACGTATAGGGATGAAAACTGACAAAGCTCGCCGATAGAGGCGCTGATATCGCTTCACTCATACTAACTGTCAAAACGTATAGAAAAAATTGTTTACGTGAACTAAACATAAGATTATTAAAAAAATCCGCGTTGTGGTTGCAATAATAATGGAAATCATTAATTTCCTAAAGATTCTCGGATGAAGAAAACGTGGGAAAAGTTACGTTTTCAACTATGTACTTTTCAACTTCGCCTTTAATTGAGGAACTGTCCAAGTCGCATACATTCGACATTTAACAATTTTTCAGAAAAAAAAAACTAATTTATAACACCTCGATAATAAAAAACGATGAGTCAAGCGTCCGTAGCACCATCTGCAAATAGCTTTGCGTTTTCTTCCCCATTGCTTGAGTTAGCAATAAGTTTTTATAAAACTTATGTATTCTAATTCATTCGCGTCTTACGATACCAATCTTGGAACCGAATACATAATGTTCCTATAATCTGTCTTTTATTATTCACCTCCGAGTTCTCTACGATCTAAGAAACCTTGCAACATATCACAGTATACATAGATGGCTGAAGGGGCACTTCGAAGTCTACACGGACGAAGTGACAGAGACGTTACTATATACGATATGGCTGCACTAGTTTAGAAATATAAATGGCAGGTTAATAAAATAGAATTATTCTCGCTTGACACTATAGATTATCAAAATTCCACTTTCAAATTCTTATGTCGAAAATGATGTTGTACGCTCATTCAAAAACGAGATTCAATAAGACATCTGAGTTTAGCGTACTACGATTGGAGACCAATTAGGTCCTGTTCCAGAACCAATTGAAGATTAAGCTGACAAGAGTCTGACTCTCTCTCTTATTGTAAAGATTTATGATAGGCTATCCTGCTGTCAGGGTAATAATTCACTGACACGGTGGCTCTATGGTTAGCTGGTGGCTCCTGGCTAATGATCCGAGAGTCGTGGGTTCGATTTCCACCCAGGGCAAACATTTCTGTGATGAGCAGATTTTTTCACTTATGTACCAACAGATGGGGTTATTGCATAAGCTCCTGTTCACGAACTGACCCCTGACTGACTCGGTGGCTAAGTTGTTAGCGATCCTGACCTCTGATCCGAGAGTCGTGGGTTCGATCTCCACACAGGGCAAACTTTTCTGTGATAAGCAGAATTGTTTGCTCTATGTCTGGGTGTATTTTATCTATATATATGTGTGTATTTAAACTTATATGTGTATGTATGTATATCAGTCTCTGGTTCACATAGTACAGTGAATCCTAGTTTGGGGCCAGATGACCGTGTGTGATTAATTGTCCCGGATATTATTATTATTGTTTAATTACTCTCATGGATTTGTTCTAGAACGCTTTTATAGTACCTATCCTTCTTATTCCTTCTTCTTCACTAAGCCAATCTAAAAAACTTATCTAATAAGAAATACCCGGAGGCATCGAATGATCACCGTAACAAACGTAATTTAGTTTGTCAGAGTTCTGAGAGATAAGTTACTCGGTAACTTTTAGAACCTCTGTCTTTTGAATAAATTTCGGTGTAAACTTCACGAAAATAAGTTCATCAAGTTTTGATTGGTCGTGGTGTCTTCTAGAGTCAGCTACATTGATTTCATTAAGATACAAAGGTTCAGTAAGATCAATAGAACCAGCTAACTACATCTACCTTTGATTACACACTTTTAATAATAATTAGATAGTATTCATCTCTGCAAAAAGTTCAGTATCAATGGACCTTGAAGGCGCATTACCTCAGAAACGTCTTAAGGAACCTTGAATATGTTGACGATAAGTGCTTCATCACCCAATTTCGTTTTCAGGTACATGTAGCACATAAGGACGTAGGAAGAAAATATGCTCTTTTGTATCGTACCATATCGTACATAATTGTACTAGTACCATTAATGGTACCATTGTACGGTACCATTAATGGTACTAGTGGCACAACTTCGTATCTCTAGTACCATCAAATTGGGTACATGACTGCCAGCTAAGTAACATTTTATCGTCGCCATCATTTATTCCAAATACTCTTTTTCATACACATTTTTATAAATTAAAACGAGCTATTCCGCAATTTAATTTTGATGCAGATTTTTCTTTGTACTCTATGGTACTGGTGACATTACTTGTTAGTATCAATAAAAGTCAAAAACACTGAAAAATTTCACTTCTCCAAATAGTGTGCAGAAATGCAAACATAACTTTATTACACCAAATATATGTAATAGTTCCATAAAAGTTAACGGGTAGCGTTTTCTAAAGCACCAACTGGGGTAAAACTATATCCAGATAAGCTTGACCCCTAGTATACAGAGGAAACCAAGTAAAATTCATAAAGTTCTTTATAAAATTGAAAAAGACAGAGTTCACCTTAATTTAGATTTTTCGTTCTCAAGGCGACTCATTTCTACTGTAAGAACAAAAGCTGCTAAGAATTGTAAAAATGCGCCTTGTAGATAAGGTAGAAGGCTGAATATCGCATATAAATTCGAATAGTGCAGTGTATTCGACTTAAAATAATTTGAACAACGAAGAGTGGTAAAATACATTAACATTATGATATTTTATTTAATAATGCTGTCAACATTTAGTTCTTAGGACTCATTTTTACTATATACGGTGTTTAAAGGCTATTTTTGGGTCACCCACTAAACAGTGACTTTTTGTCATACAGTTAGAAAGCGTTTTAGACTTTTATACAAATTGAGTCTGTCATCTAGGGTATATAAGGTATTTTTCGTTACGATTTCTTTTACAATTACGTTTGACTACATCTCGTCAGATGAAAAGGGACGATGTAGTTAAGAATATAAGCTCAAATGATGCTTATTTACTCTCGTCTTGGAAAAAATGGTTTAGTTTCTTGAGATGATGCTACGGTGAAGCTTTCACGTGGAATACCAAAACCAAAATTGTCCTAACTATAGGTTGGAAGTTAATAGTTTCTAGATTTATGCCAAAATTTAAAAAAATAAATCTAACAAAATGTATCTCAGCTCCGTCAGTCCATGGGTCCATGTTTCAGTATAACTCAACTTACACTGGGTAATGTTATACTTATAACTAGTTATAACAAGAGCAACAGAAGTGAATTTCTATACAACGTTTTCAAATGAGAGGTATTCAATATTTTTGTTGTAGTGATGTGGCACCACCACCATGACTGGTAGTTTTTTAGCCGACTAAACTCACCATGTGTTTAAAATAGCATGTCATCTTTTGTAATCTGGAGCCACCAAATAACCTTTATATGGTTACAACTTACAATTCATTGAGAGCCCAAGATCGATGATAAATACACGATGTAAATCTAGTCCTGCGTCATATTTTAGTCAGTGCTTCTACTCTTGATTCTGATCAACTTTCCCCAAGGAACCCATAGTCAAAACGCAAAAAACTAAATTTTGACTCTTCATACATATCGGCCAAATCGGTAAAATTCAGACAAATCGGCCAAATTAGTATGAAGAGTCAAATTTTTTTTTTGCGATTTGACTATGCGTTCCTTGGGAAAAGTTGATCAGAATCAGGAGTAGAAGCACTGATTAAAATTTGACGCACGAGTCACACGACTAGATTTAAAACCTGTATAAAAAAAGATACGTATATGACGACTCCACGGCAGTCTCTGTGCGACGCCGCACGTAGTTTTATCACGCGTTTGGCAGTCGCGCCGCACTTACGTTTAGTTCGGTGCAACCGAGCTCCTGAAATATGAAAATTGAATCTTGTCACCAATGTTTTTGGCTGGCTAACTTTTGTGGCTCCGAGGAGTTTTGTGGATGCTCAACGGATTTTTATGCGTGTTTTTGCTTTACAGTAAAAGCAGGTCTCGTTTGGACCGTTTCGTAAGTATATGAGTGAGTCAGTTTGATGGTTTTCATGTCTTTACTGATATCCAATGCAATCAACGGAAGATTTAAGACTACATA
Source organism: Coleophora deauratella (assembly GCA_958295455.1). Taxonomy (NCBI): domain Eukaryota; kingdom Metazoa; phylum Arthropoda; class Insecta; order Lepidoptera; family Coleophoridae; genus Coleophora; species Coleophora deauratella. Next base: position 5,813,654 of record OY282411.1, read on the forward strand.
AAGATACAGAAGAATTGAACGTAATGTAATGCTATGACGTCAAAAACCAATTGAGTAATAACTGTAAAGTGACTTTTCACTTTACAGAAATTCGCGGTCCTGTTGCTTATGTTGTGGTCGTGACTCGCTTACTTTGTTTACTTTATTTAACAAACAACATAGCTTGGCTGTTCTAAAATAAAACACTGAATATGCTATTTCGATAATTTTACATAAGCTAAGTTTTAAAGAAAGTCTTAAAACTTTCAAAATACTTTATTAATTGCCTTTTTCGGTAGCTCAGGATCCTAGTTATTTTACAATCTATCGAAAAATAATCTCCGCTAAGATAACGTTGTATGCAGTAAATTCAAATGTAAGAGAGTCCTTTTTGTAAAATTGTCTTATTCAGTGTTTTATTTTGGAACAGCCGAGCTCCATTTCATGTATTCTCTCTTTTATATTTTCTTATTTATTAGCATCATCATTGTTGGAAACATTAATGTTATGTAATGGTAACACTGTGAGACTAAAGTATACGCCTACGGAAAGTGCATCGCAATCTTGACTCTTTTATTTTATTTTAAATACCAAAGACCATGTTAAAAGCACAAAAAGAAAGTTTAACTGGTCTTTGGTATTTAAAGTAAATCAACGTTTTGATGCTCTTTTCGTATGCGTTTGTTTATGTATTTTAGTATCACAGTGTCAGCGGAATTACTGCATTAATGCAACATATTTTTGACTAGGGATAGGTACGAAGGTCTTAGGGGTTGACACAAAAGATCCCTTTGAGTCGAAGTGTCGCTGGTTAGGTTATAATCACAGTGTTACCATTTTATAAAATTAATGATTCCAACAATCATCACCACGTCTTGTGTAGCTGGCTGTCCTAATTATTTTCGAAGTGTGTAGTCAAATTACATGTGACTCCGAATAGCTTCTCAGCTTACGACAAAACGTGTCCAATATTTCAATTGTATCCCCTTAGATGCAGAGTAGGATATTCTGCATAACACTACTGAGGTATTGTGCGATGCGCCAAGATGTATTGCCGCCTTAGTAACAAGACAACTCCAGAGCAACGTGGAAATCCAGAGACTGAATGTGCAAAATTAAATATTTGTATTTATAAATTCGAAGGGTACTGGAAAGGACTGCGAGGTTGCATCAGTCACGCGGGTGAAATGACCACGGACGTGGTCATAATAAATTGGTTTGACAAATGGAAAAATACTGCATTTATCCATCTTTCTGTGGAAATGCGCATAGAGTTAGTTATGTTGCAGAGTTTGTTTCTACCAGCCAGATGCACGGCCCTTTAAATAAACATGAAACCTCAACATCCTCTCTGCTCGCAACGTTACTCTCCATAAATACAATTCCCCAGAGCACAAGACCTAACCGACGTGTCGATACAATATCTATCCTTGTTACAGACGTGCTGACACCTCCATCCCGTTCTATATTGTATAAGGAGACGACGAGAACATGCCATCTGTAGGTATGAGTAGAAAGTTATAAGTCTATATATCTATCCCAAGTCGATAATCATGATCACTTGCTTTATACCCATCTATTTCAGGCTGTTTTTATAGTGTCTGTTGTAAGACACTTCCTTTGGTGGCTGTATATGTCGAAACGGTAAACGGTAACGAACACCTTTCCGTATTTGTAGACAATATGTTATTATAATAAGAAAAAAGCGTCCGGCAACGCACTTGTGACTCCTCTGGTGTTGCAGGTGTCTATGGGCGGCAATAATAACATACCATCAGGTGATCCGTCTGCTCGTTTGCCACCTATGCCATAAAAAAACCTCCCATGCAAACCTACATTACGTATGTGTTAATTTTTCAACTTTACCACCCCTATTCTTTACTACTAATTATGAAAGTTTTTTGCTCATTTGCGTTGAGCAATGATAATCCTGTGTATGACAAACTGTGATGGAAAATAAGAATTCGCGAGAAAGTATGCGCAGCGTGGCTGTACAATTTATTATCATTAGAAAACAAAACTTCAATAATGATTAACCATGAAAAATTATCGATAGTATTCCATCAAGATCCAAGACAATCAGGTACTTGTCGGACTAAGGTCTGTCGAACTAAGGGCGTCCGCTGCGTTAAGTGGGTGCACGGCACGACACACGAGCACGACACACGAGCGTACCCCGTCGCCCGCGGGGCGTACTCCGCCGCCCTCGCCGCGTGCGACGGGAGACCCGCCTCACGCAGCGCTACTCTATGAAATGACATGAAACAGCACCCGGAGCGGAAGCCCGCGCCGTGCACCCGCTTAACGCAGCGGACGCCCTAAAATTGTTTCATACTAGAGTATTTCCAAGTATTAGGTCATCCCACTCCTGCTGTCATATATTTTATTTTTTATCGTTTTGCCAAAAGTAACGACACAATTATCAAACCTTGGCATACAAATTATTGATCACCCCCATTATTGATTATGCGCTCCCAGCCCGCTGGCAAATCTTGCACACCATTCAAAGTACCACTTTCATTTAATTTACTAATAACTTTTTCTTTAGTCTAATATCCAACTCCTTTTTACAGCTGTATCAAGTACCCAACAGTTTTCTCTTAAAATCTTTAAGTCTTCCATTTTCAGTTTATAAACATCTTGACAACACAATACACGAAAATATACTAATACGACTGCACAATATAATGCGCGTAACAACTATGGCAGAATTTTGCGCAATACTTAATCAATTGAAAATAAAAAGGTGACATTGGAAGTGGGATGACCCGATAGTTGTTGTCGAAGTTCAGTCCGATATACGGCAAAAATATGACGTAAGGTGTATTGTTGTTGCTGTGATGCCTCCTTTCCCACCCTTCAGTCAGTATACTAAACAATGCCTTATCGGGGGGGTTTGCACCCCTCGTTTAGGGCGATAGTGCAACACAAATTTTCTATTTCCTCTTTAATTAACACGTTACTATCGAGATCTATCTTTTAACCTCATTTCAAAGTTAACATCGCATATGTACAGGCTATAATCAGTGCTTCTACTCCTGATTCTGATTAACTTTCCCTAAGGAACCCATATTCAAATCGCAAAAAAATTAGTAGGAAGAGTCCAAAAAATTTTTTGCGATTCGACTATAGGTTCCTTGCGGAAAGATGATCAGAATCAGGAGTAGAAACATTGATTAAAATATGACGCATGACTAGATTTACAATCTGTATACGAACGCGCCGACATAGTCCGAATAAGATGAACGAACCGAATTTTCATTGTTTGAAATCTTGCTCACCAATCCGCACCGAACGCACCGATTCTAAACCACAAAGAAAAAAAAAAACATCGATTGTTTCTGCTCAGTCACGCTTCATTTCATTCTGACAGATCACCTTGACAGTCGCTTTAATTCCAATCCGGGAGCTGACTGTATGAAAAATAAATTACGAAATATTATTGAATAGCTCTTTAATTCAAATTGTTGAAAAACTCAAACACTTTTATTTTCATTGCATTTTCAATTTTTAATTTATAGGAATTTCCTAATTAGTATGAAAACTACTATTTTGAACAATGACGTCATCGTTCAAAATTTCAAAAATTGCCGTTTGTGACATTTAATAAAAACTAACTCAAATGACTCGCAGTCAGCTACCGGATTTATGTAAAACGATGAAGTATGATAATCACTCATGACTCTTTTCCATCTTACATGCTCATTCGCCACACATTTCTGCCTATTTGACTGGACAAATTTCACGCAGCAAATAGAACGCATTTATTTGGCATCAGTTAAATATCGTTCAGAAATTAGCGGTCGGTGGGGAGGCACAACGAATGGTGTGGTGTGAAAATTGATTACAACCGACTAATGTAGGTGCGCAATTTAGTGATTCCAAGCACCTTATATGTATACTTATAGCTTCGAATGGATGGGCCTATCCATGGTTTAAAGTGGCACAAGTTCGGTGGAGCTCACATCCATTATTCAGTTTTCATTTACTGGGTCATTAAGGGTCCCTATAATATCTTCCTACTACTAGAACTAGCCTTAAAGTATTGATAAATAAATATAGCTTAAACTTCTTCCATGTGCCCGGACACCTCCAATATTGAAGACCTTTGTGAAGCCACAGACAATGATATTCGCGTACTAGAAAACTTTAAAACAAAACTCATCGACTCGATTTTTTTATATTCTTTGCTACTATCAAAAATAGGAATCAAATATTCCCTGGTCTTCTTTTCTTGGGACAAACCAAACAAAATTAATATCCCAATGAAATCGAGATATCGAACAACACAATTCAAAAAGCCACCTTATTTCAGGATAAAGTATCTAATAAAATCCCCCATTTTTCCGAACATTTATTAAAGTGCCCAGATTTTATTTTCAATGACCCCCAACAAAGGAAGAGCCGTGATCGGTCCTCCGCTATAAAAACTTCGATTTATCTGAAAGGCTTTGAGGAAGCGTTATTAAAAGTTAAAAGGAGGTGCTTGGTTTTTCTACATATTTTTAGGGGTCCGAAGCTAAATATTCTCAGCGGGACTGTACTGACTTCTGCGGCTTGTGCTACTATTCATCTGGCTGTCTTATGAACCTAATTACAATTATAAGAAACATATACTAATTCATTTTTTTGCTCAGTCAGATAAATAGAAGCTGTAATAAAATGAAAATTGTTGTCAGATAATGTATTATAATAGCAAATATAACTAACATATATCTATATATCTTTATATACATATAATAAAAATGTAGAGGTCGAATGTCTGTACATAGAAAAAAAAAGCTAAAAACCGAGTCAGGGGGGTGTAAGAAGAGCAATAGAACAAATCCAGATATTTTCAATGTTTTTGTTTCTCTGTCTGTTTGTCTGTTTATCTGTTTGTCTGTTTGTACGGGCTAATCTCCAAAACTGCTGGACCGATTCAAATAAAATTTTGCATAGTGGTAACTTTTATCCCCGGTCAATATCTTAGATACTTTTCATCCCGGAAAATTAAAGAGTTTCCGTGGGATAGTTAAAAAACTATAGTAACTTATACAGTCTAGTACACAAGAACTTATGCACCTAATTTAGTAAAATTTGGCATGCTGATACCTTATATTGCCGGTCAAACAATGTGTATTATAAAATTTATAAATCCCATAAAAGTGACGGGTTCCCGCGGGAAAGTAAAACATTACAAAAACAGTGTTTAGCATAGCGTCTTTCATCATTATCATACTAATAAAACTGTAACGGGGTCGATTTTGTACATGGAATATTTTTTGAAAATAATAACGGTAGGGGGGCCATGTCTATCGATATAGAGACTAAAACAATTTAATTTGGAATTTTTGTCTGTCTGTCTGTCTGTTCGCGCATCAACGCAAAAACGGCTAGGCCGATTTTTAATAAAACTTTGTACGATTATACTACGTAAGCCGGAGTAACATATTAGATACTTTTTATCCCGAAAAGTTCAAGGGTTCCCGGAGGAATGCATGAAAACTTTCATTCTTAAAAGCCTTATTACTCAAAAACTACGAAGCTGATTTTATTGTAATTTGGCATAATGATACTATATCATTACTACTAAACATGCAAACTTTTTCATCTCGGTTTCATGAAGGGTTTCCACAGGAGAACGACAACACCGTATCTCTCAATTTATTAAGATATAAAACCTTAACTTTTTGAAAAGGCGTGTCGATTACGGTACTTTCGTATCATTCGTACCATTGGTCCTGGAAATTCAAAAGGATCCTGAGGAAACAGCTGGAAACTGTATCTAAGTATTAAGGTGAAACCTTCACTCTTAGATTAGGGGAATCAAAGGTATATTCAGTTAACATTCTTGACCCGGAATTGTCAAGGGCTGTCCCGAGGGAACTGACGGGATCCTCTTTTTAGATGAGATATGTCTATAGAGTTTTGCGGTGTAGGTAGCTGTAGAATACCGAAAGTATACGTATAACGTAGTGAAGCTGAAATAAGCAAAGCAAACTGCGTTTGTAAATGGTATTTTTATTTCGTGCCCAACTATTTAAGTGTAGGACAATATTTATTAAGTGGTGGTATACAGGGTGTTATAATGGCGTAGGCATTATCCTGGACCTGTTCTTCAACTTTTTCTTTAAGTACCTTATGTAGGCGGCTGAAAAACTTCTTAAGCTGGAGTCGGCCATTAGCCTCACATCTTACCACTATCCAAACTTGTACCCTGTGTGTGGGGATGACCTAACCTTCCCTAGCTAGGTGGCTTAAAACTTCTGACACTGGGGTTGTCCACTAGCTCCACACCTCCATCAATCCGGACTTGGCCCCCGTCTGTGGAGTATGGCCTGACCTTCCCTAGCTATAAAAGTATGTGTAAAGCATCTACTTAAATAAAAAAGATTTTTGATTTTGATTTTTGATTTTGATAAGAAAAGATCCATGCCCCATTAGTGTTAGTTATGAATATAAATTCTATGCAATAATATTTTCTTTTTCTTTCTCTTTATCTTCTTATTTTTTTCTTTTTCCTTTTCCTTTATATTTTTCTTTTTTCTCTTTTCTTTATATTTTTTTTTGTTTTCTTTCATTCGTTTTATTGTTTACTTAATTTTGTTATTTTCTTATTTCTAAAGAATAATTTAGCACAACATATGAACTATTGTGTAAACCCCAACACTAACGCGTACGAAGTCGCGGGCACCAGCTAGTTAACAATAAAAAACTACTGCTTCCTACTATACTTTAAAAAGATCTTCAGTATGAAAACAGTTAAGAATTAAGGTCCAATAAAAGAAACATAACTATAATTCCTTTATTTGATATATATGTATGTATGTGGTTTATGAACCTCTCCATGCGAAGTTGGCAAATCTTCTGAGTTAAATTAGTTTGAGATATCCCATTTTTAAAAGAGTTAAATAATATATTTACGTACCTACCTACATTAGTAAAATCATAACCCTCCTTTTTTCTTCGCCGTAGTCGAGTAAAAACGCTGCTTTAATAGTCAAGTTATAATAATGTAATCAATTTAAATATTTCAAATATCATTTAAAACCTTCGTCGTTAACAACCCATATCGTCCCCACTGCAGGGGCACGGGTCTCTTCTCATACCTCGGGAAGGTCAGGCCATACTCCACAGACGGGGGCCAAGTCCGGATTGATGGAGGTGTGGGGCTAGTGGCCAACCCCAGTGTCAGAAGTTTTAAGCCACCTATAAGGCCTCCGACATGGCTTAACGACTGCCATCCAGCAATAATAGCCGGCATCAACGGATTAATGTGCCTTGCGAAGCACATAAACGGTCGAAATAAATGCCACCAAAAGTCAAACCCATCCGGGGTTTGAAACCTTATTACATCAAAACTTAATATACGAGGTTTTGTAGAATCCATCATTGACAATACACTGAAGTAAACAGATTTTTTTTAACTAATTTCATTCTTAAATTGGTTATCTGTAGGTCTACTATATAATGACGAAGAGACGAAAACAAATCCACTGGAACCATTTTTTTCTTCAAACAATTGCCAAGGTTGCCTACCTACTTGTGAAGGAAAAACTCAAGAGTTAGGACGGAATTCAATTATAATAATTTTGTATGCATAATACAATGCTGCTGACAGTGTGGAAAAAAGGGTTTTTGCTAAATGTCTGTGATTCAAACACAACATGCTGGGAGGTAGCAAATAAGTAAATCAACTCTTTGTCTGTGCCATTCTGTGCTCAGTGTGGTTGGGAATTGATTTACAATATTTAATTGTGGTCTGTAAGTTTCCACATTCAATTATTTCACGCCAAAACAATACAAAACTGTTTTTACGCCAACAAAAACAAGAAATGGACATCTTTTTAACCGACTTCAAAAAAAGGAGGAGGTTCTCAATTGAGAAAAAGAATCTTAGAATTATAGAAACTTTTTTTTTTTTACTCGAAGACGCCTAAACCGATTTGGAAAATTATTTTTTTGTTTAAAAGGGTATACTTCACAGGTGGTCCCATATAAATTTTATCGAAATCGATTCAGCGGTTTTTGAGAAAATCAACAAAAACATAGCAAAATTGGAGTTGTTGCGATTGAAGTCGGTTGTTTTTAACGTATTCAGCGTGGTCAATTATTGCTGGTGATGATGTAGAATAAAATTTTGTAAAGTTATTTTTATTGGAGGCCACAAAAACAATTCGTACACGTGTGATACTAACCTAAGCAGGATAAACATGATAGCCATTTTCATTTTCGGGAACCACCCCGAGTGCGTCAGCCATTATGGCCGTTAGGCCATAATGTGGCAAATACAGGGTGTTTAGTAAAGTTCCGGCCACGTATTCAATCCGATTTGAGCACTCAATTGTCACAAATATTATAAATGTTGAAACAACATCTAAACTCTTAAGTTAGTTGTTGATTTGTGGCAGTGCGAGGGCAATCTGCTAACACATATATACACGATTAAAAGTAGTGGCTATGTCTTTTTTTATTTTTGTACGATTTTAAAATTATTATTTTTTATTAAGTACTACTTAGAATGACTGACTTGGTGGCTCAGTGGTTAGGGCTCCTGACTACTGATCCGAAAGTCGTGGGTTTGATCCCCACCCCGGGCAAACATTTCTGTGATGAGCAGATTTGTTTGCTCTGTGTCTGGGTGTATTATATCTATATATGTATATATTTAAAATGTATACGTGCATGTATATCATTCTCGGGTTCCCATAGTACAGGGAATCCTAATTTGGGGTCAGATGACCGTGTTGTGTGATTTGACCCGGATATTATTATTAGAATACTTTATCAAGAATAACGTACTGTTAAATCAGTGTGTTGTTTCGTCACTAATTACTGTTAAGTTGAGCTGTTAAACGCTAAGTTTTTCATTATCATTACATACATAGCCTAGTAAGAGTGTGGTATCATGCCACTTCTTACCTGTGTAGCTAAAGTTTCTGATTTAGACGTTTGTATTTAGTTTTATATTGTTTTTTTAAATTGTAATTATGAATGACATGATTTGGAGTAGTCTGTAAGTCAATTATGTTTAAATTAATATTATTATTATTATTAGTTTCTTAAAACGCATCTTATATCATGACTTTTATCTTTTAAATTAAAAAAACCATAGTAGCTGTGATAAACGGATGGTGGCGTATCGGGAGCCGGGTCGTTCCCTTCCCTCAAATATGGTTGAGGGGAGCGATGGCTGACTCTCGCGTTTTACTCGTGATCGGGTGCTGTCCGTGTGAACTGGCCTGCTCTTGTCATTGGTTTTTGGAATTGTTAGTCACTAGCTACAAATAATTTTTACTTTTGTCTCTTTTAAATCCTTTAATTATTCTTCTTTCTTTATTCTTATTTTTGTATATTTTATTTACAGACATGACATTGTATAATTCATTTATTGAACTAGCATTAAGATGTAATCGAATATAAGACTTTTTTTTTTAAATGTGTTGGAGGGAGTTTCTTTAGGGCCCGCCGTTTCTTCTCACTCCGCAAACACTTCCCGAAACGGTGGGTATAAGAGTTCCGAGTAGTAGGAACCTCGTATTAGGTAGATAAAAGAATGACTTTCGAAAAGTGTACACTGCTACCTACTTCGAATAAAATATTTTCATTTTCATTTTCAAACTCAAGCTCAAAATAGTTTTTATAAATTTTTTGTGTATATAATACTGCTTCACACATATTTTCTTCGATACCAAACCCCAAAAGTAACATCCCCTGTACCAGACAAATAAGCGTAGCTAACGAATGTTATAGAAATATGATGAGGGGCTTGTTGATTGGTAAAGAGTAAGGTTAATACGAAAAGGTAATGTTATTTTTCCGAGAAATCATTCTGTATCCAGTTGTATAGCAACAGAGTGATTTACTTGCTATTTATATAATATAAAAATATAGAAACATTGCCATTACCTTTTTGTAAATAATGACTGAGAAAAAACGAACAAAAGAAAAAATATTTACCTATAAGCTAAAGTATTTGTTTGTAAGAACCCAATGTAAGGGAACTGGCTTTACAGACGTCCAATCTAAAGATACTTTCGCCCGGAAATAAGTTACTTATTTTCACTCTTATTTAAAACTATGTACAACTTAAGTTTGATGAAACGACCTCACAACTGCCCAATATGTATTTGCATTTCAGACAGATTACAAATGTACATACTATAATCGAACCCAAACTATGAGGTCTCCATTAGTTTCATAATTAACGATTAAAACCTCGTCTTCCAGCGAAATGTCCAATTTTCATTATAGACTGTAACGCCTGTTAAAATCAACGTGAAGTCGCAATCTGCGTAAGGGATTATACTAAATAAATAAGTCGAGAGCAGTCCACTCGGGGCCAGGGACTTTCTGTGTATAATCCGTTTCATTAGGCTTGCGCACCGTGACCCAGCATGTTTTGCACGAAATTAAGGTTTTACCGTAACATTGTGGTAAATTGGGTTAGAAGATTTTCGATTTGCGATAAGTAAGTACCTAGTAACAGGCTTATAGTGATTTTGTTGATATTTATATTGTACTTTTCGCTTTGTCTAGTAAATTTGACAGTGTTTATTTTTATTTGTTTGAGAATATACAGGGTGTAAGGGACAGGTTTCCGAAAACTTTAAGAGCTTGCTCAGTAGACGAAACTGAACAATGTTCCACAAGTTTTTTTTTCAGCAAACGAAAAAAATCGGCTTCTCCATACAAAATAATAAACTTGATTGGACAGTTTGTATGGAGAAGCCGATTATTTCGTTTCCTGATAAAAACTTGTGGAAAATTGTTCAGTTTCGTCTACTGAGCAAGCCCTTAAAATCGTCTATCGAATTTATCCAAAAATATCGATATGATATTTAAAGTTTTCCAGCTCTAGCGATCATCTGGTCGCGGTCATGACCCCGCGCGAAAACGCGCCAATGATAGCACAGCGGCATATGAACGCAGCCTATCAGAGTGCGGCTATCTGTGCTCCTATCATGAACTGTCAGGTGAATACAATAGTGCTGTGGTTCTACATAGTCGATAATCTTATTTATGATTAAAAATAATTAGGTTTTGCAATTTTTTTATTTAACGTTTTGGTAAAAAAAAAACAATACAGAGGACTGCTTACATGACACACTTTAACACCTTAATTCATTAGGGGGAGTTTTGTAACATCCTGTATAAATGTATGTATTTAAAATGTATATGTGTATGTATATCAGTCTCTGGTTCCCATAGTAAAGGGAATCCTAGTTTGAGGCCAGATGACCGTGTGTGATTTGTCCCGGATATTATCGTATTATTAGAATACTTTATACTGTTAAATCTTTATGTTGTTTCGTCACTAATTACTGTTAAGTTGAACTGTTAAATTCTGAGTTTTTCACATAGATAGCCTAGTAAGAATGTGGACTTCTTACCTGTATAGCTGAAGTTTCTTTCGAAATTATAAACTTGATTGGACAGTTTGTATGGAGAAGCCGATATTTTTCGTTTCCTGAAAAAATTCGGAAACCTGTCCCTTACACCCTGTATACTGTAGTTAAATAAATAAAACAGTAAGAGAATGAAAACTGAAAGTTTATGAAAGTGTTAAAAAAATATTGAAAATCTTTTACAAATTGACCAGCTATTAATCAATTAAATTAATCTCTTATCAAGAAATAGAAAGTATGTTTTTTATGTTGTCCGTTTCTTAAATCCCCATAAAACTATTTTATTCTAACTTAAACATGTATTACAAAAGAACTCACCTATGTGTTTTATATAATATATATTTTTTCGTTTTCTTTTTTTATTAATTCACCTTTATTTACAGTCCACAACAAAAGTCCAAACAGTTGGATCGTATTTAATGATTCAAAAAAACAATACACGTCCCACACAAAGCCGCGCAAAACAAGGTCTAGAAGTAGGGTTGCCACTGAATCTGGTTTCCTTAAACCACGAGGTATTTTAATCCGTAAATTATCCATTTCCCCAGATTCACCATTGTCACAGAATTTTGTACATAAAATTGTCACTGTCAAAAATATTTTTCTAAACTGATTCTATCAAAAAAACCGGCCAAGTGCGAGTCGGACTCGCGCACTGACGGTTCCTTATAAATTCATATTCACACATGTCTTGAACTCTATATCAAATACTCAGGCCTGCAATCCCTTGAAGCTGTGAAAAAATCAAACTTCTATGCCAACGCAATCAAGAGATACGGCCGTTTATGCCGCATATTTGGACACTCGCATGAGAATCAAAACCTATAGGGTACTTCCCGTATACCTAGAATCATGAAATTTGGCAACAAACAATGCTTAGCACAAGTAAAGGAAAAAGTCCGAAAACCAAAAAAAATTTGTTATATCACAAAAAAAATGTGATATAGGTAACTAAACATTTTTGGTAATGACTGAAGATCTGGTAAGGTTTACAGAAAGACTCTGGATGTATCCAAGGTGATGGTTTCCTAACACTGATAATATTTGTAATTTGTTCTCGGACTCAAATCTAGTAAAATCATAATTTATTTTTTGAATTAAACACAACCCTGAAAAGACCACAAGCGAACTTTCCTTTGAATGATGAAAATCGTTTGACCACGACCGGCGTTTGGAGGTTTGGACTCTTCCATGGCTCAATATAAATTGTATACTACACCCATGGCCCAATTATTATACACAGAAACAATTCACAATTCGCTTTGTTACAAAACGCAGTAAACTTTGAGAAACATTTATCTTAATTTGTATGTTACTAAGAACAAACTATGCGTCGAACTCGCAAATGAACTGGCTACAGACACGGTTTTAATGTGGATGATTTGACATAAGGCCGCGGCCTGGACGCAAGCGACGGCGACAGCGACGGTGACAGCGATGGCTGTTCACGACGCAAGCGACGAGATCGCTCGGTTTGCGGCGGTGTAGTGACGGGACCTGAGTGTGCGCAATGTCGATATTTCGATATTTTCACAGTTATTTTATATTTACTAATAACACTTAACACTGACTCAGCGGTTTGCGCTCCTGACTATTGATCCGAGAGTCGTGGGTTCGATTTTTTAAATATTATTACTGGCTAAAGAAGACGTAGATCCATACTACAAACAAAACCAAAAGGCGATTTTGGCAACTACTGAAGAATTATGAAGATCAAAGTCGAAATCCGAAAGCTTTTATTACAAAAGATGACTATGGAAATTTTCTATTTTATTCTACATAATCAATATTATAAAAGAAAGTGTACAAATGTTTGTGCCGATAAAACTCTGAAACGAGTCCCGGTACGATCAAGGTAGTTACATGGTGCGGTAGCCCTCTATCTCCCATCCATGAAGAAGGTTTCCGTTTTTGCCTAAAGGGCGTGCTTTTGAAAATATAAGGGTTTTTCACCCTGAAGAAATAAAGTGTGAATCACGGGGTACGGGGGGCGGTGAGGTGTGGAGTGCGGGGCGGAGAGGTGCTGGTGCGGGGAGGGGGGTGAGGTGCGGGGTGTGGGGGGTGAGTTGTGGGGTGCGGAGGGGTGTGAGGAGCGGGGTGCGGGGGGTAAGGCGCGGGGTGCAGTGAGGGGGCGCAGGGTGGGGGTTAAAGCGTGGGGTGCGGTGGGTGAGGAGCAGGGTGGGTGAGGCGAAGTGTGCAGGGGGGTGATGAGCGGGATGCAGGTCCCACCCTGCACCCCGCTCCTCACCCTCGTGGAGTCTCCTGCTTTTATACAGGTCAGCTGTATGTATGTAGCTTGCTCTTGCGCGAGTAGGGAATTAGAATTATTTTTATAATACCCTGAAAACGAAAAATATTGTTCAATAAAAAATAATCTCTTAGATTAAAAATTTTATCCTTTTATTCCAACTATCAGACGATATCATATCAACTCCCTGAGCGAAGCCGGGCACTCAGCTAGTATCAAACTTTCTTTATTATTTTATTATATGAAACTACTTGGACTATATTTATTTATTTATTTATTTGGGAATTCAAACAACCATGTACAAAACTTATAACAAAAATAGTAACAATATAAAATGTGTATACATACATGGTCCACAGCGAAATCCACGAGTTAAAAACAAAAAGTGTAAATATACAGAGACAAAGTGTGACTTATCACTAGTACACACATACGTGAATCACATGATGAATTATGATGATGCTATGGCATATTTTATAAAGGATAAAAGTAGGTAAGTAATAACACTTGAAAACATTAAACTATGCTTGTGAGATGTTCTAAAACTAACCTTCTAAACCTAACTGGAGATAATACAAATGGATCAATATGTGAAAAGTGATCATTGTACACACTGACAATACGCCTGAGTGGAGATCGAACGCCAGCATTAGTCCTACAGCGAGATGTGAGGAAAAGTTTGTCATGTTTGACGGTACGAGGTTTATCAGAAGGAACTACATGGGATATATATCTTGTAAGCATTGGGCAATCAAATTTATTGTTACAGATCTTATATAAAGTAACTGTATTGGTAAATTTTCTTCTAGCGTCAAGTGATAATACCGAATAATGTTTGAGTAAATTAGAATAAGAAAGTTTTTTTCTGACACACTTATAATGCATTCTACGAATAAATTTTCTTTGAACATTCTTAATAATGTATTTCTGAGGGAGTGTTTCCTAGTGTATGGAAACTTGCAAATATAACACCGGTGCACAAAAGTGGTTCTAAATGTAACCTGGAAAATTATCGTCCAATTTCTATCTTATCAACCTTGTCAAAACTCTTTGAGAAATTGGTTCACATTGGTTCACTGCTCAACATGGTTTTGTGAAGAACAGATCCACTATTACAAATCTTCTGATTTTTACTACACATCTCTTTGAAAACATGGACGGGCGTGTACAAGTGGACGCGATATACACCGACTTCAAGAAGGCTTTTGACAAGGTTGATCATGAACTTCTCTTAAATAAAATTTCCTTCAACGGCATTAAAGGCAACTTACTTCGATGGTTTTCATCCTACGTGACATCAAGAACTCAACGTGTGGTGGTTAATAATTATGAATCCTAATCTTTCCTCGTTTCCTCTGGGGTACCCCAGGGATCCATTTTGGGACCACTGTTATTTATTCTCTTCATCAACGACATTAATACTTGTTTCAGTCATTGTAATTTTCTACTTTACGCGGATGATTTGAAGGTTTATTCAAGTATTCAGTCCATCTTGGACTGTTACAAGTTTCAAGAAGACTTAGACAGGCTATACACTTACTGCAAAAACAATAAACTACACTTAAGCTTGTCCAAGTGCTGTAAAATAACTTTTACTAAGAAAATTAATAATTTTTCATATTATTATAATTTAGGTGGTTCCCCTCTACCCAGTTCCCAAATTGTTCGTGATCTTGGTGTTCTCCTCGATCAAAAACTTCATTTTGACACTCATATAGATAAAATTATTAGTAATGCCTTTCAGATGTATAGTTTCGTAATGCGATCCTCTCAAGATTTTAAGCGACCTTCGACTTACCTTCATCTCTTTAATACTTTAGTTCGACCACATCTTGAATATGCTGCCCAAATATGGAACCCATTTTATGATAAATATATTGATCGTATTAAGAATGTTCAAAGAAAATTAGAGAATATATGGACTGGTTTATCGATTAAAAAGAACGTAGGGACACAGCCATCCTTGAAATGTCGCTCGTCGCTCGTGTGTTGTCGCCGCGCGCGTCGCTGCCGTCCAAACCGCCTCCATAAAAAATTATGGAAATGATCAAGTCGCTCGTGTCGCTGTCGCCATCGCTGGCGTTCAGGCCGCGGCCTAAAACGGGTGCCACACGGTCGCCAACAAACACCCCAACCAAGGTGACATTCGTTGTTTCCAACCGTGTATACAAAGAAATTTGGTCACCAACCACGGTCTACACGGTTGGAAACAACGAATGTCACCTTGGTTGGGGTGCCTGTTGGCGACCGTGTAGCACCCGTTAATGAACATATTTTTTTTTACACAGTAGGAGTAAACTATGCGTCGATCACGCAGGTTAACTTACTACAATCATTATACACTATGAGAGGGAGGCCTATGTACACCAGAAGAAGTATTTTCTTATATCTCATCTCATCTCACTTTGTAATATTATTAATGAGAAAGTATGGATGTTTGTTTGTTTGTTTGTTCCACTTTCACGCCGAAACTACTGAACGGATTTGGATGAATTTCCTCCGATACCCTCACTCACTCGGCGAAACACAACGCAAGCGTTGCTTCACGCCGGTTTTCTGTGAGGCCGTAGTATCACTCAGGTCGAGCCGGCCCATTCGTGCCGAAGCATGGCTCTCCCACGGTCAATAAATCACGGTCATGTTGTACAATAAAGTGTTTCAATTCATTTATTTATAAATAAACATCCGTTTTTCTATTCTAGTCTAGTGCAGTCTTTGTTTAAATATCTGCCCTCATACAGGCCGCAAAGTATACAGGATGTTAAAAAAGTGTGTTTGAAATTTTAAGGGGTTACTCAGAATCAAGTATAGAATCCAGGAAAAATATTGAAAAAATCCGCTCTTCAATTTTTTTTTCAGTTTTTCATACAAATTCTTGATTCACTATTCAGATTTAGTATGAGAATCTGAAAAAACAATTTGAAGAGCGGATTTTTTCAATATTTTCCTGTATTCTTCTATATTTTATTCTGAATAACCTTTTAAAATTTCAAACGCACTTTCTTTAACACCTGTATACTTTGCGACCTTCTTTCTTATGAGGGAAGATATTTTTTATAAGTTAGCCGACTTATATGATATTATATTTTCAATGAAATAAAGACAATTTTTTATATTTTTTTCTTCTGCATAGTTCTTATTACTTAAATCTTATTACTTTAATTTTTAATATAAAATGGCCAATTTCTCGGAAAAGAACGAATGTGATTTCTCAAAAGCATGTTCTTGTGTTCCTAAGGAACGAGTTCTCGATCGAGTGTCCCGTCCCAGGTTCTTTATGGATTTAATCAAGGCATTCCGGTGTCCCCGGTAAATCACTCCATTACCTGACCTCTACTATGAGAACTGGGAAGACTGTAGAAAGATACCCCGATGTCTCCTAAAGTAAACCCGAGTATGGAAAAGACAACAGGCAGAATTGTGAAAATCTCGTGCTATGTATGATAGTTGTAAGCTGCCTCGCATAGCGTAAAATAATACGTAAAACTATTTAAACGTAAGAGGTGTACAGTATTTGAATGTATTGTAACTTATTTTCTAAGTTAAACTATTAATTAAACAAATATCGATGGTTTCCGCTACCGAGTCAGTCAAGTATATGTCTAGTATTATTTCCTAGTAACCTATTAACAACTTTATTTTTATTTTTGGAGATTACCTTTTTTTTCATTACATAGAGCACTATACTGCCCTTATAAGAAAGAACACCGCAAAGTACACGGAAACTCCATACAGGGTTATTTTTGGACCCCCCACCAAAACTTCACAGTGGCTTCTACTCAAGAAACTGAGCAACTTTCCCCAAGTAACAAATGGTCAATTCGCAACAATTTTTTTGGCACTTTCATACTAATTTGATCACGTGATCAGCCTATTTTGTATGGAGATGCCCAAAATTTTTTTGCGATTTGACCATTGGTTACTTTGGGAATGTTGTTCAGTTTCATGAGTAGCAGCCACTGTGAAGTTTGGTGGGGGGTCCAAAAATAACCCTGTATACTTTGCGGCCTTCTTCCTTATGACAGCAGTATACATTTTCTCTCCAACACGCCCATTAAGTCGCAGTCCACTAATTTTATTAGACTCCTAAGTAAGCTCCTTTTGATCTTGCAATTGTCAGCAGCAAATGAATTTCCGGAGGAATTTGCACTGTTCTTGTATTAAATTCTTCAAATATTTAGGTTGTTAGGTTGCTATCCTGGTAGGATTAATTCTAAGAAAAACCTAAGTTTGACTATGCATTTCTTTACATTACAACATAATTGCTTCCCTTGTTTTAATCTAGAATTCGGTAGATCCAAATTGATTCGCAACGTTTTCGGTGACTTCACCTTCTGTTTTCATAAGTCTAACTAGTCAAATATTGTTATCGTTAACCTTAGTTGTTATTAAAATAAATTAATAATAAACTTATTAAATTAAAATACAGGTTGTAAAAAACACTCCCGGAAACTAACAGGATTAGTCAATGTATAATGACATGTCAATGTATAATTTTATGTATATTAATATTTGATAATTAGTAACTGGATTTTAAAACTTTATTTTATTTTATAATTAGTAATTTGCATGCTGTAATTATCTATGGCTGGAAAAGAGAATCGATTTTAATCTTACCATCTATACTATGTACCTTTTTCAATGGCAAATAAAGAATATTTGTATTTGTATTTGGATGTTTTTTTTTATTTTATACTATTTTTATTATATTTCCTTTTACTATTAAATTAATTTCAGCTTAATAATGATTATGTCTCTTTGTCTTTTTTGACTTTTTTTGCGTTGATTGTCAAGACATTACTTTCTGACGTTAAAACTATTTAACGGACTTAGCTGAAAAGGTATATAAAAATCCAATAATTCCAACCAAGTTCGATCGATTCGCACTATGAAAGACAGTAATAATATATCTACAAAAATTACAAGTAAAACTATTCTATCCACTGTCATTCCTAATTCCCAAAGGTAATCTCCACAGTAACGCTTGTACAGACTATTTCCTAGGTAACAAATGTATTACCTTTTAAATGAAGCCCCTGGGCCCTAAGCCTGCAATAACCTTTAGTAGAGGTTTTGTAATTACATCACTATGGTAATTCTGTAATTTGGTTAGTACAAATGCAAATTTAGGAATCACTGATTTGAGTTTCGTCTCGAAATATTGTCATTTCGACGTCTTGATTTTTAATTAACAGAAATTTATGGGAAGTCCACATTTTTTTTTGTTCCATTTGAATCGGTTCCTTAGAAAAAGTTGTTCAGTATCATGAAGGCAAGGAGAAGGCACAGTTATAATTTGGATCGCGATTTCATCTTGTATATTTTGAGCATCTTTTGGAGGAAATATCTCAGAATTAACACCAAAAAATACGTACTAGTATTTATTTTTATTCAGTCTAAATAAGTGGAAGAGGGAGAACTTCGAGGACTGTCCGGGGGCGTATCGCTTATCTCTGGACGGGGAGACCGAGGAACGACCTGGTGGGTGCTGCCAGTCAGGACACCTGGAAAAAAAGGTTCAGATTATAAGAGATAAGAGTGAGCAGAGGCAATATGCGAGTACCTACCTACCTAAAAAAACTACAACCTCGACAGTTCAGTTTTTAACCGCCTCCGTAGTCCAGTGGCTAGTCCACTCGCTTCACATCAGGAGGTCGCGGGTTCGATTCCCGGCGGGGTCCAACTTTGTAGGAATCGGTTTGGTTGGTGGTAAGGCATTTTCTGAGTCCGCCTGGCTAGTTACCACCATCTTATCTAAGTCTTGCTGCCTAACATCAATGTTCACAGCATTGATGTGTTCCGGCATGAAGATAAGAAGAAAGCCAGTTTCCCTTTGCATTGGGAAATCTTGGTAAGCCATCTTCGGCATCATCGTCACTTACCATCAGGTGAGATGATACCAAGGGATTACCAACCGACAGTAAAAAAAAAGTTGGATAACTCTAAAACCACTGAACCAAATTTTCATCAAACATAGCTAAGAACCACCTCCATAAAAAGTGCTTTCAAGTGACAAAAACCGCATTCAAATTGATCTTCCCGTTTGAGAGTTAGGTGCTACTGACAGACACACAGACAGGAAAGAGAGGCTTTAAAAATATAACATCGTTAATTTTTAAGTTGGACTTGGAGAATAAGTAGCTGATAGATTTTACGAAGATTTAAGTAAAGAAGTATTGTTCAGGAAAAATGTGTTTATCTCACATGAAAAATAATATGTGGTCACATCAAAAATAATATGTGTTCCCATAACATCAAGTATAGTAATGTGTACTCAAAATCTATGATTTTTGGTCGAATTTTCAGTGTATTATGTAAAAGCCACAATGTGATTAGAATAACTTTCTCTCTTTGTCGTTAGGTATTAAATTCTTTTTCAAAACCTACTAGATTGCATAGATCCAGGTACGATTTAGTCGAGTTTAGCCGCAGTAAAGCACAGACAAGCGAAATCATATTTTCACCTCACGTCCGCCGGCCCGGGTAAATACCGCTCCCATTGTACACCGAACAATACGTGCGGATCGTGATTTTGTTTTTTTTTTCCTTATCGATAATAGTTCTCTATTTACTATCGGATAGTAGACAAAAAAGATTGGTTTCTACCTTGACTTTAGCGCAATTTTCTCTTTTCTGTGGTTCATATGAAATATATTCTTCATAGCTTTTAGCGTTGATAAGAGTGATAGACACACATTACCTACTCATAAAATCATTAATTAATACTCTTAAAAGTATATTCTATTAATAACTTGGGAATAAAATCTCTTTATTTTTATTAAGTTTATTGAATACTTGAACAAGTTATTGTTAGAGTTTTAGTTTTAAGACCTAAACAACTTCTAATCTATTATTCTTATCTCGTTTCTACTCTTATATCTTTTATTGTTACAGTGTAGGTAATGTAATATGTGATTTATGGTACAGTTAACTCAATATCTCCGAAATTACTTACATTTACACCCAGCTTACTAATATAGACATATTGGGCAATATCTGAGGACTAGCTAGGTCTTACGAATGGTTCACCGAGGAAAATGCTTATAATACTTAATAATGTCTGGGAAAACAGCACACTCACTCAAAGGGGATTCCCGACGCTGCTAAAGGAGACTGATACTCTTTGTTTCCACGTTTAAATACATACTCAAATAGAATACATACAGGGTGATTGGTAATTCGACTATTCGGTAATTCGTTATACTAGAAGTCATTTGCAACAAACTAAGTCCTGTTAACCAGGGGTCAAAAATGTATGGTTACTGAGATATTACTGTTTTTAGATTTTTTTGAAATTTTCTACCTTGTTACCAAAAACAATTAATTATGAAAAAACCATTACACCGTTTACATTAAATTGATACTTTTTTTAAAGCTGAGAAATGAGCGCTTGCTTTGAAAAAAAAATCCTTATCCAAAACTCACAAAGTCTCAAAAATAAACGATCTTAAGTTGCATAAAAGTATTCTTTTGTATAAATTTTCCATAAGTAATTGAGTATTACTAAAAAAAAATGTAGTGAACTTGGCGTACAAATTAATGAAAAAAGTTCCTTGTTTCATAAGCTTTCTAAAAAGGTACAAATGTTACCAACTTTTGCACGGGATCGAAAAAAAATCCAAATAAACCAAACAAGTAACACATTTTTTCCATACATATCCTGCACGGTGCCGCCCTCTCTTTTATTCGTGTCGTGCGTGACTCGTGAGCTTAACATAATTCGATAATTTGTAGCAATCTTCGCGACAGTTTGTGGACGCGAACTCGCACAGTTTCCAACCAGATGGTTAGTTCGTGCGGACAGAAAAGTCACAGTATTCGTTAAATAATAGTTAATATCCTTATTAATGCCTCCAACATGGCTTAATGACTGCCATCTAATGATAACAGCCGGTGCCAATGGCTTAACGTGCCTTGTGAAGCACGGAGACGGTCAAAATAAATGCCACTAACAGTAAAAACCCATCCAGGTTTTGATCGTGTCTGTAGTCAGTTAACCTGCATGATCGATGAGACCAAGCAAGCCACACTGAACCACGACCGCTTCTATGTTCGTGCTGAAGAAGCGTCCCAAAATCACGCATATCAAAATTAAAAGTGTTTAAACGTAGTTCTATATACTCAATACTCAATACTTTATTTCTGTCATATACAGTACAAGAGGTCTTAAATGTACTTAGTTATCCTTTAGTCAATTAACAAGGATATCAACTATTATTTAACTAATACTGTGACTTTTCTGTACGCACGAACTAACCTTCTGGTTGGAAACTGTGCGAGTTCGTGTCCACAAACTGTCGCGAAGATTGTTACAAATTATCGAATCATGTTAAGCTCACGAGTCACGCACGACACGAGTAAAAGAGAGGGCGGCACCGTGAAGGATATGTATGGAAAAAATGTGTTACTTGTTTGGTTTATTGGATTTTTTTCGACCTCGTGCAAAAGTTGGATAACATTTGTTTTTTAGAAAGCTTATGAAACAAGGAACTTTTTTCATTAATTTGTACGCCAAGTTCACTACATTTTTTTCTAGTAATACTCAATTACTTATGTAAAATTTATACAAAATAACATTTTTATGCAACTTAAGACCGTTTATTTTTGAGACTATGTGAGTTTTGGGCAATATTTTTTTTTTTCAAAGCAAGCGCTCATTTCTCAGCTTTAAAAAAAGTATCAATTTAATGTGAACGGTGTAATGGTTTTTTCATAATTAATTGTTTTTGGTAACAAGGTAGCAAATTTCGAAAAAATCTAAAAACTGTAATATCTCAGTAACCATACATTTTTGACCCCTGGTTAAAAGGACTTAATTTGTTGCAAATGACCTCTAGTATAACCCCTTTGAAGGATCACGTCAAATTACCAATCACCCTGTATAATTAGTACGTATTCGTGAATCGTAACTTGTGTTCCTCACTGTCACTATCTCGATCGTCACTACTGATGGCAGCAGAAATACTTTCCCGAATTGCCACCTTCTGGTGAGAGATGAGAAATATATTCTAAATTGTCACTCAAGAACAAAGGAATCATAAGGTTATAGTGACTACGAACTCACCTTTCTAACTGCCACATACTAGTAACAGGTGAGAAATATAGGGTAACTTTAAATTAGTTCTTGATACGAAAGGCTTTGCATGTGCTTATGATAAGAAACAATTTCCCTAAGAAACACATAGTTACAAAAAAAAATTTGACTCCATACAAATCGATCAACTGCCCGGCCAATTAGTATAAAGAGTCCATTTTTTTTTGTGATTTGACTATGGTTTCCTTCGGAAAGTTGTTTGTCATCCTATCAAGAACTAATTTTAAGTCACCCTATATACAGGGTGTAACAGAAAGGTGTGATAATACTTCAAGGTTGGCTTTTACCCATCAAACTGAACTACTTTTGTTCTACAACTTTGTGTATATGTTTTGTTTATTTTAGGTATATTTTTAGCTATTACGTTATAATTATTTGGTTCTATTCCCATGAATGCACTATCGTTGATATTGTCCTATATTTTCATTTCTTTACCCAGGGTTGTCTGGAAGAGATCGCTCTATACAGGGTATATTAAATATTCCTAATTGTCACCTTGCGGATACTCATCGAGCAGTGTGTGGAGTGGCGAACCGAACTTTTTCTGGCGTTCGTGGACTTTGAAAAAGCCTTCGACTCGGTTCAATGGAACGCACTGTGGTCGAGTCTCAGGCAAAGAGGTGTACCAAACAAGTACATAAGCATCATCAAGTCCCTATACGAAGGCAGCACCTGCAAGGTGGTACACAACCAAGTCTTGGGGGAGCCGATCCAAATGACCACGGGAGTGAAACAGGGTTGCCTACTCTCTCCGCTGCTCTTTATTATCCTGCTTGACGACGTCATGAGGAAGGTAACAGAGACACCGGGGGGCATCCCGTGGAGTGATGGCTCGCAACTGGAGGACCTCGACTACGCAGACGACATAGTGTTGATTTCGTCTACTCTACCCAATCTGCAAGCAAAACTAGAATCCTTGCAAGAGGAAGCTCAAGACAAGGGCCTACGAATCAATGCTAAGAAAACAGTAGAGATGAGAGTTCAGTCGAGTAACAAACGGCCTATTACGCTCCGTGGTGCCACCCTGGAATCCGTCTCGAAATTTCTGTAATTGGGTAGCACTGTGACCATCAGCGGTGGTTCTGACGACGACGTTGAGGCCAGGATCAAGAAGGATATGAATATGAAATGTGACGTGTTAGGAATAACGGAACACTGGATGACTGAAGAAAAATTAAAATGTATTAGATTAGACGGTTACCAATTAATTTCTATGTACTGTAGAAAGAAAACTGGTCACGGAGGATCTTGTATTTATGTAAAGCATAATGTAAAAGCCATTGAGAATTTAAATATTTGTAAGCTGTCAAAAGAACTCTTTTGCGAAATATCGGCTATTGATATAACAGACTACGACATAACTGTTATTTGTATATACAGGACTAACTGCGGTGTTACTTCCACAGAGTTTTTAGTGTACCTAGAACGACTTTTCGATTACATAACTACCAGTGGTAAAATTTGCGTAATAATAGGGGACACTAATATAAACAGTATGGACGAGAGCAAGGTTGAACAAAAGAGGCTCAGAGACCTGTTATCTGCTCACAACTTTAAAAATATTGTGAAATTTCCAACTCGGGTAACCTCTACGTCCACTACCAGCTTAGATCATTTATATTTTAATGGTCCTCGTGGTGTTATGTCTGCATCATTTTTCAGTTCAAACTTAAGCGACCACTACGCTATATTGGGGACGTTAAAGGTCCAGAGAGCTGTCGCCGCCCCAAGGCACCGGTATGTACGCAGATTCACTCGCGCGAATAGGGCCAACTTTACCATCGCTATAGAAAGCGTCGATTGGTTGGACGTGATTGACAAACACAAAACTCCTATGGAATTAGCGACGACTGTAATTAATATAATTTTTAATATGTACGAAATATGTTTTCTGTCTGCTGAAATATGTCTTCAGCTGTCAGTGTTGCGTAACGGTACTACAATCGGTCAGGTAGAATCCACCACATTCCTTGGCTTTGAAATCGACGACAGGCTTACGTGGAATAGTCACATCGACAAACTATGCGGTAAGTTGGGTGGCGCATGTTTTGCCCTGTGGCGCCTCTCATGCACAGTTCCAAGGGATGTGGTGCGTACCTGCTATTTTGCTACCGTCCACTCCTTACTGCAATATGGCGCAGAGCTTTGGGGTTGTGCTGCGGACTGGCTGCGTGCCTTTCGGTTACAAAAAAGGGCAGTTAGAGCGATAGTGCAAGTATCGCAGTTCACGTCAGCTAAACCATACTTTACGTCTCTGGGTATACTCACCTTACCCTCGATAGTCATTATGCAAGTCGCTTCATATGCCAGAGGAAACCTTGACTCATACACGCGACGAGGCGACAGGCACAGGCACGATACGCGGGGCGCGGGTAAGCTGGCGAGCGTGCCGCACCGGCTCGCGAAGACCGCGCGGCTGACGCACGTGCTAGGCGCGCGCGTTTACAACCATCTGCCCCAGTACATTACCGACGCGCCAAATGACAAGATGTTTAGAAACAGATTAAAGGGCTGGTTAATCGAAAAGTCATTCTACACAATTGAAGAGTTTTTCGATTTTTAATTCCAGTAACTAAATATTTTTAGTGACATCGTAATTTATCAATTTTTGTTTTATTTTTCATTCGAATAATCTTTAGTGTTTATTGACATTTATTACTATATTTAATACTATTAGGTAATTACTTAATATGTTAATTTTACTATTTTTAATGACGTGTAATAGATATTACCAATAAATAATTATGAATTATGAATTATGAAGGCAAAAGGTGCATTTGCCGAGTTAAAGTCAGTTTGGGACTCTAACGTGCTTACCCGACGGATCAAGATATCCCTCTTCAATTCGATCGTAAAGTCTGTCCTACTGTTCGGCTGTGAGACCTGGAAAGAGACGAAGGCACTGACGAACAAACTTCAAGTGTTTGTCACCAAAAGCCTGAGGTCCATCCTGCGCATCTTCTGGCCGAACACGATCCGTAACGAAGATCTATGGAAGCGATGCCACCAAATTCCCATCAAGCAAGAAATTGCTCAACGCAAGTGGAAGTGGATAGGGCACACATTGCGAAGAGGAGAAGAAAACTCCACCAGGGTTGCGTTTACGTGGAAGCCGACCGGAAGCAGACGGCCGGGCCGGCCGGCTCACACGTGGCAGCGCACCGTCGAAGCTGAGGTACGGGCAGCCGGGCTGAGTTGAAGCGAAGCAGAGCCCGAGGCGCAGAACAGAGGGGGATGGTGTCGACTCACAAAAGCCCTTTGTACCACTGGGGTACCATAGGAAACAACAATTGTCACCAATAAAAACTAGGGAAATCTTAAGCTTATGGTGACTTTGAACTCACTTTTCAATATCAGGCAGAGTCTGGCCCTTACAGCGCGCCTCCCACTTGGACCAGTACTTGAAGCCTTCTTGCTCAAATACCTGCATTGCGCAGACGCAGTCGTCTCTTATGTCATCGTCCAGTAAAACTGAAATAAAAAAAACAGTTCAAAGCCTTGACTAACGCCAGACTGATCTTCATAACAATGATGATAAGTCGTTCATTGATCATGATTACGTCTTTCAACTGTTTTCAACGCCTCCGAACGTAGAGGTTGTACTTACGAAGTTATTCACGTAACTGTGTTTTTAGAATTAGTAGTCCTCCAAAGTACACCTATTTTGGGACAACCTGTATATTTTATGATAGATTGACCAGAAACTTTGATCAGATTACGGTAGTCTCCAAGGAGGCAAAATTAGAAAATTACAATTATGTTTAAAATTAAATAAAACACTTTTTAAAGTATTAAATTTAAAGATAATACTTAAGATATGTTTTCTTACATTCACAAGCTATATCGCATTTGCCACCCTTACGACCTTCTTTGCACCATTCGCTGCCAATCTGTAATAGGTATAAATCATTAAAATAATAAATAATTCTAAAAGATTTTATTGCGTTAATATTTATATTTGTATTTCATATTAAATATATCCTGTAATATTTCTATTATAATCCGTTTTAGCCTGTAAAAAAAACAACAACCGATACATTTCACGGTGGAAACGATTTATTATTTTAGGACGGATTAGAACGATTTTAAAACAGAATCAAGAAATATAAAGTACTAAGAATTAATCTCTATGAAAGAAATTATTCTTTTGCTATCCCGCGCCTAAATAAGACCAAGTGATAATGTTTCCGAAAGATGGAAGCAGGCTTGCCAAGTTTTCTAAACCAAAGGGGCTACATTGTATTCATACCACAACACAACAGTACCTATTACAAACTTTAATATTTGGTAGCAAGACTTAAATAAGATTGTGGTAGCTATAGGTGGGCTCAGGTGGGTGCGAGAAGAGAATTATTTTTTCCCATACAATTTAATTTCTCTTCCCTTCTCGCCTCGCCGCTGGAAAAGTCGGCCTAAAAATTCTGATGTAAAACGAGTGGACTGGCTACTACTGGCTACTACCACAAAATAGACACAGAAGGTCCGCTCAATACAAAACAGTATCACAACAGTATCGTGACCTTGCCTACAACGACCGTATACGTCTACAAGCATGTATATGCTTAGGATTTTAGTGAGCGTATTGAGCGGACCTTCTGTATCTATGTATTTTGTGCTACTACTACTGCCTGTATGGAGATAGTATTATCCCTCTTACTAGTCATATGATATTGGCAGGAGTCATTATAAACAGTTTAATAGAGTATTAAGTAGCGCAATATTAGAATATCTGTCTAAGTCTTCTTACTTGAAAAATCCCATAGTATTTTCTTCTTGATGACTTTGTGGCGAAAGCTGCTGTATTCCTGTCACTGACCTGTTCTGCAAGGCAGACCCCTGGAATTTGAAATACCTTATAAGGAGTTGGCGAGGAATAGAAAAGAATGGCGGTTACTCCGCCGACAAGAGCGCTTAAAATAAAGAAGAAATGGGGTTAACAAAAGCTATTCAGTATGATAAATAGAAGCCGTAGAAGTTAGCGGGCATTACACCTATTTTGATCCGAACATCCATACTTCCATACTTTATTATTAATATGATAAATGCGAAAGTCTGTCTGTCTGTTACGCTTTCACGCCTAAACCGCTAAACCGATTTTGATGAATTTTGGTATAAAAATAGAGAGGACCTTGGGAAAGGATATAATAAGGATATAATATAATTCAGAAGAAATTTTCCTTTTTATTCTGTCCTAACTGACCGATGCATGATGTTCCTCATACTAAAGGGAACAGAGAAATACGAAAATTTACTACCAAAAGTAACCGCCACCTATCCCTCAAGATTCACTGTCAGTTTTACCACACGATAAGAGAACAAGGTGGATAGTGACCCTTACGAACGATTACATTAAAACCAACAAAAGCACCGTATTAATTAACTCAACAAAACTTTCATCCTGAAATTATACTCAAAAAACAAAAAACGAAATCGGTTAAGATTTATCGAAAGCTAGTTTCATAACGTAGTCAAAAAAGGTTGCCATGACGTCACACATTTTATGACGTCAATCGGGGTGAAAGCCTATCGCCATTGCTCGGGCTCGTCGCGTTCGTTGGCAAAACTTTTTGCATCCAAGTTGACGTTATGAGCGGTCTCATTTCATCAGAAACTTTTTACATATTGACTAGAGTTAGCGTAAATAATATCGACTAATTATCGATACTTTCTTCGATTGACTTTAACTATAGTGAGATACGACCGAGGAGATCAAACCACTTGTGAAGTTATACAGGCTGAGAAATAATTTTATTAATCACATAAAAAAAAACTTGCGTAAGTAGGTAATAATTGGGGGACCTGGATCAAGGAGGATCCAGGCCCCCCAATTATTACTTTTTGAATAAGTGAATAGACCCCAATTATTCCTTTTTGAATAAATGAATAGACCTCAATTTTTATTTTTTGAATAAATGAATAGATCTAAGACATGATTTTGTAAAATAAGTATGTGCTGTTGAGTTCTTCTATTTTAAATAAGTGAATAGATACGACGGGCTTAAAATATATGTTGTCTGATCCAACATCAAAAGTAAATGAATAGACTTACCAAATAGATATTTAGTTTATAAATGCAGTTTGTCTACCATCGTGAAAAGGCAAGTATTCGCATAGGGTATCTTATCAAATGAAGTACATAGCGATTTGTATACATATTTACAATTGGCTTTCTATTCAGTTGTCGCGCCCGTGACATTGAAATTGCGATGAATCAAAAGCCGTCAGCGTCATATGTATGCAATTCGGGCTCCTTATTAGGAATGAGATGCATCATAACCCGTAGCACATTGTACCTACTAGAATTTACGTATTTAAGTCAAAAATAATATTTCGATTGCTTTTACCTACATAAATAAATAGAGGTGGGTAAAACTATTATATACGTAGGTATGCACTAAATAAAATATTCGGTTAATTTTGATTTATATTTTATTATATCATGAATTACGAACAAAAGTTAATTATACGTATTTTATTACCAATATAACATTTAACTACTAAGGTAAAACTAATTTCTTGTTAGGTGGATAGGTACTTATTTAAAATACTTATTTAAAAAATCAAACGTTACTAGAACTTTATAGACATGGATTACAAAGAAGCGTATACGTTAGCGTTCATACATTTTTATAAATCTTTTAATGCGGGAATACAGGACACAGGAAGACAGGACGGGAATTCTGGACACTGATTTCAATATTCGGTTGATTTTGATCTACATTTTATTGAATCATGAATAATCGAACAAAAGTTACTTATTTTATTACCAACATAACATTTAAGTACTAAGGTAAAACGAATTTATTGTTAGGTGTATAGGAACTTATTTAAAACATCATGTGTTATCATAATTTTATAGGCATGCATTATTTCATTTCATTTATTTTATACAAGAAACAATATATTATATTGTATGTGAATATTTAGAAAAGTAATTGTAATAAAACTAATTATAACTAAGTAATAATGTCATAATTACAAAGAAGTGTATACGTTATTGTCCATACATTTTAATAAATCTTTGACGCGAGAATAAATGTTATCATTTAAAACATTTTCAACCACATGCTGAGCACAGATTTCGGCACTACACTTACACATCGAATTTTCAGCGTTACGAAATTGTTTCGCATCATATATTTCTATTCGAATTAGTTTGGTCCCTTGTGAGGTAATTCGAAATGATGATATCAGTGACTTCATTTGTTGATTGCTTAAGATCTCAAGATTTAGAGGACTTTCATCCCTAAGATAGTCCGTGATGTTCTGTACCATTGTAGGGTTCACAGGATTGGGTGAGCAACTGGGTGAATAAATCCAGTTAGGTATCTGAAACAAACAAAAAATTTAGTTTACTTCCCACCTTATTTAATAATACCAAAAATTAAGCAAATGTAATATATTCAGTATTATCCAAGAATTTTATTTATTTTATAGATAAATTAAGAAAGAGACAGCGTGTTACTTTTAATTAAATAGATACCTAATTAAAATAAGAAATAAAAAAATAACTATGTACTTACCGACATTGCGCAGCTCCAAAGTCTGTAGTCAGTATGCACTTCAACCCTCACCACAGTGGAAATAGCAATCGTTTTATCACTTTACCTTTATTTATACTAATTTAATAAATTTTAAAATTATTTCCTAAGGCTCAAAATCGCACATAAAATTAGTCTGATGTTCTGTGATTCCCTTTTTTGGTAAGAACAGTCCAGAAAGAATTCGTAGTCGGCGCCAGTTGCTATATGATCCGTCTGTGTTTATATCGAACGCAGAGATATGAAATGTAAAGATGCGCTAATTAAAACAATCAAAGATGTAAACATGTAATGACATGATTTTTATCACGTAGTTGATCATCTTTACACATAATTTATTAAGTCTATGGACTGTATACCATAGTCAAAGACCTTACACCTATGGACGAGTTCATTCAAATGTTAAAAAATAGTAGTAGCAATTTTATAAAAAAAACAAACGGTCATCTGATATTGAACAGGAGAATGGATACTGATACACATGTATTTTTTTAAATATAAATTATTACTTAAACATAATATATTAAATCTGTTCGTCATACAAATATTTGCCTGTAGTGGGAATCGAACCCACGACCTCGGTTTCACATCCAGATGCGCTACTCACTACACCAACGGTTCAGTCAATTCAGTAAATAATGTCAATTTTGGATCCGCGTCAGTCATGCGTCAAACCTTAGTTCGGGAGACTACTCCATATTTTAAAGGTATCTGATGTAAAGTACAGTATGCAACACGGTAGCAGTATATGGGAGTATTGGAATCCAAATAAATTATCTACTAGTGATATTGAAACCTTTGCTGTCGGGTGTACGTCTAAAAGTTTTCTGCTGACTTTGCAAAACTCTCATCACGAGGCTTATCCAAAAATGGATGGAAATCCACGTGATCTAATGAATATATAAACCTGCCAGCTGACGTCCAAGCCATCAGAACAGCTTCCCGAAGGATACAGTGACCATCAAGTGAAAGAACAGCAGCCAGCAAATATCATCATGTAAGTTTTTTTTACATCGTTATTTAACTTACACTCTTTTTAAAAACTCTCATATTCATATATGTCTTTTCTATTTCAATCGAAAATATAAATTAATATTTTTTCGAATATGTCATCTATTCATTACTTACTTTCTATTTAAATATGTTATATCTATTTTAATTTATATATTTTTTAAACAAGTAACTTACTTAATTTCACTTATATTCAAATGACCCTTTTAATAAAAAATACTTCTTTATTTAAACACCCATTTCAATGAGACGTCTATTATTTTAAAACCAATAAAAGAATTCAAATAATATATGTGATCTATTTAATAATAATTGTCTATTAAAATACTTACTTACTTTTAAAATTTTGTTAAATAGTTCTGTTTAAAAACTTATTTTTTTATTTATTTTTTTACTAGTCATTGTGTTAAATTACTGTTCTCTATTTAAAGTACTAATTTATCTTAAAACTAAATGTTATTTAGTAAAAGTGAGTAGTTCGGTAATGTAAACTTAGACGTAAATCGTACTGGTACTATTTAATATGTTTTAAATGTTACAGGTCTACAGCCGATCATCTGTTTCCATCGGAGGACGAGATCGAAGAAAGAATGGAGAAAAAGAAAGCCGACCAGGGAAAGAAGCGTTCGAAGCCTACCGCTTCGACCAGCGGGCACGCCAGTAGCAGCGGGAGCGGCAGCGCTGAGCGCAGAGAACCTCCAGTAAAGAAGAGCCGCGTCGGAGCCAGCATGCCTCGCATCAGCCCCATCCCTCCACCACACAAGGCGACTGCTCGAGAGCTGTTCGGTACGGACAGCGAGGATGAGGACAACGAGGAGCAACCCAGTACATCGGGTAAAACAAGCGCACCACTTATCTCATCTTTGACTAGAAGAATAGCTAAGGGTTTTTCACGTCAGAGTAATGAACGGAAAGAGGGATCTCATTACATAGAATTAAAAATATATAAATGTGATGAGATTGAGAAGGTGGCGCCAATGAATAGATGGCGCCATTCTATTTTAACTATTAAAAATAGGACAGATGAAGGAACTCACGCATGGAAACATCTTGTTGAATTTATCTCTGCAACACGAAAGGAGTTTCGTGATTGTCCACCGAATTTCATTAACGCATACTTTTAGTTTTACTCTTTAATATCGTTAAAGACGTTTAATTATTTTTCATGTAACCTTTGTTTATATTATTGTCGTTGGTGAAATTATGCGATGTAATAGGTATGTTAATCAGGTCGTCTGTTCTTGAATACTATTTTAGTTTTGTATTAATATTGTAATCCTTTTAATTAAACAGTTTTTGTTACTTTGCTTTTCTATAAAGAATATAACTATATTGTTTATTTTAGATTAAGTATATAATTACATTGAGTATAAAATATAATATTACATTATTTAACCATGATGCACTTCTTTTCTTTACAGTTCCTTACACATCTCACAATGGCTCAAGATCAATTGATGAAAATATGATAAAATGTGAAAAATGTAATATTGATATACTGAAAAACAAATATTCTTATCACTTGAGAACAAATATTCATAAATCTAATTGTTTAATTCAAACTGAGTTACAAAATATATATATGATCGCTTCTGCATTCAAAAACCGGATTGCTACTTATAAATTAAATCCTCAGCAGGAAGTCGAGCACCTCACTCCGGAGGCGTTCCTGCAGGATAATGAAAATAAAATTCAGAGACTAATAGAAATAACATTATTGAAACATGGCTCTATTAAAATAAACTTCGAGCTGTTTGCTTACTACATGTTACCTAAGTTAAGTGAACAGCAGTTGAAGTCATTTAATTTGAAATATGAAATTATTTATAAGAATTCTGATATTCATGAAATGTACTCAAAAGTTACAGATGAACTAATACGAAAACTTTCCGAGTTCGATCACTGTGAATCAGGCTGGACTTTTGTATCAATAAGTCATCTAGAAATTAATATAAACAAATATTGTCCTTTAAGAGGAGGCACTTATATAGATTTGCCTCCAGTCATAAAAAATTCTAAAAGTTGTATAAATATACAAAATAATGATCAATATTGCTTTTTATGGAGTGTTGTTGCTGCACTGTATCCAGCTAAAAATAATGTGTGCAGAACGAGTTCGTATCCGCATTATAACTCTGTTTTAAATATTGAAGAAATTTCATTTCCACCTTCTTTTAAAGATATTCAATTATTTGAAATGAAAAATAATGAAATAAGCATAAACGTTTACGGTTTGGATAGAAATACTATTACTGGTCCTCTGTATATGACAAGTAAAAGAAAAATTAAGCACATAAACTTACTGTACTTTGAAAAAAATTATAAAGGACACTATTGTTTAATTAAAGATCTTAAGAGACTAGTTCGCCGTCAGGTTACTCATCACAATGGTCAAGTTTACTTATGTGAGGCTTGTTTGCAGTTTTTCACTAACAATATCAAATATGAAAATCATAACTGCTCAAAAATACTGACAGTTTTGCCTGAAAAAAATAGCATACTTCAATTCAAGAATTTTGAAAGAAAACAGAGAATAAATTTTGTTATATATGCTGATTTTGAAAGTTTGCTTGCAAATTATTCAAATGATAATAATAAAACTTCAAACACTGAACTATTTAAATTACATGAACCTTCTTGTTTTGCGTACTATGTGTGTTGTTCGCATGACTCAAGTTTAAACAAATATGTCAGCTATAGAGGGCCAAACAGTGCTCAAATGTTTATTGACTGTCTAATTGAAGATGTAAAGCGAATTCATGAAATATTGTCAGTAAAAAAAAATATGAAACCGTTAACAAATGAGCAAGAAAACAGTTTCTTGAATGCTACTTCATGTCATATCTGCGGTAATGTATTACTCGGTGACAAAGTACGGGATCACGATCACGTTACATCTGAATATAGAGGAGCAGCTCATTCTCACTGTAACTTGATGTACCGTGTTTGTCCATTCATACCTGTCGTTATTCATAATTTATCTGGTTATGACTCACATCTTTTTATTGAAGAACTTACCAAACATGATGGGTCCATTAAAATTATACCAAAAACTAAAGAGAAGTATTTAACCATTACAAAAGTAATACACTCGAATAAAAGTAAAATTCAAATTAAATTTATTGATTCATATCAGTTTCTCAGCTCAAGTCTTGATACACTTAGTAAAAATTTATCAGAACTTGATTTTATTCACTTATCCCGAGAATTTCCTGACAAAAATCAGTTTAATTTATTAACACGCAAAGGTGTTTATCCATATGATTATATGAATTCATGGGAAAAATATAAAGAAAGACAACTACCGTCAAAAGATAAGTTTTACAATTCTTTGACAATGGAACATTTAAGCGAAGACGATTATAAGCACGCTTTAAATGTATGGGAAGAATTTAATATTCAGTCAATGGGCGAGTACACAGATCTATACTTAAAATGCGATGTCTTACTTTTATGCGATATTTTTGAGAATTTCAGAAATCTAAGTCTACTTTACTACAACCTTGATCCTACTTATTACGTCACTTCACCCAGCTTAAGCTGGGATGCTATGCTTCTTTATACAAACGTTAAACTAGAACTCATTAATGACTTAGAGATGTACCAAATGTTGGAAAACGGAATTCGTGGTGGCTTGGCTCAGTGTTCACTAAGACATGCAAAAGCAAACAATATGTATATGACTGACTTTGATGAGACAAAACCATCAAGTTATCTGGTTTATTTAGACAGCAATAATTTATACGGATTTTCTATGATGAAGAGGCTGCCAATGTCAGATTTCAAGTTCATGTCACAGAAGGAAATTGAAAATTTTGAAGTTTCATCCATTCCTGACGATAGTACATATGGATATATTTTAGATGTTGATTTAGAGTATCCAGATTATTTACATAGCTTGCACAGTGACTTACCTTTCGCTGCTGAAAAGTTTATCCCCATTGGTGGTAAAAGTCCAAAATTAATAGCAAGTTTATATGACAAATTTAACTATATTATACACTATGTGCATCTGAAGCAGTGCTTAGAAAATGGACTAGTACTCAGAAAAGTGCACCGTATTCTTTGTTTTAGACAGGAAGCTTTTTTGAAAAATTATATAGATTTAAATACCAAACTTCGTCAAGCAGCAACTACCTCGTTTGAAAAAGACTTTTTCAAACTCATGAACAATGCTGTGTTTGGTAAAACTATTGAGAATAAACG
The DNA here is from genome assembly GCA_958295455.1 of Coleophora deauratella. Taxonomy (NCBI): domain Eukaryota; kingdom Metazoa; phylum Arthropoda; class Insecta; order Lepidoptera; family Coleophoridae; genus Coleophora; species Coleophora deauratella. The sequence continues at coordinate 5,849,123 of OY282411.1, forward strand.
TAAACAGTTGAATGTAAAACTAGTGACTAAATGGAATGACGATACAAATAAAACAAACAAAAGAATTGGTGCTGAAAAGTTGATTGTAAAACCTAATTTTAAACATGTCACTATATTTTCCGAAAATTTTGCTGCTATTCAACTAAGCCCAGATAAAATTATTTTAGATAAACCTATTTACATTGGATTTACTGTGTTAGAATATTCTAAACAACATTTGTATAAATTTCACTATAACTTTATTAAAAATAAATATAACGATCTAGCTAAATTATGTTACACTGACACTGACAGCCTTTTGTATTTAATTTATACTAATGACTTTTATGAAGACATGTCTGAACAATTGTCCGAATTCGACACCAGCAATTTTGCTTCTAGTAACCCTTATTTTATGCCAAGAGTAAATACAAAAGTTCCTGGATTGTTTAAAGATGAACTAGGTGGTGACATAATAACAGAGTTCACGTGTTTAAGAGCCAAACTGTATTATATTAACAGTCAAAAGACTCAAATAAAAAAAGCAAAAGGCGTAAATAAGTCTGTAACGAAAAATTTAAAATTATCTAACTATAACCAAGCATTGTTAGATAACAAAAGTAAGAGATGTACGATGAATATCATCAAATCTATCAAACATATCTTATACTCGCAAAAAGTTAATAAACTGGTCTTGTGCAGAAACGATGATAAGAGGCAAATCCTATCGAACCAAATAGAAACAGTACCGTGGGGTCATTGTGAAACCATATTTTAATAAGGAATTTTTATTTAGAATTGTAAGATAAGTTAAAAACATTGTAAAAACATATTTAAGTCTAATAAAAATAAAACATGTAAACATTGATACGGTTTTTAATTATTTTCTATAATATCCCTTCCATTACACAGGTCAATATGGTTCCTCATAAGATACCTATAAAAATGAAATCTAAATATTGAACAATTCAGACACAAACATGAAGTTAACAAAGCAACCGCTCACATTAAATGTCAGTGACATTGATTTATCAGAAAAAGTTAAAGTAATTAAACATAGTGCATTACTACCGAATTCAATTCGCTGTCTTATATGTGGACCTTCTAACTGTGGTAAAACAAATGTAATGCTTTGTCTGTTATTACATCCTAATGGTCTTAAATTTCGCAATGTATATTTGTATTCAAAAACAGCTTTTCAACCAAAATATCGCTTTCTAGAAAATGTTTTGAGGCGAATACCAAAAATACGTTTTTTTATATTTAATGAGAACAAAGAAGTTATTCATCCTAATGATATTTTACCCAATTCCGTTATTATATTTGATGATGTGATATGTGAAAATCAAACTAATATTCGTAATTATTTTACCATGGGAAGACATAATCATGTGGACTGCTTTTATCTATCGCAAACATATTCAAAAATTCCAAAGCAATTGTTGAGGGACAACACCAATTTTCTGATTATTTTCAAACAGGACAATACTAATTTAAAGCATATATATGAAGAACATGTTAGTACTGATATGTCTTGGCTTCAATTCAGTAAACTATGCTCGAGAATTTGGGAAAAACCTTTTAACTTCTTAACAATAAATAAAGACTGTGCACTTAGTGAAGGTAGATACCGCAAGGGGTTTGATATCTATATCAGTTTTTAAGGAATTTATATAAACTGATTTCCATTTGAAAATAAATTAATCTGAGTTTTCCGTTTCTAAAGGTAGGTTGTTAAACATACTTCTTAAATAAGAAAATATGGAAAAAAATATTAAAAAACAATTAATTAAATCAGTGAATTCTATTAAATCAAAACTCAAGGCTATGAAAAATGAAGAAGATCAATCACATCTCACTATGAATAGAATGCTTAAACCTGTTGCTGATCCTTTAAAAGAATTAGTGCGTTCAAATTGTATTCAAAAAATGAAAAATTATGAAGATGATAACCTTAATGATTCGTTTACTGAAAATAAAAAAAATAAACATGTGAGTGGTAATAAAGGAGAGAAAGAATGCTCTTATAATATTTCAACTTCTACTAAATATGAAGACATTGATACTTCTGAGGATATAACGGAGGAATCCCTTGACGACTGCGATATATCAAATTCTACAGAATATTGTGATACTAAGAATTCTATTAAGATCGACAAAGCCTTAGAAATGTCACTACAGAAGGATGATATGGCTGAAATTTATGGAAATTTTAATGTACCATTTGGCATAAGGAGTGAAAATAAAAAAATGTTAATGGGTAACTCATTAGTGAAATTTTCATCAATAGACAATCAGTTGAATAAAGACAAAATGTATCTTGTTACTATAGACGACAAACAATATGAATTAACGCAGGGTCTGAAAGAGCTTTTGCTTAAAAAAAAGCCAGATCTATCTCTGATAACTGAAAAAGATAAACTAGTGTACAAAGATATACTGTATTATACAAATGCACATAAAAGAGACTTCAGTTCTGATGGACAAATCAGAGGAGATAAAGGATTTAAATATCGAGAAATTATAAAACCACTCTTTTGCGAAACTTTTAATGTTAAAAACGTTACAGATCAGAAATTTGGAGGTAAACTGCCAACAATGAAAAAATACAAGCGAGATACAGATTTAGTATACTGGGATGACCCTAATGAACTAATTGAAAGGTTAAAATTATTGATAGCGTCTCGAGATGCTGGCAACAACAACCATGATAATGAGATTTTATCAATAATTGAGGAGTTGAAGGAAGCCGGAATTGTCAAGGAATAAATACCACTGTATTTTTGTCTGCTTTTCAGTGTAAATTTAAACTTCAAACATGAATGTTGACAAGTTTGGTCAACACGTACATAAAAATCAACATACTAGCGAGCTAACTTTACTAGAAGATGCACTTAAACATACTATTGAGGACATTCTAGATAAACAAAATAAAATAATAACATCACGTCACGATCACCCTGATTTCAAAAATATCGCTACGAAAGAGTTCGTGAACCAAACAATTGGACATCAACTTAAGTCAATTGATCAGCTTCTGAACCAGACAGTTGTAAGAGTTACCGCACTAGAAAATTATCTTAATAAAAATAATAAAGTGATCAATAAGAAACAAAAATGAGCAAGGCAGATATAGTTAATGAAATTCATAAAAATGCACGAAGAAATTTTCCTAGAAGACATGTCGTAATGAAAGATATAGATGATTTATGGCAAGCTGATCTGATTGACATGCAGTCAATGTCAAAGACAAATTCTGGATACAATTACATATTAGTAGTTATTGATACATTTTCTAAATATGCATGGGCATTTCCATTGAAAAACAAAACTAAAGACGAAATTTGCCACGCTTTTAAAAAAATACTGTTAAATGGGCGCATTCCAAAGAATTTGCAAACTGATTTAGGCACAGAATTTTATAATGAAAAATTTAAAAGATTAACTAATTTATTTAAAATAAATCATTATTCAACTTACTCTGTGAAGAAGGCTTCGATTGCTGAAAGGTTTATTAGAACACTAAAATCTAAACTCTATAAAGAATTCAGTTTAAAAGGTAAATATAAATGGGTCGATGGAACGCTTGATAGGTTAATACAAACCTATAATAAAACTCACCACAGAACCATTGGTTTGTCCCCAAATCAAGTTAACAAGACTAATAAAAAAGACATTCTTAATAGATATGCAAAATTGTATCAACCAAAAGCTTTTAACAAAAAACATAAGTTTTCTGTGGGTGACTATGTGAGAATAAGTAAATTCAAAGGAACATTTGAAAAAGGATATACTCCAAATTGGTCGACGGAACTATTTAAAATCACGAAAATTAAAGATACAATTCCTACAACGTATTTACTGCAAGACACTAAAGGTCATCCAATCTTAGGTGCTTTCTACCGGCAAGAACTTCAAAAGACAAAACATCCTGATATCTACCTTGTTCAAGAAGTTCTAAAAACCAAAGGAAACAAAGTTTTAGTGAAATGGTTAGGGCTTCCTTCATGTGAAAATAGTTGGATTAAAAAAACAAATGTGTTATAATAAGTATTTAACACCATGCTTATTAAGTTTTTATCAGTCTTGTTGATGATATGAAAGAAAGCAGTCTTCTGAATTGGTTTATTAATAACTTACCGTTTGAACTCCATTTGCCTGGCTATAATTACTGCGGGCCGGGGACAAAATTAAACGAGAGGCTTGCGCGAGGAGATCGAGGTGTTAACCCATTAGACGAACATTGTAAACAACACGACATCGCCTACCACAAATCTTCATCGTTAAAAGAAAGACATAAGGCGGATCTTATGTTAATGAAAATGGCAAAAACTCGCATATCTGCTTCTGATGCAAGTTTATCTGAAAAGATAGCAGCAAATTTAGTTCATAAAGCCATGCTAGCAAAAGTGAGCATTGGTGCTGGACTAAAACGAGCATCGAAGAAATACATTAAAAACTCTATTAAAAAAGTCGGAACAGGTGTAAGTATGAGAAAACATTTTAAAAATATCGTTAATCATACGAAAAAACATATCAAGAAAATGAAACCCAAATGCAAAAAGATGGCGATAGAGCTGGCGGTTGCAGCTGCAAAAGAAATAGCATCAGATTTATCAGCTCAACCACCTCGTATAATACCTGTACCAAAAACTGGTGGAGTTTTACCACTGATACCTATATTTGCTGGATTATCCGCTGCTGGTAGTCTCGCTGGTGGTGCTGCAGGAATAGCAAAAGTTATCAATGAATTTAAAGCTGCCAAAGCACGTCTGGCTGAACTAAAAAGACACAACGAAAAAATGGAAGCTATTTGCATCGGGAAGGGGTTGCACCTCAAAAATTATAAGACTGGCTTAGGTATTTCTGTGAACGGACAAAAAAACTAGATAATCGACTACCCAATCGAGCTTTGACCAACATTGATATAATTAAGCATGCTCAAGATATTCCTTACTTTCGAGGAGTATTTATGAGAGATGAAATTCCTAAAAAACCTTACGAAAAAGAGTGCGGAGTAATTAATTTGGACACCTCTAAAAATTCTGGCTCTCATTGGGTAGCCTATGTTAAATTTAATAATTATGTTGAATACTTCGATAGCTATGGTAATTTAAAACCACCACGAGAGTTCATAAAATATGTGGGAAAAAGTGTTCGCTACAACTACGAAAATATTCAAAAAGATCATCCTTTTAACTGCGGTCATTTGTGTTTGAAATTTCTTAGAAATTTTTGGAAATGTTGAAATGTAAATAAATAGTCTGTAAGTGTAATTTTTCCTTCAGTTTATCACGATGTCTATAACACTTACCATTACTGGAAACAAACCTGTGTTAGAATCATTTTTCTATCCTCCATTAAATATAGATAAATATTATCAATGTGGTTTGCTTTATTTTTCTGCTTTCAATTCGATTTCAAATGTAACAGACAAGAACAATGTTTTTGCTTATGGTGATAAAAAGATTGAAATACCTTTCGGTACTTATGATTTACAGGATATTAATGAATATCTAAGAACGCAAATAAAGAATTGCACATTAATACTGAAGCCAAATAACAACACTCTAAAATGCGCACTATTTTGTTCTGAAACTGTACATTTTGATATAGAGAACAGTTTAGGAGCGTTATTAGGCTATTCTAAAACCAAGTTAGAAGCAAATAAATGGCATGTCTCTGGCAATCCAATCAACATTCTTCCAGTGTCTGTGATCAGAATCGAATGTGACCTTGTTCAAGGATCTTACACAAACGGTTGTCCAACACATATAATTCATGAGTTTGTACCTAATGTTCCACCAGGGCATCGATATATAGAAGTTCCAAAGAACGTGATTTATTTCCCAATTAATAAAACCAATATTACATCAGTAACCGTTAGAGTTCTTGATGAACATGGTAATTGTCTGAACTTCAGAGAAGAGAATATTCAACTACGTCTTCATTTGCAAAAATTAAAATGATTGTATTTTATAAAATTTCTAGTCAAGAGGCAAAACGTCCTATTGTTACTCGATCCACTATAGTGCACAGACGTTCCAAAGCTTCAAAAAACAAATATTTTAAGAAAATAACTAAAAGTAATAAAGACTTTTTACGGTCCATTGGATTAAAAATATGAGCATACTTCAAATAAATAATTCACCTCATTTCGATAACTCTATCGAAAGTTATGAAATTCACTCATATAATCCATATAACAACAGCTTCAAACAAAATGATGAAATCAGAATTCCAATTAATCAGCAAGATATCTATGTTTTACCGTCTGCCAGTTCTATTTACATCGAAGGAACCGCTAAAATCACAGCCAAGGATGAAACAGGCAAGATAATCAGTAAACCTGTGGAATTTACTAACAATGCTATTTTATTTCTATTTCAAGACATCAGATATGAAATAAATGGTGTAGAAATAGATCGTATTCGAAATGCAGGAATAACTACCACAATGAAATCATTAATATCCTTAAATGATGGTGAAAGTAAACTAGCTGCATTGTGGGGGTGGAACTTAAATGGATTTAAGACTTATGATGGATATTTCAGTGTGGTAATTCCACTTAATAAAATAATGGGATTTGCAGAGGATTATAATAAAATAATAATTAACTGTAAACATGAACTTATCTTAAACAGAAACAATGTGAATGTAAACAGTATTCTGGCTCATGAAAATGATAACATTAAAATAGACATACAAAGAGTACAGTGGCGCATGCCACATATAAAGGTATCTGATAGAGAAAGGCTTGCGTTACTCAGAAGCTTAGAAAAAGATAAACCTTTGCAAATGGCTTACAGAAATTGGGATTTATACGAATATCCGTTATTACCTAAAACTACAAAACATTCTTGGTCTGTAAAAACTGCTTCTCAGTTAGAAAAGCCACGATACATTATTTTTGGTTTACAAACAGATAGAAAAAATAAAATCAATAAAGACAGTTCCATATTCGATCACTGTGATGTGTCAAATATAACACTTTTTTTAAATTGTCAATATTATCCCTACGAATCACTTAATTTACGATTTAATGAAAATAAATATGCTATATTATACGAAATGTACTGTAAATTTCGTCAGTCTTATTACAACCTTCCGCCTGAGCCCCTGCTTGACTTGAAGAGTTTTAAGGAAAAAGCCCCGTTGTTTATTATTGACTGTTCGAGACAAAACGAAAATATTAAAACAGGACCTGTAGATGTTCGTATAGAAATTGAGACACTGAAAGAATTTCCAAACAACACAACAGCATATTGTCTTATAATAAACGATCGATTAGTAGAATATAAACCGCTTAGTAACATAGTTCGAAAATTATCATGAATGCTATTGTTGATGTTCAAGGTTTCAAAACAGATAATAATACGTTTATTCTAAAAGAAATTGCAATTCTGTGTAACAATAATGTACAAGTTTTTCTCATCAAACCACCATATCCATTTTATGATTTGTCAAGAACTGAAGGAAAACAGGTGTTATGGATAGAAAGAAATAGAAAAATGTATTGGAAAAGTGGTTACATTCCTTATCATACCTACAAGTTTCTAATTCAAGATTTAATTAAAGACAAATGTGTTTATACAAAAGGTCTAGAAAAGGTTATGTGGTTAAAAAAAATGTTTGAATTAGAAAATGTATACAATTTAGAAGATAAAGGTTGTCCCAGTTTCACAAAAATGTATGAAGAATATAGTACTTCTAAAGAAGTATTTAACTGTATTTATCATTCCTCTGTATGTGCTTTGAAAAATGTTACTTGTATTAGAAAATGGTGTATTGATAATAAATGTCTTTTATAAATTTACATACCTATTTGTTTTATTTATCTAGTGATTATCTGTTTCAAATATAGGCTTGAGGGTTCCGATTCCTACCCAATACATACGACGAAATGCTTTTTTGCTCAGTGTACGAAATGTTTATGTAACATAATCGACAACGCTGAAAGCGTTAAACAACCGACTCCAATCGCGTAACTTACGGTCAAATTGAGAACCTCCTTTTTTGAAGTCGGTTAATTATATTTAAAGTATACTGATGATTCATATACCTAGCGTAGAGAATGATTAGATTGTCGTGAATTTTATTTCTTAAGAAACAGTAATCAAACGACTTCCAAAAAGAGTATGTTTTTATTTCGAATTTTTGTTTTATGTAACAGTTCTTTCTACCAGATGAGTACCAGATAAGTTAGTCTATAACGAACTGCTATGAAGCGATAAAAGAAAGTAAATAGACTGTTGTCCAACAGATCCATAAACTGTCAACACATAATTTTAATAAAAACAAAAAAATTATATGAATACATTACCTTATGCATTATACTTTATTTTATTTTATTTAGCATTTCACATCAGTTAAATGATTTTGTCAATGTGCATAATAGGTACTTACATAGAATGTTGGAATAGACAGCGTATTATCATATTTTAAAACAGAGCCATCGTATCTATTCACTTATTTAAAACAGAAAAAATCAGCAACACATATTTTAAAAATCAAGTCTTAGGTCTATTCATTTATTCAAAAAGTAATAATTGGGGGACCTGGATCCTCCTTGATCCAGGTCCCCCAATTATTACCTACTTGCGTATAAACCAAATATGTTGGATAGTCCATTTTTAAACTTGCCCCGATAACGTGGACTTCTTTTTAGGGTCCCGTAGCCAAATGGCAAAAAACGGAAACCTTATGGATTCGTCTTAGGCGTCTTAGTGTTAAACTGTAAGCCTTCCAATGAATTGTAATAAATAAATTAAATTAAATTAAATGTCTGTCTGTCTGCTGTCCGTCCGTATGTCACAGCCACTTTTTTCCGAAACTATACTGTTGAAACTTGGTAAGTAGATGTATTCTGTGAACCGCATTAAGATTTTCACAGAAAAATAGAAAAAAAACGATAAATTTTAGAACTAAAACTCAAAAAAAAAATTCATCAAACCTATACGTGTGGGGTATTTATGGATAGGTCTTCAAAAATGATATTGAGGTTTCTAATATCATTTTTTTCTAAACCGAATAGTTTGCGCGAGAGACACTTCCAAAGTGGTAAAATGTGTGCCCCCCCTGTAACTTCTAAAGTAAGAGAATGATAAAACTAGAAAAAATATATGATGTACATTACCATGCAAACTTCCACCGAAAATTGGTTTGAACGAGATCTAGTAAGTAGTTTTTTTTAATACGTCATAAATCGTAAACCGTAAATTACCTTTCATTCAATCAACTCAAATATAAAAAATATAAAGTTCAAGACATGTGTGATTATGTATTTATACGAAACCCTCGGTGCGCGAGTCCGACCAGCACTTGGCCGGTTTTTTATTTATTCTACTATCTACCTACCTATTCTTATTAATATGGATTGACGCCTAATATAAAAGAGGTTATTTCCCACAATTGAGAATGTAACGGCTTGTAATAATATACCTGTTTTACCTGAAATTAAAACAGTTATTATATGCGGTAACCTTATTCGAGACCTATAGAGTGAGACAGCATGACCTACGTCATCGTTGAACAGCCCCTAACGCTCCCCTCCACCCCCTCATCACCCGCGCCGCATCACGCCACCCGAAGCCCCACCCGATTCTACCTGCTTTTCTACCTGCGAGTGGAGGGGAGACCCGTCTTGCCACCGAGGCTGCTTGCGCTCGGCCGTCACATTGCATCTCACAGGTATGGCTGGTAATAACGAAAACCAGGCAGAATTAGAAATATAGGTCTCGAATAAGGTTACCGCATATAATAACTGTTTTAATTTCAGGTAAAACAGGTATATTATATGCTCTGAACCGTTATTCGAGACCTATAGAGTGAGATGTGTTTGTTATCGCCTGGTGGCAAGAAAGCTATGAATGCCAATGTGTGATAGATAGAGATAGAAGTAAAGGAATACTGAACTGGAAGAAAACTTTATTAAACGAAAATGTTTCATAACTTATAAGTATGATAAGTACCAAATTAATTAAATACCACTTTACTATTATAAGAAACAATAAACAGTTGACATTTACGTGTTTGTTTTATTAAATACATCGTTTAATGCATAATCAACACTGTACTTGTACTCACTAATCAATCATACACTATGAAAATACTGTGACAAATTGTTGTCATCATTAGTAGTATTCGATACAGAGCGTATCTCTGCACAATAAAATCTGGCAAAAGTATTAGGTGTGCGCCAGTTGCCTTTCGCCATGACCTCGTCGATGGAACAGTTGTCGAGCCAGTTGAGCGAGGCGGCGGCGCGGCGCGTGCTGCCGGCGCCGGCGCGCACCCCGGCCTCGCGCAGCAGCGACTTCACCCAGCCGCCCAGCGTCGTGCGCGACGCTGCCTTCACTCGCCGGCAGGCCGTTATGAATAGTTCAGTAACGTCGGTGCCGGAACGTCTGTTTTGGGATAAATCAATTAGATTTCTTACCCAAAATACGGGACAAATATTTGTATTGCTAGCCTTTGTAAGCTTCCAAGATGATTGTCTATGGATATAATTGTCAGTTTTGGAGCCGAACACTGGATGCAAGACTATGCAATCAGAATGATTTTCATAATGGTCGTTGTCAATGTGTAAAAGAGTAAGGTCGTGAACCCTTCGGCTGGATGCTAATAAAAGTATAAGAGCGGTTCGTCTTGATACCTCATATAATGTGTTGGCTATAGGTAAGTTGGCAACCAACCAGTCTACGACAAGTCGGGGATCCCAGGAAGTTAAAACTTTCTTTATATTTTTAGAAGAATTGGACAAAGCTATAGATTTAAGGATCCTTTTTACAAACGGATCATCTGTCAATGAATTATTATTAGGCGTACACAACGTGGAAATCGTAGACTTGTAAACTAAGATAGTTTTATAAGCTAAACCTAAATCAAGATGAAGGTGTGCCAAATATTTAGCTAACTGTGGTCCTGTGGGAGCCAAATGATTTATAGACTTCTGGTTGCACCAGGAAGTCCATTTTGCCCATATACAAGAGTATTGTTTTTTAGTGGACGGTCTCCAGCTGGAATGCAGTAACTCTAGTTCATTTTGAGACCAATCTTTTAAATTTTGATCCCACCCTTCACTAACCAAGCCTCCAGGCATATTTGATCCACTCGTACCGGGGGTAGCTGTGTCCGCGTGTCTATCAATCTCCGCTTCAGATTGTTTATTGTGAAGGGTGCACTCACCGCTCGACCCTTGAGGTCCGGTCGCCAAAAAACTTTCTGCCACCGAGGAACTATCAATATGTACCAGCCCCTCGCCTTGTTCAGATGAGCCAGGACGCGAGGAATCAGATGAGGCGGAGGGAATACCCAAGCTTTGGGATAGTTCCACTCTCTGCTGAACGCGTCGTGATATTCTGCGTTCAAGTCTCTGAAGTCTCGCGATACGTACCTTGTAGTGACGTGCGCGTTTTGAGAGGCAAATAAGTCGATGTTCGGTGTTCCGAAGCGATCGAATACTTCCTGGCATGCTTCGTAAGAGAGAGTCCACTCTCCTTGTTGTTTTTGTCTGGATAGATGGTCGGCTTCTATGTTGAACTGACCCGGAATGTACTGGGGCACTATTTTTATGTACTTCTTGTCCAACAGTTGGAATAAAAGACAAGTCAGACGATACAGGCTCCGAGAGCGGAGGCCTCCTTCGTTGCGAATGTAACTTACCACGCTTTTGTTGTCGGACTGCGTCAGCACAGTCGAATTTTGAAGGTGACGTCGGTAGGTTTTTATCGTCTGAATGATCGCCCACATTTCTTTGAGATTGCTGTGCCACGTGAACTGCTCTGGTAGCCAGGAGCCGCTGACGGGAAATCCATTGAGAACTGCGCCCCACCCGGTTCCCGATGCGTCTGTTGTTAGGTAGTGAACGACTCGGGGAGGGTGTATTGGTGTGCCGGACCCGATTGCTTTTATCCACCATTTCAACTCGCTTATAACTGCTGTCACAATGGGTCGTTTCACATGTGGCTGGTCTTTGGGTAGAAGAGCACAAGCCATTTGTATAGGGCGGCAGTGAAGCCGACCTCGGTGAACGACGAATGATGCGAAGTTCAGCATGCCCAAGAGACGCTGAGCGTCCTTGAGGCTCCATTGGGATAGATTTAAGAGAGTGCTTACCATTTGGCTGATTTTCCCTTGTTTCTTCTCCGGTAAGTATTTGGAATTCAGGCTGAGATTCCATATCACACCCAAATAGTCTATTGTTCTGGTTGGTACCAACACTGACTTTTGAAAGTTCACTGTTAACCCCAGCTGGGTTAAAAGTTGGACAGCTTCCGCAGCTTGTTCCACTAAGGATTGACGGCATCGATTTACTATAAGGTAATCGTCCAAATATACGATCACTCTGTGCCCCCGCTCGCGAAGAACCTGTGCGACCCAGTTTGAAACAGTCGCGAACGCCTTGGGTGCCGAGGACAGCCCGAAGGGAAGGCAAGTGATTTGTAAAAGTTCCGGTTCTGATACTCCTTGTTCCGACTGGTATAGCACTCGGAGGAACGGTTGATGGGACCGAGATACAGGAATGTGAAAATACGCTTGTGAAAGATCGATTTTCACAGCCCAATCCCCCTCTTGCAGAAAATCCGGTACGCGATGCATGTTTATGAGGCGAAATTTGAATTGACTTAAATACCGATTTAAATTTTTGAGATTGAAAATCGGACGATTGGTTAGATCCGGTTTTTTCACTAAAAACATTGGACACACAAAACTTGGAGTATGTGGAGCTGGAACTAAGATTTTTTGCCTTTTTAATTCTTTTATTTGTTCGGTCATGTCCGTACTGACGGGCGTTTGTTTTTGTGCTAACATGTTTGGGTTCACTAATGGGGGTACTTTGACAAAAGGTATTCGATAACCTGATATGATTTTTACTACGCAGTCTGGTGCGTTGAAACTTTTCCAAACATCTATGTAATTTTTTAAACACCCGCCGTAAAAATGTTTTTGTAAATAGTCACTTCTGATATTTATTGTATTTACGTTTACTTTGGTCGGAGGTGGAGGACTTTTTGTTATTATGTTTCGTACCGGATTTACTGTTTGAGAATTTCTTACCACCCGAGTAAGAGCTTCGAAAATTGGATGATGTTGATGGCTGGTGCTCGTCATCATGTTGTTTGAACGACCTCCGCGGTCGTTTGTTTTGTGATTGTCGTGGTCTATTCTGCATAGACACAAATGGCTCTTCCGCAGAACGCTTAGTTGTCGTAAATATTTTATTTGTTCCACCTGCTTTCTGTAAAAAAGAGCTTAACACTTCTGGGTTAAATAGTTCAGATTTAGTTGGAGGAATTTTTCGTAAATCTTCCTTTACAAATTTATCTTTGACACTAGATAAGATACTGTCCCGACGTTTTTGTATAACGTCGGCTCGCCTACCACACACAAACTGGAGTAAATCCTCGGACAGTTTTATGTAGGTACTCTTTTCGGAAAAAAGACTATTCAGTTTTTCGAATAATGTATCTGGGTTAAGGACACAATCAGGGGAATGAGACCACTGTACTAATTCCTGTAAGTTATTTTTGAACAATTCATTTTGTTGTATAATTGCATGCGTCATAGCTCCTAGAGATCTATCAAGTGATTTTAGCCATGTGGAGTTCGGGTCATAAAAACGCAATTCTGTGTTTACGTCCAATTCGTAGAAACCGGGTTTTGCCAGGTATTTCTTTTCGGTTTCAACGTACCGCACTCTCTCCCACTCATTTGTATTGAAGTGGTGTAGTTTCGACAGTAACTCAAGTCTATTCTCACTAGAGCTCCCTACAGCAGGTTCTTTTAAATTGGTGTTTATATTAAAATCAAAGGATTTCAGCGGTTTTGGTTTATTTAATAGTGGTTCACTTAAAAGCAACGAATCTTTTAAACTTGCTGTAGGGTGTAAGGAGATCTCAGAATCGGAATCTGAGCTCTCTGATGCAGTTTTGCTGTGTGAAGCGTCATTACCCTTGTTTTTTAAGTAGGACAATATATCACTTACTTGGTTAGTCAAGTTTTTTAAATTCTTCGATCTTTAGAAAATCCACGTCTTTTCTTGTGAGTTCGGCGGCGACGGTGATCGGTTGACGAAGATGATGAAGAACTGGACCCGCTAGAACTCGAATGGCTGGAATCAGAACTAGAAGATCTTTTCGAACGCTTAGGTGTAGGAGAACGTTTTCTCTTGCGTTGAGAAGAGTTTCGTGGTTTTGGCGACGGATTTCTTCCACGTTTTTGCGCATTTTTCTTTACAACTGATGTTGAGGGTTCGGAAAAATCTATATTATTTCGACCACGAGAAGATCTTGCATTTGGGTCGTGAGCCACTGCCGTAGTGACAACGTTTTCTATATCCGCCATTCGACCACGTGGTGTCTGATCAGAGTCCTGGGATGTTTCTCCTACAGGTGGAGAAAGATTTCGACCATTCATTTTTTTAAAAAAATTCCAGGACAGTTTAAACTGAAACAAATTTGAAAATTAGTGTTGTATTAAATTTAAATTACAAATGTATTACCGAACAGCAACGCTGTTAATAGGGGTGTTTGCACGACGAAAGTCAATGCCAATGTGACGGCCGAGCGCAAGCAGCCTCGGTGGCAAGACGGGTCTCCCCTCCACTCGCAGGTAGAAAAGCAGGTAGAATCGGGTGGGGCTTCGGGTGGCGTGATGCGGCGCGGGCGATGAGGGGGTGGAGGGGAGCGTTAGGGGCTGTTCAACGATGACGTAGGTCATGCTGTCTCACTCTATAGGTCTCGAATAACGGTTCAGAGCATATAATAATTTATAAAGACACGAATTACAGTTTATAGTGAATATTTTGTGCCGAAACATCTCATAAGATACTTTTGAACTTATAGAGATAGAGATGGCACAGTTCGAAAGTATCTAATTCGAATTTTTGGTATAAAATATCCACTATAAACTATAATTAGTTTCCTCGTACAATCCATAACAATATTTCTACATTCTTCTTTATTAACGAATCAGCAAGTTTGAGATATCAGCTTACTCGTACTACATTAAATGCGGAATTATGTTATCATGGCGTTCTATTCACTATCAACTCCTGAAATCATAGATAAGATTTACTCTCTTGAATTTATTTTATAGCAACACTGATATCACAGCTATAGTAGCCGATAAGTTATCGATAGACGGATAGTAATCGTGTACATCACTATCATCGACTCCGATCGCACGATAGGACACGTACGGTTCATTCGGTCCTGCTCAGGTGTGACGAAAAAAGGTCTTCAATATTCATGAGTCTGTGTTCTAACGGAGGTAAATATACAAATTTTGTATAGAGGCATGAAAGTCAATGGTTTCGGGAAAACGGGGAAATGGTTAAATCGTTTTTGTAATGGTATTCTGTGGAAACACACACATTGTCCTTTTGCAAAAATTATCACTATTACAAATCTTCATGGCGTCGACCCACAGTCGCAGATATCAACATTTTATTAATCCATACAACGATTATCTCTGATTCGCCACATTAAGTTATTCATAAAATCATTCGCCAATGATTTTATGAATAACTTTACTTCGGTCATCAGTCTACCTGGCCGAAATAGATTTGTTTCGAATCCTGATTTAGATACTCTTTAAAAACCTAGAGTATCCCCACTGATGAGGCAGGAGATTCTTTCTATTTCGGGAAGGTTAGGCCACATTCAAATCAAATCAAATCAAATCATTTAATGCAATTTAATTCAAAATACCTAGTATTGGCGGTTATGGGTTAGTTTGCGGTCGAACCCAGAGACAGATGATTTAAATTCGCTTAACGTCATCTAGATAACAGTGTTATTATACCGTTCCTATGTAAATACTAACATATTTATTTATACACTATAATTGTAATAATAAAGAAGTGTGGGCAATATGCAACACGATTATTAGGCGAATCGCACACTGAGGCGGTTTCTGACCGCGGCGGTAGCCGCCGCGGTTGGAAAATGTACTAGAAATGTATGAAAACCGCGCTAGCCCGTGTGCAAGGCTAGCGCGGTTGGCGGGCAACCGCGTACCAGGCGGTAGCCGCCGCGGCTACATACATTCTAGTACATTTTCCAACCGCCTCCCGTGTGATAATCGTTAATTTATTTGAAACAACAATGGATTCATATTATAGGTTTTTCCAAAATGCAACAATTTCCGCAAATAAGTATACAAATTACAAATAACCAAGATTTTATCCACATTTAATGAGACTTCTAGAAATGTCACGGTCGAATTTTATTTAAATATTCATGTTAATTTTTGCATGGAAGTTTTATCCGGCTGACACAGGTTTATGTTTTTTGAATCTGTGTGTCTGCTTTCATTGGTAACGCCAGTTACGCTTTGACAGCTACCGTTAACTTTGACAACAGGATAGTAAATCCAATCGGGTTAGTAGGCATCCCGCCTATGAAATTTCTTGCACACGTGCGAGTTTAGACATTAAAGAAATAGTATGGGTCCTTTCGAAAGACAATCTACAAAACGGATGCAGTCATGGCATAAATATAGAGTTCCATATTCCAGTGAGTTTACTGCAGTTTTTTTACATCAAAATTACCTTTTTCTTTCTCACTTTCTCTCTCTCTCTCTCAGATTATGTACTTAACCGTGAGATCCCGACTGTTTTGAGGTTTTATTTATTTATCCAGAATTAGTAAGTCCTTAGCACTGTAATATCGAAGATGGAAGCGGGATTATCACGATTCCCTAACGCAATGGAGAACTGGGTATCTTATCTCAATACCGGTACACATCAATGCTCTTAACATTTATATTTGACGGCAAGACTATGAATAAGATGATGGTAGATAACCAGGCGGGCTCAGAAAATACCCTACCGCGAACCATACCGAGTCCTACAAAGGAGCCCGCCGGGAATCGACCCCGCGACCTCCTGATGTGAAGTAAGTGGACTGGCTACTAGACCATGGAGTTGGAGGCGGCAGACTAAGCAGCTAATTTTGATCCTTTTAACTTTTGTATAATCATACACAACAATGAATCAAGACCGATTGGTTCATTTTCATTTTTTTAACAACAGATGTCAATGGTTTTTTAGTTGTATTGTAAGAGAGAATAGATAAGTACAAACTAAGTTAATAACTTGATAAAACAATGTACTAATACAAAATCAAACTGTTTGTGTGGTCATGATATGACCCATTTTATAAAACTATCTAACTATTTACAAGTGGAATTCGATGTGGAACTGTAAATACACTGCATAGCCATGTATTCATTTTAATACCACTAACATTAAAACAGAGTGATTGGTCGGACTACGGAGGCATTTGGACTTCCCACAGAAATCCATAAGCTGATGGTCAATTTTGAATGGAAAGTACACGAATTGAGAATTTACCATAAGTTTGATTCTTCATGGGGAAAACTGATCATTTTCGGCTTCTAATTCACCTGCTGAAACGCGTTCTTCGTTTGTTTTTCAGTATATGTCTATACAGGATCTAAAAAAACGGAACCCGGAATCTTTAACGGTGGGGTCCACCCATGAAATTAATGTTTTTTTCCCAGGGACTCTCCATACAAAACTGCCATGTTGGACAATGAAATTCAAAGTTATCTGCAAATTAATTATAGGTTCCATAGGAAAAGTTGTTTAGTTTAGTAGTAGAACAATCAATTAATCCAGTCGTACATATTCTTCATTTCTAAAGGTCGTGTCCATCTTGAAGTGCCTTTGGAGGTGTTCATACAACACCATGTGAAAATTTCCGATGGTGGTCTTAATGTTTCCTTGCTTACTTATATTATTGGTTAGGCTTCTGTTGCCTAGTGTGAGGTTTTTTTCAGTCCTTTAACTCTGGTTGTACCTATTTTGATAATCACGAATTTTTACTTATTACTTACCTACTTTACTTTTACTTATTACTTACCTACTTTACTTTTACTTTTATCAAATTGTACTTGTTAACTGTAGTTCTATGATACGGGTGTTTGTTTTCTTTCATTCATTGTCAATATTAATCAGCTGCATTATTCGAATATTTCACAATGTATCATTAATTCGCATAACTTGACGTGTTCTACCGGCACCTTGTCATTTACATAATCTACTGTTTGTATGAATACCCAAGTAAATAACCAGTAGTCGACTTATATTATATATTTGTTTCTATATATTTGGTGAGAAATAGTCATAATAAACATGTCGTTTATGTCCACATTTCAACTAGAAACCCAGCTTTAGTATCTTTTCGTTATTCTAATAACTTTATTCATATCAGTTTATGTTTGTGTTTTAATTTTGGCGCAAACAATCATAAAAAACAAACATAAATTATCATTCAAGGTAATATTTGTGCAAACACGTGTAACTATTATAAGTATAAATAACATGAAACTCACAGTTGCTAATAAAGGTTCGAGGGAAATTGTTTTTCAACAGTTCACGGGTCAGTTCACATCGCTTATACACTTTGGACTCTATGCCGATACATGATACAGCTAAAACTAGTACAAGCAACTCACGACCGCCCTGCATGACGACTAGATAGCGACTGGGGTAAAGTAGGTACTAGATCTTCATTTGTTTTGACTACAATGATAGTGCGCGAACGCACCTTTGACTTTTCCTCGTTTCTGGGGAATTTGTAAGGACAGTTAAGTATTTTATTATTATTATTATTGTAAGATTGGTATTGTTTTTATGTTTTATCACAGTCTTATATTTTAAATATGTGTCGGTGGGAAAGTAGGAAGCTTGTTTACTAGTGTCATTTCAATCTTAAACTTATAAAAAAATAGTATACCAGTCAAGTAGTCTTGTACTTACTGTTGCCACAGATTAGATAATAGTACCTGTAGCATGCATGCATAACACTAACCTATACCTACAGAATTAGGTGTTAAAAAAAAGTGCGTTTGAGATATCAAGGGGTTACTTACTCAGAATCAAGTATAGAATGCAGGAAGGAAAAATAATGAAAAATCTGATTATTTTTTTTCGGATTCCCATACTAAATCTGAATAGTGAATCAAGGGTTTGTATGGAAAACTGAAAAACATTCCATTTCAAAGGTCGGCAACGCATTTGTGACACTGGAATAGGCAGAAACTACGGATTGCCATTTGCTCCTGTTCTGACATACTTCTTTTGCTTCTTCTACACTTATTTCTGTTTTCATGCATACTCGTCATGCATACTTCTTAGTTGGCTTTTTCAAAGTGAAGTCAAAATTTTTCAAGTTATACTTTCTAAAACCTAAATTGAATTGTAATTTCCCGATTATGGCCAAAAGAATGGTTATGATTAAACATTGATATATGCATAGTATAGATGTTCCACAGTAGCGTTAGTTCCTTCATAGCGAGATTGTTAAAAGCTGATTTTACCTGACCAATTACTAAGTGTAACAACGAGAGTTGTGATGAAAACATGTCATAAAATCATGTTTATGGCAAGAGTGCCATTTTCGCGACTACGTTAAAAAAATTACTCTTATTTATTTTTTATTTCAATATTTGACTAGTTCGTGTTTAAATAATTAACTGAAATGAAAGGCGAAGAAGTAACTTGTTAATGATTTAATGTTTTTTATTTATAAAAAAATGCAACTCATAAGTTAATATGTACATAGTTTAAAAGTAGTTAAAGCGGAACCAAAGTTCGTAAACATTTACACACTCTTAAATATAATACTTATAAGCTATTTTACTCTAAGAAGGTGCTAGGTCACCTAAATATGTTAAGGTTTTGAATTCAGTACGAACTCACACAGTTTTGTAACCTGTCTAGGGTCACTTGATGGCATAAGTATTCATTATTGGCCAAATGATTCTAAGTAACTCTAAATTGTGGCCCAAAGCCCTCGGCATTTTTATCTTAAATTGAACCAAAGAACTAATCAATTTGTTAAAAAATGGTACAAAGTTTATATTTTGACTGGTTAATTGAATCTCTACATATATTTTTAAATTTAACGTGAAAAATATTGTAAGAATTATAACTAATAATCATTTGTAATGAAACAAAAACAAAGAAAATTATAAGAAAATATGAACGGAGATATAACAAAGTAAAATATCAATTGGTCATAAAATTAATAGATTGGAACAACGATAGGTAGAATAAATCAGGTAAGTATGAGAAGGATTTGAGCACTACGGGTTCTGTAATATATACCAACACATTTCTCGGTCGAAGCGAATCGTGGGCATCCTGATCGTTACTTATTAACAAATTATGACAGAGGCAATGTAAAAGGTAATAAGCTTTTACCCGTCAGCCATTTTAAAACATAAAACAAAATAAAAAGAGAGCCTCAAGTTAGTTAATTAGTGATAAAAAAAAGTATTAAAAATCTTCATAGAAGATAAGTTAAGTCTTAATTTTATGGCCATACATTATCATAATATTAACACCACGTACAAATAAATCAGTCAATTGCTAATTTATAATTTTTATTAGTACTTATAACTTTATAAAAAAACTACTTAAACAAATTAAAAATATGTAAAATAATAATAAAAATATATTTGCTATTTAAAATAGCAATCATGATAACATGAATTAACAATGTAAAAACAATATTTTATCAGTATTAACAGTGTAATTTTTTTATGCTCAACTGTTATTATAATGTATTTCAATTCTTTTTAAATAATGCAACAAGAAATACCTATACAAAAATATATAACGTCATTGCTTCGTCATTAATACCTGACGAAACTAAACTTGTCCCAAATAGGTATGCGATTTTTCATAAATTATATTATAAGCTTTAACGCTGTAGGTGACATTCATATCGTATTTAGGTCTGTACATTAATTTGTATACTAACTTTCTGTATACATGTTCTTCATCATTAACCTATCTAGATACTATCTAAATTTCTCGTATTTCATCTCGAACAATATCATTTTCTTCTCTGAAACTATTCAATTCTTTACCATTTCCATCTTGACTAGATCAACTCATAACTTCGAAGTCGCTGTTAACATTACATAGCTAGTCCTTGGTGTTTCCTCTGGGACTGTCTCCTGTCTGAAACACCTATGAGTGTCAAACTCCGCTGGTTTCTTCAACATCCTCCTCACAAACCACGCCAATCCCAACACTAAAATCATCAGCCCTAGCGTTACCCCTATCAACGCTGTGTTCAGACTTCTAAACCCAGATTTTATCTCTAAGCTTCCAGCTGCTTCTATAAACTGTGGCACCACACAGATCGGGTTCTGATCATCTTTGTACTTCGAAAGTGTAGCGCATATTTCGTAAGGACCTCTTATGAAGCCGTCCATTGAAATTTCCAGTGTTGAACGACAGGGTGTGTCCTTTTGAGCGACTAAGGCTCCTCTTGATAGGACCGCGACAATGACATAGCAGTTGAAGAACCTGGAGTCTTGTGATGTAGGTCTGGAGCGAGGCATCATAAATGGACGAGGGGAGCTCCCCATAACGGAGACGAGTACTGATAGAAGTCCATCACTGGTCACGTTAGAACGAACCTCTGATACTCTGTAATAAAAAAATGGATTTCAAATTTAAACCATAACACCTGTGTACGTTTTATATCTACATATTTTATAGACATAACACACCCAGACATCATAAAACTCAACAATTTACCCGAGTAAATATAATATGTATGTACATAAAATTTGGCATTTTTCATACTAATCAGTTGTCTGATTAACTTTATAGGTATTTTGACGTATTTTATTTTATTTATTTATTTATTTAGAAACAAACAGTCTTTTACAAAAATTAACAAAACATCTTATAGTACTAAAGACCTATAGTTTCCTATTTTAATAATAAACTTATAAAAAAGATATATTTGTTAAGCCATCGTCGTGGACAAGACAGAGCGTCGTAATCGAACAAAAAGTTTAAATAATAATTTTGAAACAAAAATTTTCATGGACTACAAAGTGTCAGAAAAAAGTTTAATTTTTACTTGATGCTTAAATTTGTGCAGTGAACAAGAAAATATATCAACATCCAAAAGGTGATCGTTATAGAACTTGCAAGCACGACGTATAAAACTGTTATTTACAAAGCATTTTTTACTAACGTCTGACAAAAACAGCATCTTCTTACGACAATTTCTTTCGCGTTGGCGTGGTATTTTGAAGGAAATACTTTGCAATAATGTTGGTGAATCGATAATATTATTCAATATTTTAAACAAGATTACAGAATCGGTGTAATTGCGACGCTGCTCCAAGTTTTCCACCTTATGCCTCTTTGAAGAAGATTCATAATCTTTATAAAAACTACCAGTACGATAGTCGAGGGCTTTCACGAACTTCCTTTGTAACCTCTCAATCCTCTTAATAGTAATTTTATATTACTATTAAGTATTCTGTGGTATTGTGAACCTTTTTTTGCGATTATAGGGAAAGTTGTGTTCTTTTCTTCACTGTTTCTCACCTTAGGCTTTCCCGTTCAGGTGGATGCGAGACGACCACAGGGATGGCAGTCACGTACGCCTGCCTCTGCCTTACAATCTGAGGCTTGCCGCATCCTAAGACCAGAGCTAGTGGATTATCACTGTTGTCCATTTCTTCTAGGGCTATACAGAACCTGTGAGAAATAAAAGATAATTAAGATCTACCTTTACTCACAACGAAGATAAAAGGGGGACTAAAACTGCCCGGAGTTTCTTCTAGACAAACATACTACGCCTTCTGCCTGTAATTTTTGCTTCGCAGCTCCCTATGTTCCCACTCTTCCCTATGACACTTCAGTGTCCCCAGAAATAACTTAAAATTCGTTCATTATCTTACTCTCGAGAGTGGGAAGCAGATTTTTTTACTTTTTATCGTGTCGTTGGTTTTTTTTATTACTGATTGTAATGCAATCGTAAATGTGTCGTATGTGTCGAATCAGGAAGGCCTTTAAAACGAAATAACTACTATTCGAGGATCCAACATCAATATTCGGAAATACAATGTGGGCAAGAAAACTAAATTTGGTAATTAAATTAATCTCAACGAAAACTTAAGGCTTCCTAGGTACGTGCGCGGGCGCAGCCTACTATCGAATAATACTGAAAACGTAGGAGCAATCCCTCGAGCCCTGGACGCGTTCACACGCTCCGAGATCCACCGAGATACTGCTGAAGCGACCAGCCAGCCAGCCAGTGTCACTTGCGTTTTCAGGTATTCTCATAGGTACTGATTGCTAAAGATGCCGACATATGCATAAGCGTGCATAAAAATACATTATAATAATAATAATAATAATAATATCTGGGACAAATCACACACGGTCATCTGGCCCCAAACTATAGGATTTCCTGTATCTTGGGAACCAGAGACTGATATAAATATTATATTTGAATTATGAAAGTTTTTCTTCGAATTGCACATAAATAGCTCCTATAGATTGTAATGCTAACCCATTTTCGACCAAAACTCAACCACCATAACCGCAAAATTTTCGGTCTAATTAACGGGACCCAAGCAAAAGCTACTCCGCACTCGAATAGATAATAAATAATCTACGTTCCTCTCTCAACACAAAAGGACTGAGTGTGCCACTTAATTTTCCCCAAATTGTTTCAAGTGACCTCTTTTTAGCCTCCATATTATTCTAATGCCCGGCCGTCCTATTCAACTTTCGACTCTTTGGTTACTCTAACTTTTAATCAGATTTCTAAATTCTGAATATACAAAGTAATTTTTTGTCAATGAAAAAAGGCAAACGGCAGGCGGTAGTCATAAAATACAAAATCGGAGGAAAATTTATGATAAGATTACTTGGAGCTTTTTGCTCGTTTTTACTTCTGCTGTGCTAATAGATAGTTATTAATTAATAAGAAAATATAACTTTGAAGCTTAAGCAAAAAGAAAATAAACTTACGTATACAACTCCAGGGGGTCAATCTTCAGTCCGCTCAAAACGACGTTAGCGGGTGAAGCTCTATGACAAGCCACATGCTTCGGTAGACCTCCACTTCTGGATGCAGTGACTCCAGTACATCTGTAGCGGCGGGTAGAAGGTGGCTCCAAAGACCAGGATAGGTGGACCTCTTCATCATCGTACCATGCGTCAATGAGGCGGACCTGATCGAATTGAAATTCTATTATTAAAATGGATATGGTATTCAAGGACTGTCAATAACAGAAACTATAATAAAAGTAAAGATAAATATTAAACGAGATGTGCGTCAATTCCATTATAGTCTCTTATAATTCCCCTTGGAAATTCTGTGGTTTACCTATGCAAACTTTTACTTAAGTAAACTATGTAAAAATCTATAAAAACTTTGTCCAGAGAAGTATCAAACTTATAAAATTTACCTTTGATTTTGAAATAGGCAAATCCTCTTCTGACGGTATGTCTAATTCTTCATCATATAAATCATCATCCAATCCCTCTGGCTTATCCACGTAAATATCAGTATCATCGGAGCTCACTGCACCAACCTTATTTTGAGTATCATCTACAACTTTCAAATCATTTTCGACAATGTTTTCATCGTTACGTTTTGTTTCAACGTGTTCGAAGTCATCGCAAAGCTTGTTTTTAGACAGTCGAGATATGAGGGCTCCTTCAAGATGCGGTGGAGTTGCGCAGACAGCGGCAGATTTGTCATTTTGCGACAAATTTTGAGCTTCACGCAGCCACCGAGCGAAACCGGCCATCAGACAGTCACAGTTGAGAGGGTTATCTGTAAGCAAAGTTTTAGTTTTGGTATTTCTGATGTGTGATGAAACTGGGTGACATACGTAATATATTTAGTCGTATCATCGAAGGACTGCATCGAGCACTGTGCATCAATCTTTGCTGCATCTATGGTACATTATACAAGTGATATTTTTAAATGTCAGAATCCAGGCGATCACTAGGGTCAAATATGTCATATTTTGCTATTCCAGTTTGTAAAAACCGTTTGACCGTGGGAGAGCCATGCTCGGCACAAATGGGCCGGCTCGACCGGAGTGATACCACGGCCTCACAGAAAACCGGCGTGAAGCAACGCTTGCGTTGTGTTTCGCCGAGTGAGTGAGGGTACCGGATTGTATACCGGAGGGTATTCCCAGATATAGAGGTTTGTTTTGTCCCACTAACAGAGGTAATTCAGTGGTATAGTGTCGGGACCTCAGCATGAGTTCCAGCTATGGAGGTTTGTCACTTATCCAGGCCAAGTTTTTAAATACAGTAATGTATTTAAAAAGTGGTAGAGCAAAATTTGACATTTTTGACCTAAATAATAGGCTGGATGTGTTCATATACGCCATTATAAATTTACCTTTTTTATTAATAGAAATATAAACCGAGAGAAACAAAAAATATAGTCTTTCAATTCTCAAACACCATGTATTTATCAATTAAATCATGTTCTCAGTACCACGAATGAGAGTTCACTCGATGGAATCCTCTGTTTGCGAAAGTATTCCGTTTAATCAACGGATGGGTTCTGCGGATTAGTTTTTGGTTTGTCCGGAAATAACGCTTTTGTTCAATATCCGGTCGATTGGTTGGATTTAATTACATATAATGTTATCTTCATTCATTTCGATGTCATTTAAAATTTGAATAGAATACTGTTGGTTACGGTTTTTATAAAAAAATATATAAGATTATAATGACCAAATTTTCTACAGTGTAAGTGTAGCAAAAAAATGTCAGGCTTCTGAACTGAACAATTTTTGTTGTAAGTAAAACGTTATTGAAACTGCAAAACAGTTCTCCGTTTCACCTGTAGAATCTTATTAGAATGACTGACTCGGTGGCTAAGTGGTTAGCGATCCTGACCTCTGATCCGAGAGTCGTGGGTTCGATCCCCACACAGGGCAAACTTTTCTGTGATGAGCAGAATTGTTTGCTCTGAGTCTGGGTGTATTATATCTATATATGTATGTATTTAAAAGTATTTGTGTATGTATATCAGTCTCTGGTTCCCAAGATACAGGGAATCCTAGTTTGGGGCCAGATGACCGTGTGTGATTTGTCCCGGTTATTATATTATTATTATTATTATTATTCTTATTTAAGCATTACTGCACATTTTTTAGTAACACCCTGTAGTGTAATCTATCCATTTAGCACTTATTTATTTAGCAGTTTACGAATTTCGAGTTATTTACTGCTATATAACTAGTTTAATTATCTGATCGTATCGATGAATGAGTCCCTACTATTATAAAGCTAGTAGCGACAAAAGATACCACATTAGGTCTTTATAGTAATTTCCTATGGCCTAAGTATTATTATTATTACTAGTGGTACAGGATTTTATCGTGCAAAATACGACTGCTTGCTCTAGATCTGCCGCCAGGAGCGTGCTGTGTTCCGGCGAAGTCACCGCTTAAGTAAGCGAGATAGCCAGCGTAATTACGGACAAAAGAAGCATTCATGGCAAGGCAAGGTAAGGCAATGATAACCCTTCTGTGTTTACAGATGCTTAAACAACTTTCCATCAGGTGGGCCGTAGGCCTTTTACGACCGCGCACAATAAAAAAGTAGCGAAACTGCGAAACCTATTAATCATAGCAAGCTATATCGACAGTCGACACGTTATCAAAAAGCACACTATAGAAAAAGTCCCATAGAAGCTTTTCGAGCCACAATAGTTGGCGTCTCGACGTGCTAACAAAAGTTGCTCTGTCGGGTAGCACAAAACGTTGCCCGACAAATGCTTGTTAGGAGACACAAGCAGAAACTTGAGCAAGTATTACAGAATAATTTTATTGTGCTGACCTTTGTTTTGGAACTTGTTTAGTAATAAAAAGTTAAATATTCAGCTGAAACTAAACATATAATCTACTTAGTAGAGAAAACGAGGAGTTGAAAAGATAGATTTTATGAATATAATAAATGAAGCGTGAAAAAGAGAGGTTTTAATCATATATTCAAACACTGACAGCAATATACAAACTATGTCTTTCGATGTTCGTTAGTTTTGTTTATTTGGGACTTCGATTGTTCGGTCTAAGACTCGATTTAATTTCATAACAAAAGTTAATTGATATCACCGACTCTTTAGCTTTTTCATTTGTTTAAGGTGTTATTAAAAGGTATGACCCTCAAAAGATGACGATTAAAAATTTCATTACTCTGCTTTCAGCATCTGTGTGGCAATAAAGATGACATTTTCTCTGTTTTGCATTACTTTTGTAACCTTTTAACTTTACCAAAATCATTATTAAAACGTTTTTAGTTTTATTGTCTGAGACTGCCTTCACACTTTCATTATCCTCTGGTTTCCTTTTTATCCGCTTCATTTGTGTGTGTGTATGTGTATTAAAAAGTAATCTATCATCGATACATCGTTATTTATCGCCTGTCACGATGCTTTTTTTTTCTCCCAGCCATTTCATTACTTTCAAGTAAACCAGTATCAATATTAATATAATTTAATTGGTTTCCTTGTTTGGGTAAGACCACCTTTTGCACTTTTTCATTAACTTTAAATTTCTTCTTCAGTAACTACGAATTTTGGTACAGCTAATTGTATTTTTCTGCTCATGTTCACTATCCTCTATAGCAGTGTGTCCCGCTGTCTGTTAAAACGCGACTCATCCTGCAGCCATTACCTTCGGAACTTGCAATTCGTGGTGCCACACCAGCGCGACGTCATCTATCATCGACACATACGTTGTCTATAGCTTGTTGAGTCTTCAAGTGATTCGGCAATAGGTCCATTTCACTTTGACGGTTTTATTTAGGCTACTAAAATTTCTAGTTAATTCATTAGATTTTATTTACAATCTTTTTGAGGCGTTCCATATGTATAATGGCAATTTACTGTTATTACTTGTACGTATAATAAACTTACATGTATATTTAAAATTACTGGAATATTAAGTTGGCTATTTTATTTGAGATGAAACATGTTCAGTTCACAACCTTTATAAGAAGTTATAAAGAAACTCAGATTAAAAACAGTCTAAAGAAGTCTTATTTAGGGCTATAATCGTTGGTTACTCTTAAATTTACATATTCATATTATTGGAATTTGGATTTATTTTATTCGTGTTCGTAGTCCGATAACACAACGTTTTTTTTTAATATAGTTTTTCTAGTTCTAATAACTATTTTCTATATTTCTCTTCTCTTCATCATCATTTAGTTTTTCTGATAAAAAAAAAATTCTTCAGTTACCCTTAACCTACTTTCTGTATCAAACCTAACCTCAAAACTTATGATTTGTCTATAGTAGGTATATAAGTTCCGTGTGGTAGGGTAGGTAGAAAGAAAAAACCGGCCAAGTGCGAGTCGCACTCGCGCACCTAGGGTTCCGTATAAATTCATAATCACACAGGTCTTGAACTTTATATCAAATTCTCAGGCCTGCAGTCCCTTGAAGCTGTGAACAAAATCAATCTTCTGTACAACGCAATCAAGAGATACGGAATGTGATGTAACTACAAATGTTTGGTTTTCGGAGTTTTTCCTTTAGTTGTGCTATAAGACATTGCTTCTTGCCAAATTTCATGATTCTAGATCAACAAGTACCCTACAGGTTTTGATTCCCATGGGAGTAGGGTTACCAGGCCCAAAAATAGAAAAGCCGGACACATATCCATTTTTAGCCGAACATTTTGCCCTGAAAGCCTGACACACTGGTTTTTGAAAGATAAAAAAGATACTTTTATTTGTGTATTACTGTTATTCATATTTGCTTACCTATATGAAATGGCCAATTATTTTAAAAAGTTTGAAGACTAAATTAATATTTAAAAAATCAAGATTAATGTTAGAATCTTTTTTTTGTAGAAAAAATTGACGCAATTGACCTCTTAACAAAACGCCAATACAATATATAGGGTGAGTTTAAATTAGTTCTTGATACGAAAGGCTATGCATGTGCTCATGAAAACAAACAACTTTCCCTAAGGAACCCATAGCCAAATCGCAAAAAAAATTTTGGTCTCTTCATACAAATTGATCAGCCGAGCGGCCAAATTAGTATCATCATCTTCCTGCCCTGTTCCCAATTATTTGGGGTCGGCGCAACATGTCTTCTTCTTCCATTCCTCTCTTCTTGCCGTCATCTCAGTGCTCACTCCTTTCATACTCATATCATTCTTCACACAATCCAGCCATCTCTTCCTTGGCCTTCCTCTTCCCACTAATCCATCCACTTTCATATTCAATACTCTCCTAGCCACATGACTTTCATCCCTCCTCATAACATGCCCATACCATGACAAACGATTACTTTGCAACTTTTCTGTCACTGGCGCTACTTTCAGACTTCCTCTTATATACTCATTCCTTATTTTGTCCATTCTTGTCACTCCACACATCCATCTTAGCATTCTCATCTCAGCTGCATGCAGTCGCCTTTCATCAGTCTTCTTACTTGCCCAACATTCAGATCCATACGTTATGACCGGTCTTATGACGGATTTATAGATTTTCCCCTTCACCTTAAGGGGTATTTGGGGATCACATGTTATTCCGGTGACCTGTCGCCATTTCAGCCAACCTGCGTTAATTCTATGCCGTACGTCACGGTCGATATCGCCATCACTCTGTAAGAGAGATCCGAGGTACCGGAAGTCTGAGCAGACTGGTAGAGGTACTCCATCTAGGGCTATTGCCGCAAAACTGGAAAGACCACCGAAATCGCAAAACATATACTCAGTTTTAGATCTGCTGATTTTTAAGCCAACACTCTCCAGTTTTTGCTGCCATTCCATCAGTCTGCTCTGGACCTCAAAACCATCCTCACCAACAAGAACAATGTCATCGGCAAACAGCATGCACCAGGGTGCGTCTTCCTGTAGGTTCGACGTCAAAGTGTCCATTATCAACAGGAGGAGGTAGGGGCTTAAAGCCGACCCTTGGTGCAAGCCCACAGCCACATCGAACTTGTCGGTAGAGCCAGCAGCTGACCGGACATGTGTACTGCATCTGCTGTACATGGCTTTAATCAGCTGCACGTACTTTCCAGGCACACCTTTCTTCTTTAGAGCCCACCACAAAACCTGTCGGGGTACACGATCGTATGCCTTTTCCAGGTCAACGAACACCATGTGCAGGTTCTTATGAGCACGCTTGTATTTTTCGCATAATTGGCGGATTGTAAATATGGCATCCGTTGTTCCGCGACCAGGCATAAACCCGAATTGGTTTTGGGTGATCTCACTTTCCTCTCTCAATCGTCTTTCTATCACTTTCTCCCACACTTTCATACTATGTGACGTGAGCTTTATTCCTCGATAATTGTTGCATTCCTGTACATCGCCTTTGTTTTTATAGATGGGCACCAGTGAACTGTTACACCATTCGTCAGGGATCGTCTCCTCATGCAACAACTTGTTGAAGAACAAAGCCAGCCACTTGTATCCATCCTCACTCAACAATTTCCATACTTCAACTGGTATTTCATCGGGTCCTACTGATTTTCCATTCTTCATACTACTTACTGCTCTTCTCACTTCTTCCACACTTACTTGCCTTACCAGTCCCGTATTGACAGACAGATTCTCTAACACTCCATCCCACACATTTTCTTCGTTCATCAGCTTCTCAAATTATACTTTCCATCTTTCTTTAATATCCTCATCCTTTGACAGTACCTGACCTGTCTCGTCCTTCACACATTTCACTTTCATAACATCCCTCGCATTCCTTTCTCTCGCCCTTGCCAATCTGTACAAATCCTTTTGACCGGCTGGAGTATCCAGTTTTTTGTACAGATCATTCTGGAAAGCTGCTTTCGCAATTGCTACGGCTTTCTTGGCTTTCTGTTTGCAGTTCTTGTATACCTCCTTTTTTGCTTCTTTCATACCATCATTCTCATTCTCAATACTCTGCCAATCTTTAAATGACTTTTTCTTATCTTTTAAAGCTTGTTGAACCTCTTCACTCCACCACCATGTGTCTCTATCTATCTTTCCTTTCCCTTTAGACTCTCCAAGTATAGCTTTTGCCACTCTTCTAACATGACCTGCCATTTCAATCCAACACTCATTCACCGATTGTTCCTCCATCCTATCATCCATTTCTATCATTTTATCAATCACACGTTCCTTTAGTTCCGTCGCACAATCTTTCTTCTCTAACATACGCCATCTGATTCGGGGAGGGTGCTTATCCTTCTTCTTGACGGACTGGATCTTAACAGTAACATCCATGACCAGCAGCCTGTGTTGCGTGACTAGGTCCTCGCCTGGCAACACTTTGCAATTTTTGACGCAGTTGATTTTACTTCTTCTCCAGAGGAAATAATCAATCTGCGTCATGTGTTGACCACTTTTGTAACTGATCAGATGTTGGTCTCTTTTTTCGAAATTAGTATGAAGAGTCAAAAAATTTTTTTGCGATTTGACTATGGGTTATTTAGGGAAAGTTGTTTGTTATCATGAGCACATTCATAGCCTTTGGTATCAAGAACTAATTTAAAGTCACCCTGTATAATGTAACCTTACACAGTGAGTTTTTAACATGAGAGACATCACGCTACTACTTATGAAAGCCCTTGGATATAGTCAGAATATGATATATAATTTGATGGTGGTAAATTGATATTTGGGATGAAACGCAGATAAACTTTCAAAACGGCAATTTCATAGGTGCGACTTCTGCGAGAGGTCGCAAGTCATGCGTGTCTGCGTGGACATATTTTGGCGGAGCGGGGTTGACGAAAAGCCTAACAAAAGCTGAACAGGCCGGACTTGCTTATATTTGGCCGGACACGACAGTAAAAAGCTGGACACCTGGCAACCCTACATGGGAGTGTCCAAATATGCGGCAAAACGGCCGTATCTCTTATTTGTGTTGGCATAGAAGTTTGATTTTTTCTCAGGTTAAAGGGATTGCAGGCCTATTTGATATAAAGAAATATGGCAAGCTGGGACCCACCAAATATTTTTTTTTTTAAGAAGACCCGTTCAGTTATGAAATTATTTCCATTATATATTTAAATATATGGGTATGTACATAAATCAAAATTACTCCAGTAGAAGCAGGGAATCAATAGTTTAAAAAAGTCTTGATTCCACACTTATTCAAACAAAAACGCAGCGGTGCACCAAAAAAAACACTGTTGTCTGTTCACCGTTGCGTAACGGTGAACAGACAACAGACTCTGACAGCAACCGTTCACTCTGACAACAGGATAGCATAATATAAATCGCGTAAGAGTGAAAGAGAAGATACAAAACGGTTGCTGTCAGTGTGGTCAGAGTAGTGTCCATTACGCCTGCGGAATATTGTAGCTAAAAAGGATGTGAGTATAATAGGGAATTAGAACATCATTAGGACTAATTGTGCGCCAGCAGCGGACTTTTTGCATCTTACAATTTCGGAGATATTCATAAAAAACCGATTCCGCCAGGGTAACGTTCCCCCAGCGGCATGATTTGGAAAAAGACGGTCTAGTTCATAACAAAGTACATGACTGAGTACTGTTGCTTTCATCGTGTTATAAATGTGCGCAAATAGCGGAATTTGTGCATCTTACGGTTTTCGAATTATTCAAGATTCCGCTGGAGTAATGTTTTTGTGTTTTCTGTATCTCGAAAACGGCTAATTGAAGAAATTTCAAAAAATCCACTAGCATACCTTAATTTGTGCGTAATTTGAGCAATGTTAGTTTTTTGAAAATTATGATTTTTTTAGTAATTAATTTCTTTAGAAAATCAGGAAATTCTAATTTACAAGGAAACGAGTGAAGTTGCAATGGAATAAAGAGCACTCAAATATCTAGTAGAGCACTCTAGTAGACCCTAATAATGTCTGCAATTGTGGATTGTATTATCCAGTAAATTAGTGAGATAGTGAGTAAGTTAGCGAAACTTTAAAGATTGAATTCAGTACTCCCATAAGACTATGAAACAAGAAATTTTACATAAAATTAGAGCGTCCTGCTAGCAAGCTTTCCTGTAAGTTTCAGCTTTGAATAACGTTGATTTAAAAAGATTTACCCAAAAGATAACCCGACCAAATTAAAATGTATTCAAGAAAGCGGCCGCGCCATACAAAAAGGTAACCTTCCTGAATTGGTAGCATACAACTAGAACTAACTAATTGTTCTTAATTTTTCAAATTCAAACAATTATTTTAATTTTCACTTCTAATTTACAAAAAGTAGTAGTAGTATCTGTTATAACTCATGAACTAGGCGAATGTCGTGTTGTACGGGAGGTCCGCGTTATACGTAAGGACGCTACGGGCAAACGGTGTAACCTTGTATATTCTTTCATATATTTTAAGTTTTACTTCCGATACGTTTATTTAAGTATATTTAGGTACTTTGTGATAAAAACGCGCTTTTGACATCTGAACTATTGCTTGGTCTGATTAAGAATCAGGAGGTATACAGTGTGTTAAAAAACTGCATTTGAAATTATAAGGGGTTACTCAGAATCGTGTACGTAGAATACAGGAAAAATATAAAAAAAAACTGCTCTTCAGTTATTTTCAGCTTTCCATACTGAATCTGAATAGTGAATTAAGAATTTGTATGAAAAACTGAAAAAAGTTGTGGATCGGATCGGATTTCTAAATATTTTCCTGTATTTTATGCTTGATTCTGAGTAACCCCTTAAAATCTTAAACGCACTTTTTTAGCATCCTGTATTAATAAAAACAAATGAAAAATATCAAAAGAAGAATTAGTTTTGTTTACGCAGTTTAATATGCAGGTAGATACATAATGATCTGTTTTTATAATTTTTTGTTTTTATATTTTTTGTATTTTTTTTTTCGTGTTGTGCACGAATGGTCACCCGAGCGTCTCACGACACCGCTCGAAGCAGAGCCGCCGCGCCCCGCCGCACCGCTGCTACGAGCGGTACGCACCGCGGCTACGAGCGGTGCGGCGCGTGCACCGCAAAACGCTGTTTTCGGCGGTGCGGCGCACCGCGCGCCGCCGAATTCAGCGTCGCGGCGCCGCACCGCTCTGTTCTGTTTTCGCCCTAAAGGGGTGACAAACAAGGAAGTATTAAGTACCTTTCCAGAATATTCCTCATACGTAAACACCATGCCTGTCGTCCCTATAAAAGTGGCCGAACCAAGCCTAACGCTAGTTCTTTCTCTGTAGCGAACAACTAGTAAGGATCTCTCTCAATAAACCAATACACTCTATACAGTTGTTTCTGTGTACCTCGAGCCTGCTAGTGAGGATCTAGAGGAACTCGGCCCGAAATGGCCTTAATGTAACTCAAGCCGGAGCGGCTGCAAGTCAAGGCCAATCCGATGAACAAACCCTCAATCTCCTGACGAGATTGCCCCTGTCCTTCGTGTCGCCAACAAGTCTCGGGTTGCCGCCCGTCTTCATACGTCGTGGACTTAGAAGACAAGCCGAGCGAAGACCCAGAGGTTCCTGACATCCAAGGAGTCAAGTCTCAAACCAACGGAGCTACGGACTTCCTCGCAACGTTGGGTCTCACCCACGGATCCAACAATAAGGGGACCAGACACTATCAGTAATAATGACAGCATTTTTACATCAGTATACTGACAGTTCATCGTTTAGTATGCATCAGACCGTCATTTCAACCACAATACTCTCAGTATAATGTCAGTACATTGTCATTACTTGAAAATACTGTCATTATTACTGATAGTGTCTGGTCCGCTATACAGGGTGTAACAGAAGTGTGTGACAATACTTCAAGGTTGGCTTTTACCCATCAAACTGAACAACTTCTGTTCTACAACTTTGTTGAAATCGCAAATTTTTTTTTGGACTTTTCATACAAATCGATCAGCTGGCGAACCAAGTTTGTATGAAAAGTCCAAATTTTTTGCGATTTCAACAAAGTTGTAGAACAAAAGTTGTTCAGTTTGATGGGTAAAAGCCTACCTTGAAGTATTGTCACACACTTCTGTTACACCCTGTATAGTGGATTAAATTAAATATTAGGCGTTCCAACACGTAAGCTAACAGACACAGCTTTGAAATAGTTCTGTAATTGTCAACCTGATTTGAGTGTTCGTACAAGTACTCGTATAATTACTCGAGCAAGTGGTCGTGCAAGTGCTTGAACAAGCGCTCGTTCAAGTGCTCGTACAAGTGCTCGTTTAAATGGTCGTAAAAGTGCTTGTACAAATGCTCGTAAAAGTGCTCTGACAAGAACGCGGACAAGTGCTCGTACAAGTACTCGGACAAGCGCTTGGACATGTGCTCGTACAAGTTCTCGGACAAGTGCTCGGATCGGACAAGTTCTCGTGCAAGTGGTCAAGTGCTCGGATAAGTGCTCGGATAAATCGGAGCACTTGACCGAGCACTCGACCGAGCACTCACCCAAGCAATTGACCGAGCACTCGACCGAGCACACGCCCAAGCACTTGACCAAGCACTTGACCGAGCACTCGCCTGAGCACTTGACCGAGCACTCGCCCGAGCACTTGACCGAGCACTTGACTGAGCACTCGACAGACCACTTGACCGAGCACTTGCTCCGACCGTGCTCGGTCAAGTGGTCTGTCGAGTGCTCAGTCAAGTGCTCGGTCAAGTGCTCGGGCGAGTCCTTGGGCGAGTGCTATGTCAAAAGCTCGGACAAGTGCTCGGTCAAATGCTCGGGAGAGTGCTCGGTCAAGTGCTCGGGCGAGTGCTCGGTCAAGTGCTCGGGCGAGTGCTCTGTCAAGTGCTCGGTCAAGTGCTCGGGCGAGTGCTTGGGCGAGTGGTCGATCAAGTACTCGGGCGAGTGCTCAGTCAAGTGCTCGCATAAGTACTCGGATAAGTGCTCGGGCGAGTGCTCGGGCAAGTGCTCGGTCAAGTGCTCGGACAAGTGCTGGGATGAGTACAAGCGCACAAGTGCTCGGACGAGTGCTCGGGCGAGTGCTCGGTCAAGTGCTCGGGCGAGTGCTCTGTCAAGTGATCGGGCGAGTGCTCTATCAAGTGCTCGGGCGAGTGCTCTGTCAAGTGCTCGAGCGAGTGCTCTATCAAGTGCTCGAGCGAGTGCTCTGTCAAGTGCTAGGGCGAGTGCTCAGTCAAGTGCTCGCATAAGTACCCGGATAAGTGCTCGGGTGAGTGCTCGGACAAGTGCTCGTAGAAGTGTTCGGACAAGTGCTGGGATGAGTACAAGTGCAGAAGTGCTCGGACAAGTGCACGGACAAGTGCTCGGGCGAGTGCTCGCTCAAGTGCTTGGTCAAGTGCTTAAGCAAGTGCACGGACAAGTGATCAAGTGCTTGGATAATTCGGAGCACTTGACCTAGCACTCGCCCGAAGACCTATCCGTGCACTTGTATGAGCACTTGTGCGCTTGTACTCATCCCAGCACTTATCCGAGCACTTGACCGAGCACTTACCCGAGCACTTGATAGAGCACTCGCCCGAGCACTTGACAGAGCACTTGCCCGAGCACTTGACCGAGCACTCGCCCAATCACTCGTCCGAGCACTTGTGCGCTTGTACTCATCCCAGCACTTGTCTCGGGCGAGTGCTCAGTCAAGTGCTCGCATAAGTACTCGGATAAGTGCTCGGGCAAGTGCTCGGGCGAGTGCTCTGTCAAGTGCTCGGGCGAGTGCTCAGTCAAGTGCTCGCATAAATACTCGGACGAGTGCTCGGGCGAGTGCTCGGTCAAGTGCTCGGGCGAGTGCTCAGGTGAGTGCTCGGTCAAGTGCTCTGGCGAGTGCTCAGTCAAGTGCTCGCACAAGTGTTCGGACGAGTGCTCGGGCGAGTGCTCGGTCAAGTGCTCGGGCGAGTGCTCTGTCAAGTGCTCGGGTGAGTGCTCTTTCAAGTGCTCGGGTGAGTGCTCGGGCAAGTGCTCCGACAAGTGCTCGGACACGTGCTCGGGCGAGTGCTAGGTCAAGTGCTCCGAATTATCCAAGCACTTGATCACTTGTCCGTGCACTCGCTCAAGCACTTGACCAAGCACTTGACCGAGCACTCGCCCGAGCACTTGTCCGAGCACTTGTCCGAGTACTTGACCGAGCACTTGCCCGAGCACTCACCCGAGCACTTATCCGAGTACTTATGCGAGCACTTGACTGAACACTCGCCCGAGCACTTGACAGAGCATTCGCCCGAGCACTTGACAGAGCACTCGCCCGTGCGGTCAAGTGGTCTGTCGAGTGTGCTCAGTCAAGTGCTCGGTCAAGTGCTCGCGCGAGTGCTTGGGCGAGTGCTCGGTCAAGTGCTCGGACAAGTGCTCGGGCGAGTGCTCAGTCAAGTGCTTGGGAGAGTGCTCGGTCAAGTGCTTGACCGAGCACTTGTCCGTGCACTTGTCCGAGCACTTGTGCACTTGTACTCATCCCAGCACTTGTCCGAACACTTCTACGAGCACTTGCCCGAGCACTCACCCGAGGACTTATCCGAGTACTTATGCGAGCACTTGACTGAGCACTCGCCCGAGCACTTGACAGAGCACTCGCCCAAGCACTTGATAGAGCACTCGCCCGAACACTTGACAGAGCACTCGCCCGAGCACTTGACCGAGCACTCGCACGAGCACTAACCGAGCACTCTCCCGAGCACTTGACCGAGCACTTGTCCGAGCACTTGACCGAGCACTCGCCCAAGCACTCGCCCGAGCACTTGACCGAGCACTTGACTGAGCACTCGACAGACCACTTGACCGAGCACGGTCGGAGCAAGTGCTCGGTCAAGTGCTTGGGCGAATGCTTGGGCGAGTGCTCGGTCAAGTGCTCGGACAAGTGCACGGTCAAGTGCTCAGGCGAATGCTCGGTCAAGTGCTTGGGAGAGTGCTCGGTCAAGTGCTCCGATTTATCCGAGCACTTATCCGAGCACTTGACCACTTGACCGAGCACTTGCACGAGAACTTGTCCGATCCGAGCACTTGTACGAGCACATGTCCAAGCACTTGTCCGAGTACTAGTACGAGCACTTCGCCGCGTTTTTGTCAGAGCACTTTTACGAGCATTTGTACAAGCACTTATACGAGCACTTTTACGACCATTTAAACGAGCACTTGTACGAGCACTTGAACGATTACTTGTACGTGTATTTGTACGAGCGCTTGTACAAACACTTGCACAACCACTTGCCCGAGTTTTTCATTTGTTTAAGGTGTTAATAAAAGGTATGACCCTCAAAAGATGATGATTAAAAATTTCATTACTCTGCTTTCAGCATTTGTGTGGCAATAAAGATAACATTTTCTCTGTTTTGCATTACTTTTGTAACCTTTTAACTTTACCAAAATCAATATTAAAACGTTTTTAGTTTTATTGTCTGAGACTGCCTTCACACTTTCATAATCCTCTGGTTTCCTTTTTATCCGCTTCATTTGTGTGTGTATATGTGTATTAAAAAGTAATCTATCATCGATACATCGTTATTTATCGCCAGTCACGTTGCTTTTTTTTCTCCCAGCCATTTCATTACTTTCAACTAAACCAATATCAATATTAATATAATTTTAAAATTTCATTACTCTGCTTTCAGCATCTGTGTGGCAATAAAGATGACATTTTCTCTGTTTTGCATTACTTTTGTAACCTTTTAACTTTACCAAAATCAATATTAAAACGTTTTTAATTTTATTGTCTGAGACTGCCTTCACACTTTCATAATCCTCTGGTTTCCTTTTTATCCGCTTCATTTGTGTGTGTATATGTGTATTAAAAAGTAATCTATCATCGATACATCGTTATTTATCGCCTGTCACGTTGCTTTTTTTTTCTCCCAGCCATTTCATTACTTTCAACTAAACCAGTATCAATATTAATATAATTTAATTGGTTTCCTTGTTTGGGTAAGACCGCCTTTTGCACTTTTTCATTAACTTAAAATTTCATCTTCAGTAACTACGAATTTTGGTACAGCTAATTGTATTTTTCTGCTCATGTTCACTATCCTCTATAGCAGTGTGTCCCGCTGTCTGTTAAAACGCGACTCATCCTGCAGCTATTTCCTTCGGAGCTTGCAATTCGTGGTGCCACACCAGCGCGACGTCATCTATCATCGACGCATTCGTTGTCTATAGCTTGTTGAGTCTTCAAGTGATTCGGCAATAGCTCTGGGTCCATTTCACTTAATTTGACGGTTTTATTTAGGCTACTAAAATTTCTAGTTCATTCATTAGATTTTATTTACAATCTTTTTGAGGCGTTCCAAATATACATATAATGGCAAATTTACTGTTATTACTTGTACGTATTAAAAACTTACATATATATTTAAAATTACTGGAATATTAAGTTGACTATTTTCGAGTGCTCGGGCAAGTGCTCGGTCAAGTGCTCGGACAAGTGCTGGGATGAGTAAAAGCGCGCAAGTGCTCGGACGAGTGCTCGGGCGAGTGCTCGGTCAAGTGCTGGGGCGAGTGCTCGGTCAAGTGCTCTGTCAAGTGCTCGATCAAGTGCTCGGGCAAGTGCTTGGGCGAGTGCTCGGTCAAGTGCTCGGACAAGTGCTCGGTCAAGTGCTCGGGCGAGTGCTCGGTCAAGTGCTCGGTCAAGTGCTCGGGCGAGTGCTCAGTCAAGTGCTCGCATAAGCACTCGGATAAGTGGTCGAGCGAGAGCTCGGGCAAGTGCTCGGGCAAGTGCTCGGACAAGTGCTGGGATGAGTACAAGTGCACAAGTGCTCGGACGAGTGCTCGGTCAAGTGCTCGGGCAAGTGCTCGGACAAGTGCTGGGATGAGTACAAGCGCACAAGTGCTCGGACGAG
This sequence comes from Coleophora deauratella, assembly GCA_958295455.1. NCBI lineage: Eukaryota > Metazoa > Arthropoda > Insecta > Lepidoptera > Coleophoridae > Coleophora > Coleophora deauratella. Next base: position 5,888,602 of record OY282411.1, read on the forward strand.
TGCTAAGGCGAGTGCTCGGTCAAGTGCTCGAGTGAGTGCTATGTCAAGAGCTCGGGCGAGTGCTCTGTCAAGTGCTCGGGCAAGTGCTCTGTCAAGTGCTCGGGCGAGTGCTCAGTCAAGTGCTCGCATAAATATTCAGATAAGTGCTCGGGTGAGTGCTCGGGCAAGTGCTCGGTCAAGTACTCGGGCAAGTGCTCAGTCAAGTGCTCGCATAAGTGCTCGGTGAAGTGCTCGGGCGAGTGCTGGGATGAGTACAAGCGCACAAGTGCTCGAACAAGTGCTCGGTCAAGTGTTTGGGAGAGTGCTCGGTCAAGTGCTTGGGCGAATGCTCGGTCAAGTGCTCGGGCGAGTGCTCACTAAAGTGCTTGCATAAGTACTCGGATAAATGCTCGGACGAGTGCTCGGACAAGTGCTCGGTCAAGTGCACGGACAAGTGCTGGAATGAGTGCAAGCGCAAAAGTGCTCGGGCGAGTGCTCGGTCAAGTGCTCGGGCGAGTGATCTGTCAAGAGCTCGGGCGAGTGCTCTGTCAAGTGCTCGGGCGAGTGCTCTGTCAAGTGCTCGGGCGAGTGCTCAGTCATGTGCTCGCATAAGTAATCGGATAGTCTTCGGGTGATTGCTCGGGCAAGTGCTCGTAGAAGTGTTCGGACAAGTGCTGGGATGAGTAAAAGTGCACAAGTGCTCGGACAAGTGCACGGACAAGTGCTCGGGCGAGTGCTCGGTCAAGTGCTTGGTCAAGTGCTTGAGCGAGTGCACGGACAAGTGATCAAGTGCTCGGATAATTCGGAGCACTTGACAGAGCACTCGCCCGAGCACTTGACCGAGCACTTGCCCGAGCACTCGCCTAAGCACTTATCCGAGTATTTATGCGAGCACTTGACTGAGCACTCGCCCGAGCACTTGACAGAGCACTCGCCCGAGCACTTATCCGATTACTTATCCGAGCACTTGATTGAGCACTTGTCCGAGCACTTGACCGAGCACTCGCCTGAGCACTTATCCGAGTACTTATGCGAACACTTGACTGAGTACTCGTCCGAGAACTTGACAGAGCACTCGCCCGAGCACTTTACCGAGCACTCGCCCGAGCACTTGACAGAGCACTCGCCCGAGCACTTGACAGAGCACTCGCCCGAGCACTTGACCGAGCACTTGCCCGAGCACTCGCCTGAGCACTTATCCGAGTATTTATGCGAGCACTTGACTGAGCACTCGCCCGAGCACTTGACAGAGCACTCGCCCGAGCACTTGACAGAGCATTCGCCCGAGCACTTGACAGAGCACTCGCCCGAGCACTTGACAGAGCACTCGCCCGAGCACTTGACCGAGCACTCGCCCGAGCACTCACCCGAGCACTCGCCCGAGCACTTGATAGAGCAATCTCCCGAGCACTTGACAGAGCACTCGCCCAAGCACTTGACCGAGTACTCGCCCGAGCACTTGACCGAGAACTTGACCAAGCACTCGCCCGAGCACTCGCCCGAGAACTTGACAGAGCACTCGCCTGAGCACTTGACAGAGCATTCGCCCGAGCACTTGACATAGCAGCACTCGCCCAAGCACTCGCCCGAGCACTTGACAGAGCACTCGCCCGAGCACTTGACCAAGCACTTGCCCGACACTCGCCCGAGCACTTATCCGAGTACTTACGCGAGCACTTGACAGAGCACTCGCCCGAGCACTTATCCGAGTACTTATCCGAGCACTTGATTGAGCACTTGTCCGAGCACTTGACCGAGCACTCGCCTGAGCACTTATCCGAGTACTTAAGCGAGCACTTGACTGAGCACTCGTCCGAGAACTTGACAGAGCACTCGCCCGAGCACTCGCCTGAGCACTTATCCGAGTATTTATGCGAGCACTTGACTGAGCACTCGCCCGAGCACTTGACAGAGCACTCGCCCGAGCACTTGACAGAGCACGCGCCCGAGCACTTGACAGAGCACTCGCCCGAGCACTTGACCGAGCACTCGCCCAAACTCTCGCCCGAGCACTCGCCCGAGCACTTGATAGAGCAATCTCCCGAGCACTTGACAGAGCACTTGACCGAGCACTTGACCGAGCACTCGCCCGAGCACTCGCCCGAGCACTTGACAGAGCACTCGCCCGAGCACTCGCCCGAGCACTTGACAGAGCACTCGCCCGAGCACTTGACAGAGCACTCGCCTGAGCACTTGACAGAGCATTCGCCCGAGCACTTGACATAGCACTCGCCCAAGCACTCGCCCGAGCACTTGACAGAGCACTCGCCCGAGCACTTGACCGAGCACTTGCCCGACACTCGCCCGAGCACTTATCCGAGTACTTACGCGAGCACTTGACAGAGACTCGCCCGAGCACTTGACAGAGCATTCGCCCGAGCACTTGACAGAGCACTCGCCCGAGCACTTGACCGAGCACTCGCCCAAGCACTCGCTCGAGCACTTGATAGAGCACTCGCCTGAGCACTTATCCGAGTACTTATCCGAGCACTTGATTGAGCATTCGCCCGAGCACTTGACAGAGCACTCGCCCGAGCACTTGATAGAGCACTCGCCTGAGCACTTATCCGAGTACTTATCCGAGCACTTGATTGAGCACTTGTCCAAACACTTGACCGAGCACTCGCCTGAGCACTTATCCGAGTACTTATGCGAGCACTTGACAGAGCACTCGCCCGAGCACTTGACAGAGCACTCGCCCGAGCACTTGACCGAGCACTCGCCCAAGCACTCGCCCGAGCACTTGACAGAGCACTTTCCCGAGCACTTGACCGAGCACTCGCCCGAGCACTTGACCGAGCACTTGTCCGAGCACTTGGCCGAGCACTCGACAGACCACTTGACGGAGCACGGTCAGAGCAAGTGCTCGGTCAAGTGGTCTGTCGAGTGCTCAGTCAAGTGCTCGGTCAAGTGCTCGGGCGAGTGCTCTGTCAAGTGCTCAGGCGAGTGCTCGGTCAAGTGCTTGGTCAAGTGCTTGGGCGAGTGCTCGGTCGAGTGCTTGGTCAAGTGCTTGGGTGAGTGCTCGGTCGAGTGCTCGGTCAAGTGCTCCGATTTATCCGAGCACTTATCCGAGCACTTATCCGAGCACTTGACCACTTGACCGAGCACTTGCACGAGAACTTGTCCGATCCGAGCACTTGTCCGAGCACTTGTACGAGCACATGTCCAAGCACTTGTCCGAGTACCTGTACGAGCACTTGTCCGCGTACTTGTTAGAGCACTTTTACGAGCATTTGTACAAGCACTTTTACGAGCACTTTTACGACCATTTAAACGAGCACTTGTACGAGCACTTGAACGATTACTTGTACGTGTATTTGTACAAGCACTTGCACGACCACTTGCCCGAGTAATTGTACGAGTACTTGTACGAACACTCAAATCAGGTTGACAATTATAGACCTATTTCAAAGCTGTGTCTGTTAGCTTAAGTGTTGGAACGCCTAATATTTAATTTAATCAACTATATAGGGTGTAACAGAAGTGTGTGACAATACTTCAAGTTTGGCTTTAACCCATCAAACTGAACAACTTTTGTTCTACAACTTTGTTGAAATCGCAAAAATTTGGACTTTTCACACAAACTTGGTTCGCCAGCTGATCGATTTGTATGAAAAGTCCAAAAAAAATTTTGCGATTTCAACAAAGTTGTAGAACAAAAGTTGTTCAGTTTGATGGGTAAAAGCCAACCTTGAAGTATTGTCACACACTTCTGTTACATCCTGTATAGCATCATCTCACCTGATGGTAAGTAATGATGACGCCGAGGATGGTAGCGGGCTTATCAAAGAATCCCCAACGCAATGGGGAACTGGCTATATTCATGCCGGAACACATCCGTGCTGTTAACATTTATGTTTGGCGGCAAGACTTACGTAAGATACTTACTATCTTTTTTTTTTTTTTTTTTTTTTTTTTTTTTGCCCATCTGCCATCAGCCTTCTTGGCTTTTATCAGATTTTGTGTGGAGGAAAATCTTTTGGAGGGCTCACATCCATTGATGTGTCACCCTATTGGAGACTTCATAGTGAAGCGAGTCGAGGTCTTTTGAGCCTGTAAAGCGACTCAGATGTGTCTGTCAATTTTGTTGCCAGTATATTTTGATGTTTCTCGAGCCGATTTCTGTATTTTTCACAGAATTTTTCAATTTCCTTTTTTACAGTGGGTATTTCGAGATACTCGTGCACTTCTTGATTTTGTGTGAACCAAGGGGCGTTCGTTATCATTTTCAGGGTAATGTTTTGGAATCGCTGCAATATTTCTGTGTTAGAATGACTAGCAGATCCCCAGAGCTGGATGCCGTATGTCCATATAGGCTTGATGATCATTTTGTAGATGATGAGTTTATTCTCTAAACTGAGTGTTGATTGCCTACCTATTAGCCAATACATGTCTCGGACCTTTTGATTTGCTTGATCTCTCTTACTCTTAATGTGGTCTTTCCATGTAAGTCTTCTATCCAGGTGCATTCCCAAGTATTTGATGGTAGCTTTGTGGGGCAGTACTACGCCATCGAGGTCCACTGGTGGACAATCTCCTTTCTTAAGTGAAAAGGTTATGTGGTTTGATTTTGCAGGACTAACTTTGATCCTCCATGTTTTGAGCCACTGACTAATCTTGTTCAGGTGTATTTGTAGATGCTTTGAAGCTATTTTTGGGTCGCTGTTGCTTACTAGCACAGCTGTGTCATCTGCATAGGTGGCAGTAAGAACTTCATTGCTCTGTGGTAGATCAGCGGTGTAGATGGTGTATAAAACCGGTCCAAGAACTGAGCCCTGAGGTACGCCAGCTTCGATTTCTTTGAAACAGGATAGCTCATCCTCGATTTGTACTTGAAACGTTCTATTCTGGAGGTAGGAATACTTACTATCTAAAAATCTTATTACAATATCTTTTATAATAACTTCGTCCCGGCCGCTATGAGAGTACGTAGGTACTAAGAAAACAATCGACAATAAAAATTTTGCACGCAACTGTACTTACAAAGCTTCCTTCAATATACCTTTCATTTAAGAAGGTAATCCTTTTGTATGGCGCGGCCGCTTTCTCGCATACATTCTAATTTGGTCGGGTTATAGGAAAAATGTTCGTTCTTTCTTCTTTTGGGTACATCTTTTTAAATCAACGTTATTCAAAACTGAAACTTACAGGAAAGCTTGCTAGCAGGACGCTCTAATTTTATTTAAAATTTCATGTTTCATATTCTTATTACTGAATTCAATCATTAAAATTTCGCTAACTTAATTTCGTAATTAAATGGTATATCTCACTAATTGACTGGATAATACAATCCACGATTGCAGACATTATTAGGGTCTACAAGAGGAATATTTGAGTGCTCTTTATTCGATTGCAACTTCACTCGTTTCCTTGTAAATTGGAATTTCCTGATTTTCTAAACAAATTAATTACTATAAAAATATCATAATTTTCAAAAAACTAACATTGCTTAAATTATGCACATATTAAGGTGTACTAGTGGTTTTTTTTTTAAATTTCTTCTATCAGCCGTTTTCGAGTTACAGGAAATACAAAAACGTTACTCCCGCGGAATCTTGAATAATTCGAAAACCGTAAGATGCACAAATTCCGCAATTTGCGCACATTTATAACAAGACGAAAGCTACTCAGCCATGTACTTTGTTATGAACTAGACCGTCTTTTTCCAAATCATGCCGCTGAGGCATTGTGCACCAGCAGCGGAAGCAAATGATTCCGCTGCTGGTGCACAATTAGTCCTAATGATGCTCTAATTCCCTATTATACTCACATCCTTCTTAGCTACAACATTCCGCTGGCGTAATGGACACGTCAGGTACACCCTCGGAACGCAGCTCAGGAATCAGTGTTGCCAGACTTAAGAAGCTGTAATTGTTTTTGGGGATTTTTAAAGTACAATAATAAGCTAATAATGATACAGTCAGCCATGGTTAAGATTTGAGATTTTCATACATTTTTGTTAGCTGACGCCAACGTTGGCGGTGGGAACACGATTTGTCAAAGAGTAATGTATCAGTTAATAGGTTAAGCTTGGTCTTCCAGTTATAACCTCAAAAAATGTTGAAGGGTCAGTTTCAAACATCGATATTTCAAAGTTTTCTCAACTTGTGCAATAAACACACAATTTACTTTTTTGTTATTTGTAATCTAATATTCCAGAAATATCATATAGCATTATCATGTATCTGTTAAAGAAAATTGCGTATAATGGCATTAAGGGCAACATACTTCGTTGGTTTTCCTCATATATTACGTCTAGAACTCAACGAGTGGTATTAAACGGCTTTGAATCTGATGCCTTCACTGTATCATCTGGCGTCCCTCAGGGATCCATCTTGGGGCCATTACTGTTTACTATTTTCATTAACGACATTGATACATGTTTTAAACATAGTAACTTTCTTCTTTATGCAGATGATCTAAAGGTATACTCAGGTATTCGTTCGCTCGCAGATAGTAGAAATTTTAAGGAAGATCTTGATAGACTTCACTGCTATTGTAAAAATAATAAATTACACCTCAGTTTACCTAAATGTCATAAAATAACATTTACAAAAAAAATCAATAATATTGATTATCCCTTCCACTTAGGTGGTATAACTTTATCTACTACTGAGCTAGTCCGAGACCTGGGTGTAATTTTGGATCGTCAGCTTCACCTTGACTGTCATATTGTCAAAATTATTAATAGTGCTTTTGGGATGTATGGCTTTGGGATGCGATCTTCCCTCGATTTCAAACGCCCCTCTACCTATTTACATTTATACAACACATTAGTTCGACCTCACCTTGAATACGCTGCTCAAATCTGGAACCCATTGTACAATAAATATAGTGACCAACTAGAATTAGTACAGAGAAAGTTTCTTCGAAGTACACATATATAAAAAAATGTCGTATACCAAACTGCTTCATAAATATTCTGTTCTGTCTCTCCAATTCAGACGTAAATTGATTAACATGATGACACTCTATAACATCTGTAATCATAAATTTGACTGTCCTAAACTTACAAGACACCTTGCATATCATGTGCCTTATTGTAAATCGCGCTCAGTTAAGCGGGAAAAACTATTTTATATCTCGATTTGCAGGACCAATGCTGGTATTCGATCACCCCTTAGACGCATTGTTAGTGCGTATAATGAGGATTTCTCACATGTTGATCTGTTTTCTTTGACTTCAGGTAGATTTAGGAATTCTATAATAGGTTGCTTAAAACAATCTTTCAATAACTTAGAATAATTACTTTTGTTTTGCTTTATTATTTACACAGTAAGGCGATTATCACACGGGAGGCGGTTTCCAACCACGGCGGTACTCGCCGCGGTTGGAAAATGTACTGGAAATGTATGAAAACCGCGCTAGCCCGTAAGCAAGGCTAGCGCGGTTGGCGGGCAACCGCGTACCAGGCGGTAGCCGCCGCGGCTACATACATTTCTAGTACATTTTCCAACCGCGGCGGCTACCGCCGCGGTCAGAAACCGCCTCAGTGTGCGATTCGCCTAAATTGAGTTTTGTTTTTGCCCGTAATCAGGCTATTTGTGTTTATATAATTATGTTTCGTTAGCAATTTTTGTAAAAATAAACCCGTGGATTGCGCTGTGGGTTGTGTACCTATTTAGTACTTGTAATTTACTTTTTCTTTGGATATGTTTTGTACACAACTGTTTGCTATCCCAAATAAGTAAAATAAAATAAAATAAAAATAAAGCACGTTGATGAAAAGACTGGGTCCCAAAATACATGGTGTCTCGCCGTCATTCTTTCAACTTGATACGTTTACGTGTTACTGAGAAGAAGGGTCTTGACAGACAGACAAACGGAGAGACAGACAGACAGACAGACAACGAAGTGATACTAGGGTTCCTTTTTTCTTTTTGAGGTATGGAACCCTAAAAATTACGATTTAAAAGAATGCAGAGTATCAACTCAAATAAAAACATTTTCTCTTATTTGTCAGTACCTTCAACAGTAAACCTGGCCAGCTCCCGGTGTTGCGCTAGCGCTCCATCATCGATCATCGATATGTCGTTGTCATGCAGCATCAGCTCGCTCAACCCTCGCAGTGACTTCAGAGGCTCTGCTGAGAGGGACCTCAGGAAGTTGTGGGACAGGTCCAGGTGGATCAGATTTGTCAGCTGAGCTAGCGATGCGCCTGGAAGAAATAACTGTTTATTGAAGTTGTCTTTATTTTCAAATCAAAAGTAAGTAAACAACTTGAGATTTGGAATAAGGTAAGTATTCATATTTTTATTTTATTTTAATGATAACAATGTTTAAAGGGTCTAAGATTAACAATTTTATATGATCGACAAAGTTTCTAAATAATAATAATATTAAAAATCTTAAATAATGGATCTGATGTTAAATTTAAAGGAAATCAAACAAATAAAACAGTCAAATTTAATTCTAATACTACAGTTCAGCGTTCAAGTTTCGAGCGATAGGATCTTTGTAATATGTAGAAAAAAAATACGATTTAATTTTTTTTTACAGCGTTTACTTAAGGTTAAACGTCAGTCACCCCATTTCATACAAATTTGCCTTGATCAAAACCATTTAACCTTAAATAGAAACCACTTTCCATCAGGTCAGCCATCAGACTTTTTACCACCTTTTGCCAAAAATCTAAAATCTTAATTTATACCCAAACACATCAAGCATTTGGACCCAACCACTGATTAGTGGATAGCGTCTATTGTGCACGCTCCTTTGTCCAATGCTGCTGTGACGGTTTAATTTCCGGCAAAAAGAAAAACGACTAGGATAACCGGGAAAATAAAACACACAAAAGAAATATCTTTTAAATATTAATGTTTGTTTCGAAGACGATTAAGGATTTCCGTTTTGTTGGAATTGGATTATTTTGGATGACAGGGCTGATGAAGAGGGTTTGAATATGCTGGTAAATTAAATTAAAGTTTCACAATTTGACTACAGGATAACATAATATTTTTTTTCACCCTCAATTGGTAAGCCCTTGGCATCATCTCACATGATGGAAAGTGATGATGATGATGATGCCGAAGATGGAATCGGGCTTACCAAGATTCCCCAACGCAATGGGGAACTGGCTATCTTATCTTCATGCCAGAACACATCAATGCTGTTAACATTGATGTTTGGCGGCAACACTTAGATAAGATGGTGGTAGCTAGCCAGGCGGGCTCAGAAAATGCCCTACCACCAACCAAACCGAGGCCTACAAAGTTGGACCCCGCCGGGAATCGAACCCGCGACCTCCTGATGTGAAGCGAGCGAACAAGCTACTAGGCTACGCAGGCGGTACATAACAAAAATGACAATGTATGGCAACGTAGCTCACACATACGGTTTTTTCGTCGCAGTGTTACCTAGTCCATCTGATTCCTCCTTAACTTAACGTTAAGGAGGGGTCCTTAACACAAAAGTTGATTAACTCGAAAGTCATTGAACATATTTTCGTCAGCATGATGAGAAACTTTAACTAGACTAAAAAACGTTGGCCGGGGACAGAACGCGTTGGCGTTTGCTCCACCGACAAGAGCATGGCTCTAATATCAGATGGAGTACTACGACGAAAAACCGTATGTGTGAGCTACGTTGCAACACACTGTCATAAAGTAGCTCACAACCTGTAACGCCCCTCCCCCTCGCGTCAGGTTAAAATAAAAAAACAACTTACCAGAGACGGCAACAATTTCGTTGTGCGACAGATCCAGATGCGTCAAATTGGCAAGGTGTCTGAACGCGTAGTCCTCCAACACATCTATTTGGTTGTTGTGCAGGCTTAGATGCGTCAGGTTTGTCAGACCTGCCAGATAAATTGCGGGTAATTGCTGAAGTTGGGACAGCCACGAATAATGATATAATTAGCTAACGTTCCCGGCTAATATTATAACAGGCCGCGTGTAACACCGCTTCTTGACTGCCAGGCCAAGTTTCGTAGGGTAAATTTCAGACATGCACATATGCAATATGCGTGTGTGTGTATGTGTGTCAGAACTCCCAAAACTTCTACAAATGAAGTAAATTGACAACATCATCATTCATCATCATCAGCCAAAAAAAACTGGCTAAATTAAGAGTGTTATCCTTCTTTGTAATTCGTATCTAGCTATTTTTAATACCTGATAGTGCTCCTCTGCGTATGCTAGCGAATGTGTTATCGGATAGCTGAAGATTAGTCAAGTGACTCAGTGCTGGAACTGTGTTGGGTCCTAATGGTCCTTCCAGTGCATTGCTGGAGAGATCAAGGTCTTTCAGCATGCTGGCTTCCTGAAATTGAATGAATCTGTTATACAAGATGATTTTTTGACCATATAAAGAACATGGTGTGACTATATTTTGGCTTTTAAAAATAGGTAAATAAGCAGTTCGTTTCCTTTTCAGTCTGTAGATAATAATTTCATAAAAATATATTGCACAAAACATAATATCTTGATGTCTTTGAAGTGTTTTTGTTTTCTATGACATTACTGTGTTTATAAATTAAATCATCAATTTCATAAAAAAATGTTTCACCAAAATATAAATCGATTTGTTTTAGGTGTTGACATAGGTAGTAAGTGACAATATCCAATTCAAATTACTATTTCTCAAAAATATTATATCTCGGAACAAGGCAGGATTACGGCAGAGGAGCAACAAACATTACCTTATTATCAGACACATTACAATTTACTTTATCACAATAATTAAAGGTAATGGATTAATAATAATAACTATTTAACCAAGCTTGATTTCCAGATTTCCTTACCTTCAAAGCAGCCAAAGTAGACACCTTCAAAAGGTTCCCTCTGAGTTTCAGCACGGTCAACTTCTTGAGGGGCTTGAAAGCCTCCGGCGATATGTCAGTCAGTTGGTTGTCACTGATGTCCAGGTAGGTGAGGTTTTGTATGCCCTGAGGGGGGTAAGATACAATTCAATCTAAGTAAATACATAACTATGCGCATGTGCCAGGCCGATGATAGTATAAGTGGCGTACCTTGGGGAGGCCTTTGTCCAACAGTGGACAACTACAGGCTGATGATGATGATGATGGTGATGAAATACATAACATGCAAAATTTAAAATTAGGGTCAAATTTCATGGCATCCGATTAACGGTGGGTAGAAGTGGGGACGATATAGAACTTCAAACATGTATGTTTTTCGAATGCATGACGTATGTATGTATAATCATCATCTTTGTCAGCCTGTATACAAGGAGACGAATCAACCTACCCTGTTTAAACTTTGAACTTTTAAAAGCAGAACGCGTAGAATCGTGCAAGAGTGGGCTATGTTTTTTTTTTATTGAGCGCTATGAAGCGCGCGTGACATTCTTGTCCTACAATTCTCCGTATTGTACGTAGCGTAGTTATAGTTATATAGGGGATGGACTTGATCCGTCGCCGTGTGTACATAAGGAATAATAGAAAAGCCCCCGCGTAGACTACTGCACAGCCTTGTCTGTCAAACTCTTTGGAGATACAAATTCCTATAGAAACTTCACACTTAATTCAACTTGCACACTCTCTTTAACATATAGGTATTAAGAGATGGATATCTTAAAAATCCTTTCATGGTGCTAATCAGTAGCATAATCTGTGTTATTGCATCTCCTGTAATGACTATGGAGCTAGTATGCAACTAAACTAACTATAACTTTGTTGTTTACCCGAATTGTAAAGTAATAGCATGTAAGAATTTTATTTAAAAAATGTGTTGAAGGGAGTTTCTTTAGGGCCCAACGTTTATTCTCTCTCCGCAAACACTTCCCGAAACTTTGGGTATACGGGTTCCAAGTGGTAGGAATTTCGTATTAGGTAGATTAAAAAAAGACCTGCGAAAAGTGTACAATGCTACCTATTAAATAAACATATTTTGAGTTTGAGTTTTTTGGAGTTTGAGTTTGAGTACCCGACAATAAATGATTTCAATTCAATTCATCAACACCCTCTAAATAAAGCATTTTTGTTGTTTCAATCCACAACTTTTCACTTTCCATCTTCATTGGTTTAGGCCTTGCCGTATAAGTCAGTCGCCGTACTTTTTATAGGTTTATATACGTAATGTCTAATAAAATTAGCTAAGATTACTAGAGCTCTGTTTCTACTCATGAAACTGAACAACTTTCCGGAAGGTATCCATGGCAAATTTGCGAAAAAATTGGACTTCCCATACTGATTTGGCTGATCAGATGACCTACTGATTTAAAAAGTCAAAATTTTCGGGAATAAACTATGCGTTACTTGGGGAAAGTTGTTCAGTTTCACCTGATTTTGTTAGACCTTGTAAATTTATTTTATTTATTTATTCACAACAAATACATATATCATCATAATAGGAGACCCAATATGATTAATAAATAATTATCAAATGAACATCTGTCTATATTTTCAGAGGTATGTAGTAAGGACAAAAGTGTAATTTTTCCATTGATTTTAGATATTTGTTTTCTTCGCAAACACATAAGTCATGGTTTCCATTATTTTTATTGCGCCCTTCAGAGTGATAAAATTAATGACGCCCATAAGACATTTGTTTTCGTCCTAAAGGGATTTATTATTTTGGTAAACATTTTTCCATTAGTTTAATTATTCGTTGTTACCAGTACATGGTCTATCCATTTGTGTTATATTCTAAATTATAACATTGGGATAGGATATATTTATTCATCATTATCACTTACCATCGGATGAGATTGAGCTAAGGACTAACCACTTGTGATTTTATTTGACCAGATCTTCTTTTTATCCTGCTTTAACGGCACATTTAACCGTTCTATCCACAAAGTAAAGACGGCGGTTGCCTAGTGTTGCACTCAGCGTCACCCGCAGTTGTATGTAGGGCATTTAGATTTACACCTACGGACGTGTGCAATGCGATCATCATACACATCTAGAAATCAGATGTGCAGATTTCCTTACGATGTTTCCTTCACCGTTAAAGCAATCGGTTCGAAAATGCACGTAAGTTTCGTAAAAGTCATTGGTGCACTGGCTAAGATTTGAACCCACGACCTCTGGTTAGGAGGACGGAATCACTACTCGCTGCTCCACCGACGCTTTTTAATTTGAACAGATGACCATAGTACAGAAAGTTCTCGAGTGGAATGAATGAGTAAAGGAGGACTACAGTAACCGACATAGCTCATAAACACACTAAACTGAAATGGCAGTGGCAGGGGACATAATGTATTTCGTAGCACAGATGGCTGTTGGTGCACTAAAGTTTCGAGTAGCGGGAAGACGTAGCGTAGGCAGGCCTAGCACTCGTGCCAGGACCACACTACCGGGAAATGCCGTTAATTAACGCGATGTTGGACGATGAACGTTATTGTGGTCCACCTAGACCAAACATTTCTGTGAAGAGCACATTTGTTTGTTCTGTGTTTGGGTAGTAAACGTAACAGACAGACAGACAGACAGTTTTACTTTCGCATTTATAATATTAATAATATACCCAAACACAGAATAAACAAATGTGCTCATCACAGAAACGTTTGGCCTAGGTGGCCCACACTAACGTTCGTCCTCCTCGCCTTAATAAACGGCATTGCCCGGTAGTGTGGCCCTAATTTCGGTGGACGATAACCAAGTGATGCGGGCAGCGCACAACGAGCTGTTATGGAAATCCTTACCTTTATTCAGTAGTGGACATCTTTTGGCTGATGATTCATAATTTTTTAGAACCGTCATAGTGACTCCATCCACCTAACCAGAGGTCTCGGGTTCAAATTCCGGCCAGTGCACCAATGAGTTTTTAGAAACTTACATGCATTTTCACACCGACTGTTTTAAGGGTGAAGAAAAACATCGTGAGGCAACCTGCACATCTGATTTATAGATATGTATAATTGTCGCGTTGCACACGTCTGTATATAGGTGTAAATCTAAATGCCCTACACGTGACCGCGGGTGATGCTTAGTACAACACTAGGCAACCGCTGTCTACACCTTGTGGGGATAGAACGGTTTCATGTGCCACCCGATAAGAATAAGATGAAGTTTTTAACCAACATATGAGCCCTAATATATAATAAATTCACAGTGAACTTTAATCTCTAAAACATGAGAAAACTAAGCTGCTCTCTCTGCTCTGCTACATAGCTGAGCTGTGATTTAGAACCATCTGAGCCTGAGTGTGTCTCTCTCGAAGAACTAACATGATTTTCTAAAGAATAGGTGAAGCTATTTATGTTAATTTTAATTAATTCATGAAGTTTAATCAGATGTTTCAGCAGATTTTTTTTGACTATTTATTGTAACTAGGATTTTTTTTTATATAGGACAGGAGACAAACTTTTATAGGAAAGGAGGATTTTTACTAAGTTTACCAATAAGTGGAACGACTCAACAATAACTCTTTTATGAAGTAAATTCTTTACACATTCTTTTACATCGTCTTTTTTTCTTTCTAGTACAAAGTCGTTCCACGCGTAACTTGTAGTAACGTTTCGGGAAATTTTCGCGAAACCAGAAGAAACGTCGAGCTTAAAAAAAACTAATTTCAACACATTTCTCAAATTAAATTCTTAGTTAATTTATTTTATTACGTATATTACAATTATATCATCAGTACAATTATTATGAGCTGGAGGATCTTTACAAATGAACATACAAATGAAAATCAGTAAGAAGTTTTTTTTTTTTTGTAAACATACTATAGTTTTATTAGAAGAAGTTTTAGTTTCAATAGTCATTATATTTAAAAACACACTACCTGCATTTATGTACTTTTTTAGCGTTAACACGTTATTAATTTATAGTTATTTTGCAATTAATTCAATTTTCAGGGTTCCGTACCTCAAAAGGAAAAAACGAACCCTTATATATCACTTCGTTATCCTTCGTTATATATCACCCTATAGTATCACTTCGTTGTCCGTCCGTCTGTCGTCCGTTTGATATAGAGTTCAAAACGTGTGATTACGAATTTATACGGAACCCTCGGCGCGGGAGTCCGACTCGCACTTGGCTGGTTTTTATTTTATAATTTGTCTGCTGCTTGCAATAAACATCTAATTTTAAGGTCATATATCTGTATGTATATCTATTTATCTATCTAAGCTTACTTTGAGTTTCAGTATAAACCGTTTACTTACTAATTTCTAGAACCATCACAAGAGCTTTTGTTACTTAGCTAAATTAAATGAAAGACGCTAAACCACCGAAATAAACTAAACGCGAAGGGTTTTAAAAGCTAAACTTATTAAGGAAAATTAGGGTTCTTGTTTTGCATATCCAATATGATCATTTGTATCGTCTAGACGGCATCAACCGTTATTTAACCCCAACCGATCCCCTCTTGAGGGTGTTTTAGACCCTCACCTTTATTTTAGGGATGAAGTCAGTCATTCAAAATGTCGATATCGACTTTTAGAAGAAGGCATTGCTTTTCACTAAGAAACCTACATACATATCGTGTAAGCTTAGCTTATTCAACGCTGTAGTTTTAATTTTTCAAATACTCTCTGCCTCTTCCTTTGTAGTTATTTGCCGAGTTTTGGAAAGGGGTCAATAATGGAGAGTAATATTAGGTTTTTAGTCAGGTACAATCTTTCATTTCTATGCACATGAGACTCTTACTATACAGGGTGTAACAGAAAGGTATGATAATACTTCAAGGTTCGCTTTTACCCATCAAACTGAATAACTTTTGATCTACAACTTTGTTGAAATCGCAAAGAAATTTTTGGACTTTTCATACAAACTTGGTTCGCCAGCTGATCGATTTGTATAAAAAGTCCAAAAAAAATTTGCGATTTGAACAAAGTTGTAGAACAAAAGTAGTTCAGTTTGATGGGTAAAAGCCAACCTTGAAGTATTATCACACCGTTCTGTTACACACTGTATACCCTTCTAAAATACCTGAAAAAAAATAAGTGGGTTCTACTCATGAAACTGAACAACTTTCCCCAAGGAACCTATACTTAATTTGCAAAAATATGTTTGCACTTCCCATACAAAATTGCCGCATCAGTTGATTGATTAGTATGGGAAGTTTCTTGAGGAAAGTTGTTCAGTTTCGTGAGTAGGAACCGTGGTTAAATTTTTTCAGGTATTTCATAAGAACCCTATATATCTCACTTATTCACCATCTACTCGTTATTGTAACATTTCAATAGTGACCAGCGCTCCCACTTGTTAACAACTTTGCTAAGATCTTATAATATTTGATCTTTTCATATAAATCTAATATCTTTTCATATTAATCAATAGATCAACTTTGTTATGGGATGTTCATAATTTTATTTGCTTTATATCAGTCCGCCTATAGTTCTCACAGTACAAGGAAACGTAATTCTATTGTATGAAAATTCTATGAAGCATAAATGCTATTGGTTGTTACGTAACGATTAACTATGATCTTTTCATATGAGATTTTCCGTGAAACTTTAACCCAAAAACCATCGATAACCGATAAACACCTTCTCCACAGCACTAAACGCATGATTCTTGCTGAATCTTTATGGGGCTATAACATTTACCTTAAACGAATTAGGGTCGAACGTGTGAATCTTGTTGTTCGATAAATCTAGCCGGTCGAGGCTCCACAGGCGGTTCAGGGCCTCCGTAGGAACTGACGGCAATTGGTTGTTCGGGAGACCTGGGAAGAGAGATTGCTTCATTACGGATGTGTTAGATAGCTTTCTGAAAGGCCGTGCAAGTTAAGGCAACATTTTGTGCCTTAACAGCTTTTCAGCTTGTTCTTTTTTCTCATGATGTACCACTTCATTAGTAACTACCACTTAGTGTCGATGCCAACAGCTTGAAACTATTTCTGTAGTTCATAAGCATAGGTATCTGATACAAGCAACACATTTTATTGTTGTTTTAAATGTAAAATGTTGTTTTAAATGTTCCATGGTAATCATAAATTTTACTTACACTCTCTACAATTTCGAGTTCTGTTTATGTTTGTTAAGTTTCATTAGAATTTTCTTATTTATTTTGGAGATTTTTTTATTATTACATATGCGATGAAGAAGAAGAGGCCCGTGCCCCTGCAGTGGGGACGATATGGGTTATTAACGTACATCTGCAATGGTATGAGTTTCTGCATGGCATCGTCTCTACATGGTATGAGTTCGATTTTTGCGATGACAATAAGAACTTCCTTACTTCTTCATCCTTCGCTGCCTTGGGCTCGAAAGTAGAAACGGTGCATTTTTGGTTATAAAACCAAAATAATCATTAAAATGTATTAGTAAATAAGCCAATCTTTAAAAGTAACAACATGAAAATTTCTGTCCCCATTTCAAATTTAGTGCAATTTTCTACTTTTAAGTTGTAGAAAATTCTAACAAAACAGAATACAAAACCAAATCATTTACCATTAAACGTCCAGGAAATTTAAAAAAATCTAAGCTTTATTAATGTTCTTAGTGCTCTTCTTACCTAAAGCCATCAGCGTATTCGCAACACTAGTGAACGCTCCTTGCTGCACTCGTCTTATTTCCCCTGAAGATATGACCAGTCCATGAAGACCCACTCCAGCCAGCTCGGAAACCGATGATGCACTTAAGGCGGATACACCACGGAGAGCGCAGTCAAGAAGCGAGACAGCGCTATTCTTGTTTCTCGCTTTCTGCTCGCGAAGGTGTCTTCCAATTATCTGAGGAAGATTTTTACAGCAGGGTTAGTAAAAACGCTGAACACGTTAAAAATAACCGACTTCAATCGTAACAACTACAATTTTGCTATGTGTTTTTTTTGTTTTTGTTGATTTTTTCTAAACGGGCTGAATCAATTTAAATAAAATTTATATGGGACCACCTCTGAAGTATTACCTACCAAATAAAAAAAGAATCATGAAAATCGATTCATAATTGGCGGATTAATCGCGTAATTTACGTACAAAAAAAACATACAGTCGAATTGAGAACCTCCTCCTTTTTTGAAGTCGGTTAAAAATAGGGGATTTTCAAAAAATATCTAGGCAGAGATCTTATCACTAGCAGATGGGGGTGTTATGCATCAGTATATTTTATTGTATCACATCCTACTAATATAATAAATATGAAAATATGCTTCTATGTTCTTAACTCTTCAACCAATCTTGATAAAGGCATGCACGTAGTCGGAGAGATGAATCAGTATATGGGGTAAATTTGATCCTGCATCGTTTAGTCTTTTGTGTCTCTGGTTAAAAGATGTAAAGACTGACTAAATCTTATCACAAAGTAACTAAGCAACAGATAACTCGTATTATATAGATACATATGGTTGAGTGAAACAACCCTTTGAGGAAGCAGGAAACGGTAGGCAGCGAGCCACGTGGAATTGACCGCAAAGATTAGGGTTCCCTTGGTAAATAAACGCGTCAGTCGACACCTGCAGCCCGGGTGAAGAGGGTTCAGTAGGCTGACGTCAATGCCGGCGCTTTGACCGATTATGGGTTACGGAATGGGTTTGCCAGAGATATAGAGATGTGAGATGGGATATTGGAAGATGTATAACATATACATACTTACACTTAAATACTCTACTGACTTTTATTAAAAAGACAAGGAACTGACCAATAGGTTTTAGTTGTATTTGCTAATTTGTGATAAATTGTTAAAAAATAATATAAATAAATAACAAATTGAAGATATTTTGGCGACGACGACGGGTCGCTTTTTTCTGATGTTGTTCGGAATCCACACAATATTTACTTGATAATTATTACATATTATGATTAAATAAATTAAATTTAAATTTATGTCATGTATAAAGTTTCTGCAAGTTATTTTATCTTGATTTTTTATTTGTAGGTATTTAAATTATAATTAATTTATATTTAATATTTATTACTTAAGTAGTTCATTATTTCTGTTAGCCTTATACATTATGATTATATAAGGCAGAGGAGGAAGAAGTAAATCATTCATATGTACATCAAGGATGTAGCTACTTTTAGCAGGATCATCCGGCTAAGAAGAGAGAGAAGTTTAGTATTCACCGGAATATTTTACAATATATAGGGTGACTTTAAATTAGTTCTTGATACAAAAGGCTATGCATGTGCTCATGCTAACAAACAACTTTCCCTAAGGAACCCATAGCCAGATCGCAAAAAAATTTGGTCTCTCCATACAAATCGAGCAGCCGAGCGGCCAAATTAGTATGAAGAGTCCAACTTTTTTTTTGCGATATCACTATGGGCTCCTTAGGGAAAGTTGTTTGTTATCATGAGCACATGTATAGCCTTTGGTATCAAGAACTAATTTAAAGTCACCCTATATTTATATTTTTTATCATATTTTTTATTTTTTCTTTATGATTTAAGTCTTAGTGAATTAATAATATTAATTCATCTTTCGGTAAAATATTCCGGTGGATATTAAACTTCTCTCTCTTGTTAGCCAGGCGATCCTGCTAAAAGTAGAGCTACATCCTTTACGTACCTACATATTAATGATCTACTTCTTCCTCCTCTGCCTTCTATAATCGTCATGTATAAGGCTAACAGAAATGATTATTAAATTTATATTTATTTATATTATTATATTTATGAGCTATTCTGTATGCGAATATTTTGAAAACTAAAATTAAAATTATTTCAATAATTCCATTGCGCGTTTCATTTGACATTTTCAGATATGCTGACTATTTATAATGAACTAATCCAGCTTACGAGCTTACTTACTTTGTTCTAGGAACGTTCTTTCGATTCGAAAAACCCTTTGTTAACCCACCACCCACGTGGTTTCTGCTATGTATAATATGTTAACGATAATATGTATATTCTGGAATTCTGTAGAAAACCTAAGCATTTAATAGAATGCCTCACACCCCGGACACTTTCGCGCCATTGTTTACTACATAGACATTCATGTTTATACACATGTAAATGTGTGCGTCATGTACTAGGGTTGAATCGAGGATCAATTAGCCCTCATTGTTCTTTATTGTTAGCTAGACTTTTACAAATAAAGTGAAGGCTGTATACATCATACAAGGCTGTATATTCTTAGAAGCCTTTAGTTCTTTCCTTAAAAAAATAAAATTGTCTTTGGTTAATAAACTGTGCTGTGGTTTGCCAAACCCTTGACAAATGGTCACACATGGGGGGAGGGGGGAGGTAGCCTTCAGAGAGCGGCAGGGAGTGTTCATACTGTATAATGTCCTTATACTATGATAATGCCTATAAAGTGCAAGAAAAATACATAAATATATTCTTTCTACTAATATAGCCTATACTTCATTTGTTTAGGCACTTAAAAAAACGTAAACAATCTTGATATGTCTTTTTATTGATACCTGCTTGTTAAAATTCTCAAACGAGTAGAACGTATTACGTGTTTAATAGAAATGCAAAAGAAACTTAGTACCTAAGTTTGCAAGACATATCAGAATTTAAACATACACATATGAATAAAGAGACATGTCAAGATTGTTTACGTTTTTTTAAGTACCTAAACAAATGAAGTATAGTCAATCTATAGAATACAGATGTTCAGCCGGCAATGATTATACAGGGTGTAACAAAAAGCTGTGGCAACACTTCAAAGTGGGCTTCTACTCATCAAACTGAACAACTTTTGTACTACAACTTTGTTGAAATCACAAAAAAAATGTTGAATGTATGAAAAGACTATTTTATAATTGTCTTTTGGCACCAGTATCTCGTGAACTCTACTAGCTTTTAAAAATTAAGGGAGATGCTGACCATAATAACTTCCTGGTCAAAAGCAACCTATATTCAGTAAATACGTATTCCAGCAAATTAAATCTTTGGCAAGAAAAATATCCTGTCAATAGACGTCCGTGCCTTCGGAAGAGATGTTTGTTTTGTTGCCAGAGAATGAGCGTGATGGGACGGATGGGGGCACTGATTTATGAACGTGTTAAACTTGCCAAATGGCTTAATTCTATTGGTTAAATTAATCGCTTTCTTGGCGTAGTAGCTAGTCCACTCAAAAACAGGAGGTCACGGGTTTGACTTCCGACGGGGTTCAACTTTACAGGACTCAGTTTATTAAGTAGTAGAACACTTTTCTGAACTCTCTTGGCTCGCTATCATTAGCTTACATAAAGTTTTGCCGACAACATCAATTTGTTTCGGCCGAGAAGATAGCTCCCATCTTTCGTCATCATCATTAGTTACCATATAGTGAGATGGTGGCGAGGGATGACCAATTTTGGATCATCATCATCCCCCCCAAGAATTTCTATGTCGACCGGTATTTTGCAACCCGCATTCAGCGGCTACTCGCGACCTTCAGGTCTCAATCCAGCGTGGGAATAGAAGGCCGAATTTTGGATAAATAAAAATAATTAAACAGATATTGACTAAATATCTAGGGACAATACACACTTCTTTCATTTATATGTGAAGCAATTAATTCCAATGCGAAGGCATCAGATATAAACAATGCCCCTTTAAAACAAAGCTATACAGGAGCAGTGTTTCCTTCCCTGGTTATTGCTACCCTACAACCGAATATTTCGGGAACACACTCACGTTTTCACTTAAATATATTATCTCGGATGTTTAGAAGGGAAACCTTTTGTGATCAGTGTTATTGGTTCTACGAATATGAGGTTGGACAGACGGCCAAGGAAAGAGGATCTGAATTTTCTTGGTGAATAGGTATAACTGATAGAGGGATAAAGAGCGTAGGATTCTGATAAAATAATCGGGTCATATGCACTGAAGTTTCGGCTTATGGAAAAAAAAACACATTGCAATGTGTGAGACAGGTCACAGGAACATTAAACGCCTGGTCTGACTCGAAGTTACTTGAACCACTCTCTTAATATCATTACTAAGATCATCATAGGATAATTACCTGTACCGCAGTATGGTCGTCTCAATGTGTAAGACAGGTAAACGGCTGGTCTAGCTCCTTCTTCCGAGGACACTTTAGTCACTCTGTTAGTGCCATGTCTAAGATCATCATAATTACCTGCAGAGCAGTATGATCGCCAGCACATCTCAACGTGTGAGGCAGGTCACAGGAACACTCAGCTGCTGGTCTGGCACTCAGTTCTGGACACCTCCATTCCGAGGAGACTTGCGCAGCGCAGAGGACTGCCACTGCGCCCATTAGCCACATCCTGGGAACAAAGGATTAAGGATTCATTATGAACAGTATATTATATAGAGTGTAGAAAAAAGGTGTAGCAATAAAATTAAATACTTTTTCACCTCTCCAGCAAGAATAGGGTATCTTTGGTGCGTAAAAACTCGAAGCAAAACCGCTTTTTGCTCGAGAGTAAGTTATTTTTATGTCTCGTGCCTTTAAATCACACACTGTGCTCAATAGTCTATATTAGAATCACTCGCAACGCTCGTGATTCAATTCTTGACTACTTCACTAGTTCGCGATTAAAAGTCAGTACTCTCAGCAAAAAATAACTTTGCTCACTCGTTGAACAAATAACTATAATACGCACTATGCTCAAATAGAAACAAATTTAATGTTGTTTTTGTTTTTAAATAAAAAGGTAGTCGTAAATCAAAACTTATTCAGGTTAATGAGTGAAAAGTAGACTCAAAGTACTACTATACCTTTTAACACACCAAGGACCCTCCATACAAATCATCTGACTCATAAATCTGCACTACTACGACTTCACTTTCTAACACGTAGCAGCTGTCACCGGATCTTACCCGCAGGGGAGAGGTGGGGTCGCCTTCAAAGAGCATCGGATGTGTCAATACGTACTTAATGTAATATATAAATATAACGTGCCTGTACAATTTATCTTATCAGAAAACTAAAGATAACTTTATCTACTCGCAATCAGAAAACAAAGAGCACGAAACCTCGCGAAAGTGCCAAATGTTTCGTACCAGCCCTAAACTAGACAAATAATAATACATATAGAGAATAAGATAAAAGTAGTCAATTCAGTAGGTGCTCTTCTCAAAAGGCGATTCCGGTGATAATCTGTGGCACTTGCCGGAGATGCGTGCGCCAGACGTAATGGCGCATTTCCACTGAGGGACGACCGGACGAAGATTTTGTGTGGGATAAGTGAAAGGAGCTGCGAATCTCCCTTATTTATAATTTGTGCTTTTTGTTCAATAAGAGGCCAGAAAAAGAAGTGAAAGGAGAAGCCGTAGTGCAAACAGATTATTTGCACATTTTTATTGATTTTTTGATAAATTGAATATTACATACTCGTCCTTTTTCAAGACTATTTAAGTATATAAAAATTATTTATTCTATCTTATGATATTCTATTAAAGGGAAAAAGTCACAAAGGAAAATATGTTTTTCATCCAGAAAAAGGTGTCTTTTTAAACAAACCTATTTTAATTATAAATAGACAGAAAAGGTAAATTCGCCAGCAGTTTGGAAACCTGAAAAAGTTTGCGCGGAAGTAGGTAAGTTGCATACATATAATTCAACCTCATTTCATGTAAGGGGTTCATGTCGCCGTTAACATAAAACCTACATAGACTCGTTCTCACGCTTTGCTCCAACAACTTGAAACGCTCATCCACACTGGGAATAAACGCGAATTACAGGGCTATTGATAACAGTGGGTTATGGGCGTGCGTTGACCCAACATGCGAGGCCACCTTTATTGCGTAGGATATGCCCGTTCGAGGACTCTTAACTATAGCAAATGTTTTTGTAACGTGGACATCACCTAGGGACCTGTCTTCTGATAGACAGACAAATGGATAGATCATCATCTTCGTCATCATCAGCCGAAAGACGTCCACTGCTGGACAAAGGCCTCCCCAAAGGCTTCCCGGAACCTCCACCTGGTTATTGGTCTACAAAAGTGGGAGGTGTGCCTATGCTACGTCTTCCGGTGCGCAGTCGCCACTTGAGAACTTTAATGCCCCAACGGCCATCTGTTCTATGAACTATGTGCCCTGCCCACTGCTACTTTAGTTAGTTAGATAGATAGATAAAGAGATAAATTATTAATTAACTAAACCTAGCACAGTACAGTAGAGAAGTTTTTTATTATTATTAAATACAAATTACTTTAATATTACTTCAGAACATTTTACTTCAAAAATTCATCGGATTTATTTGTATACCACCTTCTTTTCTGCCCATGATTTAAATGTAATTTCACAGGTATTTAACATGTATACCAAACTTTTGGCTATTTAAATTAAATCTTAAATAAAAATATACCTGTACAAGCAGTCGTGGTACTTAGTCGTAATATATTGTAATGGAAACAAATGAAAGTGAGATGTACTTAATTCCAGTTGACCAAAGCTGCTTTCTGTCAAAGTTGCAGTATCTAGCCATATTGACTTTTTGACTAGACTATGTATGACATTTACGACCCACTAAATTGAGTCACTGCTAACTTACTGGGGAGTTAAACAAGAGCTTTACCCCATGAAATGAAATTAAAGCTATCTATCTCATTTTCAGTTCCAATGAGCCTGTCTTTACGACGAGTACTAGGTCTTTGTTTCATAAGGATGGACAGGTAAGGTGGCTGAGAACACTTATATTGCGTATCACAAACGGTAGGCGTAACTTCTGTTGATATAACGTCTTTGTGAAAATAGGGTTGGACATTTCTATTTAGATAGAGTACTTCAAAACAAGTGGTATTACGTTTAACAGTTTTACTGCAACATTCGTTTCAACTCCAACAAGAAACCCATCCAAAAAAAATATACTAAATAATAACTGTTGTAAATTATTCACATTGCATGCACATTTCACAAGATGCAAGAAAATAGATGATTTGTATCAAGACAACCGCACATTAGCTAAGTCTGTCTTCTCTCGCTCTTGGTAAAGCCGCCGTGGAAATTCTACTTTAGAATAAGTGGTATAGAAACACATACTTTAAACAGTCTCTTTCAATCAACATCATATACCTATTTCAACTGGCAGTAGATTTCTTTACAGCGTATCGGAAGAAAGAAAATTAAAACACAAATATGAGAGCCTACCAGTTAATACAGATAACAGTGACTACATGCAAAAGAGATGGATCTAAGACGGCTACCACCATATACGGCATTGACATGGAACCGGAAAAATATGACAAAAAATACTGACAAATAATAATATTGTCAAATCCCTGTACAAACAATCAAGAAAATAATTGAAAATCAAGATTTTAGGAATAAAAATCTTGGTAAAGCAACATCGAAGTTTCTGTCGCTTCAAAATATGCTAGATAGAACACGGGATATGTTATCTTTATTTCAGTTATAGTTTTTCTGTTTATATGTATTTTGATGCTTTGCCATTGCCATTGTAAAAACCGAAATTTAGAATTTTGTACTCTATTCTAAACGCTAATCCAGCTAGAAGCTGTTAAGATTCCTTCGACAAATTATCCGAAAGAACTCCTGATTATTTGATCAAACTGATTTTGCATTTCCTCCAATACAGAAAACACATGACGTTGAAAATTTTGCCACAAAACTGCAAACAATGCTGTCACGTTTTTGCTAACAACCACTTGCGCAAAAACACAATGTGATGTGACCCGACAAAGGATAGCCAATAAAACTAATATAATGTTTTCTAGGGACTGCCCCTTAGCTGTGACAGTTCATTGACCAGCGGTTTGACCCGCGCCAATGACCCAATTTATGCTGCTTTTAGTATAATTTTATTGTTTTTACTCAACTGCCCAAATTGAGAGTAATGTTTTTCGTTTGAAATAGAAATATGTTTATTCAATAAACACACACACATACACACACACACGCAAACACACACACACACACACACACACACACACACACACACACACACACACACACACACACACACACACACACACACACACACACACACACACACACATATACAGCCGATCAAAAAGTAAGAGAAACTAAAAGAAAGAGAAAAGAGCAATAAATTGACGCTTAAATTTAACACACATACACACACACACACACACACACACACACACACACACACACACACACACACACACATATACAGCCGATCAAAAAGTAAGAGAAACTAAAAGAAAGAGAAAAGAGCAATAAATTGACGCTTAAATTAATTATGTATGAATGTAAGTTTAAAAAAATTGCATAGGCCTTAAAGTTGTAGGATATATTTCAATATTTATTTATTTGGTTCGGTTACTGTCATCCGTTCCTTTTTACCTTTGTAGGCGCGTAATTTGGTCTTCTAGTGTTTTCCTTCATTCTTCTTCTTATCGTGTGGCATATTTAACCGTTTTATCCACAAGTTATTCCTTCATTTACTACAGTAAATTAATTTATGAGATAAATTAGAATTTTAAACCCAAAGCTTTTTATAATAGTATTTGAGTTACCATCTATTATAGCTTATACTTCAGGTAGGGACACCTATAGGCGTATCTCATTCTGAGAGTGGGGTCACCGCACACTGGTGGCAGCGCTGTCCGCATAAATCACCGAGTATTGCTTGTGACACGGGCCCAAATTTACAGTTTCGCGTCACCCCATATCTGCAAACAACGCTTCGGTTTAGAGAAAGGTCCTCCTATTTCAGTTTGGCGTTTTTTTATGTCCTTTTTAAGTATCAGTCAATATCTGGATGTTATTGATATAAGTATGAGAAACACGCCCGAAACGTTCAGTGAACAAATTCCGCGTGGTAGGAAATTTATACTAGGTAGAAAAAAAGACGATTAAAAAGAATGTACAAAACATCTATCTACTTAAATATATAAATAACATTTTGATTTTTGGGTTTAATTAACGACTTATATTCCAAAGGTCGGAAATAGGTCCTCGCCCAATCGCCCATCTCTGCTAACAGTTATGGAAGCGATCCATTTCGTCCCACTATCTTCCTCTAGGTCTACCGCAGCCTCCTTTTTTATTTTTTCATCCACTATTAATAAGCCATTTACATTATCTCACCCGGTAAATGATGATACTGCAGATGGTTTCAGGCATCCATTTCAATGCTACCTTGCTATGCTAATGCTACTTTGGCGGCTTTTTCTCCTACATCACCATTTTAGTTCATAGAGTGTAAGGTCCTTACAAATAAATCTTCAAATTTCTTAACTTATTCATTACTTTAAAACACATTTACTAGATTAATTTTAGTAGGGTTCTTTCACTAATTCCACATAAATTTAAAATAAAATTTCACTGATGTCCGAATCCGGTCGCTAAATAAGTAAAAGTGAAGTTTTATTTTAAATTTATGTGAAATTAGTGAAATAACCCTACCAAAATGAGTGATTTAATGTTCCACTAGAGAACCTACAATCAAAAGTATCAACTACTTTTACTAAAATTATATTTATAAAAGACTTCTTATATTTCTTCTTCTTATTCGTTATCCCAACTGGAGCCAGGGTCCGCTTTCCGACTTAATCTACTCCACTTTGCCCAATCTTCAGCATCCTCCTTAGTGAGACATTTGCTCTCATGTCCATTCTCAATTCATCAAGCCAGCGCTTACCGAGTCTTCCATGGGCTTTTAAAGATTAGTTCAAGGCATCTGCTACTGACATATTTTGGCGATCTGCGGATTTGGAGACCAAAACCATCGGATATTCTAAGACTTAATATAAAGGTGTTAAGAAAGTGCGTTTGAAATACTACAGAATAGGGGTTACTCAGAATCAAGTATAGAAATAATACAGGAAAAATATTGAAAAAATCCACTCTTAATTTTTTTTCAGTTTCCCATACTAAATCTGAATATGAATCAAGAATTTATATGGAAAACTGAAAAAAAGTTGTACAAAGAGTCTGACAATAAGTAGCCCCTTAAAATTTCAAACGCTTTTTTTAACAACCTGTATAAACCTCTTTTTAGCACACAGTAGGTTCACACAAGCCGGCTTCCCCTTAAATCATGCATTCGATATGCGCAATTTAAGTGGCTGTCTAATCCGTAAATTGCCCTGGAGGGCTCTGTAACACATTGCAAGCATCCGTCGTAGTTGAAATACGTCTACTCCGAGATATTATAAGGTCAGTATTTTTTTCTAATGAGTTAATCAAATTTTACACTCGGAATTTTACTAAACTCACATAATATTTGTTTTTTTTTAATAACCGAAGATTTTATTAAAATAATTTTATATTTGGTATCGAATGAGATATATCGATAATTTTTTTCTTATTTTTAAAAACTTAACTTAGTTAGAAATCATCGCTAAAACAAGTCATGTTTACTGAATGTGTTCAATACAATAAAGTTCGTTAGGAAACATATCCTTGCGGTACCGATATGCAGTCTATTTTTTATTTTATTTTTTAGTTAAAAAAAATTCAATTGGTTTAATGGATATATTTTTCAAATATTGCAATGAATCAATTTATTGATGTATACTGCCCGCTTTTTGTGAGTATTGTGATTCTTATGAATTCAAAAAAATATAGTGTACTGCAAAAATATACCGAAACTTTCCGAAAAATTTTGACTGCTTTCTTAACTGTACTTTCTTTTCTAGCCTGCATTTTCCCAGTGTTAGGCTAAGACCTTCCTTTCTATTGTGCCTATATCTTTGTAACGCACGTGCCACCACCAGATCTTACAAAAGGAAAATTAATTTGTTTAACATTTCACTTAAGTCACAATTTCTTCTATATAGAGCTATCTGGGCGTATGTCATCTTATGCCCTAAATAGCTTTTCTGTACAGTTAGATTTATTTATTTTTTGTCTACGAATGTATCTATCCCGTTTATTTGCACGATAATTCGTTTTGAAATTATATCAGTCTATTAGGGCGGAAGTGTATGCTATCGTTCCATTCCAAAGGGCCATAAACTAAAGTTCAGGCTTTATTGCACTAAATCACTTTCCTAACATTAGGCGTAAATACAAAAAATAACGAAGGCATCGTATGCACCACTGTGGCATAAAGACGTATAATATGTATACGCCTCTGATTTTGAACACTAGCATAATAAATGAGAAGCTAATGGACTCAATTTATACATATGCCCTGGTACAACAACGTATTTTTTGCACAGAATCCCCGAGGCATAAGGCTGTATGAATGGTGTACGCCTTTATAATTTAAGAACTTGAGAAGCCATAAAGGCGTGACTCTATTTTGCGCCGTTATGTGTGAAGGGTTTGGATGCCATTTGGACGTAAAGCACGACTTTTCTTATAAAATATAAGGCGCTACTTTATTAGTACCCGATATTTTAGTCAGTGCTCCTACTCCTGATTCTGATCAACTTTCCCCAAGAAACCCATAGTCAAATCGAAAAAAAATTTTTGGACTCTTCATACAAATCGATCAGCCGAGCGACTAAATTAGTATGAAGAGCCCAAAAAAATTTTTGCGATTTGACTATGGGTTCCTTGGGGAAAGTTGATCAGAATCAGGAGTAGGAGCACTGACTAAAATATCGGGTACTAATAAAGTAGCGCCTTATATATTTTAATTGAATTAACGTAAAAAAAATGAATAAAAGTTTTACTAATACATTTTAAGATAAGTGTGTAACATTAAAAAAAGTT